>CM075737.1:62631046-64017977 GCA_037974335.1 Prionace glauca
CACGTGCTCACTGTGTGTGACTGGTCGAGCGATGTTCATTTATCCGTTGTCGTTGCGTCTGCATGGTCTCCCCAATGTACCATGCTTCGGGACATCCTTTCTTGTATCTGGTAGACAATGTTGGGCCGAGTTGCAAGAGTATTTACCAATGTACCTGGTGGATGGTATTCTCACATGTGATGATGGTATCCATGTCGATGATCCGGCATGTCTTGCAGAGGTTGCTGTGGCAGGGTTGTGTGGTATTGTGGTCACTGTTCTCCTGAAGGCTGGGTAGTTTGCTGCGAACCAATGGTCTGTTTGAGTTGTGTGGTTGTCTGAAAGCAAGAAGTGGGGGTGTGGGGATAGCCCTGGCGAGATGTCATCTTCATCAATGATATGTTGAAGACTCCAGAGAAGATGTCGTAGCTTCTCCGCTCCGGGGAAGTACTGGACCGACGAAGGATACTCTGTTTGCCGTCAGAATCTTTACAGTGCAGGAGAGGCCATTCAGCCCATTTAGTCTGTACCTACTCTCCAAATGAGCATCTTAGCGCAATCCCATCCCTTGCTTATTCCCGTAACCTTGCACCTTGGACTTTAGAAGGAAACCACAGTACCCGGAGGAAACTCACACAGACACGGGGAGAATGTGCAAACTCTACACAGTCAGCAATCTAAGCTGGGAATTGAACCCAGGTTCCTGGCACTGATGCAGCAGTGCTAACCATCCTTTAGATACTGTATCTGTATATAGATGGTGAAACAGAGGCAAGATTTGATGGAAAGAAGGCATTGGAATAGGAGTCAGCCCATTTAGCTTGCTCTGTCATTCAATACGATCATTGCTGATCCAAGAGTCAGTAACTAAATTAGGCATGAAAATTAGTGGCTTGCAGGATACGTGGGTCAGAGAGACAGATCAGGTGAATGGGCAAGAACATGGCAATGTGGCAAAGTATGAAATGACTGCACTTTGGTACAAAAAAATAAAAATGTTTTCATTTTGAGATTATTCACAAAGTTATCTTGTGGGTACAGCAATTAGGAAGGCAAATGGCACATTAAACTTTAGTCAGAAAGGGACTGGAGTACAAGTAAAGTCTCACCATAATTATGCAGGCCATTGGAGAAGCTACACTGCAGCTTTTGTCTTACCTGTTGGACATAGTTGCCATAAAGGGTGTGCAATGAACATTCATTGGACTCCTGTGTTATGGCGACTGTTCTGTGTGAAAAGGTTGATTGGACAAAAGCCTAGATTTCTCTGGAGATTAGACGAATAAGGAGTTAACTAATTAAAATATACAACATTTTGAAGGGGTTTGACAGGATAGATGCAGAGAAAATTATGCCCTTGGCGAGTGAATCTCTCCCTCCTGGAGAGACAGCTGCAAAATAGTAATGACACTGGGCTTATGCTCTGGGGTTGTAAATTCAAATCCCACCAGCAGCTGATGGAATTTAAATTCAGTTAATAAATCTGGAATCTCATCAAATCCCTACAACAGGAGGCTTTTTAGCCCATTGAGTCTACATCAACCACAATACCACCTACTGTCACCCCTCATGTTTACCCTGCTAATCCCCCAGATACTAGGGTTAACTTAAAATGGCCAATCAACCAAACCAGCACATCTTTGGACTGTGGGAGGAAACCAGAACACCGGAAGAAAACCCACGCAGACACAGGAAGAATGTGCAAACTCCACACGAAGTGAAATGAGGGCAGGAATTGAACACGGGTCCCTGGCACTATGAGGCAGCAGTGCTACCCAATGTCATCATGCTGCCCAGTATAAGTCTAGTTTAGAGTTGATGACCATGTTAACTACCATGTTTTTCTAAGAACCCATCTAATTAACTCATGAAAGAAATCTGCCATCTTGACTTCTAGCCTATATATGACTGCAGATGCATTCTTAAATTCCATCAGAAATGGCCTCAAACTATTCAGTTTAAGAGTGACTACAGATGGGCAATAAAATCCTTGCCTTGCTTGCAATGTCCACATTGCATGAAAAAGAATCATGTTCAGTCTCGGAATAAGGAGTCAGCCATTTGCTTGAGAAAATTCTTCACTCAGAGGGTTTTAATATTAGGAATTTTCTACTCTGAAGAACTGTGGATGCTTAGTCATTGGCCTACCTTAAGGCAAGACTGTATCATAGGAATCATAGGACCCTACAGTGCAGAAAGAGGCCCTTAGGCCCATCAAGTCTGCACCAACCACAATCCCACCCAGGCCCCTACCCCCATATCCCTACATATTTTACCCACTAATCCCTCTAACCTACACATCTTAAGACACTAAGGGGCAATTTTAGCATGGCCAATCAACCTAACCTGGATTTTTAGAAATAGATTTTTGGAATACGGGGATAATAAAGGTGGAGTCGAAATAGAAAACGAGCCATGATATTGTTTAATAGTGGAGCAGCTTGAAGGACTAAATGACCTATTTCAGCTATTGCTTATATAGGTTCTATCTGCCCTGGGAATGTTTGATGGGATTGTACAGAAGAACTATACCCTGCATCTAACCCATTTACACCATCAACATAATTTCCAAAAGCACTCAATGGGATAACATAATGGCCACATTTTGTGCACCCTTGAAACAGTTTGATAAAAAGCAGAGGCTAAAGTTTGAGACAGACAGGCTCAGCCGAATCAGATTGGCAGAAAAAATGCAATCAATTAGCTTGTACGCCTGGTTTCATATACTTTTATTAACATAAAAAGTCAGTGTTTCTCTAAAAACATTTTGCAATGCAAAAGTATCTCCAGTTGAATAACTACCAATCTTTGAAGCAGTTAGGAAGTCCACTTTTGCTTTCATTTTGTTCCAAACAGTTCACGGTAATTCAGAACTTTGTACATCTTTTGTTCTACAAACACATCTTTAAACTACAAAATCCATGACACCATGCAGTGCTTTGGTCAGCTGCAACTCACTGAAATAATTATATAACAATATGGTGACTACCCTGGGAACCCCAAACCACACATCATGCAGGCACTCCATTTTCCCTGGCTTTCCCTTGGTCTTCATAGGACATTTCAAACCTGTTTCAAAACAAAGTTGAAGGAATAGAATAAATTAATGACAAATTGAACCAAATATGAAACGTCACACGAATAAGATAGATAAGTAGCACCCAAAATGATTGCGCCAATGATCTATGCCGAGTCTGATATTCTCAGCCAAACCCAAACAATACAACAGTTTTCAGTATCCAGAATATCAGCCAAAGCTACTGGAGACTGTCTAGTGACTGCTGGAATTGTGCGTGACTCGCATGTGTACACAACCCACATGTATTCACACGTGTGCACCTTTGTTGACATGTGGCAGTGTATCTCCGAACTTCATTGCTTGGGGCTCGGCTCCTCCACCTGCAATTGGAACCCTAGACTTCCTAAACCATAGACCGCAATCGGTAAAGATTACACAACAATCCCAATACACCAGTGCCCCCGCAAGGCTGTGTCCTCAGCCCCTTTTGATATTCCTGATACATTTCTGACTGTATGGCCAAATTATGCTCCAACCCCATTTTTAAGTTTACTGATGACACCACTGTAGTGCGTCGGATCTCAAACAATGATGACATGGAGTGCACGAAAGACAGTAAAAAGTCTGACAACACCAGGTTTTAGTCCAACCTATTTATTTGATAATATACTCACAAGCTTTCGAGGGGACTGCCTCTTCGTCAGGTGAATGGAGAGTTCTGGCCTCAGACAGAGCATATAAAGCACAGACAGTTTAGAGATTACTGATTAGAATGCGAATCCTTACACCTAACCTGCTGTTCAAGACTCTAAAGTGGCTGATAATGTGAGTGGAAGGAGCACTGATCACAGGTTAAAGAGATGTGTATTGTCTCCAGACAGTACAGTAAGTGAGGTTTTGCAAAACTCAGGCAAGTCACGGGGGTTACAGATAGTGCAACATGAACCCAAGATCCCAGTTGAGACATAGAACATAGAACAGAGAACATTACAGCGCAGAACAGGCCCTTCGGCCCACGATGTTGCGCCGACCAGTTACAAAACAATGACCCACTAGCCTAAACCAATCCCTTTTCATCCATAAACCTATCCACAGATCTTTTAAACGCCCCCAAACTAGGTGCATTACAACTGCAGTAGGCAGGGCATTCCAATCCCTCACCACCCTCTGGGTAAAGAACCTACCCCTGACATCTGTCCTATAACTACCCCCCCCTTAATTTAAAATCGTGCCCCCTCGTGCTAGCTTTCTCCATCCTAGGAAAAAGGCTATCACTATCTACCCTGTCTAAACCTCTAATCATCTTATATGTTTCAATGAGATCCCCTCTTAGCCGCCTTCTTTCCAGCGAAACAACCCCAAATCTCTCAATCTCTCCTCATACGATCTCCCCTCCATACCAGGCAACATCCTGGTAAACCTCCTCTGCACCCTCTCCAAAGCCTCTACATCCTTCCTGTAATGTGGGACCAGAACTGCACACAAAACTCCAAGTGCGGCCGCACCAGAGATGTGTACAGTTGCATCATGACGCTGCGACCCCTAAATTCAATCCCCCTACCAATAAACGCCAAAACTCCGTATGCCTTCTTAACAACCTTATCTACTTGATTCCCAACTTTCAGGGATCTGTGTACACATACACCTAGATCCCTCTGCTCCTCCACACTATTCAAAGTCCTCCCGTTAGCCCTATACTCAACACATCTGTTATTCCTACCGAAATGAATTACCTCACACTTCTCCACATTAAACTCCATCCGCCACCTCTCAGCCCAGCTCTGCAACCTTTCTAAGTCATCCTGCAAGACTATGACACCCTTCCTCACAATCTACCACACCTCCGACTTTGGTGTCATCAGCAAACTTACTAATCCACCCAACTATACCCTCATCCAGATCATTAATAAAAATTACAAACAGCAGTGGCCCCAAAACAGATCCCTGAGGCACACCACTTGTAACCGAACTCCATGACGAATATTTCCCATCAACCACCACTCTCTGTCTCCTATCTGCTAGCCAATTCCTGATCCAATTACCTAGATCACCCCCAATCCCATACATCTGCATTTTCTCTCATGTGTGCGGAACTTGGCTATTAGTCTCTGTTCAGCGACTCTGCGCTGTGTGTGTGTCATGAAGGCCGCCTTGGAGAATGTTTACCCGAAGGTCGCACTATCTGTAACCCCCGTGACTTGCCTGGGTTTGCAAAACAGACAGTAGAGGGAAGTTGTGTGTGGAACCGGAGGAGATTGGAGAGGCGTTGAACCAATATTTCTCTTCGGTGTTCACGCAAGGGGACATGAATGTAGCTGAGGAGGACACTGGGGTGCAGGGGTGTAAAATAGACAGTATTGCAGTTGATACGGGGGATGTGCTGGATATTTTAGAGGGTTTGAAAATAGATAAGTCCCCTGGTCCGGATGGGATTTACCCTAGGATTCTTTGGGAGGCAAGAGGGGTGATTGCGGAGCCTCTGGCTCTGATCTTCAGGTCGTCGTTAGTCTCTGGTATAGTACTGGAAGATTGGAGGACAGCAAATGTTGTCCCATTGTTTAAGAAGGGGAGAAGGGACTTCCCTGGGAATTATAGACCGGTGAGTCTTACTTCTGTGGTGGGTAAGGTTTTGGAAAGGATTATTAGAGACAGGATTTATAGTTATTTGGAGAGTAATGAGTTGATTAGAGACAGTCAGCATGGTTTTGTAGCGGAGTAGGTCGTGCCTTACTAACCTTATCGAGTTCTTTGAGAAAGTGACCAAAGAGGTGGATAGGGGGTAAGGCAGTTGATGTGGTGTATATGGATTTTAGCAAGGCGTTTGATAAGGTTCACCATGGTAGGCTTCTGCAGAAAATGCAGATGTATGGGATTGGGGGGTGATCTAGGTAATTGGATCAGGAATTGGCTAGCAGATAGGAGACAGAGGGTGGTGGTTGATGGTAAATATTCGTCATGGAGTTCGGTTACGAGTGGTGTGCCTCAGGGATCTGTTTTGGGGGCCACTGCTGTTTGTAATTTTATTAATGATCTGGATGAGGGTATATTTGGGTGGATTAGTAAGTTTGCTGATGACACCAAAGTCGGAGGTGTGGTAGATTGTGAGGAAGGGTGTCATAGTTGCAGGGTGACTTAGAAAGGTTGCAGAGCTGGGCTGTGAGGTGGCGGATGGAGTTTAATGTGGAGAAGTGTGAGGTAATTCATTTCGGTAGGAATAACAGATGTGTTGAGTATAGGGCTAACGGGAGGACTTTGAATAGTGTGGAGGAGCGAGGGATCTAGGTGTATGTGTACATAGATCCCTGAAAGTTGGGAATCAAGTAGATAAGGTTGTTAAGAAGGCATACGGTGTCTTGGCGTTTATTGGTAGGGGGATTGAATTTAGGAGTCTCAGCGTCATGATGCAACTGTACACAACTCTGGTGCGGCCACACTTGGAGTTTTGTGTGCAGTTCTGGTCCCCACATTACAGGAAGGATGTAGAGGCTTTGGAGAGGGTGTGGAGGAGGTTTACCAGGATGTTGCCTGGTATGGAGGGGAGATCCTATGAGGAGAGACTGAGAGATTTGGGGTTGTTTTCGCTGGAAAGAAGGCGGCTAAGAGGGGATCTCATTGAAACATATAAGATGATTAGAGGTTTAGACAGGGTAGATAGTGATAGCCTTTTTCCCTAGGATGGAGAAAGCTAGCACGAGGGGGCAACGACTTTAAATTAAGAGGGGGTAGTTATAGGACTGATGAACCTCCCCCTGCCAGGGACTGGAATGCCCTGCCAGCTGCAGTTGTAAATGCACCTAGTTTGGGGGCGTTTAAGAGATCTGTAGATAGGTTTATGGATGAAAAGGGATTGGTTTAGGTTAGTGGGTCATTGTTTTGTAACTGGTCGGCGCAACATCGTGGGCCGAAGGGTCTGTTCTGCGCTGTAATGTTCTATGTTCTCTATGTTCTATGTTAAACCTCACTTACTGTACTGTCTGGAGACAATACACATCTCTTTAACCTGTGATCAGTGCTCTTTCCACTCACATTATCAGCCACTTTAGGTCTTGAACAGCAGGTTAGGTGTAAGGATTCGCATTCTAATCAGTAATCTCTAAACTGTCTGTGCTTTATATGCTCTGTCTGAGGCCAGAACTCTCCATTCACCTGACGAAGAGGCAGCCCCCTCGAAAGCTTGTGAGTATATTATCAAATAAATCGGTTGGACTAAACCTGGTGTTGTCAGACTTTTTACTGTGTTTATGCCAGTCCAACGCCGGCATACCCACGTGCAGGAAAGAGGCAGAGAATCTGGTGAACTGTTGTAATGACAATAATTTCTCCCTCAACATAAGCAAAATGAAGGAGACAGGCATCGACTTCAGGAATCATAGTGAAGGGCATGCCCTATCTCCATCAATAGGGATGAAGTGAAAACAGAGGGCTTCAAGTTTCTAGGTGTCCAGATCACCAACAACTTATCCTAGTCGTCCGCGCTGATGCTGTATTTAAGAAAGCCCATCAACACCACTATTTTCTCAAGAGGCTAAGGAAATTTGGCATGTCCATTACAACACTCACCAACTTTTACAGATGCGCCAGAGAAAGCATTCTCGTTGTACCACAGCCTGGTATGGCTCTGCCCAAGACCGCAAAAAAACTACAAAGGGTTGTAAACGAAGCCCACCTCCACTACGCAAACCATCCCATCCATTGACTCTTTCTACACTTCCCGCTGCCTTGGAAGAGCAGCCAGCATAATCATCCGGACATTCTCTCTTCCACTTTCTTCCTTCAGGCTAAAGATATAAAAGTCTGAGGTCACATATCAACTGACTCAAGAACAGCTTATTCCCTGCTGCCATCAGACTTTTGAATGGACTTATTATATATTAAGTAGATCTTTTTCTGCACCCTAGCAAGACTGTATATAAGAACATAAGAATTAGGAGCAGGAGTAGGCCATCTAGCCCTTCGAGCCTGCTCCGCCATTCAATAAGATCATGGCTGATCTCAAGTGGATCAGTTCCACTTTCCCGCTTTCTCCCCATAACCCTTAATTCCCTTGTCTATCAAAAACCTATCTACCGTGACTTAAATATATTTAGCGAGGTAGCCTCCACCACTTCAACGGGCAGTGAATTCCAGAGATTCACCACCCTTTGAGTGAAGAAGTTCCTCCTCAACTCCGATCTAAACTGTCCCCCCCTTATCTTGAGGCTGTGCCCTCTAGTCCTGCTGTCCTTTCTAAGCGAGAAGAATCTCTCTACCTCTACCCTATCCATCCCCTTCATTATCTTATACGTCTCTATAAGATCCCCCCTCATCCTTCTCAACTCCCAACAATTACAGACCCTGTCTGTTTAGTCTCTCTTCATAGTCCAACCCCCTCATCTCTGGTATCAGCCTAGTGAACCTTCTCTGCCCTCCCTCCAAGGCCAATATATCCTTCCACAAGTGCAGCGACCAAAACTGCACACAGTACTCCAGCTGAGGCCTCACCAGCGCCCTGTACAGTTGCAGCAAGACCTCCCTACTTTTATATTCTATCCCCCTCTCTATAAAGGCCAGCATCCCATTCGCCTTCTTGATCACCTGCTGCACCTGCAGACTGGGTTTTTGCGACTCATGCACAAAGACCCCCAGGTCCCTCTGCACCGTAGCATGCTGCAGCTTTTCGCCTTTTAAATAATAAGCTCTCCTACTATTATTTCTGCCGAAGTGGATAACCTCACACTTGCTAACATTATACTCCATCTGCCAGGTCCTCGCCCACTCGCTCAGCCTATCCAGATCCCTCTGCAGACTTTCCACACCGTCCACCTAATTTGCTTTTCCACTCATCTTCATGTCATCAGCAAATTCTGTCACCCTACACTCAGCCTCCTCCTCCAGATCATCTATATAAATGGTAAATAGTTGAGGCCCCAGCACAGATCCTTGCAACACTCCACTAGTCACAAACCGCCAACCAGAATAGCACCCATTGATACCAACTCTCTGCTTCCTATTAGACAGCCAATCCTCTATCCACACTAACACCTTACCCCCAATCCGTGCACCCTAACCTTCTGTAGCAACTTTTTATGAGGCATCTTATCAAACGCCTTTTGGAAATCTAAAAACACCACATCCACCTGTTCCCCTCTGTCACATCCTTGTAGAAATCCAATAAATTCGTCAAACACGACTTCCCCTTAACGAATCTGTGCTGCGTCTGCTCAATCAAACCATTCTTTTCTAGGTGCCTCACTATTTCTTCTTTGATGACGGATTCTAGCATTTTTCCAACTACAGACGTTAAACTAACTGGCCTATAATTTCCCTGCCTTTTGTCTGCCACCTTTTTTAAACAGTGGCATAACATTAGCCATTTTCCAATCTTCCGGCACTTCCCCGGAAACCAGCGAATTTTGGTAAATAATTACTAAGGCATCTACTATCACCTCTGCCATTTCTTTCAGAACCCTGGAATGCATTCCATCCGGTCCTGGGGACTTGTCCACCTTCAGTCCCATTAGTCTATCAAGCACTACCTCTCTCGTGACAGTAATTGCATTCAGACCCTCAACTCCTACCATCCTTCTATCTTTAAGATCCGACAAACTATTCGTGTTCTCCTCTGTGAAGACCAAAGCAAAAAACTTATTTAAAGCTTCAGGCATTTCCTCATCTCCCACCACTAAATCCCCCCTCTCATCCTTCAAGGGTCCAACATTCACTCTCGCCAGCCTTCTCTTCTTTATATATTTGTAAAAACTTTTACTGTCCTTTTTTATATTTATTGTTAATTTAGCTTCATAGTCTATCTTTCCTTTCTTTATCACCTTCTTAGTCATTTTTTGTTATTAAATTTTTCCCAATCTTCTAATCGCCCACTACTTTTAGCCACTCTGAACGCATCAGCTTTTAATTTAATACTCTCCTTTATTTCCTTCGATAACCACGGCTGGTTATCCCTTCTCCTACCTTCCTTCTTTACCATCGGAATATATTCCTGCTGAGCACCGAAAAAGATCTCCTTAAAAATCCTCCACTGTTCCTCAGCCATCCTACCAACCAATCTACACCCCAATCTACATTCGCCAATTCTGCTCTCATCCTATCGTACTCCCCTCTGTTCAAACAGAGGACACTGGTTTGGGATCCTACTTTCTCATCCTCCATCTGCATCAAAAATTCAACCATACAATGATCACTCGTCCCAAGGGGATCCCTCACAAGAAGATCCCTAATTCTACCTGCCTCGTTACACAGCACCAGATCTAAGATAGCTCGCTCTCTCGTAGGTTCCATCACAGCATTCCAAGAACTCTTCCTCAAGCCCACCGCGTCCGACTTGGGTCATCCAATCAATATACAGATTAAAATCCCCCATAATTATTGCCGTTCTGTTTCTGCACGCATCATTTATTTGCTTGTTTATAGCCTGCCCCACCTCTAAGTTATCATCTGGGGGCCTATAGACATTATAGACACCTGTAACACTATATTCTGTAGCCTCTCCTTTCCTTCTCCCTTAAGCACTTTATGAATGGTATGCTTTGTATAGCACACAAGAAACAATACTGTTCACTGCACACCAATATGTGACAAGAATAACTCAAATCAAATAGTCTGAATCCATGCATATGTGCTGTTACTACCTCAGAAAATAGTTGCAGTCAAATGTGCAATTTCAAGGAGGAATTAGATATAGGAGTTAAAGTGATACGGGGGAGGGAGGAGGAGGAGGTGAGATCACGGTATTGATCAGTTATCATTGTAATAAATGGCAGAGCAGCGTGAAGGGCTGAATGGCCTCCTCCTGCTTCCATTTCTTATTATGTTTCAACATGCACATTTGCATCCATGTAATTATGCTTATATCTCTGTGTGAAGGCTGAGAGATGCCAGGCATCAGATATTGCATGTCATGTAATAAACAGACTCAAGGTAAACCTTTGTATTCTTCTCCTGCAGACCCTAATTTGGGAATCCTTGCCCTATGTTATAACTGCAACTACAGTTCAAAAGTTTTTGACGGAACACTTTGGGATATTCCAAGGGCATGAAAGGTCCTGTGTATATGCAAGTAAATTTTTTCCTGAATCAGTGCCTTGTGACAAAGAGGGAAGGAGTTGGTGAAATATTTCTTTACCTGTTTCAGGACATTGTGAATTTCCTCTGTAACGGACGATAATTTCTTGCCAGTTTGAGTCAATTGTTGTTCCAGACGCACCTTTGCCTCCTCACATCCTTTCAAGTTCTCCTCAGCACGAATCAGGGATTTCTTGCTTTCTTTTAGTTCTAACATCAGACTTTTGCTTACATTCTCCAGATTGGATATCTGCTTTGTTCTGTCTTCTGTATAAAACAAAAAAGATATAATTCTCCCTTGGAGTTGCTTACAAATAATCTCAGATCCAAGTGCTATCCAAACAGTTTATACACAATCCTGGTTTGCCTATCATTGTGATATAATAAACATGCTGCACAACAAATCTGACCAAGCAAAGATGTTAACACATTGCAGTGAAACATCCAGAAATCATATTATATATCACGAGCACATTAAGTAACTTGTTCAAAGTTCCAAGAAAGATGGGTTTTAACCCTCTTTAAGCCTTATTCTCAGTAATGTCATTTTTTCTTCCACCTCCTTTGATGAATTTGGTGCACTTACGTCTTTCATCAGCCTCTCTCTTTCCCTCCATTTCAGTTTTGTGCACTTTATTATATTACACGCAGTATCTCCTCCCCCCCCACCTTTTGCAGTAGGTAAGTATCTTTTAAAAACAGTGTACACAATTGCACATTACTTAGTACAGAAACAGGCCACTGGCCCAGCCTCAGGCACCTCCTTCCATTTTTCTTCATGTCGTCATATTAACATCATCTTCTTTTCTCTTTCATACGTTTATCTAGTTTCCTCTTAAAAGATCCCTTGCTATTTGCCCCAACTACTCCATGTGGTAGTGAGTTCCACATTCAAGTTCAGGGCAAAGAGGTTAAGTTAACTATTGGATTTACTAGTGGTAACTTCGTCATGGCCCCTAGTTTGGTCTTGCCCCCAAAATGGAAACATCCTCTCTGTCTACCAGATGGAATCCTTTCATAATTTTAAAGACATTTATCATTGCTCAGTAGCAGCCTGTTCCTGCTTGCCCGAAAAATCTTTTTTTTGTGTGGCTTCACTGATGCTTTTATATCCCCTTTCATAATGCAGAGAACATAACTGTTCACAGTTCTCTATGGACTAGGAAAGTTTCACAGAATTTTTCTGCTTTTAAGTACATAAGAAATAGGAGCAGGAGTAGGCCATCTAGCCCTTCGAGCCTGCCCTGCCATTCAATAAGATCATGGCTGATCTGAAGTGGATCAGTTCCATTTTCCCGCTTTCTCCCCATAACCCTTAATTCCCCTGTCTGTCAAAAACCTATCTACCCGTGTCTTAAAAATATTTAGCGAGGCAGCCTCCACCACTTCAACGGGCAGAGAATTCCAGAGATTCACCACCCTTTGAGTGAAGAAGTTCCTCCTCAACTCCAATCTAAACTGAACCCCCCCCACCCCCACCATCTTGAGGCTGTACCCCCTAGTCCTGTTGTCCTTTCTAAGCGGGAAGAATCTCTCTACCTCTACCCTATCCATCCCCTTCATTATCTTATACGTCTCTATAAGATCCCCATCTTTCTATCTATCTGACCAGAGATGAGCCCGATAATGTTGCTGTAGTGCAGCTTAGCACATCTCCAATAACCAGCCAGCCGTTGATCATGTCTGCGCTGACCATTAAAGCACTTCATAAATGTTACATTTCCAACACCGTATAGATGATAACACCTTTAGCAACATAACATTTTAAACAACATTCTTGTTGGGATTTTTAATAAATGAAAATAACAAACATTAGATTTGAATGATCCTCTTGATGCTTATGTCACTGATATTAAAGTAAAAAGTCTGACTACACCAGGTTTTAGTCCAACCGATTTATTTGATAGTAAACTCACTAGCTTTCGAGGTGAACTCTCCATTCACCTGAAGAAGAGGGAATCCCCTCGAAAGCTTGTGAGTTTACTATCAAATAAATTGGTTGGACTAAAACCTGGTGTTGTCAGACTTTTTACTGTGTTTACCCCAGTCCAATGCCAGCATATCCACATCATGACTGATAATAAATACAGCATGAAAGCATAGTTTAAGTGTAGTTATATACTTGGGTAAACGCAGTCCCAAATTGCACCAAAATTTCTCCTATAATGAGACTAGTGACTGATGAACCCCCGTTCCCAAAAAATTTCCAACCCTGTGTCCGAAACAAAACTCAAGATGTTAGTCTCCAAGAAGCAGGAAAATTGATTTATAATATTAAATAATTGGGTTTATACACAATTGTAAAGTTTTTTTGTGGGATTAAATGTTTTCTGGGTTTGGTCAGTTAGAATCTTTTTCTTTATATCACAAAAGACGGCCATTTGGAGTGGCTGCAGGGCATTATAGAGAGGGAGGGTGTCATGGCGCATATAGGCACCAAAGATATCGGTAAAAAACAGGATGAGGTCCTACAAGCAGAATTTAGTGAACTAGGAGTTAAACTAAAAAGTAGGACCTCAAAGGTAGCGATCTCAGGATTGCTACCAGTGCCACGTGCTAGTCAGAGTAGGAATGTCAGGACAGCTAAGATGAATACGTGGCTCTAGGTGAAGGCTGGGATGAAAGCGCTTTATCTGAATGCACGAAGCATTCGGAATAAAGTGGATGAGCTGGTGGCGCAGATCGACACAAATGGATACGATCTGGTGGCCATTACAGAGACGTGGCTGCAAGGTGACAGGGACTGGGAGCTGAATGTACAGGGTTATCAAGTGTTTAGGAAGGATAGGCAGGAGGAAAGAGGGGGTGGCGTAGCTCTGCTGATTAAGGATAGTATCAAGATGGTAGCAAGGGATGATATCGGAGCCAAAGAGCAGAAAGTGGAATCGTTGTGGGTGGAGATTAGGAACAGCAAAGAACAAAAAACAACCCAGCACGGGAAACAGGCCCTTCGGCCCAACGAGCCCGCGCTGCCGCATCACCCTACACCTATTCTACCCTGCGTGTCTACGAATGGAACCCTACTCAGTCAGATTCAGGGAAGAAATAGTGTCAATTTGGTAAAAACCGATTAGCTGAGAGCACATCTTTGGGGTGTGGGAGGAAACCGGAGCGCCCGGAGGAAACCCATGCAACCACAGGGAGAATGCGCAAAGTCCCACAGACACAGGCCCAAATCCATGTGCCTGCACAGCCAGCAGTGAAAGGGAGGAAGACGCTAGTGGGTGTCGTCTATAGGCCCCCGAATAATGATCTGGAGGTGGGGCGGGCTGTTAACGCGCAAATAAGTGCGGCGTGCAGGAATGGGACGGCAGTAGTTATGGGAGATTTCAATCTGCATATTGATTGGTCGACCCATGTTGGACGAGGTGGGCTCGAGGAGGAGTTCTTGGAATGCTGCAGGGATAATTTCCTTGAACAGTGTGTGTTGGAGCCGACGAGGGAGTGAGCTATCTTGGATCTGGTGCTATGTAATGAGGCGGGTAGAATTAGGGACCTTGCGGTGAAGGATCCTCTTGGAGAGAGTGATCATTGTATGGTGGAGTTTCTGGTGCAGATGGAGGAGGAGAAAGTGGGTTCCCGGACATGCGTCCTTTGTTTGAATAGAGGGGAGTATGGTAGGATGAGAGAAGAATTGGTGAATGTGGACTGGGGGAGTGCGTTGGAAGGTAGGTCTACTGAGGAGCAGTGGAGGATCTTTAAGGAGATCTTTCTTGGTGCTCAGCAGAAATTTATTCTGATGGTTAAAAAGGACAGTAGGAGGAGAGGTAATAAGCCGTGGATAACGAAGGAGGTGAAGGAAAGTGTTAAATTAAAAGCGGAGGAGTTTAGAGTAGCTAAGAGCAGTGGGCGAGAAGAGGATTGGGAAAGGTTTAAATGTCAACAAAGATTGACAAAGAAGTTGATAAAGGAGGGTAGGAGAAGCTATGAGGCTGGGCTAGCACTTAATATAAAAAAGGATAGCAAGAGTTTTTATAAATATATAAAAAGGAAGAGGCTGGCTAGGGTGAACGTTGGTCCTTTAGAGGATGAGAAAGGGGAGCTAGTGATAGGGGATGGGGATATGGCTAAGGTCTTGAATAACTTTTTTGTTTCTGTCTTCACGGAGGAGGACGTGAATAATTTGCCGGGTGTTAGCGATGGAAAGGTGGTAGGAATGGAGGGTCTTAATGACATTACTGTTACTAGAGAGGTGGTGCTCGACAGACTGGAGGGGCTGATTGTGGACAAGTCCCCAGGACCGGATGGAATGCATCCGAGGGTTCTGAAAGAAATGGCGGAGGTGATAGTGGATGCCTTGGTGGTTATTTTCCAGACGTCGCTGGATTCCGGGGAAGTGCCGGAAGATTGGAAAATGGCTAATGTTACGCTGTTGTTTAAGAAGGGTGCCAGGCAAAAGGCGGGGAATTATAGGCCGGTTAGTTTAACGTCTGTGGTAGGTAAAATGTTAGAATCCGTCATTAAGGAGGAAATAGCGAGGCATCTTGAGGGGAATTGCTTGATAGGGCGGACGCAACACGGTTTCATTAAAGGGAAGTCGTGTCTGACAAATTTACTGGAGTTCTATGAGGATGTGTCTAGGGCAGTGGATAGAGGAGAGCCGGTGGATGTGGTCTTTCTGGATTTTCAGAAGGCGTTTGACAAGGTACCTCACAAGAGGTTATTGCAGGTCAGGGGACATGGAGTTGGGAGTAGGGTGTTAGCGTGGATAGAGGATTGGTTGTCAAATAGGAGGCAGAGAGTGGGGGTCAACGGGTGCTATTCGGATTGGCGGTTGGTGACTAGTGGGGTGCCCCAGGGGTCGGTGCTGGGGCCTCAGCTATTTACCATTTATATAGATGATCTGGAGGAGGGAACCGAGTGCAGGGTGTCGAAATTTGCTGATGACACCAAGTTTGGGGGAAAGGCAAATTGTGCGGAGGGTGTGGAGAGTCTGCAGAAGGATCTAGTTAGGCTGGGCGAATGGGCCAGGAAATGGCAAATGGAATTTAATGTTGGCAAGTGTGAGGTGCTCCACTTTGGTAGGAATAATGGTAGGACGGACTATTACTTACGTGGCGAAAAACTGCAGCAGGCGACGGTGCAGAGGGACCTCGGGGTCCTGGTGCATGAGTCGCAAAAACCCAGCTTGCAGGTGCAGCAGGTGGTCAGGAAGGCGAATGGGATGCTGGCCTTCATAGCGAGGGGGATTGAATATAAAAGTAGGGAGGTCTTGCTGCAGCTGTATAGGGCATTGGTGAGGCCGCAGCTGGAGTACTGTGTGCAGTTTTGGGCGCCGCACTTACGCAAGGATATTTTGGCCCTGGAGGGAGTGCAGAGGAGGTTTACTAGGCTGATACCAGAGTTGAGGGGATTGAGCTATGAGGAGAGGCTGAATAAACTAGGCTTGTACTCGTTAGAGTTTAGAAGAATGAGGGGAGATCTCATTGAGACGTATAAGATGATGAATGGGATGGATAGGATAGAAGTGGAGAGACTCTTCCCGCTCAAAAAAGACAGTAGGACTAGGGGGCACAGCCTCAAGATAAAGGGGGGGGCGGTTTAGAACAGAGTTGAGGAGGAACTTCTTCACTCAAAGGGTGGTGAATCTCTGGAATTCTCTGCCCGTTGAAGTGGTGGAGGCTGCCTCGCTAAATATTTTTAAGAAACGGGTTGATGGGTTTTTGATAAGAGAAGGGATTAGGGGTTATGGGGAGAGGGCGGGAAGGTGGAACTGAGCCACGACAGATCAGCCATGATCTTATTGAATGGCGGGGCAGGCTCGAAGGGCTAGATGGCCGACTCCTGCTCCTATTTCTTATGTTCTTATGTTCTTAGCACTGGTGCAAAAGGGAGCATTTCAAATTCCTGGACATTGGAATCAGTTCTGGGGGATGTGGGACCAGTAGAAGTCAGAGGGTCTGTACCTGGGCAGGACAGGAACCCATGTCCTGGGGGGGGGGGGGGAGTGTTTGCTAGTGCTGCTGGGGAAGGTTCAAGTTAATGTGGCGGGGGATGGAAACCGATGCAGAAGGTCAGAGGGAAGTAAAGTAGGGACATAAACAAAAGGCAGTAAGGGAAAAATGGAAGGCACAGAAACCAAAGATAAAAATCAAAAAAAGTACAGAAACTGCGGAGAACTCAACAAATGGGTCCAGTAAGGCCAAGAAAAATAAAACACAGAATACAAAACATGACAGGTAAGATGGATGAATTTAAAGCTTGGATTACCAAATGATGTTGTGGCAATTACAGTGACTTGGATGAAAGGGCAAGACTGCAGTTTAACATTCCAGGAATTAGATGTTTCAGACAAGATAGAGAAGGTGACAAGAAAGGTGGGGCTGTTGCTTTACTGATTATGAAAAATTACCCAGCTATAGAGGGAGGACAGCTTGGTGGGATCACGCAGCGAGGCCACATGGGTAGAATTCAAGAACAGGAGCTGTGCAATCACACTGTTGGGACTGCACTACAGATCTCCCAACAGCCAGCAGGAAGTGGAAGGACTGATATATTAGCAGATTACGGGAAGATGTAAATCCAGTAAGAAGTCTCACAACACCAGGTTAAAGTCCCACAGGTTTATTTGTAAATAAACAAATAAACCTGTGGGACTTTAACCTGGTGTTGAGAGACTTCTTACTATGTTTACCCCAATCCAACGCCGGCATCGCCACAAGATGTAAATCAACAGGACTGTTATGATGGGCGATTTTAACTTCCCCAATATAGATCAGGATTCCTTTAATGCCAGGGGTTGGACACGGCAGAGTTTGTTCAGTATGTCCAAGAGTGCCTCTTGAGGCAACCTTATAGATAGTTGAATGTGGGAACATGCTATCTGAGATCTGGTTCTGGGAAATGAGCCCACACAGGTGATTGATGTTTCAGTGGGGGACCATTTTGGGAAGTGATCATAGTTCTATAAGCTTCAAGATACCTGTAGAAAAGGATTTTTTAAAAAAGTTTACTAGTCACAAGTAAGGCTTACATTAACACTGCAATGAAGTTACTGTGAAATTCCCCTAGTTGCCACAGTCCAGTGCCTGTTTGGGTTAATGCACCTAACCAGCAAATCTTTCAGAATGTGGGAAAGTACCAGAGCACCTGGGGGAAACACACACAGACACGGAGAACATGCAGACTCCACACAGACAGTAACCCAAGCTGGGAATCGAACCTAGGTCCCTGGCGCTGTGAAGCAACAGTGCGAACCACTGTGTTACTGTGCCACCCACAGATAAAAGCAGACCCAGAGTGTAAGTACTAAACTGGGGGAAGGCTAACTATGACAGTATTAAGCAGGAGCGAGGGAATGTAGACTGGGGGCGGCTGCTTGAGGGTAAACCCACA
Source organism: Prionace glauca (assembly GCA_037974335.1). Classification (NCBI taxonomy): domain Eukaryota; kingdom Metazoa; phylum Chordata; class Chondrichthyes; order Carcharhiniformes; family Carcharhinidae; genus Prionace; species Prionace glauca. The sequence goes on from CM075737.1 coordinate 62,649,438, forward strand.
CCCAAAAGTCAGTTGTTAACAATTTAGTATAAGTATGTCTCTTTAAAAATGAAGGATAAAGATGGTAAGATTCAGGAACCCTGGATGACAAGAAAGCTTAGTGAAAAAGGAGGCATCACATAAATTTCAGGAAATTGAAAATGGATAAAGCTCTTGATATAAAAAGAGAACAGAAAAGAGCTTAAACAGGAACTTAGCAGGGCAAAAAAGGGCCATGAGATGTCCTTGGCAGGCAGGATTAAGGAGAATCCTAAGGCCTTTTATGCATATAAAAGAAGGAAGAGGGAAGCTAAGGAAAGGACAGTGGAGGGAATGTGTGTTGTGGAGCCTGATGAGGTGGGTGAGGTCCTTAATGAGTACTTTGTATTAGTATTCACGAAGGAGAAGACATGGTGGATGGTGAGTGTAGAAAGGACAATATTGACATTCTTTTTGATTTATTGTCACATATATTAGTACACAGTGAGAAGTATTTTTACTTGCACACTATACGGATAAAGCATACCATTCATAGAGTAGGACAGGGTGCAGAATATCATGTTACAGTCATAGCCAAGGTGTACAGAAAGATCAACTGAATGCAAGGTCCATTCAAAGGTCTGACGGCAGCAGGGAAGAAGCTGTTCTTGAGTAGGTTGGTACGTGTCCTCAGACTTTTGTATCTTTTTCCTGATGGAAGAAAGTGGGAGGGAGAACGTCCAGGGTGCGTGGGGTCCTTAATTATCCCGGCTGCTTTGCCGAGGCACGGCAAGTGTATACGGAGTCAATGCATGGGAGGCTGGTTTGCGTGATGGATTGGGCTACATTCACGACCTTTTATAATTCCTTGTGGTCTTGGGCAGAGCAGGAGCCCATACCAAGCTGTGATACAGCCAAAAAGAATGCTTTCTATGGCCCATTTGTAAAGGTTGCTGACAGTCGTAGCTGACACGCCAAATTTCCTTTGTCTTCTGTGAAAGTAGAGACGTTGATGGGCTTTCTTAACTACAATGTCGGCATGGCGGGTGGGCGGGTGCTGTACCAGGACAGGTTGTTGGTGATCTGGACACCTAAAAACTTGAAGCTCTTGACCCTTTCTATTTCTTCCCCTTTGGTGTGGACAGGGGCTTCTGTGGTAACATAATCAGGGCCTAGTTTTAAGGCTGATTAAATTGGATATCCTAAATTAAAGAACTGGCCATATTAAAATCAAACACAGTCAAACCTTGGGCAGGCCAGACTTGACAAAGGTCACATATACTAAGAAACGGGAACATGTCAGGGCCTGGCCCACCAAGGATCATTGCATTCTACTGAGATCCAACAGATCATCACACCCCATTGAAATTTACCGGCCTATTGTTAGAAGCCCAGATTGGGCCAGACTTTGTCACCTACAGTTCCTGAAGTTATCTGACATGGAGGTAGCACGCGGGGAGAGCCCCAGTGTCCTGTCAGGCAGACATCAAGAAACCCACTGGATTTTGGGACCCCCTCCCGAGACCTCATTGGTCAGAAACCAGCGAAGTTTCTGGAAAGGAGGGAGGGGGATAAAGGTACGCATCTCAGGCACACTAGCAGCGAAGACTCGATGAGTGAGGTGACCTCAACCATCCAGAAGATTGACCAGAGAAGGAAGAAGCTGCCATCAACACTCACTGTCGTGACGATAGAACAGAGGGACTGAGGGAATCAGGCCTGCAGTTTTACCAAACCACCTCTGCAGGTAGTATACTTGAATCTGAGATGTCCTCTTTTATCTGGGTACTTTAAGGGTTAATAGTATTATTCATAAACTTATTGAACCTTTATTTGTGTTTGTCCTTTGTCCATCTTGCAAAGGAGGACAGCAGGGGAAATCTTTAAGTAAGCTGATCATAAGTATCTGAGAATTACAGGTACAACACATATTCTCCATTACGCTTCCTGAAGTCGATGAAAATCTCCTTTGTTTTGTTGATACTGAGGGAGAGATTATTGTCGTTGCACCAGCACACCAGATTCTCTATCTTATTCCTGTACTCTGTCTTGTCATTGTTTTAAGATCCAACCCACTACAGCCCTTGAGGTGGTGATGGTAAGCTGCCTTCTTGAATTGTTGCAGTCCATGCGCTCAGGGTTTGGGTTTGTCACAGACCAGGAAGGTCCAAGCTTTGCACACTACTTTAATTATTGAGCCAAACAAATTTCCAGAAAAGTCTGAGAGCTTGATCCTCCACAAGCTCTACGCTGGTTGAGGCAATCCAATGAGAACAAATTGGGAAAAATCGGCTGTATAATTCTAAAATTTGTACTAGCTCACACAGGAAAGATATCCAAATCAATCAGGGACGCTGACTGCTGCCTTATGTGGACACTGAATAAAGATCAGATATGGTTAGGTTTCTTACAGTTAACTGCCTATGGCAATCACTACCTACAATGTTTAAACAATGGCCACTTGGGTATAATGGAAAACTGTCAGGTCTCTAGGAACTGTGCCCAAGATTCAGCACCTTTAAAAGAGAAGAAAAGTGGGGTCCTACGGAGCTGGTAGGGCTCATCTGCAGGATGAAGAAGCTATGCATCTTTAGACTAACCATATACATAATCTTATGCTCATTAGAGGCATGTGCTACCTTTGGTAGCACTGCCTTTTCACTTTTCATGTAAACCCACAATCACATTTTCTTACCCATTTTGCTCTCCAGTGCCTGTACTTTCAGCTCCATTTCTGCCCGAGTCTTTTCACTTTTTTGTAATTTTTGCAGCAAACTGCCCACATCCACCATTGCTCCATTATAAACGATTAGGTTGCTGCTTTCTGCACCATCGCTGGATTCAGGTTTCACTGTTAAACTAGGCAACAACAGTTTGTTTCCTACATTAAATACATAAAGAGGCAGGTTATCTCTGGGATCTGGTTTCAAATTTAGCCTATTACACAGAACAAAAGTTGCTACTTTTATGGGAAATTAATATGGACGCTGTAGAGGGAGCTTTACTCTGTATCTAACCCTGTCTTGTACCTGTCCTGGGAGTGTTTGATGGGGACACTGTAGAGGGAGCTTTACTTTGCATCTATCTTGTGTTGCTCATGCCTTTGGAGTGTTTGATGGAACAATCTATTAATTAATGTTAACAATTAACATTTATTAATGATCTGGATGAGGGTATAGTTGGGTGGATTAGTAAGTTTGCTGATGACACCAAAGTCGGAGGTGTGGTAGATTGTAAGGAAGGGTGTCATAGTTTGCAGGGTGACTTAGAAAGGTTGCAGAGCTGGGCTGCGAGGTGGCGGATGGAGTTTAATGTGGAGAAGTGTGAGGTAATTCATTTCGGTAGGAATAACAGATGTGTTGAGTATAGGGCTAACGGGAGGACTTTGAATAGTGTGGAGGAGCAGAGGGATCTAGGTGTATGTGTACATAGATCCCTGAAAGTTGGGAATCAAGTAGATAAGGTTGTTAAGAAGGCATACGGTGTCTTGGCGTTTATTGGTAGGGGGATTGAATTTAGGAGTCGCAGCGTCATGATGCAACTGTACACAACTCTGGTGCGGCCGCACTTGGAGTTTTGTGTGCAGTTCTGGTCCCCACATTACAGGAAGGATAGAACATATAGAACATAGAACATTACAGCACAAACAGAGCCTTCGGCCCTCGAGTTGCGCCGATCACATCAACCCCACCAATCTATAGACCTATCTATAACCCCCAATCCCATTAAACCCCATATACTCATCCAGAAGTCTTTTAAAAGACCCCAGCAAGTTCGCCTCCACCACCGATGACGGCAGCCGATTCCATTCACTCACCACCCTCTGAGTGAAAAACTTACCCCTAACATCACCTCTGTACTTCCCTCCCCGCACCTTAAATCTGTGTCCTCTCGTAGCGACCATTTCAACCCGGGGAAATAGCCTCTGAGAGTCCACCCTATCTATTCCTCTCAACATTTTATAAACTTCTATCAGGTCGCCTCTCAACCTTCGCCTCTCCAGGGAAAAGAGTCCCAGCTCCCTCAACCTATCTTCACAAGGCATGCCTCCCAGTCCAGGCAACATCCTTGTAAATCTCCTCTGCACCCTTTCAATAGCTTCTACGTCTTTCCTATAGTGAGGCGACCAGAACTGCGCACAGTACTCCAAATGAGTCCTGACAAGGGTCCTGTAAAGTTGCAGCATTACCTCCCGACTCCTAAACTCAATCCCTCGATTAATGAAGGCCAGTACACCATACGCCTTCTTGACCACCTCCTCCACCTGCGAGGCCGATTTAAGAGTCCTGTGGACCCGGACCCCGAGATCCTTCTGCTCTTCAACGCCACTAAGACTCCTGCCCTTGATAGTGTACTCGTTCATCCCGTTGGTTCTGCCGAAATGGACTACTACACATTTATCCGCGTTGAAGTCCATCTGCCACTTCTCCGCCCATTCCTGCATCCTATCTATGTCCTGCTGCAACTTTTGACATCCTTCCAGACCATCCACAACACCACCGACCTTCGTGTCATCAGCGAACTTGCTAACCCAATCCTCCACTTCCTCATCCAGGTCATTTATGAAAATGACAAACAGCAAGGGTCCCAGAACAGATCCCTGGGGCACCCCACTGGTGACTGACCTCCATTCCGAAAAAGACCCATCCACAACCACTCTCTGCCTTCTGCAGTCAAGCCAGTTCTGGATCCACAAGGCCAAAGGCCCTTGGATGTGGAGGCTTTGGAGAGGGTGCAGAGGAGGTTTACCAGGATGTTGCCTGGTATGGAAGGGAGATCCTATGAGGAGAGACTGAGAGATTTGGGGTTGTTTTCGCTGGAATGGCGGCGGCTAAGAGGGGACCTCATTGAAACATATAGGATGATTAGAGGTTTAGACAGGGTAGATAGTGATAGCCTTTTTCCTAGGATGGAGAAAGCTAGCACGAGGGGGCACGACTTTAAATTAAGGGGGGGTAGTTATAGAACTGATGTCAGGGGTAGGTTCTTTACCCAGAGGGTGGTGAGGGACTGGAATGCCCTGCCAGCTGCACCTAGTTTGGGGGCGTTTAAGAGATCTGTGGATAGGTTTATGGACGAAAAGGGATTGGTTTAGGCTAGTGGGTCATTGTTTTGTAACTGGTCGGCGCAACATCGTGGGCCGAAGGGCCTGTTCTGCGCTGTAATGTTCTAATGTTGAGGGAGCTTTATTCCTGGTCATTATCAAAACAAATTAGGAGAAGGGAAATGTTGGCACAGGAAGCAGGATGGGAAGAAATTTTCGGAGATAGTTGTGGGATGGTAGCATATGTGGATGGTTTATCCCCTGAGATTAAGGTAGAGAAGCTGAGGAAGTGAAGAGTCAGAGACAGTTCATGTGCATGGACAGGTGGAAGTTAGAAACAAAATGAAAGCAATTCTCCAGCCCAGAGTGAGTACTGGAAGCAGCTTCAATGTTGCTCTGATCCATTTTGCAACTACTTTTTCTACTACATGGATAACTGAGTCATATTTGCTTCCTCTTCTTCCTCATACTATTTTCTTTTCATTTTGCATTATAAAATCTACAAGATGATATTCTACTGGGACAGAAGCCCAAGAGTTGCTACAGATCCTGTTATTCCTGAGGCAACAAGGTTTCATAAGGTGCTCACAGTTCTGAAATATTTCTTCAAACTCATCTGGGATCCTTCACCCAGCAGGTGTGCCCAAGTAATTTAGTGGATCTATTTACTTTGGCTAACTACTGACTGTAATGATGCTGACATTAATATTTCCCTAACTCCTTTTCTTGATATTGTAGACCATTACAATCACACTAGATTGTCAAGTACTGACTGATAATACCCCAAGAATCATTTGATAAAGACAATTAAGCCTGGAGCACCACCCCAACAATCAGTTGCTTCAAAGAGTTCTGATCTCCGCGCAATGTTTGCTCTTCACTCTGTGACCCTCTCACTCTCAGCACCTCTCTTCCCCACCACTCTCTCCAATACAGTCTACCCATGAGCAGGGAAGAAAAACAGATAATCAATCAATGACGGACATAATCATAAGACAGAAACAGAAAAAGCTAGAAGATATAAGGAAAGATAAGCAGGAATAAAGTGAAGAGAAAGAAAGCAATATAAGAATGATTCAGACAGGAGAGACACACACACACCACGTTCTGACCACATTAACACTCAGATAGAAGCATATTTAAGGTATTTTTATGCTAAAATTTGCTCTAAATGACTTCAAGTTTGAAAACTGATTAAAAGTGAATACTGGAATATTGCACACTGTTCTGGTCACCACACTATTTTGGAGTGGAGACTTCAGAGAGAGTACAGAAAAGGTTTATCAGATTTGGAGGGTATTAGCTACAAGGAAAGACAGGACAAACTTGGTTTGTTTTTATTTGACCGACGGAGGCTGAGGGGCAACCTGATGGAAATTTATAAAATTGAGAGGCATGGATAGAATGGATGGTCAGGAGTCTTTTTTCCAGGGTAGAAATGTCAATTACTAGGGGACATAGGTTTAAGTTAAAAGGAAGAAAGGTTTAAAGGAGATGTGAGAAGCAAGTTTATTTTTTACACAATGAGTGATAAGTGCCTGGAAAGTGCTGCCAGAGGAGGTGGTAGAAGCAGATACAAAAGCAACATTTAAGAGGCATCTTGACAGATTCATGAATAGGCAGGGAACAGAGAAATATGGACTGCATAGAAGCAAAAGGTCTTTAGTGTAGAAAGACGTCATGTGTCAGCACAGGCTTGGTGGGGCGAAGGGCCTGTACGTGTTCTTTGATATTTATTATTGTACTTTCTAAACCAAGATTGGAAGTTAATCCCCAAAGATAGGCAAAGGAATTATTTGCTAACATCTTTCTTGTTCTTTAAAAGCTTGTAGACTGTAGAAAGAAAGAGCAAAGAGTGTAAGCATTGTGGCAAAAGTGGAGTCATTTTATTTGTAGATTTAGGTATCCTTACCCTGTAACTAGGTGTATGTGTACATAGATCCCTGAAAGTTGGGAATCAAGTAGATAAGGTTGTTAAGAAGACATACGGTGTCTTGGCGTTTATTGGTAGGGGGATTGAATTTAGGAGTCGCAGCGTCATGATGCAACTGTACACAACTCTGGTGCGGCCACACTTGGAGTCTTGTGTGCAATTCTGGTCCCCACATTACAGGAAGGATGTGGAGGCTTTGGAGAGGGTGCAGAGGAGGTTTACCAGGATGTTGCCTGCTATGGAGGGGAGGTCCTATGAGGAGAGACTGAGGGATTTGGGGTTGTTTTCATTAGAAAGAAGGCGGCTAAGAGGGGATCTTATTGAAACATATAAGATGATTAGAGGTTTAGATGGGGTGGATAGTGATAGCCTTTTTCCTCGGATGGAGAAAGCTAGCACGAGGGGGCATGGCTTTAAATTAAGGGGAGGTAGTTATAGGACGGATGTCAGGGGTAGGTTCTTTACCCAGAGGGTGGTGAGGGATTGGAATGCCCTGCCTGCTGCAGTTGTAAATGCGCCTAGTTTGGGGGCGTTTAAGAGATCCGTGGATCGGTTTATGGATGAAAAGGGATTGGTTTAGGTTAGAGGGTCACTGTTTTTTAACTGGTCGGCGCAACATTGTGGGCCGAAGGGCCTGTTCTGCGCTGTAATGTTCTATGTATATGTTCTAACTCTTAGTTTAAAAATAACAGCTTTCAAAAAACAGAGACACCAATTCCTATCAGTTTGTGCAAATGCTTTGGATCTGCAAAGTATATCAGCCAATACTACATATCTCAGAGACATAGGTATCTGAAAACAAAACATCTGTGCAGACCCAAATGTTACATACAAGTAGCACTTGGTGATTAAGCCACAATATTATTTCATTGTCATCGTTTCAATCCACCTTGCATCTGCCAGGCCCCCAGAAAGTGGTCACTGATGTTATGGAGCTGACTGTGCAAAATCCTAACTTTTCAATTAATTCAGGGAGATTGGTTTTGTCAAGATAGAATTGAAAAACTTTGATTTAATTATGGTTTTGCAATAATGGTAATAGGGAAGGATGTGGACAAGGTACCAAAAAAGACCTGAACCATACTCTGGCAGCTATTCTTTCTATGAAGTGTTCGTCTATTTGCTTCTTTGAAGCTTAAGTTTATTTATTAGTGTCACAAGTAGACATACATTAACAATACAATGAAGTTACTGTGAAGTTGAAGAGAAAGCCACTTAAAGGTATTCAGTTGGTGGTTTTAATCTTTCAAAGCTATAGTGCTAGATGAACTGACTGATGAACTGATGGGTAGTGCTAACTTCTGTGACTGACCCTCTAATCAGGAGTGAGCTGTTAAATCTGAGTGCGTGTTATAAAAGCGTCTAGTACGAACTTTATCAGCTATATGCTAACATAGCGTGGACATGCACTGGAAATCCCATTTATAAGCCCAGAAACATTAAACAAATCCTATTCATCCAGAGAACGCTATTCCCACATTACTATAAGCACGAGATCAGGCTTCAATTTATGCTTGTCTGTAGGAGCTGGCTCTTATATAGAGCATAAGGAAAAGTATCTTGAGAAGTCTTATTCTGAAAGAACTATTACAGCCTAGAATAGTTAGAGGAAGTGCAGTACCCAACAAATGATCAGATTCCGTCTCAGTTTCTGTCACTTTTACTTCATCTTTTGAGCCATCCGTTAGCTTCCTATACATGCAGGAGTCTCGCAGCACCACTTTACTGATTAACTTCTTAACCTGGAAATAAAAATTAAAAACAGACAATCCTAACAGGAAAAATGGTCATTCTTCCCTCCCCTACTTTTGAAGATCTTGATTCTTTTTAAATTGTCTCAGTGAAAGCTTGTCACTACTCACCTTTCACTACCCTCCAGATACGAACCTAGATCGGGAATATCAACAGGCAATTCACCTGCTGCATCAGCGCAGCACAAATCAGAGCTCAGCTTTAAGATAGGCCAAACATCAGCCCAGCTGTGATTTGCTAACCCAGCAAAGACTTGGAAAAGCAGCAGGAATCTCCTGGTTTTTACTTATTAGATACTGACTTCCCCAGTGAAGAAATCAAGGGAGTGTAAAATTATTGGACAGAAGCTTAGTGACTGGAAAGCAGAAACAGGCACCACAATGCTTTTCTTTACCTGGTCCAGAAGTACAATAATTTGTGACTGTAAACATTTCTACAATGCTGAGACAAAGAACAAATTTCTTCCAGGTAACTAGCTGAAATTTGGGTTGCATTTGATCACTAGACTTTGAATTTACATAGTTTATTCATGTTTTTGTTTACTTGACTCTACTTTGCTCTGAACTTTGTTAGTCATTGTAAAGCACAATATCATTTGTGGACATGTTCCCCAGACTGTGATAATTTTGTGAAGATCAAGTTCACGGTTCATGTGTTTTTAAGAATTAAATGTCCAGCAGACCTAAAGAAATGACAGTTCAAAAGGTGACCCATGTTTGTTTAATGAAGTCAAAGGACAGGTGGGTTAACTTTGCTAAAGAGCTGGACACATGGAGCCAGGGAGAGAAAAAAACTTGAGTTTAAAAAGCGTCCAGTAAGGGAAATTGAGTTTATTGATTGTTGCCACAAATAGGCTTACATTAACGCTGCAATGAAGTTACTGTGAAAGTCCTCTAGGCACCACAGCCAGCGCTTGTTCAGGTACAATGACGGAGAATTTAGCATGGCCAATGCAATTAACCCGCATGGGGACCATGAGAGAAAACTGGAGCACCAGAGAAAACCCATGCAGACATGGGGAGAACGTGCAGACTCTGCACAGACAGTGACCCAAACCAGGAATCAAACCCGGGTCCCTGCTGTTGGGAGGCAGCAGTGCTAACCACTGTGTCACCCAACAGAGTGAAACTGTTTATACTTCAATGCAAGGAGAATTACAAACAAGGTGGATGAGTTAAGGGCATAGATAGACACGTGACAGTATTATGTCATTGCTATAAAGGATACCTGGCTAAAGGAGGGGCAACTGAATATCCCTGGTTTTAGAATCTTCAGACACAATAGAGTGGCAATAAAAAAGAGAGGGGATGTAGCACTAATGATTAAAGAATCAATTCCAGTTGTGAGAAGGGCTGAAATGTAAACAGGTTAACAAACCAGGCTCTATAAGCTTGGATATAAAAAAGGGGCAGTCACACAAGCGGGGGTATATTACAGACTACCAAATAGTGAAAGGGAGATAGAAGAACAAATATCTGCCTGTGAGCGCAAGAGAACAATAATAGTAGGAGACTTTAACTATCCCGACATCAATTGGGATTCAAACAATTTAAGAGGCACTGAGGGAGAAAAATTCATGCACTGTGTCCAAGAAAATGTTTTCAACCAATTAGTGACAAACCCAATGAGAGGAGATAGGAAATATACAGTAACCAGCAGAACCATTACGAGTATCGATAGCCAAAGGGACCTGGGTGTCTAGGTACATAGGTTACTGAAAGCGGCAATGCCGGTGGAGAAGGCATAAGGCACACTTGCCTTCATCAGCCAGAGTATTGAGTTTAAAAATTAGCAAGTCATGTTGACGGTTTATAGAACCTTAGTGAGGCCGCACTTGGAATATAGTGTTCAATTCTGATCGCCACACTAGCAGAAGAATGTGGAAGCTTTGGAGAGGGTACAGAAAAGATTTACCAGGATGTTGCCTGGCATGGACGGCATTAGCTATGAGCAGAGTTTGGAGAAACTTGGTTTGTTCTCACTGGTATGACGGAGGTTCAGGGATGACCTGATAGAAGTCTACAAGATTATGAGAGACATGAATAGAGTGGATAGTCAGAAGCCAGGGTGGAAGAGTCAATTACCAGGGGGCATAGGTTTAAGGTGCGAGGGCAAGTTTTAGAAGAGATGTACAAAGCAGATTTAAGTGCTGTAAGCAACAGGGTGATGGGCCAGGTGCAGGAAGGTGGGAGTAGAAAGGTCCCCTAGGTGTCCTTGGGTTGGCAAGGACAAGATGTGCTGAATGACTTCCTTCTGTAATTTAACTTTTCTATGGTTCTATACAATGTCTACAATGCTTGCAAATAAGTACAGACTAGAGAGATGTTTGCCATTTGAAAATTAGAGCTAAATTAGTTTAAAAGCATAGAGTGAATCCTAAAAGGTTCCAAAACCCATTTATTTTATTAAATCAAAGAAGAAATTGTGAATGGGGATAATGAATTTAAAGGTCAGTTTATGGACAGCGACTCATCATTGAAATGGATGGTGCTTAAGGTTTCTCTGGTTTCAATTTATCGGAGTGTGTGCCATGAGAGTCAGTTGCAGCTTACCAAGAAGACTACCAATTGAAATAACAGTTAACATGGGAAGGTGGGTGAAGCTTAATCTCAGTTTCTATCTTGAGAAGGAACAGAAGCTGGAAGATTACGTAGTTTGAAGTGCATGGGAAAATCCAACTTCACAGTACCTCATGTAAAGTAAAATAATCAGCTGAGCTTAGAAGTAACTAGAACAAGGGATTGAGGCATCCATAGCCAAGACAGGATATAATTTAAAGTTTTACCTCTGAGAATAGATGAAGCTGAGGAGAATTCTCCAGAGGACTAGGGCACATTTATACTTCCTACAGAAGTAAATAACTAAGATTAATGTGACAAACAAGAAGATTCTTGGGGAAGAACTGCATGTCTTTCACATGCAATAAAGTTTGTTTTGTTTAAGAAAGTGAACTCTTGTGACAAAGTTCTATTGGTTAAAATAAGGTGTTGGTTTATTTTTAAATGTTAATGGCCTGTGACAGGGTCGTAACAATATTGTAAATTCACTGCATAATAAATGGAAAAGGTATTGTACCTGTGCACGTGAAAGATGTAGTCCAAGAGTGTAGATGATTTCTTCAAGATCTTTCTCAAGCAGAAAACCACAGTAACTTTGATCAAAATAAACAAAGGCAAGAAGAAGGTCCTTGTTGTGTGTGAACAGCTGTTTCTTTTCCTTGAAAAATCAAGACAAGTGCAGTTAGATTTAATATGCGATCAAAGATGCTGAAAAATATGCTTATTTGTGTCCTGCATTGAAGGTCCATTCTGTTTATAACTTCAAACATAGGCTGTGTTGGCACATAATTACTCAGGACTGTCTTTCGTTTCTAATAAAAGGACACTGACAAGATTGTTGAAGATGGCTAACAAGGTTACTTGATACTTTTTTTTGTCAATTTCTGCCTCAAGCCATTAGAAAGTTCTTGATTGAATAACTGCGGGTGGGGGTCTCTGCCTGACAGCAGCTGTGTGTGCAATTCATACATGCCACTATTTGGAGTTTATTCCAAACTGAGAATCAATGGATTTCCAGACTCCACATCTCCAAGTTGACAATTCAACAAGCGGAAGCTGAAGAGATCAGTTACCAAGAAAGGCTATCCCTTATTGTTACTAACCAACGCCCGATTGTGTTTAATAGCTTCATACTTCCAAAGCATTTTGGATACACTATATATTCGGTATGTGGATAATAACAGGTTGAGATAACGTATTTATTACTTGAAGACCGAGAACATAAGAACACAAGAAATAGGAGCAGGAGTAGGCCATCTAGCCCTTCAAGCCTGCACCGCCATTCAATAAGATCATAGCTGATCTGACGTGGATCAGTTCCACTTTCCCGCTTTCTCCCCATAACCCTTAATTTCCCTATCAGAAATCCATCTACCCGTGACTTAAATATGTTCAACGAGGTAGCCTCCACCACTTCAATGGGCAGAGAATTCCAGAGATTCACCATCCTTTGAGTGAAGATGTTCCTCAAGTCCGTTCTAAACTGCTCCCCCCCACCCCCTTATTTTGAGACTATGCCCTCTAGTTCTGGTTTCCTTTCTAGAACATAGAACATTACAGCACAAACAGGCCCTTCGGCCCAAGAGTTGCGCCGATCACATCAACACCTACCAATTATAAACCGATCTATAACCTCCAATCCCATTAAACCTCTTATACTCATCCAGAAGTCTTTTAAAAGACCCCAGCGAGTTCGCCTCCACCACCACTGACGGCAGCCGATTCCATTCACTCACCACCCTCTGAGTGAAAAACTTACCCCTAACATCACTTCTGTACTTTCCTCCCCGCACCTTAAATCTGTGTCCTCTCGTGGCGACCATTTCAACCCGGGGAAATAGCCTCTGAGAATCCACCCTATCTATTCCTCTCAACATTTTATAAACCTCTATCAGGTCGCCTCTCAACCTTCGTCTCTCCAGGGAAAAGAGTCCCAGCTCCCTCAACCTAACTTCATAAGGCATGCCTCCCCGTCCAGGCAACATCCTTGTAAATCTCCTTTGTACCCTTTCAATAGCTTCTACGTCTTTCCTATAGTGAGGCGACCAGAACTGCGCACAGTACTCCAAATGAGGCCTGACGAGGGTCCTGTAAAGTTGCAGCATTACCTCCCGACTCCTAAACTCAATCCCTCGATTAATCAAGGCCAGTTGTACTGGCCTTCCACTTTCTAAGTGGAAAGAATCTCTCTACCTCATTATCTTGTAAGTCTCTATAAGATTCCCCCTCTCTGCCTTCTAAACTCTTAACGAGTACAGGCTCAGTCTATTTAATCTCTCTTCATAAGCTAATCCCCTCATCTCCATCATCAGCCTGGTGAACCTTCTCTATACTCCCCCCACGGCCAATATATCCTTTTGCAAATAAGGGGACCAAAACTGCACACAGTACTCGAGTTGCAGCCTCACCAATGCCCTGTACAGTTGCAGCAAGACCTCCCTGCTTTTATATTCTATCCCCCTCACTATAAAGGCCAACATTCGCCTTCTTGATCACGTGCTGCACCTCCAGACTGAGGTTTTGCTAAGTCCAAATCCACCTTCAGAGAAATTAGGCATCTTGATAAGAAAACCACAAGTGCCTAACACAGAACCTCTGAGGGAACGCTGCAACAAGCCTCTGATGGAGAGGCTTCTGAGGGACAAGATTTACGACCATTTGGAGAGGTTTGACATGATCAGGAATAGTCAGCATGGATTTGTCAAGGGCAGGTCGTGCCTTACGAGCCTAGTTGAGTTCTTCGATAATGTGACTGAACACATTGACGAAGGAAGTGCCGTGGACGTAGTGTACATGGACTTCAGCAAGGCTTTTGATAAGGTCCCCCATGCAAGACTTCTTGAGAAGGTGAGAGGGCATGGGATCCAAGGGCCTTTGGCCTTGTGGATCCAGAACTGGCTTGCCTGCAGAAGGCAGAGAGTGGTTGTGGATGGGTCTTTTTCGGAATGGAGGTCAGTCACCAGTGGGGTGCCCCAGGGATCTGTTCTGGGACCCTTGTTGTTTGTCATTTTCATAAATGACCTGGATGAGGAAGTGGAGGGATGGGTTAGCAAGTTCGCTGATGACACGAAGGTCGGCGGTGTTGTGGATGGTCTGGAAGGATGTCAAAAGTTGCAGCAGGACATAGATAGGATGCAGGAATGGGCGGAGAAGTGGCAGATGGACTTCAACGCGGATAAATGTGTAGTAGTCCATTTCGGCAGAACCAACGGGATGAACGAGTACACTATTAAGGGCAGGGGTCTTAGTAGCGTTGAAGAGCAGAAGGATCTCGGGGTCCGGGTTCACAGGACTCTTAAATCGGCCTCGCAGGTGGAGGAGGTGGTCAAGAAGGCGTATGGTGTACTGGCCTTCATTAATCGAGGGATTGAGTTTAGGAGTCGGGAGGTAATGCTGCAACTTTACAGGACCCTTGTCAGGCCTCATTTGGAGTACTGTGCGCAGTTCTGGTCGCCTCACTATAGGAAAGATGTAGAAGCTATTGAAAGGGTGCAGAGGAGATTTACAAGGATGTTGCCTGGACTGGGAGGCATGCCTTATGAAGATAGGTTGAGGGAGCTGGGACTCTTTTCCCTGGAGAGGCGAAGGTTGAGAGGCGACCTGATAGAAGTTTATAAAATGCTGAGAGGAATAGATAGGGTGGACTCTCAGAGGCTATTTCCCCGGGTTGAAATGGTCGCTACGAGGGGACACAGATTTAAGGTGCGGGGAGGGAGGTACAGAGGTGATGTTAGGGGTAAGTTTTTCACTCAGAGGGTGGTGAGTGATTGGAATCGGCTGCCGTCGTCGGTGGTGGAGGCGAACTCGCTGGGGTCTTTTAAAAGACTTCTGGATGAGTATATGGGGTTTAATGGGATTGGGGGTTATAGATAGGCCTATAGATTGGTGGGGTTGATGCGATCGGCGCAACTCGAGGGCCGAAGGGCCTGTTTGTGCTGTAATGTTCTATATCTATATCTATATCTAATCCAAATTTTGTGATCTATCCTTTTGACCTCATTCTAGTGATAAAGGAGGACTGTAAGAAAAGGGATAACTAGCCGTGGATAACGAAGGAAATAAAAAGAAACTATTAAATTAAAAACCGATGCGTACAGAGTGACCAAAATTAGAGGATTGGGAAAGCTTAAAAAAAACAAAGAACTACGAATACAGCGATAAAGAAGGAAAAGATAGATTATGAAACAAAACTAGCTCAAAATATAAAAAATGGTACAAAGAACAAAGAACAACACAGCATGGGAAACAGGCCCTTCGGCCCAACGAGCCCGCGCCGCCGTCCCATGGTCAGTGACCTATTCATGATTTTAGTCTATGCCTAATGTGTGAGGATCAGGGAGGTCCAATATAGGGACAATTTGTTACCCAATCAATCAGCCTAAAAGCACATTTTTGGGATGTGGGAGGAAACCGGAGTACCCGGAGGAAACCCACGCAACCATGGGGAGAACGCGCAAACTCCCACGGACACAGGCCCAAATCCATGTGTCCGCACAGCAACAGAGATAGTCTCTGAGCTGTCATGTTGCCCTCGAGATGGTCCAGTTTACGCACACCAACGACATGAAGCAGTAGGTAACTCCCGAAGCAACATCCAAGAGCAGCCCACCACAACCTGCCGCACGCATGCCCCTTGCTGGACTTAAATGCCTGTGGACAAAAATTCATTATTAAAAAGACTCTATATCCCTGAGGTTAAAACTGAATCCCAAGCCTTCAATGTTTAGTAAGGCCTGCTATATCCCCCTATATGTAGACCGCTCATGTGGCTGTCCAAGTGACTCTTAAACAACCCTAGCGTACCTGCTTCCAACACCTTACTCGGCAGTGCATTCCACATCCCCACTACCCTTTGTGTGAAAAACTGCCCTCTAATATTAGTCTTATACCTAGCCCCCCTCACCCTAAGCCCGTGATCCCTCGTTCTATCCATTTCTAATAGCGGAAAAAGCTTACCACCATTTACTCTATCTATCCCCTTCATAATCTTATAAACCTCTATTAGATCCCCCCTCAGCCGACGTCTCTCAAGGGAAAACAGCCCAAGTGCGTTCAATCTTTCTTCGTAAGACAGCCCTTCCATACCAGGCAACATCCTGGTAAATCTCCTCTGCACTCTCTCCAGGATCTCTACATCCTTCCGGTAGTACGGCGACCAGAACTGGACGCAGTACTCCAGGTGAGGCCTAACCAACGTTCTATACAACTGCAACATCAGACTCCTACTCTTATATTCTATACCCCTTCCTACGAAGGCTAACATGCCATACGCTTTCCTCATCACATTCTGCACCTGCACCGACACCTTCAGGGACTTGTGTACCTGCACCCCCAGGTCTCTCTGCGTATCTATACTCCGGATAGTTCTACCTTTTATCGTATAACTCCCCTCCACATTATTCCGGCCAAAGTGCATCACCTCGCATTTCTCCGGATTAAATTCCATTTGCCATCTATCTGTCCAATCTACCAGCCTGTCTATGTCCTGTTGCATTGCCAGGCACTGCTCCTCAGTACCCGCCAATCCAACCATCTTAGTGTCATCAGCAAATTTGCTGATCACACCACCTACCCCCTCTTCCAAGTCATTAATATATACTACAAATAGTAGAGGTCCTAGTACCAAGCCCTGCGGCACACCACTGGTGACAGACCTCCAATTGGAAAAGGAGCCTTCCACTACTACCCGCTGTCTCCTCCTCCCAAGCCAGTTCTCCACCCATCTACATACCTGGCCTTGTATCCCATGAGCCTTTACCTTTTCTATCAGCCTACCGTGAGGGACCTTGTCAAACGCCTTACTGAAATCCATATAGACGACATCAACGGCTTGTCCTTTGTCAACCGTTTTTGTCACCTCTTCAAAAAATTCCAATAGATTCGTAAGGCATGACCTCCCTGTAACGAAGCCATGCTGCATATCCCTGATCAGATTGCAGCGCTCCAGATGCTCATACATCCTATCCTTGAGGATCCTCTCCATTATCTTGCCTATAACTGAAGTCAAGCTCACTGGCCTATAATTCCCTGGGTTATCCCTCTGACCCTTCTTAAACAACGGTACTACATTTGCAATCCGCCAATCCTCTGGGACCTCACCTGTGTCCAAAGAAGAGACAAAGATTTGCGTCAGAGGCCCAGCAATTTCATCCCTCACCTCCCTTAGCAGCCTAGGATAGATGCCATCAGGCCCCGGAGATTTATCCGTCTTTATACTGTCTAAAAGTACTATAGTAAAAGTTTTTACAAATATATAAAAAGGAAGAGACTGGCTAGAGTGAATGTTGGACTCTTGGAGGACGAGAGTGGGGATTTAACGGTGGGTAACAAGGAAATGGCTGAGACTTTAGTAAGTTTTTTGTGTCAGTCTTCACAGTGGAGGACACAAATAGCTTACCGGATATTAACGATTGAGGGTTGGTAGGTGAGGTCCTTAATGCAATTACTTTTACTAAAGAGGTTGTGCTTGGTAGACTAATGGGACTGAAGGTAGACAAGTCCCCAGACACGGATGGAATGCATCTGAGGGTACTGAAGGAAATGGCAGAAGTAAAAGCAGATGCGTTAGTAGTTATTTATCATAATTCGCTGAACTCTGGGGAAGTGCCAGCTGATTGGAAAACAGCTACTGTTACGCCACTGTTTGAAAAAGGAAGTAGACAAAAGGCGGGTAACTATAGGCCGGTTAGCTTAATGTCCATAGTTGGCAAAATGTTGGAATCTATCTTTGAAGAAGAAATAGCAGGACACCTGGAAAGGAACGGTTCGATCAAGCAGACGCAGCATGGATTCGTGAAGGGGAAGTCGCGTTTGACGAATTTACTGGATTTTTATGAAGATGTGACTAGTGCGGTAGACAGAGAGGAACTGGTGGATGTGGTGTTTTCAGATTTCCAGAAGGCATTTGATAAGGTGCCTCACAAAAGGTTGCTGCAGAAGATTAGGGTACACGGAGTTGGGGGTAAAGTGTTAGCGTGGATTGAGGATTGGCTATCTAACAGGAAGCAGAGAGTTGGAATAAATGGGTGCTTTTCTGGTTATGATGTGGAGATGCTGGCGTTGGACTGGGGTAAACACAGCAAAACTGTTCCCTTCCTGTTGGCGAACACTTCAGCGGTCACAGGCATTCAGCCTCTGACCTTCGGGTAAGCATTCTCCAAGGCGGCCTTCACGACACACGACAGCGCAGAATCGCTGAGCAGAGACTGATAGCCAAGTTCGCACACACGAGGACAGCCTCAACCGGGATCCTGGGTTCATGTCGCAGTGTAACCCCCTCAACTTGCCTGGGTTTGCAAAACCTCACTTACTGTACTGTCTGGAGACAATACACATCTCTTTAACCTACGCATAATGCTCTTTCCACTTACTTTGTCGGCATCTTTAAGACTTGAACAGCAGGTTAGGTGTAAAGATTTACATTCTAATCAGTAATCTGTAAACTGTCTGTGCTGTTATATGCTCCGTCTGAGGCCAGAACACTCCATTCACCTGACGAAGGGCAAACCCCGAAACCTTGTGAGTTCACTATCAAATAAATTGGTTGGACTTAAACCTGGTGTGGTCAGACGTTTTACTGCTTTTCTAGTTGGCAATTGGTGACGAGTGGCGTGCCGCAGGGATCAGGGCTGGGGCCTCAACTGTTTACCGTATACACAGATGATCTAGAGGAGGGGACTGAGTGTAGGATAACGAAGTTTGCTGATGACACGAAGATGAGTGGGAAAGCAAATTGCGTGGAGGACACAAAGTCTGCACAGAGATTTGGATAGGCTGAGTGGGTGAGAATTTGGCAGATGGAGTATAACATTGGCAAATGTGAGGTTATCCACTTTGGAAGAAATAATAGTAAAATGGAATATTATTTAAAGAGTGAAAAATTACAATGTGCTACTGGGCAGAGGGAACTGGGGGTCCTTGTGCATGAATCGCAAAAATTCAGTTTGCAGGTGCAGCAGATGATCAAGAAGACAAATGGAATGCTGGCTTTTATAGCGAGGGGGATAGAATATAAAAGCAGGGCGGTCTTGCTACAACTGTACAGGGTACTGGTGAGGCCGCAACTAGAGTACTGTGTGCAATTTTGGTCCCCTTATTTGTGAAAGGATATATTGGCCTTGGAGGGAGTACAGAGAAGGTTCGCCAGGCTGATACCAGAGATGAGGAGGTTAGCTTATGAGGAGAGGTTGAGTAGATTGGGCCTGTACTTGTTGGAGTTTAGAAGGATGAGGGGTGATATTATAGAGACATAAAAGATAATGAAGGGTCTAGATAGGATAGAGGTAGAGAGATTCTTTCCACTTAGAAAGGAAACCAGAACGAAAGGGGGGCCTCAAAATGGGGGGGTTCAGTTTTGAACAGAGTTGAGGAAGAACAACTTCACTCAAAGGGTGGTGAATCTCTGGAATTCTCTGCCCGTTGAAGTGGTGGAGGCTGCCTCGCTAAATATTTTTAAGTGACGGGTAGATAGATTTCTGATCGATAAGGGAATTAAGGGTTATGGGGAGCAGGCGGGTAAGCCATGATCAGATCAGCCATGATCTTATTGAATGGCGGGGCAGGCTCAAAGGGATAGATGGCCGACTCCTGCTCCTATTTCTTATGTTCTTATCTAAATTTCAATTCAAGACTGCAGATGGCACTTTTCTTTACTGGGCCTGAAATGACTGTTCACCTTCAATGAACATGGACTATTAACTATTGAAAAGGGTCAATGTGATTCGAAACTTGGACTCTATTCTCTCTCCACAGATGCAGTTTCTCCAGCATTCTCTGTCTCTATTAAGTATTGCTTTGTTTAAATCTGTAAAATTACACTTTTCTCGCTAACTTTATTTATTTCCTCTCAAGTCTGTGCACATGTGCATGCGCACGAGAGCAAGGGGGTGAGAGACGGGGACAGAGCAAGAGAGGGAGAGATTGAGAGAGCGAGAGAGAGAGAAAGACACACAGCAAGAAAGAGAGAGAGACAGAGCGAGAGAGAGAGAGACAGAGCAAGAGATAGATAAGAGAGAGTGAGAGAGACAGAGAGAGTGACAGAATGAGAGAGAGAGAGAGAGATTGACAGAGAGAGAGAAAGCACACTAGAGATTGCTGGCTGACAGTGTTTAGATTTTGTGGATGATTGCATGCATAAATTATCTTTATTTAAACTCATAAATGCCCGCTGCTGTTATTCAAACTGACTATACTCTCTAAAGGGCCAAGAGTTGCATGCACTCCTTTCTTTCCAAAACAAGAATGATTTTAGGCACTCAGGGTTTCCCATCTCTCCTGATGCTGTTACAAACACTTTGCCTGTGTTGTGACTGAGGCTATTCGGTATACTGGTAATGGCATACCAGTGGGACGATCACATTGTCACGTGTAGTAAAGACATGTCATATTCTTAAATTGTAAAATAAGCTTCACTTTACTGTGGAATTTTCTGGAATTAACTTCTTTTTAAAATGGATAAGGATGGGCTGCAAAATATATCATTTGCCACCTCTCTGTGGATTCAAAAACTATCACGCTGTCGCAAAAGGATGAAAGAAAATATTTCAGACTAGAGTGTCACAACCCAGCTTCTGAAATTGTCCAGAAAGACATTTCCTGGCTTTTAGTGAGAGTGACCACAACATGGTACAATTAAGCTAGTTATGGGCAAAGTAGAAAAATTGCAAAAAAAAGTTTGGCATTGGGAGGTTGCAGATTTTAGTAAAATAAAGCAGGAATTGGCAAAGTAAATTGGAAACAGCTACTTGTGGGGAAATTGACAGAAGGCAGTGGGAGGTATTTAAAAGGGAAATGAGGAGAGTACAAGCCCAGCATATCCCCTCTAGGATGATGAGAAGGAGAAACAAGCCAGAGAACCATTGGTGACCAGAGACATTCAGGATACAACAAGAAAGAGAGAGGCTTTTAGCAGGTACAAGAAAAGCAAATCAGCGGAGGCATTAGTGCAGCACACAAAGAGTAGAGTAGAGATCAAGATCAAGCAATTAGGAGAGCATCGAGGGAATGAGAATTCTCTGGCTTGTAAAAGTAGGGAAAATCCCAAGATATTCTATAAATTTATAGGAAGAGATTAACTAGGGAAAGTCTAGTGTCCACTGGGGACCAAGGGGGCAACGTGTGGCTGGAGCCACAGAACGCTGGTAGTGTGTTGAACAAATATTTCACATCTATCTTCACCCAAGAGAATGAGGATGATGGTATGGAAATCAGGGATAAACAGAGAGGTTTTTGAGCAAATTGTCAGAGGGAATGTGAAGCTGCTGGAAGTATTGACAGGCTTAAAAGTGGACAAATGTCTCAGTCCAGATGAATCATGTCCCAGGTTGCTTTGGGAGGCAAGGAGAGAGATTGGGCTCTGACCCAAATTTTTAATTCCTCTATGACCAAGGGGGAGATAGCAGGGCACACAGTGAGCACGTGAATGTGGTTCTGCTACTTAGCTGGGAAACTATAGACCAGTGAAGCATTAGTGCAGTACAGACCAGGTTTGATAGAGATAGTCAGCATTGCTTTGTCAGAGGGAGGTCATGCCTGAAACTTGATTGAATTTTTTGAAGTGGTGACCAGGTATGTAAGATGAGGTGCAGCTGATATAATTTATTTGGATTTCAACAAAACCTTGACAAGATCTCACATGACAGATTTATAAAGATGGCAAATGCACATGTGGGATTTGATAAGGTAGATTCAAAATTGGCTAGTTGTAGGAGACTGATGACTGAAGCCAGTGTTCAGTGGCATATCATAGGGATCATTGTTGGATTTGTATTATTTGCCATTTAATATAAACAACATAGATGACTATGTGGGAGGGTAGGATTGCTAAATTTGTGGATGACAAAAAAATTGACCAGGTGGTTAACAGTGAGGTTGAGTGCCTTGGGACACAGTGAGCACGTGAGCAGGATAGTCAAATGGGCAGATAGGTAGCAAATGGAATTTAACACTGAGAAGTGAGAAGCGAGAAGCTTTGGAAGGAATAATTTGACAAGGAAGTATTCAATGACACTAGGAAGTTCTGTGGAACAAAAGGGACTTGGCATCTTTTGTCTATTGATCTCATAAGGCAGAAGGGCATGTTTGTAGGGTGGTGAAAAAGGCATATGGGACACTTGCCTATATGAAACAAAGCAAAAGCACAGAGGTCAAGTTGGAATTGAAAAGCTTTGGTGAGGCTACAGTAAAGTATTGTTTGCAGTTCTGGTCGCCACATTATCAGAAGGATGTGATTGCATTGGAGAGGGTGCAGAGGAGATTTATCAGGATGCTGCCTCGAATGGGGCATTTAAATTATGGAGAGAGGTTGGATAGACTTGGGTTGTTTTTGTTTGAGCAGAGGAGATTGAATGGGTGACATGATTATGAGGGGCATTGACAGAGTGGTTAGGAGACAGCTGTTCACCTTAGTTGAAGGGTCAGTCATGAGGAGACACAGGTTCAAGTTGAGGGACAGGAGATTTAGGAGGGATGTGAGGAAAAACGTTTCTACCCAAAAGGATGATGACAGTCTGGAACGTGCTGCCTGGGAGAGTGATAGAGGCGGGTTGCCTCACATCCTTTAAAAAGTACCTGGATGAGCACTTGACATGTCAAAGTTCAAAGTTATGGGCCAATTGCTGGTAAATGGGATTAGGTGGGAGTTCAGGTATTTCTCATGTGTTGATGGAGACTTGATGAGCCAAAGGGTCTCTAATGCAGTGCGTTTCTAAAAACAGGACAGTTGGTGGTGCAAACACAACATTATATTTGGAAAGTGGAACTGTGAGAAGCTATATGGTAAGACAATCATGTTGGTCTGCCTATGTAAATCTTGAAGTGCTTTCTATAAACAACTGCAGAAACAACTGCAGCAGAAAGTGTAACAACGCCTATAATTTAAGAACTGGAGACTAACACTTTGTAAGATCTCCAAGCTGGTTCCTTTCCAAGGTCATGAATGTGGCAAACTCACCTCCTGTTAACAGGATTAACAAGTAACTAACTCCATGACCTGAGGAAAGTCTATCCCTTGCAACAACCCCTAGGATACAATTTCAGCTACTGAATTCACCTACCTACACAAAAAAAATGCATGTCTTTTCCGAGATGAGTCAATCAATTGAATTACCAACTATCTCTTTGTTTAGAGCTTGTAGAAGTGCTCTATTCTCTTTAACCATATTTGCTTTGAGAGAGAGAGAGAGAGAGAGAATGTGTGTGGGGAAGTGCTTGTGCATGAAAGTGGGTGAGTGACATAGCATTAGGTTTTCTGGATGAATGCATGAATAATCAATTCTCTTTATCTGAGCCCACAGAAGCTTGTTGCTGGTTCATCATATTGTCCTTGTACTCAGAGGTTAAAAATATATACCTCTTCCTTTTCAAAAACACACTGATCACAGACAGTAAGGGAAGGGAACAGGAGTTTCAGTTTTCTCACATCTCTGTCTGTAACCTACTCTTAAACTAGTACAATAGTTTATAATAATCCATTTGCTATTTGTCAATTCATCATTACTTCCCCTAGCACACAGGCAACAGTGGCACAAATTTATCAGCCAAAACTATGAAGAGTTCAAAATACTTTCTCTCAACACAATCCAAGTTTAAATGGACAAAATTTATAATAGCCCTGGAAGATGTTTTTCTTAGTTCATGTGCTGAAAAATTAACTGCCTATTTCATCAAATTCCTGCTGACAACACCAGTCATAAACTGAGTATGCACCTTCTCTTTAGAAGTATTTTCTCTGGATCTCCTTGTTCCTTCCCCTCTGTCATCCTTTCGATCTCTGTCATTCTCTTCCTCATCTCGATCTGTTGAGGAAAAAAAAGTAATAAAATGTCCCAAATGAAATTGCTCACTGTAAAATTAGATTAGATTGACAAGAGTGTAAATGTCATTTAATGCATGACACATTATTCAGCTGTCAAGGTATGCTGTGTTTAACGTTACCTGTCACAAATTCAGACAGGCTAACATGATAACGAAACAGAGATGATGGTCACTCAGGCCAAGTCTTTTTTTGCTCAAGAAACTTTCCAGATTACAAGCAAGTTTTTGGTTGCAGTTCAGAGGCAGTAACATATTACATTTTACATAAAATACGCTTGGAGCTCTACAGAGGAAAAATTGTGAATTAGGGTGAAATGTAAGGAGAGTTCAGAAAAACCTTGGTTGAAAAGATAGGATTTAAGAAGCCTTAAAGAAAATGGGGTTAAGGACATAGAGTCATAGGGGTTTACAGCATGGAAACAGACCCTTCGGCCCAACTTGTCCATGCCGCCTTTTTTTAACCCCAAAACTAATCCCAATTGCCTCCATTTGACCCATATCCCTCTACACCCATCTTACCGATGTAACTGTCTAAATTCTTTTTAAAAGACAAAATTTGAATGGAATCGGCTGCCGTCGTCGGTGGTGGAGGCGAACTCGCTGGGGTCTTTTAAAAGACTTCTGGATGAGTATATGGGGTTTAATGGGATTGGGGGTTATAGATAGGTCTATAGATTGGTGGGATTGATGCGATCGGCGCAACTCGAGGGCCGAAGGGCCTGTTTGTGCTGTAATGTTCTATGTTCTATTTGTACCCACATCTACCATCTCTGGCAGCTTGTTCCAGACACTCAGCACACTCTGTGAAAAAATTGCCCCTCTGGACACATCTCTCCCTTCTCACCTTAAATCTATGCCCTCTAATTTTAGACTCCCCTACCTTTGGGGAAAGATAATGACTATCTAGCTGATCTATGCCCCTCATTATTTTGTAGACCTCCAAAAGATCACCCCTCAGCCTTCTACACCGAGAGAAAAAAATCCCAGTCTATCCAGCCTCTCCTTATAACTCAAACCATCAAATCCTGGTAGTATCCTAGTAACTCTTTTCTGCACTCTTTCTAGTCTAATAATATCCTTTCTATAATTGGATGACCAGAACTGTACACAGTATTCCAAGTGTGGCCTTACCAATGTCTTGTACAACTTCAACCATACTTCCCAACTCCTGTATTCAATGTTCTGACCAATGAAACCAAGCATGCTGAATGCTTTCTTCACCACTCTGTCCACCTGTGACTCCACTTTCAAGGAGCTATGAACCTGTACCGCTCGATCTCTTTGTTCTATAACTCTTCCTAATGCCCTACAATGGACAGAGTAAGTCCTGCCCTTGTTCAATCTACCAAAATACATCACCTTGCAATTATCCACCTGCCATTCATCAGCCCTCTGGCCCAACTGATCAATATATGTTGCAATCGGAGATAACTTTCTTCACTGTCCACTATGCCACCAATCTTGGTATCACCTGCAAACTTACTAAACACGCCTCCTATATTCTCATTCAAACTATTAATATAAATGACAAATAAGAGTGGACCCAGCACAGATCCCTGTGGCACACCACTGGTCACAGGCCTCCAGTTGAAAAACAACTTTCTACAACCAACCTTTGGCTTCTGTTAAGGAGCCAATTTTGTATCCATTTAATACCTCACCCTGGATCCCGTGAGATTTAACATTACGCAACAACTTACCATGTGTTACCTTGTCAAAGGCCTTGCCAAAGTCCATGCAGACAACATCAACTACAGTGACCTCATCTACCTTCTTGGTTACCCCTTCAAAAAACTCAATCAAATTTGTGAGACATGATTTTCTGCTCTCAAAGCCATGCTGATTGTCCCTAATCAGTCACTGTGTCTCTAAATGCCTGTAGATCTTGTCTCTCAAAATACCTTCCAAAAATTTACCCACCACAGACCAAAGGTTCACTGGCCCAGGTTTTTCCCTGCAGCCCTTTTTAAACAAAGGCACAACAGTTGCCACCCTCCAATCTCAGACACCTTACCCATGACTATCAATGATTCAAATATCTCTGCTGGGTGACCCGAAATTGCCTCCCATGATGTCCTGGGGATTTATCTATCTTGATACGCTTTAAGACTTTCAGCACCTCTTTGTAATATTTACACTCCTCAAGACACCACTATTTATTTCTCCAGGTTCCCTAACTGCCATGCTTTTCTCAACAGTAAATACTGATGAGAAATATTCATTTAGGATCTCACCCATGTCGTGGATCCACACACAGATAACCTTATTGATCCTTAAGAGATCCTACTCTCTCCCTTGTTACTCTTTTGCACATTATGTATTGGTAGAAGCTCTTTGGATTCTCCTTTGCCTTATCTGTCAAAACAATCTCGTGTCCCCTTTTGCCCTCCTGATTTCTCTCAACTCTACTCCTACATCCCCCATATTCTTCAAGGGGTTCACTTGATCCCAGCTGCCTATGTCATCTGCTTCCTCCTTCTTCCTGACCAGGGCCTCAATAGAACATAGAACATTACAGCGCAGAACAGGCCCTTCGGCCCACGATGTTGCGCCAACCAGTTACAAAAACAATGACCCACTAGCCTAAACCAATCCCTTTTCGTCCATAAACCTATCCACAGATCTCTTAAACGCCCCCAAACTAGGTGCATTTACAACTGCAGCTGGCAGGGCATTCCAGTCCCTCACCACCCTCTGGGTAAAGAACCTACCCCTGACATCAGTCCTATAACTACCCCCCCTTAATTTAAAGTCGTGCCCCCTCGTGCTAGCTTTCTCCATCCTAGGAAAAAGGCTATCACTATCTACCCTGTCTAAACCTCTAATCATCTTATATGTTTCAATGAGGTCCCCTCTTAGCCGCCTTCTTTCCAGCGAAAACAACCCCAAATCTCTCAGTCTCTCCTCATAGGATCTCCCCTCCATACCAGGCAACATCCTGGTAAACCTCCTCTGCACCCTCTCCAAAGCCTCCACATGCTTCCTGTAATGTGGGGACCAGAACTGCACACAAAACTCCAAGTGTGGCCGCACCAGAGTTGTGTACAGTTGCATCATGACGCTGCAACTCCTAAATTCAATCCCCCTACCAATAAACGCCAAGACACCGTATGCCTTCTTAACAACCTTATCTACTTGATTCCCAACTTTCAGGGATCTATGTACACATACACCTAGATCCCTCTGCTCCTCCACACTATTCAAAGTCCTCCCGTTAGCCCTATACTCAACACATCTGTTATTCCTCCCGAAATGAATTACCTCACACTTCTCCACATTAAACTCCATCCGCCACCTCGCAGCCCAGCTCTGCAACCTTTCTAAGTCACCCTGCAAACTATGACACCCTTCTTCACAATCTACCACACCTCCGACTTTGGTGTCATCAGCAAACTTACTAATCCATCCAACTATACCCTCATCCAGATCATTAATAAAAATTACAAACAGCAGTGGCCCCAAAACAGATCCCTGAGGCACACCACTCGTAACTGAACTCCATGACGAATATTTACCATCAACCACCACCCTCTGTCTCCTATCTGCTAGCCAATTCCTGATCCAATTACCTAGATCACCCCCAATCCCATACATCTGCATTTTCTGCAGAAGCCTACCATGGTGAACCTTATCAAACACCTTGCTAAAATCCATATACACCACATCAACTGCCTTACCCCTATCCACCTCTTTGGTCACTTTCTCAAAGAACTCGATAAGGTTAGTAAGGCACGACCTACCCGCTACAAAACCATGCTGACTATCTCTAATCAACTCATTACTCTCCAAATAACTATAAATCCTGTCTCTAATAATCCTTTCCAAAACCTTACCCACCACAGAAGTAAGACTCACCAGTCTATAATTCCCAGGGAAGTCCCTTCTCCCCTTCTTAAACAATGGGACAACATTTGCTGTCCTCCAATCTTCCGGTACTATACCAGAGACCAACGACGACCTGAAGATCAGAGCCAGAGGCTTCGCAATCACCCCTCTTGCCTCCCAAAGAATCCTAGGGTAAATCCCATCCGGACCAGGGGACTTATCTATTTTCAAACTCTCTAAAATATCCAGCACATCCCCCGTATCAACTGCAATACTATCTATTTTACACCCCTGCACCCCAGTGTCCTCCTCAGCTACATTCATGTCCCCTTGCGTGAACACCGAAGAGAAATATTGGTTCAACGCCTCTCCAATCTCCTCCGGTTCCACACACAACTTCCCTCTACTGTCTGTAATTGGCCCTAATCTTGCCCTAACCAACCTTCTGTTCTTGACATACCTGTAAAACGCCTTCGGGTTCTCCTTAATCCTATCAGCCAAAGTCATCTCATGTCCTCTTTTAGCCCTTCTTAACTCCCTCTTCAACTCCCTCCTAGCCAATCTAAAACTTTCTAATGCACTACCTGAGCCCTCAAGCCTCATCCGAACATAAGCCTCCTTTTTCTTCCTAACCAACGAATCAACTTTTTTAGTGCACCACGGTTCCCTGGGCCTACCAAATCCTCCTTGCCTGACAGGGATATACCTATCACAGACCCGCAATAGCTGCTCCTTGAAAAATCTCCACATCTCGGATGTTCCCAGTCCCTGTAATCTCCTAGTCCAACCAATGCTTCCTAATTCTCTCCTAATAGCCTCATAATTACCCTTCCCCCAGCTGAAACTACTGATCCGAGGTTCATGCCTATCCCTTTCCATCACTAAGGTTTACGTAATCGAATTGTGGTCACTATCCCCAAAATGCACACCAACTTCCAAGTCTAGCACCTGATCTGGCTCATTACCCAGCACCAAATCCAATATAGCCTCACCTCTATCGGCCTATCTACATACTGAGTCAAAAAACCTTCCTGCACACTTTGAACAAAAACTGACCCCTCTAACGAGCTAGAACCATAGCAATTCCAATCAACATGAGTAAAGTTAAAGTCCCCCATAACAATTACCCTATTACTTTCACTCCTAACAAGGATCGTCTCCGCAATCCTTTCCTCAACCTCTCTAGAACTTTTTGGAGGTCTATAAAAGACTCCCTACAGAGTGACCTCTCCTCTCCTATTTCTAATCTCCGCCCATACTACCTCAACAGACAAGTCCTCATCAAAGTTCCTCTCTGACACTGTGATACAGTCCTTGACCAATAATGCTACCCCACCCCCCCTTCTACCTCCTTGTCTACTCCGACTCAAGCATTTGTACCCCGGGACCTGCAACATCCATTCCTGACCCTGCTCTATCCAAATCTCTGAAATGTCCCAAGTTATCCAGGATTCCCTACTTCCAAGTCAATATCCCAAGTCATCCAGGATTCCCTACTTCTTCTTCAGCCTTGCCCTTCACTAAGAGAAATGTGCTTTCCCTGCACCTGGTTAACAAACTTTTGAAAGCCTTCCACTTACCAGATGTCCCTTTGCGCTCCCACAGACTTCCCCAATTCACTTTTGAAAGTTTCTGCCTGATACCATCAAAATTGGCCTTGCCCCAATTTAGAATTTTAAGTTTTGGGCCAACCTATCATTCCCCACATGGAATTATGATCACTGGTCCCAAAGTGATCCCTCACTAACATTTCCAAAACTTGCCCTGCCTTATTTCCCAAGAGGAGGTCAAGTTTTGCTCCTTCTCTGGTTGGGCCATCCACATACTGAATGAGAAATTCCTCCTGAATACACTCAACAAATTTCTCTCCATCCAACCTTCTACTACTATGACTGTCCCAGTAAATTCCCTTACTATTGCCACCCTATTTTTCTTGGAGCTATCTGTAATCTCTTTACATATTTGCCCCTCAATTTCCCACCGACTATTTGGGGGCCTATAGTACAACTCTATCAAAGTGATTTCCCCCTTCTTATTTCTCAGTTCTACCCACATAATCTCAGTGACTGAACCCACAGATATATGTCTTCTCGGTATTGCCATGATGTTTTCCCTAATCAAATGTGCATGCAATTCCCTGTCCTCTCTTGGCTCCTGTTCTATCTTTCTACATCATCTGTACCTGGAACATTGAGCTGCCAGTCCTGTTCCTCCCTTATCCATGTTTCAGCAATTGCTATAATATCCCAGTCCCATATGCCTATCCATGCCCTGAGTTCATCTGCCTTGCCCATCAGGCCTCTTGCATTGAAAGAAATGCAATTTAATCTGGACTTCTCTTGCTCTCGGTTTTGCTTTTGCCTGATCTATTTGGTACTAGGATTACTGACACCGTTTTCACTACTCAATGTGCTCGTTTTAACTTCTGTGCTATCCTCACAAATTCTCTTCTGTCTCCCTACTGCTTTGGATCCCACCCCCCTGCCAAACTAGTTTAAACCCTCTCGAGTGGCTCTGGCAAATCTCCCCACCAGGATGTTAGTCTCCTCCAGTTCAGGTGTAACCTGTCCCTCTTGAACAAGTCACCCCTTCCCCAGATAAAATCCCAGTGATCCAAAAATCTAAATCGCTGCCCCCGCACTAGCTCTCAAGCCACGCACTAATCTGCCTAATCTTCTTATTCCTACTCTGTCTAGCATGTGGCACTGGCAGTACTCCAGAAATTACTATCTTCGAGGCCCTGCACTTTAGCCTTCTGCCTAACTCCCTATATTCACACTTCAGGACCTCATCCCTTTTCCCATCTATGTCGTTGGCACCAATATGTATAACAACATCTGGCTGCTCACCCTCCCCCTTAAGAATGTCCTGCAATCACACAGAGATATCCTTGACCCTGACACCAGGAAGGCAACATACATAAGAATATAAGAAATAGGAGCAGCAGTAGGCCATCTAGCCCTTCGAGCCTGCCCTGCCATTCAATAAGATCATGGCTGATCTCAAGTGGATCAGTTCCACTTTCCCCCCATAACCCTTAATTCCCTTGTCTATCAGAAACCTATCTACCCGTGACTTAAATATATTTAGCGAGGTAGCCTCCACCACTTCAACAGGCAGAGAATTCCAGAGATTCACCACCCTTTCAGTGAAGAAGTTCCTCCTCAACTCTGATCTAAACTGCACCCCCCCCACTTATTTTGAGGCTGTGCCCTCTAGTCCTGCTATCCTTTCTAAGTGGGAAGAATCTCTCTACCTCTACCCTATCCATCCCCTTCATTATCTTATACGTCTCTATAAGGTCCCCCCTCAACCTTCTAAACTCCGAGTACAAACCCAGTCCATTTAGTCTCTCTTCATAGTCCAACCCCCTCATCTCCAGTATCAGCCTAGTGAACCTCCTCTGCACTCCCTCCAAGGCCAAAATATCCTTGCGCAGGTGCGGCGACCAAAACTGCACACAGTACTCCAGCTGCGGCCTCACCAGCGCCCTGTACAGTTGCAGCAAGACCTCCCTACTTTTATATTCTATCTCCCTCGCTATGAAGGCCAGCATCCCATTCGCCTTCTTGATCACCTGCTGCACCTGCAGACTGGGTTTTTTGCGACTCGAGCACAAGGACGCCCAGGTCCCTCTGCACCGTAGCATGCTGCAGCTTTTTGTCTTTTAAATAATAATCCCTCCTACTATTATTTCTGCTAAAGTGGATAACCTCACACTTGCTAACATTATACTCCATCTGCCAGGTCCTCGCCCACTCGCTCAGCCTATCCAGATCTCTCTGCAGACTTTCCACACCCTCCGCGCAATTTGCTTTTCCACTCACCTTCGTGTCATCAGCAAATTTCATCACCCTACACTCAGCCCCCTCCTCCAGATCATCTATATAAATGGTAAATAGCTGAGGCCCCAGCACCGATCCCTGCGGCACTCCACTAGTCACCAACTGCCAATCAGAATAGCACCCATTGATTTCAACTCTCTGCTTCCTATTAGACAATCAATCCTCTATCCACGCTAACACCTTACCCCCAACTCCATGCACCCTAACCTTCTGTAGCAACCTTTTATGAGACACCTTATCAATCTATCCTAGATTGCTCAGTGAGACAAGAGATGAAATTGCTGGGCCTCTAACAGAAATCTTTGTCTCTTCATTGAACACAGGTGAGGTTCCAGAGGATTGGAGGATAGCCAACGTGGTCCCATTATTTAAGAAGGGTAGCAAGGATAACCCAGGTAATTATAGGCCGGTGAGATTGATGTCCGTGGTAGGAAAATTGTTGGACAGGATTCTTAGAGATAGGATGTATGCACATTTAGAATGGAATAATCTCATTAGCGATAGACAGCATGGTTTTGTAAAAGGGAGGTCATGCCTCACAAACTTGGTTGAGTTTTTCTGAGGTGACAAAAACGATTGATAAGAAAAGGGCCATCGATGTCGTCTATACGGATTTTAGTAAAGCGTTTTAAAAAGTCCCTCATGGCAGGTTGGTGCAAAAGGTTAAATCTCATGGGATAAAAGGTGAGCTAGCTAGATGGGTGGAGAACTGGCTTGGCCACAGAAGACAGAGGGTAGCAGTGGAAGGGTCTTTTTCCGGTTGGAGGTCTGTGACTAGTGATGTTCCACAGGGCTCTGTACTGGGACCTTTGCTGTTTGTGATATATAGAAATGATTTGGAATGATTTGTAACTCGTGTAATCAGTAAGTTTGCAGATGACACAAAGATGGCTGGACTTGTGGATAGTGACGAACATTGTCAGAGAATACAGCAGGATATAGATTGGCTGGAAAATTGGGCAGAGAAATGGCAGATGGAATTTAATCCAGATAAATACGAAGTGATGCATTTTGGTAGAACTAATGTGGGGGGGGGGGGGGGGGGGGGGAGCTATACAAAAAATAGCAGAACCATCAGGAGTATAGACACACAGAGGGACCTCGGTGTGCAGGTCCACAGATCCTTAAAGGTGGCAACGCAGGTGGAGAAGATGGTGAAGAAGGCATATGGCATGCTTGCCTTTATTGGACAGGGCATAGAGTATAAAAGTTGGCCTGGAGAGAAAAAAAACCAGAGGGCATGGGTTAAGGGTGAAAGGAGAAAAGTTTAAAGGGAATATTAGGGGAGATTCTTCATGCAGAGAGTGGTGGGAGTGTGGAATGAGCTGCCGGATAAAGTGGTAAATGTGGGGTCACTTTTAACATTTAAGAAAAACTTGGACGGGTTCATGGATGAGAGGGGTGTGGTCCAAGTGCAGGTCAGTGGGACTAGGCAAAAAATGGTTTGGCACAGACAAGAAGGGCCAAAAGGCCTGTTTCTGAACTGTAATTTTCTATGGTTCTATGGTTTGATGTTGCAGCTATAAAGAACGTTGGTTCGGCCACATTTGGAATACTGCGTCCAGTTCTGGTCGCCATACTACCAGAAGGATGTGGAGGCTTTGGAGAGAGTACAGAAAAGGTTTACCAGGATGTTGCCTAGTATGGAGGGTCTTAGCTACGAGGAGAGATTGGGTAAACTGGGATTGTTCCCCCTGGATGAGGGGAGATCTAATAGAGGTGTATAAAATTATGAAGGGCATAGATAGGGTGAACAGTGGGAAACTTTTTACCAGGTCACAGGTTGAAGATGAAGGGGGCGAGGTTTAACACAGATGTCAGAGGGACATAGTTTACACAGAGGGTGGTGGGGACCTGGAATGCACTGCCAAGCAAGGTGGTAGAGGCGACACGCTGGGATCATTTAAGACTTATCTGGATAGTCACATGAACAGACTAGGAATGGAAGGATACAAACAAATGGTCTAGTTGGACCAATGAGCAGCGCAGGCTTGTTCTTTGTTGAATGAGAGAGGATCTCAGAGACTTATAAAATCCTAATAAGGATGAGATAGGGTGGATGTGGACGGGATGTTCCTGATGGTGGGGGTGTCCAGAACCAGGGGTTCTGAGGGTTCAGGTTAGAATGCTTAAGACGGAGGTGAGGAGACATTTCTTCACCCAAAGAATAGGTATCATGTGGAATTCATTACCAAAGGAAGTAGTTGATGCCAAAACATTGATTGTGTTCAAGCAGCAGCTGGATACAGCACTTGGGGGAAAAAAGCAGGATTAGACTATTTAGTTGGATGATCAGCCATGATCGTGATGAATGTTGGAGCAAGCTCGAAGGGCCAAATGGCCTCCTCCTGCTCCTATCTTCGATGTTTCTATGTTATAAAAAGAATTTTTAAAAACTAAAAGGTCTGTGTCTGAATGCACAAAGCACTCAAGTCAAAACAGATGAACTGAGTATACACAAATCAATAAATAAGATTTAATAGGCATTATGGAAACACAGGACGACATGGAATTGGGACTTGAATATTGAAGGATACAGGATATTTAGAAAGGACAGCA
Organism: Prionace glauca; assembly: GCA_037974335.1. Taxonomy (NCBI): domain Eukaryota; kingdom Metazoa; phylum Chordata; class Chondrichthyes; order Carcharhiniformes; family Carcharhinidae; genus Prionace; species Prionace glauca. The sequence goes on from CM075737.1 coordinate 62,683,725, forward strand.
AGTGAGGGAAAAATGGGGAGATAACTATGTTAATTAATGATGGTATTAGCACAATAGAAACAGAGGACCTATGTTTAGGAAACTAGGATGCAGAAAGGCTTTGGTTGGAGATCAGAAATGGTTAAACCAATAAGTCACATGTGGGAGTCATATATAAGCCCACTAACAGCAACCCCATGATAGGGTGGAGCATAAAGGAAGAAATAATTAGAGTTTAACTGAAAGGCAAGTGATAATCATGGGCGATTTTAATCTACATATGGGCCGGAAAAGGTAGCGCAGCTGAGGAGTTGATTGAATATTTTCAGGATAGCTTCTTGGAACAGCACGTTCTTGAACCAACATAAGACTGGTGTTGTGCAACAGTGTGGGGGATGGGGGTGCAGTCTTGAATCCTTGGAACTTTCTTCCTGAAAAGGTGGAAGAGGAATTTTTGAATATTTTTTTCCGGCAGATGTGGATAGATTGTTAGTAAGCAAGAGGGTGACAGGCCATCAGGGGTATGTTGGATACAGATTTCTGACTGAGAAAAACCACTGATGGATAAATCTCATCATGCTGTGCACTACTATTGTATTTACTGACATTCTAGAATGAAATAAAAACTCATAAATCATTCCAATGGTCACCATTTAATCATTTTATATGCTGTGCATACTTAGCCATCAGGTGCAAAAGGTAGGATTCGTATTGGTTTATAATGTTAGCAGCATCAACAGTCCTCACACTCATGCAAAGGGTTCATGTGTGAACCTACAAGTGCTAGAGTTGATCAACTGTAGGAAACATCCAAGATAAGCCCAACCCTATATGCCCACTGCCCAGCAGAGATAATGGAGTCGGCATCAAGAGCAGAATCTCTATCTGATTCTCCCGTCTTCATCACTCAGCTTAAAAAGCTCCGTGTAAAACCCATATATGCACCAGCAATCCTACAAGTTTTACCTTCATCGTCTTCATCCTCGGCATCTTCTGCATCTAAAGGGTCATAATCATCCTGGTTTGCGCCATCTTCCATTTCCTCATCCTCCTTAGAATCATCCCTTTTTCTTAAATTCTTCTCATCCTTGTCTTTTTCTTCTTTCTGTAAGGTTTCAATAAATGTTTTGTTTCGAACATTGAGAACTTTACTTTTCCTGTTTTGAAACTTAACCACATTCGGCATAAATCACCCATATCTGGATTTGTTATATAGATATAACAGTTATCAAAGAGCACAAATTAGATGATAAAAGGAACTATCAAGGTGAACAGTAACAAATCTCTTCAGGAGAATATTGAGAATGAGAAATAACACAAACATGTCACGTGGACAATGAGCAGATAAAAAAAAATCACTTTCACAACCTAGTTATCAGAATGTGGAGTACCCTGTCAATCCATCACACCAAATGCTGACGGAAAGGGGGACATCCACAGGTAGGATGAATCTGGTGAGAATGAAAATGCCACCTACAGGGTTACAGACAGTGTCTCAACAACATAGGCACTGATGGTTCTGACATATATGCTCATTCTGCATGTCAGGTTAGATATTGAGTAGTGGCAGGCTTTTTCTTGACCATGGCCAGGGGCAGGCTTGAGCCAATCATCAATCTATCCTTCCACACTAGGCAATATCAGCACTGTACACAGATTCATATACTGAGGTACTCATTTAAATGATTACTTATATAACATATCACCTATAAAACAGAGTACCTTTCTTCCATCCCTCTCTTCTTTTTTCTCTTTCTCATCTCCTGATTTTCTCCTTTTGGCTTTTGGTTCATTGCTATCTTCATCTTTTTCTTCTTTTTTCTCTCTTTTCTCAGTTTCTTTTTTCTCTTCTTTACGGTCTTTCTTGTCTTTCTCTCTTTTATCGTCTTTATCGGGGAGAGTGACCAACGCTTTATATATTCGATAACCAAAGTCTCTTTGTAACATTTCATTGAAGAGTTCAGCAAACAGGGAAACCTACAAGAAAGACAGCATCAGGAAGAAGCTCATTACATTATCTTCAAAAATCACAGTAGGAGTTCCTCAGACTGATTATTGTTCAGAAACTTTTGCTGAAATCTTCACAAACATGGATAATGTACCATAGTGGTTTTGTAACTGGACTAGTTATTAAGAAGCCGAGGCTGGTCTGAAAATATGTTCATACATCACCACACCATTCTTAACTTCAGTTAAATGAATAAACCTGGAATGATGACAATGAAACAATCAGGCTGTTGTAAAAACCTATCTATTTCTCTACTATGTTATGAGATATTCCTACATGGAAGGAAATTCTATTTGAGGTCAGATTCCACTGCAATATATTCCATTGAGCATAAGAATATGAGCATTAGGAGCAAGAGTCGACCATCTGGTCCCTCGAGCCTGCTCCGCCACCCAATAAGACCATTGCTGATCTTTTTGTGGACTCAGCTCCACTTACCCACCCGCACATCATAACCCTTAATACCTTTACTGTTCAAAAATGTATCTATCCTTACCTTAAATATATTCAATGAGGTAGCCTCAATTGCTTCACTGGGCAGGGAAGTCCACACATACACAACCCTTTGGGTAAAGAATTTCCTCCTCAACTCAGTCCTAAATCTGCGCCCCCTTATTCTGAAGCCAAGCTGCCATTTCTAGTTTCATCTGCTGGTGGAAACAATCTCCCAGCTTCTTTCTTATCTTTGCTCTTTATAATGTTAAATGTTTCCATAAGATCAACCTAGTGAATCACCTCTGCACACCCTCCAGTGCCAGTATATCCTTTCTCAAGTAAGGAAACCAAAACTGCACACAATACTCCAGGTGTGGCCTCACCAGCACCCTATCCAGCTGCGACAAAACCTCGCTGTTTTTAAACCCCATCCCTCTCGCAATCAAGGACAAAATTCCATTTGCCTTCTTAATCACATACCTGCTGCACCTACAAACCAACTTTTTGCAGCTCATGCACAAGGGCACCCAGGTTCCTCTGCACAGCAGCATGCTGCAATTTTTTATCATTTAAATAATAGTCCATTTTGTTATTATTCCAAAATGGATGACCTCACATTTACCAACATTGTACTCCATCTGCCAGAGCCTTGCTCACTCAGACTATCAAAATCCCTTTGCAGACTTTGTGTCCACTCTGCTCTGCCATCATCTTAGTGTTAAGAACATAAGAACATAAGAAATAGCAGGAGTAGGCCATCTAGCCCTTCGAGCCTGCCCCGCCATTCAATATCATGGCTGATCTGTCGCTGCTCAGTTCCACTTTCCCGCTTTCTCCCCATAACCCTTAATCCCCTCTCTTATCAAAAACCCATCAACCCGCGTCTTAAAAATATTTAGCAAGGTAGCCTCCACCACTTCAACGGGCAGAGAATTCCAGAGATTCACCACCCTTTGAGTGAAGAAGTTGCTCCTCAACTCCGTTCTAAACCGCCCCCCCCCTCTATCTTGAGGCTGTGTCCCCTAGTCCTACTATCCTTTCTGAGTGGGAAGAGTCTCTCCACCTCTATCCTATCCATCCCATTCAACATCTTATACGATTCAATGAGATCTCCCCTCATTCTTCTAAACTCTAACGAGTACAAGCCTAGTTTATTCAGTCTCTCCTCATAGCTCAACCCCCTCAACTCCGGCATCAGCCTAGTAAACCTCCTCTGCACTCCCTCCAAGGCCAAAATATCCTTGCGTAAGTACGGCGCCCAAAACTGCACACAGTACTCCAGCTGCGGCCTCACCAATGCCCTTTACAGCCGCAGCAAGACCTCCCTACTTTTATATTCAATCCTCTTCGCTATGAAGGCCAGCATCCCATTCGCCTTCCTGATCACCTGCTGCACCTGCAAGCTGGGTTTTTGCGACTCATGCACAAGGACCCTGAGGTCCCTCTGCACCATCGCCTGCTGCAGTTTTTCGCCACGTAAGTGATAATCCTTCCTACCATTATTCCTACCAAAGTGGACCACCTCACACTTGCCAACATTAAATTCCATTTGCCATTTCCTGGCCCATTCGCCCAGCCTATCTAGATCCTTCTGTAGACTCTCCACACCCTCCGCACAATTTGCCTTTCCTCCAATCTTGGTGTCATCAGCAAATTTCGACACCCTACACTCGGTTCCCTCCTCCAGATCATCTATATAAATGGTAAATAGCTGAGGCCCCAGCACCGACCCCTGAGGCACTCCACTAGTCACCATCCGCCAATCTGAATAGCACCCATTGACCCCCACTCTCTGCCTCCTATTTGACAACCAATCCTCTATCCACGCTAACACCCTACCCCCAACTCCCTGTCCCCTGACCTTCTGCAATAACCTCCTGTGAGGTACCTTGTCAAACGCCTTCTGAAAATCCAGAAAGACCACATCCACCGGCTCTCCTCTATTCACCGCCCTAGTCACATCCTCATAGAACTCCAGTAAATTTGTCAGACACGACTTCCCTTTAACGAAACCGTGCTGCATCTGCTCTATCAAGCAATTCCTCTCAAGATGCCTCGCTATTTCCTCCTTGATGACAGATTCTAACATTTTACTACAACAGACGTTAAACTAACCGGCCTATAATTCTCCACCTTTTGCCTGGCACCCTTCTTAAACAACGGCGTAACATTAGCCGCTTTCCAATCTTCCAGTACTTCCCCAGAATCCAGCGACGTCTGGAAAATGACCACCAAGGCATCCACTATCACCACCGCCATTTCTTTCAGAATCCTTGGATGCATTCCATCCGGTCCTGGCGACTTGTCCACAATCAGTCCCTCCAATCTGCCGAGCACCGCCTCTCTAGTAACAGTTATCTGCGAACTTTGACATACTACACTTGGCCCCCAATTCCAAATCATCTATGTAAATTGTAAACAATTGTGGTCCCAACACAGATCCCTGAGGTACATCACTAGTCATTGATCGCCAACCAGAAAAACACCCATTACCCCAATCAGTTAGTTAGTTAACCTGCATCCTGTGTTAGTCGTAACACTGTGCACCTTTCTCTTATGCAGCATAACAGCGGCACCTTGTCAAATGCCTTCAGCATGGGGTAGCACAGTGATCAGCCCTGCTGCTTCACAGCGCTAGGGACCTGGGTTCGATTCCCGGCTTGGGCCAGTGTGTGGAGTTTGCATGTTCTTCCTGTGTCCGTGTGGGTTCTCTCTGGGTACTCCGGTTTCCTCCCATATTCTGAAAGACGTGCTGGTTAAGTGCATTGATCCAAACAAGCGCTGGACTGTGGTGACTTGGGGAACTTCACAGCAACTTCATTACAATGAAAATGTAAGCCTTGCATGTGACTAATAAATAAACTTCTTTTTCATAGAAGAAGGACACGAAGCACTAGGCCAATCCCGAACAACCAAGAGATGTGCTATTGGGCTGATTGGCAGTAATAAATTGTCCCTGAATTAGTTTCCCTCAATGTGGATGACCATAAAACATTAGATAAGGGTCATGGGTGGAGGGGGGGACTGGTGTTAAGATGGCGGCGTGGGCTCGTTGGGCCGAGGGGCCTGTTTCCCAGGCTGTTTTTGTTCTTTGTTCTTTGACAGCAGGAGAGCAATAGTTAGAGGGACAGACAGGAGGTTCTGGGCAGCAAAAAAGACTCACAGATGGTATGTTGCATCTATGGTGCCAGGGTCCATGATGTCTCGGACCATGTTTTCAGGATCCTTAAGGGAGAGGGGGATCAGTCACAGGCCATGGTACACATCGGTACCAACAACATCGGGAGGAGAAGGGGATTTAAAACAGGAATTTAGGGAACTAGGATGGAAGCTGAGAGCCAGGACAAAGCATGTTGTCATGTCAGGTTTGTTGCTGGTGCCACGTGCTGGTGAGTTGAGGAACAGGAGAGAGAGTGCAGATTACCATGTGGCTGCAGGGATGGTGTAGGAGAGAAGGTTTCATTTACATAAATAATTGGAGCACATTCTGGGGAAGGTGGGATCTGTACAAACAGGACTATTTGCACCTGAACCATATAATTAAATTAAGGGGGGGTAGTTGTAGGACTGATGTCAGGGGTAGGTTCTTTACCCAAAGAACAAAGAACAACACAGCACGGGAAGCAGGCCCTTCGGCCCAACGAGCTCGTGCCGCCGTCCCATGGTCAGTGACCTATTCATGATTTTAGTCTATGCGAGGATCAGGGAGGTCCAATATAGGGACAATTTGTTACCCAATCAGTCAGCCTGGGAGCGCATTTTTGGGATGTGGGAGGGAGCCGGGGCGCCCGGAGGAAACCCACGCAACCATGGGGAGAACGCGCAAACTCCCACAGACACAGGCCCAAATCCATGTGTCCGCACAGCAACAGAGATAGTCTCTGAGCTGTCATGTTGCCCTTGAGATGGTCCAGTTTAAGCACACCAATGACATGAAGCAGTAGGCAACTCCCGAATCAACATCAAAGAGCAGCCCACCACAACCTGCCGCATGCATGCCCCTTGCTGGACTTAAATGCCTGTGGACAAAAAATTCATTATTAAAAAGACTCTATATCCCTGAGGCTAAAACTGACCCCAAGCCTACAATGTTTAGTAAGGCCTGCTATATCCCCCTATATGTAGACCGCTCATGTGGCTGTCCAAGTGACTCTTGAACAACCCTAGCATGCCTGCTTCCACCACCTCACTCGGCAGTGCATTCCACATCCCCACTACCCTTTGTGTGAAAAACTGCCCTCTAATATTAGTCTTATATCTACCCCCCCTCACCCTAAGCCTGTGACCCCTCGTTCTATCCATTTCTAAAAGCGGAAAAAGCTTACCACCATTTACTTTATCTATCCCCTTCATAATCTTATAAACCTCTTTTAGATCCCCCCTCAGCTGACGTCTCTCAACGGAAAACAGCCCAAGTGCGTTCAATCTTTCCTCGTAAGACAGCCCTTCCATACCAGGCAACATCCTGGTAAATCTCCTTTGCACTCTCTCCAGGATCTCTACATCCTTCCGGTAGTACGGCGACCAGAACTGGACGCAGTACTCCAGGTGAGGCCTAACCAACGTTCTATACAACTGCAACATCAGACTCCTACTCTTATATTCTATACCCCTTCCTACGAAGGCTAACATGCCATACGCTTTCCTCATCACATTCTGCACCTGCACCGACACCTTCAGGGACTTGTGTACCTGCACCCCCAGGCCTCTCTGCGTATCTATACTCCGGATAGTTCTACCTTTTATCGTATAACTCCCCTCCACATTATTCCGGCCAAAGTGCATCACCTCGCATTTCTCCGGATTAAATTCCATTTGCCATCTATCTGCCCAATCTACCAGCCTGTCTATGTCCTGTTGCATTGCCAGGCACTGCTCCTCAGTACCCGCCAATCCAACCATCTTAGTGTCATCAGCAAATTTGCTGATCACACCACCTACCCCCTCTTCCAAGTCATTAATATATACTACAAATAGTAGAGGTCCTAGTACCGAGCCCTGCGGCACCCCACCTAGAGGGTGGTGAGGGACTGGAATGCCCTGCCAGCTGCAGTTGTAAATGCGCCTAGTTTGGGGGCGTTTAAGAGATCCGTGGATAGGTTTATGGACGAAAAGGGATTAGTTTAGGCTAGTGGGTCATTGTTTTTGTAACTGGTCGGCGCAACATCGTGGGCCGAAGGGCCTGTTCTGCGCTGTAATGTTCTATGTTCTAAGAAAGAATCATAGAAACTCTACAGTGCAGAAAGAGGCCATTCAGCCCATCAAGTCTGCACCAACCACAACTCCACCCAGGCCCTACTCCCATATCCCTAAATATTTTACCCACTAATCCCTCTAACCTGCATTTCTCAGGACGTTAAGGGGAAATTTTAGCATGGCCAATCAACCTAACCTGCACATTTTTGGACTGTGAGAGGAAGCTGGAGCACTCGGAGGAAACTCACGCAGACATGAGGAAAATGTACAAACTCCACACTTCACAATAAGTTTTTAAACTTATTTTTCTGGAAATCCAGCTACAGCACACCCACAGATACCCCATTGTGTACCATGCATGTAACGACCTCAAAGAGTTCCACCAAATTAGTCTAACATGATCTGCGCTTCATGAACCCTTGCTGGGTCTTCTCAATGGGAAAATTTATATTCTAAGTTTATATCCTATGTCTCGCTGTTTCTTTCTTGATGATAGATCCAAGCATTTTCCCTACTACAGAAGTCAAGCTAATTGGCCTGTAGTTACCTGCCTTTTATAGAATCATAGAACGCTACAGTGCAGAAAGAGGCCCTTCGGCCCATCGAGTCTGCACCGAACACAATCCCACCCAGGCCCTACCCCTATATCCCTATATACTATGCCCACTAATCCCTCTAACCTGCGCATCCCTGGACGCTAAGGGGCAATTTCTTAGCACGGCCAATCAACCTAACCCGCACATCTTTGGACTGTGGGAGGAAACCGGAGCACCCAGAGGAAACCCACAGACACGAGGAGAATGTGCAAACTCCACACAGACAGTGGCCCAAGCCGGGAATCAAACCCAGGACCCTGGAGCTGTGAAGCAGCAGTGCACTACTGTGCTGCCTTTTGTTTACCTCCTTTTTAAAACAGTGGCAACACATTTGCTGTTTTCCAATCTGCGTGAACCATCCAGGAGACAAATGAATTTCGGTAAATTGCCACTGGTGCATTTGCTATTTCCCCCGCCATCTCTTTTACTACCCTGGGATGCATTCCATCAGAGCCAAGAGACATGTCTACCCCATTAGCTTGCCCAAAACTACCTCTTTAGTGATAATGATAGTTTCACAGCCTTCTTGTCATCAACTTGTTGGCACATTATTTGTGTCTTCCACCGTGAAGACCGACACAAAATATACGTTCAGTGGTTCGGCCATTCCCTCATTTCAAGGGCAGGTCGTGCCTTACGAGCCTAGTTGAGTTCTTCGATAATGTGACTGAACACATTGACGAAGGAAGTGCCGTGGACGTAGTGTACATGGACTTCAGCAAGGCTTTTGATAAGGTCCCCCATGCAAGACTTCTTGAGAAGGTGAGAGGGCATGGGATCCAAGGGCCTTTGGCCTTGTGGATCCAGAACTGGCTTGCTTGCAGAAGGCAGAGAGTGGTTGTGGATGGGGCTTTATCGGAATGGAGGTCAGTCACCAGTGGGGTGCCCCAGGGATCTGTTCTGGGACCCTTGTTGTTTGTCATTTTCATAAATGACCTGGATGAGGAAGTGGAGGGATGGGTTAGCAAATTCGCTGATGACACGAAGGTCGGCGGTGTTGTGGATGGTCTGGAAGGATGTCAAAAGTTGCAGCAGGACATAGATAGGATGCAGGAATGGGCGGAGAAGTGGCAGATGGACTTCAACGCGGATAAATGTGTAGTAGTCCATTTCGGCAGAACCAACGGGATGAACGAGTACACTATTAAGGGCAGGGGTCTTAGTAGCGTTGAAGAGCAGAAGGATCTCGGGGTCCGGGTTCACAGGACTCTTAAATCGGCCTCGCAGGTGGAGGAGGTGGTCAAGAAGGCGTATGGTGTACTGGCCTTCATTAATCGAGGGATTGAGTTTAGGAGTCGGGAGGTAATGCTGCAACTTTACAGGACCCTCATCAGGCCTCATTTGGAGTACTGTGCGCAGTTCTGGTCGCCTCACTATAGGAAAGACGTAGAAGCTATTGAAAGGGTGCAGAGGAGATTTACAAGGATGTTGCCTGGACTGGGAGGCATGCCTTATGAAGATAGGTTGAGGGAGCTGGGACTCTTTTCCCTGGAGAGGCGAAGGTTGAGAGGCGACCTGATAGAAGTTTATAAAATGTTGAGAGGAATAGATAGGGTGGACTCTCAGAGGCTATTTCCCCAGGTTGAAATGGTCGCCACGAGAGGACACAGATTTAAGGTGCGGGGAGGGAAGTACAGAGGTGATGTTAGGGGTAAGTTTTTCACTCAGAGGGTAGTGAGTGATTGGAATCGGCTGCCGTCGTCGGTGGTGGAGGCGAACTCGCTGGGGTCTTTTTAAAGACTTCTGGATGAGTATATGGGGTTTAATGGGATTGGGGGTTATAGATAGGTCTATAGATTGGTGGGGTTGATGCGATCGGCGCAACTCGAGGGCCGAAGGGCCTGTTTGTGCTGTAATGTTCTATGTTCTATGTTCTATTTCAGTTATTACATCTCCTTCTTGTCCTCTCAAAGACCGATGTTTACCTTGGCCACTTTTTTTTGTTTTATATATTTGTAGAAACTTCTGCTATCTGTTTTTATATTCTGAGCTAGTTTACTTTCATAATCCATTTTCTATATAGTTTTTTTGTGGCTGTTGATCTTTAAAGATTTCCTCATCCTCTAGCTTCCTACCAATCTTTGTCACTTTGTATGCAACATCTCTGGTTTTTATCTGGGGATTCCTATTGGAAGTTACACATGTGGACACTGGGTGATGAGGCTATTGGCTTCACCATAATTAGACAGCCTGCAGACATTCTCTCATATATAAAGGGTTCTTCAATGAGATACCTGTGGTTACTTGCACCCATAAACTAGATTGATTGGGTGGGGTGTGGTGGTAGATGGGAAGAGGGGAGATTGTGGACAAGAAAAAATTAGAGGATTGCCAAACTAAGTCTTTCAGAAAGGAGATGGAGAATCCCTCATACATCCAAGTGCTCAGGAGAGAGCAAAAACCAGGAAGATTACTTCTTCATTTTTGAAAACATAAAGCACTTACTTCAAAAGAATGTTCTTTATTATCTTCTAATCGATAATCTAGGAGCACACTGAGAGACATGACACTGCAGTCAAACTTCCCCCCTTTGGCAGTCCAGTTAGGATGAACAATGATAGAGGATTCATCAGGTAGAACGTAGCGCCTTTCCCGTCGCTGACGCTCTACTTCTTCCTGGCGTTTCCGTTCTTCATCCTGAAATGATAGAAGAAATTTAGAATGAAAAAATACCGCCAGAATCTTGGAAAGTATACAATAATCCTAAATGTTAGACTAATGTTTGAAGACTACTGCAATACAGAATGTTCCCGCACAGAAACAAGCCATCATGCTATCACATTTGTGCCAATATTATTGTTCATGAATGACCAAATCAAATCCCAGTCTTCTCTTCACTCTGTGTCATTTAATATCCTGTTCTCATACTGCTGGGTGACTCTCCCATTCTAATCATATTCTTATTTCTAATACCCTTCAATGTCTAATCCAGTTTAATCTCATTTACCTACCCCAAATGCCTTTTTCAAGCTGATTCCATTTTGAAGTTAGGGACAATACTTCAACACATAGTGGTAGAAAATTCTACATACAAGCTACTCCATGAAGACTTTTTTCTGACCTGCACTTAGCTCATTTTGCAATCTTTTTAATTAAGTCCTTGAATCATGGTCTGACTGACCTAAGGATGCCCTCTCTCAATGTTTTCCTTATTACATATTTTCATAGTCTGTGTGAACTACAGCAGATCCACCTTTTTTTACACAAGAAATCCATCGCAAGTGTTTCAGATGAGGTTTCCAGCAAAAATTACATAATTCACAACATAAACATAGTGCTCACTTCTCGAATTCTGCAGTTAGTTTGAAAACTTTGCAAAAGCAGATCTAACTTCAGAAACCTGAGATACTCTTCAAAACTTGGAAAGGAAATTGATCAATATTTAACACTGCCACCAGCTGACTAGTGGAAGAAGCATCTTGCAGGAGACAGTTTTGAATATACGAGCTAACAGCAAAGTGTCTGCAAAAGCATGATGGGCAAAGAGGTCAACTTTGCATAAGCATCAACACAGGAAGAACAATTAACAAAGAGGCCATCAGACTCCATAACTGGCTGATAGCTGGTCAGACAGGACTGTTCCAGGGGACAATGGGATCTTGATTATCTTAACTTGGTGAAACAGGAATATCCTGTCTTAATGAGACAATGGAATACAAGCCATGTGTGTGCGTATGTATTGTGACCTGGATACAAGAAGTAACATCAGGGACACCGACAGCAGGGACAACCAATGCACAAGTTAAGGTACCCTGAGTCCAGGACTTGTAGAAGAACGCAATCTGGCCAGAAGGGGGCCTGACTCACCTCACAATGGGTAGCATTTGAGTTCAAGCTGTGAACCTTGTGTTTTATGCAACAAATAATCAGTATTCTGGCAAGTCTAGGGTCGAAAAGCATAGGGTCGAAAACTTTGCTGGGTGTATTCTATAGGCCGCCCAATAGTGACAGGGAAGTTGAAGTGCAGATAGGGAACCAGATTCTGGAGAAATGTATTAAAAACAGAGTGGTCGTGATGGGAGACTTCAATTTCCCAAACATCGACTGGAATATCCCTAGAGTAAGGGGTTTGGCTGGAGAGGAGTTTGTTAGGTGTGTTCAGGAAGGTTTCCTGACACAGTATGTGGACAAGCCTACGAGGGGTGAGGCAGTACTTGACCTGGCACTGGCGAATGAACCAGGGCAGGTGATGGATCTCTCGGTAGGAGAGCATCTTGGGAATGGTGATCATAATTCTATCTCCTTCACAATTGCATTGGAACGAGATAGGATCAGACAGGCTAGGAAGGTGTTTGTCTGGAGTAAGGGGAGATACGAAGAAGTCAGGAAGTTACTTGGACAAATAAACTGGAAGGAGGCATTCTTAGGGAAGAGTACCGAAGGAAGGTGGCGGATATTCAAGGAATGTTTGTCTAGCGCTCTGCATGACAATGTTCCGATAAGGCAAGGGGGTTTTGGTAGGTCGCGGGAACCGTGGTGCACGAAGGCTGTGTTAAACCTAGTCAGGAGGAAAAGGAAGGTATACAAAAGGTTCAGGGAACTAGGAGAGGTTAAGGATCTTGAAGAATATAAGGACTGTAGAAAGGAGGTTAAAAGGGAAATTAGGAGAGCCAGAAGGGGTCATGAGAAGACCTTGGCGGGTAAGATTAAAGAAAATCCCAAGGCCTTCTATAAGTATGTGAAAGGTAAAAGGGTGAGAAGGGAAAGGATAGGACCTATAAAAGATGAAGGGGGAAAGGTCTGTGTAGAACCAGAAGAAATGGCGGAGGTGCTTAATGAGTACTTTGCATCAGTATTCACAGTGGAAGCTGATTTGGGAGATCTTGCTATGGACTTGCAGCAGGTGGAAAAGATTGAGTACGTGGACATTAAAGAGGAGGATGTGTTAGAACTTTTGAATTCTATCAAGGTAGATAAGTCGCCGGGACCAGATGGGATGTACCCCAGGATACTGTGGGAGGCCAGGGAAGTGATTGCAGAGCCCTTGGCGATGATCTTTGCGTCGTCAATGGAGACGGGAGAGGTTCCGGAAGATTGCGGATGTAGTCCCTATTTTCAAGAAAGGGAACAGAGATAGCCCGGGAAATTACCGCCCGGTGAGTCTGACCTCAGTGGTTGGTAAGCTGATGGAGAGGCTTCTGAGGGACAAGATTTACGACCATTTGGAGAGGTTTGACATGATCAGGAATAGTCAGCATGGATTTGTCAAGGGCAGGTCGTGCCTTACGAGCCTAGTTGAGTTCTTCGATAATGTGACTGAACACATTGACGAAGGAAGTGCCGTGGACGTAGTGTACATGGACTTCAGCAAGGCTTTTGATAAGGTCCCCCATGCAAGACTTCTTGAGAAGGTGAGAGGGCATGGGATCCAAGGGCCTTTGGCCTTGTGGATCCAGAACTGGCTTGCCTGCAGAAGGCAGAGAGTGGTTGTGGATGGGTCTTTTTCGGAATGGAGGTCAGTCACCAGTGGGGTGCCCCAGGGATCTGTTCTGGGACCCTTGTTGTTTGTCATTTTCATAAATGACCTGGATGAGGAAGTGGAGGGATGGGTTAGCAAGTTCGCTGATGACACGAAGGTCGGCGGTGTTGTGGATGGTCTGGAAGGATGTCAAAAGTTGCAGCAGGACATAGATAGGATGCAGGAATGGGCGGAGAAGTGGCAGATGGACTTCAACGCAGATAAATGTGTAGTAGTCCATTTCGGCAGAACCAACGGGATGAACGAGTACACTATTAAGGGCAGGGGTCTTAGTAGCGTTGAAGAGCAGAAGGATCTCGGGGTCCGGGTTCACAGGACTCTTAAATCGGCCTCGCAGGTGGAGGAGGTGGTCAAGAAGGCGTATGGTGTACTGGCCTTCATTAATCGAGGGATTGAGTTTAGGAGTCGGGAGGTAATGCTGCAACTTTACAGGACCCTCGTCAGGCCTCATTTGGAGTACTGTGCGCAGTTCTGGTCGCCTCACTATAGGAAAGACGTAGAAGCTATTGAAAGGGTGCAGAGGAGATTTACAAGGATGTTGCCTGGACTGGGAGGCATGCCTTATGAAGATAGGTTGAGGGAGCTGGGACTCTTTTCCCTGGAGAGGCGAAGATTGAGAGGCGACCTGATAGAAGTTTATAAAATGTTGAGAGGAATAGATAGGGTGGACTCTCAGAGGCTATTTCCCCGGGTTGAAATGGTTGCTACGAGAGGACACAGATTTAAGGTGCGGGGAGGGAAGTACAGAGGTGATGTTAGGGGTAAGTTTTTCACTCAGAGGGTAGTGAGTGATTGGAATCGGCTGCCGTCGTCGGTGGTGGAGGCGAACTCGCTGGGGTCTTTTAAAAGACTTCTGGATGAGTATATGGGGTTTAATGGGATTGGGGGTTATAGATAGGTCTATAGATTGGTGGGGTTGATGCGATCGGTGCAACTCGAGGGCCGAAGGGCCTGTTTGTGCTGTAATGTTCTATGTTCTCGACTAAAAAGGCAGTTCAGGTGTTTTGATTGTTTTAATGGTAATTGGCATTCCAGCAAAATTAAGGAAAGTTAATTCATGTTCATTTAGTGTGCATTTTTAGCCTTAATAAAGATTGAGTTATTCAAAATATTCTGCATGTTTCTTTGTCTGCGGGCCCGCACAAATTTGCCAATCCTACCTCTTTGTCATCTTCGGATCTTTTATCCTCCTCTTCATCATCCTCTCTTTCTGATTTCTCCGATTCTTTCTGCTCTTCTTTCTCTGCCTCAGTTTTCAGCTGTTTTGTTAGCCGAGCTATCAGCTGGGATTTCAGCCCCTTTGAGCTCTGATTCCTACTTTCCAACTCTTTTCGAAGATCATTAACCTGACAAAGGAAGAATTTTGCTTCAATTAGTGCCTTGAAGGACATAATTTGTGTCGTGCTGGTGCCCTCCAAACCTTCATCCAGCATGCTTCTCACCTATACCATCTCCAGATGCAGCTACAAGATATTTTCAGAGTGATGTACACAGACCCATTTTCTTCTCTCTCACTGTTCTAGTTCAGGAACACTGATAACTTTGCATAGCCCAGTGAAAGGAACCAGTTTGGAGAGACACAGGCATGGCAGAATGAAAGGAGAGGCAAAACAAAAATTGTTAAATTGGATCAAACAAACAGCCAATGAGTCAGTTTCTTACTATCATTGGAGTAGTAGCTGAGGGGGAGATGTTTTTAAATAGAAGTAGTTTGGTTATTTACAAGCAAATCAGTACACAAAATGCAACGACGGAATTTGAAATCATCAGATAAAATCTTATGCAGGTAAAGCTTCTTTATTATTTCCTCTAGCAGTAGTGAGAGGTTGTTTCAGGATCACAGAAAAATTATGCTAAAGAAAGAGGCTTTTCAGCCCATTCTGATGTACCAGCAAAAAGAGAAAAAAGAAACTAGCTGTTCATTTTAATCCACCTTCCAGCATCTGATCCGTGGCTTTGCAGGTTCCAGCACTTCAGTTGCTGATCTCGCTTTCATCTAAATGAATTGAGTGTTTAGACCACAAAGATGTAGGAGCAGAAATAGACCAATCAAACAATCGAGTCTGCTTCACCCCCTGGTCCTAGACTCTCCCACAAGGGCATGTTAGTAGAATGGTGAAAAAGGCATTCGGGACACTTGCCTTTATCAATTGAGGCATAGATTACAACAACATGGAAGTCATGTTGGAGTTGTATGCAACTTTGGTGAGGCCACGGCTGGAGTATTGGCTGCAGGTCTGATCGCCTCATTATCAGAAGGGGTGCGGAGAAGATTCACCAGGATGCTGCAAGGGATGGAACATTCAAGTTATGAAGAAAGGATGTGTAAGCTTAGGTTGTTTCTGTTGGAGCAGAGAAGACTGAAGTGCGACCTCATTGAGGTGTACGAGATTATGAGACACACAGACATAGTAGATAAGCAGCAGCTGTTCCTCTCTGTTGAAGGGTTAGTCACAAGGGGACATAGGTTAAATGTGAGGAGCAGGAGGTCTAGGGAGGATGTGAGAAAAACCCTTTTTTACCCAGCAGTTATTGATGGTCTAGAATGTTGCCTGGGAGGGTGGTAGAAGTGGATTGCCTCACATCCTTTAAAAAGTATCTGAAGCGGAAGGAGGCACAAAATATGCATTGGCAGCTGGATTCAAGTGGATCCCTTGAAGGGCACAGTGTGTAGAAGTAGCTAAGAGAAAAATCAGGAGGTCAAAAAGGAGATTGCTTTGGCAATAAAGCAAAGGAGAATTTGAAGAGCTTCCACAAATGCATAAAGGGCAAAAGAGTAACTAGGGAGGGGGTAGGGCCTCTTAAGAATCAAGAAGGTCATCTACGTGTGGATCCACAAGAGATGGGTGAGATCATAAATGAATATTTCTCATCACTATTTACTGTTGAGGAAGGCCTGGATGTCAGGAAACTGAGGTAATAAATAGTGATGTCTTGAGGAATGCACAAAGAACAGGGAAGGAGGTGCTGGAATTCTTAAAGCACATCACTGTAGACAAATTCCCGGGACCTGATGAAGTGTATCCCAGGATGCTGTGGGAGGCTAGGGAGGAAATTGCAGGTGCCCTAGCAGAGATATTTGAATCAACAACCACAGGTGAGGCGCCTGAAGATTGGAGGGTGGTAAATGTTATGTCTTTATTTAAAAAGGCTGCAGGGAAAAGCCTGGGAACGACAGGCCAGTGAGCCTCACATCTGTAGTGGATGAACTGTAAGAAGGGTCAGGAGCTACAATCATTTAGAGAGGGAAGGACTGATTAGGGACAGTCAGTATGGCTTTGTGAGTGGAAAATCATTTCACAAATTTGATTTGAGTTTTTTCAAAGTGTAACCAAGAAGGTAGATGACGGCAGTATGGTTGATTTTAGCAAGATCTTTGACAAGGCATCCCATGGTATGTTGCGGAAGGTTAAATCTCATGGGATTCAGGGTGAAGTAGCCAAATGGATACAAAATTGGCTGAGACCATAAGACATGAGAGCAGAATTAGGCCACTCAGCCCAGCAAGTCTGTTCTTCCATTCAATCATGGACAATATTTTTCTCATCCTACCTTTTCCCCATAACTCCTGATCCCCTTATTAATCAAGAACCTATCGATCTCTGTCTTAAAGACACTCAATGACCTGGCCTCCACAGCCTTCTGTGGCAAAGAGTTCCACAGATTTACCACTCTCTGGCTGAAGAAATTCCTCCTGGACTAGCAGATTCACTACAGTTTGCCTACCGCTGCAACAGGTCCACAGCCATTTCCCTGGCTCTGCACTCAACCCTGTAGAACACCTAGATAACAAGGACACCGATGTCAGACTCCTATTTATTGACTACAGCTCAACCTTCGACACTATTATTCCCACAAAACTTAAATCCAAACTCCGTGTCCTGGGCCTTGGCGCTTCCCTCTGCGACTGGATCCTGAACTTCCTAACTCACAGCCCACCAAAACTAAGGATAGGCAACAACACCTCCTCCACGATCATCCTCAACACTGGCACGCTTCAAGGCTGTGTTCTCAGGCCCCTACTATACTCCTTGTACGCCTATGACTGTGTGGCCAAATTCCCCTCCAATTGATTTTCAAGTTTGCTGACAACACCACTGCAGTGGGTTGGATCTCAAACAATGATAAGACAGAGTACAGGAATGAGTTAGAGAATCTGGTGAACTGGTGCTGCAACAATAATCTCTCTCTGTGTCAACAAAATGAAGGAGATTGTCATCGAGTTCAGGGAATGTAAAGGAGAACATGCCCCTGTCTACATCAATGGGGACAAAGTAGAAAGGGTCGAGAGCTTCAAGTTTTTAGGTGTCCAGATCACCTGTCCTGGTCCCCCCATGTCGACACTGTAGTTAAGCAAGTCAACCAATGCTTCTAATTTCTCAGACTAAAGAAATCTGGCATGTCCACTACAACTCTCACCAACTTTTACAGATGCACTGCAGAAAGCATTCTTTCTGGTTGGAGCTTGGTATGGCTCTGCCCAAGACCGCAAGGAACCACAAAAGGTCACAAATGTAGCCCAATCCATCATGCAAACCAGCCTCCCATCTACTGATTCTGTCTACATTTCCTGCTATCTCGGCAAAGCAGCCAGTATAATTAAGGACCCACGCATCCTGGTCATTCTTTTTTCCATCTTCTTCCTTCAGGAAAAAGATATAAAGTCTGAGGTCACGTACCACCAACTCAAGAACAGCTTCTTCTCTGCTGCTGTCAGACTTTTGAATGGACTTAACTTGCATTAAGTTGATCTTTCTCTGCATCCTAGCTATGATTGTAACACTACATTCTGCACTCTCATTTCTTTCTCTATGAAAGGTGTATTTCATAAAGAAGGAACGTCTTGTTGAAGTTGTACAAGACATTGGTAAGGCCACACTCAGAATACTGCGTGTAATTATTAAACTAGAAAAAGTGCAGAAAAGATTTACTAGGGTACTACTGGAACATGATGGATTGAGTTATGAGAACATAAGAACATAAGAAATAGGAGCAGGAGTAGGCCATCTAGCCCTTCGAGCCTGCCCCGCCATTCAATAAGATCATGGCTGATCTGTCGCTGCTCAGTTCCACTTTCCCGCTTTCTCCTCATAACCCTTAATCCCCTCTCTTATCAAAAACCCATCAACCCGCGTCTTAAAAATATTTAGCAAGGTAGCCTCCATCATTTCAACAGGCAGAGAATTCCAGAGATTCACCACCCTTTGAGTGAAGAAGTTGCTCCTCAACTCTGTTCTAAACCGCCCCCCCCCCCCCTCTATCTTGAGGCTGTGCCCCCTAGTCCTATTATCCTTTCTGAGTGGGAAGAGTCTCTCCACCTCTATCCTATCCATCCCATTCATCATCTTATACGTCTCAATGAGATCTCCCCTCATTCTTCTAAACTCTAACGAGTACAAGCCCAGTTTATTCAGCCTCTCCTCATAGCTCAACCCCCTCAACTCCGGTATCAGCCTAGTAAACCTCCTCTGCACTCCCTCCAAGGCCAAAATATCTTTGTGCAGGTGCGGCGCCCAAAACTGCACACAGTACTCCAGCTGCGGCCTCACCAATGCCCTATACAGCTGCAGCAAGACCTCCCTACTTTTATATTCAATCCCCCTCGCTATGAAGGCCAGCATCCCATTTGCCTTCCTGACTGCACCTGCAAGCTGGGTTTTTGCGACTCATGCACTCGGACCCCGAGGTCCCTCTGCACATTCGCCTGCTGCAGTTTTTCGCCACGTAAGTAATAGTCCTTCCTACCATTCTTCCTACCAAAGTGGACCACCTCACACTTGCCAACATTAAATTCCATTTGCCATTTCCTGGCCCATTCGCCCAGCCTATCTAGATCCTTCTGTAGACTCTCCACACCCTCCGCACAATTTGCCGTTCCCCCAATCTTGGTGTCATCAGCAAATTTCGACACCCTGCACTCGGTTCCCTCCTCCAGATCATCTATATAAATGGTAAAAAGCTGAGGCCCCAGCACCGACCCCTGGGGCACTCCACTAGTCACCATCCGCCAATCTGAATAGCACCCGTTGACCTCCACTCTGCCTCCTATTTGACAACCAATCCTCTATCCACGCTAACACCCTACCCCCAACTCCATGTCCCTCGACCTTCTGCAATAACCTCTTGTGAGGTACTTTGTCAAACGCCTTCTGAAAATCAAGACAGACCACATCCACCGGCTCTCCTCTATCTACCGCCCTAGACACATCCTCATAGAACTCCAGTAAATTTGTCAGACACAACTTCCCTTTAATGAAACCGTGCTGCGTCCGCCCTATCAAGCAATTCCCTTCAAGATGCCTCGCAATTTCCTCCTTAATGACAGATTCTAACATTTTACCTACCACAGATGTTAAACTAACCGGCCTATAATTCCCCGCCTTTTGCCTGGCATCCTTCTTAAACAAGGGCGTAACATTAGCCGTTTTCCAATCACCCGGCACTTCCCCGGAATCCAGCGACGTCTGGAAAATAACCACCAAGGCATCCACTATCACCTCCGCCATTTCTTTCAGAACCCTCGGATGCATTCCATCCGGTCCTGGGGACTTGTCCACAATCAGTCCCTCCAGTCTGTCGAGCACCGCCTCTCTAGAAACAGTAATGTCATTAAGACCCTCCAGTCCTACCACCTTTCCATCGCTAACACCCGGCAAATTATTCACGTCCTCCTCCATGAAGACAGAAACAAAAAAGTTATTCAATACCTTAGCCATATCCCCATCCCCTACCACTGGTCCCCTTTCTCATCCTCTAAAGGACCAACGTTCACCCTAGCCAGCCTCTTCCTTTTTATATATTTATAAAAACTCTTGCTATCCTTTTTTATATTAAGTGCTAGCCCAGTTTCATAGTTTCTCCTACCCTTCTTTATCAACTTCTTTGTCAATCTTTGTTGACATTTAAACCTCTCCCAATCCTCTTCTCGCCCACTACTCTTAGCTACTCTAAATTCCTCCGCTTTTAATTTAATGAGTGGCTGGATGGACTAACACTTTTTTCTCTGCAGCGTAGGAGGCTGAGAGGTGATCTTATGAAATAATGAGGGGCACAGATCAGCTAGATAGTCAATATCTTTTCCCAAAGGTCGGGAAGTCTAAAATTAGAGGGCATAGGTTTAAGATGAGAGGGGAAAGATACAAAAGTGTCCAGAGGGGCAATTTTTTCACACAGAGGGTGGTGAGTGTCTGGAACAAGGTGCAGAGGTAGTAGTAGAGGCGGGTACAATTTTGTCTTTTAAAAAGCATTTGGATAGTTACATGGGTATGATGGGTATAGAGGGATATGGGCCAAATGAAGGCAATTGGGACTAGCTTAGAGATTTTAAAAAAAGGGCCGCATGGACAATTTGGCCCAAAGGGCTGTAAACCTATATGACTAATGACTCTATTTTGTCTATATAGCATGTAAGAAATAATACTTTTCATTGTATATTAATATGTGACAATAATAAATCAAATCAAATCATCTGTTTTAAAGGATCGTCCCTTTAGCCTCAGTCCCTTTAGCCTCTGGATCTAGCATTTCCTACTAGTAGAAACATCCTTTTCACGTCAACTCTATCCAGGTCTCTCAGAATCCTATAAGTTTCAGTAAGATCACCCCGAAACCTTCTGAACTCCAACGAGTACAGACCCAGAGTCCTCAACTGTTCCTCATATGACAAGCTTTTCATTTCAGGGATCATTCTTGTGAACCTCCTCTGAACCCTTTCCAAGGCCAGCACATCCTTCCTTAGATATAGGGCCTAAAACTGCTCTTAGTGGGGCCTTATACTTCCTCAGAAGTACACCCCTGCTCTTCCAGCCCTCTCAACATGAATGCTAACATTGCATTTGCCTTTCTATCTGCAGACTGAACCTGCATGTTAACCTTTCTTGAACAATGACTCCCAAGTCCCTTTATGTTTCTGATTTCCTTAGCATTTTCCCATTTAGAAAATAGTCTATGCCTCCATTTCTCCTTCCAAAGTGCATAACCTCACACTTTCCCACATTGCATTCCATCTGTCACTTTTTTGCCCACTCTAACCTGTCCAAGTCCTTCTGCAGCCCCCTCGCTTCCTCAATACTACCTGCCCTCGACATATCTTTGCATCTGCAAACTTAGCAACAGTGCCTTCAGTTCCTTCCTCCAAATTGTTATTGTATATTGTGAAAAGATGTGCACTGACAATTTCCCATCTGCTGCTTCCCTCCCTTCTTAAACAGCTATGTTACATTAGCTACTTTCCAATCCTCTGGTATCTTCCCTGCCTCCAGCACTGACCTCTGAGGCACACCACTAGTCACCGGCTGCCATCCTGAAAAAGACCCCTTTATCCCCACTCTCTGCCAGTCAGCCAATCCTCTATTCATGTCAGGATCTTAGCCTCAACACCGTGAGCTCAACTTATTTAACAGTCTCCTATGCGGCACCTTGTCAAAGGCCTTCTGGAAATCTAAATAAATCACGTCCTCTGGTTCTCCTTTATCTAACTTCCTTGTTACCTCCTCAAGGAACTAACAGATTTGTCAGACATGACCTCCCCTTGACAAAGCCATACTGACTCATTCCTATTTTACCATGTACTTCCAAGTATCTAGCGATCTCATCTTTAATAATGGTCTCTAAAATCTTGCCACTGGCTGAAGTCAGGCTAACTGGCCTACAATTTCCCATCTGCTGCTTCCCTCCCTTCTTAAACAGCGAAGTTACATTAGCTACTTTCCAATCCTCTGGTATCTTCCCTGCCTCCAGTGATTCCTGAAAAATCACCACCAATGCCTTCACAATTTCCTCAGTTACCTATTTTAGAACCCTGGGTATAATCCATCCGGTCCAGGTGATTTATCCACCTTTCAGCTTCCCTGGAACCTTCTCCTCAGTGATGGCCACTCCGCTCACCTTGCCCCTGGTTCTCCAGTAGCTCTGGCATCCCACTGGTGTCTTCCATCATGAAAATTGATGTAAAATAACTATTCAGTTTCTCTGCCATTGCTTTGTTTCCTATTATTACTTCTCCAGCCTCATTTTTCAGTTGTCCAATGACCATTTTTGCCTCTCTCTCACCTTTTATTGATGACAGAAGATTGTTTCTCAAACTGGAGGCCTATGACCAGTGGTGTGCCTCAGGGATCGGTGTTGGGTCCACTGTTATCTGTGATTTATGTTAATGATTTGGATGAGAATTTAGGAGCATGGTTAGTAAGTTTACAGATGACACCAAGATTGGTGGCATAGTGGACAGCGAAGGTGGTTATTTCAGATTGCAACGGAATCTTGATCAATTGAGCCAGTGGACTGATTTAATTTATGTGTGAGGTGATGCATTTTGATAGGTCGAACCAGGGCAGGACTTACTCAGTTAATGGTAGGGCACTGGGGGGAAGGTTATGGAACAAAGAGATCTAGGGGTACATGATGTTAGCTCATTGAAAGTGAAGTCACAGGTGGACAGTGTGGTGAAGAAGGCATTCAGTATGCTTGGCTTCATTGGTCAGAACATTGAATAAAGGAGTTGGGACATCTTGTTGAAGTTGTATAAGACATTGGTAAGGCCACACTTGGAATACTGTGTATAGTCCTGGTCACCCTATTATAGGAAGGATATTATTAAACTAGAAAGAATGCAGAGAAGATTAACCAGGATGCTATTAGGACTTGATGGTTTGAGTTATAGGGAGAGGCTGGCTAGACTGGGACTTTTTTCCCTGAAGTAGAGGGGGCTGAGGGGTGATCTTACAGAGGCCTCTAAAATAATGAGGGGCATAGATCAGCTAGATAGTCAACATCATTTCTCAAAGGTAGGGGAGTAAAAACTAGACAGCACAGGTTTAAGGTGAGAGGGGAGATATACAAAAGGGTCCAGAGGGGGCAGCTGTTTCACGCAGAGAGTGGTGAGTGGCTGGTAGAAGCTGCCAGAGGTTGTAGTAGAGACAGGTACAATTTTGTCTTTTAAAAAGCATTTAGACACTTACATGAGTAAGATGGCTATCGAGGGGTTTGGGTCAAGTGCGGGCAATTGGGACTAGCTTAGTCATTTTAAAAAAATGGGCAGCATGGACAAGTTGGCTGAAGGGCCATGCTGTAAGCCTCTACTATGAGTCTATGAACACTTGGCACATCATAACATTTTGGGCTATGGCCCACGTTCTCGCAGATGGGATTAGGTGGGAGTTCAGATGTTTCAAATGTGTCAATGTGGATTTGATGGATCGAAAGGACTCCTCTGTGTTCTATGGTTCTTTGAACTTCTCAGCATTTACCCTGTCAAACCCCTTTTTGTCTTAACAATGTCACTTCTTTTGGAACTTCCAACCCTCTAGGAGCTCGCCTGTATGTAGTGAGATTCTCAGAGCATCCTCTATTTCCTCCCTGCCTTCCTTCAACAGCCTGGGATACAATCCATTCAGTCCTGGAGATTCATCCACTTTCACAAATGCCAGCCCATCGAATCCCTACAGTGCAGAAAGAGACCATTGGGCCCAACAGGTCTGCACCAAGTATGCTAAGGAGAATCTCTCCAAGACCCACCCCTCCACTATGTCCCTGCAACCCCATACTTTTATCATGACTAATGCACCTAGCCTGCATAGCCCTAAACACCAAGGGACAATTTAGCATGTCCAATCCACCTAACCTGCACATCTTTGGAGTGAGGGGAAACTGGAGCATTTGGAGGAAAGCCATGCACTCATGGGGAGAGCATGCAAACGCCATACTGACCCAAGGCCAGAATGAACCCGAGTCCCTGGTGCTATGAGGCAGCATTGTTAACCACTGTACCGCCCTCCAGTACTTCCTCTGTCATAATGCTTCTTGTATCTAATATTCCGGGGAGGGGGAGATGGCCTAATGTTATTATCAGTGGAATATTAGTCCAGACACCATGCTCTGGGGACCAGGGCTTGAATCCTACCATGGCAGATGGTGGAATATGAATTCATAGAACAAAATCTGGAATTAAGAATCTATTGATGACCGTGAAACCACTGCCGATTGTCAGACAAACCCATCTGGTTCATTAATGTCCTGTAGGGAAGGAAATCTGCCGTTCTTACTTGGTCTGCCCTGCATGTGACTCCAGAGTCACAGCAATGTGGTTGACTCTCAGCTGCTTTCAGGCAACTAAGGATGGGCAATAAATGCTGACCAGCCAGTGATGCCCATGTCCCACAAATGAATTAAAAAAAAACTGTGGAAACTAGACATTGCTGAATTCAATATTTAGGTATAGGCAAGCAATGTAACATTATAATTAAGCTCTTCCTGTCCTCACCTGACATCCACAATAGGAACTTCCTATGGGTGGGAATAACCCTCAGACTGGCTAACACACCACACAGCAAAAGGAACCTGCAGCCTGTGTTTGAACCTCATCTGTTACAAAAATTTGCCTTTATACAAAACATGTCATCTAATACTTTTTTTCTGGGTTAACTCTTGGCATAACCCTGGTAGAGCCATCTGAAGTTAGCAATTTGAGATGCATTTTTGGATGATTCCCAGCACAGTGCAATTGTCCATGAGATGTTTGCACTTCTGGGCAATAGCTGTGCACATTCTCAATTAGAAAGTTCCAAGAGGAATTCCACAGTGCATCATTTGGGTACCTTCCAATTCAGAAGTTACAGCCTGTTACTTCTTGCCACTCTCATGTCTCTGAACTTCAAGAGTTAACAATGTAATTTTTAAGTAAAATCCAAAAATGAATAATTAAATAATTTGTTATTTAATATCAGAATAATCAGAATATTTGATTGAATATTAGATTTGACTCCAGCTCTGTGGAAAACACTGCATTATGCTGGAATGAAAAGTTCACATTTGCTAGCAGGCACCTTTAACTTGGTTAGGTCACGGTTCTTTTGTAATCCGGGACGGCACAGATTGTCTCTCAGTGGATCCCTATCTGGTGACTGTCCAAGCCCAATTACTGGAAGGGATAGAGTAGAAAGTAGAAACATCTCCCTCTCCCAACTAAGACCCACAGACCAAGTATCACCTTCCTACTGAAGTTTGGCTGCGACTGTTGATTTGCCACTCAGTGTGACGTAGAGCACCTAAATTTATATACTGAAACACCAGACAGCTAAACTTTGAAGTATCTGAAGAGCTTTTGTTCTTACTGTAAATAAAAGTGGTTGCTTACTTTCATTGTCTTCGGATCTAGCTTTGACCAGTGCGTAGGAGTAGAGATTTCTTTACTCTCCCCATCATCCTTCTCCTCCTCTTCCTAGTCAGATAAAAAAAATGAACAGAAATAATCAGCAATATTTGGACGCCTGGAGAATGTATTCACTCATTTTTTTTGAAACAAGAATTGCTGATCCGTGCAAGTAGCAAAGGTCACAACTGCCCCTCAGATTGACTCCTCCTTAAATGTTACTGAATAGAACAGTTCACTGCTACATAAACACACACGCGTTCTCTTTAACTGATCACATGCCACTCATCAGCCAATCAAAGCCAGATCTGTGGAACACAAAAAGGTGATCAATGACATCAAACAAAAGGGCTCGAGGGCTGCAGACACTGTAGGTCCCTGGCGGCCTCACAGTGTGTTCTTATCCCCTCTCAATAAGTACAAGACCCCCAGACATATTTTCTATCAAAGTGTCTGCTCCACACACCCCACACTGCACGAAACTGTGGCTCAATCAACTGACCTGCAAATCAAATACTTTGAAAGGGTTTGTGTATATCCAATGATTGTGTAGGTAAGAGTAACATACTGGAGTTAAAAGAAAGAGAAAGGGGATATGGAAAATTTGGAAAGTAGTAGAAATTTCTGTAAACAGCTAACAACACCTGCCCAACTCAACAACTGGTGACAAGCTTCCAGCAACATTTTGGTTTTCCCTTTGGGCATGAAAGAGCCAATTCTTAACACAAGCTTTGCAATTTCAGAAAAGGAAATTAATTTTTCAATGTCCTCATTGTCATAGTTTTTAACGAAATTTCAAATACAAAAACGATTAAGAATTGATGAAAGGAAGGCTGCTGCGACTGTAAGCTGGGAGCTGTATTACCAGTTACTGTAGCTTTGCATTTATGTCTTCTCAAATGTATGCAATGCTCATAAAACGAGCACGTTACTTGATTTGTGTGTATGTGGTGCGCTTTTTTTTGTGGTTGTGTCCCTGTGCCTGTGAGAAGTGGAAATGGAAAAGGATTAGCGTTCAGTGCCTGTTCTCCATCAGCCTCCTTGTGTTCAGCTTGGAGCTTCTCAACCAGCTGCTGCTTGTATCCACGGGAGAGCGCTTCCCACTCTGAACGGGTGGGAAGGCAATGCCAAACATCCGGCAGAAATATAACCACGGTCTCCACATGGGCTGGAACCGTCCGCCCCTTGTGGTGCTCCTCGGGGCGATGGTAACGGATCTCTGCAAAACGGTACCTGTTGCAAGGGAAGAAGTGTATTGGAAAGGAAAATTCTATCAGACATCACATAGACCCTAAATGACTTGCAGGACATCAAGCTAGAGAAATCTGCCATACACATGGCTCAATGCCACTTAACTGCAACTGTGGGCATCCAGGCAGGTGAAGAAGCATTTCATATTGTTCAGTTTATAATAATTGGAGCTCAATTAGTACTGGAGACTGTACAGTAAAAAGTTTATCTTAATAGATGCTTGCAATGAAGAGCAAAAAACATTTTTTGAAGTTCTCTATGAAAACACTGCTTTAATGCCTTGCAGTTAAATGACACCAGCTCTACATTTCAGAAGAGCTGCATGGCCATCACTTAGAATTTATTTATATAAAAAAATGGAAAACAATTCTATTGAACATCCTAATTATTCCTCCCAGTGGCGAAATCCTCTTCACGCATGACTTTTCTTCAAGGCTTATAGCACACACAGCAGCATGAAATATTAATGCAGATTTACAGTGTTTAAACATGTCTATTAAATACATATTCAAATCAATGATTTACATATAAAGTACTTAAATGTCTCTTCAATGTCATTCTTATGAAATAATGACATCTCACACTATGAGACATGCATTGCCACATAACAGGTGCCATGAGTGTAGAACAACGCCATGTATTTTACCTGGAACGTGGCTGGCTGCTAGGCAAGAGGTAATATCTCAGATAGTTAAGACTCCAGTCACATTTAACAGAAAACAGAATGTCAATATTTACAGGAAGTCTCTACCCGTTGCTAAGTCATTACTTACCACTGGGTGCAACCACTTAAGTCAATGCTCGTCAGGGCCTTACAACAGCGGATAGCAGTCCTAATCAATACTGAAGGGTCAGTCTCAGGATTAGGTCCATCCAGAGAGGGAGACCAATGTCCTCCAATGGCCATAGCTTCATCTTTGCCTTTCATTCCTACCAAGAACTGCAAAATAGAACAAAAACAATTTGCAGTTACATAAGTGTAACTTATAATTTAGCTTTATACTGACAAAGAGACCTACAAAACATTTATCATCAGTGTTTTCATTGTAACAGTGCTTTAAATTCATTAAAACTTCATGTTCTGTATAGAACTACAAAAAACTCCCACGTATTAAAACAGTCACAAAAATATAATAAATGCACATTTTGTCAAGAGTCTGGTCTTGTCCATTATCTTTTGCCATTCCATGCTGCCCATGCCATCCCCAATCCATTCCTTCTATCCCTCCCATGCTTTTTTGCACTCCATACCTTTAGGGGACCCCTTTAGGGAAACGATCTCTCCAGCTCGGGTAACTGTGTTGATTGGCTCCCCTCATTTCTATTTTTGTTCTCCATCAAAAACAACTCCTCCCTGCAAACCACCTCCTCAATACCAACTCTTGGCATCTGTAGACGTCTTGCACTCCACTCCTCGGCATGCTCCATGTGCCTGCATGTGTGCCGGGCACAACCTATCAGCAGACCCTTTAACTGGTCAATCAAACCAGTCCAGAAGGCCTTTCGGCTCACTGAGTCTGCACTGACGCATGAAGGGCCCTGACCTGCCCACCTAATCGCACTTGTCAGCGCTTGACCCAAAGCCCCGAATGTTAATGGCATGCCAAGTATTCATCCAGATACTTTGTAAAGGATGTGAGGCATCCTGCCTCCACCACCCTCCCAGGCAGCACATTCCAGACTGTCACCACCCTGAGTAAAAAGGTTTTTTCTCAAATCCCCCTCAACCTCCCACCCCTAACTGGTGTCCCCTCGTAGCTAATAGAAGGATGTGGAAGCCATAGTAAGGGTGCAGAGAAGATCTACAAGGATGTTGCCTGGATTGGGTGGCATGCCTTACGAGGATAGGTTGAGAGAGCTCGGTCTTTTCTCCTTAGAGAGACGAAGGATGAGAGGTGACCTGATAGAGTGTATGAGATGTTGAGGGATATTGATCGAGTGGATTCTCAGAGGTTATTTCCCAGGGCTGAAATGGTTGCTCCGAGAGGACACAGGTTTAAGGTTCTGGGGAGTAGGTACAGAGGAGATGTCAGGGGTACGTTTTTCACTCAGAGGGTGGTGGGTGAATGGAATCGGCTGCCGTCGGTGGTGGTGGAGGCGGATTCAATAGGGTCTTTTAAGAGACTTTTGCAGAAGTACATGGAACTTAGTAAGATCGAGTGTTATAGGTA
The DNA here is from genome assembly GCA_037974335.1 of Prionace glauca. NCBI lineage: Eukaryota > Metazoa > Chordata > Chondrichthyes > Carcharhiniformes > Carcharhinidae > Prionace > Prionace glauca. The sequence goes on from CM075737.1 coordinate 62,712,988, forward strand.
TGCCTAGTAGGTCGGGATGTGTTCGGCACAACTTGTGGGCCGAAGGGCCTGTTTGTGCTGTAGATTTTCTACGTTTCTAACTGATCTTTCAACTCAGGAGAACAGTTGCTCCCTATCCACATATCCATGCCCCTCAATCAGCTCACCCCTCGCTCTTCTCTGCTCCAGAGAAAACAACACAAGCTTACTTTATAACTTAAATGTTCCATCACAGGCAACATCCTGGTGAGTCTCCTCTATACCCTTCAGTGAGTTCATTCATTTCCTTTCTATAATGTAGCGACCAGAACTGCGAACAGTGCTCCTGCTGTGGTGTCACCAAAGTTTGCTACAACTCCATTATGCCCTCTCTGCTTTTGTAATTTATACTCTGATTGACAAAGGCCTTTTTCACTGATCTATTAACCCACCTTTCTACCTTCAGACATCTATGGACAAACATGCCAAGGTCCCTTAGTTTGGAATTTTGCAGTGTCAGACAAAGAATAAAGAAAATTACAGGTCCTTCGGCCCTCCAAGCCTGCACCGACCATGCTGCCCAACTTAACTAAAACCCCCTACCCTTCTGGGGACCAAGTCCCTCTATTCCCATCCTATTCATGTATTTGTCAAGACTCCCCTTAGAAGTACCCGATTCCACTACCTCCCCTGGCAATGAGTTCCAGGCACTCACCACCCTGTGTAAAAAATCTGCCTCGTACCTCCCCTTTATACCTTGCCCCTCGCACCTTAAACCTGTGTCCCCCAGTAATTGACTCTTCCACCCTGGGAAAAAGCTTCTGACTGTCCACTCTGTCCATGCCTCTCATAATCTTGTAGACTTCTATCAGGTCCCCCCTCAATCTCCGTGGTTCCAGTGAGAACACACCAAGTTTTGCCAACGTCTCCTCACAGCTAATGCCCTCCATACCAGGCAACATTCTAGTAAATCTTTTCTGTATCCTCTCCAAAGCCTACACATCCTTCTGGTAGTGGTGTAGAATTGAACATTATATTCCAAATGTGGCCTAACTAAGGTTCTATAAAGCTGCAACATGACTTGCCAATTTTTAACTTAATACCCCGGCTGAGGAAGGCAAGCATGCCGTATGCCTTCTTGACTACCTTCTCCACCTGCAGTGACACTTTCAGTGACCTGTATATCTGTACACCCAGATTCTTTGCCTATCAAGGCCTTTCACCGCCACTTTTCAGAGTTAAATTCTATCTGCCACTTATCTGTCCATTTGACTACCTTGTTTATATCTTCCTGTAACCCAAGATACCCAACCTCGCTGTTAACCATCCGGCCAATCCTCGTGTCATCAGCAAACTTACTGATCCTACCTGCCCTGGCAGTTATTTATGTAATTTATATAAATGATGGACAATAGGGTACCCAGCACAAATGCTTGTGGTACACTTTGATCACTGGCCTCCATAGTCAGGAAAGGTCATTAAATATTAAATTGTAATACCCAATGACGTGTAAGGGAATTTTCATTTCAAATGTGATTTATATGCATTTGCAGCAGACCCTGCATCAAAACAAAAGCTGATCTGAAAATGGAGGGAATAAAAAGCAGAAAAGGTGAATGCAAAAATGAAACTGAACTTTCCAGTTTTTAAGAAAATCAGGAGCAAGCTGAGGTTTGGAAACTGGAATTAAACCTTGCTGGAAGATATATGAAAAGTCACAGATCAGTCCAAACCGTCAAGTAGTGGTTGTTTAGTCCACGAAACACAACAATGTCATGTTGCAACTGTATAAAACTCTGGTATGGCCGCACTTGGAGTTTTGTGTGCAGTTCTGGTCCCCACATTATAGGAAGGTTGTGGAGGCGTTGGAGAGGGTGCAGAGGAGGTTTACCAGGATGTTGCCTGGTATGGAGGGGAGGTCCTATGAGGAGAGATTGAGGGATTTGGGGTTGTTTTCGTTGGAAAGAAGGCGGCTAAGAGGGGATCTTATTGAAACATATAAGATGATTAGAGGTTTAGATAGGGTGGACAGTGATAGCCTTTTTCCTCAGATGGAGAAAGCTAGCACGAGGGGGCATAGCTTTAAATTAAGGGGGGGTAGATATAGGACGGATGTCAGGGGTAGGTTCTTTACCCAGAGGGTGGTGAGGGATTGGAATGCCCTGCCTGCTGCAGTTGTAGATGCGCCTAGTTTGGGGGCGTTTAAGAGATCTGTGGATAGGTTTATGGATGGAAAGGGATTGGTTTAGGTTAGAGGGTGACTGCCTTTTTAATTGGTCGGTGCAACATCGTGGGCCGAAGGGCCTGTTCTGCGTTGTAATGTTCTATGTTCACTGATGCAGAATAGGCAAGTCAAAGGTGACTGAAGAAGAGGCTAGATTCAGAAGCTGAGAATAAAAGACGACAATTGGTTGTTGCAGTTGTTTCTGTGACTCAAACTGGTGGGTCTCTATCACCTTGACCAATTACAGCAGGTTGTGCAGAAATGTACCACTTGTGAATGTTATGCCAAGGGACTCAGGTTGGTTGGGTGCTGCTGACAGCTGGGGATCAGACAAGTTCCTCAATGGATTGGAGATGAAACTCCTTCATAGAATCATAGAAACCCTACAATACAGAACAAGGCCATTCAGCCCATAAAGTCTGCACCGACCAACAATCCCACCCAGGCCCTACCCCCATACCCCAACATATTTACCCAGTAATCCCTCGAACCTACGCATTAACCGGTGGATGTGGTGTTTCTCGATTTTCAGAAGGCGTTTGATAAGGTGCCACACAAAAGGTTGCTTCAGAAGGTTATGGGGCATGGAGTTGGGGGTAAGGTGTTAGTGTGGATAGAGGATTGGCTATCTAATAGGAGGCAGAGAGTTGGAATCAATGGGTGCTATTCTGATTAGTAGTTGGTAACTAGTGGAGTGCCGCAGGGATCGGTGCTGGGGCCTCAGCTATTTATCATTTATACAGATGATCTGGAGGAGGAGGCTGAGTATAGGGTGTCAAAATTTGCTGATGACACAAAGATGAATGGAAGAACAAATTGTGCGGAGGGTGTGGAAAGTCTGCAGAGGGATCTGGATAGGCTGAGTGAGTAGAAGAGGACCTGGCAGGTGGAGTATAATGTTAGCAAGTGTGAGGTTATCCACTTCGGCAGGAATAATAGTAGGAGGGATTATTATTTAAAAGGCGAAAAGCTGCAGCATGCTATGGTGTAGAGGGACCTGGGGGTCCTTGTGCATAAGTCGCAAAAACCCAGTCTGCAGGTGCAGCAGGTGATCAAGAAGGCGAATGGAATGTTGGCCTTTATAGAGAGGGGGATAGAATATAAAAGCAACCGTACAGAGTACTGGTGAGGCCGCAGCTGGAGTACTTTGTGCAGTTTTGGTCGCCGCACTTGCGCAAGGATATTTTGGCCTTGGAGGGAGTGCAGGGGAGGTTCACTAGGCTGATACCGGAGATGAGGGGGTTGGACTATGAAGAGAGCTAAATAGACTGGGTCTGTACTCGTTGGAGTTTAGAAGAATGAGGGGGGATCTTACAGAGACACATAAGATAATGAAGGGGATGGATAGGGTAGAGGTAGAGAGATTCTTCCTACTCAAAGGACAGCAGGACGAAAGGGCACAGCCTCAAGATAAGCGGGGTGCAGTTTAGAACGGAGTTGAGGAGGAACTTCTTCACTCAAAGGGTGGTGAATCTCTGGAATGCTCTGCCTATTGAAATGGTAGATAGGTTTTTGGTAGGCAAGGGAATTAAGGGTTATGGGGAGAAAGCGGGAAAGTGGAACTGAGCCACTTCAGATCAGCCATGATCTTATTGAATGGCGGGGCAGGCTCGAAGGGCTAGATGGCCTACTTCTTGTTGTCCCATTGTTTAAGAAGGGGAGAAGGGACTTCCCTGGGAATTATAGACCGGTGAGTCTTACTTCTGTGGTGGGTAAGGTTTTGGAAAGGATTATTAGAGACAGGATTTATAGTTATTTGGAAAGTAATGAGTTGATTAGAGACAGTCAGCATGGTTTTGTAGCGGGTAGGTCGTGCCTTACTAACCTTATCGAGTTCTTTGAGAAAGTGACCAAAGAGGTGGATAGGGGTAAGGCAGTTGATGTGGTGTATATGGATTTTAGCAAGGCGTTTGATAAGGTTCACCATGGTAGGCTTCTGCAGAAAATGCAGATGTATGGGATTGGGGGTGATCTAGGTAATTGGATCAGGAATTGGCTAGCAGATAGGAGACAGAGAGTGGTGGTTGATGGGAAATATTCGTCATGGAGTTCGGTTACAAGTGGTGTGCCTCAGGGATCTGTTTTGGGCCACTGCTGTTTGTAATTTTTATTAATGATCTGGATGAGGGTGGATTAGTAAGTTTGCTGATGACACCAAAGTCGGAGGTGTGGTAGATTGTGAGGAAGGGTGTCATAGTTTGCAGGATGACTTAGAAAGGTTGCAGAGCTGGGCTGAGAGGTGGCGGATGGAGTTTAATGTGGAGAAGTGTGAGGTAATTCATTTCGGTAGGAATAACAGATGTGTTGAGTATAGGGCTAACGGGAGGACTTTGAATAGTGTGGAGGAGCAGAGGGATCTAGGTGTATGTGTACATAGATCCCTGAAAGTTGGGAATCAAGTAGATAAGATTGTTAAGAAGGCATACGGTGTCTTGGCATTTATTGGTAGGGGGATTGAATTTAGGAGTCGCAGCGTCATGATGCAACTGTACACAACTCTGGTGCGGCCACACTTGGAGTTTTGTGTGCAGTTCTGGTCCCCACATTACAGGAAGGATGTAGAGGCTTTGGAGAGGGTGCAGAGGAGGTTTACCAGGATGTTGCCTGGTATGGAGGGGAGATCCTATGAGGAGAGACTGAGAGATTTGGGGTTGTTTTCGCTGGAAAGAAGGCGGCTAAGAGGGGATCTCATTGAAACATATAAGATGATTAGAGGTTTGGACAGGGTAGATAGTGATAGCCTTTTTCCTAGGATGGAGAAAGCTAGCACGAGGGGGCACGATTTTAAATTAAGGGGGGGTAGTTATAGGACAGATGTCAGGGGTAGGTTCTTTACCCAGAGGGTGGTGAGGGACTGGAATGCCCTGCCAGCTGCAGTTGTAAATGCACCTAGTTTGGGGGCGTTTAAGAGATCTGTGGTTTATGGATGAAAAGGGATTGGTTTAGGCTAGTGGGTCATTGTTTTGTAACTGGTCGGCGCAACATCATGGGCCGAAGGGCCTGTTCTGCGCTGTAATGTTCTATGTTCTATGTTCTTATGTTCTTACCTCAAGACAGTAAAGGCAATTTTAGTATGGCCAATCAAACTAACCCGCACATCTTTGTGGGAGGAAACGAGAGCATCTGGAGGAAAACCATGCAGAGACAAGGAGAATGTGCAAACTCCACAAACAACGACCCAAGCCAGGAATCGAACCCAGATCCCTAGCGCTGTGAAGCAGCGGTTCTCACCACTGAGCTATCATGCCGCCTTGTTTGATGAACTTTGTGATACACTGAGGACTAAAATCTGAGTGAATGCTGAAACAGTTAAGACAGAGTTATTGAAGTTTACAGCATGCAAACAGGCCCTTTGGCCCAACTTGTCCATTCCGCCTTTTTTTGTAAAACCAATAAGCTTGTCCCAATTGCCCGATATCCCTCTACGCCTATTTTACCCAGGTAACTGTCCAAATAGTCTTTTTAAAGACAAAATTGTACCCGCCAATACTATTACCTCTGGCAGCTTGTTCCAGACACCACCCTCTGTAAAAAAACTGCCCCTCTGGACACTTTTGTTTCTCTCCCCTCTCACCTTAAACCTATGCCCTCTAGTTTTAGACTCCCCTTCATTTGGGAAAAAAATGGACCATCTCGCTGATCTATGCCCCTCAGCCTCCTACATTCCAGAGAAAAATAGTCCCAGTCTATCCAGCCTTTCCTTACAATTCAAACCATAAAGTTCCGGTAGCATCCTAGTAAATCTTTTCTGCACTCTTTCTAGTTTAATAATATCCTTTCTATAAGAGGGTGACCAAAACTGTGCACAGTATTCCAAGTGTGGCCGTCCAAATGTCTTGTACAACTTCAAAAGAAGTCTTACAACACCAGATTGAAGTCCAACAATTATTTGGTAGCACAAGCTGCAAGCTTTTGGAGTGTTGTCCCTTCATCAGTGGGAGTTCTGTTCCCAAACAGGGAATATAAAGACACAAACTCAATTTACAAAATAATGGTTGGAATGCGAGTCTTTACAGGTAATCAAGTCAACATGAGTGGAGAGAGTAGGGGTTAAGCACAGGTTAAAGAGATATGTATTGTCTCCAGCCAGGACAGTTAGTGAGATTTTGCAAGCCCAGGCAAGTCGTGGGAGTTATAGATAGTGCGACATGAACCCAAGATCCCGGTTGATGCCGTCCTCATGTGCGGAACTTGGCTGTTAGCCTCTGCTCAGCGGCTCTGCGTTGTCGTGTGTCGTGAAGCCGCCTTGGAGAATGCTTACCCGAAGATGAAATGCCGAATGCCTGTGACCACTGAAGTGTTCCCCAACAGGAAGAGAACACTCTTGCCTGGTGATTTTGGAGCGGTGTTCATTCATCCCTTGTCATAGCATCTCCATAATGTCCCCAATGTACCATGCTTCGGGACATCGTTTCCTGCAGTGTATCAGGTAGACAACGTCGGCTGAGTTCCAAGAGTACGTACTGTGTATGTGGTGGATGGTATTCTCATGTGTGATAATGTCATCCATGTCGATGATCTGGCATGTCTTGCAGAGGTTGCTGTGGCAGGGTTGTGTGGTGTTATGGTCACTGTTCTCCTGAAGGCTGGATAGTTTGCTGCAGATAATGGTCTATTTGAGATCGTGAGGTTGTTTGAAGGCAAGAATTGGGGTGTGAGGATAGTCTTGGCGAGATGTTTGTCTTCATCAATGACACGTTGAAGGCTCCAGAGAAGATGTCCTAGCTTCTTCGCTCCAGGGAATTACTGTCTGCCATGTCCCATGTTTGTCTTCTGAGGAGGTAGGTGTGGTTTTTTTTTGCTGTGGCGTGTCAGAGCTAAAAAATTGATGAGTCGAGCGCCATATCTTGTTCTTATGAGAGCATCTTTCAGCATCTGGAGGTGTCTGTGAGATCCTCCTTTGCTGAAGATCCTGTGTATCCCGAGGGCTTGCCCGTAGGGGATGGCTTCTTTAACATGTTTGAAGGTGGAAGCTGGAGAAGTGGAGCATCATGAGGTTATCCATGGGCTTGCGGTACGGGAAGCGCTGAGGGGACTCTCCAAATGGAGATGCGTGTGTCCAAGAATGCTACCGATTCCAGAGTGTAGTCCATGGTGAATCTGATGGTGGGATGGAACTTGACGATGTCATCATATAGTTGGTTCAGTGATTGTTCACCAGGAGTCCAAAAGGAAGAAAATGTCATCGATGTATCTAGTGTATAGCATTGGCTGAAGGTCTTGTGCAGTGAAGAGGTCTTGTTTGAAACTGTGCATCAAGATGTTGGCATATTGAGGTGCAAGTTTAATCCCCATGGCTGTTCCATGTGTCTGGATGAAGAACTGGTTGTTGAAGGTGAAGACAGTAAGAAGTCTGACAACACCAGGTTTAAGTCCAACCGATTTATTTGATAGTAAATTCACAAGCTTTCGAGGTTTGCCTCTGTCAGGTGAATGGACTTCTGACTGTGTTTACCCCAGTCCAACGCCGGCATCTCCACATCATGTTGAAGGTGAAGACATTGTGGTCCAGGATGAAGCCGATGAGTTGTTAAATTTCATCTGGAGATTGGCAGTTGTCGGCAAATTGGCTGCATTCTTGGACACATCCATCTCCATCAAGGACGGTCACCTCAGCACTTCAGTGTACCGCAAGCCCATGGATAACCTCAATGTTCCACTGCTCCAGCTTCCACTCTAAACACATTAAAGAAACCATCCCCTACGGATAAGCCTTCCGTATACACAGGATCTGCTCAGATGAGGAGGATCGCAACAAACGCCTCCAGACGCTGAAAGATGCCCTCAAAACAGCAGGATATGGTGCTTGACTCATCGATCAACAGTTTTGACGCGCCAGAGCGAAAAACCGCATTGACCTTCTCAAAAGACAAACATGGGACATGTTAGACAGAGTAGCCTTCGTCATCCATTACGTCCCCAGGGCGAAAAATCTGGGGCAGCTTCTCTGGAGCTGTTTGTCTTCATTGATGAAGACAAACATCTCGTCAAGGACACCCCCACTTCTTGCCTTCAAACAACCGCACAACCTTGAACAGACCATTGTCCACAGCAAATCACCCAGCCTTCAGGAGAACAGTGACCACAACACCACACAACCCTGTCACAGCAATCTCCGCAAGACATGCCAGACATCGACATGGATACATCTCACGAGAACACCATCCACCAGGTACACGGTACATACTCTTGCAACTCGGCCAACGTTGTTTATCTGATTCGCTGCAGGAAAGAATGTCCTGAGGCTTGGTACATTGGGGAGACCATGCAGACACTACGACAATGGATGAATGAATTCCGCTCGACAATCACCAAGCAAGACTGTTCTCTTCCTGTTGGCGAACACTTCAGCAGTCACGGGCATTCAGTCTCTGATCTTCGGGTAAGCATTTTCCAAGGCAGCCTTCACAACAGTGCAGAGATGCTGAGCGAACACTGACAGCCAAGTTCCATACACGATGACAGCCTCAACTAGGAACTTGGATTCATGTCACACTATCTGTAACCCCCACAATTTGCCTGAGCTTGCAAAACCTCGCTAATTGTCCTGGCTGGAGACAATACACATCTCTTTAACCTGTGCTTTCTCCACTCACATCGTCTGTACATTGAGGACTGGATTACCTGTAAAGACGTGCATTCCAATCATTATTTTATAAATTGAGTTTGTGTTTTTAAATGCCCTGTTTGTGAACAGAACTCCCATTCACCTGGTGAAGGGGCAGCTCCGAAAGCTTGTGCTACCAAATAAACCTGTTAGACTTTAACCTGGTGTTGTGAGACTTCTTACTGTGCCCACTCCAGTCCAACGCCAACATCTCCACATCACTGTAAGACTTCACAGGACATCCCAACTCCTTTCTTCAATGCTCTGACCAATGAAACCAAGCATGCCTTCTTCACCACTCTGTCCATCTGTGACTCCACTTTCAAGCAGCCATGAATGTATACCCCTACATCTCTCTGTTCTATAACTCTCCCCCACGCCCTACCATGAACCTGCCCTGGTTCAATCTACCAAAATGCATCACCTCGCATTTATCTAAATTAAACTCCATCTGCTGTTCATCAGCCCACTGGTCCAATTGATCAAGATCCCGTTGCAATCTGAGATAACTGTCCACTGTCACTGTCCACAATGCCACCAACCTTGGTGTCATCATCAAGCTTACTAACATGCTGACTAAATTCTCATCCAAGTCATTAATCTAAATGAGAAATAACAGCGGACCCAGTACTGATCCCTGAGGCACACCACTGGTTACAAGCCTCCAGTTTGAAAACAGTCCTCTACAACCACTCTCTGGCTTCTGTCATCAAGCCCATTTTGTATCCATTTAGCTACCTCACCCTGGATCCCGTGAGATTTAACCTTATGCAACAATCTACCATGTGGTACCTTGTCAAAGGCCTTGCTAAAATCCATGTAAACAACATCAACTGCACCACCTTCATCTACTTTCTTGTTTATCCCTTCAAAAATCTCAGATTTGAGAGACATGATTTTCCACTCACAGGGCCATGTTGACTGTCCCTAATCGGTCCTTGGGTCTCTAAATGCTTTCCAATCTACTCACCACAGATGTGAGGCTCACTGGCCTGTAGTTCCCAGGCTTTTCCCTGCAGCTCTTTTTAAACAGAGGCACAATGTTTGCCACTTCCAACGTTCAGGCACCTCATCTGTGACTATTGATGATTCAAATATCTCTGCTAGGGGACCCGTAATTTCCTTCCCAACTTCCCACCATGTCCTAGGATCAACTAAAATCTGTCTTAGTTGTACTGATTCTTTACTCTGAAATGCATTGTTTACCTGCAACTACAATTTACCTATTTGTTGATGTTGGTGGTTCTGGAGTAAAGGATAGATAATATTGAGCACTTGCTTTGCTGACTCCTGCACAGTTAAATGATTGGTTAAACCATGGAATCTTGTGGCTTCATTTCTTCAGCAAATAACTAGTATTTCAAATGTCGTCTACTTCAATGGGACATACTCCATTCTACTCTTATTACCACTGAAGAGTTATTTGATACTTCATAGGATCTTGAGGGTTCCTTCCCTTTTTTGGCCATAACTCTCAGGAGATCACTGATTCTCCTCAGTGTTCCTTCAATTCTCAGATTTCTTGGGATTTCCCCACGAACATCTGGAATTCTCCCTTCAAACCTCACGAACGCGGACACCTCAGCTCAAACATGGGCTTCATTGCTTCCTTCCTCAGCCATTCTCAAATAAGGCAACACCCTTGGTTTTTGAAAGCCTCGTTACTTGACTGGAACCCGATTTATCTTGTTCTGGTGAAAGGAACATTGAGGAGATTCGGCTTTATGCAGATTTTGTATGGCAGCTCCTTTTAGGTTGTAAAACTTCCAGTGGAAACAAAGGAAATAGAAAAAAGATTGGAGGAGAGTGAAGTCAGTTCAAAATTGCAAGTTCATTAGCTGGTGAGTAATTACTTTTGGGGATTGTCTGTGAAAAGACAATCCCCTACGGACAAGCTATTTTTTAAACAAACCTGGGAAGTAAATGTAAGAGACATGAGCAGAAGCAAAGTAAGAAACAAATGAGTCCGTCATTTCTTTTATTCTTAACGGATGGCATTGATATGATTACTAAGGTTTAAATTTGTATATAAGTGGGATGAGAGGAGGCATTAATTTAATTCAAAACTAATTAAATATTAAGATACAATAAGGATACTAGGTCAGACGATATGCTGCGATTACAGGATGTGGGAGCTCTGGGACAATCCAGGGAGAATATACTTGCATAAGTTGATGTGACAGGAGCAGCTTTGGCTCAGTCATTTCGCTGGAGGCCAAACTATGAACAGAGAGGGTGAATGTTCCAGGACTTTGTTCCAGAAAACAGTCACACCATTTTGCTTGTTGGAAGGATTTAGGATACTAAAAGACAAATAGATCAGGGTAGACTAATTCAGATACGAATATAGTACAGTTTTGCATAGAAACACATATAACCATTGTTGGAGAATTTAAACATGTGTTTTTATATATTCTGTGTTAGAATGTACACCATGGCCAATGACAGACTGCAGTGGGATGAAAGCTGAGTAAGAAGCACGTACTTTAAGAACAATGCAGCTACAGAGCACAGTTTTTATTAGTATGGGTTATAGGTAGTGCAAATTTTCCAGAGGGGAGAATGAATGAAGTAATACAATTTTCCTGATAAAGACAGTGGGAAATAACTTCTCGACACTGCGGACTTATGTAATGGGAGTTGCCAAGAGATGGTGGCAAAGAACTTTCTGGATTTACGGAATGGTTTACCAGGAATTTCCAGACTTTACAGTCTGATGTATTTTAATGTCACCAAAGGGTAGGATGTCATTGGCCAAGGTAAATAATTCATACTAACATGAATAGCTCATTCGGTTAGGATGACAGAGTAGTTGGGCAAATGACTTCTGAAAAAATGAATAATTGCAGTATGTCTTAACAATCTAATTTGGAATGACTTGGCTGCAACAAGTCATTTCTCCCATGCGGATCAGGCCTAGGCAAAATAAAGTACGTTTTCAACCAGAATTTATTGTCTCCGTGAATTATTTATTAATTACAGCTCAGCAAATACAAAGAGAAACCTCCCACATAAAAGTCAGCACAATACTTCAGTCTCTGAAAAAGCTCCCACACCCCTATAATAGGGTCTTCCTGGACAGTGGTCAGGAACAGGAGAATATGACTGCATGTGAGCCAGGTAAAGGGGCGAACATGATAGAATTGGAGGTACTTGCAATTGTCCAACATAATGGAGAATGGGATTCTAGGATAGATGAGCAATCTGATCGATGTACAATGATATGGGAGGGGAACATAGGAAAAAGAGTAGGCCATTCAGCCTATCAAATCTGTTCCACCATTCAATAAAGGTCATGGCTAATCTGTGCCCTAACTTTATACACTTGCCTTTGGCCCATATACCTTAATACCTTTATTTAACAAAAAAATTAACTATCACAGCTTGAAAGATAGCAACATAACTACCATTAGAACATAGAACATAGAACATAGAACATGTTCTAATGTTCTATGTTCTATGTTCTATAACTACCATTTGTGGAAGAGAATACCAAACCTCAACCAAATCTCTCCTGAATGGTCTGGGCCTAATTTTTAAACTTTGTCCCTGAGTTCTAGAATCTCCAGCCAGTGGAAGTAGTTTAATAAGAACATAAGAAATAGGAGCAGGAGTAGGCCATCTAGCCCTTCGAGCCTGCCCTGCCATTCAATAAGATCATGGCTGATCTGTCGTGGCTCAGTTCCACCTTCCCGCCCTCTCCCCATAACCCTTAATCCCCTCTCTTATCAAGAACCCATCAACCCGCTTCTTAAAAATATTTAGTGAGGCAGCCTCCACCACTTCAACGGGCAGAGAATGAGAGATTCACCACCCTTTGAGTGAAGAAGTTCCTCCTCAACTCTGTTCTAAACCGCCTCCCCTTTATCTTGAGGCTGTGCCCCCTAGTCCTACTGTCTTTTTTGAGCGGGAAGAGTCTCTCCACCTCTATCCTATCCATCCCATTCATCATCTTATACGTCTCAATGAGATCTCCCCTCATTCTTCTAAACTCTAACGAGTACAAGCCTAGTTTATTCAGCCTCTCCTCATAGCTCAATCCCCTCAACTCCGGTATCAGCCTAGTAAACCTCCTCTGCACTCCCTCCAGGGCCAAAATATCCTTGCGCAGGTGCGGCGCCCAAAACTGCACACAGTACTCCAGCTGCGGCCTCACCAATGCCCTATACAGCTGCAGCAAGACCTCCCTACTATTATATTCAATCCCCCTCGCTATGAAGGCCAGCATCCCATTCGCCTTCCTGACCATCTGCTGCACCTGCAAGCTGGGTTTTTGCGACTCATGCACAAGGACCCCGAGGTCCCTCTGCACCGTTGCCTGCTGCAGTTTCTCGCCACGTAAGTAATAGTCCTTCCTACCATTCTTCTTACCAAAGTGGACCACCTCACACTGGCCAACATTAAATTCCATTTGCCATTTCCTGGCCCATTCGCCCAGCCTATCTAGATCCTTATGCAGACTCTCCACACCCTCCGCACAATTTGCCTTTCCCCCAATCTTGGTGTCATCAGCAAATTTCGACACCCTGCACTCGGTTCCCTCCTCCAGATCATCTATATAAATGGTAAATAGCTGAGGCCCCAGCACCGACACCTGGGGCACCCCACTAGTCACCATCCGCCAATCCGAATAGCACCTATTGATCCCCACTCTCTGCCTCCTATTTGACAACCAATCCTCGATCCATTATCTTGATCTACCTTGTCTTTTTCTGGTAGTTTCTTGAAGACTTTGATAATCCCTCAACCTTGTAAATTGTCGACAAACCAGGCGGTATTTGAATAATCTCTCCTCAAAATTAAAGCCTGAAGTCCAAGCATTTTTGTAAACCTATACTGCATTCCCTCTGAGGTCTATAAATCCTTCCTCATGCACAGTGCCCACATCTGTTCACAGTGACTCCAAGTGAAGCCTAATCAGGGTTTTACATTGCTACAACATAACTTGTGTCCTTATACTCCAGTCTTCTAGATACAAAGGACAGCATCCCATTAGCCTTCTGGATTATTTTCTGTATCTGTCATGGCATTTTAAAGATCCATGCAGGTGAAGCCAAATCTTGTTTGACATCCACAGTATTTAACTTCATCGAAAAAGTGCACTGCTCTATCCTTTTACACTTGCTCAGATTAAAATCCATCTGCCTACAGGAATGAAGTAATAAATTCTCGTTTGGAACTGCAGAATCCAAGTGTTACTGAAAAAAGACATTTTGTCAAAGTTTTCCAATTCACACTCGTTAGGACTATCACAAGAATATCAATGTCAGGGTGTGGAACCATCTAATAAGATTTATAAGCAGAATGCAGTCTTTCAGAGGACAAGGAATTTGTAGAGTTAAATGATTATTTGGCAAGCTAACACCAACAACTTACACATATGAATGCAGTAAGTGAATCAAAATGAATAATTATGGTTTTAAAATATATATGCTAATATTTTAAGTACATTTCAAATTACTAAATGCTTCAGTCAAACAAAGTTACCAAAAGGCATGGCCGTAGAAGTCAATAGTTTAAAGCAAAAGGTCTGGGAACAGGTTAGTCAGCAAGTCTTATTGGGAGGCATTCCTTACAGGCTACACAATATGCAACATTATGAACAGATGTATTCATTGCGCAGACACAGAACAGATATGAACCTAGACACAGGAATACATATCTATTCAACTTGGCAATGAGCCAGTGGGAACACCCTTTTTGACCTTGCGGTAGCGGTAGGGAAGTAGTTAGTGCCGAGAAGGGAGAATATGTCCAGAATCAAATGGACAAATAGAATATCACCATGCTATTCAGAACTTTTGGCTGGCTGAGGGACTTGACAGAGATTTGTATTGAGGTATAACTGTCAACTGGAATTGATTTTAAGCTAATGAAAGGCGGAATTATTGATTATGAAAAAGTATAATTGATCTGTATTTGATTGTGATCCAATTTCTTCGGAGAGGTTCTGTTGCTGTGTTTAGAGCTATTTAACCTATTGTGCGACTCCAGTTGGCTGTACGATTGTATTGTCTTTTTTTTATTGTTTTATGTTAAATAAATTTGTTTCATCTTTTACACAGATATTTGCCTTGTAATTTTTGAATTATCTTAATTTTAACACATAATTGGTCACCTCTTGCAATTTCCCCACAACACAGGGGAAACAACATTATGAAGACTGCAAAAGGGAAAGAATTGACAAAATGTCCTTTTCAGCAATATTGAATGTAGTGGACAGTACGGTGAGGCAGACAGACAGTTCTAGGCAGTCGAGATAGACCAGATGGCATTGTTGTCTGTACTCGGAACACCCACTCTGGGCTGAAGAGGAACTTACAAGGGGAGGACCCAGTGATCCTAGCCTTTGTAAATTATCAACCACAGAGAGGACCACAAAAGAGGACCTGCTTAGAGTGTCTAATAGAACAAAAGTAAAAAGCAGAACCTAAAAAGTAAAATCTCTGGATTATTGTCTGAAGAAGCAAATTTACGTAGAGTAAGAAAGATTAGAGAGTTCAAAGATTGCTGTTGTGAAAATGGGTTTTGAGTCCTGAAATACTCATTAGTACTGGAGAAAATAATAATGTTGTTATTAATGTTCATAATGTTGTTCCACTTACATTATCAGCCACTTTAAGACTTGAACAGCAGGTTAGGTGTAAGGATTCGCATTCTAATCAGCAATCTCTAAACTGTCTGTGCTTTATATGCTCTGTCTGAGGCCAGAACTCTCCATTCACCTAACGAAGAGGGTAACCTCGAAAGCTTGCTTGCTTGTGAGATTATCAAATAAATCGGTTGGACTAAAACCTGGTGTTGTCAGACTTTTTACTGAATCTACATATAGACAGGGTATGCTTAATTAAGCTTAATTAAAACTCATCCTGTGGAGAACAAATTGCAGGAACGTAAACAAGATGGCTTTCCAGAACAGTTTGTTGAGGAACCAACTGCAAAATGGCATATTTATATCAAGATATAATAGAACAATTTAGAGGACAGATTTGAAAAATATTTCACTGCATTTGACAAGTTGTTCTGAAGTTAAAGTAACCGAAAGACACTTGTGTATTACTGTTACAAAGTGCCCTGACAGATACAACACAAAAGTGCATATGTTGGAAGAGCAATATGCTGCACTCGTTTAAAAGGGCAATACTCTGTGCTTATGAGTTTAATGCTGAAGCATATCTCAGTTGAAATATCAAACTTGAAAGAAAAGACCAACTGAAATGGCTGGCATGGTGGTTGTCACTGCTGCTTTTCAGCACCAGGGATCCGGGTCCAATTCCAGTCTTGGGTGATAGAATGTGCAAGCACCACACTCCGTGTTTGTGTGCATTCCCTCCCACAGTCCATAGATGTGTAGGTTAGGTGGATTGAATCATAGAATACTGCAATGCAGAAGGAGGCCACTTGGCCCACTGAGTCTGCACCAACAATAATCCTCTGTCCCTGCAACCACAGTTAATTATCCAGCTCATTCCCTCCTAACACTAACTGACAAATTAGCATGGCTAATCAACCTAACCCCACATCTTTGGACTGTGGGAGGAAACCGGAGCACCTGGAGGAAACCAACAGACACGGAAAGAATGTACAAACTCCACAGAGGTAATCACCTAAGGCTGGAATTGAACTCTGGCAACGTAAGGCAGCAGTGCTAAGCACTGTGCCGCCCATGGATTGGCCATGGTAAATTATCCCTCTGTGTTCCAAGATGTGTAATTAATAGGATTAGCAGGGTAAATGCTTGGAGATATAGGGGTGGGGTAGATACGTCTGGATAAGATGCTCATTCAGAGAGTCTGTGCAGACTTGATGGACCGAATAGCTTCCTTCTGCACTGTGGTGATCCTATGATTCTATTAAATAGCCAAAGAATCTCAGTGCAAAAAAGAGGCCCTTTAGCCCATTGAATCTGCACTGACTATATGAGAAACATCTGGCATACTGACCAATCCCATTTACCATACACTGAATGTTATGACATGCCAAGTGCTCATCCAGGTACTTTTAAAAAGATGCAAGACAACCTGCCTCTACCACCCTCTCCCAGGCAGCACATTCCAGATGGTCACTATCCTCTGGGTAAAAATGTTTTTCCTCGCATCCCCAAACCTCCTGCCTCTCACCTTGAACCCATGTCCCCTAATGACTGACCCTTCAACTAAGGGGAACAGCTGCTCCTTATCCACTCTGTCCATGCCTCTCAATGTTGTATACCTCGATCAGGCTGCCTTCTCTGCTCCAAAGAAAACAACCGAGTCTATCCACCTCTCTTCATAACTTAAATAGTTCCATCCAGGCAACATCCTGGTGAATCTCTGACAAACGGTCATCCAGACAAGAAACACAGAACATAGAACAACTACAGCAGGAACAGGCCCTTTAGCCCACACGTTGTGCCGATCATATCGCTACCAACTAGGCTTACCTATAACCCTCAATCCTATTAAGTCCCATGTACTCATCCAGAAATCTCTTAAAAGACCCTAATGAATTTGCCTTTATCACCGACAGCAGCTGATTCCACTCGCCCACCACCCCGAGTGAAAAACTTACCCCTGATATCTCCTCTGTACCTACTTCCCAGCACCTTAGACCGTGGCAGCAATTTCAGCCCTGGGAAATAGCCTCTGAGAATCCACCCAATCAATACCTCTCAACATCTTCTACACCTCTATCAGGGCCTCCTCTCATCCTTTGTCTCTCTAAGGAGAAAAGACCCGAGCTCCCTCAACCTATCCTCATAAGGCATGCCACCCAATCCAGGCATCATGCTTGTAAATCTCCTCTGTACTCTTTCAATAGCTTCGACATCCCTTCTGTAATGAGGCGACCAGAACTGAGAACAGTACTCCAAGAAGGGTCTGACCAAGGTCCTATAAACATTGGCTTTATTCTCTCTGTCAGACTTGCTGCCATTTTCCAGCATTTTCTTATTTTGTTTCAGATTCCAGTGTCTCCAGTATTTTACTTTTATCCTAGTGGATCTCCTCTGCACTCTCCATTACAATCACATCCGTCCTACAACGTGGCAACCAGCTGTAACTGTGGCCTCACCAAAGTTCTACACAACTCCAACACAGCTTCCCTGTTGTTGTAATCTATGCCTTGATTGATAAAGGCAAGTGCCCCATATGCCTTTTTCACCATACCACTGACATGCCCTTCCACCTTAACGAGGAAGACTAAGGTCTGAGGACTGTAGATACAACAGGTGGTAGAGCAGGAAGTCTTAAAACGCATCAAGATAGATAAATCCCCAGGACGTTGTGGGAGGTTAGAGAGGAAATTGAGGGTACCCAGCAGAGATATTTGAATCATCAACAGCCACAGGTGAGGAGCCTGAAGATTGGAGGGTGGCAAATGTTGTGACTTTGTTTAAGACGGGAAAAGCCTGGGAACTACAAGCCGGTGAGCCTCACATCTGCAGTGGGTAAGCAGAAGGTATTCTGAGAGACAGGATCTACAGGCATTTAGAGATGCAAGGACAGTCAGCATGGCTTTGACAGTGGGAAATCATGTCTCAAATCTGATTTGAGTATTTTGAAGGGGTAACCAAGGCGGCAGATGAGGGCACTACAGTTGATATTGACTTTAGCAAGACCTTTGACAAGATACTGCATGGTAGGTTGTTGCATAAGATTAAATCTCATGGGATCCAGGGTGAGATAGCTAAATGGATACAAAATTGGCTTGATGACAGAGGATGGTTATAGAGGGTTGTTTTTCAAACTGGAGGGCTGTGACCAGTGGTGTGCCTCAGGGATCAGTGCTGGGTCCACTGTTGTTTGTCATTTATATTAATGATTTGGATGAGAATTTTAGAGGCATGGTTAGTAAGTTTGCAGATAACATCAAGATTGGTGACATACCGGACAGCGAAGAAGGTTATTTTGGATTGCAATGGGAGCTTCATCAATTGGCCAGTGGGCTGACGAACGGCAGATGGAGTTTACTTTAGATAAATGTGAGGTGATGGAATTTGGTAGATCAAACCATGGCAGGACTTACTTAGTTAATGGTAGGGCACTGGGGAGTTTTATAGAACAAAGAGATCTCGGAGCACAGGTTCATAGCTCATTGAAAGTGGAATCACAAGTGGACAGAGGGGTGAAGGCAGCATTCGGCATTCTTGGCTTCATTGGTCAGAATATGGAATACAGGAGGTGGGACATCTTGTTGAAGTCATACAAGATGGCCACACTTGGAATACAATATACAGTTCTGGTCACCCTATGCAAAAAGACTATTATTAAACTAGAAAGAGTGTAGAAAAGATTTACTAGGATGCTACCAGAACTTGATGGTTTGAGTTATAAGGCAAGGCTGGATAGACTGGGACATTTTCTCTGGTGCATAGGAGGTTGAGGGATGATCTTATCGAGATCTATAAAATAATGAGGGGCATAGATCAGTTCAATCAGGGCGGCACGGTAGCACAGTGGTTAGCACTGCTGCTTCACAGCTCCAGGGTCCTGGGTTCGATTCCCGGCTCGGGTCACTGTCTGTGTGGAGTTTGCACATTCTCCTCGTGTCTGCGTGGGTTTTCTCCGGGTGCTCCGGTTTCCTCCCACAGTCCAAAGATGTGCGGGTTAGGTTCATTGGCTATGCTAAAATTGCCCCTTAATGTCCTGGGATGTGTAGGTTAGAGGGATTAGCAGGTAAATGTGTAGGGATATGGGGATAGGGTCTGGGTGGGATTGTGTTCGGTGCAGACTCGATGGGCCGAAGGGCCTGTTTCTGCACTGTAGGGTTCTATGTTCTAACCGTTCTAATCACCAAATAGTCAATATATTTTCCCAAAGGTGGGTGCAAGGGGAGAAATACAAAAGTGTCCAAATGGACAATTTTTTCAGAGGGTGGTGAGTGCCTGGAACAAGCTAGATAGCTAAAATCCATGTATACAACATCAACTGCTCTACCTTCATCTACACACTTAGTTACCTCCTCAAAGAATTAAATCAAATTTGAGAGACAGGACTTACCCCTCATGAAACCATGCTGAGTATCCCGGATTAAACTGAATCTTTCCAAATAGTCATAATTCCTATCTCTCAGGACCCTTTCCATTAACTTAGTGACCACCGAAGTAAGGCTAACTGGCCTATACTTACCAGGGTTATTCCTATTTCCTTTCTTGAAGACAGAAACAACATTTGCCACTCTCCAGTCCTCTGGCACTATCCCCGTGGACAATGAGGACCCAAAGATCAAAGCTAAAGGCTCCGCAATCTCAACCCTTGCCCCCCAAAGTATCCTAGGATGTATCCCATCTGGCCCAGGGAACCAGGTTTGACCCTCAGGTTTTTCAAAATTGCTAATACATCTTCCCTCAGAACATCCAGCAGTTCCATCCTATCAGCCTGTATCACACTCTCATCCTCAAAAACATGGCCCCTCTCCTTAGTGAGCACTCAAGAAAAGTATTCATTCAACAACTCTCCTATCTCTTCCAATTCCATGCACAAGTTCCCACTACTATCCATGACTGGCCCTAACCTCACCCTCATTCTTTTATTTCTCACATAAAAGTAAAAAGCCTCGGGGTTTTCCTTTATCCGACCGCCAAGGAATTTTCATGCCCCCTCTTAGCTCTCCTAAGCCCTGTCCGCTGTGCCACCAATCTTGGTGTCATCTGTGGTATCTTTAGTGGTTTGCCTCTTTGATTGGTAGAATACTCTCCCAATAATAAATCTTTGAACCCTTCCATAATTTGTTTTTCTGAATTTACTTGGGTAGTTTGAGGAATTATCTCTACCTTTCACTTTGTACAGAAAGTAGGAGCAGGAGGAAGCCAATCGGCCCTTCAAGCCTTCTCCGCCATTCAATATGAATTCAAAACCATAATTACGTTTTCTCCCTATGTACCTTGATGCCATTGAAACCTAAAAAGATTATCTGTTGCTTTTTTGAATGAGGTAATTACCGCCCGGTGAGTCTGACCTCAGTGGTTGGTAAGCTGATGGAGAGGCTTCTGAGGGACAAGATTTACGACCATTTGGAGAGGTTTGACATGATCAGGAATAGTCAGCATGGATTTGTCAAGGGCAGGTCGTGCCTTACGAGCCTAGTTGAGTTCTTCGATAATGTGACTGAACACATTGACGAAGGAAGTGCCGTGGACGTAGTGTACATGGACTTCAGCAAGGCTTTTGATAAGGTCCCCCATGCAAGACTTCTTGAGAAGGTGAGAGGGCATGGGATCCAAGGGCCTTTGGCCTTGTGGATCCAGAACTGGCTTGCCTGCAGAAGGCAGAGAGTGGTTGTGGATGGGTCTTTTTCGGAATGGAGGTCAGTCACCAGTGGGGTGCCCCAGGGATCTGTTCTGGGACCCTTGTTGTTTGTCATTTTCATAAATGACCTGGATGAGGAAGTGGAGGGATGGGTTAGCAAGTTCGCTGATGACACGAAGGTCGGCGGTGTTGTGGATGGTCTGGAAGGATGTCAAAAGTTGCAGCAGGACATAGATAGGATGCAGGAATGGGCGGAGAAGTGGCAGATGGACTTCAACGCGGATAAATGTGTAGTAGTCCATTTCGGCAGAACCAACGGGATGAACGAGTACACTATAAAGGGCAGGGGTCTTAGTAGCGTTGAATGAGCAGAAGGATCTCGGGGTCCGGGTTCACAGGACTCTTAAATCGGCCTCGCAGGTGGAGGAGGTGGTCAAGAAGGCGTATGGTGTACTGGCCTTCATTAATCGAGGGATTGAGTTTAGGAGTCGGGAGGTAATGCTGCAACTTTACAGGACCCTCGTCAGGCCTCATTTGGAGTACTGTGCGCAGTTCTGGTCGCCTCACTATAGGAAAGACGTAGAAGCTATTGAAAGGGTGCAGAGGAGATTTACAAGGATGTTGCCTGGACTGGGAGGCATGCCTTATGAAGATAGGTTGAGGGAGCTGGGACTCTTTTCCCTGGAGAGGCGAAGGTTGAGAGGCGACCTGATAGAAGTTTATAAAATGTTGAGAGGAATAGATAGGGTGGACTCTCAGAGGCTATTTCCCCGGGTTGAAATGGTCGCTACGAGAGGACACAGATTTAAGGTGCGGGGAGGGAAGTACAGAGGTGATGTTAGGGGTAAGTTTTTCACTCAGAGGGTAGTGAGTGATTGGAATCGGCTGCCGTCGTCGGTGGTGGAGGCGAACTCGCTGGGGTCTTTTAAAAGACTTCTGGATGAGTATATGGGGTTTAATGGGATTGGGGGTTATAGATAGGTCTATAGATTGGTGGGGTTGATGCGATCGGCGCAACTCGAGGGCCGAAGGGCCTGTTTGTGCTGTAATGTTCTATGTATCTATGTAATGGTGGAGGGAAAATTTTCAGACTGGAGGCCAGTTACCAGCAGTGTACCACAGGGATCAGTGCTGGGTCCTCTGCTATTTGTGATTTTTATCAATGACTTGGAAGAGGAGGGCTGAAGGGTGGTTAATTTGCTGATGACACCAAGATTGGTGGAGTAGTGGATGAGGTAGAGGGCTCTTGTAGGCTGCAAAGAAACTAGGATGCAGAGTTGGGCTGAAAAGTGGCAGATGGAGTTTAACCCTGATGGTAAGTGCGTGGTGATTCATTTTGGTAGGACAAACTTGAATGCGGATTACAGGGTTGGTGGTAGAGTTCTGAGGAATGTGGAGGAACAGAGAGATCTTGGGGTTCATAACTGTCAGATCTCTGAAGGTTGCCACTCAAGTAGATAGAGCCGTGAAGGCGGCTTACAGTGTGTTAGTGTTTATTTACTGGGGTTTGAGGTTAAGAGTTGTGGGGTTATGCTGCAATTATACCAAACATTGGTGAGACCACATTTGGAATATCGTGTGCAGTTCTGGTCAGTTCACTATAAGGAGGACGTGGAAGCATTGGAGAGAGTGCAGAGGAGATTTACCAGGATGCTGCCTGGTTTGGAAGGTAGGTCTTATGAGGAAAGGTTGAGGGAGCTGGGGCTTTTCTCTTTAGAGCAGAGGAGGACGAGAAGCGACTTAATAGAGGTTTATAAGATGATGAGGGGGATAGATAGAGTGGATGTGCAGTGACTATTTCCTCGGGTGGATGTAGCTGTTACTAGGGGGCATAACTATAAGGTTCATGGTGGGAGATATAGGAGGGATGTGCAAGGAAGCTAGTACAGAGGAGATGTTAGGGGTAAGTTTTTCACTCAGAGGGTGGTGAGTGAATGGAATCGGCTGCCGGTGGTGGTGGAGGCGAACTTGCTGGGGTCTTTTAAAAATCTTCTGGATGAGTATATGGGATCTAATGGGATTGGGGGTTATAGATAGGTCTTTGGTTTAGTAGGTATAGAAGTGATCGGCGCAACCTGTGGGCCGAAGGGCCTGTTTGTGCTGTAGTGTTCTATGTTCTTAAATACGAGGTGATACACTTTGATCAACTGAACCAGGGCAAGATTTAGTTAATGGGCATTGGGGAGAGTTACAGAACAAAGATCTAGGGGTACTGGCTCATAACTCATTGAAAATAGAGTCACAGGTGGACAAGAATGGTGAAGAAGGTAGGCGAATCTAAAACTAGAGGGCATAGGTTTAAGGTGAGAGATACAGAAGTGTCCAGAAAGGCAACTTTTTTCACAGAGTGGTGAGCGTCTGGAACAAGTTACTAGAGGTGGTAGTAGAGGCAGGTACAATTTTGTCTTTAAAAAAAGCATTGAACAGCTCCATGGGTAAAATGGGTATAGAATGATATGGGCCAAATGCAGACAAGTGGGACTAACTTAGTGGTTAAAAAAAAAGAGGGTAGCATGGATAAGTCGGGCCAAAGGGCTCGTTTCCCTGCTGAAAACCTCTATGGCTCTAAGACATTGGAACAAGTCAGTCTTTGATGCTGGCTGTGTTATGAACTGCTTTTCAGAAGGGTTAATGAAGGAAAGAAATTATTGGAGGTAGTAACTGATGTTGTACAGAGTTGAAATAAAGGTTGATGTCAATGGAAAGGGCACATTGAGATGCAATAAATAGGAGGAACATCCTTTTTTTTCCTGATTATATAGTCACTAATCTCATTCCCATAACATTAGATAGGTAGAAGGTATGAAAAAGGGAAATTATGTCAAAATTCAATTGTCTGACACTACTTTTGGAAACTAGAGCAAAAATCCGTCATCAAGGAGGAAATAGCGAGGCATCTTGAGAGGAATTGCTTGATAGAGCGGACACAGCACAGTTTCATTAAAGGGAAGTCGTGTCTGACAAATTTACTGGAGTTCTATGAGGATGTGTCTAGGGCGGTGGATAGAGGAGAGCCGGTGGATGTGGTCTTTCTGGATTTTCAGAAGGCGTTTGACAAGGTACCTCACAAGAGGTTATTGCAGAAGGTCAGGGGACATGAAGTTGGGGATAGGGTGTTAGCGTGGATAGAGGATTGGTTGTCAAATAGGAGGCAGAGAGTGGGGGTCAATGGGTGCTATTCGGATTGGCGGATGGTGACTAGTGGAGTGCCCCAGGGGTCGGTGCTGAGGCCTCAGCTATTTACCATTTATATCGATGATCTGGAGGAGGGAACCAAGTGTAGGGTGTTGAAATTTACTGATGACACCAAGATTGGTGGAACGGCAAATTGTGCGGAGAGTCTACAGAAGGATCTAGATAGGCTGGGCGAATGGGCCAGGAAATGGCAAATGGAATTTAATGTTGGCAAGTGTGAGGTGGTCCACTTTGGTAGGAATAATGGTAGGAAGGATTATTACTTACGTGGAGAAAAACTGCAGCAGGCGACGGTGCAGAGGGACCTTGGGGTCCTTGTGCATGAGTCGCAAAAACCCAGCTTGCAGGTGCAGCAGGTGGTCAGGAAGGCGAATGGGATGCTGGCCTTCATAGCAAGGGGGATTGAATATAAAAGTAGGGAGGTCTTGCTGCGGCTGTATAGGGCATTGGTGAGGCCGCAGCTGGAGTACTGTGTGCAGTTTTGGGCGCCGTGCTTACACAAGGATATTTTGGCCTTGGAGGGAGTGCAGAGGAGGTTTACTAGGCTGATACCGGAATTGAGGGGGTTGAGCTATGAGGAGAGGCTGAATAAACTAGGCTTGTACTCGTTAGAGTTTAGAAAAATGAGGGGAGATCTCATTGAGACGTATAAGATGATGAATGGGATGGGTAGGATAGAGGTGGAGAGACTCTTCCCGCTCAGAAAGGATAGTAGGACTAGGGGGCACAGCCTCAAGATAAAGGGAGGGGGCGGTTTAGAAAGTGTTATTGTTTAAAAGACAAAATGCTGATGAGAAAATTGAGACCACCTCATGTCAGCCAATGAAGAATGGACAGTTGGTCATCAAGTTACAGTTCCATCAAAATATATAACAAAATTTGATCAGTGGGTCACAAAATTCCAATGACAGGTCACTTAGGTATAAGGAAAACGCAGGCTAAAAGAATGAAATATTTTTATTGGCCAGGATTATGAATATTCATCTGTGTTTACATTCTAAATAAATGTTTAAATGTTTGGTGGTGGGCAAATTAGTCAAATCAATCCCAAGAGGTAAGATTAACTGTCACGTAGAAAGACGTGGACTTGTCAGGGATGGTCAGTATGGAGTTGTTTGAAGGTCTTGCCTCACAACTTTACTTGAACTCTGAGGAAGTGACAAGAAGGGTTGATGGGGGTTGCAGTGGATGTTCTATACATGGACTTCAGCAAGGTGTTTGACAAGGTCCCACATGGCAGATTGGTCAAAAAAGTAAAAGTCCACGGGATATAGGGTAGTGTGGCAAACTGGATTAAATGTTGGCTGCATAACAAGAGACATAGGATATTACCTGATGAATGCCCTCACGAATGAAAAGTAGTTTCAAGTGGTGTTGAGACTCCTGCAGTTTGCATTATACATTAATAGTTTGGAATGAGGAGGATATATGACTGGAAAATTTTCTGATGACACAAAGATTGGCTGAGTGGTAGAGAATGGACAGGTTAGCTATACTCTACAAAACGATACCAATGAGTTGGTGGAGAGGACAGTAAAATGGCAGATGTATTTTATCATAGAAAAGGATGAGGTAATGCGTTCAGGGAGGTCAAACAGTTACAGGGAATAGATAATAAACAGGAATATGCAAAGAGGAGTGGATGAAGTGAGAAATTGTGGCACACAAGTGACGCACACATACACATCTTTGCATATTTACTTTTGCTGGGGGGGTGCTATGAACAATGTATAATTTTAAGTTGAATTTGTGTGTACAAATAATATATATTTGTAGGTTAAGACAGGTAAAAATGGTTTCAGTTTCATTTAGGTTTTCTTCAATGGTGGTGCATGGGACTCTGGACATGCTCATCACTTGAAGTTTCAGATCTTTTGGGTTTGCATACACACATTTTTAATGAGGATTTACAGTACCAGGGATCTGTTTTGGGGCCACTGCTGTTTGTAATTTTTATTAATGATCTGGATGAGGGTATAGTTGGGTGGATTAGTAAGTTTGCTGATGACACCAAAGTCGGAGGTGTGGTAGATTGTGAGGAAGGGTGTCATAGTTTGCAGGATGACTTAGATAGGTTGCAGAGCTGGGCTGAGAGGTGGCGGATGGAGTTTAATGTGGAGAAGTGTGAGGTAATTCATTTCGGTAGGAATAACAGATGTGTTGAGTATAGGGCTAACGGGAGGACTTTGAATAGTGTGGAGGAGCAGAGGGATCTAGGTGTATGTGTACATAGATCCCTGAAAGTTGGGAATCAAGTGGATAAGGTTGTTAAGAAGGCATACGGAGTTTTGGCGTTTATTGGTAGGGGGATTGAATTTAGGAGTCGCAGCGTCATGATGCAACTGTACACATCTCTGGTGCGGCCGCACTTGGAGTTTTGTGTGCAGTTCTGGTCCCCACATTACAGGAAGGATGTGGAGGCTTTGGAGAGGGTGCAGAGGAGGTTTACCAGGATGTTGCCTGATATGGAGGGGAGATCCTATGAGGAGAGATTGAGAGATTTGGGGTTGTTTTCGCTGGAAAGAAGGCGGCTAAGAGGGGATCTCATTGAAACATATAAGATGATTAGAGGTTTAGACAGGGTAGATAGTGATAGCCTTTTTCCTAGGATGGAGAAAGCTAGCACGAGGGGGCACGATTTTAAATTAAGGGGGGGTAGTTATAGGACAGATGTCAGGGGTAGGTTCTTTACCCAGAGGGTGGTGAGGGACTGGAATGCCCTGCCAGCTGCAGTTGTAAATGCACCTAGTTTGGGGGCGTTTAAAAGATCTGTGGATAGGTTTATGGATGAAAAGGGATTGGTTTAGGCTAGTGGGTCATTGTTTTGTAACTGGTCGGCGCAACATCGTGGGCCGAAGGGCCTGTTCTGCGCTGTAATGTTCTATGTTCTATGAAATAAAAGAAATGGGTTAAAAGGGTTCAGTGGCTTTGGAAACAAAAAAGCAGATTAAAGTTACCTCCTCAGTCATTAAGTGACATGGACACAAAAGATGGGGAAAAAATTCAATGTGTGTCAAAGATAGGGGATAGGAATTCTAAATTCTTTAATAAGAATGGCTACAAGATTATTTGCAACAGTAGTTGACTGAAAAGTCAGTTCTAGAACTCAGTAAATCAGTTTAACAAAGATGGAAAATTGTTTCAAATGCTGTTTCACAGGGTCTTCCAGTTTGTTTTATACATTAACGGTTTAAGCTTGAACTTAATGGGCATGAATGGGAAATTTGCAGACAACACAAAATTGGGCATGTAGTGGAAAATGTAGAAGATAGCTGTAAGCTCCAAAATGATATAGGTGGTTTGGTGGCGTGGGCAAAGTGGCAGATGGAGTTCAACTCTGATAAGTGTGAGTTCATGCATTTAGAGAGGTCAAACAGTAGAAGGGACTATACAACAAATGAGGATATACTGAGAAGGGAGTTGAAGTCAGAGATCTTGATGTGCAAGTGCACAGACTCCTAAAGGTTGCAATACAGGTAGGTAAGCTTTAAAGAAGGCATATAAAATGCTCCCCTTCATTGACAGAGGTATAGAATACAAAAGAAGTGAAATTTGGTGGAACTGTACAAGACACTGGTGAGGCACAAGTGGATCATTGTGTGCAGTCTGGTCACTATATTTTAGGAAGGACATAGTTGTTCTGGAGTATAGAGAAGATTTACCCAAATGCTGCAGGGTTTGCAGAATTATAGCTACGAGGGGAGATTGGAGAGTTTAAAGGTGTTTTTCCTCAGAACAGAGAAGGCTGAGGGGTAACATGATTGAGGGATACGTGTTTCCCTTGGCAGAATTTAAAAAAACAAGGGTAATAGATTCAAGCCAAGTGGCAGAAGGGTTAGAGGGGAAGAACTTTTTTTTCCCCAGAGGATGGCAGGAGTCTGGAATTTGCTGCCCGAGTTGAAGGTCAGGGGACATGGAGTTGGGGGTAGGGTGTTAGCGTGGATAGAGGATTGGTTGTCAAATAGGAGGCAGAGAGTGGGGGTCAATGGATGCTATTCGGATTGGCGGTTGGTGACTAGTGGGGTGCCCCAGGGGTCGGTGCTGGGGCCTCAGCTATTTACCATTTATATAGATGATCTGGAGGAGGGAACCGAGTGCAGGGTGTCGAAATTTGCTGATGACACCAAGATTGGGGGAAAGGCAAATTGTGCGGAGGGTGTGGAGAGTCTGCAGAAGGATCTAGATAGGCTGGGCGAATGGGCCAGGAAATGGCAAATGGAATTTAATGTTGGCAAGTGTGAGGTGGTCCACTTTGGTAGGAGGAATGGTAGGAAGGACTATTACTTACGGGGCGAAAAACTGCAGCAGGCGACGGTGCAGAGGGACCTCGGGGTCCTTGTGCATGAGTCGCAAAAACCCAGCTTGCAGGTGCAGCAGGTGGTCAGGAAGGCGAATGTGATGCTGGCCTTCATAGCGAAGGGGATTGAATATAAAAGTAGGGAGGTCTTGCTGCAGCTGTATAGGGCATTGGTGAGGCCGCAGCTGGAGTACTGTGTGCAGTTTTGGGCGCCGCACCTGCGCAAGGATGTTTTGGCCCTGGAGGGAGTGCAGAGGAGGTTTACTCGGCTGATACTGGAGTTGAGGGGATTGAGCTATGAGGAGAGGCTGAATAAACTAGGCTTGTACTCGTTAGAGTTTAGAAGAATGAGGGGAGATCTCATTGAGACGTATAAGATGATGAATGGGATGGATAGGATAGAGGTGGAGAGACTGTTCCCGCTCAAAAAAGACAGTAGGACTAGGGGGCACAGCCTCAAGATAAAGGGGGGGCGGTTTAGAACAGAGTTGAGGAGGAACTTCTTCACTCAAAGGGTGGTGAATCTCTGGAATTCTCTGCCCGTTGAAGTGGTGGAGGCTGCCTCGCTAAATATTTTTAAGAAACGGGTTGATGGGTTTTTGATAAGAGAAGGGATTAAGGGTTATGGGGAGAGGGCGGGAAGGTGGAGCTGAGTCACGACAGATCAGCCATGATCTTATTGAATGGCGGGGCAGGCTCGAAGGGCCAGATGGCCTACTCCTGCTCCTATTTCTTATGTTCTTATGGTGGAGGCAGAGACCCTAAACTCTTAATAAGTATGTGGATCTGCACCTTAAGTGCTGTAAGCTACAGAACTATGAGCTGAGCACAGAAAAGTGGAATTAGGAAGAGCAACTGGGTGTCTTTGGGTCAGCATAGTCAAGATGGGCTGAATGACTCCCTTTCATACTGCATCTTTTTTATGGCTCTATTTGGTTCCCTTATCCAAATCGTTGATAAATATTGGGAATAGCTAGGGCTCAAGCACGGATCTTACTAATCATTGCCTGCCACTTCAAAGAAGTCCTATTTATTCCTACTGTTCCCTGTCTGTTAGCCAATTTTTAATCCATGGCCATATATTATCCCCAGTCCCATGTGCTTGAATTTTGCACAAGAAACTGCTTATGTGGGACTTTATCAAAAGCTTTCTGAAAATACAAAAAAAATCACATCTACCAGTTCACCCCTATCTATTCTACGAGTTACATTCCTCAAAAAAACTCTAATGGAAGAGCAACTGGGTGTCTTTGGGTCAGCATAGTCAAGATGGGCTGAATGACTCCCTTTCATACTGCATCTTTTTTATGGCTCTATTTGGTTCCCTTATCCAAATCGTTGATAAATATTAGGAATAGCTAGGGCTCAAGCACGGATCTTACTAATCATTGCCTGCCACTTCAAAGAAGTCCTATTTATTCCTACTGTTCCCTGTCTGTTAGCCAATTTTTAATCCATGGCCATATACCTAATTCCACTTTTCTGTGCTCAGCTCATAGTTCTGTAGCTTACAGCACTTAAGGTGCAGATCCACATACTTATTAAGAGTTTAGGGTCTCTGCCTCCACCATCAACTCGGGCAGCAAATTCCAGACTCCTGCCATTTAGCTTTGTCAAACATGATTCCCCTTCCATTTTGACCATGTCTAATTCCTGTTGATAATTTCTAAGTGTTCTGTTATCTCATTCTTTATAATACTCCAACACTTTCCCCATTGCTAATGTTAGGTTAACCGGTCTGTAATTCTGTTTTCTCCCTTTTTTAAATAGCGTGTTATATTGCCACTCTCCAATTTGCTGGGACTGTTCCAGGATCCACAGAAGTTTGGGAAGTTCATTGTTCCCTGGAGCAAGTTGAGTGGAGGGGTGATTTGTGACTGGCGCAGTAAGGTAAGCGATTGAGTCTATTTTTAGTTTTTCGCAGGTTTTTTCTTTTAGCGAGTAGTTTAACTTTAAAGCGGAAGTAAGTCGCGGGGTGAGCTGGGAAGCGAGATATAAAAGGGAGGCCGCACTATATGGCGGGCAGTGTTGGGAGCGGGCAGCGGAGTGAGGGGGAGCAGAGTGAAGGCTGAAAGGGCTTTGGCTCAACGGGCTTCGGCAAAAGCAGGCAGAGGCAAGGCAGGTTGTGGTTTTGGTTCTTCCAAAACTATAAAGGAATGGGTAAGTACGAGTGAGAGGCCAGTTTGTTGCTTTCGGTGTCGGATGTGGGTGTTTCTAGAGACGCCTAGCCTCCCGGAAGTCCATATCTGTGTCAGGTGCGTGGAACTGCAACTCCTGAGGGACTGTGTTAGGGAACTGGAGCTGCGGCTCGATGACCTTAGTTTAGTCAGGGAGAATGAGAAATTAATAGAGAAAACTTATAGGCAGCTAGTTACAACGGGGCCTCGGGAGGAAGACACGTGGGTCACAATCAGAAGGGTAATGTACCAGAGAGTACCCAAGTGGCTGTCTCCCATAATAGTAAGGGCTGGGCAACAGATGGGAGAGGGGCGTGAGCAGTCAGTGCAGGGATCCCCTGTGGTTGTCCCCCTCCAAAATTGGTATATCGTTTTGGATACTGTGGAAGGGGATGACCCTCCAGGGGTAAGCCACAATGACCAGATCGCTGGCACAGAGTCAGGCTCTGTGGCCCAGAAGGGAAAGAGAGCAATAGTGGTGAGGGACATGATGGTTAGAGGCACTGACAGGCGGTTCTGCGGGCACGAGCGAGACTCCAGGACGGTAGTCTGCCTCCCTGGTACTGGGGTACTGGATGTCTCTGAGGGGATAGGAAGCATATTAAAAAGGGAAGGTAATCAAACAGATGTAATTGTACACATTGGTGAAAATGACGTAGGTAGAAAGAGCAGGGGGATCCGATGAGAGCAATTCCGGGAGTTGGGTGCTAGGCTAAAAAGTAGGGCCTCTGGGGTAGCAATCTCTGCACTGCTCCCAGTGCCTCGTGCTAGTGAGGCTAGGAACAGGGAGAATGTACAATTGAACACGTGGCTAAAGGACTGGTGCAGGAGGGAGGGTTTCAGATTCGTAGATCACTGGGAAGTCTTCAAGAGAGGATGGCACCTGTACAAGAAAGGTGGGTTACACCTTTATCTTGAGGCTGTGCCCCCTAGTCCTACTGTCTTTTTTGAGCGGGAAGAGTCTCTCCACCTCTATCCTATCCATCCCATTCATCATCTTATACTCAATGAGATCTCCCCTCATCCTTCTAAACTCTAACGAGTACAAGCCTAGTTCATTCAGCCTCTCCTCATAGCTCAACCCCCTCAACTCCGGTATCAGCTGAGTAAACCTCCTCTGCACTCCCTCCAGGGCCAAAATATCCTTGCGCAGGTGCGGCGCCCAAAACTGCACACAGTACTCCAGCTGCGGCCTCACCAATGCCCTATACAGCTGTAGCAAGACCTCCCTACTTTTATATTCAATCCCCCTCGCTATGAAGGCCAGCATCCCATTCGCCTTCCTGACCACCTGCTGCGCCTGCAAGCTGGGTTTTTGCGACTCATGCACAAGGACCCCGAGGTCCCTCTGCACCGTCGCCTGCTGCAGTTTTTCGCCCCGTAAGTAATAGTCCTTCCTACCATTCCTCCTACCAAAGTGGACCACCTCACACTTGCCAACATTAAATTCCATTTGCCATTTCCTGGCCCATTCGCCCAGCCTATCTAGATCCTTCTGCAGACTCTCCACACCCTCCGCACAATTTGCCTTTCCCCCAATCTTGGTGTCATCAGCAAATTTCGACACCCTGCACTCGGTTCCCTCCTCCAGATCATCGATATAAATGGTAAATAGCTGAGGCCCCAGCACTGACCCCTGGGGCACCCCACTAGTCACCAACCGCCAATCCGAATAGCACCCTTTGATCCCCACTCTCTGCCTCCTATTTGACAACCAATCCTTTATCCACGCTAACACCCTACCCCCAACTCCATGTCCCCTGACCTTCTTCAATAACCTCTTGTGAGGTACCTTGTCAAACGCCTTCTGAAAATCCAGAAAGACCACATCCACCGGCTCTCCTCTATCCACTGCCCTAGACACATCCTCATAGAACTCCAGTAAATTTGTCAGACACGACTTCCCTTTAATGAAACCGTGTTGCGTCCGCCATCAAGCAATTCCCCTCAAGATGCCTCGCTATTTCCTCCTTAATGACGGTTTCTAACATTTTACCTACCACAGACGTTAAACTAACCGGCCTATAATTCCCCGCCTTTTGCCTGGCACCCTTCTTAAACAACGGCGTAACATTAGCTGTTTTCCAATCTTCCGGCACTTCCCCGGAATCCAGCGACGTCTGGAAAATAACCACCAAGGCATCCACTATCACCTCCGCCATTTCTTTCAGAACCCTCGGATGCATTCCATCCGGTCCTGGGGACTTGTCCACAATCAGCCCCTCCAGTCTGTCGAGCACCACCTCTCTAGTAACACTAATGTCATTAAGACCCTCCATTCCTACCACCTTTCCATCGCTAACACCCGGCAAATTATTCACGTCCTCCTCCGTGAAGACAGAAACAAAAAAGTTATTCAAGACCTTAGCCATATCCCCATCCCCTACCACTAGCTCCCCTTTCTCATCCTCTAAAGGACCAACGTTTACCCTAGCCAGCCTCTTCCTTTTTATATATTTATAAAAACTCTTGCTATCCTTTTTTATATTAAGTGCTAGCCCAGCCTCATAGCTTCTCCTACCCTCCTTTATCAATTTCTTTGTCAATCTTTGTTGACATTTAAACCTTTCCCAATCCTCTTCTCGCCCACTGCTCTTAGCTACTCTAAACTCCTCCGCTTTTAATTTAACACTTTCCTTCACCTCCTTCGTTATCCACGGCTTATTATCTCTCCTCCTACTGTCCTTTTTAACCATCGGAATAAATTTCTGCTGAGCACCAAGAAAGATCTCCTTAAAGATCCTCCACTGCTCCTCAGCAGACCTACCTTCCAACGCGCTCCCCCAGTCCACATTCGCCAATTCTTCTCTCATCCTACCATACTCCCCTCTATTCAAACAAAGGATGTGTGTCTGGGAACCCACTTTCTCCTCCTCCATCTGCACCAGAAACTCCACCATACAATGATCACTCTCTCCAAGAGGATCCTTCACCGCAAGGTCCCTAATTCTACCCGCCTCATTACATAGCACCAGATCCAAGATAGCTCGCTCCCTCGTCGGCTCCAACACACACTGTTCAAGGAAATTATCCCGGCAGCATTCCAAGAACTCCTCCTCGAGCCCACCTCGTCCAACATGGGTCGACCAATCAATATGCAGATTGAAATCTCCCATAACTACTGCCGTCCCATTCCTGCACGCTGCACTTATTTGCGCGTTAACAGCCCGCCCCACGTCCAGATCATTATTCGGGGGCCTATAGACGACACCCACTAGCGTCTTCCTCCCTTTTCTGTTCCTAATCTCCACCCACAACGATTCCACTTTCTGCTCCTTGGCTCCGATATCATCCCTTGCTACCACCTTGATACTATCCTTAATCAGCAGAGCTACGCCACCCCCTCTTTCCTCCTGCCTATCCTTCCTAAACACTTGATAACCCTGTACATTCATCTCCCAGTCCCTGTCACCTTGCAGCCACGTCTCTGTAATGGCCACCAGATCGTATCCATTTGTGTCGATCTGCGCCATCAGCTCATCCACTTTATTCCGAATGCTTTGTGCATTCAGATAAAGCGCTTTCATCCCAGCCTTCACCTGGATCCTACTTGCCGTAACGCCACCAATTGGGACATCCTTGGCCTCTTCCCTTACCTGTACCCTATCCTTAACTTTAGACCTCATAGCGTCACCTACCCTCGCACCCCCCCCCCCCCCCCCCTAATTAGTTTAAAGCCCTGTCTACAGTCCTCTTTACTCGATTCGCCAGCACTCTGGCCCCAGCATGATTCAGACCAACCCCATCCTGCCCGAACAGGTCCCACCTACCCCAATACTGGTGCCAATGCCCCATAAATTCGAACCCATTCCTCCCACACCAATCCCTGAGCCACCCATTTACTTCCTTTATCCTATCAACCCTACGCCCGTCTGCCCTCGGTTCAGGCAGTAGCCCAGAGATAACCACCTTGTCGGTTCTACTTTTTAATTCCATTCCCAGCTTCTCATACTCCCTTCCCAGATTCTCAGTCCGCATTTTGCCTACGTCGCCGGCACCCACATGCACTACAACGACCGGGTTCTCACCCTCCCACTCTAGATTCCTCTGCAGCCCAGCTGCGACATCCTGTACCCGAGCACCAGGCAGACAACACACCCTTCTGTGCACTTTGTCATTGTGACAAAGGACAGTGTCAATACCCTTCACCCCACTATCCCCAATCACTACTACGTTCCTTTTCCCCTTCTCTTTGCCTATGTCCTGCTGCATCACTGTACCGTGTGCAGTTTGCTCACCAACCTCTCTTGCCTCGTCCTCTTCCAGACTGGAAGCAAGAACCTCAAACCTGTTATGCAGGTTAAGAGGCTGAGGCCTCCGCTCCTCACCCCCCTTCCTCCTCCCAGCAGCCCCCTTTTGTCCCTGACCCTTAGATTTAGCCAGTCTAGGGGCACCCTCTCTCCCCCCTGATGAGCCTCAGTGTCTGTAGCTCAGAGACCAGCTCATCCACCTTGAGCTGGAGCTCCTCCAGCAACCTGCACTTACTGCAGACATGGTCACTGGGAAGGACCCTGGGGTCCACCAGTTCCCACATCATACAGAAACCACACATCACATGCCCCTCCATTATTCACTGTAATTTTTTATGGGAAAAATTTTTTTCCTTGTTTTGTGCTGTAGTAGTCTTGAAAAAAATAATAATTTTTTTTTTCCTTGTTTTTTTTAAACAAACTCACCTGTCCTTTTTTCCCTCAAGCCCTTTTTGATATTAAGTCCTATTAGCTCACTCTGCTTCCCTCTCACTCCACTGCCCGCTCAGACGCTGCCCGCTGTCTACACCAGGCCTCCTTTTAAACCTGGCGCTGATTTGAAGCAGGCTAGTCCACAACTCTGTTCTAAACTAGCAGTAAATACAATAAAATAAATGCTTTAAACAGTTCTACAAAGAACAAAGTGCTTTAAACTTATTTTAAACAGGTTTTTAACAGGTAAATTCTTAGCTACAGCAGGATATAGATAGGCTGGAAAACTGGGCAGAGAAATGGCAGATGGAATTTAATCCAGATAAATGCGAAGTGATGCATTTTGGTAGAACTAATGTAGGGGGGAGCTATACAATAAATGGCAGAACCATCAAAAGTATAGACACACAGAGGGTGTGCAAGTCCACAGATCCTTGAAGGTGGCAGCACAGGTGGAGAAGGCGGTGAAGAAGGCAAATGGCATGTCTGCCTTTATAGGACGGGGAATAGAGTATAAAAATTGGCATCTGATGTTACAGCTGTATAGAATGTTGGTTAGGCCACATTTGGAGTACTGCGTACAGATCTGGTCACTGCACTATCAGAAGGACGTGGAGGCTTTGGAGAAAGCCTTACTTGCAAAAGAATATATTGGCCTTGGAGGAAGTACAGAGAAGATTCACCAGGCTGATACTGGAGGTGAGGGGGTTAGCTTATGAGGAGAGATTGAGCCTGTACTCGCTTAGAAGGCTGAGGGGGCAACTTATAGAGACATATAAGATAATGAAGAGGCTAGATAGGGTAGAAGTAGAGAGATTCTTTCCACTTAGAAAGGAAACCAGAACTAGAGGGCACAGCCTCAAAATAAGGGAGGGGGAGCAGTTTAGAACAGAGTTGAGGAGGAACAACTTCTCTCAGAGGATGGTGAATCTCTGGAATTCTCTGCCCATTGAAGTGGTGGAGGCAACCTCATTGAATATATTCAAAGTCACAGGTAGATAGATACCTCTCTGATAGATAAGGGAATTAAGGGTTATGGAAAGCAGGTGAGTAAATGGAACTGATCCACTTCAGATCAGCTATGATCTTATTGAATGGCAGGGCAGGCTCAAAGGGCTTGATGGCCTACTCCTGCTCCTATTTCTTATGTTCTTATGAGAGTGCAGAGAAGGTTTACCAGGACGTTGCCTGGTGTGGGGTCTTACCTATGAGGAGAGATTGGGTAAACTGGGGTTGTTCTCCCTGGAACGACAGAGAATGCGGGGAGACCTAATAGAGGTGTACAAAATTACGAGGAGTATGGATAGGGTGAACAGTGGGAAGCTTTTTCCCAGGTCGGAGGTGACAAACACAAGGGGTCACAGGTTCAAGGTGAGGGAGGGCGAGGTTTAACTCAGATACCAGAGGGACATATTTTCCACAGAGGGTGGTGGGGGCCTGGAATGCACTGCCAAGCAGGGTGGTGGAGGCAGACACGCTGGGATCGTTTAAGACTTATGTGGATGGTCACATGAGCAGACTGGGAATGGAGGGATACAGAAGAATGGTTTAGTTGGACCAATGAGCAGCGCAGGCTTGGAGGGCCTGTATTGTTCTTTGTTCTAGATGACAGCCAACATACCTATGATTTCCATGGCCACCTTCTTCAGTATTCTGGGATGTCAATCATCAGGCCCTGGGGATTTATTGTCTTTCAGTCCCGTTAATTTCTCCAACACTATTTTTCTAATAACATTAATTTTCTTCAGTTCCTCTTCCCACTTAGACCCATGATTCCTTGGCATTTCTGGGAAGTTGTGTGTTTTTCTCCATGAAGACAGAACTAAAGTAGTTGTTTAATTCCAACAAAGAAACAAAATTATAGCACAAGAACAGGCCCTTTGATCCTCCAAGCTACTCGAAGGAACTAAACCCCTACCCAGCCGGGGACCGTATCCCTCTATTCCCATCTCATTCATGTATTTGTCATGATGCCCCTTAAAAGTCACTATCATTTCTGCTTCCCATGGCAGAGTTCCAGACAGCTATCACACTGTAAAAAACTTGCCTTGTACATCTCCTTTAAACCTTGCCCTTTGCATCTTAAATCTCCACCCCCTAGTAATTGATTCTTCCACCCTGGGAAAAAGCTTCTGACTATCCACTACAGAGTGGATTGAGAGGCATGGACAGCCATGCCTCATAATCTTGTAGACTCCTATCAGGTTGCCCCTCAACCTCATCGTTCCAGTGAGAACAAATCAAGTTTCTCCAACCTCTCCTCATAACTAACATCCTCCATACCAGCCAATATCCTAGTAAATCTTTTCTGTGCCCTTGCCAAAGCCTCCACATCCTTCTGGTAGTGTGGTGACCAGAATTGAACATTATATTCCAAGTGCAGCCTAACTAAGATTCTATAAAGCTACATGACTTGCAAATTTTTACACTCAATGACCTGGTTGATGAAGGCAAGCACGCCACATGCCTTCTTCACTACCTTCTTGTCTATAGGCCCCCGAATAATGATCTGGAGGTGGGGCGGGCTGTTAATGCGCAAATAAGTGGGGCGTGAAGGAATGGGACGGCAGTAGTTATGGGAGATTTCAATCTGCATATTGATTGGTCGACCCATGTTGGACACGGTGGGCAGGAGGAGGAGTTCTTGGAATGCTGCAGGGATAATTTCCTTGAACAGTGTGTGTTGGAGCCGACGAGGGAGCGAGCTATCTTGGATCTGGTGCTATGTAATGAGGCGGGTAGAATTAGGGACCTTGTGGTGAAGGATCCTCTTGGAGAGAGTGATCATTGTATGGTGGAGTTTCTGGTGCAGATGGAGGAGGAGAAAGTGGGTTCCCGGACACGCGTCCTTTGTTTGAATAGAGGGGAGTACGGTAGGATGAGAGAAGAATTGGCGAATGTGGACTGGGGGAGAGCAATGGAGGGAGGGTCTGCTGAGGAACAGTGGAAGATCTTTAAGGAGATCTTTCTTGGTGCTCTGCAGAAATTTATTCCGATGGTTAAAAAGGACAGCAGGAGGTAATAAGCCGTGGATAACGAAGGATGTGAAGGAAAGTGTTAAATTAAAAGCGGAGGAGTTTAGAGTAGCTAAGAGTAGTGGGCGAGAAGAGGATTGGGAGAGGTTTAAATGTCAACAAAGATTGACAAAGAAGTTGATAAAGAAGGGTAGGAGAAACTATGAAGCTGGGCTAGCGCTTAATATAAAAAAGGATAGCAAGAGTTTTTATAAATATATAAAAAGGAAGAGGCTGGCTAGGGTGAACGTTGGTCCTTTAGAGGATGAGAAAGGGGACCTAGTGGTAGGGGATGGGGATATGGCTAAGGTATTGAATAACTTTTTTGTTTCTGTCTTCACGGAGGAGGACTTGAATAATTTGCCGGGTGTTAGCGATGGAAAGGTGGTAGGACTGGAGGGTCTTAATGACATTACTGTTAATAGAGAGGCGGTGCTCGACAGACTGGAGGGGCTGATTGTGGACAAATCCCCAGGACCGGATGGAATGCATCCGAGGGTTCTGAAAGAAATGGCGAAGGTTATAGTGGATGCATTGGTGGTTATTTTCCAGACATCGCTAGATTCCGGGGAAGTGCCGGAAGATTGGAAAACGGCTAATGTTACGCCGTTGTTTAAGAAGGGTGCCAGGCAAAAGGCCGGTTAGTTTAACGTCTGTGGTAGGTAAAATGTTAGAATCCGTCATTAAGGAGGAAATTGCGAGGCATCTTGAAAGGAATTGCTTGATAGAGCAGACGCAGCACGGTTTCATTAAAGGGAAGTCGTGTCTGACAAATTTACTGGAGTTCTATGAGGATGTGTCTAGGGCGGTGGATAGAGGAGAGCCGGTGGATGTGGTCTTTCTGGATTTTCAGAAGGCGTTTGACAAAGTACCTCATAAGAGGTTATTGCAGAAGGTCGAGGGGACATGGAGTTGGGGGTAGGGTGTTAGCGTGGATAGAGGATTGGTTGTCAAATAGGAGGCAGAGAGTGGGGGTCAACGGGTGCTATTCAGATTGGCGGATGGTGACTAGTGGAGTGCCCCAGGGGTCGGTGCTGGGGCCTCAGCTTTTTACCATTTATGTAGATGATCTGGAGGAGGGAACCGAGTGTAGGGTGTCGAAATTTGCTGATGACACCAAGATTGGGGGAACGGCAAATTGTGCGGAGGGTGTGGAGAGTCTGCAGAAGGATCTAGATAGGCTGGGCGAATGGGCCAGGAAATGGCAAATGGAATTTAATGTTGGCAAGTGTGAGGTGGTCCACTTTGGTAGGAAGAATGGTAGGAAGGACTATTACATATGTGGCGAAAAACTGCAGCAGGCAACGGTGCAGAGGGACCTCGGGGTCCTTGTGCATGAGTCGCAAAAACCCAGCTTGCAGGTGCAGCAGGTGGTCAGGAAGGCAAATGGGATGCTGGCCTTCATAGCGAAGGGGATTGAATATAAAAGTAGGGAGGTCTTGCTGCAGCTGTATAGGGCATTGGTGAGGCCGCAGCTGGAGTACTGTGTGCAGTTTTGGGCGCCGCACCTGCGCAAAGATATTTTGGCCTTGGAGAGTGAGCAGAGGAGGTTTACTAGGCTGATACCAGAGTTGAGGGGGTTGAGCTGTGAGGAGAGGCTGAATGAACTAGGCTTGTACTCGTTGGAGTTTAGAAGAATGAGGAGAGATCTCATTGAGACGTATAAGATGATGAATGAGATGGATAGGATAGAGGTGGAGAGACTCTTCCCGCTCAAAAAAGACAGTAGGACTACGGGGCACAGCCTCAAGATAAAGGGGGGACGTTTTAGAACAGAGTTGAGGAGGAACTTCTTCACTCAAAGGGTGGTGAATCTCTGGAATTCTCTACCCGTTGAAGTGGTGGAGGCTGCCTCGCTAAATATTTTCAAGCAGCGGGTTGATGGGTTTTTGATAAGAGAGGGGATTAAGGGTTATGGGGAGAGGGCCGGAAAGTGGAACTGAGCCACGACAGATCAGCCATGATCTTATTGAATGGCGGGGCAGGCTCGAAGGGCCAGATGGCCTACTCCTGCTCCTATTTCTTATGTTCTTATGTTCTCCACCTGCAAGCATGCCGTATGCCTTCTTGACTACCTTCTCCACCTGCGTTGCCACTATCAGTATTCTATGTACCCGTACACCCAGATCCCTCTGCCTATCAATATGATTAAGAGTTCTGTCATCAACTAACTATTTCCCATCTCTCATTGACCTTCCAAAATGCATTACCTCACACTGGTCCAGATTAAACTCCATCTACCATCTCTTCACCCAAGTCTCCAATTGATCCGATATCCTGTTGTATCCTTTCGTAGTCCTCAGTGCATTCCACTAACCTTTGTGTCATCTGCAAACTTACTAATCAAACCAGTTATATTTTCCTCCAAATAATTTAATATATTTTATATAGATATTACACACACACACACAAAACAGACATCCCAGCACTTGTCACAGCTCTCCATTCAGAAATGCACATCCACTGCTACCGTCTGTGTTCTATGACTGGTCATTGGAGTGGGGTAAACACAGTAAAAAGTCTCAACACCAGGTTAAAGTCCAACAGGTTTGTTTGGCGGCACTAGCTTTCGAAGCCTCAAGCTCCTTCATCGGGTGAGTTGGACTTTAACCTGGTTTTGTGAGACTTCTCATTGTTTTATGACTGAGTCAGTTCTGTATCCATCTTGCCAGCTCATCTCTGATCCAGTGTGATTTCACCTTCTGTACCAGTCTACCACGAGGGACTTTACTGAAGTCAATCCACTGCCCTACTCTCATCTTCATCACTTCCTCGAAAAACTCAATCAAGTTAGTGAGGCATGACCTCCCCTTCGCAAAACCACGTTGTTTCTTGCTAATACCTCCACTTATTTCCAAGTAGCAGTAAATGCTATCTTGAAGAATTCTCTCCAATTTCCTTACCACTGACATAAGGCTCACCGGTCTGTAATTACCTGGATTATTCTTGCTAGCCTTTTTAAACAAACAAACAACATTGGTTATTCTCCAATCCTCTGGGATCTTCCCTGTAGTCAGTGAGGAAACAAAGATTGCTCTTAAGCCCCAGCAATTTCCTCCCTTGCCTCTCTTATATTCTGGGGTATACTTCTTCAGGCCCTGGGGACTTGTCTACCTTAATTTCCTGATATAAATTTTTCTGTTTTGGACTTTAAGGGACCTACATTTGTATTCACTAATCTCTGCGTCTTTTTATATACATCTCGAAACTTTTACAGTCTGCTTTTAATGTTATTTGCAAGACAGTATAAAGACGGATAAATCTCCGGGGCCTGATGGCATCTATCCTATGCTGCTAAGGGAGGTGAGGGATGAAATTGCTGGGCCTCTGACGCAAATCTTTGTCTCTTCTTTGGACACAGGCGAGGTCCCAGAGGATTGGCGGATTGCAAATGTAGTACCGTTGTTTAAGAAGGGTCAGAGGGATAACCCAGGGAACTATAGGCCGGTGAGCTTGACTTCAGTTATAGGCAAGATAATGGAGAGGATCCTCAAGGATAGGATGTATGAGCATCTGGAGCGCTGCAATCTGATCAGGGATATGCAGCATGGCTTCGTTACAGGGAGGTCGTGCCTTACGAATCTATTGGAATTTTTTGAAGAGGTGACAAAAACGGTTGACGAAGGACAAGCCATTGATGTTGTCTATATGGATTTCAGTAAGGCGTTTGACAAGGTCCCTCACGGTAGGCTGATAGAAAAGGTGAAGGCTCATGGGATACAAGGCCAGGTATGTAGATGGGTGGAGAACTGGCTTGGGAGGAGGAGACAGCGGGTAGTAGTGGAAGGCTCCTTTTCCAATTGGGGGTCTGTCACCAGTGGGGTGCCGCAGGGCTCGGTACTAGGACCTCTACTATTTGTAGTATATATTAATGACTTGGAAGAGGGGGTAGGTGGTGTGATCAGCAAATTTGCTGATGACACTAAGATGGTTGGATTGGCGGGTACTGAGGAGCAGTGTCTGGCAATGCAACAGGACATAGACAGGCTGGTAGATTGGGCAGATAGATGGCAAATGGAATTTAATCCGGAGAAATGCGAGGTGATGCACTTTGGCCGGAATAATGTGGAGGGGATTTATACGATAAAAGGTAGAACTATCCGGAGTATAGATACGCAGAGAGACCTGGGGGTGCAGGTACACAAGTCCCTGAAGGTGTCGGTGCAGGTGCAGAATGTGATGAGGAAAGCATATGGCATGTTAGCCTTCATAGGAATGGGTATAGAATATAAGAGTAGGAGTCTGATGTTGCAGTTGTATAGAACGTTGGTTAGGCCTCACCTGGAGTACTGCGTCCAGTTCTGGTCGCCGTACTACCGGAAGGATGTAGAGATCCTGGAGAGAGTGC
This sequence comes from Prionace glauca, assembly GCA_037974335.1. NCBI lineage: Eukaryota > Metazoa > Chordata > Chondrichthyes > Carcharhiniformes > Carcharhinidae > Prionace > Prionace glauca. The sequence goes on from CM075737.1 coordinate 62,755,717, forward strand.
AGAGGAGATTTACCAGGATGTTGCCTGGTATGGAAGGGCTGTCTTACGAGGAAAGATTGAACGCACTTGGGCTGTTTTCCCTTGAGAGACGTCGGCTGAGGGGGGATCTAATAGAGGTTTATAAGATTATGAAGGGGATAGATAAGAGTAAATGGTGGTAAGCTTTTTCCGCTATTAGAAATGGATAGAACGAGGGGTCACGGGCTTAGGGTGAGGGGGGCTAGATATAAGACTATTAGAGGGCAGTTTTTCACACAAAGGGTAGTGGGGATGTGGAATGCACTGCCAAGTAAGGTGGTGGAAGCAGGCACGCTAGGGTTGTTCAAGAGTCACTTGGACAGCCACATAAGCGGTCTACATATAGGGGGATATAGCAGGCCTTACTAAACATTGTAGGCTTGGGATTCAGTTTTAGCCTCAGGGATATAGAGTCTTTTTAATAATGAATTTTTTATCCACAGGCATTTAAGTCCAGCAAGGGGCATGCGTGCGGCAGGTTGTGGTGGGCTGCTCTTGGATGTTGCTTCGGGAGTTGCCTACTGCTTCATGTCGTTAGTGTGCTTAAACTGGACCATCTCGAGGGCAACATGACAGCTCAGAGACTATCTCTGTTGCTGTGCGGACACATGGATTTGGGCCTGTGTCCGTGGGAGTTTGCGCGTTCTCCCCATGGTTGCGTGGGTTTCCTCCGGGTACTCCGGTTTCCTCCCACATCCCAAAAATGTGCTTTTAGGCTGATTGATTGGGTAACAAATTGTCCCTATATTGGACCTCCCTGATCCTCACACATTAGGCATAGACTAAAATCATGAATAGGTCACTGACCATGGGACAGCTGCGCGGGCTTGTTGGGCCGAAGGGCCTGTTTCCCGTGCTGTGTTGTTCTTTGTTCTTTGTTTACTCTCATACTCTATTTTCCCATCTTATTCAATCTCTAGAACCAGAAGGACGTGGAGGCTTTCGAGAGAGTGCTGAGGAGGTTTACCATGATGTTGCCTGGAAGGTCTTAGCTACGAGGAGAGATTGGGTAAACTCTCCAAACAACTAGGGTTGTTCTCCCTGGAAAGACAGAGAATGAGGGGAGACCTAATAGAGGTGTACAAAATTATGAAGGGTATTGATAGGGTGAACAGTGGGAAGCTTTTTCCCCAGGTCGGAGGTGACGATCACGAGGGGTCACAGGCTCAAGGTGAGAGGAGTGAAGTTTAACTCAGATATCAGAGGGACTTTTTTTTTTACATAGAGATGGTGGGGGCCTGGAATGCACTGCCAAGCAAGGTGGTGGAGACAGACATGCTGGGATCGTTTAAGACTTATCTGGATTGTCACACGAGCAGACTGGGAATGGAGGGATACAAACGAGTGGTCTAGTTGGACCAATGAGCGGCACAGGCTTGGAGGGCCGAAGGGCCTGTTTCCTCTGCTGTACTGTTCTTTGTTTTCTAGACCCTCTTCTGCTGAGTTCAGAACCGTTCCCAATCCTCAAGCTTGTTCATTTTTATTGCAATTTTGTGTGACTCCCCTTTGGATCTAACTCTCTCAATTTCTTTTGTAAGCTAGGATTGGACTGCTTTTCTGTGCTTTTGCATTAGAAAGGAATATACAACTGTTGCAATGCAGAATTCAATCCCTAAATATTAGCTATTGTCTTTTAATGAAGTTCACCAATCTATCTTAACCAAAACACACCTAATAGCTTCATAGTTTCCTTCCCTTACATTGAGAAATCCAGTTTCAGATCAGACTTCACTTTCCACCTTAATGAAGAATTCGATCATGTTATGGTCACTGTTGCCCAAAAGGACCCTACACAGCGTTACTGGTTGCAACATAAATATACAAAATGCTGGAAAAATTCAGCAGATCTGGAAGCATCTGAGGAGAGAGAAAATAAGAGTTAATGTTTCAAATCCCTGTAATTCTTCTTGAGAGCTGGAGAAGAACCATGTGGACATGAAAGGTTAACTCTATTTTCTCTCTCCAAAGATTATGTTAGATCTGTTGAGTACTTGCATCATATTATTTTAAAAATTCAGATTCCAGCATCCATAGTGTTTTGCTTTTATTATTTATTAATCCATTCTCATTGTAATATACCAAATCTAGGACAGCATGTTCCTGAATTGGTACATACTGGTCTAAAAAAACCATCTTGTACACAATCCACAAAGTTGTCCACCACAATATTGTTGTGAATTTGATCCACCCCATCTCTATGTAGGTTAACATCATTCATGATTACTGTAGCCACCCTTATCACATGCATCTCTAATTTCCTGTTGAATGTCACCCCCTACCTAACACGATTATTTGGAGGTCTATGGAAAACTCGCACTGAGTCCAAAGATGTGCGGGTCAGGTTCATTGGCTATGCTAAAATTGCCCCTTAGTATCCTGGGATGTGTAGGTTAGAGGGATTAGCAGGTAAATGTGTAGGGATATGGGGATAGGGTCTGGGTGGGATTGTGTTCGGTGCAGACTCGATGGGCCGAAGGGCCTGTAGGGTTCTATGTTCTAAGATGTTTTCCCTCTGTCATTGCTTCTTAACAGACCCTTGTCAGACCCCACTTGGAGTACTGTGCGCAGTTCTGGTCGCCTCACTACAAGGAGGATGTAGAAGCTATTGAGAAGGTGCAGAGGAGATTTACAAGGATGTTGCCTGGACTGGATGGCATGCCTTATGAGGATAGGTTGAGGGAGCTAGGTCTCTTCTCCCTGGAGAGACAAAGGTTGAGAGGCGACCTGATAGGGTGAATTCTCAGAGGCTTTTTCCTAGGGCTGAAATGGTCGCTACGAGAGCACACAGGTTTAATGTGCTGAGGAGCAGGTACAGAGGAGATGTCAGGGGTAAGTTTTTCACTCAGAGGGTGGTGAGTGAGTGGAATCGGCTGCCGTCGGTGGTGGTGGAGGCAAATTCGCTGGGGTCTTTTAAGAGACTTCTGGATGAGTACATTGGGATGTAATGGGATTGAGAATTAGAGATAGGCCTGGTAGGTAGGGATATGATCGGTGCAACTTGTGGGCCGAAGGGCCTGTTTGTGCTGTAGTGTTCTGTTAGCTCCATACAGGTTTTTTGAGCCAATATAGTTTTGCATCTGTAACTAACAACACCGACACCACCACCTTTTCCTTTTTGCTTGTCCTTTCCAAAAACAGCCCGTGCTTTCGGAATAGGGGAGAAAACTGAAAATGTAGGCTGAGATTTAACCACACAACCACTGACCGAGCCATCATGGTAGCCTGGAACTGCTATTCTTTGAGGGCAGGAAGGGCACTTCTCCACAGATTAAAAAGAAAGCAAAACTTATCAGAATGGGCAGATAAACAGAGAGGCAATATATGCTAATATCACAATTTGAAAGAGAGAGTCCTGGGGATGCATGTGCATTCATCTTTGAGGGTAGCAGGACATATTGGGAGAGTGGTTAGCCAAGCAAGTGAGGCTTCATAAGCAGAGACATCGAGTACAAAAGCAGTGAAGTTACACTGAACCTTCATAGTTCTGGTTAGAACATAACTAGAGCATCATATTTTGCAAAGTTCTGGTCCTCACACTTTAGGAAGGATGTGTGGTCCTTAAAAGGCTGCAAAAGAGAACAGCCAAATGCTTCAAGTTGAGATTAGAGAAGCTGGGTCTGTTTTTTTGGAACCAAGGAGATTTGATAGAGATGTACAAGATGATGACAAGTTTGAATACGTAGACAAGGAAAAATGGTTCCCATTAGCTGATAGGACAAGGCCAAGAAGACAAAGATTTAAGGTTTGGGACAAGATGCTGGTATGTGCCCAGCAACTTTTTCAAGTAGCAAGTGTTGAACTCATTAAGTGGCGGAAGCAGAGACGAGCGATGATTTCAAAAAGAAACTGGATGGACAAGTGAGGGAAATAAGCTGAGAGAAGCAAAGAGTCAAAAGGGAGCTAACTTTTTGAGTCTGATTCTTCATCACAACTGACAGAGAAAATGCGTTGGATGTGATATTATATGAGAGGGGTGGAACAGCTGGAACAGTGACTGACTTAGAGGGCTAGGTGAGAATGATTTGATTTGTCACATGTATTAATATACAGTGAAAAGTATTGCTTCTTGCACACTTACAGACAAACCATATTGTAGAGAGAAAAGGAAATGAGAGCATGCAGAATGAAGTGTTGTAGAGTCATAGAGGTTTACAGCATTGAAACAGGCTCTTCAGCCTAACTTGTCCATGCCACCCCTTTTTTTTAAACCCCTAAGCTAGTCCCAATTGCCTGTTTTTGACCCATATCCATCTTACCCATGTAACACTTTTTAAAAGACAAAATTGTACCTGCCTCCACTACTAACTCTGGCAGCATGTTCCAGACACCACACTGAGCAAGTTGCCCCTCTGAACACTTCTGTATCTCTCCCCTCTCACCTTAAATCTATGCCCTCTAGTTTTAGACTCCCCTACCCTTGGGAAAAGATATTGACTTATTTAGCTGATCTATGCCCCTCATTCTTTATAGACCTCAGCCTCCTATGCGCCAGAGAAAAAAGTCCCAGTCTATCCAGCCTCTCCTTAACTCAACAGATCAAGTCCCAGTAGCATCCTAATAAATATTTTCTGCACTATTTTTAGTTTAATAATATTCTTTCTAGAAAAGGGTGACCAGAACTGTATACAATATTCCAAGTTTGGCCTTACTAATGTCTTGCACAACTTCAACAAGACATCCCAACCCTGTATTCAATGTTCTGATCAATGAAACCAAAGCATGCGAATGCCTTCTTCACCACTGTCCACCTGTGACTACACTTTCAAGGAGCTATGAACCTGTACCCCTAGATCTCTGTTCTATAACTCTCTCCAACGCCCTACCATTAACTGAGTAAGTCCTGCCCTGGTTAAATCTACCAAAATGCACTTACCTCGCACTTATCTAAATTAAGCTCTATCTGCCATTCGTCAGCTCACTGGCCCAAATGATCAAAATCCTGTTACAATCGTAGATAATCTTCTCTGCTGTCCACTATGCCACCAATCTCGGTGTAGTCCGCAAACTTACTAACCATGTCTACTAAATGCTCATCCATATCATTAATATAAATGAGAAATAACAATGGACCTAGCTCTGATCCCTGGGGCACACCACTGGTCACAGGCCTCAAGTTTGAAAAATAATCAACTACAACAACCCTCTGCCTTCTGTCATTAAGCTAATTTTGTATCCATTTGGCTGCCTCACCTTGGATCCTGAGAGATTTAACCTTATGCAACAACCTACCATATGGTACCTTGTCAAAGTCCACATAGACAACATCAACTGCATTTTCCTCATCTACCTTCTTGGTTACCACTTCAAAATACTTGATCAAATTTGAGAGACAAATTTGTATTAGTCACAGAGAGGGTGTAAAGAAGGATTAACTTAATAAGAGGTAGGTCCATTCAAAATCTGATGGCTGAAGGGAAGACGCTGTTCAAGTTGGTTGGTACTTGTCCTCGGACTTTTGTTTTTTTTTCCTGACAGAAGATGGAAGACAGCATGGCGGTCCTTGATAATGATGGCCGCTTTTCCGAGGCAGTAGGAAGTGTACATAAGTCGATGGATGGGAGGCTGGTTTGTGCGAAGTCTTGCAGTCTTGGACAGAACAGAAGCCATATCAAGCTGTGACACAATCAGAAAGAACGATTTCCACGGAGCATCTGTAAAAGTTGGCGAGAGTCGTGACAGACGTGCCAAATTTCCTTAGTCTCCTGATAAAGTCAAAAAGTTGGTGGGCTTTCTTATCCAGTCTTGGCATGGGAGGAGGGGGATTTGGACACCTAAAAACTTGAAACTCTCGACCATTTCTACTTCAGCCCCATTGATATAGACAGGAGCATGTCCTCCCCTATGCTTCCTGAAGTTGATGACTATCTCCTTTGTTTTGTTGATATTGAGGGAGAGATTATTGTCGTCGCTTCAATTTACCAGATTCTGTATCTCTTTCCTGTACTCCATCTCATCATTGTTTGAGATCCAACTAACCAGTGTCATCAGCAAGCTTGAGAATTGAGTTGGAGGTTACAGGTATTGTATAGTAAGTGTAGTATAGTAAGTGGCTGAGGACACAGCGTTTTGGGGCACCGGTGTTGAACATCGAACATAGAACACCACAGGACAAACAGGCCCTTCGGCCCACAAGTTGCGCCGATCATATCTATACCTACCAAGCCACAGAACTATCTGTAACTCCCAATGCCATTAGATCCCATATACTCATCCAGAAGTCTTTTAAAAGACCCCAGTGAGTTCACCTCTACCACCACCGACAGCAGCCGATTCCACTCACTCACCACCCTCAGTGAAAAATTTACCCGACATCTCCTCTGTACTTGCTTCCCAGCACCTTGAACCTGTGTCCTCTCATAGCGACCATTTCAGCCCTGGGAAATAGCCTCCGAGAATCCACCCTATCTATTCCTCTCAACATTTTATAAACCTCTATCAGGTCGCCTCTCAACCTTTGTCTCTCCAGGGAGAAGAGACCTAGCTCCCTCAACCTATCTTCATAAGGCAGTGCCTCCCAATCCAGGCAACATCCTTGTAAATCTCCTCTGCATCCTCTCAATAGCTTCCGCATCCTTCCTGTAGTGAGGCGACCAGAACTGCTCACAGTACTCCAAGTGGGGTCTGACAAGGGTCTTATAAAGTTGGTGGGCTTTCCTTATGATGATTGGGCTTTCCTTGAGGATGATTGTGAAGGTGTTGTTGCCTATCCTTACTGATTACAGTCTGTGGGTTGGGAAGTCTGGAACCTAGTAGCAAAGGGAGGACCCGAGCCCCTGGCCAGAGTTTGGAGATGAGTTTTGTAGGAATACTGGTGTCTAAGGCTGAGCTGTAGTCAATAAATAGGAGTCTAACATTGGTGTCTTTGTTCTGTATGTTTCAGGGTTGAGTGTAGGGCCAAAGGGATGGTGTCTACTGCGGACTTGTTACAACAGTAGGCAAACTGCAGTGGATCCAGGCAATCTGGGAGGCCGGAACAGATTCTTGCCACGATTAACCTTTTGAAGCCTTCATAATAATGGATGTCAGAGCCACTGGACAATGGTCATTAAGGCACACTGCTAACTTTTCTTTGATACCGGCATGATGGTTATCTTCCTGAAGCAGGGAGGGACCTCAGATTGTTGTGAAGAGGGGTTAAAGATGTCTGCGTATACCTCCACCAGCTGATCTGCGCAGGATCTGAACACTCATCTGGGTACTCCATCCGGGCCAGTCACTTTCCGTGGGTTGAATTTTGAGAAGGCTGCTCTGATGTCTGCAATGATGACCTTGGATGTAGGTTCGTCCAAGGCTTCCAGGATGGAAGGAATGCTCTCGTTGACCTCTTGTCCAAAATGAGCATACAATGCATTGAGCTCATCAGGGAGGTGTGCACTTGATTTGATTTGATTTGATTTATTATTGTCACACATTAACAGAGTGAAAAATATTATTTCTTGCACGTTATACAGACAAAACATACCATTCATAGAGAAGGAAACGAGAGTGTGCAAAATGTAGTTTTACAATCATAGCTTGGGTGTAGAGAAAGATCAACTTAATGTGAGGTAAGTCCAATTAAAAGTCTGGCAGCAGCAGGGAAGAAACTGTTCTTGAGTCATTTGGTACATGACCTCACTCTTTTGTATCTTTTTCCCGAAGGGAGAAAGTGGAAGAGAGAATGTCCGGGGTGCGTGAGGTCCTTAATTATGCTGGCTGCTTTGCTGAGGGGGAAGTGTAGACAGAGTCAATGGATGGAAGGCTGGTTTGCATGATGGATTTGACTACATTCACGACCTTTCTTGTGGTCTTGGGCAGAGCAGGAGCCATACCCAGCTGTGATGCAAAAAGAAAAAATGCTTTCTATGGTGCATCTGTAAAAGTTGGTGAGTGTCGTAGCTGACATGCCAAATTTCTTTAGTCTGAGAAAATAGAGGCATTGATGGGCTTTCTTAACTATAGAGTCGGCATGGGGAGACCAGGACAGTCTGTTGGTGATATGGACACCTAAAAACTTTAAGCTTTCAACTCTTTCTATTTCATTCCCATCAATGTAGACAGGGACATGTTCTCCTTTTATGCTTCCTGAAGTCAATGACAATCTCCTTCATTTTGTTGACATTATTGTTGCCACACCAGTTCACCAGATTCTCTCTCTCATTCCTGTACTCCGTCTCGTCACCGTTTGAGATCCGACCCACTACAGTGATGTCATCAGCAAACTTGAAAATCAAATTTGTGCCAGCAATTTTACATGCCTTCATCTTGTGGCTAGCTTGGGACAGTACTGTCTTTTGGCATCTCTGATGGAATTCTGTAGATCATATCTGGATTGTCTGACTTGAATGCCTCAGACCTGGACTTCAGCAAGCAGTGGATATCCCTGTTCATTCTTGGTTTCTTGTTGGGAAGTACACAGATTTGCTTCTTTGGCACACACTGAATGAAGTCAGTGGCATACTCTACTGGCATACTCATTCGGGTTGGTCGCTGAATTTTTAAAATACTGACCTGTCTACAGGCAACATTGACACAAGAGGAATAAAGTGGGACATTAGAGAAAAGATTTTCACACAGGATTATTAGAATATGCAATGTTTCATCATAAGAGCCTGGAAGGAGCTGAAAGTGAAACTGCATAAGGACTCGAAAAAGAAGAATCTAAAAGAATACAAAACACGAGCAGAAAAATGGGATCAGAATTGACAGTTCAGTTGAAGAGCTGATACCATGGATTTCTCTGACTAACTTACACGCATTGATTACTGGGAGCAAAAGTGACTTCTTCTACGGCAATCTCTGGGGTTGAGAATGACTTGCTTCCAGTCGTTTTTAATGGGTTTTGAGATTGCTGATAAATCTAATGTGCAATCTGCAGACTCTGTCACGTGTGAGGCAGTTTGCCCTTTAAAGGTCAGGTAGAAAGATCGTTTGAAACTCTGCATGCTCTCTCTGAAGCTTTGACTTTGTTGCTGCACATTCCAACAAAGCGTTTAGTGCCTTTTGATTGAATTTTTTCTATTTTGTTTGGTTCACAAGCCAGGGCTCCCTTTAAACAGCAGGAATGCTTGACATCTTAACAGATGCTTTCAGGAAATCAAATGTTCCAGCTATCCTCCTGGGAGTTTCTTGCCACCAACATGCTCCAAATAGAGCAGCTACTTCTGGAGTACTGGTGTCATGGTCCAGTACAGCTGGTTTTAAATGATTAGCACCTCATTGGTGAGCAAGTTGACTTGGGATAGGATGCTGATGTTTGATTGTCTTTCTTGCCGCTGGATTTTCAAGATCAAGAGTGATTTTGCCTATCCAATCAACTGAAATTCAAGTGTGGATTTGCCATCTTTAGCACAGTTTACACTAGAATGCCTATTGCTGCTCTTCAGATATGAGACAGACATGTTCATATAGGCTCATCAGCTCATTCCAACTTCAAGGACAAGTTGGGGTGAATCAAGAAATAGATTAATATTGGCAGTGCCAAATACAAGCAAGTGAAATTTAAAGAGCTAGGGGCACAGACAAAGTATTATCATTGAGTAACAATTTGGAAAGTCTTTGGAGAATTAATTCTTGGCATCAGACTGAAGCCTTTGTTTAGAATGTTATAAATTCCAAACAAGTCACAGTGTGACAAGAAACAATTAATGGCTGCCTGCTTTACACCACACTAGATGTGGCTGGAAGCGTATATTCTTAGCCATCGTTCAGATAAAAATATGCTATGCAATCAAAGCCAGAGATATCAACGTAAGGAAGAAACAACTATGTTTAAACAACGAGCTTGACTAAAATTCAGATCATGCATATTTATTTTACCTAAAAAAATCCATGCAATATTGAAGAATGGAAGACAAGACTTAAATATTCTTCTACCTTTATGAGTCTTGCAGGATGCTGGAACCCTTCCCGTATCTCTTGGGAGTCCTCAGCAAGCGCACACGATTTGTGGAAGAGTTCATCCATACCAGGACTTGCTAATAGCATGACCTAAAAGGATCAGACAGTACCTTAACATCAATGAAGAGCAGAATCATCCAATAAATTCAAGAAACACACCTGCCCAAAAGAGAAAACCTAAGCCCTTCCAGCTCCTTGACAGTTTTAAAGCTGGTTGTCTCCTGTAATCAACTTGATGCATGTCATTTACAGTCCAAAACAAGTCATTCAGACCAGCTTGTCTATCCCACTGTTCATGCTCCAGAGATACCATCAACCACACTTCATTAATTCTATTAGAATAACTGTGATTTTTCTCCCTCATACTTATCAAGGCTCCCATAAATAACATTGTTAATTTCTTTTTAACTAATCTACGTAGTAGCAAGTACCACATTCTTGTCGCTATCTGGATAAAGGTTTTTTTTCCTGAATTTGCTACTAAATTAGGTTAAATTTATGCTAAAATTTATATATATAGAACATTGTATGTGTATATAGAATATATGTACATATGTATACAGAACATTGGCTAAGCCTTAATTGGAACAGTACATCCAGTTCTGGGCAGCACACTGAGGAGGATATGAAAGCATTCAGGATAGCATAAAAAAGATTCACCAGAATTGTTCGAGGAATGAGGTCCTTCAGTTACTTGAGGGAATGGTTTTTCTTAGAGAAGGTCAAGTGGAGATCTGGTTGAAGTATTCAAAATCACAAGGGACCCAAACAAAGTAGGGAGAGAGGAACTGTCCCTATTGACGGAAGGAGGATCAAGAGCAACAGGGCAGCGATTGAAGGTAATTGGTGAAAGAAACAATTGTGACATGACAGAATCTCTCATGCAACAAGTGATTAGGATCTGGAATGCAGTGCCAAAAGTGGAGGCAACTTTCAGAGAGGAACTCAAGAAGAATTGGATTATTAACTGAAGAGTAAAAATATACGGCATTATGACATGACTGCGGGGGAGTGGCACTATGTGGTCCTTTGAAGAGCCAGTAGAGACGATGGCTATTGGGCCTCCTAGAATTCTGATCCTGTAGATTGATCAGTGGTACAATTAGATAGAGCCCTTGGTTTCAAACTTCCGATAAATGTTCTCACCTAACCTGTCAAATCTCTTTCATAATTTATAAACCTTGCAGGTCAGTCTTCTCACTTGCAGTCTTGCCCTCTCAGTGACATCATCCAAGTAAAACTCTCCAGTGGTTCAGTTTCATACACTGAATCATTTGCAAAATGGTACAAAAAAATCAGGGAAGGAGACTGCAGGGATGTAGATGCTGGTTTTTCAATGATTCACTTTGGTGGAAGTAGTACAGAGACAAGATAAAACACAAGGTGTCAGAGCAGGGGGACCGGTGCAGATATGCCTAAATCATTGCTGGTAAAGACAGGTTGAGAGCGAATAAAGTAAATTACATACTGGACATTATTAATAGGGGTAAAAAGTGCAAAAACTTGTACAAAACATTGGTTTGGCTATAACTGGAATACTGGATCCAGTTCCAGGGCGTGGGAGGGGGCGTGGGAGCAGAAATATTGCAAAATCATGAGAAGTTTAGACCAAGTAAGACAGAAACGATCACATTATGAATCAGAGGGACATAATTTTAAGGTAAAAGAAGCCATGGCAAATGAGGGAACATTTCTTCACACAGCAAGTGGCTTCCAATCACAAATACGCTGCCCAAGAGTGTGTGTTGGGCAGCAGATTCAATTGAAGCATTCCAGAGAGAACTGGATCTGGAAAGGAAGCATTCATGGGACATGAGTATTGTTGGCTGGACAACATTTATGTTTAAAAGTCTCATAACACCAGGTTAAAGTCCAACAGATTCATTTAGTAGCAAAAGCCACTAGCTTTTGGACACTGCTCCTTTATCAGGTGAGTGGGATTTCAGTTCACAAGCAGGGCATATAAAGACAAATTCAATTTACGAAATAATGGCTGGAATGAGAGTCCCCACAGGCAATCAAGTCTCAAAGGTACAGATAATGTGAGTGGAGAGAGGGTTAAGAGATGTGTATTGTCTCCAGCCAGGACAGTGAGTGAGATGTTGCAAGCCCAGGCAAATCATGGGGGTTACAGATAGTGCGACATGAACCCAAGATCCTGGTTGAGGTCGTCCTCGTGTGTAGAACTTGGCTAGCAGTCTCTGCTCAGCGATTCTGCGCTGTAGTGTGTTGTGTAGGCCGCCTTGGAGAATGCTTACCCGAAGGTCAGAGGCCAAGTGCCCATGACCGCTGAAGTGTTCGCCAACAGGAAGGGAACAGTCTTGTCTGGTGATTGTCAAGCAGTATTCATTCTTCTATTATTGTAGCATCTGCATGGTCTCCCCAATGTATCATGCCTTGGGACATCCTTTCCTGCACCAATCAGGTGTACACTTGGCCAACGTTGTCTACCCAATACGCTGCAGGAAAGGATGTCCCAAGGTATGGTACATTTGGGAGACCATGCAGACACTACAACAACAATGAATGAATACCACTCGAAAAATCACCAGGCAGGACTGTTTCTTCCTGTTGGCGAACACTTCAGTGATCACAGGCATTCGGCCTCTGATCTTCGGGTAAGCATTCTCCAAGGCGGCTTTCACAACACACAACAGCGCAGAGTCGCTGAGCAGAGACTAATGGTCAAGCTCTACATACAACCGGGATCTTGGGTTCATGTCACACTATCTGTAACCCCCACGACTTGCCTGGGCTTACAAAATCTGACTAACTGAAATGGCTGGAGACAATACATATCTCTTTAACCTGTGCTTAACCCTCTCTCCACTCACATTATCTGTACCTTTGAGACTTGATTACCTGTGGGGACTTGCATTCCAGACATTTTGTAAATTGAGTTTGTATCTTTAAATGCTCAGTTTGTGAACTGAAATCCCAATCACCTGATGGAGTGACGCTCCCAAAGCTAGTGGCTTTTGCTACCAAATAAATCCATTTGACTTTAACCTGGTGTTGTGAGACCTATTACTGTGTTTACCCTAGTCCAAAGCTAGCATTTCCACATCATAGCATTTATGACCCATCCCTAGTTGCCATTAAGAAGGTAGTGGTGAGCCGCCTTTTTGAAACACTGCTGCCCACATGTTGTGGGTTGATCCATGCTGTTAAGAAGGGAATTCCAGTATTTTGACCCAGCAACTCTGAAGGCACAGCGATATTTTTCCAAGTCAGAATGGTGAGTGTCTTGGAGCGGAACTTGCAGGTGGTGGTGATTCCATAAGAACATAAGAAATAGGAGCAGGAGTAGGCCATCCAGTCCTTCAAGCCTGCCCCACCATAAGATCATGGCTGATCTGTCGTGGCTCAGTTCCACATTCCGGCCCTCTCCCCATAACCCTTAATCCCCTCGCTTATCAAAAACCCATCAACCCACATCTTAAAAATATTTAGCGAGGCAGCCTCCACCGCTTCAACGGGTAGAGAATTCCAGAGATTCACCACCCTTTGAGTGAAGAAGTTCCCCCTCAACTCCGTTCTAAACCGCTCCCCCCCCCCGCCTTTATCTTGAGGCTGTGCCCCCTAGTCCGACTGTCTTTTTTGAGCGGGAAGAGTATCTCCACCTCTATCCTATCCATCCCATTCATCATCTTATACTTCTTAATGAGATCTCCCCTCATTCTTCTAAACTCTAACGAGTACAAGCCTAGTTTATTCAGCCTCTCCTCATAGCTCAATCCCCTCAACTCCAGTGTCAGCCTAGTAAACCTCCTCTGCACTCCCTCCAAGGCCAAAATATCTTTGCGCAGGTGCGGCGCCCAAAACTGCACACAGTACTCCAGCTGCGGCCACACCAATGCCCTATACAGCTGCAGCAAGACCTCCCTACTTTTATATTCAATCCCCCTCGCTATGAAGGCCAGCATCCCATTCGCCTTCCTGACCACCTGCTGCGCCTACAAGCTGGGTTTTTGCGACTCATGCACAAGGACCCCGAGGTCCCTCTGCACCGTCGCCTGCTGCAGTTTTTCGCCACGTAAGTAATAATCCTTCCTACCATTATTCCTACCAAAGTGGACCACCTCACACTTGCCAACATTAAATTCCATTTGCCATTTCCTGGCCCATTCGCCCAGCCTATCTAGATCCTTCTGCAGACTCTCCACACCCTCCGCACAATTTGCCGTTCCCCCAATCTTGGTGTCATCAGCAAATTTCAACACCCTACACTCGGTTCCCTCCTCCAGATCATCTATATAAATGGTAAAAAGCTGAGGCCCCAGCACCGACTCCTGAGGCACTCCACTAGTCACCATCCGCCAACCCAAATAGCACCCGTTGACCCCCACTCTCTGCCTCCTATTTGACAACCAATCCTCTATCCACGCTAACACCCTACCCCCAACTCCATGTCCCTCGACCTTCTGCAATAACCTCTTGAGGTACTTTATCAAACGCCTTCTGAAAATCTAGAAAGACCATGTATCTGCTGCCCTTGTCCTTCTTGATGGAAGTGGTTGTGGTTGAAGAGTGCTGTCTAGGGATCTTTGGTGAATTGCTGCAGTGCATCTTGTGGATATACACACTGCTGCTACTGAGTGCCGATGATTGTCAGCTCCAGGCAGGGGGACATGCCCCCAGATGAACTTAAAGGTCCCATCCAAAGTGTTATGATGAAGACCACAGAGAATTATTGAAAGATCATTGAGATATCATCGACTGATCATCAATCAGGCTGGTAGATTGGGCAGATAGATGGCAAATGGAATTTAATCCGGAGAAATGCGAGGTGATGCACTTTGGCCGGAATAATGTGGAGGGGAGTTATACGATAAAAGGTAGAACTATCCGGAGTATAGATACGCAGAGAGACCTGGGGGTGCAGTTACACAAGTCCCTGAAGGTGTCGGTGCAGGTGCAGAATGTGATGAGGAAAGCGTATGGCATGTTAGCCTTCATAGGAAGGGGTTTAGAATATAAGAGTAGGAGTCTGATGTTGCAGTTGTATAGAATGTTGGTTAGGCCTCACCTGGAGTACTGCGTCCAGTTCTGGTCGCCTTACTACCAGGATGTAGAGATCCTGGAGAGAGTGCAGAGGAGATTTACCAGGATGTTGCCTGGTATGGAAGGGCTGTCTTACGAGGAAAGATTGAACGCACTTGGGCTGTTTTCCCTTGAGAGACGTCGGCTGAGGGGGGATCTAATAGAGGTTTATAAGATTATGAAGGGGATAGATAGAGTAAATGGTGGTAAGCTTTTTCCGCTATTAGAAATGGATAGAACGAGGGGTCACGGGCTTAGGGTGAGGGGGGCTAGATATAAGACTAATATTAGAGGGCAGTTTTTCACACAAAGGGTAGTGGGGATGTGGAATGCACTGCCGAGTAAGGTGGTGGAAGCAGGCACGCTAGGGTTGTTCAAGAGTCACTTGGACAGCCACATAAGCGGTCTACATATAGGGGGATATAGCAGGCCTTACTAAACATTGTAGGCTTGGGATTCAGTTTTAGCCTCAGGGATATAGAGTCTTTTTAATAATGAATTTTTTGTCCACAGGCATTTAAGTCCAGTAAGGGGCATGCGTGCGGCAGGTTGTGGTGGGCTGCTCTTGGATGTTGCTTCGGGAGTTACCTACTGCTTCATGTCGTTGGTGTGCGTAAACTGGACCATCTCGAGGGTAACATGACAGCTCAGAGACTATCTCTGTTGCTATGCGGACACATGGATTTGGGCCTGTGTCCGTGGGAGTTTGCGCGTTCTCCCCATGGTTGCGTGGGTTTCCTCCGGGTACTCCGGTTTCCTCCCACATCCCAAAAATGTGCTTTTAGGCTGATTGATTGGGTAACAAATTGTCCCTATATTGGACCTCCCTGATCCTCACACATTATGATGTGGGTATGCCGGCGTTGGACTGGCGTAAACACAGTAAAAAGTCTGACAACACCAGGTTTTAGTCCAACCGATTTATTTGATAATATTCTCACAAGCTTTCGAGGGGACTGCCTCTTTGTCAAGTGAATGGAGAGTTCCATTCACTCCATTCCACTCTCCATTCACTTGACAAAGAGGCAGTCCCCTCGAAAGCTTGTGAGAATATTATCAAATAAATCGGTTGGACTAAAACCTGGTGTTGTCAGACTTTTTACTGTCCTCACACATTAGGCATAGACTAAAATCATGAATAGGTCACTGACCATGGGACAGCGGCGCGGGCTCGTTGGGCCGAAGGGCCTGTTTCCCGTGCTGTGTTGTTCTTTGTTCTTTGTATTGAGGGAGTAGATGTTTGTAGATGTGGCACCAATCAAGTGGGCTGCTTTGTCCTGGATGGTGTCAAGCTTCTTGAGTGTTGTTGGAACTGCACCCATCCAGGAAAGTGTGAACTATTCCATCACATCCCTGACTTGTGCCGTGTAGATGGTGGACAGGCTTTGGAGTCAGGGAGTTACTCACTGTAGTACTCAGTATCTCTGACCTCTTTTGTAGTCTCTGTGTTTATTTGGTGAGTCCAGTTGAGGTTCTGGTCAATGGTAACCCCAAGGATGTTGACAGTAGGGGAATTCAGTGATGGTAACACCACTCAATGCCCAAGGCTGATGGTTGTCTCTTCTTGAAGATGGTCATTGCCTGGCATTTGTGTGGTGCAAATGTTATCTGCTACTTGTCAGCCCAAGCCTGGATGTTGCCCAGATGTTGTTTCACTTGAACATGGTCTGCTTCAGTCTGAGTTGCTGCAAATGGTGCTGAACACTGTGCAATCATCAGTGAATATCCCTACTTCTGACCTTATGACAGAGGGAAGATCATTGACGAAGCAGCTGAAGATCGCTGGGCCTACGACACTACTCTGAAAGGCTGCTGCAGAGAGCCTGAAGCTGAGATGACTGACCCTCCACAACTACAGCCACCTTTCTTTGTACCAGGTTACCCCCTGATTCCAGTTTTGCTAGAACTCTTTGATATCACACTCAGTCAAATGCAGCCTTAATGTCAAGGGCAGTCACTCTCAGCTCACCTCTGGAATTCAGCTCTTTTGTTCATGTTTGAACCAAGGCAACCATGGCACTAGGTGATTTGCTCCTTCAAAGGGCCAGCACCAGTTTCAGTATTGTAACCATTTGGTGATTATGTGATGCAAATTCAGACCAATGAATGAGCTACTTCTATACTGAGTCAGTCTAGCATAGAACATAGAAAACTACAGCACAAACAGGTCCTTCGGCCCACAAGTTGCGCTGATCATTTCCCTACCTACTCGGCCTATCTAGAACCCTCAATCCCATTTACTCATGTACTCAGTCTCAATCTTGCCCAGATCCCATAGTTCAGCAAATTCACTTATGGAGAGAGTATCTAAAGTTTATTTATGAGTCACACGTAAGGCTTACATTAATACTGCAATTAAGTTACTGTGAAATTTCCCTAGTCACCACAGCCCAGCACCTGTTCAGGTTAGTGCAGCTAATCAGTAGTTCTTTCACAATGTGGGAGGAAGCGGAGCACCTGGAGAAAACCCACACAGACATGGGGAGAATGTGCAAATTCCACAGACAGTGACCCAAGCCGGAGATCAAACCCAGGTCCCTGGCACTGTGAGGCAGCGTGCTAACCACTGTGCTACCCTAGTGAACTGGGGTTTCAAATGTTTTCCAGAATTAGCAGTGCTCATGGTAAGTACATCCTCAGTGAAAAGTAAGTGATTTGCTTTCAGCTGCAGAAGAAAATGAGATTTAATCCAGTTTTGCACAGCACTGTAATGTTATGGTCAAAAAGTCTCCTTTTCATAAAGACCAGCCTCATTCACAGAAGCACAGCAAGTAACTGTGAACATTGAAACAATGCAATACATGATCTAAAACACAAACCTTTGCGCTGTACAGATGGTCTGCATCTGGTGGATCAAGTGCAGCTGTGATCTTCTCCAGAGGATCCACTTCCTTATGAACAATATGGAAATTGCACTGGTTTCCAAGTTGAAATGGTCTATTTAGAAGAAATGCGTCGACCCATGTAAATTGCGTATCAAAGAAATCACTTGGGATGTAAAGATTCTGATATCGGCGGCGAAGCTCCATCATGTCACAGGATGCACTGCATGAAAACCAAATATTGCAAACAATGAATAAAATAACCAAGACTCTACAGTTTTTCAAAATTGTAACAAGGTCGCCATATATTGTGGTTCATGCTCTTTCCTTTAAGATAATTCAAGTTAGCAAGAGATGACGTTGTTCCTGCAGCATAAAGAATCACCCGCAACCCCAATCACTCCGGGGGTCACCAAGTTCAGGAAAATGCTTCAAAGCCCCAGTCACATTATGCATTGTAGTGACTTCAAGTTACACATTTTGGTCATATTTTTACCATTGCAATATGCTCATTGAAAATTAAAACAACAAAGAATAACAGCACAGGAACATGCCCTTCAGCCTACCAAGTCTGCACTGACACATGACGCCTTTCCAAACTAAAGACCTTTTGCCTTTACGTTGCCCATATCCCTTCATCCCCTGCCTATTATGTAGCTATCAAGATGCCTCTAAACATTGCTATTTTATCTGCTTCTCCCATCTCCTGCGGCAACACATTCCACCCTCTGAGTAAAAAAACTTGCCCCACTCATCTCCTTGAAACTTTCCCCCTTTTACCTTAAAGCTACATTTCTAATAACTGACATTTCTATCCTGGGAAAGAACTGAAGTAGTAGGTAATTAAAATGAGGCAAGCAGCTAAAAAAAGCCAACTAATACACAAAAACCAAACCATCCCCAATGATCAGTCTCAAGAACCTGCCAATAAATAAAATGGCAAACCTTGTCAATTCCTCTTAGAAACTGAAATATCCAACACACTTTGTAATACAAAATCTAATATTACATATTTCACAATGAATGATTGATAGAAAACAAAGTAAATCTAATACTTTGCATACATTTTTATTTTAAGGGCTTGACCTGTTTAGAATTCAGTTTCTTCTCTCACTCCTCCATCCAAGTAGTTGTTAAACATGTTGTATGAGGAAGACTCCACTTTGAGACAGAGGGTGCAATCCCTCAATATCTGGCCAATGGAGAGCCTTGCTTCATCACGGAATTCTC
Organism: Prionace glauca; assembly: GCA_037974335.1. Lineage (NCBI taxonomy): Eukaryota > Metazoa > Chordata > Chondrichthyes > Carcharhiniformes > Carcharhinidae > Prionace > Prionace glauca. Next base: position 62,774,709 of record CM075737.1, read on the forward strand.
AAAATCACATACCGAGCAAAGATTCAGAGAGTAAAAATGTCTCCTTAGCTTCTCGTCAGTCACTTTGACAACATTTGTACACATTATCATCCTGCAGTTTCTCCCTTAATAGGAAACAATCACAGATTGACTATGATGATATATTTTTTCACTCAGGGGTAAAATTGATTGATTATTTTTCCAAGTGCTTAAAACAGACCTGTTGCCATGGTCCAAAGCTATGGACCAAATGCTGGAAAATAGGATGAGAATAGAAAGGTGCTTCCTGGCTGGCACAGATATGCTAAGCCGAAGGATCTCTTTCTGTGCTGGAAACTCCATGAATCTGAATGATTGAATATCTGCAAAAAAGACTGCTTATCGTGACATGCCTCTGCATTCTAAATTCCTAATTTAGTTCATGAAAACTACTCCTCACAATCTCTTTTAGAACTTGCAAGCTCTTATCTATGGAGTCATTGCAGTTTACAGCATTGGAATAGGCCTTTCGGCCCAACTTGTCCATGCGATCCCATTTTTATTAAGCCACCAAGCTAGTCCCAATTTCCTGCTTTGGGCCCATATCCAGCCAGACTGATCTTACCCATGTAACTGTCTAAACACTTCTTAAAAGACAAAATTGCACCCACTTCTAAAGTACCTCTGGCAGCTTATTCCAGACGCTCACCATCATGTGAAAAAATTGCCCCTCTGGACACTTTTGTATCTCTCCCCTCTCACCTTAAAACCTATGCCCTCTAGTTTTAGACTCCCCTACCTTTGGGGAAAAGATATTGACTATCTACCTGATCTATGCCCCTCATTATTTTAAAGGCCTCTATAAGATCACCCCTAAGTCTCCTACACTCCAGGGAAAAAAGTCTCAGTGTATTCAGCCTCCCCTTTTACTCTTTCTAGTTTAATAATATCCTTTCTATATAATAGGGTGACCAAAACTGTACACAGTGTTCCAAGTGTGGCCTTACCAGTGTCTTATACAACTTCAACAAGATATCCCAACTCCTTATTCCATGTTCTGACCAATGAAATCAAGCATACTGAATGTCTTCATCACCACTCTGTCCACCTGTGACTCCACTTTCAAGGAGCTATGAACCTGTACCCATGGATCGCTCTGTTCGATAACTCCCCCCCCAGACCCTAGTATTAACTGAGTAAGTACTGTCTGGGTTCAATCAACCAAATGCTTCACCTCGCATTTATTTAAACTCCATCTGCGATTCATCAGCCCACTGGCCCAATTGATCAAGATCCCATTGCAATCCAAGGTAACCTTCTTCACTGTCCATTATACCATCAATCTTCGTGTCACCTGCAAACTTACTAACATGCCTCCTAAATTTTCATCCAAATGTAAATGAGAAATAACTGCGGAACCAGTATCAATTCCTGAAGCACACCACTGGTCATAGGCCTCCAGTTTGAAAAACAACCTTCTACAACAACCCTCTGCCTTCTATCATCAAGCCAATTTTGTAACGATTTGGTTCCTTCACCCTGGATCCTGTGAAACTTAACCTTATGCAACAACCTACCGTGTGGTACCTTGTCAAAGGCCTTGCTAAAGTCCATGTAGACAACATCAACTGCACTGCCCCAATCTATCTTCTTTAGTAACCCTTCAATAAGCTCAATTAAATTTGTGAGACATGATTTTCCACTCACAAAGCCATGCCGCTCCCTAATCAGTCCTTGCGTATCCAAATATTGGCACATCCTGTCTCAGGATACTTTCTAATAAATTACCCACTACAGACATTGGACTCACCTGCCTGTAGGTCCCAGGTTTTTCCTGCAGCCCTCCTTAAACAAAGGCACAACATTTGTCGCCTTCCAATCTTCAGGCACCTCGCTTGTGGCTGTCAATGATTCAAATCTCTGCTGGGGACCTGCAATTTCCTCCCTAGCCTCCCACAACGTCCTGGAATACACTTCATCAGGTCCTGGAGATTAATCTACCTTGATGTGCTTTAAGACTACCAGCACCTCCTTTTCTGTAATATGTGCAGAGCTCCTCAAGACATCACTGTTTATATCAGCAAGTTTCCTAACATCCATGCCTTTCTCAACAATAAATACTAGATAAAACTGGGAAATATATAAATTAGGAACCATTGAATGTCTAGTAATCTTTGCCTGGTTGTGAAAATGTACATTTATTAAATGTTGTAAAAATTGACAAATTAGTGCATTATATTTTTCAAGCCACAAAAAAGATCATAGGAAAAGAAGAGGCCACTTAGTCCCTCCAACTGTTCCAGCAATCAGATCATGGTTGATCTGAGATATAATTCAACATCGGTAGCGATTCATCGTGTGCCACCTTTCCCTTTTTCAGATAATCATCTAAATTTCCTATTCAACACCACGTTTGAATCTGCTGCTACCACAGGCAATGCATTTCAGATGCTCACCATTTTATAAAAGATTTTGCCATGTCACCATTGTTTCTTTTACCAATAACATTAAATCTGTCTCCTCTAGCTCACAATCCATCTACCACGGGGAACAATCCCTCTCTATCTACTCTGTCTACACCGTTCTTAATTTATCAGAACCTCTAACTGTCAGGTCTTGAAGAAGTCTCAGCTTCTCCCTCTACTTGACTAATTAAAGTCTCTCATTCCTGGAACCATTCCCATGAATCTTTTCTACACGTTCTCTAATGCCTTCCACCTCCTACATGAATGGGGATGAAGTGGAAATGATTGAGAGCTTCAAGCTTAGAATCTATATAGTGCAGGAGGCGGCCATTTGGTCCATTGAATCTGTACCGACTATAAGCCCACACAGGCCCTATTCCCATTACCCCACATATTTACCCTGCTAATCCCCGACACTAGGATCAATTTAACACGGCCAATCCACCTAACCTGCACATCTTTGGACTGTGGGAGGAAACTGGAGCACCAGAGAAACACACACAGACACAGGGAGAATGTGCAAATTCCATACAGACAAAAGCCCAAGGCCAGTATTGAATCCAGGTCCCTGGCACTTTCAGGCAGCAGTGTCACCATGCTGCCCCTAGGTGTCCAGATCACCAACAACCTATCCTCGTCCCTTCACGTCAACATTATAGTTAAGAAAGTCCACCAACACCTCTACTTTTTCAGGAGATTCCGCTACAACTCTCGTGGATTTCTACAAGTACACCAAAGAAAGCATTCTTTCCCGTTGTACCGCAGCTTTGTATGGCTCCTACCCTCTCCAAGACCGCAAGAAACTACAAAGGGTTGTGAACAAAACCCAGCCCCATCACTCAAGCCAGCCTCCCATCCACTGACTCTGTCTACACTTCCCGCTGCCTCAAAAAAGCAGTCAGCACAATCAAGGACTCCACACACCCTGGACACTCTTTTCTACCTTCTATCGTTAGGAAAATGATGCACAAGTCTGAGATCAAGTACCAACCAACTCAAGGTCAGCTGCTTCCCTGCTACCATCAGACTTTTGAATGAACCTACCTCACACTAAGTTGATCTTTCTCTATACCTTTGCTATGACTGTAACACTACATTCTGCACTCTTTTCCTTCTCAATGGACAGTATGTTTTGTCTGTGCAGCATGGAAGAAACAATACTTTTCATTGTATACTAAGGCATGTAACAATAATAAAATAAAATCAAAGATCAGGCAAGAAACATTATATGAAACTTGCTGACATCACAGCAGACTTGACTTGTCCAATATTATCAGCTGGGATGAAAATTATGGATTTCAGGAGTAACTGTTAGCAAGCAGCCGGCAACTGCAGAACGTACGAGAATGTTAGCCTTTAATTCCCTGGTTGGTGTACATGTGGACCTTGTACTGTGCAACAGGAATGCAACAAGTAGTTGCTCAGCCAATTCAGTGTGTGGGGACAAATCTGTACCCAGTGCATAGGTATATTTCAGTACATGACCAGAGCCTCAAACACACATTTTGAATGGGTTCAGCAGTTTTTTTTCCACACTGTCATTTCAGCAATGGAATAGGATTAAACATCATTACCCATGTGTGTTTGTGTGTGTGTTCAGGTCAAACTTAAAATAGATAACTTAACTTGAAATGTGTTATGAATAAATAAAACAGCAACAGTGAATAATGTGCATGCTGACTGGAACTCTAAACTTCTCAGTCCAGTTAGTGGTTTTAGACAAGTTTATACCATAAAATAGTCATTTATTTTACACAGCATGCACACATTTAAGTCTACTTGTTTTTAATTCACAGCATGGAGAGGGACAGGTTTTACACACTTCCAATGATTTTGTTTTATCATTGGGTGCTTCTTCTCTCCCAGTTATAAACAGAAAGCATTAAAGACAAATTAAAAATATCATGCACATTTTGAGGACAATACACCCACCATCTGCCATACTCAAATTAGCAATGGCCACAATTAATCCTTTGATACCAACGTGTCACTTCAAGGAACACAACAAGGCAAAAAAAATCTTTTAGTAAGTAATGCTCCATTCACAAACATGGTCACTAACAATATCTAGTCAGTTATACACATACCAATCCAAGGAAAACTTGGAGAACTGCACTGTGTAACGAGGAACCACACGTCTCTGTCTCCTTGGTGACCTGTCCCTCTCTCGCCGTGGTGATCGTTCCCGGGACCGTTTGCGTTGGGGTGACCGCTCACGTGAACGTCTTCTGTCCCGCTCTCTCTCACGGCTAAAATGGGGTTAAAAACGGAAAAAGAAATCATTACGTACAGCTGCTTTCGTATTTTGTTGCAATCTTGTGAAGACTTACCAAATAACACAACATGAAGAAAACCACTGCTTTTAATAGAACGGAAAAAGCAAATTTAAAACATTTTCCAAGTGTATTGATCGTGTGCATGATGTCTTGAGTCTTAATTTAAGAACATAAGAAATAGGAGCAGGAGTCGGCCATCTAGCCCTTCGAGCCTGCCCCGCCATTCAATAAGATCATGGCTGAAGTGGATCAGTTCCACTTTCCCGCTTTCTCCACATAACCTGATATCAAAAATCTATCTACCCGTGACTTAAATATATTCAGCGAGGCAGCCTCCACCACTTCAACGGGCAGAGAATTCCAGAGATTCACCACCCTTTTGAGTGAAGAAGTTCCTCCTCAACTCTGATCTAAACTGTCCCCCACCCCCTTATCTGGAGGCTGTGTCCTCTTGTCCTGCTATCCTTTCTAAGTGGGAAGAATCTCTCTACGTCTACCCTTTACAGGACGTAAACGGGATGTAAATTTACAGGATGTAAACCTCCCACCAGCCCTCTACTAACCTTACCTGGGAGCCATTCAACACCCACAAGTTGTTTTCCTGTTTGGAGAATTACAGCACAACATACTCTCGACCCAACCTGGCATGCACACAGGAGTTTTCCTGATTGGAAATGGGACCCCAGACGGTTTTCATCAAAAAACACAAAGGCTGGCCCCTAAGTACTGCCCTGTGGCAGATTAGTTAACTCTGGAAAATTCTGCAGCTATCATCAATTCATCACATAATCCAAAAAGAAATCTAGGGAGATGGGGGTTAGGTAATGATGAGCACAGCTTGATTTAGGTATGATTTTATCGCTTGTAATACCTTCTATCATCTTTCCTGGTTAACGTTATTTCCAGTCTCTCATTGCGGGTCATGAATCTGGATGGTGGTTCAATCCTCCTGACAGCTTGTGGCTGTGGAATGACGCGCACCGGAGGCTGCAGCAGCCCAGCTGAAACAGAAAGACAAGTGAAGCACCATTACAGGGCAACAATATATCCAAATGCATGCAAAGGTCAGAGCAATTGTCTTTTCAAAAAAAATTAAACACCACTTCTAAAGTGACGTTTTAAGCTGCGCTCACTGACAGGCTTCTTGATTTTTTGTCTGGAAACGCTGGCTTAAGGCATGGAATGTCAGACTTGGAGACAGAATTTTACAGCACCAAAAGCTGGCCGCTCATCATGTCTGCACTGGCCATCAAGCACCTATCTATTCTAGTTTCATTTTCCAGCACTTGGTCCATAGCCGTGTATGGTATGCCATGTATGGTGCTCATTTAAATACTTCTTACATGCTGTGAGGTACTCACATCTACCACCCTTTCAGACAGTGAGTTCCAAATTTTCACCATCTGTGTGTAAAAGATGTTCCTTAAATCCCCTCTAAATCTCCTGTCCTGAGCCTTACATCTTTTATCCCTAGTTATTGACTCCTCAACTAAGGGGAAAAAATCTACCCTATGTCCCTCAATTTTGTTTACCTCGATGAGGTTTCCCCCTCAGTGTTCTTTGCTCCAAGAACAAGCCCAGCCTAACCATCCTCTCTTTGTAGCTCAAATACTGCAGTTCAGGCAACATCCTGGTGAATGTCCTCTCCATCCTTTCTAGTGCAAACACATCCTTCTGATAGAGGAACAGATATGTAGGCAGATTTTGGCAAGGTGTAAAAATAACAGTGTTGTTGTGCTGGAAGATTTTAACTTCCCCTATATTGATGGGGACTCATTCAGTGCTGGGGTGTGGACGGGGCAGAGTTTGAAAAGAGTTTGAAGGGCTTCTTGAAACAGTACGTAGATAATCCAACTAGGGAAGAGGCCATATTGGACCTGGTATTAGGAAACAAGTCTGGTCAGGTGGTTGATGTTTCAGTAGGGGAACAGTTTGGGAATAGTGACCACAAGTCAATCAGCTCATGGATAAAGACAAGTGTAGTCCTCAAGTTAAGGTACTAAATTGTGTGTGGGGGGTGAAGGTTAATTACAACAATAGTAGGCAGGAACTGAAGAATGTAAAATGCATAAGGATGAAGGATAAGTATGGCAAGTTTTGGGAACCTTGGATAACGAGTGATATTGTGAACCTAGCCAAAGAGAAAATGGAAGCATTTGTCAAAGCTAAGAGGCTGGGAACACACAAAACAAGGCAAATAGAAAGAAACTTAAGCAAGGAGTAGGCAGAGGAAAAGGGATCACAAAAAAGCCTAGGGATTAGGGAAAATCCCTAGGCTTTTTATACATATGTAAAGAGCAAGAGGGTAGCCAGGGAGCGGGTTGGCCCACTCAAGGGCAGCGGAGGGAATCTGTCCATGGAGCCAGAGGAAATGGGCGAGGTATTAAGTGAATACTTTGCATCAGTATTCACCAAAGAGAAGGACTTGGTGGATGAGGAGTCTCGGAAAGGGTATGTAGATAGTTTGAGTCATGTTGAGATCAAAAAGGAGTTATTGGGGTTCTTGAGAAACATTAAGGTAGACAAGTCCCCAGTGCCTAATGGGATTTATCCCAGAACACAGAGAGGCAACGGAGGAAATTACTGGGGCCTTAAGAGAAATCTTTGTATCCTCACAGGGGAGTTCCTAGAGGATTGGAGAATAGCCATGTTATTCCTTTCTTTAAGAAGTGTAGCAAGAATAATCCAGGTGATTACAGGCTGGTGAGCCTTACATCAATGGTGGGGAAATTATGAGAGAGGATTCTTCGAGACAGGATTTCTTCCCACTTGGAAATAAGTGGGCGTATTAGTGAGAGGCAACATGGTTTTATGAAGGGGAGGTTATGTCTCACTAACTTGACCGAGTTTTTCAAGGAAGTGACAAAGATGATTGATGAGGGTAGGGCAGCGGATGTTGTCTACATGGACTTCAGTAAGGCCTTTGACAAGTTCTGATATGGAAGACTGGTGCAGAAGTTGAAATCGCATAGGATCAGAGGTGAGCTGACAAGGTGGATACGAAACTGGCTCAGTCAAAGACGACAGAGGTTAGCAGTGGAAAGGTGCATTTCTGAATGGAGGGCTGTGACAAGTGGCGTTCCTCAGGGATCAGTTCTGGAACCTCTGCTGTTCCTAATACATATAAACGATTTGGAGGAAAACATAACTGGTTTGATTAGCAAGTTTGCAGACAATACAAAAGTTGGTGGTTTTGCAGATAGCGATGAGGACCATCAGAGGATATAGCAGAGTATAGATCAGTTGAAGGTTTGGGCAGAGAGATGGCAGATGGAGTTTAATCTGAACAAATTGAGGTAATGCGTTTTGGAAGGTCTAATACAGAGAGGAAATATACAGTAAATGGCAGAACCCTGAAGCAGATATCTGGGTGTATAGGTACACAGACCACAAAGTAGCAATGCAGGTGGAGAAGGCAGTCCAGAAGGCATACGGCATGCTTGCTTTCATCAGCCGGGGCACTGAGTTTAAAAACTGGCAAGTCATGCTGCAGTTTTATAGAACCTTAGTTAGGCCACATTTGGAATGTAGTGTTCAATTCTGGTCGCCATACTACCAGAAGGATGTGGAGGCTTTGGAGAGGGTACAGAAAAGATTTACCAGGATGTTGCCTGGTATGGAGGGCGTTTGCTATGAAGAGAGTTTGGAGAAACTTGGTTTGTTCTCACTGGAACGACGGAGGTTTTGGAATGACCTGATAGAAGTCTACAAGATTATAAGAGGAATGGACAGGGTGAGTAGTCAGAAGCTTTTTTCCAGGGTGAAAGAGTCAATCACTAGGGGGCACAGGTTTAAGGTGCAAGGGGCAAGGTTTAAAGGAGATGTACGAGGCAGATTTTTTACATAGAGTTGTGGGTGCCTGGAACTCATTGCCGGGGGAGGTAGTGGAAGCGGATACAGTAGTGACTTTTAAGGACGTCTTGACAAATATGTGAATAGGATGGGAATACAGAGATATGGTCCCTGGAAGGACAGGGGGTTTTAGTTCAGTCCAGTCGGGCAACATGATTGGTGCAGGCTTGGAGGGCCGAAGGGCTTGTTCCTGTGTTGTAATTTTCTTTGTTCTATAGTGAGATGACCAGAAAAGTAAATGGGCATTTTGTACAGATCCATCAGAATTTCATTACTCTTATATTCTATGCCTCAACTAAAAAAGGTAGGGATACCATATGTCTGCTTAACTACCTTATCGACTTTCAGGGACCTGCAGGCATGCAGCCCAATCTCTTTCTGGTCCTCTTCTGTACTTGCTAACATCCTACCATTCATTGTAAACTTCCTTGCCTTGCTAGTCTTCCCAAAATGCATCACTTCACACTGTTTAGGCTTATATTCTGTTTCATGTAATAATTCCAACAGTGCAGGAGGAGGCCATTTGACACATCGAGCCTGCACTGACTCACTGACACAGCATTTTACCCAGCCCTTTCTCCATAACCCCACATATTCACCCCACTAATACCCCCAACCCACATACCTTGGGACAATAAGGGGCAAATTATCATGGCTAATCAACATAACCTGCACATCTTCAGACAATGGGAGGAAACCGGAGCACAGAATGCTACAGTGCAGAAAAGGCCTTTGCTCATCGAGTCTGCATCGAAATGCCCTGACCTGCCCACCTAATCCCACTTGCCAATATTTGGTCCATAGACTTGAATGTAATGGCATGCCAAATACTCATCCAGGTACTTTTTAAAGTACGTGAAGCATCCCACTTTCACCACCCTCCCAGGCAGTGCATTCCAGACCATCACCACCTGAGTAAAAAAATGTTTCCTCAAATCCCCCCTAAACTTCCCACCCCTCATTTTTAACTTGTGCTCTCTCATAACTGACCCTTCAACTAAGGGAAATAGCTGCTCCACCCTGTTCATGCACCTCTGCACCCAGGGGACACCCATGCAAACACAGGGAGAATATACAAACCCCACACATTGAACCCAGGTTCTTGGTGCTGTGAGACAGCAATGCTAACCCTTGTGGCACTGTTTACCATTGTTATGCCCACCTGACCAGCCCATCTGAATTGCCTTGTAATCTAGGCAATACTGCTGGGTTGGTCAGATGGGTATTACAATTGCCACAGCACCAATTCTTTTATCAAATGCAAAATTACTAATCAAACCCCCCCCAAAAATTTCCACCTAGATCATTAATGCACACAGCAAGGCACCAACCCAGCACCAATCTCTGCAGTACACCACTGAAAGGATGTTTCCAGTCACAGTAACAACCTTTGGCCAACACCCCCTGCCTTCACAAAGCCAACTTTGGATCCAATATGCCAAACTGCCCTGGATCCTGTGAGGTCTTACCTTCTTGATCAGTTCCCCGTGTGGGATCTTGTCAAAAGTCTTGTTAAAGTCCATGTAGACTACAACTGCACAGCCCCTCAATTTGTTAGGCATGATCTGCCCCTGATAAAGCCATGCTGACTATCCTTTATTAATACTTACCTCTCCAAGTGCAGATTAATTCAGACTCCGAATTTTTTCCTATAATTGCCTACCACTGATGTTGTGATGGGAGGGGTGGGGTCAATCATAAATTTGTGAATGATACGAAAATTGGTGGGATGATAAATAGTGAGAAGGACAGCTTTAGATTATGGGCGGATATAGACGGGTGAGTCAGATAGGCCGATCAGTGGCAAATGGAACCCAATCTGGATAACAGAGGTGATGCACTTGAGCAGAACAAACAAAGCAAGAGAATACATGATGAACGGCAGGACTCTGGGCAGCCCTCTTTTAAGATTCTATAGGAGGCCCTCTTTTAAGGAGGGCTCTGGAAAGCAGCAAGGATCAGAATGATCTTGGTGTGCATGTACACCGGTCCCTTAAGGGAGGAGGACAGGTGGATAAAGTGGTTAAGAAGGCATAGAGTATACTTGCCTTTATTAGTTGAGGTATAGAGGTTATGCTGGAACTAAATAAAATGTTGGTTAGGCCATAGCTGGAATGCAGTCCTGAAATCCACATTATAGGAGGAATGCAATAGTGTTGGAAAGGGTGCAGAGGAGATTGACCTAGATATTGCCTGGAGAGTTTTAGTTACAGAGAGAGATTAGATAGACTAGGGTTGTTTTCCATGGAGCAGAGAGGGAGAAACATAATGATGTATAAAATTATGAGAGGCACAAATAGAATAGACAGGAAGAAACTTTGCTCCTTGGTGGAGGGATCAATGTCTGGGAGCATTGATTTAAGCTAAGGGGCTGGAGGTATGTAGGGGATTTGAGGAAAGATATTTTCACCCAATGAGTGATGGGCATCCAGAACTCTCTGCTTGAAAAAGTGGCAAAGGCAGGGTAATATTATAGTAGTATATAGATGTGCACTTGCGATGTCAAGACATAAAAGGCCAAGTGCTGGAAAATGAGATTATGTCCTTGGTTTGTCTTTGGCTGGTGCTGACATGATGGGTGAAAGGGCCTTTTAATGTGTTGTATACCTCTATGATCCGATCATCCCTCCTCACTGTAGTAAGTTTTCTTCTATATTTAATTGTGAAGTGACCCCTCCTGTGTCTCTACTCTGCAACCCATCGCCCTGACAAAATAATTTAACCTTTGCAACAGCACTGGCAAACCTCCCCATAAGAATATTGGTCCTATTCCAATATTACAACCTGACTGACAAGTTCCATCTTCCCCAGAAACCTCAAGACCTCCCTCCTGCACCATCTCTTCAGTAATAAATTAATCTGCTCTACCCTCCTATTCCTATACTCACTAGCACATGGCACTGGGGGTATTTACAGATTACAATCTTTGAGGACCTGCTTTTTCAATCTGCTACCCAATTCCCTAACTACTTGCTGCAGGACCTCATCACTCTTTCTGCCTATGTCCTTGGTACCAAAGTGAACCACAATCTTTGACTGTTCATCCTCCTCTAGATTGTCCTGCAGCCGTTTAGTGGCATCCTTGATCCTGGCACCAGGGAGGCAATACACTATATTACAGTGGTTAGAACTGCTGCCTCAGAGCACCAGGGACCCAAGTTCAATTCAGGTCTTGAGGTTTCTGGGGAAGATGGGACTTGTCAGTCAGGTTATAATATTGGAATGGGACCAATATTCTTATGGGGAGGTTTGCCAGTGCTGTTGCAAAGGTTAAATTTGGTGACTGTCTACGTGGAGTTTGCATGTTCTTTGCTGTCTGCGTGGATTTCCTCTAGGTGCTCTGATTACCTCCCACACTCCAAAGATGTGAAGTTAGGTGGATTGGCCATGCTAAATATCCCCCAACTGTCCCGAAATTAAAAGGATTAAGCATGGTAAAATGTGTGGAGTTACGGGATAGGGCAGGGGGAGAAGGCCTGGGCAAGACACTCTGACAGAGTGCAGACTTGATGGGCGGAATGGCCTCTTTTGCACTTTAGAGATTCAATGATGATTCTTCGATTGTGATTGACTCATCAGAGGATTCGTACTTAACAATGCAGATCTTTAGCTGTTTTAAACTTAACTTACAATAATGCAAATTCAGGTATTGTTATTGATTTAAATGTGTAATCTACAATAATGTGACTGTAACTCGTGTGGGTGACATGTTTAATCTACAAGAATTAGTAATATGAATGCAGATCTTATGGTGGCTTACGTTTCTGCTGTGGTTGCTGCAGTAACGGTTGAGGCTGTGCTGACAGCAAAGGAGTGAGGGGAGCAGCTGCCATGGATGCTTGCAAGAGAGACTGGGGCTGAGGTGGAACACCATATGGCTGCTGTGCGAGAGGCTGCATAACAGTAGGTGGCGTCTTGATGAGTGGTTGAGTCTGACTCTAGGAAGTCAAAAGAAAAATAGTTGAGTGCTCTTCAGCACAAAGACAGAACTATCAAACACGCATATATATTTTATACAAATAAATAATACACAAACCTATGCATAGTTAATGAATGACTTTTCTAATTGCATTAAATGTGTCAAACTAGACAGTTTTGTTTCTGACCCTCTTACAGATAAAGAGGATGTCCCATATGGGAGAATTTAAACTAATTTGGCTGTGGGGTGGGAACCAAAGCAAAGGTGATTTAACTGAAGGGGAACCAGAGAGTAGGGCCAGTAAGACTCAAAGGAAGAGCAGGCAGGGTGTGGTTGCTAATCAAAAGTGATCTGATGAACTGAAGTGCATTTGTTTCAACGTGAGAAGTGTAACAGGTAAGGCAAATGAACTTAGAGCTTGGGTTCGTACTTGGATCTATGATGTTATTGCTATTACAGAGAATTGATTAAGGGGAACACCAGGATTGGCAGCCTAACATATGTATCCCAGGATACAGATGTTTCAGGCAGGATAAAGGGGGATGTAAAAAGGGAAGGGAGTAGCACTTCTGGTTATGGAGAATACCACAGCTGTACTGCGGGAGGACAACTTGGAGGGCTCATACAGCGAGGCAATATGGGTAGAGCTCAGGAATACAAAGGGTGTAGTGACAAAGTTGGGGGTTTACTATAGGCCTCCCAACAGCCAGCAGGAGATGAAGGAACAGATATGAAGTCAGATTTTGGCAAGGTGTAAAGTAACAGGGTTGCTGTGGTGAGAGATTTTAACTTCCCCTCTATTGACTGGGACTCACTTAGTATTAGGGACGTGGATAGGGCAGTGTTTGTAAGGAGCATCCAGGAGGGATCCTGAAACAGTGTGTGGATAGACAACTAGAGAAGGAGCCACATTGGGGTCAGGTGGTCGACGTTTCAGAAGGGGAGCAGCTTGCGAACAGTGACCGCAATTCAGTAAGCTTTAAGGTACTGATGGATAAAATTAAAAATAGACCTCAAGTTAAGGTGCTGAATTGGGGGGGCGAAAGCTAATTACAATAATATTAGGCAATAACTGAAGACTGTAGATTAGGGGCAGATGTTTGAGGGCAAATCAATATCTGGCATGTGGGAGGCTTTCACATGCAAGTTGATAGGGATTCAGTACCGGCACATTCTTGTAAGGATGAAGGATAAGTGTGGCAAGTTTTGGGAACCTTGGACAACGAGAGATATTATGAGCCTAGTCAAAAAGATAATGGAAGCATTTGTCAAAATTAGGAGGCTGGGAACACACGAAGCAAGTGTGGAATACAAGGAAAGTAGAAAGAAATTTAAGCAAGGAGCTAAAAGGGGTCACAAAAAATCACTGACCAGCAGGATTAAGGAAAATCTTAAGGCTTTTTATACATATACGAAGAGCAAGAGGGTAGCCAGGGAGAGGGTTGGCCAACTCAAGGATAGGGGAGGGAATCTATGCGTGGAGCCAGAGGAAATGGGCGAGATATTAAATGAGTCTGGGAAAGGATGTGTAGATGGTTTGAGTCATGTTGAGATCACAAAGGAGATGGTATTAGGGGTCTTGAGAAACATTAAGGTCAACATTCCCCAGGGCCTGATGGGATGAATCCCAAAATACAGACAGGCAAGGGGGGAAATAGCTAGGGCCTTGAGAGAAATCTTTGTATCCTCCCTGGCTACAGGGGAGGTCCCAGAGGATTGAAGAACAGCCAATGTTGTTCCTTTGTTTAAGAAGGGTAGCCAGAATAATCCAGGTAATCACAGGCCAGTGAACCTTACATCAGTAATAGGGAAACTACTGGAGAGGATTCTTCGAGACAGGATTTACTCCCACTTGGAAATAAGTGAACTTATTAGTGGGAGGCAACATGGTTTTGCGAAGGGGAGGTTGTGTCTCACGAACTTGAACGAGTTTTTCAAGGAAGTGATGAAGATGATTGATGAGGGTAGGGCAGCGGATTTTGTCTACAGTAAGGCTTGAGATGAGGCCCCTTATGGCAGACTGGTGCACAAAGTGAAGTCGCATGGGATCAGAGGTGAGCTGGCAGTGGATACAGAACTGGTTAGGTCATGGAAGACAGAATAGCAGTGGAAGGGTATGTATCTGAATGAAGGGCTGTGACAAGTGGCGTTCCTTAGGGATCAGTGCTGGGACCTTTGCTGTTTGTAATATATACATAAATGATTAGGAGGAAAATGTAAGTGGTTTGATTAGTTTGTGGATTACACAAAGGTTAGTGGATTTGAAGATAGTGATGAGGACCATCAGAGAATACAGTAGGATACAAATCGGTTGGAGACTTGGGCAGAGAGATGGCAGATGGAGTTTAATCCGGACAAATGTGGGGTAAACAGTAAATGGCAGAATCCTTAAGAGTGTTGATAGGCAGAAGGATCTCAGTGTACAGGTACACAGATCACTGAAAGTGGCAATGCAGGTGGAGAAGTTAGTCAAGAAGGCATACGGCATGCTTGCCTTCATCAGCCGGGGCACTGAGTTTAAAAATTGGCAAGTCATGTTGCAGCTTTATACAAGCTTGGAATATAGTGTTCAATTCTGGTTGCCACACTACCAGAATGATGTGGAGGCTTTGGAGAGGGTACAGAAAAGATTTACTAGGACGTTTCCAGGAGGGCATCATCTATGAGGAGAGGTTGGAGAAACTTGTTTTTTTCTCACTGGAATGATGGAGGTTGAGGGGTGACCCTAAGATTCATCTACAAGATTACAAGGGGCATGGACAGAGTGGGTAGTCAGAAGCTTTTTCCCAGGGTGGAAGAGTCAGTTACTAGGGGGCACGAGTTTAAGGTGCGAGGGGCAAGGTTTAAAGGAGATGTAATAGGCAAGTTTGTTTTTTTTAAACACAGAAGATGGTGGGTGCCTGGAACTCACTGCTGGGAGAGGTAGCGGAAGCAGATGCAATAGTGACTTTTTAAGAGGCATCTTGACAAATACATGAATCGGATGGGATATGGCCCCTGGAAGTTTTGGGGGCTTCGGTTCAGTCGGGCAGCATGGCCAATGCAGGGTTGGAGGGCATGCTCCTGTGCTATAATTTTCTTTGTTCACAGGAATCTATTTCAGCCTGTTCTTTTTCTATTTGTATCAACAATGTGTTTCAAGCAACACTAAGCTCTTTTATTCATCTTCAAGGCAGGCAATTGCGTAGTGGTAATGTCACCGGATTAATAACCCAGAGACATAATCTGGGGACATGAGTTCAAATCTCATCATAGGTGGTATTTAAATTCAGTTAATAAATCTGGAAGATAAAACTCGTCTTAATTAGTTCTAAATGAAAAGTAACATCCCACAGACAGGCACCCTTCTTCAGCATGAGTTAGCACAAAACAAGTATGCTTACACAATGGATTTCCAGCTTTTTAATACTTCTGGACAATGATCCCAACAGTAGTTTTCAGAGAGGGATATATCCTCCAAACTGCAAAACCTCAGAGGTAAACCCAATCTCTGGCACTTCCAAAACCAGCCACCCAGACAACAAACCGCTAACTCCAGAGAGGGAAAAATACTGCTGTCACTCTCAGCTTCAAGCACCTGCTGAAAAATAAAACTAAAATTGGGCTTTTCTGTGGTCCCTAGCCACATGACCTGACCTGTCAATCACACTCAATTAAGCTCTAGTCTGCCATCCCAGGGAACACGAACAACAGAATACTGCATTACTTCAGATTAAAAGGAACATGATGTCGGTTTCAGTAACAATAAAGAAAACTGGCTGTAAGCAACATGATACTGATAAAATACCAGAGACTGCTAAAATATCTCCGAGAAACATTAGTAAATACATTTTCTAAAGGCACAGTACCATCACAAAAATAATACATGCGCCAAATTACATGGATAAGGGAGGGGAATGGGATTAGGTAGAATGCTCTTTCAGCGAACACGTGCAAACCCATTGGGCCAAATGGCCTCCTTCTGCAGTGCAAAGATACAATGATTCATTCAATTAAGCTCACCTGATTGGGCAGAGTTTGTATTCGCTGTGCATTCCATTTGAAGGGCATGTTGGGGTTGTAAGCAGCTTCCACCAGAACCCGGTCTCCTACCTGGGGCGCCTTGCCTTTCACAGCACTAGTGAATGAAACAACAATTAGTCAATACACTATAGCAGAGCAAAGAATGTACATGCATAAATGAACTAGAATTATACTGAAAGGTTTCAAAGTTTAACATGGGAAAAAAAATGAACTTTAACCTACAATGTCTTCATTTGTTAAACTTAATAGAGATCGCCATCAGCAATCTGCCTCAGCTGTGTGCTCAGAGGTCTGCCGTCAAGTTGTTCAGAGTGACTAGTGGACCAGGCTGATGTGATCGTTTTCTTCAAAAGTGTCATGTAGTAACCAAGTTATCCTTAACCCCATCTTCTTCCTTACCTACTCGCTGCTCCTCAGCAAAATCATCTGAAGACAAACAGTTAATTCCACATGTTATGTTAGTGTGTTAGCTTTTATTGGTAGAGGGATTGACCACAAGGTCATGTTGCAGCTGTACTCGGTGCAGCCACACTTGAAGCATTGTGTACCTTTCTGGTCGCCACATTATAGGAAGGATGTGGAAGCATTGGAAAGGGTGCAGAGAAGATTTACCTAGTATGGTGGGAAGGTCTTATGAGAATAGGCTGAGGGACTTGAAGCTGTTTTCGCTAGAGAGAAGGTTAAGAGGTGACTTAATAGAGGCATATAAGATGATCAAAGGATTAGATAGGATGGACAGTGAGAGCTTTTTTCCTCGGATGGAGACGGCTAGTACGAGGGGACATAGCTTTAAACTGAGGAGTGATACATATAGGATAGATGTCAGAGGTAGGTTCTTTACTCAGAGTAGAAAGGGCTTGGAATGCCCTGTCTGCAACTGTAGCGGACTTGCCAACGTTAAGGGCATTTAAATGGTCATTGGGTAAACATATGGATGATACTGGAATAGTGTACGTTAGACGGGCTTTAGATTAGTTTCAAAGGCCGGTGCAACATCAAAGGGCTGAGGGCCTGTACTGCACTGTAATGTTCTATATTCTACTATCCCAGAAATTTGAATCCCTCCCTCAAGCCATCAGGATGTTGCCTGGATTGGAATGTTTGAGCTATAAGGAGAGACTGGATGAACTTGGATTGTTTTCTTTAGAGGAGGGAAGACTGAGGGAGATTTGATGTAGGGAGCAGCTGTTTCATAGAATCCCTGATGTGGGTATGCCGGCGTTGGACTGACGTAAACACAGTAAAAAGTCTGACAACACCAGGTTTTAGTCCAACCGATTTATTTGATAATATTCTCACAAGCAAGCAAGCTTTCGAGGTTACCCTCTTCGTCAGGTGAATCCCAACAGTGCAGAAGGAGGCCATTCAGCCCATCGGGTCTGCACCAACCACAATCCATTGTATCTAAACGGATACAAAGTTGGCTTCTTGACAGATGCCAGAGGGTGGTTGTAGAGAATTGTTTTTCAAACTGGAGGCTTGTGACCAGCGGTGTGCCACAGGGATCAGTGCTGGGTCCACTGTTTTGTGGAGATGCCGGCGTTGGACTGGGGTAAACACAGTAAAAAGTCTGACAACACCAGGTTTAAGTCTAACCGATTTATTTGATAGCTTTTGGATTAGTCCCTTCATCAGGTGAATGGAGTGTTCTGGCCTCAGACAGAGCATATAAAGCACAGACAGTTTACGGATTACTGATTAGAATGTGAATCTTTACACCTAACCTGCTGTTCAAGTCTTAAAGTAGCTGATAATGTGAGTGGAAGGAGCACTGATCACAGGTTAAAGAGATGTGTATTGTCTCCAGACAGTACAGTAAGTGAGGTTTTGCAAACCCAGGCAAGTCACGGGGATTACAGATAGTGCGACATGAACCCAAGATCCCTGTTGAGACCTCCTCACGTGTGCAGAACTTGGCTATCAGTCTCTGCTCAGCGACTCTGCGCTGTCGTGTATCGTGAAGGCCGCCTTGGAGAATGCTTACCCGAAGATCAGAGGCTGAATGCCCGTTGTCGTAGCGTCTGCATGGTACATTGGGGAGACCATGCAGAGGCTACGACAACGGATGAATGAACATCGCTCAACAAGCACCAGGCAAGACTGTTCCCGTCCTGTTGGCGAACACTTCAGTGGTCACGGGCATTCAGCCCCTGACCTTTGGGTAAGCATTCTCCAAGGCCGCCTTCACGACACACGACAGCGCAGAGTCGCTGAACAGAGACTGATAGTCAAGTTCCACACACGAGGACAGTGTGGGTTTGCAAAACCTCGCAAAACTTGCCTGGGTTTGCAAAACCTCACTTACTGTACTGTCTGGAGACAATACACATCTCTTTAAACTGTGATCAGTGCTCCTTCCACACACATTGTCGGCCACTTTAAGACTTGAACAGCAGGTTAGGCGTAAAGATTCGCATTCTAATCAGTAATCTGCAAACTGTCTGTGCTTTATATGCTCTGTCTGAGGCCAGAACTCTCCATTCACCTGACGAAGGGACTAACCCGAAAGCTAGTGAGTGTACTATCAAATAAATCGGTTGGACTTAAACCTGGTGTTGTCAGACTTTTTACTGTGCCCACTGTTATTTGTCATTTATGTTAATGATTTATATAGAACCCTACAGTGCAGAAACAGGCCCTTCGGCCCATCGAGTCTGCACCGAACACAATCCCACCCAGACCCTATCCCCACACATTTACCTGCTAATCCCTCTAACCTACACATCCCAGGATACTAAGGGGCAATTTTAGCATAGCCAATGAACCTAACCTGCACATCTTTGGACTGTGGGAGGAAACCGGAGCACCCGGAGAAAACCCACGCACTCACGAGGAGAATGTGCAAACTCCACACAGGCAGTGACCCGAGCCGGGAATCGAACCCAGGACCCTGGAGCTGTGAAGCAGCAGTGCTAACCACTGTGCTACCGTGCCGCCCGGTGGATGAGAATTAGGGGACATGGTTAGTAAGTTTGCAGATGACACTAAGATTGGTGGCATAGTGGACAGTGAAGAAAGTTATCTCCAATCACAATGGGATCTTGATCAATTGAGCCAGTGGGCTGAAGAACAGCAGGTGGAATTTAATTTAGACAAATGCGAGATTATGCATTTTGGTGGAATAAACCAGGGCAGGACTTACTCAGTTAATGGTAGGGCGTTGGGGAGAGCTACAGAACAAAGATCTAGGGGTACAGGTTCATAGCTCCTTGAAAGTGGAGTCACAGGCGGACAGAGTAGTGAAGAAGGCATTCAGCATGCTTGGCTTCATCGGTCAGAACACTGAATACAGGAGTTGGAATGTCTTGTTGGAGTTGTACAAGACACTGGTAAGGCCACACTTGGAAAACTGTGCGCAGTTTTGGTCACCCGATAATAGAAGAGATATTATTAAACTAGAAAGAGTGTAGAAAAGACTTACTAGGATGCTACCGGGACTTGACGGATTGAGTTATAAGGAGAGGCTGGATAGAGTTTTTTCTCTGGAGCGTAGGAGGCTGAGGAGTGATCTTATAGACGTCTATAAAATAATGAGGGGCACAGATCAGCTAGATAGTCAATATTTTTTCCCAAAGGTACAGGAGTCTAAAACTGGAGGGCACAGGTTTAAGGTGAGATGGGAGTGATACAAAAGTGTTCAGAGAAGCAATTTTTTCACACAGAAGATGGTAAGTGTCTGGAACAAGGTGCCAGAGGTAG
This sequence comes from Prionace glauca, assembly GCA_037974335.1. Taxonomy (NCBI): domain Eukaryota; kingdom Metazoa; phylum Chordata; class Chondrichthyes; order Carcharhiniformes; family Carcharhinidae; genus Prionace; species Prionace glauca. The sequence goes on from CM075737.1 coordinate 62,794,901, forward strand.
TAGTAGAGGCGGGTACAATTTTGTCTTTTAAAAAGTATTTAGATAGATACATGGGTACGATGGGTGTAGCAGGATATGGGCCAAATGTGGACAATTGGGATTAGCTTAGGGGCCTAAATAAAAACTGTCAGCATGGACAAGCTGGGTCGAAGGGCCTGCTTCCATGCTGTAAACCTCTCTGACTCTAATCCCACCCAGGCCCTATTCCCATAACCCCACATATTTCCCCTACTAATTTCCTGACACGAGGGTCAATTTAGTATGGCCAATCAAACTAACCCATACATCTTTGGACTGTGGGAGGAAACCGGAGTACCCGGAGGAAACCCATGCAGACATGGGGAGAACGTGCAAACTCGACACAGAGTGTGACACGAACCAGGAATTGAAATCAGGTCCCTGTGAAACAGCAATGTTAACCACTGTACCACCGTGCCGCCCTTGTTCCCCTTGACTGAGGGGGGTCAAAGCTTTAGGGTCAAGGGTAGGGGATTCAGAGTGGCACAGTGGTTAGCACTGCTGCCTCACAGCACCAGGAGACTTGGTTGAATTCCCAGCTTGGGTCACTGTCTGTGTGGAGCTTGTACATTCTCCCTGTGCCTGCATGGATTTCCTCCGGTGCCCCTCCAGCATGTCTTTCAGACTGTGGGCTAGGAGTATTGACCCAAACAGATGCCAGAGCGTGGTGACTAAGGGAATTTCACAGTGCCTTCATTGCAGCCTTACTTGTGACTAATAAATAAACTTTAAAAAGATTTTCACTCAGAGGGCTGGGAATCTGGAATGCATTGTCTGGAATGGTGGTAGAGGCCAGAAACCTTGCATTCTTTAAAAAATATTTGGATAAGTACTTGAAACATCATAATTTTCAAGGATACAGGATAAATGCAGGTAAATGGGATTAGCACACCTTTAGTGGTAGTTATTGTTGGTGCAGATGGGTCAAAGGGCATATTCTGCACAGACTTCTCCATCATTCAGAATGGGCTCTGTTAAAATCCCTACTCTCATTGACCGTCACCATTCACGATTGGACAAGAGTTGCAGACCCATGATCTGATTGAAGGACTGCTTAGCTCTACCTATTGCCACACACCAGTGTCACCTTCCTCTCACATTCAGGAGAAGCTACTCAAAGGGAAAACTACCGAGCTAAACAAATACGAGATTGATATCCAATAATTAAAACTGTTAATGCCTCACCTCAAAGGTGCTGACAGTGATGTTACTCTTTTATAAAGTTCCGGTTAAATCCTAAAGTACAGCATCGGAAGTTTGGGATTAACAGGTTACGCTATAAAGCCAACTTAAATGAATCAGGCTTGCACTCCCTTGAATACAGAAGATCAAGAGATGGGATTTGATAGGGTGGGTGGAGAGGAATTATTTTCAGCAGTAGAGTCCTGAACAAGGAGGCACAACTTAAAATTAGAGTTCAGTTGTTCAAGCACCTCTTCGCACAAAAAAGCCTAAATCTTTTCTCCCAAAAAACTGATGAAGCTGGTGGTCAATTGAAGATCTCAAAAGACATTAATAGTTCTTTTTTAGTAAGGGTTACGGAACAACGTGTTAAGATATAAATCATCTATGACCTAATTGAAAAACGGGTGTAATGGGCTGAATGGCCTCTTCCAGTTTCTACTACATGCAAGTTAAATACAAGGCTCAAACCTCAGCTGAAAAAAGACATCTTCATCGACAAATCCAAAAGTATCATGAAGCTTTGTCACAACTCCAGTGAAAACCCGCTGCTTCTGAGGTTGGGTTTGTTGCTGTGTAGCCCGGGGTGCTGGGTAAGAGACAGTAATTTGAGCTGTTGTCTGTGGAGCATTAAGGCTTGTAGGTAGAGCCACTGCTGGCTAAAAAAAGAGTCAACAGAATGAATTATCACAATTAAACCAACAGAAATGTTTTATAAAGGTATAGAGCTCAAAGAATATGGAACTGTATCAACTCCATCAAATCTGACAAATACTGTTTAATGCATACAGCAACCTTCATCACCATGGGAAAGAGTGTCACATCTCAACTGCAATTCAGACCTTTTATGCATTACATGAACCAATTCACACTGAAGCGGGGCAGAAGTGTTATCTGTGAAAACTATTCTTCTTATAAAATAACTTGTCCTTTCAGATGCCCCAGGGCTCAGTGGGTAAATCCAGACCACAGCATGGGACTGAGCTATCCAGTCTCCGAGACTATATTAAATTAACTGCTCTCAGCCAGGAGAGTAGTTAGGCCAGGACCCACTTGGTTACCAAGTGAAAATAAAAATCAGGTCTGGGAATGCCGGTTGATGAGCATCCAGGGACTCCAGAACAAAGCACACATGTACAGTGGTTGAGTGACGACAGGAGTAGGATTGGCCAGGAAGCCTCCCATTGTTCAATAGCCTGTCAATACTTACTAGTAAAAAGTCTGACAACACCAGGTTTTAGTCCAACCGATTTATTTGATAATATTCTCACAAGCAAGCAAGCTTTCGAGGGGGCAGCCTCTTCGTCAGCATTCACCTGACGAAGAGGGTAACCTCGAAAGCTTGTGAGAATATTATCAAATAAATAGGTTGGACTAAAACCTGGTGTTGTCAGACTTTTTACTGTGTTCACGCCAGTCCAACGCCGGCATACCCACATCATACTTACTAGTGAACAGACTTTGGGACATATGATTGTCAGATGAAATATTAGTCATTAAAAAACTTGGATGTTTCCCTGTTTAACATAAAAAACATGCAAACTGTACATTAAATAGGGCGGGGAGAGGGCGGCAGGAGGGCAACAGCAGCACTTTACATTATTCCATCTTTATTGAAAATTATTGCTTTCCTGAAAAGCAGTGAATAGAGTCAGAGTGACAGAAAGCAAAGAATCCCAAATCATTGCAGGAAATTAAAGGGTGGTTAATTTTAATCAGGAATGCCATCTCAACATTTTGGAGAGTAACTGGTCTATGTGGAAAAATAGGAGTAATGTGTGTGCAATTTGTGATGAAAGAGAGAATGTAGCAGTATTAGCTATCCACGACTGCTAAACTGAAATGCATGATTGCAAAATGAAAGATATGAACAAAGACAGATCTGTATGAAATAATATTACTTCTGGACTAAGGCCTAATGTTCAGTTATAACAAAAATAAATAGTAAACTTACTTGAGGAAGCAAAGCTTGCGGAGGCTGCTGTAACTGAAAAAAGAAATTAATCTTTACATTCAATTTCTTAAATGCTCAAGTCTTCAAAATCATTAACAAATGCTAAGCTCTGTTCACAGTAAAAAGTCTGACAACACCAGGTTTTAGTCCAACCTAATTATTTGATAATATACTCACAAGCTTTCGAGGGGACTGCCTCTTCGTCAGGTGAATGGAGAGTTCTGGCCTCAGAAAGAGCATATAAAGCACAGACAGTTTAGAGATTACTGATTAGAATGCGAATCCTTACACCTAACCTGCTGTTCAAGTCTTAAAGTGGCTGATAATGTGAGTGGAAGGAGCACTGATCACAGGTTAAAGAGATGTGTATTGTCTCCAGACAGTACAGTAAGTGAGGTTTTGCAAACCCAGGCAAGTCACGGGGGTTACAGATAGTGCGACATGAACCCAAGATCCCTGTTGAGACCGTCCTCATGTGTGCGGAACTTGGCTATTAGTCTCTGTTCAGCGACTCTGCGCTGTCGTGTGTCATGAAGGCCGTCTTGGAGAATGCTTACCCGAAGGTCAGAGGCTGAATGCCCGTGACCACTGAAGTGTTCGCCAACAGGAAGGGAACAGTCTTGCCTGGTGACTGTCGAGCGATGTTCATTTATCCGTTGTCGTAGCGTCTGCATGGTCTCCCCAATGTACCATGCTTCAGGACATCTTTTCTTGCAACGTATCAGGTAGACAACGTTGGCCGAGTTGCAAGAGTATTTACCATGTACCTGGTGGATGGTATTCTCACGTGTGATGATGGTATCCATGTCGATGATCCGGCATGTCTTGCAGAGGTTGCTGTGACAGGGTTGTGTGGTATTGTGGTCACTGTTCTCCTGAAGGCTGGGTAGTTTGCTGCGAACAATGGTCTGTTTGAGGTTGTGTGGTTGTCTGAAAGCAAGAAGTGGGGGTGTGGGGATAGCCCTGGCGAGATGTTCGTCTTCATCAATGATATGTTGAAGACTCCGGAGAAGATGTTGTAGCTTCTCCGCTCCGGGGAAGTACTGGACGACGAAAGGTACTCTGTCCACTGTGTCCTGTGTTTGCCTTCTGAGGAGATCAGTGCGGTTTTTCGCTGTGGCGCATCGGAACTGCCGATCTATGAGTCGAGCACCATATCCTGTTCTTATGAGGGCATCTTTCAGGGTCTGGAGGTGTGTGTCACGATCCTCCTCATCTGAGCAAATCCTGTGTATACGGAGGGTTTGTCCATAGTTGCTGAACAGAGACTAATAGCCAAGTTCCGCACACATGAGGACGGTCTCAACAGGGATCTTGAGTTCATGTCACACTATCTGTAACCCCCGTGACTTGCCTGGGTTTGCAAAACCTCACTTACTGTACTGTCTGGAGACAATACACATCTCTTTAACCTGTGATCAGTGCTCCTTCCACTCACATTATCAGCCACTTTAGGTCTTGAACAGCAGGTTAAGTGTAAGGATTCGCATTCTAATCAGTAATCTCTAAACTGTCTGTGCTTTATATGCTCTGTCTGAGGCCAGAACTCTTCATTCACCTGACGAAGAGGCAGTCCCCTCGAAAGCTTGTGAGTATATTATCAAATAATTAGGTTGGACTAAAACCTGGTGTTGTCACACTTTTTACTGTGTTTACGCCAGTCCAACGCCGGCATACCCACATCAAGCTTTGTTCATACAGCTCTTCCTGTGCCCAATAAGCAGAACTGCTAATACTCCAGTGACAGTGAAAGCTCTTCATTTCAGGGACAGTTGGCAACTGAACAGCCAACATGTATGATATTAAATGGCGCAAGTCCAAAAGCGACATCTCAAGATCCAAAAAACAGATAATTTCAAAAAGTCATTCAGTAACATGAAATTTGAAGTCAGATTACAATCAATTCCCAGTTTGTTTGAATAAGATTCTACCCATTGTGAAAACTGTTAGCAATGAAAATATATCACATGAGTGGGAAGCATTTAAAATTCCCAAACTATTTAAAATTTATTTATAAAATTTTAAGTAGATGTAGGAATACATGGAACCTCCAAGGCATTTTCTGAGGAACTCAGGAAGCTTCTGCTCCGAGTTTCAGCTACTGTCACATTTGCAAGGCTGAGAATCTTGTCGATGGCATCGGGGGCACAGCCTCAAGATAAAGGAGGGGGGGGGCGGTTTAGAACGGAGTTGAGGAGGAACTTCTTTACTCAAAGGGTGGTGAATCTCTGGAATTCTCTGCCCGTTGAAGTGGTGGAGGCTGCCTCGCTAAATATTTTCAAGAAGCGGGTTGATGGGTTTTTGATAAGAGAGGGGATTAAGGGTTATGGGGAGAGGGCAGGAAGGTGGAGCTGAGTCACGACAGATCAGCCATGATCTTATTGAATGGCGGGGCAGGCTCGAAGGGCCAGATGGCCGACTCCTGCTCCTATTTCTTATGTTCTTATCAATGTGGTCACTCTGCAGCTTAAGATATACAGGTAGGAATGGAATTGGTGACAAGACAATCGAGAAGAAATAGGCAGGCCAAGCTCCGAGTGAACCCTGATGTCGTGTATAGGCTACCATCTAGTGGAAAAGATGATTATACAGGAAAACATTTGCCAGGAAATTATGCAGCAGTTACAATGGGAGATTTTAGTTATCGAAATATGGACTGGAATAATAAATGTGAAGGGCAGGGAGGAGCAACAGTTACCAGGAGTATTTTCTGTAACAATATACTTTCAGTCCAATGGGAAAGGTGGACCTGGCTCTTGGGAATGAGGTGGGCCAAATGGCAATTAAACGTTTGACTATGGAACAGTCCATAGTAAGAATAATTAACTGGTGGAAAGCAATGTTTTTGGCCCTGGTAACTTTTAAGATCGATCAGTGCTCAAATAGAGACAGGAGGTGGTTAACACTGCAACTCAGATAAACAAAATACTGCGGATTCTGGAATCTGAAACAAGAACAGAAAATGCTGGGAAATTTCAGCAGGTCTGACAGCATCTCTGGAGAGAGAGCAGATGTGGAGAAGCCAACGTTAGACTGGGATTAGCACAGTAAGAGGTCTCACAATACCAGGTTAAAGTCCAACAAACTTATTTGGTAGCACAAGCCACGAGCTTTCAGAGCACTACCACTTCATCAGGTGAGAGGGAGTTGTGTTCACATCAGGGTATATGTAGACAAACTCAATTTACTAAATAATGGTTGGAATGCGAGTCCTTACAAGTTAAAGGTACAGACAATGTGAGTGGAGAAAGGGTTAAGCACAGGTTAAAGAGATATGTATCCTAGTGGGAAGGTTGGCTAAGGCTACTGGGGAGACTTTAAACTAGAATGGATGGGGGGAGGGAATTGAAATGAAGTGACTGGGAGCGAGGAGGTTAACTCGCAAATAGAGGGGGATTGTCGACAGGGTAAGGAGGAGGATAGACGGGTGACTGAAAAGGGGAGCGCTCAGACCGAAGGTTTGAAATGTGTTTATTTTAACAGTAGGAGCGTGGATCACTGCTTGGAATTGTGATGTGGTGGCCATTACGGAGACTTGGATGTCTCACGGATAGGCCTGGATACTTCAAGTGCCAGGTTTCAGATGTTTCAGGAGGGACAGGGAGGGAGGCAAAAGAGGTGGGGAAGTGGCACTGTTGATCAGGGATAGTGTCACAGTTGTAGAGAAGATGGACGCCGTGGAGGGATTGTCTACGGAGTCTCTGTGGGTGGAAGTTCAGATCAGGAAGGGGTCAATAACTTTACAGGGTGTTTTCTAGAGGCCGCCCAATAGTAACAGAGTTGTTGAGGAACAAATAGGGAAACAGATCCTGGAGAGATGTAAGAATAACAGCAGGATATAGATAGATAGGCTGGTATATTGGGCAGATAAATGGCAGATGGAATTTAATCCTGATAAATGCGAGGTGATGCATTTGGGAAGGAATAATGTAGAGGGGAGTTACATGATAAAAGGTAGACCTATTAAGAGTATAGAAATGCAGAGGGACCTGGGAGTGCAAGTGCACAAGTCTCTAAAGGTGGCAACACAGGTGGAGAAGGTTGCGAAGAAAGCTTATGGTATGCTAGCCTTTACAGAAAGGGGTATAGAGTATAAGAGCTGGCGTCTAATGCTGCAGTTGTATAGAACATTTGGAGTACTGCGTCCAGTTCTGGTCACCTTACTACCGGAAGGACGTGGAGACCCTGGAGAGAGTGCAGAGGAGGTTTACCAGGATGCTGCTTGGTATGGAAGGACTGGGTTATGAGGAAAGATTGGGTAAATTGGGGCTCTTTTCCTTAGACAGACAGAGATAAAGGGGGGATCTCGGGACATTCCTGGAAATCAACTGTTACGTGTGTTGATGTTTGTCTCTTGCTCCACAGTTGTGTCGGTCCACCTTGTTGTCTAACGAGGGGCATGCACACGGTGGGTCGTGCATGGGCTGCTCTTGGATGTTTCAAGAATAGCCTAGTACGTCGCGTCGTTTGTGTGTGCTTAAACTGGACCAGCAGATGGGCACCACAATTGCTCAGTGACTATCACTGCTAGCTGTGCAGATACATGGATTTAGACCAGTGACTGTGGGAGTTTGTGCATTCTCCCTGTGGTTGCGTGGGTTTCCTCCCACACCCCAAAGATGTGCTCTTAGGCTGATTGGTGTAACAAATTTTCCTAAATTATTCTCCCCTTAATCTGGTTTCCAATGGGGTTACCGTAAGCAAAGACATGGGTCAAGGGTGGAGGAGGAAAAACACATTGTTAAGATGGCGGCACGGGCTCATTGGGCCGAAGGGCCTGTTTCTCGTGCTGTGTTGTTCTTTGTGATGGGAGACTTTAATTTCCCAAATATCGATAGGAATATCCCTAGGGGTTTGGATGGGGAGGAATTTGTTAGGTATGTTCAGGAGGGTTTCCTGACACAGTATGTGGATAAGCCTACAAGAGGAAAGGCTGTACTCGATCTGGTATTGGGTAATGAACCTGGACAGGTGTCTGATCTCTCAGTGGGACAGCATTTTAGGGATAGTGATCATAACTCTATCTCCTTTACACTAGCATTGGAGAGGGATAGGATCAGGCAGGCTAGGAAAGTACTTATCTGGAGTAAGGGGAAATATGAAGCCATCAGGAAGGAAATTAGAGACGTAAATTGGAAGGAAGTTTCTCGGGGAAATGTACTGAAGCAAGGTGGTAGATTTTCAAGGAATGTTTGTCTGGAGCTCTGCACGACAATGTTCTGATAGACAGGGAGGTTATGATAGGTCACAGGAACCATGGTACACAAAAGTTGTAACGAATCCAGTAAAGAAGAAAAGGTTCAGGGAGTTAGGTAATGTTTAGGGATCTAGAGGAGTATATGCCTCGTAGGAAGGAACTTGAGGAAATTAAGAGAGCCAGAAGGGGGTCATGAGAAGGCCTGGCAGCTAAGATTAAGGAAAACCCTAAGGCCTTCTACAAATATGGGAAGAGTAAAGGGATGTTATGTGAAGGAACAGGACCTATAAAATGTGACGGTGGGAAAGTTTGTATAGAGCCAGTAGAAGTAGCAGAGGTGTTCAATGAATACTTTAGTTCGGTATTCACGGTGGAAAAAGATCTGGGTGGTTGTACTGCAGGTTTGCCGGGGACTGAAAAGATTGAGTATGTGGACATTAAGAAATAGGATGTGTTGAAGCTTCTGAATAGAATCAAGGTTGATAGTCGCCAGGGCCGAATGGGATTTACCCCAGATTACAATGGGAGGCGAGGGAAGAGATTGCAGAGCCTCTGGCGATGATCTCTGCATCGTCGATGGAGACGGGACAGGTTCCGGATGTGGTTCCTATATTCAAGAAAGGGAATAGGGATAGCCCAGGAAATTATCCACTGTGAGTCTAACCTCAGTGGTTGGTAAGTTGATGGAAATGATCCTGAGAGACAGGATTTATGAACATTTAGAGAAGCATAGTTGATCAAGAGCAGACAGCACAGCTTTGTTAAAGGCAAATCGTGCCTTACGAGCCTGGTTGAGTTTTTTGAAAATGTGACCAAACACATTGACGAAGGAAGTGGTGGATGTGGTTTATATGGACTTCAGCAAGGCGGTCGATAAGGTTCCCCATGCAAGGCTTATTGAGAAAGTGAGTAGTTGTGGATGGGTCTTTTTCTGCCTGGAGGTCAGTCACCAGTGGAGTGCCCCAGGGATCTGATCTCGGACCCTTGCTGTTTGTGATTTTTATAAATGACCTGGATGAGGAAGTGGAGGGATGAGTTGGTAAGTTTGCTGATGACACGAAGCTTGGAGGTGTTGTGGATAAATGGGAAGTCAGAAGTTGCAGCGTGACATAGATAGGATGCAAGACTGGGCGGAGAAGTGGCAGATGGACTTTAACCTGGATAAATGTGTAGTGGTACATTTTGGCAGGTCCAATGGGATGAAGGAATATAATATTAAGGGTAAGACTCTTAGCAGTGTGGAAGATCAGAAGGATCCTGGGGTCTGGGTTCATAGGAATCTCAAATCGGCTTCGCAGGTAGAGGACGTGGTTGAGAAGGCTTATGGTGTACTGGCCTTCATCAATCGAGGGACTGAGTTTAGGAGTCGGGAGATAATGCTGCAGCTTTATGAGACCCTAGTCAGAGCCCACTTGGAGTACTGTGCTCAGTTCTGGAAGGATGTGGAAGCTATTGAAAGGGTGCAGATGAGATTTACAAGGATGTTACCTGGATTGGGTAGCATGCCTTATGAGGATAGGTTGAGAGAGCTCAGTCTTTTCTCCTTGGAGAGATGAAGGATGAGAGGGGACCTGATAGAGGTTTATAAGGTGATGAGAGGTATTGATCGGATGGACTCTGAGGCTTTTTCCCAGAGCTGAAATGGCTGCCACAAGACGACATAGGTTTAAGGTGCTGGGGAGTAGGTACAGAGGAGATGTCAGGGATAAGGTTTTCACTCAGAGGGTGGTGGGTGAGTGGAATCGGCTGCTGTTGGTGGTGGTGGAGGCAAACTCGTTAGGGTCTTTTAAGAGATGTCTAGATGAGTACATGGGACTTGATAGGATTGAGGGTTATAAGTAAGCCCAGTAGGTAGAGATACGATCTGCGCAACTTGTGGGCCGAAGGGCCTGTTTGTGCTGTAGCTTTTCTATGATTCTATGTATTGTCTCCAGCCTGGACAATTAGTGAGATTTTGCAAGCCCAGGCAAGTCGTTGGGGTTACAGCTAGTGTGACATGAACCCAAGATCTCAGTTGAGGCCGCCCTCACGTGCGCGTAACTTGTTTATCAGTTTCTGGTCAGTGATTCTGCATCGTCGTGTGTCATGAAAGCCGCCTCGGAGAACGCTTACTTGAAGACCAGAGGCTGAATGACCGTGACTGCTGATGTCCCCAACAGGAAGGGAACACTCTTGCCTGTTGATTGTCGAGCGGTGTTCATTCATTCGTTGTCGTAGCATTTGCATGGTCTCCACAATGTACCATGCTTTGTGACATCCTTTCCTGCAGTGTATCAGATAGACAACATTGGCCGAGTTGCAGGGGTATGTAACGTATACCTGGTGGATGGTGTTCTCACGTGAAATGATGGCATCCATGCCGATGATCTGGCACATCTTGCAGAGATTGCTGTGGCAGGGTTGTGTGGTGTCGTGGTCGTTGTTCACCTGAAGACTGGCTAGTTTGCTGCAGATAATGGTCTATTTGAGGCTGCATGGTTGTTTGAAAGCAAGAAGTGGGGGTGTGGGGATGGCCTTGGCGAGATGTTCTTCTTCATCGATGACATGTTGAAGGCTCAGGAGAAGATGTCGTAGCTTCTCCATTCCAGGGAAGTACTGAATGACAAAGGACACTCTGTCCACCGTGTCCTGTGTTTGTCTTCTGAGGAGGTCAGTGTGGTATTTCACTGTGGCACATTGGATCTGTCAATCGAAGAGTCAAGCACCTTATCCTGTTCTTATAAGGGTATCTTTCAGGTCTAGAAGCATCTGTTACAATCCTACTCATCTGAGCTGATCCAGTGTATACAGAGGGCTTAATGTGTTTAGGGTGGGAGCTGGAGAAGTGGAGCATCATGAGGTTATCCATGGACTTGCGGTACAGTGAAGTGTTGAAGTGACCATCCTTGATGGAGATGCATGTGTCCAAGAACACAACTGATTCCAAAGAGTATTCCATGGTGAGTCTGATGGTGGGTTAGAACTTGTTGACGTCATCATATAGTTGTTTCAGTGATTGTTCACCATGAGTCTAAAGGAAGAAAATGTCATTGATGTATCTAGTTGAAGGTCCTGTGTGAAGAGGTCTTGTTTGAACCTGTGCATGATGATGTTGGCATATTGAGGTGCGAATTTGGTCCCCATGGCTGATCCGTGTGTCTGGATGAAGAACTAGTTGTTGAAAATGAAGACGCTGTGGTCCAGAATGAAACGGATGAGTTGTAAAATTGCATCTGGAGATTAGCAGCTGTCCACATTGAATACTGAGGCAGTTGCAGCAATGCCATCGTTGTGGGGGATGCTGGTGTAGAGAACCAAGATATCCATTGTGACCAGGAGTGCTCCTGGTTCAACTGCTCCACATGTGCTGAGTTTCTGTAAGAAGTCCGTAGTGTCGCAACAAAAGCTGGAGGTTCTTTGTACAATGGGCTTCATTCAGGATGCCCTCGACATAGCCAGAGAGGTTCTCGCACAGGTCCCATTGCCTGACACGATGGACGGTCAGGTGTGTTCGCCTTGTATTTTTGGGAGGCAGTCGAGATTTCCAACGGGGAGTATGTGGGATGAGTGTGGAGGGTGCTCTGAAGAACCGGATCAAAGATCTTGATCAGACCGTTTAGTTGACAGGCGTAATCTTTGGTCAGATCTGCATGTAACTGTTTGTAGTGTTCCTCGTTATTCAGTTGTCGGTACACTTTGCAGTAATCCGTTTTGTTCAGTATGATGGTGGCCCCTCCTTTGTCTGCTGGTTTGATGACAATGTTGCAGTGAGTCTTGACAGCACTGATGGCGTTGCGCTTGGATGACGTTCAGGGCTGTCTTGTGAGTGTAGCTGATGAATCTGGCATTGATGCACGGCCTGGCAGCTTGGGCATATATGTCAAGTCGAGGGCAGTGGCCTTCTGGAGGAGTCCAGTTCAACTCTTTCCTCTTCAGTTGCTGTACCGCAGATCTCCTTCATTGGCTGTCTCATTGTGCTCATCTCTTGGGGTTTGTGAAAGAACTCCCGCAGCCTCATTTGCCTGATGAATTCCTCTGTGCGTGCTGAGAGACTGGTGGGGTCCACTTTGGTGGTAGGGCAGAAATTGAACCCTCGGCTCAGAAATTGAGTCCCAGGGTTCCTGAAGAACCCTACCACAGCAAGATGTGCCGGATCATCGACACAGATGCCATCATCTCGCATGACAACACCATCCACCAGGTACATGGTACATACTCTTGCAACTCAGCCAATGTTGTCTACCTGATACACTGCAGGAAAGGATGTCCCAAGGCATGGTACCCTGCAGACACTACGGCAACGGATGCATCAACAACGCTTGACAATCACTAAGCAGGAGTGTTCTCTCCCTGTTGGGGAACACTTCAGCAATCACCGACATTCAGCCTCAGATCTTCGGGTAAACATTCTCCAAGGCAGCCTTTACAACACACAATGCAGAACTGCTTGAGCAGAAACTGATAGCCAAGTTCCGCATACATGAGGACAGCCTCAACTGGGATCTTGGGATCATTATCTGTAACCCCCATGACTTGCCCGGGCTTGCAAAATCTCTAACTGTCCCAGCTGGAGACAATGCACATTACACATCTCTTTAACCTGTGCTTAACCCTCTCTCCACTTACATTGTCTTGGCCTTTAATACTTAATTACCTGTAAGAACTCTCATTCTAACCATTATCTTGTAAATTGAATTTATGTCTATATATGCCGTGTTTGTGAACACAACTCCCACTCACCTGATGAAGGGTCAGTGCTCCGAAAGCTTGTGCTACCAAATAAATTTGTTGGACTTCAACTTGGTGTGGTGAGAGAGAACAGAGCCATTGTTGAGTCTAAATGACTCTCCATCAGAGTCACAAATACTTTAAGCTAGCAAGTGGGGAGGGGGGAGATAGTTGTATAGTGGTTAATGGGAAACAACACAGCAGGTTAGTATTGGGGAGCTGGATTCAACTGCATGCAAAACAATGTAAAAAGTTAAAAGAGAGAGAGGTGAATACAGGTTAAAGTCCCCAGAACAAACAACAGGACAGCGTTTGGAAATGGTTTGGAATCTACCTTCTGGTACAGTAAATAAGGGAATGACACTGAGAAAGGGGTTGGTTAATGCAGGACTGAGTGTGTTGTATTTGAGTGCATGCAGTACATGAAATAAAGTAAATGAGCTTGTAATGCAGATTGAGATTGACATGCCATCAGAGACATGGCTGCAAGGAGATCAGGGCTAGGAGCTAAATATGCAAGGATACACATCCTTGGAAAAGATAGGCAGGTGAGCAAGAATTGCCTTGTTAGTTCAAAATGAAATTAAATCGATAGCAAAAAACAACATTAGTTCAGAAGATGTAGAATCTATGTGGGTCGAGTTGAGGAACAGCAAAGGTAAAAAGACCTTGATGGGAGTTACATATTGGCCTCTGAGCCACAGTCAGGATGTGGGGCACAAGATACATATCTCTTATCTCCTAGTGTAAGAAAGGCAAGGTTACAGTAATCATGGGAGGACTTCAATATGCTGGAGTGGGAAATCAGATTGGTAGTGGATCCTGAGAAAAGGAGTTTGCGGAATGACTACAAGATGACTTTCTGGCTTTGATGGAGCCCACTACAGACAAGCAACTCTGGATTTGGCAATGTGTAATGATGCGGACTTGAGGCAGTAACCATAATGATAGGATTCTCCCCACAGAGAGTGAGAAGCTGGAATCAGATGTAATGTTTTTGCAGTTGAGTAAAGGCAACGACAGAGGTATGAGGGAGGTGTTTGCCAGAGTTGATTAGGAGAGGAACCTAGCAAGAAAGATAATGGTGGAGTAGATAATGGATAATGGAGGTGGAGCAATGACAGGAGTTTCTGGGAGTAATGCGTGGGAGACACAGCAAAATCTCATCCCAAGGGAAGAAGCAGTACATTAAGAGGAGGACAAGGCAAAAATGGCTGATGAGAAGTCTGGGACAGCATTAAAGCAAAATTTTATGATGTGGCCAAGTTCAGTGTGAAGCCAGGGGATTGGGAAGCCATTAAAGACCACGAAACAGGCCTTTTGGCCCAACTTGTCCATGCCATCCAATTTTTAATCATTAAGCTGGCCCCAACTGCCCACATTTGGCCCATCTTCCTCAATTGCCATCTTATCCACGTAACTGTCTAAATGCTTCTTAAAAAACAAAATTGTATCCGCCTCTACTACTGCCTCTGGCAGCTTGTTCCAGACACTCACTACCCTGTGTGAAAAAACTGCCCTGTGTGAAAAAACTGCCCCTCTGGACCCTTTTATATCTCTCTCTTCTCATCTTAAAGCTATGTTCTCCAGTTTTAGACTCTCCTACCTTTGGGAAAAGATATTGACCATCTAGCTGATCTATGCCCCTCATTATTTTATACACCTGTATAAAATACGTTTGACAAAGTACCCCATAAGAGGTTATTGCAGAAGTTCAGGGGACTTGGAGTTGGGGGTAGGGTGTTAGCATGGATAGAGGATTGGTTGTCAAATAGGAGGCAGAGAGTGGGGGTCAACGGGTGCTATTCGGATTGGCGGATGGTGACTAGTGGAGTGCCCCAGGGGTCGGTGCTGGAGCCTCAGCTTTTTACCATTTATATAGATGATCTGGAGGAGGGAACCGAGTGTAGGGTGTCGAAATTTGCTGATGACACCAAGATTGGGGGATCGGCAAATTGTGCGGAGGGTGTGGAGAGTCTGCAGAAGGATCTAGATAGGCTGTGCAAATGGGCCAGGAAATGGCAAATGGAATTTAATGTTGGCAAGTGTGAGGTGCTCTACTTTGGAAGGAAGAATGGTAGGAAGGACTATTACTTACGTGGCGAAAAACTGCAGCAGGCGACGGTGCAGAGGGACCTCGGGGTCCTTGCGCATGAGTCGCAAAAACCCAGCTTGCAGGTGCAGCAGGTGGTCAGGAAGGCGAATGGGATGCTGGCCTTCATAGCGAAGGGGATTGAATATAAAAGTAGGGAGGTTTTGCTGCAGCTGTATAGGGCATTGGTGAGGCCGCAGCTGGAGAACTGTGTGCAGTTTTGGGCGCCGCACCTGCGCAAAGATATTTTGGCCTTGGAGGGAGTGCAGAGGAGGTTTACTAGGTTGATACCGGAGTTGAGGGGGTTGAGCTGTGAGGAGAGGCTGAATGAACTAGGCTTGTACTCGTTGAAGTTTAGAAGAATGAGGGGAGATCTCATTGAGACGTATAAGATGATGAATGGGATGGATAAGATAGAGGTGGAGAGACTCTTCCCGCTCAAAAAAGACAGTAGGACTAGGGGGCACAGCCTCAAGATAAAGGGGGGGCATTTTAGAACGGAGTTGAGGAGGAACTTCTTCACTCAAAGGGTGGTGAATCTCTGGAATTCTCTACCCGTTGAAGTGGTGGAGGCTGCCTTGCTAAATATTTTCAAGAAGCGGGTTGACGGGTTTTTGATAAGAGAGGGGATTAAGGGTTATGGGGAGAGGGCCGGAATGTGGAACTGAGCCACGACAGATCAGCCATGATCTTATTGAATGGCGGGGCAGGCTCGAAGGGCTAGTTGGCCTACTCCTGCTCCTATTTCTTATGTTCTTATAAGATTACTCCTCAGCCCCCTACACTCCAGGCATAAAAGTCCCAGTCTACCCAGTCTCTCCTAAGATCCATCAAGTCCCAGTTGCATCCTAGTAAATCTTTTCTGCACTCTTTTTAGTTTAATAGTATCCTTTCTATAATAGGGTGACCATAACTGTACACAGTATTCCAAGTGTTGCTTTACCAATGTCATGAACAACACATCCAAACTCTTGTATACAACGTTCTGACCAATGAAACCAAGCATGCCAAATGCCTTCTTCACCACCCTGTCCACTTGTAACTCCACTTTCAAGGAGCTATCAACCTGCGCTCCTAGATCTCTTTGTTCTATAACTCTCCCCAATGTCCTACCATTAACTGAGTAAGTCCTGCCCTGGTTCAATTTACCAAACTGGATCACATCGCATTTATCTAAATTAAAGTCCAGATGGAATGCAGATGCATTCCACAGCCCACTGGTCCAAATGATCAAGTTCCCATTGCAATCTGAGATAACCTTCTTCACTGCCCACTGTGCCACCAATCTTGGTGTCATTCGCAAGCTTATTAACCATGATTCCAAATTCTCATCTAAATCATTAACATAAATGACAAATAAAGTGGACCCAGCACCAATTCCTGAGGCACACCGCTGGTCACAGGCCTTCAGTTTGGAAAAACAACTCTCTCCAGCCACCCTCTCACTGCCTTCTGTCATCAAGCCAATTTTGTATCCAACTGGCTACCTCACCTTAGATCCCGAGATTTAAACTCATGCAACAATCCATGTGGTACCTTGTCACCCTTGCTAAAGACCATGTAGACAACATTGGTGAGGCCGCAGCTGGAGTACTGTGTGCAGTTTTGGGCGCCGCACCTGCGCAAGGATGTTTTGGCCCTGGAGGGAGTGCAGAGGAGGTTTACTCGGCTGATACCGGAGTTGAGGGGATTGAGCTATGAGGAGAGGCTGAATAAACTAGGCTTGTACTCGTTAGAGTTTAGAAGAATGAGGGGAGATCTCATTGAGACGTATAAGATGATGAATGGGATGGATAGGATAGAGGTGGAGAGACTGTTCCCGCTCAAAAAAGACAGTAGGACTAGGGGGCACAGCCTCAAGATAAAGGGGGGGGGCGGTTTAGAACAGAGTTGAGGAGGAACTTCTTCACTCAAAGGGTGGTGAATCTCTGGAATTCTCTGCCCGTTGAAGTGGTGGAGGCTGCCTCGCTAAATATTTTTAAGAAACGGGTTGATGGGTTTTTGATAAGAGAAGGGATTAAGGGTTATGGGGAGAGGGCGGGAAGGTGGAGCTGAGTCACGACAGATCAGCCATGATCTTATTGAATGGCGGGGCAGGCTCGAAGGGCCAGATGGCCTACTCCTGCTCCTATTTCTTATGTTCTTATGTTCTTATGTTCTAACATCAACTGTATTGCCTTCATCTATCTTCTTGGTTACCCCTTCAAAAACCTCAAGCAAATTTGTGACATGATTTTCCACTCACAAAGCCCTGCTGACTGTCCCTAATCAGACCTTGCTTTGCTAAATGCCGGCAGATCCTATCTCAGAATACTTTCTAACAAATTACTCACTGCAGACATTAGGCTCACCAGCCTGAGGTTCCCAGGCTTTGCCTGCAGCCCTTCTTAAACAAAGGCACAACATTTGTCAGCTTCCAATTTTCAAGGACCTCACTTGCGGCTGTCAATGATTCAAATATCTCTGCTCGGGACCTGAAATCTCCCCCCTAGCCTCGCGCAATGTCCTTGAATACACTTCATCAGGTCCTGGGGGTTTACCTACCTTCATGCACTTTAAGACTTCTACACCATCATCTCCGTAATATATACACTCCTCAAGACATCACTATTTATTTCACCAAGTTCCTTAACAGCCATGCCTTCCTCAACATTAAATACAGATGAGAAACATTCATTTAGGATCTCACCCATTTCTCGTGGATCCTTAAGCAGCTCTATCTCTTCCGAGTCACTCTTTTGCCCTTTATGTATTCCTAGAAGCTCTATGGATTTTCCTTTGCCTTATCTGCCAAAGCAATTTTGTGTCATCTTTTCGCCCTCCCGATTTTTCTACTTACTCTGACATGCTCTCTGCTCTTCAATGGATCCATTTGATCCCAGTTGCCTATGCAGGTCATATGCCACCTCCTTCTTCTTGACCAGGCTCTCAATATCAAGAGCTCCGTACTTCTACCATAAGAACATAAGAAATAGGAGCAGGAGTCGGCCATCTGGCCCTTCGAGCCTGCCCCGCCATTCAATAAGATCATGGCTGATCTGTCGTGGCTCAGTTCCACATTCCGGCCCTCTCCCCATAACCCTTAATCCCCTCTCTTATCAAAAACCCGTCAACCCGCTTCTTGAAAATATTTAGCGAGGCAGCCTCCACCACTTCAACGGGTAGAGAATTCCAGAGATTCACCACCCTTTGAGTGAAGAAGTTCCTCCTCAACTCCGTTCTAAAACACCCCCCCTTTATCTTGAGGCTGTGCCCCCTAGTCCTACTGTCTTTTTTGAGCGGGAAGAGTCTCTCCACCTCTATCCTATCCAACCCATTCATCATCTTATACGTCTCAATGAGATCTCCCCTCATTCTTCTAAACTCTAACGAGTACAAGCCTAGTTCATTCAGCCTCTCCTCATAGCTCAACCCCAACTCCGGTATCAACCTAGTGAACCTCCTCTGCACTCCCTCCAAGGCCAAAATATCTTTGCGCAGGTGCGGCGCCCAAAACTGCACACAGTACTCCAGCTGCGGCCTCACCAGTGCCCTATACAGCTGCAGCAAGACCTCCCTACTTTTATATTCAATCCCCCTCGCTATGAAGGCCAGCATCCCATTCGCCTTCCTGACCACCTGCAAGCTGGGTTTTTGCGACTCATGCACAGGGACCCCGAGGTCCCTCTGCACCGTCGCCTGCTGCAGTTTTTCGCCACGTAAGTAATAATCCTTCCTACCGTTATTCCTTCCAAAGTGGACCACCTCACACTTGCCAACATTAAATTCCATTTGCCATTTCCTGGCCATTCGCCCAGCCTATCTAGATCCTTCTGCACACCCTCCGCACAATTTGCCGTTCCAGCCTTACCCTTAGCCTACCAGCCTTACCCTTTACACTAAATGGAATGTGCTTACTCTGAACCCTGGTTAACACACTTTTGAAAGCCTCTCACTTACCAGACATCCCTTTATCTGCCAACAGACTCCCCCAATCAACTTCTGAAAGTTCCCGTCTAAATCCATCAAGTTAGGGGAAGATATTTTTTCATATATTGACCAGCGTGGCTTGACATGCTCTATTCATAGATCATAGATTCCTACAGCGTAGAAGATGGCCTTTTGGCTCATTGTGTCTGCACCAACTGCAATTCCACCCAGGCGTTATCCCCATAATCCCATGCCTTTCCCTTGCTATTTCCCCTGACACGTTTTTGGTTTGTGGGAAGAAACCAAAGCACCTGGAGGAACTCCACACATGCACGGGGAGAATGTGCAAACTCCACACAAACAGTGACTCAAGCCGGGAAACAAACCCAAGTCCCTGGTGCTGAGATAGCAGTGCTAATCATTGTGCCATCCTATTACTGAAATGTTCTCACAGCTCAATAAACGGATCTGTAGTGGTGGTTAAAAAGGTACTCTGACCGTGAAGTCTTCCCCTCCATGTCCATTATACTCAGCTTCATTCAGGAATTCAGTACAGTTAAACATAGAGATCAGCAAGTTGGCTAGCCCAGTTGCCCCCCTCCTTTTGAAGCTGCACTGAAATAACATCTGAATGAGAGACTCAGCACTGCAACACATGGAATGCATTCATCTGTTAATTTGTTTCCAGGCTTTGTATACTTCAGTAAAAGATTTTTGACTGAGGAGACACATTGCTTGCTCTGTTCACAAAGTGGACACATAGTTACCCAGTACAATAAACATCAGGCATTGTTTGCATGTCATTGACTGCAAAATCCAGGTAATTAAGTCACAATGGTCGATCTTGGTCGCTGTGATTAGCAATAGGAAAACCACCCCCTTTCACCACATTGAGCAATCAGTAGAATTTACCCAATGGCTGTTCTGAGATGCAATGAATCACAACTTTGCTCTTTGGGAGCATTACAAGAACTGAATTACCTTACTATTTACTCAGAACATAACAACTTTCTATGATATTTAAGTCCCATGATTATCAATCATTTTCTACAACACTTGCTGGGAAAGAATATAGACCTGGTCTACATGATGGTCACGATCAGTCAAGAATTTGGTTGGGAAAGGAAATTTTGACTAGCCAAACAACATCCAACCCACACGGTGGCACAGTGGTTAGCACTGCTGTCTCACAGTACCAGGGATCCATGTTCAAGTCCAATCTCAGGTAGCTGTCTGTGCGGAGTTTGCACTTTCTCCCAGTGTCGCATTGGTCTCCTCCAGATACTCCGATTTCCTCCCACAGTCTAAAGATGTGCAGGTTATGCTGAGTGGTCACATTAAATTGACCTTTGTCAGGGAGATAGCAGATAAATACATGGGATAGAATCTGGATAGGATTGTTGTTGCTGCAGGCTGGATGGGCTGAATAGCCTCCTTCTATACTGTCGGGATTCTATTTCTTGGATAGTCTCCAAGAAATGGAGACTACAACCTTTCAGTGATGATACCTAAGCTGACCTTCAAGACCTAAATGACCATCCCTCTCGGGTTGCAAAATCAAAGAAACACACCTTAAATGTAGCACATCAGTAAACTTGATTGGCCACATCAAGTCAACTACCTTCAAGAACCTCCAGTGTACATTAATGTCAAAACAATACAATTGGAACAAACAACATAATATTCAGCAACCTCAAAACATTTTCAATCAAACAAGATAATGGAAGCTTTTGCATCACTTCAAACTAGTTAATTTAGAGTAGGAGATACAGAACTTAGCCAGGTGACCAGCCTTTCTTGAAAATGTGCTAAATCCAGAGGTAAATCTGACACCAAAATCATCAGTGTGAAGAGTTACAGGAGTTTAATAGCTGAACCAAAAAAAACATAATTGAAAAAAGGGCACAAATGGCAACTGCTGGAAACTGACAGTAGGTCAGATCTTTGGAGTGTGGGAGGAGACCAGGGCACCAGGAAGAAATCTACACAGGCATGGGGAGAACGTGCAAACTTCAGTGTGTTTGTTGAACGGGCTTCATTCACACAAGAGTCTTTTCAAATGATTATCAACCAATGTAATTTTACTAATTGAAAACATATTTATAATTCACCATCAAATGTCAATCTTAATGAATTAGAGATCAGCCAGAATTTTAAAGGCAAAAATTAAATGCAAAGGTCCATCACACAAAGGAATATGTTTCAATGTAAATCAGAAATCTATTCCACTCAAGCTAAAACTCTGAAGAATAAATTACACAAACCTGTTGTTGGACACTGTAAATGGTTTGTTGGGGCTGCTGATATTGCTGAAAAGCAAACAGATAGCACTGTGAATGAAAACCAACAGGCAATGAAAATTTTATTTGTTCACTACTGTCTTTACATAGACCATTGTACAGCAAATTAAACACTGAGCAACTCCTCTGTAGCAGATTTATTTATGATAAAATGGCTCTTCAGACACAAGAGTCCCAATCACAACCAAATATTTGCACATGGGTTGATAGAGAGAAACTTTCCATGGGCTGTGGAGTCTTGCACCAGGGGACCTAGTCTAACTATCAGAGTATACTTTTCAGAAACGTCTCTACAATGAAAATCAGGCAGAAGTCTGGAACTCATTGGCAAATGGCAATTAATGCAGGATGAAGTGTTTAAAAGACATTAAGAGACTTTTTTGAGGCAGAGAGAGCAAAAGGATGGGCCACATATCAGCCATATCTCACTGAATTGGCAACAGCCTGCTCCTCCTGTTTCCACATCCCTCTTCCAAGGGTTCCAAAAAAATAAGAGTTCAAATTCAGCTCTGAAGAAGTGTCATACAGGCTTAAAATGTTAAGTGTTTTCCTTTCTGCAGCTGTTGCCAGACCAAATGAGTTTTTCCAGCATTCAAATTCAATTTGTTGGATGCTTAGATTTTGTCATCAGATTCCTCACATTTTGAATTCTTAATATTGGGCCTGGCACAAGAGCAGAGAAAAATCTCCACAAGCAGAAAGTAATATGGATGGATTATTTCCAAACGCACAAGTTAAAAGTACAGCAAAACAGTTTACAAGAAACACCTCATTGGACTGGTGGAGCAGAAATGTAAAACAGAAGCGGGGATATTCCATCAAATACAGTGCACTATCAAGACTTTACTTTGGAGACCAAAGTAATTAAAACACATTATTATATTGAGGACAGTAGGACTTTCACCTAGTAGGACTACAGTCAAACTGTATGCAGTTCTGGTCACATTATAGAAAGGATGTTAATTGTTCTGGAGATGGGGCAGAGGAGGTTTACAAGAATGTTTTCGGGGTTAGAAAAGTGTAATTATGAGGAAAAATTCAATATGTTGGGGTTATTTTCCTTGGAACAAAGGTAGCCGAGGGCTGACGACTGAGGTGCACAGTATTACGTGGCAAGAGATAGACTGGACAAGACAAAACTATTACCCTTAGTGGAGAATTCCAGAACCAAGGAACATAGATTCAAGGTAAGTGCAGAAGATGAAGAGGGGACATGAGAAAAAAAAAGTGCAGAAGGTAGTGCGTGTTTGGAATTTAGTGCCTGAGCTGATGGTGGAGGCAGAGAAACTCTTAAAAAGTATTTGGATCTGCACCTAAGTGCTGCAAGCTATGGGCTGGTTGCAGGAGGGTGGGATTAGAAAGGCTATCTGGGTGTCCTTGGGCTGACATGGACAACATGGACCAAATGGCTTCTATAGAACCCTACGGTGCAGAAAGAGGTCCTTTGGCCCATCGAGTCTGCACCAAACACAATCCCACCCACGCCCTACCCCCATATCCCTACATCCCTCCAACCTCCGCTTCCCTGGACACTAAGGGGCAATTTCTTAGCATGGCCAATCAACCTAACCTGCACATCTTTGGACTGTGGGAGGAAACCGGAGCACCCGGAGGAAACCCACGCAGACACGAGGAGAATGTGCAAACTCCACACAGACAGTGACCCGAACCAGGAATCAAACCCAGGACCCTGAAGCTGTGAAGCAGCAGTGCTAACCACTGTGCAACCATGCTGCCCATTTCTTCTGTTCTGTAACTTTTCTGTCGTTCTAAATCACAAGCATTATTGAGCATATAGTATTTTAAATTTTCTGTCAGTACACTTGTTATTCAGCATCTCAAATTCCTCACCCAGCATCCACAGGTGACAGCCCTCATCAACAATGTTCAGATGAATGTTTTTCTGGACTATATTGATGATTTGTTTAAGTGCTCAGCTGTACACTATGGTAATTTAAAGAGTTAACCTGTGAGTAGCCTATTTAGCAAATATTTATTTTAGCCAGTTACCTTAAAAGTATGAACACCACCACTTTAGCGGGTATAATTTCTAATAATCTTATACCCTCAATGCAACATGACACTTACCTCCCAACTCTTCTGTGCTGCTTGAGTCATGGGTAAATGTCATCTATTTCTCACTGATTCATTCTTCCCATGAATATCTGAGCCCTTTCCCTCCACCTCTTAGTGCACTGATTCCAAACACAGAATAAACTAAACAAAAACTCAATGTGTCAACCAGCAGCAAATGTAACAAATTGGAAGCTTCCTAATTACAAATTGGAACAACCCCTTTGTAATTGGGATAATCTACAACTCTCTGTCCCACATCTGATCATTTACCACTGCAAAATAATTTAAAAATACAGAATATATCAGCCTCCGACAACATACCAATTCTGCAATGTTTACAATGTATAACCAACCAAACAAGGAGGCAATCTGACCTGCTCCTGGCGCCATCATTCATTTGAACATTTAAATCATCCAGAGTTAGAGACATATCTCTACACCTTGTAATCAACAATGACCATAACACAGATCTAACTGTCTTTAAAGAAACATTAACCAGTACATATTTGACCAATAGTGATCACAAGAAGGAACATTCACTTCATTAAAGATAAATTCCATGAGCAAAAGGATTCAGTCTCAAGGTCACAAGAACTCTACGCCAACCATTTGATAAAGACAAATGTCAAGAAGCCAGGTGTCAAGAGGCCAGAGCAGGATGGATGTAACAATGGTCTGGAGGCAATGCAGATGGAGAAGAATGTGAACCAGAGGCTGCTGGATCTGCACAAACTCTCTTCTGAGAACACCGGCCCTCATCTGTGAGACTTCCTGGAGACTCACTATTTCAGTTGCTCTTTTATCACTTGCAGCAATCAACTGCGCAACTACATTATAGTACCACTGAATTCCTCTGCATTTCTGTTGGTAATACGAGAATACACGACAATCCTACCTGTTGCAGTGCCACAGCTGCAGCTGCTGCCTGTTGCTGTAAGGCTGCTGACTGGGTGAGCTGATAGCCTGTAGCTGTTTGAGTAGTGAGGCCTGCTGCAGCCAGAGCTGTTTGTTGGGTGTACATGGCTGGAGAAGCCCCGAGCAATGATGGCTGAACACCAAGGGCACCTGAAGAAACAAATGCAAAATTTACAGCATTGAACAAAGAACAAAGCACGGGAAACAGGCCCTTCGGCCCAAGGATTCTACATTGGTAGAATCTTTCACAATAGGTTGACTGTGTTCATTATTACCAAGACCAAACCATAAGCAGGATTAAACAATTGCAATGGCCTCATGAGCTCATGACACCAAGTCAACAACCTTTCAAAAGCAAAACATCGCAGATCCTGGAGTTAGAAACAAAATATACTGGAAATACTCAACACTTGTAAAAAGAGAAACAGTTAACATTTTACTGTTCTCTATCTAAAAATGCTGCCAAACATGTTGAATAGTTCCCATTTGGTTTTTATTTAAATTCATTTTTATTGCTTGCAGAATTCCTAAGCAGGCCATAATGTTTGTTCTATAAGTCCTGAAGGTGACCAGGTGTTTAAACTGTTGAGCCTGAAACACAAACTGTGCAGCTAGGGCAGCATGGCAGCTCAGTGGTTAGCACTGCTGCCTCACAGCGCCAGGGACCTGGGTTCAATTCAGTTTGAGGAAATCTGCACACTCTCCCATGAGTGTGTGGGTTTCCTCTGGGTACTCCTGTTTCCTTGCACAGTCCGAACGATGTGCTGATTCGGTGCACTGGCCACGCTAAATTCTTCCTCAGTGTACCCAAACGCTGCCAAGCGTAGCAATTCAGGGATTTTCACTTCATTGCAATGTTAAGCTTACTTGTAACAAAAAATAAACTTATATATGTACATGTAATAAATAGTAGCACTGAGAAACACTGACCTGGCTGTGTGACAGCAGCAGAAAACTGAGTGGTCCATGGGGGATTCTTCTGTCCTCCAAACTGAGCCATGTTCACAAATCCCCCTTTATCTTTTATCAAGTTCAGTTATTCTGGGAGTTAAAGGCACAGGGGAAAGATTAATTTTACCAATGTATAGATCAAATAATTAAGCCGTACTTTATTACCATTACCTATCAAGTACAACTCCACTGAAACAGCAGCTGCTAAAATGAATAGAATGATCTATGCCAAAACAATACAGGAGAAGGGAAATGTGGTCCCACATTATAGCTAATGTGGACCATTAGCTATAGACACAGCTAATGGTCAATAAAGAATAAATGTGTTCAATTAGCACTATGGCTTTTCACAAGAAAGAAATACTACCAACAGGAAAGATCCTGCAATTAGAAATTCAAGGGAATCAGTTTGAGGATTTAATATAAAGCCCAGGAAGCAGTAGCACAGACCAGATGACCCAGGTTTGGATGGTGAGGGCCTATAGCGAGCCTTCACCCAGCCCCAGAGGAGGGATGAGGGGAAAATTACATTTTCACCTAGCTCGGAGGGGAAAGGGGAGAATAAAAATAGGAAATAAGAGTAAGAGGAGGCTATTCTGTCCTTTGTATCTTCATTATGACACGGCCGGTCAAACTGAATATCGTCTGATCGCTTTCATTCCAAATGCTATATCTAACTACCTCTTAAAAACATACAACGTCTTGGCCTCAACTGCTTTCTGTGGTAGCGAATTCCACAGGCTGACCACCCTCTGGGTAAAGACATTTCTCATTTTTGTCCTAAATGGTCTTCCTTGTATCCTTAGATTGTGATCTCTGATTCTCGACACCCATCCATCGATAACATCCTTCTTGCACCTTCCTTGTCTAATCCTGTTAGAATTTTATAGGTTTATGAGATGCCCCCTCATTCTTCTGAACTCCAGCAACTACAATCCTAACTGACTCAATCTCTCCTCAAATGTCAGTCCACTCACCTGATGAAGGAGCAGAACTCCAAAAGCTTGACATTCCAAATAAACCTGTTGGACTTTAACCCGGTGTTGAGAGACTTCTTATTATCCTTAGGGTCAAACAGTAATTTGCCTTTTTGCTTTTGCTATCAAAATGGATAACCTCACATTTATCCACATTATACAGCATCTACCAATCATTTGCCAATTCACTCATCACGTTGAAATCACACAAACATCTCTGCACCCTCCTCACAGCTCACCCTCCCACCCAACTTTATATCATCTACAAGTCTGGAGATATTACATTTATCTCCCTCGTCCAAATCGTTAATATATAATGTATCTCGCTGGGGTCCCAACACTGACCCTAGTGGTACCCAATCATCACTGCCTACCTGCCCAGTCCCGGGAAGGTAAACTACCCCCTCACCCAGCCCAGGGAGGGGGGGGTGCTAACTACCCCCTCACCCACCCACCTGGGGAGGGGGGGTGCTAACTACCCCCTCACCCACCCACCCAGCCCAGGGAGGGGGGGGTGCTAACTACCCCCTCACCCACCCACCCGGGGAGGGGATGTGGTAAATTACCCCCTCACCCACCCACCCAGGGAGGGGATATGGTAAATTACCCCCTCACCCACCCAGCCCAGGGAGGGGGGGGTGCTAACTACCCCCTCACCCACCCACCCGGGGAGGGGGGGGTGCTAACTACCCCGTCACCCAGCCCAGGGAGGGGGGGGTGCTAACTACCCCCTCACCCACCCACCCGGGGAGGGGGGGGTGCTAACCACCCCCTCACCCACCCACCCGGGGAGGGGGGGGTGCTAACCACCCCCTCACCCACCCACCCGGGGAGGGGGGGTGCTAACCACCCCCTCACCCACCCACCCGGGGAGGGGATGTGGTAAATTACCCCCTCACCCACCCACCCGGGGAGGGGGGGGTGCTAACTACCCCCTCACCCACCCACCCGGGGAGGGGGGGGTGCTAACCACCCCCTCACCCACCCACCCGGGGAGGGGGGGGTGCTAACTACCCCCTCACCCACCCACCCGGGGAGGGGATGTGGTAAATTACCCCCTCACCCACCCACCCGGGGAGGGGATATGGTAAATTACCCCCTCACCCACCCAGCCCAGGGAGAGGGGGGTGCTAACTACCCCCTCACCCACCCACCCAGCCCAGGGAGGGGGGGGTGCTAACTACCCCCCTCACCCACCCACCCAGCCCAGGGAGGGGGGGGTGCTAACTACCCCCTCACCCACCCACCCAGCCCAGGGAGGGGGGGGTGCTAACTACCCCCTCACCCACCCACCCGGGGAGGGGATGTGGTAAATTACCCCCTCACCCACCCACCCGGGGAGGGGATATGGTAAATTACCCCCTCACCCACCCAGCCCAGGGAGAGGGGGGTGCTAACTACCCCCTCACCCACCCACCCAGCCCAGGGAGGGGGGGGTGCTAACTACCCCCTCACCCACCCACCCAGCCCAGGGAGGGGGGGGTGCTAACTACCCCCTCACCCACCCACCCAGCCCAGGGAGGGGGGGGTGCTAACTACCCCCTCACCCACCCACCCAGCCCAGGGAGGGGGGGGTGCTAACTACCCCCTCACCCACCCACCCAGCCCAGGGAGGGGGGGGGGGGTGCTAACTACCCCCTCACCCACCCACCCGGGGAGGGGATGTGGTAAATTACCCCCTCACCCACCCACCCGGGGAGGGGATGTGGTAAATTACCCCCTCACCCACCCACCCGGGGAGGGGATGTGGTAAATTACCCCCTCACCCCGGAACACACCCAGCACAGAGCGGCCTACTTCATCAGGCTCTGTCCCATCGACAAAGATAATACTGGAAAGCGGCAGCTGAATGAAGGGGATGGATTGCACACGAGGCCGGACAGCTGAGGCGGCCGGGAGGGAAAGCTGAGGGACCGGGAGCGGGGAAGGAAATGGCAGCGAGACAAGGCCGAAAGAGAGAAAACATCCTCACCTCGAGCAGCAGCGGAGCGTCCGCGTCAGCACGCCGCCCCGTGACCTCAGCACGCCGCCCCGTGACCTCAGCACGCCGCCCCGTGACCTCAGCACGCTGCTTACGGGGCTGCGTCAGGATTGCGTCATTACGTAACATGTGAAACGACGTTCATAGTTTCACCGTGAGAGATTCAGGTAGAAGCAAAAACAAAATATAAATGATTGACATTGTAAACCCGACCGAGCCGGTGTTAAGCCTCACTGTCACAGATTCACACAGTGTAGACCATCGAGTCTGCACCAGTACCGGCGGCATGGTGACGCTGCTGTCCCTATGGAGTCTGTACAGTCTCCCCGTGTCTGCGTGGGCTTCCTCCAGGTGTCTGGTTTCCTCCCATAGGCTCAGAAATGCGAGTTAGGTTGATTGGCCATGTTAAACTGACCCTCATGTCAGCAGGATTAGCCAGGTAAATGTGTGGGGGTTATGGGAATAGGGTGGGAATTGTGGTCAGGTTAGACGGTGGGCTAAGTGACCTCCTGCACTATAGAGATTCTATGATATGTAAGAAACACCTGAACTCCCTTTTTACCAGCACTTCACCCATAGCCTTGAATATTATGTGTCAAGTGCTCATCCAGGTAATTTTTAAAGGAGGTGAGGCAACCTGCCTCTACTAACCTTCCGAGCAGCACATTCCAGACTATCACCACCCTCTGGGTAAAAATGTTTCCCTTACATCCCTCCCCAGTCTCTTACTCCTCAGCTTGAACCTATGCCCCTTTGTGACTGACCCTTCAACTACTGGGAACAGCTGCTCATTATCCACTCTGCCCATTCCCCAATTATTTTGGGCACCTCAATCAGGTGCTCTCTGCTCCAACAAAAACAACCAAAATCTACCCAACCTGTCTTCATAACTTAAATGTTCCAACCCAGGCAGTAGCCTGGTGAATTTCCCCTGCACCCCCTCCAGTAAAATAACATCCTATAATGTGGCGACAACAACTGTATACAGTACTGTATCTTTGGCCCCACCCAAGTTTATACAACTCCAATTACATCATCCGCACCACTCTCATCTATATACCTGGTCATATGCTCAAAAAAAAAGATATTTATTAGGCGTGACCCCCCCCCCCCCGCCTCTGATGAAGCCATGCTGACCACCCCTGATCAAGCCATGTCTTTCCAAATGAAGATAGATGGTCCCCTTCAGAAATTTCTCCAATCGTTTTCCTACCACTGATGTGAAACTCACTGGTCTGTAGTTCCCTGCTTTATATCCACAACCCTTCTGAAATAGCAGAATCAGTTAACCATTCTCCGTCATCTGGCATCTTCCCGTGGCCAGAAAGTAATTATAAATTTGGGTCAGAGCTCTGTTAATCTCCTCACTTGCCTCCCATTGAACAATTCATCTGGACCTGGCAATTTATCCATTTCTAAGCCTGCCAATAATTCTAATACCTGGTCCTTCACTCTGTCAATTTGCTCAAGAACTTCATAGCCTCTCTTCCTGAATTTCATACCTTCGTCCTCATTCTCTTGGGTGAAGACAGATATGAAGTATTCATTCAACACTCTACCATTGTTCTCTGGTTCCATCCACAAATTGCCCCCGGGTACCTAATGCTCCCTCTTCCCCTGGTTATCCTCTTCCCATGAATATACTTAAGAATATCTTAGGACTTTCCCTACTTTTACCGTATGGAACTTTCTCATATCCTCTCTTTACTTTTTTAATTGTTTTCTTTAGCTCCACGCAGCGCTTTCTTCTGTCCTGCACTAATATCTCCTCTGATTTGCTCTCCTTGTATTTGTTAAAAGCCACTCTTTTCCTTCTAATTGTATTCTCAATATCTCTCATGATTATGGTTCTCTGGGTTTATTAGTCCTTCCTATCACCATAGAGGGAGTTTGCTGGGCTTGTTACATAAGAACATAAGAACATAAGAAATAGGAGCAGGAGTAGGCCATCTGGCCCTTCGAGCCTGCCCCGCCATTCAATAAGATCATGGCTGATCTGTCGTGACTCAGCTCCACCTTCCCGCCCTCTCCCCATAACCCTTAATCCCTTCTCTTATCAAAAACCCATCAACCCGTTTCTTAAAAATATTTAGCGAGGCAGCCTCCACCACTTCAACGGGCAGAGAATTCCAGAGATTCACCACCCTTTGAGTGAAGAAGTTCCTCCTCAACTCTGTTCTAAACCGCCCCCCCTTTATCTTGAGGCTGTGCCCCCTAGTCCTACTGTCTTTTTTGAGCGGGAACAGTCTCTCCACCTCTATCCTATCCATCCCATTCATCATCTTATACGTCTCAATGAGATCTCCCCTCATTCTTCTAAACTCTAACGAGTACAAGCCTAGTTTATTCAGCCTCTCCTCATAGCTCAATCCCCTCAACTCCGGTATCAGCCGAGTAAACCTCCTCTGCACTCCCTCCAGGGCCAAAACATCCTTGCGCAGGTGCGGCGCCCAAAACTGCACACAGTACTCCAGCTGCGGCCTCACCAATGCCCTATACAGCTGCAGCAAGACCTCCCTACTTTTATATTCAATCCCCTTCGCTATGAAGGCCAGCATCCCATTCGCCTTCCTGACCACCTGCTGCACCTGCAAGCTGGGTTTTTGCGACTCATGCACAAGGACCCCAAGGTCCCTCTGCACCGTCGCCTGCTGCAGTTTTTCGCCCCGTAAGTAATAGTCCTTCCTACCATTCCTCCTACCAAAGTGGACCACCTCACACTTGCCAACATTAAATTCCATTTGCCATTTCCTGGCCCATTCGCCCAGCCTATCTAGATCCTTCTGCAGACTCTCCACACCCTCCGCACAATTTGCCTTTCCCCCAATCTTGGTGTCATCAGCAAATTTCGACACCCTGCACTCGGTTCCCTCCTCCAGATCATCTATATAAATGGTAAATAGCTGAGGCCCCAGCACCGACCCCTGGGGCACCCCACTAGTCACCAACCGCCAATCCGAATAGCATCCATTGACCCCCACTCTCTGCCTCCTATTTGACAACCAATCCTCTATCCACGCTAACACCCTACCCCCAACTCCATGTCCCCTGACCTTCTGCAATAACCTCTTGTGAGGTACCTTGTCAAACGCCTTCTGAAAATCCAGAAAGACCACATCCACCGGCTCTCCTCCATCTACTGCCCTAGACACATCCTCATAGAACTCCAGTAAATTTGTCAGACACGACTTCCCTTTAATGAAACCGTGTTGCGTCCGCCCTATCAAGCAATTCCCCTCAAGATGCCTCGCTATTTCCTCCTTAATGACGGTTTCTAACATTTTACCTACCACAGACGTTAAACTAACCGGCCTATAATTCCCCGCCTTTTGCCTGGCACCCTTCTTAAACAACGGCGTAACATTAGCCGTTTTCCAATCTTCCGGCACTTCCCCGGAATCCAGCGACGTCTGGAAAATAACCACCAAGGCATCCACTATCACCTCCGCCATTTCTTTCAGAACCCTCGGATGCATTCCATCCGGTCCTGGGGACTTGTCCACAATCAGCCCCTCCAGTCTGTCGAGCACCACCTCTCTAGTAACAGTAATGTCATTAAGACCCTCCATTCCTACCACCTTTCCATCGCTAACACCCGGCAAATTATTCACGTCCTCCTCCGTGAAGACAGAAACAAAGTAGTTATTCAAGACCTTAGCCATATCCCTATCCCCTACCACTAGCTCCCCTTTCTCATCCTCTAAAGGACCAACGTTTATCCTAGCCAGCCTCTTCCTTTTTATATATTTATAAAAACTCTTGCTATCCTTTTTTATATTAAGTGCTAGCCCAGCCTCATAGCTTCTCCTACCCTCCTTTATCAATTTCTTTGTCAATCTTTGTTGACATTTAAACCTTTCCCAATCCTCTTCTCGCCCACTGCTCTTAGCTACTCTAAACTCCTCCGCTTTTAATTTAACACTTTCCTTCACCTCCTTCGTTATCCATGGCTTATTACCTCTCCTCCTACTGTCCTTTTTAACCATCGGAATAAATTTCTGCTGAGCACCAAGAAAGATCTCCTTAAAGATCCTCCACTGCTCCTCAGCAGACCTACCTTCCAACGCGTTCCCCCAGTCCACATTCGCCAATTCTTCTCTCATCCTACCATACTCCCCTCTATTCAAACAAAGGACGCGTGTCTGGGAACCCACTTTCTCCTCCTCCATCTGCACCAGAAACTCCACCATACAATGATCACTCTCTCCAAGATGCTTCGTGCATTCAGATAAAGCGCTTTCATCCCAGCCTTCACCTGGACCCTACTTGCCGTAACGCCACCAATTGGGACATCCTTTGCCTCTTCCCTTACCTGTACCCTATCCTTAACTTTAGACCTCATAGCGTCACCTACCCTCGCACCCTCCCCCCCCCTAATTAGTTTAAAGCCTTGTCTACAGTCCTCTTTACTCGATTCGCCAGCACTCTGGTCCCAGCATGATTCAGACCAACCCCATCCTGCCCGAACAGGTCCCACCTACCCCAATACTGGTGCCAATGCCCCATAAATTCGAACCCATTCCTCCCACACCAATCCCTGAGCCACCCATTTACTTCCTTTATCCTATCAACCCTACACCCGTCTGCCCTCGGTTCAGGCAGTAGCCCAGAGATAACCACCTTGTCGGTTCTACTTTTTAATTCCATTCCCAGCTTCTCATACTCCCTTCCCAGATCCTCAGTCCACATTTTGCCTACGTCGCCGGCACCCACATGTACTACAACGACTGGGTTCTCACCCTCCCACTCCAGATTCCTCTGCAGCCCAGATGTGACAACATCTCCCATTCCTTTTTGAATGCCCCCCCCGCCTCACTGCTCTTTTGTAGATTTCTCCATTAGTAGTTATTCCCAAAAGTCCCTGCCTTATTTCATTAAACTTCTCATTTGGAGTACTGTGCGCAGTTCTGGTCGCCTCACTATAGGAAAGACGTAGAAGCTATTGAAAGGGTGCAGAGGAGATTTACAAGGATGTTGCCTGGACTGGGAGGCATGCCTTATGAAGATAGGTTGAGGGAGCTGGGACTCTTTTCCCTAGAGAGGCGAAGGTTGAGAGGCGACCTGATAGAGGTTTATAAAATGTTGAGAGGAATAGATAGGGTGGACTCTCAGAGGCTATTTCCCCGGGTTGAAATGGTCGCTATGAGAGGACACAGATTTAAGGTGCGGGGAGGGAAGTACAGAGGTGATGTTAGGGGTAAGTTTTTCACTCAGAGGGTGGTGAGTGAATGGAATCGGCTGCCATCATCGGTGGTGGAGGCGAACTCGCTGGGGTCTTTTAAAAGACTTCTGGATGAGTATATGAGGTTTAATGGGATTGGGGGTTATAGATAGGTCTATAGATTGGTGGGGTTGATGTGATCGGCGCAACTCGAGGGCCGAAGGGCCTGTTTGTGCTGTAATGTTCTATGTTCTATGTTCTGCTGCAGGGTCTTTTCAGAGACTAGGCATCACCAAAACTTCAGTTAATATAAAGAGTCACAAAGCCAGTGTTAAAGACGTATCTTTATTTGACCTGTGATCAAAGGGAGTGATGATCATTGGGCAGTCCAATGCCTTACTAGAAGTTCTTGAGCTCTCCAATGCCTCTCTGAAGTTACAATGCATCAAACAGATCAATTTCTCATGTTTTACATTCCTGCCCATCCGGGATGGGATTCCATTGCACCGTAGCATGCAGGTGCTTCTCCCCCGTCACTTAGCAATCCCAGACGCTTAACTACAAAAGGTCAAAGTTACTGTTCCCACCAATTCTCATTCACATCAATAGCTGAACCAGACAGCTGACATTCTCTCATAGAACATAGAACATTACAGCACAAACAGGCCCTTCGGCCCTCGAGTTGCGCCGATCACATCAACCCCACCAATCTATAGACCTATCTGTAACCCCCAATCCCATTAAACCCCATATACTCATCCAGAAGTCTTTTAAAAGACCCCAGCGAGTTCGCCTCCACCACCGATGACGGCAGCCGATTCCATTCACTCACCACCCTCTGAGTGAAACACTTACCCCGAACATCACCTCTGTACTTTCCTCCCCGCACCTTAAATCTGTGTCCTCTCGTAGCGACCATTTCAACCCGAGGAAATAGCCTCTGAGAGTCCACCCTATCTATTCCTCTCAACATTTTATAAACTTCTATCAGGTCGCCTCTCAACCTTCGCCTCTCCAGGGAAAAGAGTCCCAGCTCCCTCAACCTATCTTCATAAGGCATGCCTCCCAGTCCAGGCAACATCCTTGTAAATCTCCTCTGCACCCTTTCAATAGCTTCGACGTCTTTCCTATAGTGAGGCGACCAGAACTGCGCACAGTACTCCAAATGAGGCCTGACGAGGATCCTGTAAAGTTGCAGCATTATCTCCCGACTCCTAAACTCAATCCCTCGATTAATGAAGGCCAGTACACCATACGCCTTCTTGACCACCTCCTCCACCTGCGAGGCCGATTTAAGAGTCCTGTGGACCCGGACTCCGAGATCCTTCTGCTCTTCAACGCTACTAAGACTCCTGCCCTTGATAGTGTACTCGTTCATCCCGTTGGTTCTGCCGAAATGGACGACTACACATTTATCCGCGTTGAAGTCCATCTGCCACTTCTCCGCCCATTCCTGCATCCTATCTATGTCCTGCTGCAACTTTTGACATCCTTCCAGACCTCCACAACACCGCCGACCTTCGTGTCATCAGCGAACTTGCTAACCCATCCCTCCACTTCCTCATCCAGGTCATTTATGAAAATGACAAACAGCAAGGGTCCCAGAACAGATCCCTGGGGCACCCCACTGGTGACTGACCTCCATTCCGAAAAAGACCCATCCACAACCACTCTCTGCCTTCTGCAGGCAAGCCAGTTCTGGATCCACAAGGCCAAAGGCCCTTGGATCCCATGCCCTCTCACCTTCTCAAGAAGTCTTGCATGGGGGACCTTATCAAAAGCCTTGCTGAAGTCCATGTACACTACGTCCACGGCACTTCCTTCGTCAATGTGTTCAGTCACATTATCGAAGAACTCAACTAGGCTCATAAGGCACGACCTGCCCTTGACAAATCCATGCTGACTATTCCTGATCATGTCAAACCTCTCCAAATGCTCGTAAATCTTGTCCCTCAGAAGCCTCTCCATCAGCTTACCAACCACTGAGGTCAGACTCACCGGGCGGTAATTTCCCGGGCTATCTCTGTTCCCTTTCTTGAAAATAGGGACTACATCCGCAATCCTCCAATCTTCCAGATCCTCTCCCGTCTCCATTGACGACGCAAAGATCATCGCCAGGGGCTCTGCAATCACTTCCCTGGCCTCCCACAGTATCCTGGGGTACATCCCATCTGGTCCCGGCGACTTATCTATTTTGATAGAATTCAAAAGTTCTAACACATCCTCCTCCTTAATGTCCACGTACTCAATCTTTTCCACCTGCTGCAAGTCCATAGCAAGATCTCCCAAATCAGCTTCCACTGTGAATACTGAGGCAAAGTACTCATTAAGCACCTCTGCCATTTCTTCTGGTTCTACACAGACCTTTCCCCCTTCACCTTTTATAGGTCCTATCCTTTCCCTTCTCACCCTTTTACCTTTCACATATTTATAGAAGGCCTTGGGATTTTCCTTAATCTTACCCGCCAAGGTCTTCTCATGACCCCTTCTGGCTCTCCTAATTTCCCTTTTAACCTCCTTTCTACAGTCTTTATATTCTTCAAGATCCTTAACCTCTCCTAGTTCCCTGAACCTTTTGTACACCTTCCTTTTCTTCCTGACTAGGTTTAACACAGCCTTCGTGCACCACGGTTCCTGCGACCTACCAAAACCCCCTTGTCTCATCGGAACATTGTCATGCAGAGTGCCAGACAAACATTCCTTGAATATCCGCCACCTTCCTTCGGTACTTTTCCCTAAGAACGCCTCCTTCCAGTTTATTTGTCCAAGTAACTTCCTGACTTCTTCGTATCTCCCCTTACTCCAGACAAACACCTTCCTAGCCCTCATCTGAGAAGAACTATCTTATTAGGTGTTATCGGACAACAAATTTTATGAAATTGGGCACACAATATGGAAGCAGACTAAAATTACACTCAGAGCCCTTCACTAAAAATCACAAAGTAACAGGTACAGACTAGCAGGCAAGAGCGTGCTTTTAGAATGCAAATGAGGGCTCGCACATAAGGGAAATTGGACAGGATGGCACCTACAGGAACTAAATTAAAAAACACATCCCCATCCCACCAAATTAGCACTTCTAAAACAGTCAAACAACCCATGGAGGTGCCTAAAATTAGCATAGTTAAGGAAACAATCCTGGCCCCTCAAAACTCTGAGATCAATGACACACCTATGGTTCAAACCCCAGAGATTCTAGACCATTAATAACCAATCAGACAAAAACGATTAACGCACATTTAAAACAATTGCCCCAACACTCGAAAACATCGAAACAGAATGGCTGAAGTCAAATACTGTAAATAAAGTATTAGGATTTGAATTGCGTACTATATCGAAGTTCAGGTGTAACTATAGCCCGCTGCGGTGGATCATTAGAGTGCTTTCGGGACAGTCCGATTGTATGTCCTGACTGCATCTCCGTCAACGTAAAAACAAAAAAGCTGTGCCATTAGTGAAGTACACCCTGAGTCCGCAGTGGTCGTTTCGCTCACTCACACTAACATCAGGACAACTTGAATAGCCCTATTCATAAAGTGGCTTTGGGAACTTTTGCTGATAAAACTTCATACATTCTGTGGCTTAATTATTCAAAAGCATGTGGTTTGTCTGCTAATCTTCATCGCACGATGCCTTGCAGCAGCCTGCCTTTGGCTAAGGTGCACAATTATTTTAAAAATATAATTAAAATATATTTTAAAGTCCAAAATTAATATTTAAATCAGAAATACTTGTCCAATTCTCATACTTACTTAAATCGCTTACTGTGTTTCGCCGTCTTCATGCAGACAGTTCCCATGTTAGATTGTGAATCTGACCTGAGGTTATTTCACTTACTGCTCGTAGTTTTATGAGTGATTTAAATCCCTGTTATTTGAAATTTCTCTTAACCTACTATGAATTTCTCCAACATATTTCCCTCCTTTTGGCCCTTGACTAGCCCAAGACTAGCCCACTAAATAGATATGTCCAAGTAAATATTCTTAAATTCCAAAGGATGATTTAGCCTTTGGAATCCTCTCTTCCTTACTCTGTCATCACTGATGCTATACCTTTCGTGGACTTAATTACTTATGCACATCTGCATTTCAGCAGGTTTATAATTACCACTAATGCTAAAATCGCAATGAAAAATAATACAATCCCTTGCAGGATTGATGTTCCCAGGGAACTTGACCAGCCGGAGAATCAACCACCAAAAGTAAATGGTTAGTGCTGCTTATGTTTCTCCATCTTTTTTTTGATGAAGGCAACCAAATTGATTGCGTTTTCTGAATTACCTGGTACGTATGTACAACACTCTGATCCAGTTACTGCACATGTCCCACCCTTGGCTGCCAACACATAACCTAATGCCATTTTATGTTGACGTACCACAGTGCACATGGCAACCATCTCATCATTGGCCTTTGTAAGGGCAATGGCTGTATCACTGGCAACTTGTTCCAAAATCAAATATAAGCCCAGTTTCTTGTATGACTCTCCCAACTCCATCTGTGACAAACATGCTAAATAACCATTCTATCTCTGTAATAGCTCATCGATGTCTTGCTAAAAATCAAGCAAGTATCAGCAGGTAACAACCAAGATAGATGTCAAATAAATAGCATGAATCTGTAAATAATTTTCACTTACTTGACACTGGTCAATAGCTGAGATTTTTTTAATAAAGAGAAGGCTGTAGAAACTGTCGTGATGAATACATGTGTTTTTTTTTAGTATTGAAAATACAGATTCTGACTCAGATAGGACCAGCATCTATGCTAAAATGTCCAACCAAAATGTTGGTTTTGTTTACATTTCCCCAACGATGCAGGGAGGCGGTAGGTAGGAAAGTCTTTACAACCATTGCCCCTGTCATGGGCAGAGTTGATAATGGCAAATCAAACAGCCCAGAATTCCAAGTTTTCTGGACACCGAATACCAGAATTCTTTAGCAGAGAGAAAATGAAGGAATTTCATAGTGGGAGGGAGTTTAGGAATGTGATATATATACAGGATTACATATCCAAGATAACAGAATCTCTTTCATCTGAATGGGGGATAAGAATATGTCCTCTCCTCACAAACGTGTACCATTGAGAGTTTGGCAAGTGTTGCCTTTCTCAAAACAATAAGAGAGTTGCAAGCTTGGTCATTGCTGGGTGAACTAATAGCCAACTAATATAATCTATCATGTGGTGACATTGACTTATGCCTAGGTTTCTCCCAGTGCCTTCCATATTCTTAACATAATAACTCCCTTTGGGCATTGGTGTCATCTGTTTTAATTGGTGAGGAGCTGGTTTTTCTAGGTTATAGATACGTATGTATCTCACCATATGGCCTAGTCTTCCTGTACAAGACACACCGCAATGAAATTCCTTCCTCTCTGCTAAATAATCCTGGTATTTGGTGCTCAGGAAACATGTGCTGTTTGGCCTGTGTACAGTTTTGATCTCCTTATATGAGAAAGAATGAACTGGCACTGGAGGGGTTGTAGAGGAGATTCACTAGGTTGATTCCAGAGTTAAGAGGGTTGGCTTATGAGGAGAGACTGAGTAGACTGGGGCTATACTCATTGGAATTCAGAAGAGTGAGAGGAGATCTTATAGAAACATATATAATTATGAAGGGATAAGATAGAAGCACGGAGGTTGTTTCCACTGGCAGGTGAAACTAGAATTGTGCCTCAAAATAAGGGGGAGAAGATTTAGGATTGATTTGAGGAGGAACTTTTTCACCCAAAGGGTTGTGAATCTGTAGAATTCCCTGCCCAGTGAAGAAGTTGAGGCTACCTCATTGAATGTTTTTAAAGGGTAGATAAATCTTTGAAAGGAATCAAGTGTTAGAACATAGATCACTACAGAACAAACAGGCCCTTCAGCCCACAAGTTGCACCAATTGCATTCATACCTACCAAGCTATAGACCTATCTATAACCCCCAATCCCATTAAATCCCATATACTCATCCAGAAGTCTTTTAAAAGACCCCAGCGAGTTCGCCTCTACTACCACTGACGGCAGCCGATTCCACTCACTCACCACCCTCTGAGTGAAAAGCTTACCCCTAACATCTCCTCTGTACTTGCTTCCCTGCACCGTAAACCTGTGTCCTCTCGTAGCAACCATTTCAGCCCGGGGAAATAGCCTCCGAGAATCTACCCTATCTATGCCTCTCAACATTTTATAAACGTCTATCAGGTCTCCTCTCAACCTTCGTCTCCCCAGGGAGAAGAGACCTAGCTCCCTCAACCTATCTTCATAAGGCATGCCTCCCAATCCAGGCAACATCCTTGTAAATCTCCTCTGCATCCTCTCAATAGCTTCCACATCCTTCCTATAGTGAGGCAACCAGAACTGCGCACAGTACTCCAAGTGGGCTCTGACAAGGGTCTTATAAAGTTGCAGCATTACCTCCCAACTCCTAAACTCAATCCCTCGATTAATGAAACCTCCCAACTCCTAAACTCAATCCCTCGATTAATGAAACCTTCCGACTCCTAAACTCAATCCCTCGATTAATGAAACCTCCCGACTCCTAAACTCAATCCCTCGATTAATGAAACCTCCCGACTCCTAAACTCAATCCCTCGATAAATGAAACCTCCCGACTCCTAAACTCAATCCCTCGATTAATGAAGGCCAGTACACCATACGCCTTTTTGCCACGTCCTCAACCTGCGAGGCCGATTTAAGAGTCCTATGGACCCGGACCCCAAGATCTTTCTGCTCCTCAACACAGCTAAGACTCCTACCCTTGATATTGTACTCCTTCATCCCATTGGTCCTGCCAAAATGGACCACTACACATTTATCAGCGTTATCTGGTTATGGTGAACAGGTGGGTAAATGGAGCTAAGTCCACAAAAAATCAGCCATGATCTTATTGAATGGTGGGGCAACTCGAGGGGCCAGATGGCCTCCTCCTGCTCCGAGTTCTTATGTTCTTATGAATTCAAAAGGGGTTAATCCTGTTCCTCAAGAAGGAGTAACGGTTTCGTTAAGGGGAAGTCGTGTCT
Organism: Prionace glauca; assembly: GCA_037974335.1. Lineage (NCBI taxonomy): Eukaryota > Metazoa > Chordata > Chondrichthyes > Carcharhiniformes > Carcharhinidae > Prionace > Prionace glauca. The sequence continues at coordinate 62,835,323 of CM075737.1, forward strand.
GACAAATCTCCTGGAGTTCTATGAGGATGTGTCTAGGGCGGTGGATAGAGGAGAGCCAGTGGATGTGGTCTTTCTGGATTTTCAGAAGGCATTTGACAAGGTACCTCACAGGAGGTTATTGCAGAAGGTCAGGGGACATGGAGTTGGGGGTAGGGTGTTAGCGTGGATAGAGGATTGGTTGTCAAATAGGAGGCAGAGAGTAGGGGTCAACGGGTGCTATTCGGATTGGCGGTTGGTGACTAGTGGAGTGCCCCAGGGGTCGGTGCTGGGGCCTCAGCTATTTACCATTTATATACATGATCTGGAGGAGGGAACCGAGTGTAGGGTGTCGAAATTTGCTGATGAGACCAAGATTGGGGGAAAGGCAAATTGTGCAGAGGGTGTGGAGAGTCTGCAGAAGGATCTAGATAGGCTGGGCGAATGGGCCAGGAAATGGCAAATGGAATTTAATGTTGGCAAGTGCGAGGTGGTCCACTTTGGTAGGAAGAATGGTAGGAAGGATTATTACTTACTTGGCGAAAAACTGCAGCAGGCGACGGTGCAGAGGGACCTCGGGGTCCTTGTGCATGAGTCGCAAAAACCCAGCTTGCAGGTGCAGCAGGTGGTCAGGAAGGCGAATGGGATGCTGGCCTTCATAGCGAGGAGGATTGAATATAAAAGTAGGGAGGTCTTGCTGCGGCTGTATAGGGCATTGGTGAGGCCGCAGCTGGAGTACTGTGTGCAGTTTTGGGCGCCATACTTACACAAGGATATTTTGGCCTTGGAGGGAGTGCAGAGGAGGTTTACTAGGCTGATGCCGGAGTTGAGGGGGTTGAGCTATGAGGAGAGGCTGAATAAACTAGGCTTGTACTCGTTAAGAGTTTAGAAGAATGAGGGGTGATCTCATTGAGACGTATAAGATGATGAATGGGATGGATAGGATAGAGGTGGAGAGACTCTTCCTGCTCAGAAAGGACAGGAGGCACAGCCTCAAGATAAGGGGGGAGCAGTTTAGAACGGAGTTGAGGAAGAACTTCTTCACTCAAACGGTGGTGAATCTCTGGAATTCTCTGCCCGTTGAAGTGGTGGAGGCTGCCTCGCTAAATATTTTTAAGACGCGGGTTGATGGGTTTTTGATAAGAGAGGGGATTAAGGGTTATGGGGAGAGGGCGGGAAAGTGGAACTGAGCCACAGATCAGCCATGATCTTATTGAATGGCGGGGCAGGCTCGAAGGGCTAGATGGCCTACTCCTGCTCCTATTTCTTATGTTCTTATGAGTAGCTCCCTGTCATTTCTGGGTGGGGGAGGGGTGAGTGAGGCCAGATCATTCTCTGGGCGAGGGGGGTAGCGAGAGTAGATCATTGTCGCAGGGTGGGTGGGGGTGAAGGGGAGGAACATAGAACATTACAGCGCAGTACAGGCCCTTTGGCCCTCGATGTTGCACCATCCAGTGGAACCAATCTAATGACCCTCTAACCTAAACAAAGAACAAAGAACAACACAGCATGGGAAACAGGCCCTTCGGCCCAACAAGCCAGCGCCGCCGTCCCATTGTCTCAGTGACCTATTCATGATTTTAGTCTACACCTAATGTGCGAGGATCAGGGAGGTCCAATATAGGGACAATTTGTTACCCAATCAATCAGCCTAAAAGCACATTTTTGGGATGTGGGAGGAAACCGGAGCACCCAGAGGAAACCCACGCAACCACGGGGAGAACGCGCAAACTCCCACAGACACAGGCCCAAATCCATGTGTCCGCACAGCAACAGAGATAGCCTCTGAGCTGTCATGTTGCCCTCGAGATGGTCCAGTTTACGCACACCAACGACATGAAGCAGTAGGCAACTCCCGAAGCAACATCCAAGAGCAGCCCACCACAACCTGCCGCATGCATGTCTCTTGCTGGTCAACAAGGTGGACTTAAATGCCTGTGGAGACAAAAAATACATTATTAAACAGGCAAAGACTCTACATCCCTGAGACAAAAACTGAATCCCAAGCCTTCAATGTTTAGTAAGGCCTGTTATATCCCCCTATATGTAGACCGCTCATGTGGCTGTCCAAGTGACTCTTAAACAACCCTAGTGTGCCTGCTTCCACCACCTTACTCGGCAGTGCATTCCACATCCTCACTACCCTTTGCGTGAAAAACTGCCCTCTAATATTTGTCTTATACCTAGCCCCCCTCACCCTAAGCCCGTGACCCCTCGTTCTATCCATTTCTAATAGCAGAAAAAGCTTACCACCATTTACTCTATCTATCCCCTTCATAATCTTATAAACCTCTATTAGATCCCCCCTCAGCCGACGTCTCTCAAGGGAAAACAGCCCAAGTTCGTTCAATCTTTCCTCGTAAGACAGCCTTTCCATACCAGGCAACATCCTGGTAAATCTCCTCTGCACTCTCTCCAGGATCTCTACATCCTTCCGGTAGTGCAGCGACCAGAACTGGACGCAGTACTCCAGGTGAGGCCTAACCAACGTTCTATACAACTGCAACATCAGACTCCTACTCTTATATTCTATACCCCTTCCTATGAAGGCTAACATGCCATACGCTTTCCTCATCACATTCTGCACCTGCACCGACACCTTCAGGGACTTGTGCACTTGCACCCCCAGGTCTCTCTGCGTATCTATACTCCGGATAGTTCTACCTTTTATCGTATAACTCCCCTCCACATTATTCCGGCCAAAGTGCATCACCTCGCATTTCTCCGGATTAAATTCCATTTGCCATCTGTCTGCCCAATCTACCAGCCTGTCTATGTCCTGTTGCATTGCCAGGCACTGCTCCTCAGTACCCACCAATCCAACCATCTTAGTGTCATCAGCAAATTTGCTGATCACACCACCTACCCCCTCTTCCAAGTCATTAATATATACTACAAATAGTAGAGGTCCTAGTACCAAGCCCTGCGGCACACCACTGGTGACAGACCTCCAATTGGAAAAGAAGCCTTCCACTACTACCCGCTGTCTCCTCCTCCCAAGCCAGTTCTCCACCCATCTATGTACCTGGCCTTGTATCCCATGAGCCTTCACCTTTTCTATCAGCCTACCGTGAGGGACCTTGTCAAACGCCTTACTGAAATCCATATAGACAACATCAACGGCTTGTCCTTCGTCAACCGTTTTTGTCACCTCTTCAAAAAAATTCCAATAGATTCGTAAGGCACGACCTCCCTGTAACGAAGCCATGCTGCATATCCCTGATCAGATTGCAGCGCTCCAGATGTTCATACATCCTATCCTTGAGGATCCTCTCCATTATCTTGCCTATAACTGAAATCAAGCTCACCGGCCTATAATTCCCTGGGTTATCCCTCTGACCCTTTTTAAACAATGGTACTACATTTGCAATCCGCCAATCCTCTGGGACCTCACCTGTGTCCAAAGAAGAGACAAAGATTTGCGTCAGAGGCCCAGCAATTTCATCCCTCACCTCCCTTAGCAGCCTGGGATAGATGCCATCAGGCCCCGGAGATTTATCCGTCTTTATACTGTCTAAAAGTCCCAACACCTCTTCCCTCGTGATGACTATTTCCCTCAACGGATCCTCAAACTCCTCAAGCACAGCACCAGACATGAGACCCCTCTCCTGCGTGAATACCGACGCAAAGTATTCAAGATCTCCCCCATTCCCCCAGGCTCCAAGCATAGTTCCCCTCCTCTGTCCCTGAGAGGACCAATGTTCCCTCTAACCATCCTTTTGTTTCTAACATAGGAATAAAATGCCTTAGTTTTCCAATGTTCCAATTTCCAAACTATTCCAATGCTATCCATATGCCTATCCACTGACCATTTGAACGCCCTTAAAGTTGGCAAGTCCACAACTGCTGCAGGCAGGACATTCCACGCCCTTACTACCCTCTGAGTAAAGAACCTACCTCTGACATCTGTCCTATAATTACAACCCCTTAATTTAAAGCTATGTCCCCTCATGTTAGCCATCACCATCCGAGGAAAAAGGCTCTCTGTCCACCCTATCCAATCCTTTGATCATCTTTTATGCCTCGATCAGGTCACCTCGTAACCTTCTCTCTAATGAAAATAACCTCAAGTCTCTCAGCCTTTCCTCATAAGACCTTCCCACCATACTAGGCAACATCCTGGTAAACCTCCTCTGCACCCTTTCCAATGCTTCCACATCTTTCTTATAATATGGCGACCAGAACTGTACGCAATACTCCAAGTGCGGCCGCACCAGAGGTTTGTACAGTTGTAACATGACCTCATGGCTCTGAAATTCAATCCTTCTACCAATAAAAGCTAACACACCGTACGCCTTCTTAACAACCTGGGTGCCAACTTTCAGGGATCTATGCACATGTACACTGAGATCTCTCTGCTCGTCAACACTACTAAGAGTTCTTCCATTAGCCCTATATTCTGTACTCCTGTTACTCTTACCAAAGTGAATCACCTCACACTTTTCTGTATTAAACTCCATTTGCCACCTCTCGGCCCAGCTCTGCAGCTTATCTAAGTCCCTCTGTAGACTGTAACATCCATCCTCACTGTCAACAACTCCTCTGACTTTGGTGTTGTCAACAAATTTACTAATCTATCTTTCTACACCCTCATCTAGGTCATTTATAAAAATGACAAACAGCAGTGGCCCCAAAACAGATCCCTGAGGTACACCAGTTGTAACTGAACTCCAGGTTGAATATTTCCCATTAACCACCACCCTCTAGAACCCTAGAATCCTACAGCACAGAACCCTACAGTGCAGAAACAGGCCCTTCGGCCCACCGAGTCTGCACCGAACACAATCCCACCCAGACCCTATCCCCATATCCCTACACATTTTACCTGCTAATCCCTCTAACCTACACATCCCAGGACATTAAGGGGCAATTTTAGCATAGCCAATGAACCTAACCCGTACATCTTTGGACTGTGGGAGGAAACCAAAGCACCTGGAGAAAACCCACGCAGACACGAGGAGAATGTGCAAACTCCACACAGGCAGTGACCCGAGCCGGGAATCGAACCCAGGACCCTGGAGCTGTGAAGCAGCAATGCTAACCACTGTGCTACCGTGCTGCTATCTTCTATCAGCTAGCCAGTTCCTGATCCAAACTGCTAAATCACCCTCAATCCCATGCATCTGCATTTTCTGCAGTAGCCTAACACGGGGAACCTTATCAAATGCTTTGCTAAAATCCATATACACCACGTCAACTGCCTCACCCTTATCCACCTCTTTGGTCACCTTTTCAAAAAACTCAATAAGGTTTGTGAGGCACGACCTACCCTTCACAAAACCGTGTCGACTATCCCTAATCAATTTATTTCTCTCTAGATAATTATAAATCCTATCCCTTGCAATTCTTTCCAAAACTTTGCCCACAACAGACGTAAGGCTCACCGGTCTATAATTCCCAGGATGGTCTTTACTCCCCTTCTTGAACAAGGGGACAACATTTGCTATCCTCCTGTCTTCCGGCACTACACCTGTAGCCAATGACGACATGAAGATCAAAGCCAAAGGCTCTGCAATCTCCTCCCTAGCCTCCCAGAGAATCCTAGGGTAAATCCCATCTGGCCCAGGGGACTTATCTATTTTCATACTCTCAAGAATTGCTAACACCTCCTCCTTATGTACCTCAATCCCATCTAGTCTACAACCCTGTATCACAGTATTCTCCTCGACTACATTGACTTTTTCCTGCGTGAATACTGACGAAAAATACTTATTCAGTGCCTCTCCTATCTCTTCAGGCTCCACGCACAACTTCCCACTGCTGTCCCTGACTGGCCCTAATCTTGCCCTAACCAATCTTTTATTCTTGACATACCTATAGAAAGCTTTAGGGTTCTCCTTGATCCTATCCACCAAAGTCTTCTCATATCCTCTTCTAGCTCTTCTTAACTCTCTCTTTAGCTCCTTCCTGGCTAATTTATAACTCAGTAAAAAGTCTGACAACACCAGGTTTTAGTCCAACCTATTTATTTGATAATATACTCACAAGCTTTCGAGGGGGCTGCCTCTTCGTCAGGTGAATGGAGAGGTCTGACCTCAGACAGACAGAGCATATAAAGCACAGACAGTTGCTGATTTATATGCTTTATATGCTCTGTCTGTCTGAGGCCAGAACTCTCCATTCACCTGACGAAGAGGCAGCCCCCTCGAAAGCTTGTGAGAATATTATCAAATAAATCGGTTGGACTAAAACCTGGTGTTGTCAGACTTTTCACTGTGTTTACGCCAGTCCAACGTCGGCATACCCACATCATAATTTATAACTCTCCAGTGCCCTAACTGAGCCTTCACGCCTCATCTTTACATAAGCCTCCTTCTTCCTCTTCACCAGAGATTCAACTTCCTCAGTACACCACGGTTCCCTCGCTCGAGCACTTCCTCCCTGCCTGACAGGTACATATTTATCAAGGACTTGCAGTAGCTGCTCCTTGAATAAGCTCCACATTTCAGATGTTCCCAGCCCCTACAGTTTCCTACTCCACCCTATGTATCCTAAATCTCGCCTAATAGCCTCATAATTACCTCTCCCCCAGCCGTAACTTCTGCCCTTCGGTATATACCTATCCCTTTCCATCACTAAGGTAAACATAACTGAATTGTGGTCACTATCACCAAAGTGCTCACCTACCTCCAAGTCTAACACCAGGTCTGGTTCATTACCCAGTACCAAATCCAATGTAGCCTTACCTCTTGTTGGCCTATCTACATACTGTGTCAGGAAACCTTCCTGCACATAAACAAAGAACAAAGAACAACACAGCACGGGAAACAGGCCCTTCGGCCCAACGAGCCCGCGCCGCCGTCCCATGGTCAGTGACCTATTCATGATTTTAGTCTATGCCTAATGTGTGAGGATCAGGGAGGTCCAATATAGGGACAATTTGTTACCCAATCAATCAGCCTAAAAGCACATTTTTGGGATGTGGGAGGAAACCGGAGCACCCGGAGGAAACCCACGCAACCACGGGGAGAACGCGCAAACTCCCACGGACACAGGCCCAAATCCATGTGTCCGCACAGCAACAGAGATAGTCTCTAAGCTATCATGATGACATATTGGACAAAAACTGACCCCTCTAATGTGCTTGAGCTATAGCTTTTCCAATTGATATTTATAAAGTTAAAGTCCCCCATAACAACTACCCTGTTATTCTCGTACCTATCCAGGATCATCTTTGCAATCTTTTCCTCTACATCTCTGGAACTTTTTGGAGGCCTATAAAAAACTCCCAGCAGGGTGACCTCTCCTTTCCTGTTTCTAATCTCAGCCCATACTACCTCAATAAACAGGTCCACATCAAACGTCCTTTCTACCACTGTAATACTGTCCTTGACTAACAATGCCACGCCTCCCCATCTTCTATCACCTTCTCTGCTCTGGACTGAAACATTTGAACCCCAGGCCCTGCAACAACCATTCCTGTCCCTGCTCTATCCATGTCTCTGAAATGGCCACAACATCGAAGTCCCAGGCACCAATCCAGAGGAGGCCAGATCACCCACTGGTGGGCCTGTGAGTGGCCCCAGGGGGGATCTGCTGCTGTTCTGCAGGCGATCAGTGGGAAGCAGGGGGGCAGAGATGGCGATCGGTCTGTGTAGTGGGGGGTGATGGATAAGGAGGTCAGTGATGTGTGTGGGGAGTGGGGGTGGATTGATAAGGGGGACAGTGATGTGTGTGGGTAGTGGGGGGGTGGATAAGGAGGTCAGTGATGTGTGTGGGGAGTGGGGGTGGATTGATAAGGGGGACAGTGATGTGTGTGGGTAGTGGGGGGGTGGATAAGGAGGTCAGTGATGTGTGTGGGGAGTGGGGGTGGATTGATAAGGGGGACAGTGATGTGTGTGGGTAGTGGGGGTGGATTGATAAGGGGGACAATGATGTGTGTGGGTAGTGGGGGGTTGGGATAAGGAGGTCAGTGATGTGTGTGGGTAGTCGGGGGGTGGATAAGGGGGACAGTGATGTGTGTGGGTAGTGGGGGGTTGGGATAAGGAGGTCAGTGATGTGTGTGGGTAGTCGGGGGGTGGATAAAGGGGACAGTGATGTGTGTGGGTAGTGGGGGGGTGGATAAGGGGGACAGTAATGTGTGTGGGTAGTGGGGGGTTGGGATAAGGAGGTCAGTGATGTGTGTGGGTAGTCGGGGGGTGGATAAGGGGGACAGTGATGTGTGTGGGTAGTCGGGGGGTGGATAAGGGGGACAGTGATGTGTGTGGTTAATGAGGGGGTGGATTGATAAGGGGGACGGTAATGTGTGTGGGCAGTGTGGGGGGGTGGATAAGAACACAGAACATTACAGCGCAGTACAGGCCCTTCAGTCCTCAATGTTGTGCCGACCTGTGAAAACCAATCTAAAGCCCATCTAACTAACACTATTCCAATATCGTCCATTTACTCAAAATGCTTTACGCAAACGGGATAGAAACTTGGATGCAATATCACCATCCTTGGTGTAGAGAATCTTGAATGACTTGGACAGAAACATGGGCAGTGATTGTGCATTTACTCAATATGCTGAAGTCAACAGGATAGGCACTTGCACTCAATATCAGCTTATTGGCGAAAAAGACTCAATTTCTTTGAGCGGAACTTCAGAATCCAATGTGGATTTACTCAAAATGCTTATGTCAACAGGACAAGTATGTCGGAAAGAATCTTGGATGACATGGAGATAAACTTTGGATACAATTGTGGATTTACTCAAAATGCTTAATTCACCGGGATAACAACTTTGCCGCAATATCAGCCCTCTGGGCGGAACTTCAGAATCCAGTATGCGTTTACTCAAAACATTTAAGTCAACAGGATGGACACTTGGATGCAACATCACCTTTGTTGGCAAAATCACCTCGAACGGCACAAGAGAAATAATTGGGATATAATGGTGAATAAAATATAATGCTGAATAAAGCTAGATCAGGACATCACCACAAAATATCAATAACTTGGCAGAATGACATGAAGACATTCATTGGAAACTGATGGAGATGTACGAAATTTGCTGAACTCATCGAGATACGCACTTTGCCACCGTATCAGTTCAGCGGCCTCAAACAATCAATGACTGTCAGAGAAACATTGGCAGATAGTGTGGCTTTACCCAAAATGCTTAACTCTACGGAATCAGCACTTGGCTGCAATATCACCTTGTGTGGCGGATAGAATTTCGAAAAGCGTGGAGAGACACTTTAGAATCGACAGTGGATTCACTCAAAATGCTTAACTCACTGGGATAAGCACTTTGCCGCAATATTGACTTTGTGGAGAAAATGACACAATTTCTTTGAGTGGAACATCAGAATCCAATGTGAATTTACTCAAAATGCCTAAGTCAACAGGATACGCACTTGGCTGCAAAGCATGATCGGCTTGCTTAGCAAAATATCTCACATGGCATGGAGAGAACTTTGGAAACGACTGGGGACATAGTGGAAATGCTGAACAAAGCGAGATGAGGACTTCTCCACAAAAAGTCAATATCTCAGCAGGAAACGCCCGCTGGCATTGAGCGAATCATTGGAAAGTGATGGTGATTTACACAAGTTACTGAACTCATTGGGATAAACAGTTTGCCACCAGTTCAGGGGCTGCAAACGTTCACTTACTGTCAGAGAAATGTTGAAAGCCAATGTGGATTTACTGAAAATGCTTAACTCAACGGGATAGGCACTGGGCCGCAATATCAGCTTTTTGGAGAAAATGACTCAATATTTCCAATGGAAGTTCTGGATCCAAAGTGAATTTTCTCAAAATGCCTAAGTCAACAGGATACGCACTTGGCCGCATTATCAGCGTGCTTAGCAAAATAATCTCAAATGGCAGGGAGAGAAACTTTGGAAACGACTGGGGAAATGCTGAACAAAGCGAGATGAGGACTATTTCATAAAATATGAATAACTAGACAGGAAAATCTCGAGAACATTGGGAGACTCATTGGAAATTGATGCAGATCTCCGCTAGTTGCTGAACTGATCGGGAGTTCAGCACTTTGCCGCCATATCTGTTCAGCGGCATAAATGTTCCCTTACCATGCCAATAACATTGGCAGCTAAAATCGATTACTAAAATCGATTGCTTATCTCACAGGATAGGCATTTGGCTGCAATATCACCTTGAGCCGTGAATAGAATCTTGAATGCCTTGGAGAGAAACTTTGGAATTGATTGTGGATTCACTCAAAATGCTTAACTCACAGGGATAAGCACGTTGCCGCTTTTTGGTGAAAAGACTCAATCCTTTCGAGCGGAACTTCGGAATCCAATGAGGATTTACTCAAAATGCTTTACGCAAACGGGATAGAAACTTGGATGCAATATCACCATCCTTGGTGTAGAGAATCTTGAATGACTTGGACAGAAACATGGGCAGTGATTGTGCATTTACTCAATATGCTGAAGTCAACAGGATAGGCACTTGCACTCAATATCAGCTTATTGGCGAAAAAGACTCAATTTCTTTGAGCGGAACTTCAGAATCCAATGTGGATTTACTCAAAAGGCTTATGCCAACCGGACAAGTATGTCGGAAAGAATCTTGGATGACATGGAGATAAACTTTGGATACAATTGTGGATTTACTCAAAATGCTTAATTCACCGGGATAACAACTTTGCCGCAATATCAGCCCTCTGGGCGGAACTTCAGAATCCAGTATGCGTTTACTCAAAACGTTTAAGTCAACAGGATGGACACTTGGATGCAACATCACCTTTGTTGGCAAAAGCACCTCGAACGGCACAAGAGAAATAATTGGGATATAATGGTGAATAAAATATAATGCTGAATAAAGCTAGATCAGGACATCACCACAAAATATCAATAACTTGGCAGAATGACATGAAGACATTCATTGGAAACTGATGGAGATGTACGAAATTTGCTGACCTCATCGACAAACGCACTTTGCCACCGTATCAGTTCAGCGGCCTCAAACAATCAATGACTGTCAGAGAAACATTGGCAGATAGTGTGGCTTTACCCAAAATGCTTAACTCTACGGAATCAGCACTTGGCCGCAATATCACCTTGTGTGGCGGATAGAATTTCGAAAAGCGTGGAGAGACACTTTAGAATCGACAGTGGATTCACTCAAAATGCTTAATTCACTGGGATAAGCACTTTGCCGCAATATTGACTTTGTGGAGAAAATGACACAATTTCTTTGAGTGGAACATCAGAATCCAATGTGAATTTACTCAAAATGCCTAAGTCAACAGGATACGCACTTGGCTGCAAAGCATGATCGGCTTGCTTAGCAAAATATCTCACATGGCATGGAGAGAACTTTGGAAACGACTGGGGACATAGTGGAAATGCTGAACAAAGCGAGATGAGGACTTCTCCACAAAAAGTCAATATCTCAGCAGGAAACGCCCGCTGGCATTGAGCGAATCATTGGACAGTGATGGTGATTTACACAAGTTACTGAACTCATTGGGATAAACAGTTTGCCACCAGTTCAGGGGCTGCAAACGTTCACTTACTGTCAGAGAAATGTTGAAAGCCAATGTGGATTTACTGAAAATGCTTAACTCAACGGGATAGGCACTGGGCCGCAATATCAGCTTTTTGGAGAAAATGACTCAATATTTCCAATGGAAGTTCTGGATCCAAAGTGAATTTTCTCAAAATGCCTAAGTCAACAGGATACGCACTTGGCCGCATTATCAGCGTGCTTAGCAAAATAATCTCAAATGGCAGGGAGAGAAACTTTGGAAACGACTGGGGAAATGCTGAACAAAGCGAGATGAGGACTATTTCATAAAATATGAATAACTAGACAGGAAAATCTCGAGAACATTGGGAGACTCATTGGAAATTGATGCAGATCTCCGCTAGTTGCTGAACTGATCGGGAGTTCAGCACTTTGCCGCCATATCTGTTCAGCGGCATAAATGTTCCCTTACCATGCCAATAACATTGGCAGCTAAAATCGATTACTAAAATCGATTGCTTATCTCACAGGATAGGCATTTGGCTGCAATATCACCTTGAGCCGTGAATAGAATCTTGAATGCCTTGGAGAGAAACTTTGGAATTGATTGTGGATTCACTCAAAATGCTTAACTCACAGGGATAAGCACGTTGCCGCTTTTTGGTGAAAAGACTCAATCCTTTCGAGCGGAACTTCGGAATCCAATGAGGATTTACTCAAAATGCTTTACGCAAACGGGATAGAAACTTGGATGCAATATCACCATCCTTGGTGTAGAGAATCTTGAATGACTTGGACAGAAACATGGGCAGTGATTGTGCATTTACTCAATATGCTGAAGTCAACAGGATAGGCATTTGCACTCAATATCAGCTTATTGGCGAAAAAGACTCAATTTCTTTGAGCGGAACTTCAGAATCCAATGTGGATTTACTCAAAATGCTTATGTCAACAGGACAAGTATGTCGGAAAGAATCTTGGAAGACATGGAGAGAAACTTTGGATACAATTGTGGATTTACTCAAAATGCTTAATTCACCGGGATAACAACTTTGCCGCAATATCAGCCTTCTGGGCGGAACTTCAGAATCCAGTATGCGTTTACTCAAAACGTTTAAGTCAACAGGATGGACACTTGGATGCAACATCACCTTTGTTGGCAAAAGCACCTCGAACGGCACAAGAGAAATAATTGGGATATAATGGTGAATAAAATATAATGCTGAATAAAACTAGATCAGGACATCACCACAAAATATCAATAACTTGGCAGAATGACATGAAGACATTCATTGGAAACTGATGGAGATGTACGCAATTTGCTGAACTCATCGAGATATGCACTTTGCCACCGTATCAGTTCAGCGGCCTCAAACAATCAATGACTATCAGAGAAACATTGGCAGATAGTGTGGCTTTACCCAAAATGCTTAACTCTACGGAATCAGCACTTGGCCGCAATATCACCTTGTGTGGCGGATAGAATTTCGAAAAGCGTGGAGAGACACTTTAGAATCGACAGTGGATTCACTCAAAATGCTTAACTCACTGGGATAAGCACTTTGCTGCAATATTGACTTTGTGGAGAAAATGACACAATTTCTTTGAGTGGAACATCAGAATCCAATGTGAATTTACTCAAAATGCCTAAGTCAACAGGATACGCACTTGGCTGCAAAGCATGATCGGCGTGCTTAGCAAAATATCTCACATGGCATGGAGAGAACTTTGGAAACGACTGGGGACATAGTGGAAATGCTGAGCAAAGCGAGATGAGGACTTCACCACAAAATATCAATAACTCAGCAGGAAACGCTCGATGGCATTGAGCGAATCATTGGAAAGTGATGGAGATTTACACAAGTTGTTAAACTCATCGGGATACGCACTTTGCCACCAGTTCAGGGGCTGCAAATGTTCACTTACTGTTGAAATGTTGAAAGCTAATGTGGATTTGCTGAATATGCTTAACTCAACGGGATAGGCACTGGGTCGCAATATCAGTTTTTTGGAGAAAATGACTCAATATCTTCCAATGGAAGGTTGGGATCCAAAGTGAATTTTCTCAAAATGCCTAAGTCAACAGGCCGCATTATCGGCTTGTTTAGCAAAATAATCTCAAATGGCATGGAGAGAAACTTTGGAAACGACTGGGGACATAGTGGAAATGCTGAACAAAGCGTGATGAGGACTTCTCCACAAAAAGTCAATATCTCAGCAGGAAACGCCCGCTGGCATTGAACGAATCATTGGAAAGTGATGGTGATTTACACAAGTTACTGAACTCATTGGGATAAACAGTTTGCCACCAGTTCAGGGGCTGCAAACACTCACTTACTGTCAGAGAAATGTTGAAAGCCAATGTGGATTTACTGAAAATGCTTAACTCAACGGGATAGGCACTGGGCCGCAATATCAGCTTTTTGGAGAAAATGACTCAATATCTTCCAATGGAAGGTTGGGATCCAAAGTGAATTTTCTCAAAATGCCTAAGTCAACAGGATACGCACTTGGCCGCATTATCGGCTTGTTTAGCAAAATAATCTCAAATGGCATGGAGAGAAACTTTGGAAACGACTGGGGACATAGTGGAAATGCTGAACAAAGCGAGATGAGGACTATTTCATAAAATATGAATAACTAGACAGGAAAAGCTCGAGAACATTGGGAGACTCATTGGAAATTGATGCAGATCTCCGCTAGTTGCTGAATTGATCGGGAGTTCAGCACTTTGCCGCCATATCTGTTCAGCGGCATAAATGTTCCCTTACCATGCCAATAACATTGGCAGCTAAAATCGATTACTGAAATCGATTGCTTATCTCACAGGATAGGCATTTGGCTGCAATATCACCTTGAGCCGTGAATAGAATCTTGAATGGCTTGGAGAGAAACTTTGGAATTGATTGTGGATTCACTCAAAATGCTTAACTCACAGGGATAAGCACGTTGCCGCTTTTTGGTGAAAAGACTCAATCCTTTCGAGCGAAACTTCGGAATCCAATGAGGATTTACTCAAAATGCTTTACGCAAACGGGATAGAAACTTGGACGCAATATCACCATCCTTGGTGTAGAGAATCTTGAATGACTTGGACAGAAACATGGGCAGTGATTGTGCATTTACTCAATATGCTGAAGTCAACAGGATAGGCAATTGCACTTATTGGCGAAAAAGACTCAATTTCTTTGAGCGGAACTTCAGAATCCAATGTGGATTTACTCAAAATGCTTATGTCAACAGGACAAGTATGTCGGAAAGAATCTTGGATGACATGGAGATAAACTTTGGATACAATTGTGGATTTACTCAAAATGCTTAATTCACCGGGATAACAACTTTGCCGCAATATCAGCCTTCTGGGCGGAACTTCAGAATCCAGTATGCGTTTACTCAAAACGTTTAAGTCAACAGGATGGACACTTGGATGCAACATCACCTTTGTTGGCAAAAGCACCTCGAACGGCACAAGAGAAATAATTGGGATATAATGGTGAATAAAATATAATGCTGAATAAAGCTAGATCAGGACATCGCCACAAAATATCAATAACTTGGCAGAATGACATGAAGACATTCATTGGAAACTGATGGAGATGTACGCAATTTGCTGAACTCA
The DNA here is from genome assembly GCA_037974335.1 of Prionace glauca. NCBI lineage: Eukaryota > Metazoa > Chordata > Chondrichthyes > Carcharhiniformes > Carcharhinidae > Prionace > Prionace glauca. Next base: position 62,850,342 of record CM075737.1, read on the forward strand.
TCGAGATACGCACTTTGCCACCGTATCAGTTCAGCGGCCTCAAACAATCAATGACTGTCAGAGAAACATTGGCAGATAGTGTGGCTTTACCCAAAATGCTTAACTCTACGGAATCAGCACTTGGCCGCAATATCACCTTGTGTGGCGGATAGAATTTCGAAAAGCGTGGAGAGACACTTTAGAATCGACAGTGGATTCACTCAAAATGCTTAACTCACTGGGATAAGCACTTTGCCGCAATATTGACTTTGTGGAGAAAATGACACAATTTCTTTGAGTGGAACATCAGAATCCAATGTGAATTTACTCAAAATGCCTAAGTCAACAGGATACGCACTTGGCTGCAAAGCATGATCGGCTTGCTTAGCAAAATATCTCACATGGCATGGAGAGAACTTTGGAAACGACTGGGGACATAGTGGAAATGCTGAGCAAAGCGAGATGCGGACTTCTCCACAAAAAGTCAATATCTCAGCAGGAAACGCCCGCTGGCATTGAGCGAATCATTGGACAGTGATGGTGATTTACACAAGTTACGGAACTCATTGGGATAAACAGTTTGCCACCAGTTCAGGGGCTGCAAACGTTCACTTACTGTCAGAGAAATGTTGAAAGCCAATGTGGATTTACTGAAAATGCTTAACTCAACGGGATAGGCACTGGGCCGCAATATCAGCTTTTTGGAGAAAATGACTCAATATCTTCCAATGGAAGGTTGGGATCCAAAGTGAATTTTCTCAAAATGCCTAAGTCAACAGGATACGCACTTGGCCGCATTATCGGCTTGTTTAGCAAAATAATCTCAAATGGCAGGGAGAGAAACTTTGGAAACGACTGGGAACATAGTGGAAATGCTGAACAAAGCGAGATGAGGACTATTTCATAAAATATGAATAACTCGACAGGAAAAGCTCGAGAACATTGGGAGACTCATTGGAAATTGATGCAGATCTCCGCTAGTTGCTGAATTGATCGGGAGTTCAGCACTTTGCCGCCATATCTGTTCAGCGGCATAAATGTTCCCTTACCATGCCAATAACATTGGCAGCTAAAATCGATTACTGAAATCGATTGCTTATCTCACAGGATAGGCATTTGGCTGCAATATCACCTTGAGCCGTGAATAGAATCTTGAATGGCTTGGAGAGAAACTTTGGAATAGATTGTGGATTCACTCAAAATGCTTAACTCACAGGGATAAGCACGTTGCCGCTTTTTGGTGAAAAGACTCAATCCTTTCGAGCGGAACTTCGGAATCCAATGAGGATTTACTCAAGATGCTTTACGCAAACGGGATAGAAACTTGGATGCAATATCACCATCCTTGGTGTAGAGAATCTTGAATGACTTGGACAGAAACATGGGCAGTGATTGTGCATTTACTCAATATGCTGAAGTCAACAGGATAGGCACTTGCACTCAATATCAGCTTATTGGCGAAAAAGACTCAATTTCTTTGAGCGGAACTTCAGAATGCAATGTGGATTTACTCAAAATGCTTATGTCAACAGGACAAGTATGTCGGAAAGAATCTTGGATGACATGGAGATAAACTTTGGATACAATTGTGGATTTACTCAAAATGCTTAATTCACCGGGTAACAACTTTGCCGCAATATCAGCCTTCTGGGCGGAACTTCAGAATCCAGTATGCGTTTACTCAAAACGTTTAAGTCAACAGGATGGACACTTGGATGCAACATCACCTTTGTTGGCAAAAGCACCTCGAACGGCACAAGAGAAATAATTGGGATATAATGGTGAATAAAATATAATGCTGAATAAAGCTAGATCAGGACATCACCACAAAATATCAATAACTTGGCAGAATGACATGAAGACATTCATTGGAAACTGATGGAGATGTACGAAATTTGCTGAACTCATCGAGATACGCACTTTGCCACCGTATCAGTTCAGCGGCCTCAAACAATCAATGACTATCAGAGAAACATTGGCAGCTAGTGTGGCTTTACCCAAAATGCTTAACTCTACGGAATCAGCACTTGGCCGCAATATCACCTTGTGTGGCGGATAGAATTTCGAAAAGCGTGGAGAGACACTTTAGAATCGACAGTGGATTCACTCAAAATGCTTAACTCACTGGGATAAGCACTTTGCCGCAATATTGACTTTGTGGAGAAAATGACACAATTTCTTTGAGTGGAACATCAGAATCCAATGTGAATTTACTCAAAATGCCTAAGTCAACAGGATACGCACTTGGCTGCAAAGCATGATCGGCTTGCTTAGCAAAATATCTCACATGGCATGGAGAGAACTTTGGAAACGACTGGGGACATAGTGGAAATGCTGAGCAAAGCGAGATGCGGACTTCTCCACAAAAAGTCAATATCTCAGCAGGAAACGCCCGCTGGCATTGAACGAATCATTGGAAAGTGATGGTGATTTACACAAGTTACTGAACTCATTGGGATAAACAGTTTGCCACCAGTTCAGGGGCTGCAAACACTCACTTACTGTCAGAGAAATGTTGAAAGCCAATGTGGATTTACTGAAAATGCTTAACTCAACGGGATAGGCACTGGGCCGCAATATCAGCTTTTTGGAGAAAATGACTCAATATCTTCCAATGGAAGGTTGGGATCCAAAGTGAATTTTCTCAAAATGCCTAAGTCAACAGGATACGCACTTGGCCGCATTATCGGCTTGTTTAGCAAAATAATCTCAAATGGCATGGAGAGAAACTTTGGAAACGACTGGGGACATAGTGGAAATGCTGAACAAAGCGAGATGAGGACTATTTCATAAAATATGAATAATTCGACAGGAAAAGCTCGAGAACATTGGGAGACTCATTGGAAATTGATGCAGATCTCCGCTAGTTGCTGAATTGATCGGGAGTTCAGCACTTTGCCGCCATATCTGTTCAGCGGCATAAATGTTCCCTTACCATGCCAATAACATTGGCAGCTAAAATCGATTACTGAAATCGATTGCTTCTCTCACAGGATAGGCATTTGGCTGCAATATCACCTTGAGCCGTGAATAGAATCTTGAATGGCTTGGAGAGAAACTTTGGAATAGATTGTGGATTCACTCAAAATGCTTAACTCACAGGGATAAGCACGTTGCCGCTTTTTGGTGAAAAGACTCAATCCTTTCGAGCGGAACTTCGGAATCCAATGAGGATTTACTCAAAATGCTTTACGCAAACGGGATAGAAACTTGGATGCAATATCACCATCCTTGGTGTAGAGAATCTTGAATGACTTGGACAGAAACATGGGCAGTGATTGTGCATTTACTCAATATGCTGAAGTCAACAGGATAGGCACTTGCACTCAATATCAGCTTATTGGCGAAAAAGACTCAATTTCTTTGAGCGGAACTTCAGAATCCAATGTGGATTTACTCAAAAGGCTTATGTCAACAGGACAAGTATGTCGGAAAGAATCTTGGATGACATGGAGATAAACTTTGGATACAATTGTGGATTTACTCAAAATGCTTAATTCACCGGGATAACAACTTTGCCGCAATATCAGCCTTCTGGGCGGAACTTCAGAATCCAGTATGCGTTTACTCAAAACGTTTAAGTCAACAGGATGGACACTTGGATGCAACATCACCTTTGTTGGCAAAATCACCTCGAACGGCACAAGAGAAATAATTGGGATATAATGGTGAATAAAATATAATGCTGAATAAAGCTAAATCAGGACATCACCACAAAATATCAATAACTTGGCAGAATGACATGAAGACATTCATTGGAAACTGATGGAGATGTACGAAATTTGCTGAACTCATCGAGATACGCACTTTGCCACAGTATCAGTTCAGCGGCCTCAAACAATCAATGACTGTCAGAGAAACATTGGCAGATAGTGTGGCTTTACCCAAAATGCTTAACTCTACGGAATCAGCACTTGGCCGCAATATCACCTTGTGTGGCGGATAGAATTTCGAAAAGCGTGGAGAGACACTTTAGAATCGACAGTGGATTCACTCAAAATGCTTAATTCACTGGGATAAGCACTTTGCTGCAATATTGACTTTGTGGAGAAAATGACACAATTTCTTTGAGTGGAACATCAGAATTGTAGCCAAACAGGCCAACTAAAATGGCGTTCTGTAAAGCACCCTGGGATAACCGGGCAAGAAACTAAACTGACAGGCTGCAGTTTAAAGACAGAGACAGACAGGCTGCAACCCTGACGAGTGAATACACAGGATATGGGCCATCTCCAGGATGAAAGAGACTTTCTGATCACATTGGGTTGTGTGCCAGACGTAAAGGCACCGTGAATCCTTATTTAGGAGGAAGGTATGTGGCCTATGTGCCTACAACACCTACAGGCATGGCCGCCAGGGACACACCCAGAGATCAGTGTGGTAGCACCTGATTGGACTCTTATCGATCAGGGTGATCAAGTCCTGATCGATTGATTGGCAATGGCCAAAAAAAGGGCGTGAAGCCAAATGGGGTATAAAGGATGCTGCACAACCAGGAATCTCTCTCTCTCGGACCCCCCACGAACAAGCTACAACGACGGAGAGCCACCACACCTGAGAAGGGAGGAAAGAAAGAAGATCAGAGCCAGGGTACCACACCAGACTAAAGGACCAGACTACGCAGACAACTATCAAGACCAGCACACAGATAGAGGCCAGTATCTGTTTGGGTATTTGTCAGTCACACACAGTTAAGTCAAGGTCTTGTATTGTACTTGAATTCTAGCATTTCTGTAAGATTACTTATTGTTGGTCGGGTGGGTGATTATTGATTGTGTGGGTTTAAATAAATATTGTTTGTACTAATAAGACGTCTACTCAAAGTTATTTGTCCACCGTATAAGGGTTAAAACAGGCTGATTTGATTTTTACAACATTTGGCGTCCCTGGGTGGGCATCGATAAGAAGTAACTTTGTTGCTCCGATATCGAACCCCACAGACTTTAAATTGAATGGTTATTTAAAACTCAGAACCAACAGGTGTAAACTTCTTATTGGACAAATAACTGCTTTTGGGAAATTGTTTATTGTGCATGTATTGTTACTAACAAGGAGGATAGGGTAAACTCTGTAGGTTTGTATTAGAACCCAGAGGGATTAGGACCGGAACATAGCGTAAAGCCGTACCCGCAGTCCCATCGCCTCCCTACCCCTTGTCATTAAATATAGAATGGCGGAGAAGTGTCCCATATGGGAAACAAAAATCAGGGAATATATTAAGAAGAAAGGGTGGCCCCTATGGGCAGAATCTTGTGCCAATACTGAGACGGGACCGGGATCCCTAGGGCAGAAATATTGGGATGATCTAAGGAAAGTTCAGGGAAAACAGGCAAACAAATGTGAGAAACAGATTGCTATTGTGAGCTGCTTCGGACAGCTGCTAGGTACAGAAAAGGAGTTAAACACAGTTCGTAAGGAATTGGAACAGATAAAAGCCGAAAAGGACAGAGAGATACGTAAGGCACAGGTGGAAAAGGAGGAGGAGATTAAGAGACTAAAGGAACAGCAGCAGGAGAGGATAGAACAGATAAAAGCCGAAAAGGACAGAGAGATACGTAAGGCACAGGTGGAAAAGGAGGAGGAGATTAAGAGACTAAAGGAACAACAGCAGGAGAGGATAGAACAGATAAAAGCCGAAAAGGACAGACAGATAGATGAATTAAGGCGAACTAACCAGGCAAATTTATTACATCTGGGTAATTTCCAAACCCAGTATGAGAGAGCCTACCAAGATGCCCAGCGTGCTGTCTTGGCCAGAGATGAAGCTGAGCAGGCAGTAGCACGATTGGAAGCTAAGTGCACTGATCTGCAGGCTGCTATAAAGGCTCTACACCAAGCCAGTAAAGAACAGAGACAGGCAACTGCTGACCACTCCAAATGCCAACGAGAAATCTCAAGGCTGGAATCCCTACTATCAGTTCAAAATGGATTTATGTGTGCCTTCGGGACAGAAGAGGAAAAGGGGATAGAGAGTGCAGACTGGGGAGAGTTAAAGGAGAATGCTAGACTTTATGTTATGCAAACCGAGGGTTGGGGTCCACCACCGCCTTTCCCAGGGGAGGTCATACCCACGGCACCCCCAGATGTACCTCCAGTACCGATGTACCCTGTGACGACTGAACGTCGGACAGGAGGGGGTCAGGACTCAGCTGTTACATACACGACTCCATTTACAGTGGCACAATTGGCTGAGATTGCAAATAAAATCACAACTTTTGAGCCATCGGCTGACCCATATAGTTTCTTTGAGGATGTTAGGCAGCAAAAGATAATGCATGGGCTGGATGAGAGAGAGGAGGTGAAGCTGATAGTCATGTGCTTAAGCAAGTCTGTACGGTCTGCCCTGCCAGCCCCTCAAAATGTTGGGGAAGGGACATTAAACGAAATTAAGGAAGCGATATTGACTGCGATAGGATTTAATAAAGGGGATCCTGTAGATGGGTTAAATAAATGCAGGCAGAGGAAAGGGGAACATCCGACTGCCTTTGCCAGTCGTTTGTGGATCCACTTCACAGGAGTATATGGGGAATTAGATCGGACTAGATTAAATGAAACTGATTCATCCAAATGGGCTCGGACATTAGTGTCACATGCTACAGAGGAAGGTAAGAAAGCCTGTGCTAATTTTGACCCTGCAGAACCCACACACAATGAAGCGTGGGTTCTCCGACACTTAGCTCGAATCTGGGAACAGGAAGTTCTGGGAGCCCCAACGTCACGGTCAGGAAAGGAGGCAAAAATGCTTCCGATGAGGGCTAGTCAGGGTCCAGTATGGAGAAACAAAGGTAGAGGGAATCACCAATACCAGAGAGGTACACGTCTACCTTACACAGCAGCCCCAGGGAGAGATAGAGGGACATGTTTTAATTGTGGGCAGTCGGGACACTTTGCCCGAGATTGTAGAGCACCAAATGTCAGAAGACCAGCAAACCCTGCACACCCATACAACCCTGCTGATCGCCGACACAGGGGACCACGAGGCCACACAGAACATAGGCCCAACCCCCGACACCGAGAACGATATAGAGCTGAGCCCAGAGGCCCACGCCCACAAGTACAGTGTTACACTTGTGGGCAACCCAACCATTTTGCCCGGGACTGTAGGGCACCACCCAACTACCCCACACGACATCTCAGAGGTTCTGACGATGGACCCCAACCCAGATCTCTCGCAGGACCGGCCCGACAAGCAGCTACAACCCCCACCCAGTATCCCCAGGACCAACAGATACACCCACGGTCTCCGCTCCGCTCCAGCTTCAGGAATAAAACCACGGCCCGGGCACCCCAACGAAAGGATGGGGAACCTGCAAACCTTACCCCCTACAGCACCCCTGGTACCAGGACTCCCAGAACGGTTTGACCCGGCGCTCACTACCAGGGATGGTACCTGGCAGCCAAAGCCTGCCCATGTAGGTTCCCTTCACTCAGGAAGAACCAGGACATCACAGTCCAGATTGTAAATAGCTTTATCCGTCCACTCCACGCATCACCCAATTGACATTTTATTTTCACATTCTGCAAATTCCTCACCCCACTCAACCCCATGACACTTTGGTTTAACTACAAAGGGGCTGAGGAAGTGTTAAAACTGTTAAATTTATGGATAAGATTTCTTGAATTTACTTCTGTTTTTGAGTTTAATTACAGTTTGGAAGAAAGAAGAATGAAGTCGACTGTCTTAATCTATTTTCTTTATTTTCTTTCAATGTTTTATTTTCGTCCCAGTTTAAAATGTTGGATTTGAATGAAAGATAATGTGGAATGAATGTTGGAAGCTTCCATGTATGTCTGTGTGTGTTTGGTAAAGTAGTTGTATCAATGTTTTTGTTTTGTTGTTTATTTAATGTGTTAATGTTCTTCCCCTAATTGTGATTTTACAACAGTGAGTTTGATACAGATTTTAAATACAAATTGGAAATTGGATTGGATTAAATTGAAATAAATTTTTGGAATTTTCTTAGCCTTTTGAGTATAATCAATGGCCATGATTGTGCTTAAAAGGTATAGAATAAATGTGGGATGTTACTTTGAACACAACGTTTGGAAAGTAAATTGAAATTTCAAAATCAAAGAACATAAATTGAAGTTTGAAATAACCAATTTGAATTTTGAATAATCCTGAGTTTGAATTTTGTTAAGGATTTAAACCTTGGAGGGAACTATGTGCTCTTTCCTTTGTCTTGAAGAAATCGTGACATCATCACATCGGAATGTTTTATTTCTTGGGTTTTCTTAATCGATAGAGATTTCACCATCTTCTGTTCCTAATCCGGCAATTAAATATATATATTGGAGGTTCTAAATTTTATTTTTGTTTTAATTTGACAGTTTTTGAGACCAAATTAATTCATTTGGCTCCAAGCCAAATGTATCTTGTGTGTTTTGTTTTAAATAGATGGCTGATGAATAACAAGCCCAGCAACTTCAAGACAAGCAAGATTGTTTGTCACAACCTCGTGATAACTGAGACTTGAAAAGTTTGGCTCATTCAGATTTTTTCACTATTAACTTTCAAACTAAAGTGATTGGTTACACTTAAGCATTACAGTTTGTGACATTTAATTGATAGAACAAATTGAGTACACAAAATAACCAACTTATAAATGGGAAGTTGGTTAAATTTTAAAGAGATAAATAAGTTTGACAAATAAAGGGTAATGGAAAGAGAATCTGAATGAGTTTTGTGTTTCAAAGAAGGATGCATTCATTGAAACATATTCTCAGTTTATGATGTAACCATTTGAATGTAAGAAAGTTTTACAAAGTAATATCTGTTTGTTTTGTGACATTTGTATACTGAGTAAATGTTATCTGTGGTAATCTTCCATGTTCACATGTAATGTTTGTTCAGTTCAATGTATGTAAATGCTAACAAGTTGGGAGTTAATTTTTCTGAAAAGTTAAGGGCTCTGGAGAGTGTCAATGACTACAACAGATGACAGGATTTTCCTAGTAGGGGTTACAAGAGTAAAATGCTTAAAAGGGGAACAAATACAGAATGCTGGAGGAGTTTCCTCTATAATTTGTTAAACAAGTAGGAAATTATTTGAATTACTTCAACTTGTACATTGGTTACAATCTATTAATTGGATCATAAAAACATAGTATGTGTATGCTAGGAGATGGATTTTGAGCTGTGACTGGAAGTTTACATCTAAAATGATAACTGGCAAATTTGGATAATTTTTAAATTACAAATACTTTGGAGAGTTAAATCTACCTCTTCAGCACTTTTGAGTGCATGAGCCTCCAGTCCAAATTTAAATGTTGTTTCCCTTTTGCATCTGCATCAAAGATTTATTATTGTCCTATGCATAACTCTGAACCTAAAATGGTGTTTGGAATATCTGATTGTCTATATTTGTGGATAACTAGCTTATTGTAATAATGGGGTTTAGAATATGTGGTTGTTTGTATTTGTATTGTAGACTGTTGTTGCCTGTAGCTTCTAGAATATGTTGTAGGGATGTATTATTACTGTATATGTCAATGCCTGGACCTTGCTTGACTGTTGAGTGACTGGGGAATTCCTGACAGATATTGGTCCTGAATTTGTGATCCATCACGCTTTGCGTTTAGGATCAAAGGGGGGAATGTAGCCAAACAGGCCAACTAAAATGGCGTTCTGTAAAGCACCCTGGGATAACCGGGCAAGAAACTAAACTGACAGGCTGCAGTTTAAAGACAGAGACAGACAGGCTGCAACCCTGACGAGTGAATACACAGGATATGGGCCATCTCCAGGATGAAAGAGACTTTCTGATCACATTGGGTTGTGTGCCAGACGTAAAGGCACCGTGAATCCTTATTTAGGAGGAAGGTATGTGGCCTATGTGCCTACAACACCTACAGGCATGGCCGCCAGGGACACACCCAGAGATCAGTGTGGTAGCACCTGATTGGACTCTTATCGATCAGGGTGATCAAGTCCTGATCGATTGATTGGCAATGGCCAAAAAAAGGGCGTGAAGCCAAATGGGGTATAAAGGATGCTGCACAACCAGGAATCTCTCTCTCTCGGACCCCCCACGAACAAGCTACAACGACGGAGAGCCACCACACCTGAGAAGGGAGGAAAGAAAGAAGATCAGAGCCAGGGTACCACACCAGACTAAAGGACCAGACTACGCAGACAACTATCAAGACCAGCACACAGATAGAGGCCAGTATCTGTTTGGGTATTTGTCAGTCACACACAGTTAAGTCAAGGTCTTGTATTGTACTTGAATTCTAGCATTTCTGTAAGATAACTTATTGTTGGTCGGGTGGGTGATTGTTGATTGTGTGGGTTTAAATAAATATTGTTTGTACTAATAAGACGTCTACTCAAAGTTATTTGTCCACCGTATAAGGGTTAAAACAGGCTGATTTGATTTTTACAACAGAATCCAATGTGAATTTACTCAAAATGCCTAAGTCAACAGGATACGCACTTGGCTGCAAAGCATGATCGGCTTGCTTAGCAAAATATCTCACATGGCATGGAGAGAACTTTGGAAACGACTGGGGACATAGTGGAAATGCTGAACAAAGCGAGATGAGGATTTCTCCACAAAAAGTCAATATCTCAGCAGGAAACGCCCGCTGGCATTGAGCGAATCATTGGAAAGTGATGGTGATTTACACAAGTTACGGAACTCATTGGGATAAACAGTTTGCCACCAGTTCAGGGGCTGCAAACGTTCACTTACTGTCAGAGAAATGTTGAAAGCCAATGTGGATTTACTGAAAATGCTTAACTCAACGGGATAGGCACTGGGCCGCAATATCAGCTTTTTGGAAAAAATGACTCAATATTTCCAATGGAAGTTCTGGATCCAAAGTGAATTTTCTCAAAATGCCTAAGTCAACAGGATACGCACTTGGCCGCATTATCAGCGTGCTTAGCAAAATAATCTCAAATGGCAGGGAGAGAAACTTTGGAAACGACTGGGGAAATGCTGAACAAAGCGAGATGAGGACTATTTCAAAAAATATGAATAACTAGACAGGAAAATCTCGAGAACATTGGGAGACTCATTGGAAATTGATGCAGATCTCCGCTAGTTGCTGAACTGATCGGGAGTTCAGCACTTTGCCGCCATATCTGTTCAGCGGCATAAATGTTCCCTTACCATGCCAATAACATTGGCAGCTAAAATCGATTACTAAAATCGATTGCTTATCTCACAGGATAGGCATTTGGCTGCAATATCACCTTGAGCCGTGAATAGAATCTTGAATGCCTTGGAGAGAAACTTTGGAATTGATTGTGGATTCACTCAAAATGCTTAACTCACAGGGATAAGCACGTTGCCGCTTTTTGGTGAAAAGACTCAATCCTTTCGAGCGGAACTTCGGAATCCAATGAGGATTTACTCAAAATGCTTTACGCAAACGGGATAGAAACTTGGATGCAATATCACCATCCTTGGTGTAGAGAATCTTGAATGACTTGGACAGAAACATGGGCAGTGATTGTGCATTTACTCAATATGCTGAAGTCAACAGGATAGGCACTTGCACTCAATATCAGCTTATTGGCGAAAAAGACTCAATTTCTTTGAGCGGAACTTCAGAATCCAATGTGGATTTACTCAAAATGCTTATGCCAACCGGACAAGTATGTCGGAAAGAATCTTGGATGACATGGAGATAATCTTTGGATACAATTGTGGATTTACTCAAAATGCTTAATTCACCGGGATAACAACTTTGCCGCAATATCAGCCTTCTGGGCGGAACTTCAGAATCCAGTATGCGTTTATTCAAAACGTTTAAGTCAACAGGATGGACACTTGGATGCAACATCACCTTTGTTGGCAAAAGCACCTCGAACGGCACAAGAGAAATAATTGGGATATAATGGTGAATAAAATATAATGCTGAATAAAGCTAGATCAGGACATCACCACAAAATATCAATAACTTGGCAGAATGACATGAAGACATTCATTGGAAACTGATGGAGATGTACGCAATTTGCTGAACTCATCGAGATATGCACTTTGCCACCGTATCAGTTCAGCGGCCTCAAACAATCAATGACTATCAGAGAAACATTGGCAGATAGTGTGGCTTTACCCAAAATGCTTAACTCTACGGAATCAGCACTTGGCCGCAATATCACCTTGTGTGGCGGATAGAATTTCGAAAAGCGTGGAGAGACACTTTAGAATCGACAGTGGATTCACTCAAAATGCTTAACTCACTGGGATAAGCACTTTGCTGCAATATTGACTTTGTGGAGAAAATGACACAATTTCTTTGAGTGGAACATCAGAATCCAATGTGAATTTACTCAAAATGCCTAAGTCAACAGGATACGCACTTGGCTGCAAAGCATGATCGGCTTGCTTAGCAAAATATCTCACATGGCATGGAGAGAACTTTGGAAACGACTGGGGACATAGTGGAAATGCTGAACAAAGCGAGATGAGGACTTCTCCACAAAAAGTCAATATCTCAGCAGGAAACGCCCGCTGGCATTGAGCGAATCATTGGAAAGTGATGGTGATTTACACAAGTTACTGAATTCATTGGGATAAACAGTTTGCCACCAGTTCAGGGGTTGCAAACGTTCACTTACTGTCAGAGAAATGTTGAAAGCCAATGTGGATTTACTGAAAATGCTTAACTCAACGTGATAGGCACTGGGCCGCAATATCAGTTTTTTGGAGAAAATGACTCAATATTTCCAATGGAAGGTTGGGATCCAAAGTAAATTTTCTCAAAATGCCTAAGTCAACAGGATACGCACTTGGCCGCATTATCTTCTTGTTTAGCAAAATAATCTCAAATGGCATGGAGAGAAACTTTGGAAACGACTGGGGACATAGTGGAAATGCTGAACAAAGCGTGATGAGGACTATTTCATAAAATATGAATAACTCGACAGGAAAAGCTCGAGAAAATTGGGAGACTCATTGGAAATTGATGCAGATCTCCGCTAGTTGCTGAACTGATCGGGAGTTCAGCACTTTGCCGCCATATCTGTTCAGCGGCATAAATGTTCCCTTACCATGCCAATAACATTGGCAGCTAAAATCGATTACTGAAAATGCTTATCTCACAGGATAGGCATATGGCTGCAATATCACCTTGAGCCGTGAATAGAATCTTGAATGGCTTGGAGAGAAACTTTGGAATTGATTGTGGATTCACTCAAAATGCTTAACTCACAGGGATAAGCACGTTGCCGCTTTTTGGTGAAAAGACTCAATCCTTTCGAGCGGAACTTCGGAATCCAATGAGGATTTACTCAAAATGCTTTACGCAAACGGGATAGAAACTTGGATGCAATATCACCATCCTTGGTGTAGAGAATCTTGAATGACTTGGACAGAAACATGGGCAGTGATTGTGCATTTACTCAATATGCTGAAGTCAACAGGATAGGCACTTGCACTCAATATCAGCTTATTGGCGAAAAAGACTCAATTTCTTTGAGCGGAACTTCAGAATCCAATGTGGATTTACTCAAAATGCTTATGTCAACAGGACAAGTATGTCGGAAAGAATCTTGGATGACATGGAGATAAACTTTGGATACAATTGTGGATTTACTCAAAATGCTTAATTCACCGGGATAACAACTTTGCCTCAATATCAGCCCTCTGGGCGGAACTTCAGAATCCAGTATGCGTTTACTCAAAACGTTTAAGTCAACAGGATGGACACTTGGATGCAACATCACCTTTGTTGGCAAAAGCACCTCGAACGGCACAAGAGAAATAATTGGGATATAATGGTGAATAAAATATAATGCTGAATAAAGCAAGATCAGGACATCACCACAAAATATCAATAACTTGGCAGAATGACATGAAGACATTCATTGGAAACTGACGGAGATGTACGAAATTTGCTGAACTCATCGAGATACGCACTTTGCCACCATATCAGTTCAGCGGCCTCAAATAATCAATGACTATCAGAGAAACATTGGCAGATAGTGTGGCTTTACCCAAAATGCTTAACTCTACGGAATCAGCACTTGGCCGCAATATCACCTTGTGTGGCGGATAGAATTTCGTAAAGCGTGGAGAGACACTTTAGAATCGACAGTGGATTCACTCAAAATGCTTAACTCACTGGGATAAGCACTTTGCCGCAATATTGACTTTGTGGAGAAAATGACACAATTTCTTTGAGTGGAACATCAGAATCCAATGTGAATTTACTCAAAATGCCTAAGTCAACAGGATACGCACTTGGCTGCAAAGCATGATCGGCTTGCTTAGCAAAATATCTCACATGGCATGGAGAGAACTTTGGAAACGACTGGGGACATAGTGGAAATGCTGAACAAAGCGAGATGAGGACTTCACCACAAAATATCAATAACTCAGCAGGAAACGCTCGATGGCATTGAGCGAATCATTGGAAAGTGATGGAGATTTACACAAGTTGTTAAACTCATCGGGATACGCACTTTGCCACCAGTTCAGGGGCTGCAAATGTTCACTTACTGTTGAAATGTTGAAAGCTAATGTGATTTGCTGAAAATGCTTAACTCAACGGGATAGGCACTGGGTCGCAATATCAGTTGTTTGGAGAAAATGACTCAATATCTTCCAATGGAAGGTTGGGATCCAAAGTGAATTTTCTCAAAATGCCTAAGTCAACAGGCCGCATTATCGGCTTGTTTAGCAAAATAATCTCAAATGGCATGGAGAGAAACTTTGGAAACGACTGGGGACATAGTGGAAATGCTGAACAAAGCGTGATGAGGACTTCTCCACAAAAAGTCAATATCTCAGCAGGAAACGCCCGCTGGCATTGAGCGAATCATTGGAAAGTGATGGTGATTTACACAAGTTACTGAACTCATTGGGATAAACAGTTTGCCACCAGTTCAGGGGCTGCAAACGTTCACTTACTGTCAGAGAAATGTTGAAAGCCAATGTGGATTTACTGAAAATGCTTAACTCAACGGGATAGGCACTGGGCCGCAATATCAGCTTTTTGGAGAAAATGACTCAATATCTTCCAATGGAAGGTTGGGATCCAAAGTGAATTTTCACAAAATGCCTAAGTCAACAGGATACGCACTTGGCCGCATTATCGGCTTGTTTAGCAAAATAATCTCAAATGGCAGGGAGAGAAACTTTGGAAACGACTGGGGACATAGTGGAAATGCTGAACAAAGCGAGATGAGGACTATTTCATAAAATATGAATAACTCGACAGGAAAAGCTCGAGAACATTGGGAGACTCATTGGAAATTGATGCAGATCTCCGCTAGTTGCTGAACTGATCGGGAGTTCAGCACTTTGCCGCCATATCTGTTCAGCGGCATAAATGTTCCCTTACCATGCCAATAACATTGGCAGCTAAAATCGATTACTCAAATCGATTGCTTATCTCACAGGATAGGCATTTGGCTGCAATATCACCTTGAGCCGTGAATAGAATCTTGAATGGCTTGGAGAGAAACTTTGGAATTGATTGTGGATTCACTCAAAATGCTTAACTCACAGGGATAAGCACGTTGCCGCTTTTTGGTGAAAAGACTCAATCCTTTCGAGCGGAACTTCGGAATCCAATGAGGATTTACTCAAAATGCTTTACGCAAACGGGATAGAAACTTGGATGCAATATCACCATCCTTGGTGTAGAGAATCTTGAATGACTTGGACAGAAACATGGGCAGTGATTGTGCATTTACTCAATATGCTGAAGTCAACAGGATAGGCACTTGCACTCAATATCAGCTTATTGGCGAAAAAGACTCAATTTCTTTGAGCGGAACTTCAGAATCCAATGTGGATTTACTCAAAATGCTTATGTCAACAGGACAAGTATGTCAGAAAGAATCTTGGATGACATGGAGATAAACTTTGGATACAATTGTGGATTTACTCAAAATGCTGAATTCACCGGGATAACAACTTTGCCGCAATATCAGCCCTCTGGGCGGAACTTCAGAATCCAGTATGCGTTTACTCAAAACGTTTAAGTCAACAGGATGGACACTTGGATGCAACATCACCTTTGTTGGCAAAAGCACCTCGAACGGCACAAGAGAAATAATTGGGATATAATGGTGAATAAAATATAATGCTGAATAAAGCTAGATCAGGACATCGCCACAAAATATCAATAACTTGGCAGAATGACATGAAGACATTCATTGGAAACTGATGGAGATGTACGCAATTTGCTGAACTCATCGAGATATGCACTTTGCCACCGTATCAGTTCAGCGGCCTCAAACAATCAATGACTGTCAGAGAAACATTGGCAGATAGTGTGGCTTTACCCAAAATGCTTAACTCTACGGTATCAGCACTTGGCCGCAATATCACCTTGTGTGGCGGATAGAATTTCGAAAAGCGTGGAGAGACACTTTAGAATCGACAGTGGATTCACTCAAAATGCTTAACTCACTGGGATAAGCACTTTGCTGCAATATTGACTTTGTGGAGAAAATGACACAATTTCTTTGAGTGGAACATCAGAATCCAATGTGAATTTACTCAAAATGCCTAAGTCAACAGGATACGCACTTGGCTGCAAAGCATGATCGGCTTGCTTAGCAAAATATCTCACATGGCATGGAGAGAACTTTGGAAACGACTGGGGACATAGTGGAAATGCTGAGCAAAGCGAGATGAGGACTTCTCCACAAAAAGTCAATATCTCAGCAGGAAACGCCCGCTGGCATTGAGCGAATCATTGGAAAGTGATTTACACAAGTTACTGAACTCATTGGGATAAACAGTTTGCTGATCTCATCGAGATAAGCACTATACAACTTTCTCATTGCATTGTGATACACGCATTGGCAGAATATCAGCCAATTTGCATTCACTACTCAAAGGTATTCAGAGAAACTTTGGAACCTGTTGCGAATTTCTTCCAACTTGCTGAAGTGATCGAGATAAGAACTTTACCATTATCTCACTTCATTGAGATACACACACTGGCAGAATATCAAACAAATGGCATTCAGTGTTCGAAGGTTTTCAGAGAAACTTTGGAACCGATTATGGATTTCTTGCAATTTGCTGAACTCGTGGAGACAAAGACTTTCCCACTTTCTCATTTCATTGAGATACACGCACAGACAGAATAACAGCCAATGGCATTCACTGCTCGACTGTATTCAGAGAAACTTTGGAACCGATTGTGGATTTCTTGCAACTTGCTGAACTCGTGGAGACAAAGACTTTACCACTTTCTCATTTCATTGAGATACACGCATTGGCAGAGTATCAACCAAAGTTCATTCACTGCTCCAAGGCATTCAGTGAATCTTTGGAACCTATTGGGGATATCTTACAACTTGCTGAACTCATTGAGATAAGGACTTTACCACTTTCTCAATTCATTGAGATAAACACATTGGCAGAATTTCAGCCAAATTGCATTCACTGCTCGAAGGATTTCAGAGAAACCTTGGAACCTATTGTGGATTTCCCCCAACTTGCTGATCTCATCGAGATAAAGCACTATACAACTTTCTCATTTCATTGAGATACACGCATTGGCAGAATATCAGCCAAATTGCATTCACTACTCGAAGGTATTCAGAGAAACTTTGGAACCTATTGCGGATTTCTTCCAACTTGCTGAAGTCATCGAGATAAGAACTTTACCATTAACTCATTTCATTGAGCTACACACACTGGCAAAATATCACACAAATGGCATTCACTGCTCCAAGGTATTGCGAGAAACTTTGGAAGCTATTGTGGATTTCTTCCAATTTGCTGGACTGAATGAGATAAACACTTGACCACTTTCTCATTTCATTGTGATACACATACTGTGGGAGTATCAACCAAATTCGATAATCTTCGATTATCTTCGATAATGTGACTGAACACATTGACGAAGGAAGTGCCGTGGACGTAGTGTACATGGACTTCAGCAAGGCTTTTGATAAGGTCCCCCATGCAAGACTTCTTGAGAAGGTGAGAGGGCATGGGATCCAAGGGCCTTTGGCCTTGTGGATCCAGAACTGGCTTGCCTGCAGAAGGCAGAGAGTGGTTGTGGATGGGTCTTTATCGGAATGGAGGTCAGTCACCAGTGGGGTGCCCCAGGGATCTGTTCTGGGACCCTTGTTGTTTGTCATTTTCATAAATGACCTGGATGAGGAAGTGGAGGGATGGGTTAGCAAATTCGCTGATGACACGAAGGTCAGCGGTGTTGTGGATGGTCTGGAAGGATGTCAAAAGTTGCAGCAGGACATAGATAGGATGCAGGAATGGGCGGAGAAGTGGCAGATGGACTTCAACGCGGATAAATGTGTAGTAGTCCATTTCGGCAGAACCAACGGGATGAACGAGTACACTATTAAGGGCAGGGGTCTTAGTAGCGTTGAAGAGCAGAAGGATCTCGGGGTCCAGGTTCACAGGACTCTTAAATCGGCCTCGCAGGTGGAGGACGTGGTCAAGAAGGCGTATGGTGTACTGGCCTTCATTAATCGAGGGATTGAGTTTAGGAGTCGGGAGGTAATGCTGCAACTTTACAGGACCCTCGTCAGGCCTCATTTGGAGTACTATGCGCAGTTCTGGTCGCCTCACTATAGGAAAGACGTAGAAGCTATTGAAAGGGTGCAGAGGAGATTTACAAGGATGTTGCCTGGACTGGGAGGCATGCCTTATGAAGATAGGTTGAGGGAGCTGGGACTCTTTTCCCTGGAGAGGCGAAGGTTGAGAGGCGACCTGATAGAAGTTTATAAAATGTTGAGAGGAATAGATAGGGTGGACTCTCAGAGGCTATTTCCCCGGGTTGAAATGGTCGCTACGAGAGGACACAGATTTAAGGTGCGGGGAGGGAAGTACAGAGGTGATGTTAGGGGTAAGTTTTTCACTCAGAGGGTAGTGAGTGATTGGAATCGGCTGCCGTCGTCGGTGGTGGAGGCGAACTCGCTGGGGTCTTTTAAAAGACTTCTGGATGAGTATATGGGGTTTAATGGGATTGGGGGTTATAGATAGGTCTATAGATTGGTGGGGTTGATGCGATCGGCGCAACTCGAGGGCCGAAGGGCCTGTTTATGCTGTAATGTTCTATGTTCTAAATGTAATTCACTACTCGCAGGCATTCAGTGAATCTTTGGCACCTATTGGGGATTTCTTTCAACTTGCTGAACTCATAGAGATAAGGACTTTACCACTTTCTCATTGCATTGAGATAAACACATTGGCAGAATATCAGCCCAATGGCATACGCTGCTGGAAGGAATTCAGAGAATATTTGGAACTTTACCACGATCTGATTTCATTGAGATACACACACTGGCAGAATATCAGACAAATGACATTCACTGCTCGAAGGTATTCAGAGAAACTTTGGAACCGATTGTGGATTTCCTGCAACTTGCTGAACTCGTGGAGACAAAGACTTTACTACTTTCTCATTTCATTGAGATACACGCATTGGCAGAGTATCAACCAAAGTTCATTCACTGCTCCAAGGCATTCAGTGAATCTTTGGAACCTATTGGGGATATCTTACAACTTGTTGAACTCATTGAGATAAGGACTTTACCACTTTCTCAATTCATTGAGATAAACACATTGGCAGAATTTCAGCCAAATTGCTCGAAGGAATTCAGAGAAACCTTAGAACCTATTGTGGATTTCCCCCAACTTGCTGAACTCACCGAGACAAACACTTTGCGACCTTCTCATTCCATTGAGATACACACATGGGCAGAATAACAGCCAAATGGCATTCACTGCTCGATGGTATTCAGAGACATTTTGGAACATTTTGTGGATT
This sequence comes from Prionace glauca, assembly GCA_037974335.1. Lineage (NCBI taxonomy): Eukaryota > Metazoa > Chordata > Chondrichthyes > Carcharhiniformes > Carcharhinidae > Prionace > Prionace glauca. The sequence goes on from CM075737.1 coordinate 62,870,037, forward strand.
TCCTCCAACTTGCTGATCTCATCGAGATAAGCACTATACAACTTTCTCACTGCATTGAGATACACGCATTGGCAGAATATCAGCCAATTTGCATTCACGACTCGAAGGTATTCAGAGAAACTTTGGAACCTATTGCGAATTTCTTCCAACTTGCTGAAGTGATCGAGATAAGAACTTGACCATTATCTCACTTCATTGAGATACACACACTGGCAGAATATCAAACAAATGGCATTCAGTGTTCGAAGGTTTTCAGAGAAACTTTGGAACCGATTGTGGATTTCTTGCAACTTGCTGAACTCGTGGAGACAAAGACTTTACCACTTTCTCATTTCATTGAGATACACGCATTGGCAGTGTATCAACCAAAGTTCATTCACTGCTCCAAGGCATTCAGTGAATCTTTGGAACCTATTGGGGATATCTTACAACTTGCTGAACTCATTGAGAGAAGGACTTTACCACTTTCTCAATTCATTGAGATAAACACATTGGCAGAATTTCAGCCAAATTGCATTCACTGCTCGAAGGATTTCAGAGAAACCTTGGAACCTATTGTGGATTTCCCCCAACTTGCTGATCTCATCGAGATAAGCACTATACAACTTTCTCATTTCATTGAGATACACGCATTGGCAGAATATCAGCCAAATTGCATTCACTACTCGAAGGTATTCAGAGAAACTATGGAACCTATTGCGGATTTCTTCCAACTTGCTGAAGTCATCGAGATAAGAACTTTACCATTAACTCATTTCATTGAGCTACACACACTGGCAAAATATCAGCCAAATGGTAATCACTGCTCCAAGGTATTGCGAGAAACTTTGGAAGCTATTGTGGATTTCTTCCAATTTGCTGGACTGAATGAGATAAACACTTGACCACTTTCTCATTTCATTGTGATACACATACTGTGGGAGTATCAACCAAATGTAATTCACTGCTCGCAGGCACCTATTGGGGATTTCTTTCAACTTGCTGAACTCATAGAGATAAGGACTTTACCACTTTCTCATTGCATTGAGATAAACACATTGGCAGAATATCAGCCCAATGGCATACGCTGCTGGAAGGAATTCAGAGAATATTTGGAACTTTACCACTATCTGATTTCATTGAGATACAGACACTGGCAGAATATCAGACAAATGACATTCACTGCTCGAAGGTATTCAGAGAAACTTTGGAACCGATTGTTGATTTCTTGCAACTTGCTGAACTCGTGGAGACAAAGACTTTGCTACTTTCTCATTTCATTGAGATACACGCATTGGCAGAGTACCAACCAAAGTTCATTCACTGCTCCAAGGCATTCAATGAATCTTTGGAACCTATTGGGGATATCTTACAACTTGTTGAACTCATTGAGATAAGGACTTTACCACTTTCTCAATTCATTGAGATAAACACATTGGCAGAATTTCAGCCAAATTGCTCGAAGGAATTCAGAGAAACCTTAGAACCTATTGTGGATTTCCCCCAACTTGCTGAACTCACCGAGAAAAACACTTTGCGACCTTCTCATTCCATTGAGATACACACATGGGCAGAATAACAGCCAAATGGCATTCACTGCTCGATGGTATTCAGAGACATTTTGGAACATTTTGTGGATTTCCTCCAACTTGCTGATCACATCGAGATAAGCACTATACAACTTTCTCATTGCATTGAGATACACGCATTGGCAGAATATCAGCCAATTTGCATTCACTACTCGAAGGTATTCAGAGAAACTTTGGAACCTATTGCGAATTTCTTCCAACTTGCTGAAGTGATCGAGATAAGAACTTTACCATTATTTCACTTCATTGAGACACACACACTGGCAGAATATCAAACAAATGGCATTCAGTGTTCGAAGGTTTTCAGAGAAACTTTGGAACAGATTGTGGATTTCTTGCAACTTGCTGAACTCGTGGAGACAAAGACTTTACCACTTTCTCATTTCATTGAGATACACACATTGGCAGAATATCAGAGAAATGGCATTCAGTGCTCGAAGGTATTTTCAGAAATTTTGGAACCCATTGTGAATTTCTTCCAATTTGCTGAACTCAACGAGGTAAACACTTTCCCACTTTCTCATTTCATTGAGATACACGCATAGACAGAATAACAGCCAATGGCATTCACTGCTCGACTGTATTCAGAGAAACTTTGGAACCGATTGTGGATTTCTTGCAACTTGCTGAACTCGTGGAGACAAAGACTTTACTACTTTCTCATTTCATTGAGATACACGCATTGGCAGAGTATCAACCAAAGTTCATTCACTGCTCCAAGGCATTCAGTGAATCTTTGGAACCTATTGGGGATATCTTACAACTTGTTGAACTCATTGAGATAAGGACTTTACCACTTTCTCATTTCATTGAGATACACACATTGGCAGAATATCAGACAAATGGCATTCAGTGCTCGAAGGTATTTTCAGAAATTTTGGAACCCATTGTGAATTTCTTCCAATTTGCTGAACTCAACGAGGTAAACACTTTCCCACTTTCTCATTTCATTGAGATACACGCATAGACAGAATAACAGCCAATGGCATTCACTGCTCGACTGTATTCAGAGAAACTTTGGAACCGATTGTGGATTTCTTGCAACTTGCTGAAATCGTGGAGACAAAGACTTTACTACTTTCTCATTTCATTGAGATACACGCATTGGCAGAGTATCAACCAAAGTTCATTCACTGCTCCAAGGCATTCAGTGAATCTTTGGAACCTATTGGGGATATCTTACAACTTGCTGAACTCATTGAGATAAGGACTTTACCACTTTCTCAATTCATTGAGATAAACACATTGGCAGAATTTCAGCCAAATTGCTCGAAGGAATTCAGAGAAACCTTAGAACCTATTGTGGATTTCCCCCAACTTGCTGAACTCACCGAGACAAACACTTTGCGACCTTCTCATTCCATTGAGATACACACATGGGCAGAATAACAGCCAAATGGCATTCACTGCTCGATGGTATTCAGAGACATTTTGGAACATTTTGTGGATTTCCTCCAACTTGCTGATCTCATCGAGATAAGCACTATACAACTTTCTCACTGCATTGAGATACACGCATTGGCAGAATATCAGCCAATTTGCATTCACTACTCGAAGGTATTCAGAGAAACTTTGGAACCTATTGCGAATTTCTTCCAACTTGCTGAAGTGATCGAGATAAGAACTTGACCATTATCTCACTTCATTGAGATACACATACTGGCAGAATATCAAACAAATGGCATTCAGTGTTCGAAGGTTTTCAGAGAAACTTTGGAACCGATTGTGGATTTCTTGCAACTTGCTGAACTCGTGGAGACAAAGACTTTACCACTTTCTCATTTCATTGAGATACACGCATTGGCAGTGTATCAACCAAAGTTCATTCACTGCTCCAAGGCATTCAGTGAATCTTTGGAACCTATTGGGGATATCTTACAACTTGCTGAACTCATTGAGATAAGGACTTTACCACTTTCTCAATTCATTGAGATAAACACATTGGCAGAATATCAGCCAAATTGCATTCACTGCTCGAAGGATTTCAGAGAAACCTTGGAACCTATTGTGGATTTCCCCCAACTTGCTGATCTCATCGAGATAAGCACTATACAACTTTCTCATTTCATTGAGATACACGCATTGGCAGAATATCAGCCAAATTGCATTCACTACTCGAAGGTATTCAGAGAAACTTTGGAACCTATTGCGGATTTCTTCCAACTTGCTGAAGTCATCGAGATAAGAACTTTACCATTAACTCATTTCATTGAGCTACACACACTGGCAAAATATCAGCCAAATGGCATTCACTGCTCCAAGGTATTGCGAGAAACTTTGGAAGCTATTGTGGATTTCTTCCAATTTGCTGGACTGAATGAGATAAACACTTGACCACTTTCTCATTTCATTGTGATACACAGACTGTGGGAGTATCAACCAAATGTAATTCACTACTCGCAGGCATTCAGTGAATCTTTGGCACCTATTGGGGATTTCTTTCAACTTGCTGAACTCATAGAGATAAGGACTTTACCACTTTCTCATTGCATTGAGATAAACACATTGGCAGAATATCAACCCAATGGCATACGCTGCTGGAAGGAATTCAGAGAATATTTGGAACTTTACCACTATCTGATTTCATTGAGATTCACACACTGGCAGAATATCAGACAAATGACATTCACTGCTCGAAGGTATTCAGAGAAACTTTGGAACCGATTGTGGATTTCTTGCAACTTGCTGAACTCGTGGAGACAAAGACTTTACCACTTTCTCATTTCATTGAGATACACGCATTGGCAGAGTATCAACCAAAGTACATTCACTGCTCCAAGGCATTCAGTGAATCTTTGGAACCTATTGGGGATATCTTACAACTTGTTGAACTCATTGAGATAAGGACTTTACCACTTTCTCAATTCATTGAGATAAACACATTGGCAGAATTTCAGCCAAATTGCATTCACTGCTCGCAGGATTTCAGAGAAACCTTGGAACCTATTGTGGATTTCCCCCAACTTGCTGATCTCATCGAGATAAGCACTATACAACTTTCTCATTTCATTCTGATACACGCATTGGCAGAATATCAGCCAAATTGCATTCACTCCTCGAAGGTATTCAGAGAAACTATGGAACCTATTGCGGATTTCTTCCAACTTGCTGAAGTCATCGAGATAAGAACTTTACCATTAACTCATTTCATTGAGCTACACACACTGCAAAATATCAGCCAAATGGCATTCACTGCTCCAAGGTATTGCTAGAAACTTTGGAAGCTATTGTGGATTTCTTCCAATTTGCTGGACTGAATGAGATAAACACTTGACCACTTTCTCATTTCATTGTGATACACGTACTGTGGGAGTATCAACCAAATGTAATTCACTACTCGCAGGCATTCAGTGAATCTTTGGCACCTATTGGGGATTTCTTTCAACTTGCTGAACTCATAGAGATAAGGACTTTACCACTTTCTCATTGCATTGTGATAAACACATTGGCCGAATATCAGCCCAATGGCATACGCTGCTGGAAGGAATTCAGAGAATATTTGGAACTTTACCACTATCTGATTTCATTGAGAAACACACACTGGCAGAATATCAGACAAATGACATTCACTGCTCGAAGGTATTCAGAGAAACTTTGGAACCGATTGTTGATTTCTTGCAACTTGCTGAACTCGTGGAGACAAAGACTTTACTACTTTCTCATTTCATTGAGATACACGCATTGGCAGAGTATCAACCAAATGTAATTCACTACTCGCAGGCATTCAGTGAATCTTTGGCACCTATTGGGGATTTCTTACAACTTGCTGAACTCATTGAGATAAGGACTTTACCATTTTCTCAATTCATTGAGATAAACACATTGGCAGAATGTCAGCCAAATTGCTCGAAGGAATTCAGAGAAACCTTAGAACCTATTGTGGATTTCCCCCAACTTGCTGAACTCACCGAGACAAACACTTTGCGACCTTCTCATTCCATTGAGATACACACATGGGCAGAATAACAGCCAAATGGCATTCACTGCTCGATGGTATTCAGAGACATTTTGGAACATTTTGTGGATTTCCTCCAACTTGCTGATCTCATCGAGATAAGCACTATACAACTTTCTCACTGCATTGAGATACACGCATTGGCAGAATATCAGCCAATTTACATTCACTACTCGAAGGTATTCAGAGACACTTTGGAACCTATTGCGAATTTCTTCCAACTTGCTGAAGTGATCGAGATAAGGACTTGACCATTATCTCACTTCATTGAGATACACACACTGGCAGAATATCAAACAAATGGCATTCAGTGTTCGAAGGTTTTCAGAGAAACTTTGGAACCGATTGTGGATTTCTTGCAACTTGCTGAACTCGTGGAGACAAAGACTTTACCACTTTCTCATTTCATTGAGATACACGCATTGGCAGTGTATCAACCAAAGTTCATTCACTGCTCCAAGGCATTCAGTGAATCTTTGGAACCTGTTGGGGATATCTTACAACTTGCTGAACTCATTGAGATAAGGACTTTACCACTTTCTCAATTCATTGAGATAAACACATTGGCAGAATTTCAGCCAAATTGCATTCACTGCTCGAAGGATTTCAGAGAAACCTTGGAACCTATTGTGGATTTCCCCCAACTTGCTGATCTCATCGAGATAAGCACTATACAACTTTCTCATTTCATTGAGATACACACACTGGCAAAATATCAGCCAAATGGCATTCACTGCTCCAAGGTATTGCGAGAAACTTTGGAAGCTATTGTGGATTTCTTCCAATTTGCTGGACTGAATGAGATAAACACTTGACCACTTTCTCATTTCATTGTGATACACATACTGTGGGAGTATCAACCAAATGTAATTCACTACTCGCAGGCATTCAGTGAATCTTTGGCACCTATTGGGGATTTCTTTCAACTTGCTGAACTCATAGAGATAAGGACTTTACCACTTTCTCATTGCATTGAGATAAAGACATTGGCAGAATTTCAGCCAAATTGCATTCACTGCTCGCAGGATTTCAGAGAAACCTTGGAACCTATTGTGGATTTCCCCCAACTTGCTGATCTCATCGAGATAAGCACTATACAACTTTCTCATTTCATTGAGATACACGCATTGGCAGAATATCAGCCAATTTGCATTCACTACTCGAAGGTATTCAGAGAAACTTTGGAACCTATTGCGAATTTCTTCCAACTTGCTGAAGTGATCGAGATAAGAACTTGACCATTATCTCACTTCATTGAGATACACACACTGGCAGAATATCAAACAAATGGCATTCAGTGTTCGAAGGTTTTCAGAGAAACTTTGGAACCGATTGTGGATTTCTTGCAACTTGCTGAACTCGTGGAGACAAAGACTTTACCACTTTCTCATTTCATTGAGATACACGCATTGGAAGAGTATCAACCAAAGTTCATTCACTGCTCCAAGGCATTCAGTGAATCTTTGGAACCTATTGGGGATATCTTACAACTTGCTGAACTCATTGAGATAAGGACTTTACCACTTTCTCAATTCATTGAGATAAACACATTGGCAGAATTTCAGCCAAATTGCATTCACTGCTCGAAGGATTTCAGAGAAACCTTGGAACCTATTGTGGATTTCCCCCAACTTGCTGATCTCATCGAGATAAGCACTATACAACTTTCTCATTTCATTGAGATACACACACTGGCCAAAATACAGCCAAATGGCATTCACAGCTCCAAGGTATTGCGAGAAACTTTGGAAGCTATTGTGGATTTCTTCCAATTTGCTGGACTGAATGAGATAAACACTTGACCACTTTCTCATTTCATTGTGATACACATACTGTGGGAGTATCAACCAAATGTAATTCACTACTCGCAGGCATTCAGTGAATCTTTGGCACCTATTGGGGATTTCTTACAACTTGCTGAACTCATAGAGATAAGGACTTTACCACTTTCTCATTGCATTGAGATAAAGACATTGGCAGAATTTCAGCCAAATTGCATTCACTGCTCGCAGGATTTCAGAGAAACCTTGGAACCTATTGTGGATTTCCCCCAACTTGCTGATCTCATCGAGATAAGCACTATACAACTTTCTCATTTCATTGAGATACACGCATTGGCAGAATATCAGCCAAATTGCATTCACTACTCGAAGGTATTCAGAGAAACTATGGAACCTATTGCGGATTTCTTCCAACTTGCTGAAGTCATCGAGATAAGAACTTTACCATTAACTCATTTCATTGAGCTACACACACTGGCAAAATATCAGCCAAATGGCATTCACTGCTCCAAGGTATTGCGAGAAACTTTGGAAGCTATTGTGGATTTCTTCCAATTTGCTGGACTGAATGAGATAAACACTTGACCACTTTCTCATTTCATTGTGATACACGTACTGTGGGAGTATCAACCAAATGTAATTCACTACTCGCAGGTATTCAGTGAATCTTTGGCACCTATTGGGGATTTCTTTCAACTTGCTGAACTCATAGAGATAAGGACTTTACCACTTTCTCATTGCATTGAGATAAACACATTGGCAGAATATCAGCCCAATGGCATACGCTGCTGGAAGGAATTCAGAGAATATTTGGAACTTTACCACTATCTGATTTCATTGAGATACACACACTGGCAGAATATCAGACAAATGACATTCACTGCTCGAAGGTATTCAGAGAAACTTTGGAACCGATTGTTGATTTCTTGCAACGTGCTGAACTCGTGGAGACAAAGACTTTACTACTTTCTCATTTCATTGAGATACACGCATTGGCAGAGTATCAACCAAAGTTCATTCACTGCTCCAAGGCATTCAGTGAATCTTTGGAACCTATTGGGGATATCTTACAACTTGTTGAACTCATTGAGATAAGGACTTTACCACTTTCTCAATTCATTGAGATAAACACATTGGCAGAATTTCAGCCAAATTGCTCGAAGGAATTCAGAGAAACTTTGAACCTATTGTGGATTTCCCCCAACTTGCTGAACTCACCGAGACAAACACTTTGCGACCTTCTCATTCCATTGAGATACACACATGGGCAGAATAACAGCCAAATGGCATTCACTGCTCGATGGTATTCAGAGACATTTTGGAACATTTTGTGGATTTCCTCCAACTTGCTGATCTCATCGAGATAAGCACTATACAACTTTCTCATTGCATTGAGATACACGCATTGGCAGAATATCAGCCAATTTGCATTCACTACTCGAAGGTATTCAGAGAAACTTTGGAACCTATTGCGAATTTCTTCCAACTTGCTGAAGTGATCGAGATAAGAACTTGACCATTATCTCACTTCATTGAGATACACATACTGGCAGAATATCAAACAAATGGCATTCAGTGTTCGAAGGTTTTCAGAGAAACTTTGGAACCGATTGTGGATTTCTTGCAACTTGCTGAACTCGTGGAGACAAAGACTTTCTCATTTCATTGAGATACACGCATTGGCAGAGTATCAACCAAAGTTCATTCACTGCTCCAAGGCATTCAGTGAATCTTTGGAACCTATTGGGGATATCTTACAACTTGCTGAACTCATTGAGATAAGGACTTTACCATTTTCTCAATTCATTGAGATAAACACATTGGCAGAATGTCAGCCAAATTGCTCGAAGGAATTCAGAGAAACCTTAGAACCTATTGTGGATTTCCCCCAACTTGCTGAACTCACCGAGACAAACACTTTGCGACCTTCTCATTCCATTGAGATACACACATGGGCAGAATAACAGCCAAATGGCATTCACTGCTCGATGGTATTCAGAAACATTTTGGAACATTTTGTGGATTTCCTCCAACTTGCTGATCTCATCGAGATAAGCACTATACAACTTTCTCACTGCATTGAGATACACGCATTGGCAGAATATCAGCCAATTTACATTCACTACTCGAAGGTATTCAGAGACACTTTGGAACCTATTGCGAATTTCTTCCAACTTGCTGAAGTGATCGAGATAAGAACTTGACCATTATCTCACTTCATTGAGATACACACACTGGCAGAATATCAAACAAATGGCATTCAGTGTTCGAAGGTTTTCAGAGAAACTTTGGAACCGATTGTGGATTTCTTGCAACGTGCTGAACTCGTGGAGACAAAGACTTTACCACTTTCTCATTTCATTGAGATACACGCATTGGCAGTGTATCAACCAAAGTTCATTCACTGCTCCAAGGCATTCAGTGAATCTTTGGAACCTATTGGGGATATCTTACAACTTGCTGAACTCATTGAGATAAGGACTTTACCACTTTCTCAATTCATTGAGATAAACACATTGGCAGAATTTCAGCCAAATTGCATTCACTGCTCGAAGGATTTCAGAGAAACCTTGGAACCTATTGTGGATTTCCCCCAACTTGCTGATCTCATCGAGATAAGCACTATACAACTTTCTCATTTCATTGAGATACACACAATGGCAAAATATCAGCCAAATGGCATTCACTGCTCCAAGGTATTGCGCGAATCTTTGGAAGCTATTGTGGATTTCTTCCAATTTGCTGGACTGAATGAGATAAACACTTGACCACTTTCTCATTTCATTGTGATACACATACTGTGGGAGTATCAACCAAATGTAATTCACTACTCGCAGGCATTCAGTGAATCTTTGGCACCTATTGGGGATTTCTTTCAACTTGCTGAACTGATAGAGATAAGGACTTTACCACTTTCTCATTGCATTGAGATAAAGACATTGGCAGAATTTCAGCCAAATTGCATTCAGTGCTCGCAGGATTTCAGAGAAACCTTGGAACCTATTGTGGATTTCCCCCAACTTGCTGATCTCATCGAGATAAGCACTATACAACTTTCTCATTTCATTGAGATACACGCATTGGCAGAATATCAGCCAAATTGCATTCACTACTCGAAGGTATTCAGAGAAACTATGGAACCTATTGCGGATTTCTTCCAACTTGCTGAAGTCATCGAGATAAGAACTTTACCATTAACTCATTTCATTGAGCTACACACACTGGCAAAATATCAGCCAAAAGGCATTCACTGCTCCAAGGTATTGCTAGAAACTTTGGAAGCTATTGTGGATTTCTTCCAATTTGCTGGACTGAATGAGATAAACACTTGACCACTTTCTCATTTCATTGTGATACACATACTGTGGGAGTATCAACCAAATGTAATTCACTACTCGCAGGCATTCAGTGAATCTTTGGCACCTATTGGGGATTTCTTTCAACTTGCTGAACTCATAGAGATAAGGACTTTACCACTTTCTCATTGCATTGAGATAAACACATTGGCAGAATATCAGCCCAATGGCATACGCTGCTGGAAGGAATTCAGAGAATATTTGGAACTTTACCACTATCTGATTTCATTGAGATACACACACTGGCAGAATATCAGACAAATGACATTCACTGCTCGAAGGTATTCAGAGAAACTTTGGAACCGATTGTTGATTTCTTGCAACTTGCTGAACTCGTGGCGACAAAGACTTGACTACTTTCTCATTTCATTGAGATACACGCATTGGCAGAGTATCAACCAAAGTTCATTCACTGCTCCAAGGCATTCAGTGAATCTTTGGAACCTATTGGGGATATCTTACAACTTGTTGAACTCATTGAGATAAGGACTTTACCACTTTCTCAATTCATTGAGATAAACACATTGGCAGAATTTCAGCCAAATTGCTCGAAGGAATTCAGAGAAACCTTAGAACCTATTGTGGATTTCCCCCAACTTGCTGAACTCACCGAGACAAACACTTTGCGACCTTCTCATTCCATTGAGATACACACATGGGCAGAATAACAGCCAAATGGCATTCACTGCTCGATGGTATTCAGAGACATTTTGGAACATTTTGTGGATTTCCTCCAACTTGCTGATCTCATCGAGATAAGCACTATACAACTTTCTCATTGCATTGAGATACACGCATTGGCAGAATATCAGCCAATTTGCATTCACTACTCGAAGGTATTCAGAGAAACTTTGGAACCTATTGCGAATTTCTTCCAACTTGCTGAAGTGATCGAGATAAGAACTTGACCATTATCTCACTTCACTGAGATACACATACTGGCAGAATATCAAACAAATGGCATTCAGTGTTCGAAGGTTTTCAGAGAAACTTTGGAACCGATTGTGGATTTCTTGCAACTTGCTGAACTCGTGGAGACAAAGACTTTACCACTTTCTCATTTCATTGAGATACACGCATTGGCAGTGTATCAACCAAAGTTCATTCACTGCTCCAAGGCATTCAGTGAATCTTTGGAACCTATTGGGGATATCTTACAACTTGCTGAACTCATTGAGATAAGGACTTTACCACTTTCTCAATTCATTGAGATAAACACATTGGCAGAATTTCAGCCAAATTGCATTCACTGCTCGAAGGATTTCAGAGAAACCTTGGAACCTATTGTGGATTTCCCCCAACTTGCTGATCTCATCGAGATAAGCACTATACAACTTTCTCATTTCATTGAGATACACACACTGGCAAAATATCAGCCAAATGGCATTCACTGCTCCAAGGTATTGCGAGAAACTTTGGAAGCTATTGTGGATTTCTTCCAATTTGCTGGACTGAATGAGATAAACACTTGACCACTTTCTCATTTCATTGTGATACACATACTGTGGGAGTATCAACCAAATGTAATTCACTACTCGCATGCATTCAGTGAATCTTTGGCACCTATTGGGGATTTCTTTCAACTTGCTGAACTCATAGAGATAAGGACTTTACCACTTTCTCATTGCATTGAGATAAACACATTGGCAGAATATCAGCCCAATGGCATACGCTGCTGGAAGGAATTCAGAGAATATTTGGAACTTTACCACTATCTGATTTCATTGAGGTGCAGACACTGGCAGAATATCAGACAAATGACATTCACTGCTCGAAGGTATTCAGAGAAACTTTGGAACCGATTGTGGATTTCTTGCAACTTGCTGAACTCGTGGAGACAAAGACTTTACCACTTTCTCATTTCATTGAGATACACGCATTGGCAGTGTATCAACCAAAGTTCATTCACTGCTCCAAGGCATTCAGTGAATCTTTGGAACCTATTGGGGATATCTTACAACTTGTTGAACTCATTGAGATAAGGACTTTACCACTTTCTCAATTCATTGAGATAAACACATTGGCAGAATTTCAGCCAAATTGCTCGAAGGAATTCAGAGAAACCTTAGAACCTATTGTGGATTTCCCCCAACTTGCTGAACTCACCGAGACAAACACTTTGCGACCTTCTCATTCCATTGAGATACACACATGGGCAGAATAACAGGCAAATGGCATTCACTGCTCGATGGTATTCAGAGACATTTTGGAACATTTTGTGGATTTCCTCCAACTTGCTGATCTCATCGAGATAAGCACTATACAACTTTCTCATTGCATTGAGATACACGCATTGGCAGAATATCAGCCAATTTGCATTCACTACTCAAAGGTATTCAGAGAAACTTTGGAACCTATTGCGAATTTCTTCCAACTTGCTGAAGTGATCGAGATAAGAACTTGACCATTATCTCACTTCATTGAGATACACACACTGGCAGAATATCAAACAAATGGCATTCAGTGTTCGAAGGTTTTCAGAGAAACTTTGGAACCGATTGTGGATTTCTTGCAACTTGCTGAACTCGTGGAGACAAAGACTTTCTCATTTCATTGAGATACACGCATTGGCAGAGTATCAACCAAAGTTCATTCACTGCTCCAAGGCATTCAGTGAATCTTTGGAACCTATTGGGGATATCTTACAATTTGCTGAACTCATTGAGATAAGGACTTTACCATTTTCTCAATTCATTGAGATAAACACATTGGCAGAATGTCAGCCAAATTGCTCGAAGGAATTCAGAGAAACCTTCGAACCTATTGTGGATTTCCCCCAACTTGCTGAACTCACCGAGACAAACACTTTGCGACCTTCTCATTCCATTGAGATACACACATGGGCAGAATAACAGCCAAATGGCATTCACTGCTCGATGGTATTCAGAGACATTTTGGAACATTTTGTGGATTTCCTCCAACTTGCTGATCTCATCGAGATAAGCACTATACAACTTTCTCACTGCATTGAGATACACGCATTGGCAGAATATCAGCCAATTTACATTCACTACTCGAAGGTATTCAGAGACACTTTGGAACCTATTGCGAATTTCTTCCAACTTGCTGAAGTGATCGAGATAAGAACTTGACCATTATCTCACTTCATTGAGATACACACACTGGCAGAATATCAAACAAATGGCATTCAGTGTTCGAAGGTTTTCAGAGAAACTTTGGAACCGATTGTGGATTTCTTGCAACTTGCTGAACTCGTGGAGACAAAGACTTTCTCATTTCATTGAGATACACGCATTGGCAGTGTATCAACCAAAGTTCATTCACTGCTCCAAGGCATTCAGTGAATCTTTGGAACCTATTGGGGATATCTTACAACTTGCTGAACTCATTGAGATAAGGACTTTACCACTTTCTCAATTCATTGAGATAAACACATTGGCAGAATTTCAGCCAAATTGCATTCACTGCTCGAAGGATTTCAGAGAAACCTTGGAACCTATTGTGGATTTCCCCCAACTTGCTGATCTCATCGAGATAAGCACTATACAACTTTCTCATTTCATTGAGATACACACACTGGCAAAATATCAGCCAAATGGCATTCACTGCTCCAAGGTATTGCGAGAAACTTTGGAAGCTATTATGGATTTCTTCCAATTTGCTGGACTGAATGAGATAAACACTTGACCACTTTCTCATTTCATTGTGATACACATACTGTGGGAGTATCAACCAAATGTAATTCACTACTCGCAGGCATTCAGTGAATCTTTGGCACCTATTGGGGATTTCTTTCAACTTGCTGAACTGATAGAGATAAGGACTTTACCACTTTCTCATTGCATTGAGATAAAGACATTGGCAGAATTTCAGCCAAATTGTATTCACTGCTCGCAGGATTTCAGAGAAACCTTGGAACCTATTGTGGATTTCCCCCAACTTGCTGATCTCATCGAGATAAGCACTATACAACTTTCTCATTTCATTGAGATACACACACTGGCAAAATATCAGCCAAATTGCATTCACTACTCGAAGGTATTCAGAGAAACTATGGAACCTATCGCGGATTTCTTCCAACTTGCTGAAGTCATCGAGATAATAACTTTACCATTAACTCATTTCATTGAGCTACACACACTGGCAAAATATCAGCCAAATGGCATTCACTGCTCCAAGGTATTGCTAGAAACTTTGGAAGCTATTGTGGATTTCTTCCAATTTGCTGGACTGAATGAGATAAACACTTGACCACTTTCTCATTTCATTGTGATACACATACTGTGGGAGTATCAACCAAATGTAATTCACTACTCGCAGGCATTCAGTGAATCTTTGGCACGTATTGGGGATTTCTTTCAACTTGCTGAACTCATAGAGATAAGGACTTTACCACTTTTTCATTGCATTGAGATAAACACATTGGCAGAATATCAGCCCAATGGCATACGCTGCTGGAAGGAATTCAGAGAATATTTGGAACTTTACCACTATCTGATTTCATTGAGATACACACACTGGCAGAATATCAGACAAATGACATTCACTGCTCGAAGGTATTCAGAGAAACTTTGGAACCGATTGTTGATTTCTTGCAACTTGCTGAACTCGTGGAGACAAAGACTTTACTACTTTCTCATTTCATTGAGATACACGCATTGGCAGAGTATCAACCAAAGTTCATTCACTGCTCCAAGGTATTCAGTGAATCTTTGGAACCTATTGGGGATATCTTACAACTTGTTGAACTCATTGAGATAAGGACTTTACCACTTTCTCAATTCATTGAGATAAACACATTGGCAGAATTTCAGCCAAATTGCTCGAAGGAATTCAGAGAAACTTTGAACCTATTGTGGATTTCCCCCAACTTGCTGAACTCACCGAGACAAACACTTTGCGACCTTCTCATTCCATTGAGATACACACATGGGCAGAATAACAGCCAAATGGCATTCACTGCTCGATGGTATTCAGAGACATTTTGGAACATTTTGTGGATTTCCTCCAACTTGCTGATCTCATCGAGATAAGCACGATACAACTTTCTCATTGCATTGAGATACACGCATTGGCAGAATATCAGCCAATTTGCATTCACTACTCGAAGGTATTCAGAGAAACTTTGGAACCTATTGCGAATTTCTTCCAACTTGCTGAAGTGATCGAGATGAGAACTTGACCATTATCTCACTTCATTGAGATACACACACTGGCAGAATATCAAACAAATGGCATTCAGTGTTCGAAGGTTTTCAGAGAAACTTTGGAACCGATTGTGGATTTCTTGCAACTTGCTGAACTCGTGGAGACAAAGACTTTCTCATTTCATTGAGATACACGCATTGGCAGAGTATCAACCAAAGTTCATTCACTGCTCCAAGGCATTCAGTGAATCTTTGGAACCTATTGGGGATATCTTACAACTTGCTGAACTCATTGAGATAAGGACTTTACCATTTTCTCAATTCATTGAGATAAACACATTGGCAGAATGTCAGCCAAATTGCTCGAAGGAATTCAGAGAAACCTTCGAACCTATTGTGGATTTCCCCCAACTTGCTGAACTCACCGAGACAAACACTTTGCGACCTTCTCATTCCATTGAGATACACACATGGGCAGAATAACAGCCAAATGGCATTCACTGCTCGATGGTATTCAGAGACATTTTGGAACATTTTGTGGATTTCCTCCAACTTGCTGATCTCATCGAGATAAGCACTATACAACTTTCTCACTGCATTGAGATACACGCATTGGCAGAATATCAGCCAATTTACATTCACTACTCGAAGGTATTCAGAGACACTTTGGAACCTATTGCGAATTTCTTCCAACTTGCTGAAGTGATCGAGATAAGAACTTGACCATTATCTCACTTCATTGAGATACACACACTGGCAGAATATCAAACAAATGGCATTCAGTGTTCGAAGGTTTTCAGAGAAACTTTGGAACCGATTGTGGATTTCTTGCAACGTGCTGAACTCGTGGAGACAAAGACTTTACCACTTTCTCATTTCATTGAGATACACGCATTGGCAGTGTATCAACCAAAGTTCATTCACTGCTCCAAGGCATTCAGTGAATCTTTGGAACCTATTGGGGATATCTTACAACTTGCTGAACTCATTGAGATAAGGACTTTACCACTTTCTCAATTCATTGAGATAAACACATTGGCAGAATTTCAGCCAAATTGCATTCACTGCTCGAAGGATTTCAGAGAAACCTTGGAACCTATTGTGGATTTCCCCCAACTTGCTGATCTCATCGAGATAAGCACTATACAACTTTCTCATTTCATTGAGATACACACAATGGCAAAATATCAGCCAAATGGCATTCACTGCTCGAAGGTATTCAGAGAAACTATGGAACCTATTGCGAATTTCTTCCAACTTGCTGAAGTGATCGAGATAAGAACTTGACCATTATCTCACTTCATTGAGATACACACACTGGCAGAATATCAAACAAATGGCATTCAGTGTTCGAAGGTTTTCAGAGAAACTTTGGAACCGATTGTGGATTTCTTCCAATTTGCTGGACTGAATGAGATAAACACTTGACCACTTTCTCATTTCATTGTGATACACATACTGTGGGAGTATCAACCAAATGTAATTCACTACTCGCAGGCATTCAGTGATTCTTTGGCACCTATTGGGGATTTCTTTCAACTTGCTGAACTCATAGAGATAAGGACTTTACCACTTTCTCATTGCATTGAGATAAACACATTGGCAGAATTTCAGCCAAATTGTATTCACTGCTCGCAGGATTTCAGAGAAACCTTGGAACCTATTGTGGATTTCCCCCAACTTGCTGATCTCATCGAGATAAGCACTATACAACTTTCTCATTTCATTGAGATACACGCATTGGCAGAATATCAGCCAAAATGCATTCACTACTCGAAGGTATTCAGAGAAATTATGGAACCTATTGCGGATTTCTTCCAACTTGCTGAAGTCATCGAGATAAGAACTTTACCATTAACTCATTTCATTGAGCTACACACACTGGCAAAATATCAGCCAAATGGCATTCACTGCTCCAAGGTATTGCGAGAAACTTTGGAAGCTATTGTGGATTTCTTCCAATTTGCTGGACTGAATGAGATAAACACTTGACCACTTTCTCATTTCATTGTGATACACGTACTGTGGGAGTATCAACCAAATGTAATTCACTACTCGCATGCATTCAGTGAATCTTTGGCACCTATTGGGGATTTCTTTCAACTTGCTGAACTCATAGAGATAAGGACTTTACCACTTTCTCATTGCATTGAGATAAAGACATTGGCAGAATATCAGCCCAATGGCATACGCTGCTGGAAGGAATTCAGAGAATATTTGGAACATTACCACTATCTGATTTCATTGAGGTGCAGACACTGGCAGAATATCAGACTAATGACATTCACTGCTCGAAGGTATTCAGAGAAACTTTGGAACCGATTGTGGATTTCTTGCAACTTGCTGAACTCGTGGAGACAAAGACTTTACTACTTTCTCATTTCATTGAGATACACGCATTGGCAGAGTATCAACCAAAGTTCATTCACTGCTCCAAGGCATTCAGTGAATCTTTGGAACCTATTGGGGATATCTTACAACTTGTTGAACTCATTGAGATAAGGACTTTACCACTTTCTCAATTCATTGAGATAAACACATTGGCAGAATTTCAGCCAAATTGCTCGAAGGAATTCAGAGAAACCTTAGAACCTATTGTGGATTTCCCCCAACTTGCTGAACTCACCGAGACAAACACTTTGCGACCTTCTCATTCCATTGAGATACACACATGGGCAGAATAACAGGCAAATGGCATTCACTGCTCGATGGTATTCAGAGACATTTTGGAACATTTTGTGGATTTCCTCCAACTTGCTGATCTCATCGAGATAAGCACTATGCAACTTTCTCATTGCATTGAGATACACACATTGGCAGAATATCAGCCAATTTGCATTCACTACTCGAAGGTATTCAGAGAAACTTTGGAACCCATTGCGAATTTCTTCCAACTTGCTGAAGTGATCGAGATAAGAACTTGACCATTATCTCACTTCATTGAGATACACACACTGGCAGAATATCAAACAAATGGCATTCAGTGTTCGAAGGTTTTCAGAGAAACTTTGGAACCGATTGTGGATTTCTTGCAACTTGCTGAACTCGTGGAGACAAAGACTTTACCACTTTCTCATTTCATTGAGATACACGCATTGGCAGTGTATCAACCAAAGTTCATTCACTGCTCCAAGGCATTCAGTGAATCTTTGGAACCTATTGGGGATATCTTACAACTTGCTGAACTCATTGAGATAAGGACTTTACCACTTTCTCAATTCATTGAGATAAACACATTGGCAGAATTTCAGCCAAATTGCATTCACTGCTCGAAGGATTTCAGAGAAACCTTGGAACCTATTGTGGATTTCCCCCAACTTGCTGATCTCATCGAGATAAGCACTATACAACTTTCTCATTTCATTGAGATACACACACTGGCAAAATATCAGCCAAATGGCATTCACTGCTCCAAGGTATTGCGAGAAACTTTGGAAGCTATTGTGGATTTCTTCCAATTTGCTGGACTGAATGAGATAAACACTTGACCACTTTCTCATTTCATTGTGATACACATACTGTGGGAGTATCAACCAAATGTAATTCACTACTCGCAGGCATTCAGTGAATCTTTGGCACCTATTGGGGATTTCTTTCAACTTGCTGAACTGATAGAGATAAGGACTTTACCACTTTCTCATTGCATTGAGATAAAGACATTGGCAGAATATCAGCCCAATGGCATACGCTGCTGGAAGGAATTCAGAGAATATTTGGAACTTTACCACTATCTGATTTCATTGAGATACACACACTGGGAGAATATCAGACAAATGACATTCACTGCTCGAAGGTATTCAGAGAAACTTTGGAACCGATTATTGATTTCTTGCAACTTGCTGAACTCGTGGAGACAAAGACATTACTACTTTCTCATTTCATTGAGATACACGCATTGGCAGAGTATCAACCAAAGTTCATTCACTGCTCCAAGGCATTCAGTGAATCTTTGGAACCTATTGGGGATATCTTACAACTTGTTGAACTCATTGAGATAAGGACTTTACCACTTTCTCAATTCATTGAGATAAACACATTGGCAGAATTTCAGCCAAATTGCTCGAAGGAATTCAGAGAAACTTTGAACCTATTGTGGATTTCCCCCAACTTGCTGAACTCACCGAGACAAACACTTTGCGACCTTCTCATTCCATTGAGATACACACATGGGCAGAATAACAGCCAAATGGCATTCACTGCTCGATGGTATTCAGAGACATTTTGGAACATTTTGTGGATTTCCTCCAACTTGCTGATCTCATCGAGATAAGCACGATACAACTTTCTCATTGCATTGAGATACACGCATTGGCAGAATATCAGCCAATTTGCATTCACTACTCGAAGGTATTCAGAGAAACTTTGGAACCTATTGCGAATTTCTTCCAACTTGCTGAAGTGATCGAGATAAGAACTTGACCATTATCTCACTTCATTGAGATACACATACTGGCAGAATATCAAACAAATGGCATTCAGTGTTCGAAGGTTTTCAGAGAAACTTTGGAACCGATTGTGGATTTCTTGCAACTTGCTGAACTCGTGGAGACAAAGACTTTCTCATTTCATTGAGATACACGCATTGGCAGAGTATCAACCAAAGTTCATTCACTGCTCCAAGGCATTCAGTGAATCTTTGGAACCTATTGGGGATATCTTACAACTTGCTGAACTCATTGAGATAAGGACTTTACCATTTTCTCAATTCATTGAGATAAACACATTGGCAGAATGTCAGCCAAATTGCTCGAAGGAATTCAGAGAAACCTTAGAACCTATTGTGGATTTCCCCCAACTTGCTGAACTCACCGAGACAAACACTTTGCGACCTTCTCATTCCATTGAGATACACACATGGGCAGAATAACAGCCAAATGGCATTCACTGCTCGATGGTATTCAGAGACATTTTGGAACATTTTGTGGATTTCCTCCAACTTGCTGATCTCATCGAGATAAGCACTATACAACTTTCTCACTGCATTGAGATACACGCATTGGCAGAATATCAGCCAATTTACATTCACTACTCGAAGGTATTCAGAGACACTTTGGAACCTATTGCGAATTTCTTCCAACTTGCTGAAGTGATCGAGATAAGAACTTGACCATTATCTCACTTCATTGAGATACACACACTGGCAGAATATCAAACAAATGGCATTCAGTGTTCGAAGGTTTTCAGAGAAACTTTGGAACCGATTGTGGATTTCTTGCAACGTGCTGAACTCGTGGAGACAAAGACTTTACCACTTTCTCATTTCATTGAGATACACGCATTGGCAGTGTATCAACCAAAGTTCATTCACTGCTCCAAGGCATTCAGTGAATCTTTGGAACCTATTGGGGATATCTTACAACTTGCTGAACTCATTGAGATAAGGACTTTACCACTTTCTCAATTCATTGAGATAAACACATTGGCAGAATTTCAGCCAAATTGCATTCACTGCTCGAAGGATTTCAGAGAAACCTTGGAACCTATTGTGGATTTCCCCCAACTTGCTGATCTCATCGAGATAAGCACTATACAACTTTCTCATTTCATTGAGATACACACAATGGCAAAATATCAGCCAAATGGCATTCACTGCTCGAAGGTATTCAGAGAAACTATGGAACCTATTGCGAATTTCTTCCAACTTGCTGAAGTGATCGAGATAAGAACTTGACCATTATCTCACTTCATTGAGATACACACACTGGCAGAATATCAAACAAATGGCATTCAGTGTTCGAAGGTTTTCAGAGAAACTTTGGAACCGATTGTGGATTTCTTCCAATTTGCTGGACTGAATGAGATAAACACTTGACCACTTTCTCATTTCATTGTGATACACATACTGTGGGAGTATCAACCAAATGTAATTCACTACTCGCAGGCATTCAGTGATTCTTTGGCACCTATTGGGGATTTCTTTCAACTTGCTGAACTCATAGAGATAAGGACTTTACCACTTTCTCATTGCATTGAGATAAACACATTGGCAGAATATCAGCCCAATGGCATACGCTGCTGGAAGGAATTCAGAGAATATTTGGAACTTTACCACTATCTGATTTCATTGAGATACACACACTGGGAGAATATCAGACAAATGACATTGACTGCTCGAAGGTATTCAGAGAAACTTTGGAACCGATTATTGATTTCTTGCAACTTGCTGAACTCGTGGAGACAAAGACATTACTACTTTCTCATTTCATTGAGATACACGCATTGGCAGAGTATCAACCAAAGTTCATTCACTGCTCCAAGGCATTCAGTGAATCTTTGGAACCTATTGGGGATATCTTACAACTTGTTGAACTCATTGAGATAAGGACTTTACCACTTTCTCAATTCATTGAGATAAACACATTGGCAGAATTTCAGCCAAATTGCTCGAAGGAATTCAGAGAAACTTTGAACCTATTGTGGATTTCCCCCAATTTGCTGAACTCACCGAGACAAACACTTTGCGACCTTCTCATTCCATTGAGATACACACATGGGCAGAATAACAGCCAAATGGCATTCACTGCTCGATGGTATTCAGAGACATTTTGGAACATTTTGTGGATTTCCTCCAACTTGCTGATCTCATCGAGATAAGCACGATACAACTTTCTCATTGCATTGAGATACACGCATTGGCAGAATATCAGCCAATTTGCATTCACTACTCGAAGGTATTCAGAGAAACTTTGGAACCTATTGCGAATTTCTTCCAACTTGCTGAAGTGATCGAGATAAGAACTTGACCATTATCTCACTTCATTGAGATACACATACTGGCAGAATATCAAACAAATGGCATTCAGTGTTCGAAGGTTTTCAGAGAAACTTTGGAACCGATTGTGGATTTCTTGCAACTTGCTGAACTCGTGGAGACAAAGACTTTCTCATTTCATTGAGATACACGCATTGGCAGTGTATCAACCAAAGTTCATTCACTGCTCCAAGGCATTCAGTGAATCTTTGGAACCTATTGGGGATATCTTACAACTTGCTGAACTCATTGAGATAAGGACTTTACCACTTTCTCAATTCATTGAGATAAACACATTGGCAGAATTTCAGCCAAATTGCATTCACTGCTCGAAGGATTTCAGAGAAACCTTGGAACCTATTGTGGATTTCCCCCAACTTGCTGATCTCATCGAGATAAGCACTATACAACTTTCTCATTTCATTGAGATACACACACTGGCAAAATATCAGCCAAATGGCATTCACTGCTCCAAGGTATTGCGAGAAACTTTGGAAGCTATTATGGATTTCTTCCAATTTGCTGGACTGAATGAGATAAACACTTGACCACTTTCTCATTTCATTGTGATACACATACTGTGGGAGTATCAACCAAATGTAATTCACTACTCGCAGGCATTCAGTGAATCTTTGGCACCTATTGGGGATTTCTTTCAACTTGCTGAACTGATAGAGATAAGGACTTTACCACTTTCTCATTGCATTGAGATAAAGACATTGGCAGAATTTCAGCCAAATTGTATTCACTGCTCGCAGGATTTCAGAGAAACCTTGGAACCTATTGTGGATTTCCCCCAACTTGCTGATCTCATCGAGATAAGCACTATACAACTTTCTCATTTCATTGAGATACACACACTGGCAAAATATCAGCCAAATTGCATTCACTACTCGAAGGTATTCAGAGAAACTATGGAACCTATCGCGGATTTCTTCCAACTTGCTGAAGTCATCGAGATAATAACTTTACCATTAACTCATTTCATTGAGCTACACACACTGGCAAAATATCAGCCAAATGGCATTCACTGCTCCAAGGTATTGCTAGAAACTTTGGAAGCTATTGTGGATTTCTTCCAATTTGCTGGACTGAATGAGATAAACACTTGACCACTTTCTCATTTCATTGTGATACACATACTGTGGGAGTATCAACCAAATGTAATTCACTACTCGCAGGCATTCAGTGAATCTTTGGCACGTATTGGGGATTTCTTTCAACTTGCTGAACTCATAGAGATAAGGACTTTACCACTTTTTCATTGCATTGAGATAAACACATTGGCAGAATATCAGCCCAATGGCATACGCTGCTGGAAGGAATTCAGAGAATATTTGGAACTTTACCACTATCTGATTTCATTGAGATACACACACTGGCAGAATATCAGACAAATGACATTCACTGCTCGAAGGTATTCAGAGAAACTTTGGAACCGATTGTTGATTTCTTGCAACTTGCTGAACTCGTGGAGACAAAGACTTTACTACTTTCTCATTTCATTGAGATACACGCATTGGCAGAGTATCAACCAAAGTTCATTCACTGCTCCAAGGTATTCAGTGAATCTTTGGAACCTATTGGGGATATCTTACAACTTGTTGAACTCATTGAGATAAGGACTTTACCACTTTCTCAATTCATTGAGATAAACACATTGGCAGAATTTCAGCCAAATTGCTCGAAGGAATTCAGAGAAACTTTGAACCTATTGTGGATTTCCCCCAACTTGCTGAACTCACCGAGACAAACACTTTGCGACCTTCTCATTCCATTGAGATACACACATGGGCAGAATAACAGCCAAATGGCATTCACTGCTCGATGGTATTCAGAGACATTTTGGAACATTTTGTGGATTTCCTCCAACTTGCTGATCTCATCGAGATAAGCACGATACAACTTTCTCATTGCATTGAGATACACGCATTGGCAGAATATCAGCCAATTTGCATTCACTACTCGAAGGTATTCAGAGAAACTTTGGAACCTATTGCGAATTTCTTCCAACTTGCTGAAGTGATCGAGATAAGAACTTGACCATTATCTCACTTCATTGAGATACACATACTGGCAGAATATCAAACAAATGGCATTCAGTGTTCGAAGGTTTTCAGAGAAACTTTGGAACCGATTGTGGATTTCTTGCAACTTGCTGAACTCGTGGAGACAAAGACTTTCTCATTTCATTGAGATACACGCATTGGCAGAGTATCAACCAAAGTTCATTCACTGCTCCAAGGCATTCAGTGAATCTTTGGAACCTATTGGGGATATCTTACAACTTGCTGAACTCATTGAGATAAGGACTTTACCATTTTCTCAATTCATTGAGATAAACACATTGGCAGAATGTCAGCCAAATTGCTCGAAGGAATTCAGAGAAACCTTAGAACCTATTGTGGATTTCCCCCAACTTGCTGAACTCACCGAGACAAACACTTTGCGACCTTCTCATTCCATTGAGATACACACATGGGCAGAATAACAGCCAAATGGCATTCACTTCTCGATGGTATTCAGAGACATTTTGGAACATTTTGTGGATTTCCTCCAACTTGCTGATCTCATCGAGATAAGCACTATACAACTTTCTCACTGCATTGAGATACATGCATTGGCAGAATATCAGCCAATTTACATTCACTACTCGAAGGTATTCAGAGACACTTTGGAACCTATTGCGAATTTCTTCCAACTTGCTGAAGTGATCGAGATAAGAACTTGACCATTATCTCACTTCATTGAGATACACACACTGGCAGAATATCAAACAAATGGCATTCAGTGTTCGAAGGTTTTCAGAGAAACTTTGGAACCGATTGTGGATTTCTTGCAACGTGCTGAACTCGTGGAGACAAAGACTTTACCACTTTCTCATTTCATTGAGATACACGCATTGGCAGTGTATCAACCAAAGTTCATTCACTGCTCCAAGGCATTCAGTGAATCTTTGGAACCTATTGGGGATATCTTACAACTTGCTGAACTCATTGAGATAAGGACTTTACCACTTTCTCAATTCATTGAGATAAACACATTGGCAGAATTTCAGCCAAATTGCATTCACTGCTCGAAGGATTTCAGAGAAACCTTGGAACCTATTGTGGATTTCCCCCAACTTGCTGATCTCATCGAGATAAGCACTATACAACTTTCTCATTTCATTGAGATACACACAATGGCAAAATATCAGCCAAATGGCATTCACTGCTCGAAGGTATTCAGAGAAACTATGGAACCTATTGCAAATTTCTTCCAACTTGCTGAAGTGATCGAGATAAGAACTTGACCATTATCTCACTTCATTGAGATACACACACTGGCAGAATATCAAACAAATGGCATTCAGTGTTCGAAGGTTTTCAGAGAAACTTTGGAACCGATTGTGGATTTCTTCCAATTTGCTGGACTGAATGAGATAAACACTTGACCACTTTCTCATTTCATTGTGATACACATACTGTGGGAGTATCAACCAAATGTAATTCACTACTCGCAGGCATTCAGTGATTCTTTGGCACCTATTGGGGATTTCTTTCAACTTGCTGAACTCATAGAGATAAGGACTTTACCACTTTCTCATTGCATTGAGATAAACACATTGGCAGAATTTCAGCCAAATTGTATTCACTGCTCGCAGGATTTCAGAGAAACCTTGGAACCTATTGTGGATTTCCCCCAACTTGCTGATCTCATCGAGATAAGCACTATACAACTTTCTCATTTCATTGAGATACACGCCTTGGCAGAATATCAGCCAAAATGCATTCACTACTCGAAGGTATTCAGAGAAATTATGGAACCTATTGCGGATTTCTTCCAACTTGCTGAAGTCATCGAGATAAGAACTTTACCATTAACTCATTTCATTGAGCTACACACACTGGCAAATTATCAGCCAAATGGCATTCACTGCTCGATGGTATTCAGAGACATTTTGGAACATTTTGTGGATTTCCTCCAACTTGCTGATCTCATCGAGATAAGCACTATACAACTTTCTCACTGCATTGAGATACACGCATTGGCAGAATATCAGCCAATTTACATTCACTACTCGAAGGTATTCAGAGACACTTTGGAACCTATTGCGAATTTCTTCCAACTTGCTGAAGTGATCGAGATAAGAACTTGACCATTATCTCACTTCATTGAGATACACACACTGGCAGAATATCAAACAAATGGCATTCAGTGTTCGAAGGTTTTCAGAGAAACTTTGGAACCGATTGTGGATTTCTTGCAACGTGCTGAACTCGTGGAGACAAAGACTTTACCACTTTCTCATTTCATTGAGATACACGCATTGGCAGTGTATCAACCAAAGTTCATTCACTGCTCCAAGGCATTCAGTGAATCTTTGGAACCTATTGGGGATATCTTACAACTTGCTGAACTCATTGAGATAAGGACTTTACCACTTTCTCAATTCATTGAGATAAACACATTGGCAGAATTTCAGCCAAATTGCATTCACTGCTCGAAGGATTTCAGAGAAACCTTGGAACCTATTGTGGATTTCCCCCAACTTGCTGATCTCATCGAGATAAGCACTATACAACTTTCTCATTTAATTGAGATACACACAATGGCAAAATATCAGCCAAATGGCATTCACTGCTCGAAGGTATTCAGAGAAACTATGGAACCTATTGCAAATTTCTTCCAACTTGCTGAAGTGATCGAGATAAGAACTTGACCATTATCTCACTTCATTGAGATACACACACTGGCAGAATATCAAACAAATGGCATTCAGTGTTCGAAGGTTTTCAGAGAAACTTTGGAACCGATTGTGGATTTCTTCCAATTTGCTGGACTGAATGAGATAAACACTTGACCACTTTCTCATTTCATTGTGATACACATACTGTGGGAGTATCAACCAAATGTAATTCACTACTCGCAGGCATTCAGTGATTCTTTGGCACCTATTGGGGATTTCTTTCAACTTGCTGAACTCATAGAGATAAGGACTTTACCACTTTCTCATTGCATTGAGATAAACACATTGGCAGAATTTCAGCCAAATTGTATTCACTGCTCGCAGGATTTCAGAGAAACCTTGGAACCTATTGTGGATTTCCCCCAACTTGCTGATCTCATCGAGATAAGCACTATACAACTTTCTCATTTCATTGAGATACACGCCTTGGCAGAATATCAGCCAAAATGCATTCACTACTCGAAGGTATTCAGAGAAATTATGGAACCTATTGCGGATTTCTTCCAACTTGCTGAAGTCATCGAGATAAGAACTTTACCATTAACTCATTTCATTGAGCTACACACACTGGCAAATTATCAGCCAAATGGCATTCACTGCTCCAAGGTATTGCGAGAAACTTTGGAAGCTATTGTGGATTTCTTCCAATTTGCTGGACTGAATGAGATAAACACTTGACCACTTTCTCATTTCATTGTGATACACGTACTGTGGGAGTATCAACCAAATGTAATTCACTACTCGCATGCATTCAGTGAATCTTTGGCACCTATTGGGGATTTCTTTCAACTTGCTGAACTCATAGAGATAAGGACTTTACCACTTTCTCATTGCATTGAGATAAACACATTGGCAGAATATCAGCCCAATGGCATACGCTGCTGGAAGGAATTCAGAGAATATTTGGAACATTACCACTATCTGATTTCATTGAGGTGCAGACACTGGCAGAATATCAGACAAATGACATTCACTGCTCGAAGGTATTCAGAGAAACTTTGGAACCGATTGTGGATTTCTTGCAACTTGCTGAACTCGTGGAGACAAAGACTTTACTACTTTCTCATTTCATTGAGATACACGCATTGGCAGAGTATCAACCAAAGTTCATTCACTGCTCCAAGGCATTCAGTGAATCTTTGGAACCTATTGGGGATATCTTACAACTTGTTGAACTCATTGAGATAAGGACTTTACCACTTTCTCAATTCATTGAGATAAACACATTGGCAGAATTTCAGCCAAATTGCTCGAAGGAATTCAGAGAAACCTTAGAACCTATTGTGGATTTCCCCCAACTTGCTGAACTCACCGAGACAAACACTTTGCGACCTTCTCATTCCATTGAGATACACACATGGGCAGAATAACAGCCAAATGGCATTCACTGCTCGATGGTATTCAGAGACATTTTGGAACATTTTGTGGATTTCCTCCAACTTGCTGATCTCATCGAGATAAGCACTATGCAACTTTCTCATTGCATTGAGATACACACATTGGCAGAATATCAGCCAATTTGCATTCACTACTCGAAGGTATTCAGAGAAACTTTGGAACCCATTGCGAATTTCTTCCAACTTGCTGAAGTGATCGAGATAAGAACTTGACCATTATCTCACTTCATTGAGATACACACACTGGCAGAATATCAAACAAATGGCATTCAGTGTTCGAAGGTTTTCAGAGAAACTTTGGAACCGATTGTGGATTTCTTGCAACTTGCTGAACTCGTGGAGACAAAGACTTTACCACTTTCTCATTTCATTGAGATACACGCATTGGCAGTGTATCAACCAAAGTTCATTCACTGCTCCAAGGCATTCAGTGAATCTTTGGAACCTATTGGGGATATCTTACAACTTGCTGAACTCATTGAGATAAGGACTTTACCACTTTCTCAATTCATTGAGATAAACACATTGGCAGAATTTCAGCCAAATTGCATTCACTGCTCGAAGGATTTCAGAGAAACCTTGGAACCTATTGTGGATTTCCCCCAACTTGCTGATCTCATCGAGATAAGCACTATACAACTTTCTCATTTCATTGAGATACACACACTGGCAAAATATCAGCCAAATGGCATTCACTGCTCCAAGGTATTGCGAGAAACTTTGGAAGCTATTGTGGATTTCTTCCAATTTGCTGGACTGAATGAGATAAACACTTGACCACTTTCTCATTTCATTGTGATACACATACTGTGGGAGTATCAACCAAATGTAATTCACTACTCGCAGGCATTCAGTGAATCTTTGGCACCTATTGGGGATTTCTTTCAACTTGCTGAACTGATAGAGATAAGGACTTTACCACTTTCTCATTGCATTGAGATAAAGACATTGGCAGAATATCAGCCCAATGGCATACGCTGCTGGAAGGAATTCAGAGAATATTTGGAACTTTACCACTATCTGATTTCATTGAGATACACACACTGGGAGAATATCAGACAAATGACATTCACTGCTCGAAGGTATTCAGAGAAACTTTGGAACCGATTATTGATTTCTTGCAACTTGCTGAACTCGTGGAGACAAAGACATTACTACTTTCTCATTTCATTGAGATACACGCATTGGCAGAGTATCAACCAAAGTTCATTCACTGCTCCAAGGCATTCAGTGAATCTTTGGAACCTATTGGGGATATCTTACAACTTGTTGAACTCATTGAGATAAGGACTTTACCACTTTCTCAATTCATTGAGATAAACACATTGGCAGAATTTCAGCCAAATTGCTCGAAGGAATTCAGAGAAACTTTGAACCTATTGTGGATTTCCCCCAACTTGCTGAACTCACCGAGACAAACACTTTGCGACCTTCTCATTCCATTGAGATACACACATGGGCAGAATAACAGCCAAATGGCATTCACTGCTCGATGGTATTCAGAGACATTTTGGAACATTTTGTGGATTTCCTCCAACTTGCTGATCTCATCGAGATAAGCACTATACAACTTTCTCACTGCATTGAGATACACGCATTGGCAGAATATCAGCCAATTTGCATTCACTACTCGAAGGTATTCAGAGAAACTTTGGAACCTATTGCGAATTTCTTCCAACTTGCTGAAGTGATCGAGATAAGAACTTGACCATTATCTCACTTCATTGAGATACACATACTGGCAGAATATCAAACAAATGGCATTCAGTGTTCGAAGGTTTTCAGAGAAACTTTGGAACCGATTGTGGATTTCTTGCAACTTGCTGAACTCGTGGAGACAAAGACTTTCTCATTTCATTGAGATACACGCATTGGCAGAGTATCAACCAAAGTTCATTCACTGCTCCAAGGCATTCAGTGAATCTTTGGAACCTATTGGGGATATCTTACAACTTGCTGAACTCATTGAGATAAGGACTTTACCATTTTCTCAATTCATTGAGATAAACACATTGGCAGAATGTCAGCCAAATTGCTCGAAGGAATTTAGAGAAACCTTAGAACCTATTGTGGATTTCCCCCAACTTGCTGAACTCACCGAGACAAACACTTTGCGACCTTCTCATTCCATTGAGATACACACATGGGCAGAATAACAGGCAAATGGCATTCACTGCTCGATGGTATTCAGAGACATTTTGGAACATTTTGTGGATTTCCTCCAACTTGCTGATCTCATCGAGATAAGCACTATGCAACTTTCTCATTGCATTGAGATACACGCATTGGCAGAATATCAGCCAATTTGCATTCACTACTCGAAGGTATTCAGAGAAACTTTGGAACCCATTGCGAATTTCTTCCAACTTGCTGAAGTGATCGAGATAAGAACTTGACCATTATCTCACTTCATTGAGATACACACACTGGCAGAATATCAAACAAATGGCATTCAGTGTTCGAAGGTTTTCAGAGAAACTTTGGAACCGATTGTGGATTTCTTGCAACTTGCTGAACTCGTGGAGACAAAGACTTTACCACTTTCTCATTTCATTGAGATACACGCATTGGCAGTGTATCAACCAAAGTTCATTCACTGCTCCAAGGCATTCAGTGAATCTTTGGAACCTATTGGGGATATCTTACAACTTGCTGAACTCATTGAGATAAGGACTTTACCACTTTCTCAATTCATTGAGATAAACACATTGGCAGAATTTCAGCCAAATTGCATTCACTGCTCGAAGGATTTCAGAGAAACCTTGGAACCTATTGTGTATTTCCCCCAACTTGCTGATCTCATCGAGATAAGCACTATACAACTTTCTCATTTCATTGAGATACACACACTGGCAAAATATCAGCCAAATGGCATTCACTGCTCCAAGGTATTGCGAGAAACTTTGGAAGCTATTGTGGATTTCTTCCAATTTGCTGGACTGAATGAGATAAACACTTGACCACTTTCTCATTTTATTGTGATACACATACTGTGGGAGTATCAACCAAATGTAATTCACTACTCGCAGGCATTCAGTGAATCTTTGGCACCTATTGGGGATTTCTTTCAACTTGCTGAACTGATAGAGATAAGGACTTTACCACTTTCTCATTGCATTGAGATAAAGACATTGGCAGAATTTCAGCCAAATTGTATTCACTGCTCGCAGGATTTCAGAGAAACCTTGGAACCTATTGTGGATTTCCCCCAACTTGCTGATCTCATCGAGATAAGCACTATACAACTTTCTCATTTCATTGAGATACACGCATTGGCAGAATATCAGCCAAATTGCATTCACTACTCGAAGGTATTCAGAGAAACTATGGAACCTATTGCGGATTTCTTCCAACTTGCTGAAGTCATCGAGATAAGAACTTTACCATTAACTCATTTCATTGAGCTACACACACTGGCAAAATATCAGCCAAATGGCATTCACTGCTCCAAGGTATTGCGAGAAACTTTGGAAGCTATTGTGGATTTCTTCCAATTTGCTGGACTGAATGAGATAAACACTTGACCACTTTCTCATTTCATTGTGATACACATACTGTGGGAGTATCAACCAAATGTAATTCACTACTCGCAGGCATTCAGTGAATCTTTGGCACCTATTGGGGATTTCTTTCAACTTGCTGAACTCATAGAGATAAGGACTTTACCACTTTCTCATTGCATTGAGATAAACACATTGGCAGAATATCAGCCCAATGGCATACGCTGCTGGAAGGAATTCAGAGAATATTTGGAACTTTACCACTATCTGATTTCATTGAGATACACACACTGGCAGAATATCAGACAAATGACATTCACTGCTCGAAGGTATTCAGAGAAACTTTGGAACCGATTGTTGATTTCTTGCAACTTGCTGAACTCGTGGAGACAAAGACTTTACTACTTTCTCATTTCATTGAGATACACGCATTGGCAGAGTATCAACCAAAGTTCATTCACTGCTCCAAGGCATTCAGTGAATCTTTGGAACCTATTGGGGATATCTTACAACTTGTTGAACTCATTGAGTTAAGGACTTTACCACTTTCTCAATTCATTGAGATAAACACATTGGCAGAATTTCAGCCAAATTGCTCGAAGGAATTCAGAGAAACTTTGAACCTATTGTGGATTTCCCCCAACTTGCTGAACTCACCGAGACAAACACTTTGCGACCTTCTCATTCCATTGAGATACACACATGGGCAGAATAACAGGCAAATGGCATTCACTGCTCGATGGTATTCAGAGACATTTTGGAACATTTTGTGGATTTCCTCCAACTTGCTGATCTCATCGAGATAAGCACTATACAACTTTCTCATTGCATTGAGATACACGCATTGGCAGAATATCAGCCAATTTGCATTCACTACTCGAAGGTATTCAGAGAAACTTTGGAACCTATTGCGAATTTCTTCCAACTTGCTGAAGTGATCGAGATAAGAACTTGACCATTATCTCACTTCATTGAGATACACATACTGGCAGAATATCAAACAAATGGCATTCAGTGTTCGAAGGTTTTCAGAGAAACTTTGGAACCGATTGTGGATTTCTTGCAAGTTGCTGAACTCGTGGAGACAAAGACTTTCTCATTTCATTGAGATACACGCATTGGCAGAGTATCAACCAAAGTTCATTCACTGCTCCAAGGCATTCAGTGAATCTTTGGAACCTATTGGGGATATCTTACAACTTGCTGAACTCATTGAGATAAGGACTTTACCATTTTCTCAATTCATTGAGATAAACACATTGGCAGAATGTCAGCCAAATTGCTCGAAGGAATTTAGAGAAACCTTAGAACCTATTGTGGATTTCCCCCAACTTGCTGAACTCACCGAGACAAACACTTTGCGACCTTCTCATTCCATTGAGATACACACATGGGCAGAATAACAGCCAAATGGCATTCACTGCTCGATGGTATTCAGAGACATTTTGGAACATTTTGTGGATTTCCTCCAACTTGCTGATCTCATCGAGATAAGCACTATACAACTTTCTCACTGCATTGAGATACACGCAGTGGCAGAATATCAGCCAATTTACATTCACTACTCGAAGGTATTCAGAGACACTTTGGAACCTATTGCGAATTTCTTCCAACTTGCTGAAGTGATCGAGATAAGAACTTGACCATTATCTCACTTCATTGAGATACACACACTGGCAGAATATCAAACAAATGGCATTCAGTGTTCGAAGGTTTTCAGAGAAACTTTGGAACCGATTGTGGATTTCTTGCAACTTGCTGAACTCGTGGAGACAAAGACTTTACCACTTTCTCATTTCATTGAGATACACGCATTGGCAGTGTATCAACCAAAGTTCATTCACTGCTCCAAGGCATTCAGTGAATCTTCGGAACCTATTGGGGATATCTTACAACTTGCTGAACTCATTGAGATAAGGACTTTACCACTTTCTCAATTCATTGAGATAAACACATTGGCAGAATTTCAGCCAAATTGCATTCACTGCTCGAAGGATTTCAGAGAAACCTTGGAACCTATTGTGGATTTCCCCCAACTTGCTGATCTCATCGAGATAAGCACTATACAACTTTCTCATTTCATTGAGATACACACACTGGCAAAATATCAGCCAAATGGCATTCACTGCTCCAAGGTATTGCGAGAAACTTTGGAAGCTATTGTGGATTTCTTCCAATTTGCTGGACTGAATGAGATAAACACTTGAACACTTTCTCATTTCGTTGTGATACACATACTGTGGGAGTATCAACCAAATGTAATTCACTACTCGCAGGCATTCAGTGAATCTTTGGCACCTATTGGGGATTTCTTTCAACTTGCTGAACTCATAGAGATAAGGACTTTACCACTTTCTCATTGCATTGAGATAAACACATTGGCAGAATTTCAGCCAAATTGCATTCACTGCTCGCAGGATTTCAGAGAAACCTTGGAACCTATTGTGGATTTCCCCCAACTTGCTGATCTCATCGAGATAAGCACTATACAACTTTCTCATTTCATTGAGATACACGCAT
Organism: Prionace glauca; assembly: GCA_037974335.1. Taxonomy (NCBI): domain Eukaryota; kingdom Metazoa; phylum Chordata; class Chondrichthyes; order Carcharhiniformes; family Carcharhinidae; genus Prionace; species Prionace glauca. Next base: position 62,904,705 of record CM075737.1, read on the forward strand.
TGGCAGAATATCAACCAAATTGCATTCACTCCTCGAAGGTATTCAGAGAAACTATGGAACCTATTGCGGATTTCTTCCAACTTGCTGAAGTCATCGAGATAAGAACTTTACCATTAACTCATTTCATTGAGCTACACACACTGGCAAAATATCAGCCAAATGGCATTCACTGCTCCAAGGTATTGCTAGAAACTTTGGAAGCTATTGTGGATTTCTTCCATTTTGCTGGACTGAATGAGATAAACACTTGACCACTTTCTCATTTCATTGTGATACACATACTGTGGGAGTATCAACCAAATGTAATTCACTACTCGCAGGCATTCAGTGAATCTTTGGCACCTATTGGGGATTTCTTTCAACTTGCTGAACTCATAGAGATAAGGACTTTACCACTTTCTCATTGCATTGAGATAAACACATTGGCAGAATATCAGCCCAATGGCATACGCTGCTGGAAGGAATTCAGAGAATATTTGGAACTTTACCACTATCTGATTTCATTGAGATACACACACTGGCAGAATATCAGACAAATGACATTCACTGCTCGAAGGTATTCAGAGAAACTTTGGAACCGATTGTTGATTTCTTGCAACTTGCTGAACTCGTGGAGACAAAGACTTTACTACTTTCTCATTTCATTGAGATACACGCATTGGCAGAGTATCAACCAAAGTTCATTCACTGCTCCAAGTCATTCAGTGAATCTTTGGAACCTATTGGGGATATCTTACAACTTGTTGAACTCATTGAGATAAGGACTTTACCACTTTCTCAATTCATTGAGATAAACACATTGGCAGAATTTCAGCCAAATTGCTCGAAGGAATTCAGAGAAACCTTAGAACCTATTGTGGATTTCCCCCAACTTGCTGAACTCACCGAGACAAACACTTTGCGACCTTCTCATTCCATTGAGATACACACATGGGCAGAATAACAGGCAAATGGCATTCACTGCTCGATGGTATTCAGAGACATTTTGGAACATTTTGTGGATTTCCTCCAACTTGCTGATCTCATCGAGATAAGCACTGTACAACTTTCTCATTGCATTGAGATACACGCATTGGCAGAATATCAGCCAATTTGCATTCACTACTCGAAGGTATTCAGAGAAACTTTGGAACCTATTGCGAATTTCTTCCAACTTGCTGAAGTGATCGAGATAAGAACTTGACCATTATCTCACTTCATTGAGATACACACACTGGCAGAATATCAAACAAATGGCATTCAGTGTTCGAAGGTTTTCAGAGAAACTTTGGAACCGATTGTGGATTTCTTGCAACTTGCTGAACTCGTGGAGACAAAGACTTTCTCATTTCATTGAGATACACGCATTGGCAGAGTATCAACCAAAGTTCATTCACTGCTCCAAGGCATTCAGTGAATCTTTGGAACCTATTGGGGATATCTTACAACTTGCTGAACTCATTGAGATAAGGACTTTACCATTTTCTCAATTCATTGAGATAAACACATTGGCAGAATGTCAGCCAAATTGCTCGAAGTAATTCAGAGAAACCTTAGAACCTATTGTGGATTTCCCCCAACTTGCTGAACTCACCGAGACAAACACTTTGCGACCTTCTCATTCCATTGAGATACACACATGGGCAGAATAACAGCCAAATGGCATTCACTGCTCGATGGTATTCAGAGACATTTTGGAACATTTTGTGGATTTCCTCCAACTTGCTGATCTCATCGAGATAAGCACTATACAACTTTCTCACTGCATTGAGATACACGCATTGGCAGAATATCAGCCAATTTACATTCACTACTCGAAGGTATTCAGAGACACTTTGGAACCTATTGCGAATTTCTTCCAACTTGCTGAAGTGATCGAGATAAGAACTTGACCATTATCTCACTTCATTGAGATACACATACTGGCAGAATATCAAACAAATGGCATTCAGTGTTCGAAGGTTTTCAGAGAAACTTTGGAACCGATTGTGGATTTCTTGCAACTTGCTGAACTCGTGGAGACAAAGACTTTACCACTTTCTCATTTCATTGAGATACACGCATTGGCAGTGTATCAACCAAAGTTCATTCACTGCTCCAAGGCATTCAGTGAATCTTTGGAACCTATTGGGGATTTCTTTCAACTTGCTGAACTCATAGAGATAAGGACTTTACCACTTTCTGATTGCATTGAGATAAAGACATTGGCAGAATTTCAGCCAAATTGCATTCACTGCTCGCAGGATTTCAGAGAAACCTTGGAACCTATTGTGGATTTCCCCCAACTTGCTGATCTCATCGAGATAAGCACTATACAACTTTCTCATTTCATTGAGATACACGCATTGGCAGAATATCAGCCAAATTGCATTCACTACTCGAAGGTATTCAGAGAAACTTTGGAACCTATTTGCGGATTTCTTCCAACTTGCTGAAGTCATCGAGATAAGAACTTTACCATTAACTCATTTCATTGAGCTACACACACTGGCAAAATATCAGCCAAATGGCATTCACTGCTCCAAGGTATTGCGAGAAACTTTGGAAGCTATTGTGGATTTCTTCCAATTTGCTGGACTGAATGAGATAAACACTTGACCACTTTCTCATTTCATTGTGATACACATACTGTGGGAGTATCAACCAAATGTAATTCACTACTCGCAGGCATTCAGTGAATCTTTGGCACCTATTGGGGATTTCTTTCAACTTGCTGAACTCATAGAGATAAGGACTTTACCACTTTCTCATTGCATTGAGATAAACACATTGGCAGAATATCAGCCCAATGGCATACGCTGCTGGAAGGAATTCAGAGAATATTTGGAACTTTACCACTATCTGATTTCATTGAGATACACACACTGGCAGAATATCAGACAAATGACATTCACTGCTCAAAGGTATTCAGAGAAACTTTGGAACCGATTATTGATTTCTTGCAACTTGCTGAACTCGTGGAGACAAAGACTTTACTACTTTCTCATTTCATTGAGATACACGCATTGGCAGAATATCAACCAAAGTTCATTCACTGCTCCAAGGCATTCAGTGAATCTTTGGAACCTATTGGGGATATCTTACAACTTGTTGAACTCATTGAGTTAAGGACTTTACCACTTTCTCAATTCATTGAGATAAACACATTGGCAGAATTTCAGCCAAATTGCTCGAAGGAATTCAGAGAAACCTTAGAACCTATTGTGGATTTCCCCCAACTTGCTGAACTCACCGAGACATACACTTTGTGACCTTCTCATTCCATTGAGATACACACATGGGCAGAATAACAGCCAAATGGCATTCACTGCTCGATGGTATTCAGAGACATTTTGGAACATTTTGTGGATTTCCTCCAACTTGCTGATCTCATCGAGATAAGCACTATACAACTTTCTCATTTCATTGAGATACACGCATTGGCAGAATATCAGCCAAATTGCATTCACTCCTCGAAGGTATTCAGAGAAACTATGGAACCTATTGCGGATTTCTTCCAACTTGCTGAAGTCATCGAGATAAGAACTTTACCATTAACTCATTTCATTGAGCTACACACACTGGCAAAATATCAGCCAAATGGCATTCACTGCTCCAAGGTATTGCTAGAAACTTTGGAAGCTATTGTGGATTTCTTCCATTTTGCTGGACTGAATGAGATAAACACTTGACCACTTTCTCATTTCATTGTGATACACATACTGTGGGAGTATCAACCAAATGTAATTCACTACTCGCAGGCATTCAGTGAATCTTTGGCACCTATTGGGGATTTCTTTCAACTTGCTGAACTCATAGAGATAAGGACTTTACCACTTTCTCATTGCATTGAGATAAACACATTGGCAGAATATCAGCCCAATGGCATACGCTGCTGGAAGGAATTCAGAGAATATTTGGAACTTTACCACTATCTGATTTCATTGAGATACACACACTGGCAGAATATCAGACAAATGACATTCACTGCTCGAAGGTATTCAGAGAAACTTTGGAACCGATTGTTGATTTCTTGCAACTTGCTGAACTCGTGGAGACAAAGACTTTACTACTTTCTCATTTCATTGAGATACACGCATTGGCAGAGTATCAACCAAAGTTCATTCACTGCTCCAAGGCATTCAGTGAATCTTTGGAACCTATTGGGGATATCTTACAACTTGTTGAACTCATTGAGATAAGGACTTTACCACTTTCTCAATTCATTGAGATAAACACATTGGCAGAATTTCAGCCAAATTGCTCGAAGGAATTCAGAGAAACCTTAGAACCTATTGTGGATTTCCCCCAACTTGCTGAACTCACCGAGACAAACACTTTGCGACCTTCTCATTCCATTGAGATACACACATGGGCAGAATAACAGGCAAATGGCATTCACTGCTCGATGGTATTCAGAGACATTTTGGAACATTTTGTGGATTTCCTCCAACTTGCTGATCTCATCGAGATAAGCACTGTACAACTTTCTCATTGCATTGAGATACACGCATTGGCAGAATATCAGCCAATTTGCATTCACTACTCGAAGGTATTCAGAGAAACTTTGGAACCTATTGCGAATTTCTTCCAACTTGCTGAAGTGATCGAGATAAGAACTTGACCATTATCTCACTTCATTGAGATACACATACTGGCAGAATATCAAACAAATGGCATTCAGTGTTCGAAGGTTTTCAGAGAAACTTTGGAACCGATTGTGGATTTCTTGCAACTTGCTGAACTCGTGGAGACAAAGACTTTCTCATTTCATTGAGATACACGCATTGGCAGAGTATCAACCAAAGTTCATTCACTGCTCCAAGGCATTCAGTGAATCTTTGGAACCTATTGGGGATATCTTACAACTTGCTGAACTCATTGAGATAAGGACTTTACCATTTTCTCAATTCATTGAGATAAACACATTGGCAGAATGTCAGCCAAATTGCTCGAAGTAATTCAGAGAAACCTTAGAACCTATTGTGGATTTCCCCCAACTTGCTGAACTCACCGAGACAAACACTTTGCGACCTTCTCATTCCATTGAGATACACACATGGGCAGAATAACAGCCAAATGGCATTCACTGCTCGATGGTATTCAGAGACATTTTGGAACATTTTGTGGATTTCCTCCAACTTGCTGATCTCATCGAGATAAGCACTATACAACTTTCTCACTGCATTGAGATACACGCATTGGCAGAATATCAGCCAATTTACATTCACTACTCGAAGGTATTCAGAGACACTTTGGAACCTATTGCGAATTTCTTCCAACTTGCTGAAGTGATCGAGATAAGAACTTGACCATTATCTCACTTCATTGAGATACACATACTGGCAGAATATCAAACAAATGGCATTCAGTGTTCGAAGGTTTTCAGAGAAACTTTGGAACCGATTGTGGATTTCTTGCAACTTGCTGAACTCGTGGAGACAAAGACTTTACCACTTTCTCATTTCATTGAGATACACGCATTGGCAGTGTATCAACCAAAGTTCATTCACTGCTCCAAGGCATTCAGTGAATCTTTGGCACCTATTGGGGATTTCTTTCAACTTGCTGAACTCATAGAGATAAGGACTTTACCACTTTCTCATTGCATTGAGATAAACACATTGGCAGAATTTCAGCCAAATTGCATTCACTGCTCGCAGGATTTCAGAGAAACCTTGGAACCTATTGTGGATTTCCCCCAACTTGCTGATCTCATCGAGATAAGCACTATACAACTTTCTCATTTCATTGAGATACACGCATTGGCAGAATATCAGCCAAATTGCATTCACTCCTCGAAGGTATTCAGAGAAACTATGGAACCTATTGCGGATTTCTTCCAACTTGCTGAAGTCATCGAGATAAGAACTTTACCATTAACTCATTTCATTGAGCTACACACACTGGCAAAATATCAGCCAAATGGCATTCACTGCTCCAAGGTATTGCTAGAAACTTTGGAAGCTATTGTGGATTTCTTCCATTTTGCTGGACTGAATGAGATAAACACTTGACCACTTTCTCATTTCATTGTGATACACATACTGTGGGAGTATCAACCAAATGTAATTCACTACTCGCAGGCATTCAGTGAATCTTTGGCACCTATTGGGGATTTCTTTCAACTTGCTGAACTCATAGAGATAAGGACTTTACCACTTTCTCATTGCATTGAGATAAACACATTGGCAGAATATCAGCCCAATGGCATACGCTGCTGGAAGGAATTCAGAGAATATTTGGAACTTTACCACTATCTGATTTCATTGAGATACACACACTGGCAGAATATCAGACAAATGACATTCACTGCTCGAAGGTATTCAGAGAAACTTTGGAACCGATTGTTGATTTCTTGCAACTTGCTGAACTCGTGGAGACAAAGACTTTACTACTTTCTCATTTCATTGAGATACACGCATTGGCAGAGTATCAACCAAAGTTCATTCACTGCTCCAAGGCATTCAGTGAATCTTTGGAACCTATTGGGGATATCTTACAACTTGTTGAACTCATTGAGATAAGGACTTTACCACTTTCTCAATTCATTGAGATAAACACATTGGCAGAATTTCAGCCAAATTGCTCGAAGGAATTCAGAGAAACCTTAGAACCTATTGTGGATTTCCCCCAACTTGCTGAACTCACCGAGACAAACACTTTGCGACCTTCTCATTCCATTGAGATACACACATGGGCAGAATAACAGGCAAATGGCATTCACTGCTCGATGGTATTCAGAGACATTTTGGAACATTTTGTGGATTTCCTCCAACTTGCTGATCTCATCGAGATAAGCACTGTACAACTTTCTCATTGCATTGAGATACACGCATTGGCAGAATATCAGCCAATTTGCATTCACTACTCGAAGGTATTCAGAGAAACTTTGGAACCTATTGCGAATTTCTTCCAACTTGCTGAAGTGATCGAGATAAGAACTTGACCATTATCTCACTTCATTGAGATACACATACTGGCAGAATATCAAACAAATGGCATTCAGTGTTCGAAGGTTTTCAGAGAAACTTTGGAACCGATTGTGGATTTCTTGCAACTTGCTGAACTCGTGGAGACAAAGACTTTCTCATTTCATTGAGATCCACGCATTGGCAGAGTATCAACCAAAGTTCATTCACTGCTCCAAGGCATTCAGTGAATCTTTGGAACCTATTGGGGATATCTTACAACTTGCTGAACTCATTGAGATAAGGACTTTACCATTTTCTCAATTCATTGAGATAAACACATTGGCAGAATGTCAGCCAAATTGCTCGAAGTAATTCAGAGAAACCTTAGAACCTATTGTGGATTTCCCCCAACTTGCTGAACTCACCGAGACAAACACTTTGCGACCTTCTCATTCCATTGAGATACACACATGGGCAGAATAACAGCCAAATGGCATTCACTGCTCGATGGTATTCAGAGACATTTTGGAACATTTTGTGGATTTCCTCCAACTTGCTGATCTCATCGAGATAAGCACTATACAACTTTCTCACTGCATTGAGATACACGCATTGGCAGAATATCAGCCAATTTACATTCACTACTCGAAGGTATTCAGAGACACTTTGGAACCTATTGCGAATTTCTTCCAACTTGCTGAAGTGATCGAGATAAGAACTTGACCATTATCTCACTTCATTGAGATACACATACTGGCAGAATATCAAACAAATGGCATTCAGTGTTCGAAGGTTTTCAGAGAAACTTTGGAACCGATTGTGGATTTCTTGCAACTTGCTGAACTCGTGGAGACAAAGACTTTACCACTTTCTCATTTCATTGAGATACACGCATTGGCAGTGTATCAACCAAAGTTCATTCACTGCTCCAAGGCATTCAGTGAATCTTTGGAACCTATTGGGGATTTCTTTCAACTTGCTGAACTCATAGAGATAAGGACTTTACCACTTTCTGATTGCATTGAGATAAAGACATTGGCAGAATTTCAGCCAAATTGCATTCACTGCTCGCAGGATTTCAGAGAAACCTTGGAACCTATTGTGGATTTCCCCCAACTTGCTGATCTCATCGAGATAAGCACTATACAACTTTCTCATTTCATTGAGATACACACATTGGCAGAATTTCAGCCAAATTGCTCGAAGGAATTCAGAGAAACCTTAGAACCTATTGTGGATTTCCCCCAACTTGCTGAACTCACCGAGACATACACTTTGTGACCTTCTCATTCCATTGAGATACACACATGGGCAGAATAACAGCCAAATGGCATTCACTGCTCGATGGTATTCAGAGACATTTTGGAACATTTTGTGGATTTCCTCCAACTTGCTGATCTCATCGAGATAAGCACTATACAACTTTCTCATTTCATTGAGATACACGCATTGGCAGAATATCAGCCAAATTGCATTCACTCCTCGAAGGTATTCAGAGAAACTATGGAACCTATTGCGGATTTCTTCCAACTTGCTGAAGTCATCGAGATAAGAACTTTACCATTAACTCATTTCATTGAGCTACACACACTGGCAAAATATCAGCCAAATGGCATTCACTGCTCCAAGGTATTGCTAGAAACTTTGGAAGCTATTGTGGATTTCTTCCATTTTGCTGGACTGAATGAGATAAACACTTGACCACTTTCTCATTTCATTGTGATACACATACTGTGGGAGTATCAACCAAATGTAATTCACTACTCGCAGGCATTCAGTGAATCTTTGGCACCTATTGGGGATTTCTTTCAACTTGCTGAACTCATAGAGATAAGGACTTTACCACTTTCTCATTGCATTGAGATAAACACATTGGCAGAATATCAGCCCAATGGCATACGCTGCTGGAAGGAATTCAGAGAATATTTGGAACTTTACCACTATCTGATTTCATTGAGATACACACACTGGCAGAATATCAGACAAATGACATTCACTGCTCGAAGGTATTCAGAGAAACTTTGGAACCGATTGTTGATTTCTTGCAACTTGCTGAACTCGTGGAGACAAAGACTTTACTACTTTCTCATTTCATTGAGATACACGCATTGGCAGAGTATCAACCAAAGTTCATTCACTGCTCCAAGGCATTCAGTGAATCTTTGGAACCTATTGGGGATATCTTACAACTTGTTGAACTCATTGAGATAAGGACTTTACCGCTTTCTCAATTCATTGAGATAAACACATTGGCAGAATTTCAGCCAAATTGCTCGAAGGAATTCAGAGAAACCTTAGAACCTATTGTGGATTTCCCCCAACTTGCTGAACTCACCGAGACAAACACTTTGCGACCTTCTCATTCCATTGAGATACACACATGGGCAGAATAACAGGCAAATGGCATTCACTGCTCGATGGTATTCAGAGACATTTTGGAACATTTTGTGGATTTCCTCCAGGTGCTAGACTTGGAAGTTGGTGTACAGTTTGGGGATAGTGATCACAATTCGATTACGTTCACCTTAGTGATGGAAAGGGATAGGCATGAACCTCGGGTCAGTAGTTTCAGCTGGGGGAAGGGTAATTATGAGGCTATTAGGAGAGAATTAGGAAGCATTGGTTGGACTAGGAGATTACAGGGACTGGGAACATCCGAGATGTGGAGATTTTTCAAGGAGCAGCTATTGCGGGTCTGTGATAAGTATATCCCTGTCAGGCAAGGAGGATTTGGTAGGCCCAGGGAACCGTGGTGCACCAAAAAAGTTGATTCGTTGGTTAGGAAGAAAAAGGAGGCTTATGTTCGGATGAGGCTTGAGGGCTCAGGTAGTGCATTAGAAAGTTTTAGATTGGCTAGGAGGAAGTTGAAGAGGGAGTTAAGAAGGGCCAAAAGAGGGCATGAGATGATTTTGGCTGATAGGATTAAGGAGAACCCTAAGGCGTTTTACAGGTATGTCAAGAACAGAAGGTTGGTTAGGACAAGATTAGGGCCAGTTACAGACAGTAGAGGGAAGTTGTGTGTGGAACCGGAGGAGATTGGAGAGGCGTTGAACCAATATTTCTCTTCGGTGTTCACGCAAGGGGACAGGAATGTAGCTGAGGCGGACACTGGGGTGCAGGGGTGTGAAATAGATAGTATTGCAGTTGATACGGGGGATGTGCTGGATATTTTAGAGGGTTTGAAAATAGATAAGTCCCCTGGTCCAGATGAGATTTACCCTAGGATTCTTTGGGAGGCAAGAGGGGTGATTGCGGAGCCTCTGGCTTTGATCTTCAGGTCGTCGTTAGTCTCTGGTATAGTACCAGAAGATTGGAGGACAGCAAATGTTGTCCCATTGTTTAAGAAGGGGAGAAGGGACTTCCCTGGGAATTATAGACCGGTGAGTCTTACTTCTGTGGTGGGTAAGGTTTTGGAAAGGATTATTAGAGACAGGATTTATAGTTATTTGGAAAGTAATGAGTTGATTAGAGATAGTCAGCATGGTTTTGTAGCGGGTAGGTCATGCCTTACTAACCTTATCGAGTTCTTTGAGAAAGTGACCAAAGAGGTGGATAGGGGTAAGGCAGTTGATGTGGTGTATATGGATTTTAGCAAGGCGTTTGATAAGGTTCACCATTGTAGGCTTCTGCAGAAAATGCAGATGTATGGGATTGGGGGTGATCTAGGTAATTGGATCAGGAATTGGCTAGCAGATAGGAGACAGAGAGTGGTGGTTGATGGGAAATATTCGTCATGGAGTTCGGTTACAAGTGGTGTGCCTCAGGGATCTGTTTTGGGGCCACTGCTGTTTGTAATTTTTATTAATGATCTGGATGAGGGTATAGTTGGGTGGATTAGTAGGTTTGCTGATGACACCAAGTTTGTCTCACCGAGACAAGCACTTTGCGACCTTCTCATTCCATTGAGATACACACATGGGCAGAATAACAGGCAAATGGCATTCACTGCTCGATGGTATTCAGAGACATTTTGGAACCTTTTGTGGATTTCCTCCAACTTGCTGATCTCATCGAGATAAGCACTATACAACTTTCTCACTGCATTGAGATACACGCATTGGCAGAATATCAGCCAATTTGCATTCACTACTCGAAGGTATTCAGAGAAACTTTGGAACCTATTGCGAATTTCTTCCAACTTGCTGAAGTCATCGAGATAAAAACTTGACCATTATCTCACTTCATTGAGATACACACACTGGCAGAATATCAAACAAATGGCATTCAGTGTTCGAAGGTTTTCAGAGAAACTTTGGAACCGATTGTTGATTTCTTGCAACTTGCTGAACTCGTGGAGACAAAGACTTTACCACTTTCTCATTTCATTGAGATACACGCATTGGCAGTGTATCAACCAAAGTTCATTCACTGCTCCAAGGCATTCAGTGAATCTTTGGAACCTATTGGGGATATCTTACAACTTGTTGAACTCATTGAGATAAGGACTTTACCACTTTCTCAATTCATTGAGATAAACATATTGGCAGAATTTCAGCCAAATTGCTCGAAGGAATTCAGAGAAACCTTAGAACCTATTGTGGATTTCCCCCAACTTGCTGAACTCACCGAGACATACACTTTGTGACCTTCTCATTCCATTGAGATACACACATGGGCAGAATAACAGCCAAATGGCATTCACTGCTCGATGGTATTCAGAGACATTTTGGAACATTTTGTGGATTTCCTCCAACTTGCTGATCTCATCGAGATAAGCACTATACAACTTTCTCACTGCATTGAGATACACGTATTGGCAGAATATCAGCCAATTTGCATTCACTACTCGAAGGTATTCAGAGAAACTTTGGAACCTATTGCGAATTTCTTCCAACTTGCTGAAGTGATCGAGATAAGAACTTGACCATTATCTCACTTCATTGAGATACACACACTGGCAGAATATCAAACAAATGGCATTCAGTGTTCGAAGGATTTCAGAGAAACTTTGGAACCGATTGTTGATTTCTTGCAACTTGCTGAACTCGTGGAGACAAAGAATTTACCACTTTCTCATTTCATTGAGATACACGCATTGGCAGTGTATCAACCAAAGTTCATTCACTGCTCCAAGGCATTCAGTGAATCTTTGGAACCTATTGGGGATATCTTACAACTTGCTGAACTCATTGAGATAAGGACTTTACCACTTTCTCAATTCATTGAGATAAACACATTGGCAGAATTTCAGCCAAATTGCATTCACTACTCGAAGGTATTCAGAGAAACTATGGAACCTATTGCGGATTTCTTCCAACTTGCTGAAGTCATCGAGATAAGAACTTTATCATTAACTCATTTCATTGAGCTACACACACTGGCAAAATATCAGCCAAATGGCATTCACTGCTCCAAGGTATTGCGAGAAACTTTGGAACCTATTGTGGATTTCCCCCAACTTGCTGAACTCACCGAGACAAACACTTTGCGACCTTCTCATTCCATTGAGATACACACATGGGCAGAATAACAGCCAAATGGCATTCACTGCTCGATGGTATTCAGAGACATTTTGGAACATTTTGTGGATTTCCCCCAACTTGCTGATCTCATCGAGATAAGCACTATACAACTTTCTCATTTCATTGAGATACACGCATTGGCAGAATATCAGCCAAATTGCATTCACTACTCGAAGGTATTCAGAGAAACTATGGAACCTATTGCGGATTTCTTCCAACTTGCTGAAGTCATCGAGATAAGAACTTTACCATTAACTCATTTCATTGAGCTACACACACTGGCAAAATATCAGCCAAATGGCATTCACTGCTCCAAGGTATTGCGAGAAACTTTGGAAGCTATTGTGGATTTCTTCCAATTTGCTGGACTGAATGAGATAAACACTTGACCACTTTCTCATTTCATTGTGATACACATACTGTGGGAGTATCAACCAAATGTAATTCACTACTCGCAGGCATTCAGTGAATCTTTGGCACCTATTGGGGAATATCTTTCAACTTGCTGAACTCATAGAGATAAGGACTTTACCACTTTCTCATTGCATTGAGATAAACACATTGGCAGAATATCAGCCCAATGGCATACGCTGCTGGAAGGAATTCAGAGAATATTTGGAACTTTACCACTATCTGATTTCATTGAGATACACACACTGGCAGAATATCAGACAAATGACATTCACTGCTCGAAGGTATTCAGAGAAACTTTGGAACCGATTGTTGATTTCTTGCAACTTGCTGAACTCGTGGAGACAAAGACTTTACTACTTTCTCATTTCATTGAGATACACGCATTGGCAGAGTATCAACCAAAGTTCATTCACTGCTCCAAGGCATTCAGTGAATCTTTGGAACCTATTGGGGATATCTTACAACTTGTTGAAATCATTGAGATAAGGACTTTACCACTTTCTCAATTCATTGAGATAAACACATTGGCAGAATTTCAGCCAAATTGCTCGAAGGAATTCAGAGAAACTTTAGAACGTATTGTGGATTTCCCCCAACTTGCTGAACTCACCGAGACAAACACTTTGCGACCTTCTCATTCTATTGAGATACACACATGGGCAGAATAACAGCCAAATGGCATTCACTGCTCGATGGTATTCAGAGACATTTTGGAACATTTTGTGGATTTAGTCCAACTTGCTGATCTCATCGAGATAAGCACTATACAACTTTCTCACTGCATTGAGATACACGTATTGGCAGAATATCAGCCAATTTGCATTCACTACTCGAAGGTATTCAGAGAAGCTTTGGAACCTATTGCGAATTTCTTCCAACTTGCTGAAGTGATCGAGATAAGAACTTGACCATTATCTCACTTCATTGAGATACACACACTGGCAGAATATCCAACAAATGGCATTCAGTGTTCGAAGGTTTTCAGAGAAACTTTGGAACCGATTGTTGATTTCTTGCAGCTTGCTGAACTCGTGGAGACAAAGACTTTACCACTTTCTCATTTCATTGAGATACACGCATTGGCAGTGTATCAACCAAAGTTCATTCACTGCTCCAAGGCATTCAGTGAATCTTTGGAACCTATTGGGGATATCTTACAACTTGCTGAACTCATTGAGATGAGTTTACCACTTTCTCAATTCATTGAGATAAACACATTGGCAGAATTTCAGCCAAATTGCATTCACTACTCGAAGGTATTCAGAGAAACTATGGAACCTATTGCGGATTTCTTCCAACTTGCTGAAGTCATCGAGATAAGAACTTTACCATTAACTCATTTCATTGAGCTACACACACTGGCAAAATATCAGCCAAATGGCATTCACTGCTCCAAGGTATTGCGAGAAACTTTGGAAGCTATTGTGGATTTCTTCCAATTTGCTGGACTGAATGAGATAAAAACTTGACCACTTTCTCATTTCATTGTGATACACATACTGTGGGAGTATCAACCAAATGTAATTCACTACTCGCAGGCATTCAGTGAATCTTTGGCAACTATTGGGGATTTCTTTCAACTTGCTGAACTCATAGAGATAAGGACTTTACCACTTTCTCATTGCATTGAGATAAACACATTGGCAGAATATCAGCCCAATGGCATACGCTGCTGGAAGGAATTCAGAGAATATTTGGAACTTTACGACTATCTGATTTCATTGAGATACACACACTGGCAGAATATCAGACAAATGACATTCACTGCTCGAAGGTATTCAGAGAAACTTTGGAACCGATTGTGGATTTCTTGCAACTTGCTGAACTCGTGGAGACAAAGATATTACTACTTTCTCATTTCATTGAGATACACGCATTGGCAGAGTATCAACCAAAGTTCATTCACTGCTCCAAGGCATTCAGTGAATCTTTGGAACCTATTGGGGATATCTTACAACTTGTTGCACTCATTGAGATAAGGACTTTACCACTTTCTCAATTCATTGAGATAAACACATTGGCAGAATTTCAGCCAAATTGCTCGAAGGAATTCAGAGAAACCTTAGAACCTATTGTGGATTTCCCCCAACTTGCTGAACTCACCGAGACAAACACTTTGCGACCTTCTCATTCCATTGAGATACACACATGGGCAGAATAACAGCCAAATGGCATTCACTGCTCGATGGTATTCAGAGACATTTTGGAACATTTTGTGGATTTCCTCCAACTTGCTGATCTCATCGAGATAAGCACTATACAACTTTCTCACTGCATTGAGATACACGCATTGGCAGAATATCAGCCAATTTGCATTCACTACTCGAAGGTATTCAGAGAAACTTTGGAACCTATTGCGAATTTCTTCCAACTTGCTGAAGTCATCGAGATAAGAACTTGACCATTATCTCACTTCATTGAGATACACACACTGGCAGAATATCAAACAAATGGCATTCAGTGTTCGAAGGTTTTCAGAGAAACTTTGGAACCGATTGTTGATTTCTTGCAGCTTGCTGAACTCGTGGAGACAAAGACTTTACCACTTTCTCATTTCATTGAGATACACGCATTGGCAGTGTATCAACCAAAGTTCATTCACTGCTCCAAGGCATTCAGTGAATCTTTGGAACCTATTGGGGATATCTTACAACTTGCTGAACTCATTGAGATAAGGACTTTACCACTTTCTCAATTCATTGAGATAAACACATTGGCAGAATTTCAGCCAAATTGCATTCACTACTCGAAGGTATTCAGAGAAACTATGGAACCTATTGCGGATTTCTTCCAACTTGCTGAAGTCATCGAGATAAGAACTTTACCATTAACTCATTTCATTGAGCTACACACACTGGCAAAATATCAGCCAAATGGCATTCACTGCTCCAAGGTATTGCGAGAAACTTTGGAAGCTATTGTGGATTTCTTCCAATTTGCTGGACTGAATGAGATAAAAACTTGACCACTTTCTCATTTCATTGTGATACACATACTGTGGGAGTATCAACCAAATGTAATTCACTACTCGCAGGCATTCAGTGAATCTTTGGCAACTATTGGGGATTTCTTTCAACTTGCTGAACTCATAGAGATAAGGACTTTACCACTTTCTCATTACATTGAGATAAACACACTGGCAGAATATCAGACAAATGACATTCACTGCTCGAAGGTATTCAAAGAAACTTTGGAACCGATTGTTCATTTCTTGCAACTTGCTGAACTCGTGGAGACAAAGACTTTCTCATTTCATTGAGATACACGCATTGGCAGAGTATCAACCAAAGTTCATTCACTGCTCCAAGGCATTCAGTGAATCTTTGGAACCTATTGGGGATATCTTACAACTTGTTGAACTCATTGAGATAAGGACTTTACCACTTTCTCAATTCATTGAGATAAACACATTGGCAGAATTTCAGCCAAATTGCTCGAAGGAATTCAGAGAAACCTTAGAACCTATTGTGGATTTCCCCCAACTTGCTGAACTCACCGAGACAAACACTTTGCGACCTTTTCATTCCATTGAGATACACACATGGGCAGAATAACAGCCAAATGGCATTCACTGCTCGATGGTATTCAGAGACATTTTGGAACATTTTGTGGATTTCCCCCAACTTGCTGATCTCATCGAGATAAGCACTATACAACTTTCTCATTTCATTGAGATACACGCATTGGCAGAATATCAGCCAAATTGCATTCACTACTCGAAGGTATTCAGAGAAACTATGGAACCTATTGCGGATTTCTTCCAACTTGCTGAAGTCATCGAGATAAGAACTTTACCATTAACTCATTTCATTGAGCTACACACACTGGCAAAATATCAGCCAAATGGCATTCACTGCTCCAAGGTATTGCGAGAAACTTTGGAAGCTATTGTGGATTTCTTCCAATTTGCTGGACTGAATGAGATAAACACTTGACCACTTTCTCATTTCATTGTGATACACATACTGTGGGAGTATCAACCAAATGTAATTCACTACTCGCAGGCATTCAGTGAATCTTTGGCACCTAGTTGATTTCTTTCAACTTGCTGAACTCATTGAGATAAGGACTTTACCACTTTCTCATTGCATTGAGATAAACACATTGGCAGAACATCAGCCCAATGGCATACGCTGCTGGAAGGAATTCAGAGAATATTTGGAACTTTACCACTATCTGATTTCATTGAGATACACACACTGGCAGAATATCAGACAAATGACATTCACTGCTCGAAGGTATTCAGAGAAACTTTGGAACCGATTGTGGATTTCTTGCAACTTGCTGAACTCGTGGAGACAAAGACATTACTACTTTCTCATTTCATTGAGATACACGCATTGGCAGAGTATCAACCAAAGTTCATTCACTGCTCCAAGGCATTCAGTGAATCTTTGGAACCTATTGGGGATATCTTACAACTTGTTGAACTCATTGAGATAAGGACTTTACCACTTTCTCAATTCATTGAGATAAAAACATTGGCAGAATTTCAGCCAAATTGCTCGAAGGAATTCAGAGAAACCTTCGAACCTATTGTGGATTTCCCCCAACTTGCTGAACTCACCGAGACAAACACTTTGCGACCTTCTCATTCCATTGAGATACACACATGGGCAGAATAACAGCCAAATGGCATTCACTGCTCGATGGTATTCAGAGACATTTTGGAACATTTTGTGGATTTCCTCCAACTTGCTGATCTCATCGAGATAAGCACTATACAACTTTCTCACTGCATTGAGATACACGCATTGGCAGAATATCAGCCAATTTGCATTCACTACTCGAAGGTATTCAGAGAAACTTTGGAACCTATTGCGAATTTCTTCCAACTTGCTGAAGTCATCGAGATAAAAATTTGACCATTATCTCACTTCATTGAGATACACACACTGGCAGAATATCAAACAAATGGCATTCAGTGTTCGAAGGTTTTCAGAGAAACTTTGGAACCGATTGTTGATTTCTTGCAACTTGCTGAACTCGTGGAGACAAAGACTTTACCACTTTCTCATTTCATTGAGATACACGCATTGGCAGTGTATCAACCAAAGTTCATTCACTGCTCCAAGGCATTCAATGAATCTTTGGAACCTATTGGGGATATCTTACAACTTGCTGAACTCATAGAGATAAGGACTTTACCACTTTCTCATTGCATTGAGATAAACACATTGGCAGAATAACAGCCAAATTGCATTCACTGCTCGCAGGATTTCAGAGAAACCTTGGAACCTATTTTGGATTTCCCCCAACTTGCTGATCTCATCGAGATAAGCACTATACAACTTTCTCATTTCATTGAGATACACGCATTGGCAGAATATCAGCCAAATTGCATTCACTCCTCGAAGGTATTCAGAGAAACTATGGAACCTATTGCGGATTTCTTCCAACTTGCTGAAGTCATCGAGATAAGAACTTTACCATTAACTCATTTCATTGAGCTACACACACTGGCAAAATATCAGCCAAATGGCATTCACTGCTCCAAGGTATTGCGAGAAACTTTGGAAGCTATTGTGGATTTCTTCCAATTTGCTGGACTGAATGAGATAAACACTTGACCACTTTCTGATTTCATTGCGATGCACATACTGTGGGAGTATCAACCAAATGTAATTCACTACTCGCAGGCATTCAGTGAATCTTTGGCACCTACTTGATTTCTTTCAACTTGCTGAACTCATAGAGATAAGGACTTTACCACTTTCTCATTGCATTGAGATAAACACATTGGCAGAATATCAGCCCAATGGCATACGCTGCTGGAAGGAATTCAGAGAATATTTGGAACTTTACCACTATCTGATTTCATTGAGATACACACACTGGCAGAATATCAGACAAATGACATTCACTGCTCGAAGGTATTCAGAGAAACTTTGGAACCGATTGTGGATTTCTTGCAACTTGCTGAACTCGTGGAGACAAAGACTTTCTCATTTCATTGAGATACACGCATTGGCAGAGTATCAACCAAAGTTCATTCACTGCTCCAAGGCATTCAGTGAATCTTTGGAACCTATTGGGGATATCTTACAACTTGTTGAACTCATTGAGATAAGGACTTTACCACTTTCTCAATTCATTGAGATAAACACATTGGCAGAATTTCAGCCAAATTGCTCGAAGGAATTCAGAGAAACCTTAGAACCTATTGTGGATTTCCCCCAACTTGCTGAACTCACCGAGACAAACACTTTGCGACCTTCTCATTCCATTGAGATACACACATGGGCAGAATAACAGCCAAATGGCATTCACTGCTCGATGGTATTCAGAGACATTTTGGAACATTTTGTGAATTTCCTCCAACTTGCTGATCTCATCGAGATAAGCACTATACAACTTTCTCACTGCATTGAGATACACGCATTGGCAGAATATCAGCCAATTTGCATTCACTACTCGAAGGTATTCAGAGAAACTTTGGAACCTATTGCGAATTTCTTCCAACTTGCTGAAGTGATCGAGATAAGAACTTGACCATTATCTCACTTCATTGAGATACACACACTGGCAGAATATCAAACAAATGGCATTCAGTGTTCGAAGGATTTCAGAGAAACTTTGGAACCGATTGTTGATTTCTTGCAACTTGCTGAACTCGTGGAGACAAAGACTTTACCACTTTCTCATTTCATTGAGATACACGCATTGGCAGTGTATCAACCAAAGTTCATTCACTGCTCCAAGGCATTCAGTGAATCTTTGGAACCTATTGGGGATATCTTACAACTTGCTGAACTCATTGAGATAAGGACTTTACCACTTTCTCAATTCATTGAGATAAACACATTGGCAGAATTTCAGCCAAATTGCATTCACTACTCGAAGGTATTCAGAGAAACCTTGGAACCTATTGCGGATTTCTTCCAACTTGCTGAAGTCATCGAGATAAGAACTTTACCATTAACTCATTTCATTGAGCTACACACACTGGCAAAATATCAGCCAAATGGCATTCACTGCTCCAAGGTATTGCGAGAAACTTTGGAAGCTATTGTGGATTTCTTCCAATTTGCTGGACTGAATGAGATAAAAACTTGACCACTTTCTCATTTCATTGTGATACACATACTGTGGGAGTATCAACCAAATGTAATTCACTACTCGCAGGCATTCAGTGAATCTTTGGCAACTATTGGGGATTTCTTTCAACTTGCTGAACTCATAGAGATAAGGACTTTACCACTTTCTCATTGCATTGAGATAAACACATTGGCAGAATATCAGCCCAATGGCATACGCTGCTGGAAGGAATTCAGAGAATATTTGGAACTTTACCACTATCTGATTTCATTGAGATACACACACTGGCAGAATATCAGACAAATGACATTCACTGCTCGAAGGTATTCAGAGAAACTTTGGAACCGATTGTGGATTTCTTGCAACTTGCTGAACTCGTGGAGACAAAGACTTTCTCATTTCATTGAGATACACGCATTGGCAGAGTATCAACCAAAGTTCATTCACTGCTCCAAGGCATTCAGTGAATCTTTGGAACCTATTGGGGATATCTTACAACTTGTTGAACTCATTGAGATAAGGACTTTACCACTTTCTCAATTCATTGAGATAAACACATTGGCAGAATTTCAGCCAAATTGCTCGAAGGAATTCAGAGAAACCTTCGAACCTATTGTGGATTTCCCCCAACTTGCTGAACTCACCGAGACAAACACTTTGCGACCTTCTCATTCCATTGAGATACACACATGGGCAGAATAACAGGCAAATGGCATTCACTGCTCGATGGTATTCAGAGACATTTTGGAACATTTTGTGAATTTCCTCCAACTTGCTGATCTCATCGAGATAAGCACTATACAACTTTCTCACTGCATTGAGATACACGCATTGGCAGAATATCAGCCAATTTGCATTCACTACTCGAAGGTATTCAGAGAAACTTTGGAACCTATTGCGAATTTCTTCCAACTTGCTGAAGTGATCGAGATAAGAACTTGACCATTATCTCACTTCATTGAGATACATACACTGGCAGAATATCAAACAAATGGCATTCAGTTTTCGAAGGATTTCAGAGAAACTTTGGAACCGATTGTTGATTTCTTGCAACTTGCTGAACTCGTGGAGACAAAGAATTTACCACTTTCTCATTTCATTGAGATACACGCATTGGCAGTGTATCAACCAAAGTTCATTCACTGCTCCAAGGCATTCAGTGAATCTTTGGAACCTATTGGGGATATCTTACAACTTGCTGAACTCATTGAGATAAGGACTTTACCACTTTCTCAATTCATTGAGATAAACACATTGGCAGAATTTCAGCCAAATTGCATTCACTACTCGAAGGTATTCAGAGAAACCTTGGAACGTATTGCGGATTTCTTCCAACTTGCTGAAGTCATCGAGATAAGAACTTTACCATTAACTCATTTCATTGAGCTACACACACTGGCAAAATATGAGCCAAATGGCATTCACTGCTCCAAGGTATTGCGAGAAACTTTGGAAGCTATTGTGGGTTTCTTCCAATTTGCTGGACTGAATGAGATAAAAACTTGACCACTTTCTCATTTCATTGTGATACACATACTGTGGGAGTATCAACCAAATGTAATTCACTACTCGCAGGCATTCAGTGAATCTTTGGCAACTATTGGGGATTTCTTTCAACTTGCTGAACTCATAGAGATAAGGACTTTACCACTTTCTCATTGCATTGAGATAAACACATTGGCAGAATATCAGCCCAATGGCATACGCTGCTGGAAGGAATTCAGAGAATATTTGGAACTTTACCACTATCTGATTTCATTGAGATACACACACTGGCAGAATATCAGACAAATGATATTCACTGCTCGAAGGTATTCAGAGAAACTTTGGAACCGATTGTGGATTTCTTGCAACTTGCTGAACTCGTGGAGACAAAGACTTTCTCATTTCATTGAGATACACGCATTGGCAGAGTATCAACCAAAGTTCATTCACTGCTCCAAGGCATTCAGTGAATCTTTGGAACCTATTGGGGATATCTTACAACTTGTTGAACTCATTGAGATAAGGACTTTACCACTTTCTCAATTCATTGAGATAAACACATTGGCAGAATTTCAGCCAAATTGCTCGAAGGAATTCAGAGAAACCTTAGAACCTATTGTGGATTTCCCCCAACTTGCTGAACTCACCGAGACAAACACTTTGCGATCTTCTCATTCCATTGAGATACACACATGGGCAGAATAACAGCCAAATGGCATTCACTTCTCGATGGTATTCAGAGACATTTTGGAACATTTTGTGGATTTCCTCCAACTTGCTGATCTCATCGAGATAAGCACTATACAACTTTCTCACTGCATTGAGATACACGCATTGGCAGAATATCAGCCAATTTGCATTCACTACTCGAAGGTATTCAGAGAAACTTTGGAACCTATTGCGAATTTCTTCCAACTTGCTGAAGTGATCGAGATAAGACTTGACCATTATCTCACTTCATTGAGATACACACACTGGCAGAATATCAAACAAATGGCATTCAGTGTTCGAAGGTTTTCAGAGAAACTTTGGAACCGATTGTGGATTTCTTGCAACTTGCTGAACTCGTGGAGTCAAAGACTTTACCACTTTCTCATTTCATTGAGATACACGCATTGGCAGTGTATCAACCAAAGTTCATTCACTGCTCCAAGGCATTCAGTGAATCTTTGGAACCTATTGGGGATATCTTACAACTTGCTGAACTCATTGAGATAAGGACTTTACCACTTTCTCAATTCATTGAGATAAACACATTGGCAGAATTTCAGCCAAATTGCATTCACTGCTCGAAGGATTTCAGAGAAACCTTGGAACCTATTGTGGATTTCCCCCAACTTGCTGATCTCATCGAGATAAGCACTATACAACTTTCTCATTTCATTGAGATACACGCATTGGCAGAATATTAGCCAAATTGCATTCACTACTCGAAGGTATTCAGAGAAACTATGGAACCTATTGCGGATTTCTTCCAACTTGCTGAAGTCATCGAGATAAGAACTTTACCATTAACTCATTTCATTGAGCTACACACACTGGCAAAATATCAGCCAAATGGCATTCACTGCTCCAAGGTATTGCGAGAAACTTTGGAAGCTATTGTGGATTTCTTCCAATTTGCTGGACTGAATGAGATAAACACTTGACCACTTTCTGATTTCATTGCGATACACATACTGTGGGAGTATCAACCAAATGTAATTCACTACTCGCAGGCATTCAGTGAATCTTTGGCACCTAGTTGATTTCTTTCAACTTGCTGAACTCATAGAGATAAGGACTTTACCACTTTCTCATTGCATTGAGATAAACACATTGGCAGATTATCAGCCCAATTGCATACGCTGCTGGACGGAATTCAGAGAATATTTGGAACTTTACCACTATCTGATTTCATTGAAATACAGACACTGGCAGAATATCAGACAAATGACATTCACTGCTCGAAGGTATTCAGAGAAACTTTGGAACCGATTGTTGATTTCTTGCAACTTGCTGAACTCGTGGAGACAAAGACTTTACTACTTTCTCATTTCATTGAGATACACGCATTGGCAGAGTATCAACCAAAGTTCATTCACTGCTCCAAGGCATTCAGTGAATCTTTGGAACCTATTGGGGATATCTTACAACTTGTTGAACTCATCGAGATAAGCACTATACAACGTTCTCACTGCATTGAGATACACGTATTGGCAGAATATCAGCCAATTTGCATTCACTACTCGAAGGTATTCAGAGAAAGTTTGGAACCTATTGCGAATTTCTTCCAACTTGCTGAAGTGATCGAGATAAGAACTTGACCATTATCTCACTTCATTGAGATACACACACTGGCAGAATATCAAACAAATGGCATTCAGTGATCGAAGGTTTTCAGAGAAACTTTGGAACCGATTGTGGATTTCTTGCAACTTGCTGAACTCCTGGAGACAAAGACATTACTACTTTCTCATTTCATTGAGATACACGCATTGGCAGAGTATCAGCCAAAGTTCATTCACTGCTCCAAGGCATTCAGTGAATCTTTGGAACCTATTGGGGATATCTTACAACCTGTTGAACTCATTGAGATAAGGAGTTTACCACTTTCTCAATTCATTGAGATAAACACATTGGCAGAATTTCAGCCAAATTGCTCGAAGGAATTCAGAGAAACCTTAGAACCTATTGTGGATTTCCCCCAACTTGCTGAACTCACCGAGACAAACACTTTGCGACCTTCTCATTCCATTGAGATACACACATGGGCAGAATAACAGGCAAATGGCATTCACTGCTCGATGGTATTCAGAGACATTTTGGAACATTTTGTGGATTTCCTCCAACTTGCTGATCTCATCGAGATAAGCACTATACAACTTTCTCACTGCATTGAGATACACGCATTGGCAGAATATCAGCCAATTTGCATTCACTACTCGAAGGTATTCAGAGAAACTTTGGAACCTATTGCGAATTTCTTCCAACTTGCTGAAGTGATCGAGATAAGATCTTGACCATTATCTCACTGCATTGAGATACAAACACTGGCAGAATATCAAACAAATGGCATTCAGTGTTCGAAGGTTTTCAGAGAGACTTTGGAACCGATTGTTGATTTCTTGCAACTTGCTGACCTCGTGGAGACAAAGACTTTACCACTTTCTCATTTCATTCAGATACACGCATTGGCAGTGTATCAACCAAAGTTCAGACAAATGACATTCACTGCTCGAAGGTATTCAGAGAAACTTTGGAACCGATTGTGGATTTCTTGCAACTTGCTGAACTCGTGGAGTCAAAGACTTTCTCATTTCATTGAGATACACGCATTGGCAGAGTATCAACCAAAGTTCATTCACTGCTCCAAGGCATTCAGTGAATCTTTGGAACCTATTGGGGATATCTTACAACTTGTTGAACTCATTGAGATAAGGACTTTACCACTTTCTCAATTCATTGAGATAAACACATTGGCAGAATTTCAGCCAAATTGCTCGAAGGAATTCAGAGAAACCTTAGAACCTATTGTGGATTTCCCCCAACTTGCTGAACTCACCGAGACAAACACTTTGCGACCTTCTCATTCCATTGAGATACACACATGGGCAGAATAACAGGCAAATGGCATTCACTGCTCGATGGTATTCAGAGACATTTTGGAACATTTTGTGAATTTCCACCAACTTGCTGATCTCATCGAGATAAGCACGATACAACTTTCTCACTGCATTGAGATACACGCATTGGCAGAATATCAGCCAATTTGCATTCACTACTCGAAGGTATTCAGAGAAACTTTGGAACCTATTGCGAATTTCTTCCAACTTGCTGAAGTGATCGAGATAAGAACTTGACCATTATCTCACTTCATTGAGATACACACACTGGCAGAATATCAAACAAATGGCATTCAGTGTTCGAAGGATTTCAGAGAAACTTTGGAACCGATTGTTGATTTCTTGCAACTTGCTGAACTCGTGGAGACAAAGACTTTACCACTTTCTCATTTCATTGAGATACACGCATTGGCAGTGTATCAACCAAAGTTCATTCACTGCTCCAAGGCATTCAGTGAATCTTCGGAACCTATTGGGGATATCTTACAACTTGCTGAACTCATTGAGATAAGGACTTTACCACTTTCTCAATTCATTGAGATAAACACATTGGCAGAATTTCAGCCAAATTGCATTCACTACTCGAAGGTATTCAGAGAAACTATGGAACCTATTGCGGATTTCTTCCAACTTGCTGAAGTCTTCGAGATAAGAACTTTACCATTAACTCATTTCATTGAGCTACACACACTGGCAAAATATCAGCCAAATGGCATTCACTGCTCCAAGGTATTGCGAGAAACTTTGGAAGCTATTGTGGATTTCTTCCAATTTGCTTGACTGAATGAGATAAAAACTTGACCACTTTCTCATTTCATTGTGATACACATACTGTGGGAGTATCAACCAAATGTAATTCACTACTCGCAGGCATTCAGTGAATCTTTGGCACCTAGTTGATTTCTTTCAACTTGCTGAACTCATAGAGATAAGGACTTTACCACTTTCTCATTGCATTGAGATAAACACATTGGCAGAATATCAGCCCAATGGCATACGCTGCTGGAAGGAATTCAGAGAATATTTGGAACTTTACCACTATCTGATTTCATTGAGATACACACACTGGCAGAATATCAGACAAATGACATTCACTGCTCGACGGTATTCAGAGAAACTTTGGAACCGATTGTGGATTTCTTGCAACTTGCTGAACTCGTGGAGACAAAGACATTACTACTTTCTCATTTCATTGAGATACACGCATTGGCAGAGTATCAACCAAAGTTCATTCACTGCTCCAAGGCATTCAGTGAATCTTTGGAACCTATTGGGGATATCTTACAACTTGTTGAACTCATTGAGATAAGGACTTTACCACTTTCTCAATTCATTGAGATAAACACATTGGCAGAATTTCAGCCAAATTGCTCGAAGGAATTCAGAGAAACCTTAGAACCTATTGTGGATTTCCCCCAACTTGCTGAACTCACCGAGACAAACACTTTGCGACCTTCTCATTCCATTGAGATACACACATGGGCAGAATAAGAGCCAAATGGCATTCACTGCTCGATGGTATTCAGAGACATTTTGGAACATTTTGTGGATTTCCCCCAACTTGCTGATCTCATCGAGATAAGCACTATACAACTTTCTCATTTCATTGAGATACACGCATTGGCAGAATATCAGCCAAATTGCATTCAGTACTCGAAGGTATTCAGAGAAACTATGGAACCTATTGCGGATTTCTTCCAACTTGCTGAAGTCATCGAGATAAGAACTTTACCATTAACTGATTTCATTGAGCTACACACACTGGCAAAATATCAGCCAAATGGCATTCACTGCTCCAAGGTATTGCAAGAAACTTTGGAAGCTATTGTGGATTTCTTCCAATTTGCTGGACTGAATGAGATAAACACTTGACCACTTTCTCATTTCATTGTGATACACATACTGTGGGAGTATCAACCAAATGTAATTCACTACTCGCAGGCATTCAGTGAATCTTTGGCACCTATTGGGGAATATCTTGCAACTTGCTGAACTCATAGAGAGAAGGACTTTACCACTTTCTCATTGCATTGAGATAAACACATTGGCAGAATATCAGCCCAATGGCATACGCTGCTGGAAGGAATTCAGAGAATATTTGGAACTTTACCACTATCTGATTTCATTGAGATACACACACTGGCAGAATATCAGACAAATGACATTCACTCCTCGAAGGTATTCAGAGAAACTTTGGAACCGATTGTTGATTTCTTGCAACTTGCTGAACTCGTGGAGACAAAGACTTTACTACTTTCTCATTTCATTGAGATACACGCATTGGCAGAGTATCAACCAAAGTTCATTCACTGCTCCAAGGCATTCAGTGAATCTTTGGAACCTATTGGGGATATCTTACAACTTGCTGAACTCATTGAGATAAGGACTTTACCACTTTCTCAATTCATTGAGATAAACACATTGGCAGAATTTCAGCCAAATTGCTCGAAGGAATTCAGAGAAACCTTAGAACCTATTGTGGATTTCCCCCAACTTGCTGAACTCACCGAGACAAACACTTTGCGACCTTCTCATTCCATTGAGATACACACATGGGCAGAATAACAGCCAAATGGCATTCACTGCTCGATGGTGTTCAGAGACATTTTGGAACATTTTGTGGATTTCCTCCAACTTGCTGATCTCATCGAGATAAGCACTATACAACTTTCTCACTGCATTGAGATACACGCATTGGCAGAATATCAGCCAATTTGCATTCACTACTCGAAGGTATTCAGAGAAACTTTGGAACCTATTGCGAATTTCTTCCAACTTGCTGAAGTGATCGAGATAAGAACTTGACCATTATCTCACTTCATTGAGATACACACACTGGCAGAATATCAAACAAATGGCATTCAGTGTTCGAAGGTTTTCAGAGAAACTTTGGAACCGATTGTTGATTTCTTGCAACTTGCTGAACTCGTGGAGACAAAGACTTTACCACTTTCTCATTTCATTGAGATACACGCATTGGCAGTGTATCAACCAAAGTTCATTCACTGCTCCAAGGCATTCAGTGAATCTTTGGAACCTATCTTACAACTTGCTGAACTCATTGAGATAAGGACTTTACCACTTTCTCAATTCATTGAGATAAACACATTGGCAGAATTTCAGCCACATTGCATTCACTACTCGAAGGTATTCAGAGAAACCTTGGATCCTATTGCGGATTTCTTCCAACTTGCTGAAGTCATCGAGATAAGAACTTTACCATTAACTCATTTCATTGAGCTACACACACTGGCAAAATATCAGCCAAATGGCATTCACTGCTCCAAGGTATTGCGAGAAACTTTGGAAGCTATTGTGGATTTCTTCCAATTTGCTGGACTGAATGAGATAAAAACTTGACCACTTTCTCATTTCATTGTGATACACAAACTGTGGGAGTATCAACCAAATGTAATTCACTACTCGCAGGCATTCAGTGAATCTTTGGCAACTATTGGGGATTTCTTTCAACTTGCTGAACTCATAGAGATAAGGACTTTACCACTTTCTCATTGCATTGAGATAAACACATTGGCAGAATATCAGCCCAATGGCATACGCTGCTGGAAGGAATTCAGAGAATATTTGGAACTTTACCACTATCTGATTTCATTGAGATACACACACTGGCAGAATATCAGACAAATGACATTCACTGCTCGAAGGTATTCAGAGAAACTTTGGAACCGATTGTGGATTTCTTGCAACTTGCTGAACTCGTGGAGACAAAGACTTTCTCATTTCATTGAGATACACGCATTGGCAGAGCCACTTTCTCATTTCATTGAGATACACGCATTGGCAGTGTATCAACCAAAGTTCATTCACTGCTCCAAGGCATTCAGTGAATCTTTGGAACCTATTGGGGATATCTTACAACTTGCTGAACTCATTGAGATAAGGACTTTACCACTTTCTCAATTCATTGAGATAAACACATTGGCAGAATTTCAGCCAAATTGCATTCACTGCTCGAAGGATTTCAGAGAAACCTTGGAACCTATTGTGGATTTCCCCCAACTTGCTGATCTCATCGAGATAAGCACTATACAACTTTCTCATTTCATTGAGATACACGCATTGGCAGAATATCAGCCAATTTGCATTCACTACTCGAAGGTATTCAGAGAAACTTTGGAACCTATTGCGAATTTCTTCCAACTTGCTGAAGTGATCGAGATAAGAACTTGACCATTATCTCACTTCATTGAGATACACACACTGGCAGAATATCAAACAAATGGCATTCAGTGATCGAAGGTTTTCAGAGAAACTTTGGAACCGATTGTGGATTTCTTGCAACTTGCTGAACTCGTGGAGACAAAGACTTTACCACTTTCTCATTTCATTCAGATACACGCATTGGCAGTGTATCAACCAAAGTTCAGACAAATGACATTCACTGCTCGAAGGTATTCAGAGAAACTTTGGAACCGATTGTGGATTTCTTGCAACTTGCTGAACTCGTGGAGTCAAAGACTTTCTCATTTCATTGAGATACACGCATTGGCAGAGTATCAACCAAAGTTCATTCACTGCTCCAAGGCATTCAGTGAATCTTTGGAACCTATTGGGGATATCTTACAACTTGTTGAACTCATTGAGATAAGGACTTTACCACTTTCTCAATTCATTGAGATAAACACATTGGCAGAATTTCAGCCAAATTGCTCGAAGGAATTCAGAGAAACCTTAGAACCTATTGTGGATTTCCCCCAACTTGCTGAACTCACCGAGACAAACACTTTGCGACCTTCTCATTCCATTGAGATACACACATGGGCAGAATAACAGGCAAATGGCATTCACTGCTCGATGGTATTCAGAGACATTTTGGAACATTTTGTGAATTTCCACCAACTTGCTGATCTCATCGAGATAAGCACGATACAACTTTCTCACTGCATTGAGATACACGCATTGGCAGAATATCAGCCAATTTGCATTCACTACTCGAAGGTATTCAGAGAAACTTTGGAACCTATTGCGAATTTCTTCCAACTTGCTGAAGTGATCGAGATAAGAACTTGACCATTATCTCACTTCATTGAGATACACACACTGGCAGAATATCAAACAAATGGCATTCAGTGTTCGAAGGTTTTCAGAGAAACTTTGGAACCGATTGTGGATTTCTTGCAACTTGCTGAACTCGTGGAGACAAAGACTTTACCACTTTCTCATTTCATTGAGATACACGCATTGGCAGTGTATCAACCAAAGTTCATTCACTGCTCCAAGGCATTCAGTGAATCTTCGGAACCTATTGGGGATATCTTACAACTTGCTGAACTCATTGAGATAAGGACTTTACCACTTTCTCAATTCATTGAGATAAACACATTGGCAGAATTTCAGCCAAATTGCATTCACTACTCGAAGGTATTCAGAGAAACTATGGAACCTATTGCGGATTTCTTCCAACTTGCTGAAGTCTTCGAGATAAGAACTTTACCATTAACTCATTTCATTGAGCTACACACACTGGCAAAATATCAGCCAAATGGCATTCACTGCTCCAAGGTATTGCGAGAAACTTTGGAAGCTATTGTGGATTTCTTCCAATTTGCTTGACTGAATGAGATAAAAACTTGACCACTTTCTCATTTCATTGTGATACACATACTGTGGGAGTATCAACCAAATGTAATTCACTACTCGCAGGCATTCAGTGAATCTTTGGCACCTAGTTGATTTCTTTCAACTTGCTGAACTCATAGAGATAAGGACTTTACCACTTTCTCATTGCATTGAGATAAACACATTGGCAGAATATCAGCCCAATGGCATACGCTGCTGGAAGGAATTCAGAGAATATTTGGAACTTTACCACTATCTGATTTCATTGAGATACACACACTGGCAAAATATCAGACAAATGACATTCACTGCTCGAAGGTATTCAGAGAAACTTTGGAACCGATTGTGGATTTCTTGCAACTTGCTGAACTCGTGGAGACAAAGACATTACTACTTTCTCATTTCATTGAGATACACGCATTGGCAGAGTATCAACCAAAGTTCATTCACTGCTCCAAGGCATTCAGTGAATCTTTGGAACCTATTGGGGATATCTTACAACTTGTTGAACTCATTGAGATAAGGACTTTACCACTTTCTCAATTCATTGAGATAAACACATTGGCAGAATTTCAGCCAAATTGCTCGAAGGAATTCAGAGAAACCTTAGAACCTATTGTGGATTTCCCCCAACTTGCTGAACTCACCGAGACAAACACTTTGCGACCTTCTCATTCCATTGAGATACACACATGGGCAGAATAACAGGCAAATGGCATTCACTGCTCGATGGTATTCAGAGACATTTTGGAACATTTTGTGGATTTCCTCCAACTTGCTGATCTCATCGAGATAAGCACTATACAACTTTCTCACTGCATTGAGATACACGCATTGGCAGAATATCAGCCAATTTGCATTCACTACTCGAAGGTATTCAGAGAAACTTTGGAACCTATTGCGAATTTCTTCCAACTTGCTGAAGTGATCGAGATAAGAACTTGACCATTATCTCACTTCATTGAGATACACACACTGGCAGAATATCAAACAAATGGCATTCAGTGTTCGAAGGTTTTCAGAGAAACTTTGGAACCGATTGTTGATTTCTTGCAACTTGCTGAACTCGTGGAGACAAAGAATTTACCACTTTCTCATTTCATTGAGATACACGCATTGGCAGTGTATCAACCAAAGTTCATTCACTGCTCCAAGGCATTCAGTCAATCTTCGGAACCTATTGGGGGTATCTTACAACTTGCTGAACTCATTGAGATAAGGAATTTACCACTTTCTCAATTCATTGAGATAAACACATTGGCAGAATTTCAGCCAAATTGCATTCACTACTCGAAGGTATTCAGAGAAACTATGGAACCTATTGCGGATTTCTTCCAACTTGCTGAAGTCATAGAGATAAGGACATTACCACTTTGAGATAAACACATTGGCAGAATATCAGCCCAATGGCATACGCTGCTGGAAGGAATTCAGAGAATATTTGGAACTTTACCACTATCTGATTTCATTGAGATACACACACTGGCAGAATATCAGACAAATGACATTCACTGCTCGAAGGTATTCAGAGAAACTTTGGAACCGATTGTGGATTTCTTGCAACTTGCTGAACTCGTGGAGAAAAAAGACTTTCTCATTTCATTGAGATACACGCATTGGCAGAGTATCAACCAAAGTTCATTCACTGCTCCAAGGCATTCAGTGAATCTTTGGAACCTATTGGGGATATCTTACAACTTGTTGAACTCATTGAGATAAGGACTTTACCACTTTCTCAATTCATTGAGATAAACACATTGGCAGAATTTCAGCCAAATTGCTCGAAGGAATTCAGAGAAACCTTAGAACCTATTGTGGATTTCCCCCAACTTGCTGAACTCACCGAGACAAACACTTTGCGACCTTCTCATTCCATTGAGATACACACATGGGCAGAATAAGAGCCAAATGGCATTCACTGCTCGATGGTATTCAGAGACATTTTGGAACATTTTGTGGATTTCCCCCAACTTGCTGATCTCATCGAGATAAGCACTATACAACTTTCTCATTTCATTGAGATACACGCATTGGCAGAATATCAGCCAATTTGCATTCACTACTCGAAGGTATTCAGAGAAACTTTGGAACCTATTGCGAATTTCTTCCAACTTGCTGAAGTGATCGAGATAAGAACTTGACCATTATCTCACTTCATTGAGATACACACACTGGCAGAATATCAAACAAATGGCATTCAGTGTTCGAAGGTTTTCAGAGAAACTTTGGAACCGATTGTTGATTTCTTGCAACTTGCTGAACTCGTGGAGACAAAGACTTTACCACTTTCTCATTTCATTGAGATACACGCATTGGCAGTGTATCAACCAAAGTTCATTCACTGCTCCAAGGCATTCAGTGAATCTTTGGAACCTATCTTACAACTTGCTGAACTCATTGAGATAAGGACTTTACCACTTTCTCAATTCATTGAGATAAACACATTGGCAGAATTT
Organism: Prionace glauca; assembly: GCA_037974335.1. Taxonomy (NCBI): domain Eukaryota; kingdom Metazoa; phylum Chordata; class Chondrichthyes; order Carcharhiniformes; family Carcharhinidae; genus Prionace; species Prionace glauca. The sequence goes on from CM075737.1 coordinate 62,937,617, forward strand.
CAGCCACATTGCATTCACTACTCGAAGGTATTCAGAGAAACCTTGGATCCTATTGCGGATTTCTTCCAACTTGCTGAAGTCATCGAGATAAGAACTTTACCATTAACTCATTTCATTGAGCTACACACACTGGCAAAATATCAGCCAAATGGCATTCACTGCTCCAAGGTATTGCGAGAAACTTTGGAAGCTATTGTGGATTTCTTCCAATTTGCTGGACTGAATGAGATAAAAACATGACCACTTTCTCATTTCATTGTGATACACAAACTGTGGGAGTATCAACCAAATGTAATTCACTACTCGCAGGCATTCAGTGAATCTTTGGCAACTATTGGGGATTTCTTTCAACTTGCTGAACTCATAGAGATAAGGACTTTACCACTTTCTCATTGCATTGAGATAAACACATTGGCAGAATATCAGCCCAATGGCATACGCTGCTGGAAGGAATTCAGAGAATATTTGGAACTTTACCACTATCTGATTTCATTGAGATACACACACTGGCAGAATATCAGACAAATGACATTCACTGCTCGAAGGTATTCAGAGAAACTTTGGAACCGATTGTGGATTTCTTGCAACTTGCTGAACTCGTGGAGACAAAGACTTTCTCATTTCATTGAGATACACGCATTGGCAGAGCCACTTTCTCATTTCATTGAGATACACGCATTGGCAGTGTATCAACCAAAGTTCATTCACTGCTCCAAGGCATTCAGTGAATCTTTGGAACCTATTGGGGATATCTTACAACTTGCTGAACTCATTGAGATAAGGACTTTACCACTTTCTCAATTCATTGAGATAAACACATTGGCAGAATTTCAGCCAAATTGCATTCACTGCTCGAAGGATTTCAGAGAAACCTTGGAACCTATTGTGGATTTCCCCCAACTTGCTGATCTCATCGAGATAAGCACTATACAACTTTCTCATTTCATTGAGATACACGCATTGGCAGAATATCAGCCAATTTGCATTCACTACTCGAAGGTATTCAGAGAAACTTTGGAACCTATTGCGAATTTCTTCCAACTTGCTGAAGTGATCGAGATAAGAACTTGACCATTATCTCACTTCATTGAGATACACACACTGGCAGAATATCAAACAAATGGCATTCAGTGATCGAAGGTTTTCAGAGAAACTTTGGAACCGATTGTGGATTTCTTGCAACTTGCTGAACTCGTGGAGACAAAGACTTTACCACTTTCTCATTTCATTCAGATACACGCATTGGCAGTGTATCAACCAAAGTTCAGACAAATGACATTCACTGCTCGAAGGTATTCAGAGAAACTTTGGAACCGATTGTGGATTTCTTGCAACTTGCTGAACTCGTGGAGTCAAAGACTTTCTCATTTCATTGAGATACACGCATTGGCAGAGTATCAACCAAAGTTCATTCACTGCTCCAAGGCATTCAGTGAATCTTTGGAACCTATTGGGGATATCTTACAACTTGTTGAACTCATTGAGATAAGGACTTTACCACTTTCTCAATTCATTGAGATAAACACATTGGCAGAATTTCAGCCAAATTGCTCGAAGGAATTCAGAGAAACCTTAGAACCTATTGTGGATTTCCCCCAACTTGCTGAACTCACCGAGACAAACACTTTGCGACCTTCTCATTCCATTGAGATACACACATGGGCAGAATAACAGGCAAATGGCATTCACTGCTCGATGGTATTCAGAGACATTTTGGAACATTTTGTGAATTTCCACCAACTTGCTGATCTCATCGAGATAAGCACGATACAACTTTCTCACTGCATTGAGATACACGCATTGGCAGAATATCAGCCAATTTGCATTCACTACTCGAAGGTATTCAGAGAAACTTTGGAACCTATTGCGAATTTCTTCCAACTTGCTGAAGTGATCGAGATAAGAACTTGACCATTATCTCACTTCATTGAGATACACACACTGGCAGAATATCAAACAAATGGCATTCAGTGTTCGAAGGTTTTCAGAGAAACTTTGGAACCGATTGTGGATTTCTTGCAACTTGCTGAACTCGTGGAGACAAAGACTTTACCACTTTCTCATTTCATTGAGATACACGCATTGGCAGTGTATCAACCAAAGTTCATTCACTGCTCCAAGGCATTCAGTGAATCTTCGGAACCTATTGGGGATATCTTACAACTTGCTGAACTCATTGAGATAAGGACTTTACCACTTTCTCAATTCATTGAGATAAACACATTGGCAGAATTTCAGCCAAATTGCATTCACTACTCGAAGGTATTCAGAGAAACTATGGAACCTATTGCGGATTTCTTCCAACTTGCTGAAGTCTTCGAGATAAGAACTTTACCATTAACTCATTTCATTGAGCTACACACACTGGCAAAATATCAGCCAAATGGCATTCACTGCTCCAAGGTATTGCGAGAAACTTTGGAAGCTATTGTGGATTTCTTCCAATTTGCTTGACTGAATGAGATAAAAACTTGACCACTTTCTCATTTCATTGTGATACACATACTGTGGGAGTATCAACCAAATGTAATTCACTACTCGCAGGCATTCAGTGAATCTTTGGCACCTAGTTGATTTCTTTCAACTTGCTGAACTCATAGAGATAAGGACTTTACCACTTTCTCATTGCATTGAGATAAACACATTGGCAGAATATCAGCCCAATGGCATACGCTGCTGGAAGGAATTCAGAGAATATTTGGAACTTTACCACTATCTGATTTCATTGAGATACACACACTGGCAAAATATCAGACAAATGACATTCACTGCTCGAAGGTATTCAGAGAAACTTTGGAACCGATTGTGGATTTCTTGCAACTTGCTGAACTCGTGGAGACAAAGACATTACTACTTTCTCATTTCATTGAGATACACGCATTGGCAGAGTATCAACCAAAGTTCATTCACTGCTCCAAGGCATTCAGTGAATCTTTGGAACCTATTGGGGATATCTTACAACTTGTTGAACTCATTGAGATAAGGACTTTACCACTTTCTCAATTCATTGAGATAAACACATTGGCAGAATTTCAGCCAAATTGCTCGAAGGAATTCAGAGAAACCTTAGAACCTATTGTGGATTTCCCCCAACTTGCTGAACTCACCGAGACAAACACTTTGCGACCTTCTCATTCCATTGAGATACACACATGGGCAGAATAACAGGCAAATGGCATTCACTGCTCGATGGTATTCAGAGACATTTTGGAACATTTTGTGGATTTCCTCCAACTTGCTGATCTCATCGAGATAAGCACTATACAACTTTCTCACTGCATTGAGATACACGCATTGGCAGAATATCAGCCAATTTGCATTCACTACTCGAAGGTATTCAGAGAAACTTTGGAACCTATTGCGAATTTCTTCCAACTTGCTGAAGTGATCGAGATAAGAACTTGACCATTATCTCACTTCATTGAGATACACACACTGGCAGAATATCAAACAAATGGCATTCAGTGTTCGAAGGTTTTCAGAGAAACTTTGGAACCGATTGTTGATTTCTTGCAACTTGCTGAACTCGTGGAGACAAAGAATTTACCACTTTCTCATTTCATTGAGATACACGCATTGGCAGTGTATCAACCAAAGTTCATTCACTGCTCCAAGGCATTCAGTCAATCTTCGGAACCTATTGGGGGTATCTTACAACTTGCTGAACTCATTGAGATAAGGAATTTACCACTTTCTCAATTCATTGAGATAAACACATTGGCAGAATTTCAGCCAAATTGCATTCACTACTCGAAGGTATTCAGAGAAACTATGGAACCTATTGCGGATTTCTTCCAACTTGCTGAAGTCATAGAGATAAGGACATTACCACTTTGAGATAAACACATTGGCAGAATATCAGCCCAATGGCATACGCTGCTGGAAGGAATTCAGAGAATATTTGGAACTTTACCACTATCTGATTTCATTGAGATACACACACTGGCAGAATATCAGACAAATGACATTCACTGCTCGAAGGTATTCAGAGAAACTTTGGAACCGATTGTGGATTTCTTGCAACTTGCTGAACTCGTGGAGAAAAAAGACTTTCTCATTTCATTGAGATACACGCATTGGCAGAGTATCAACCAAAGTTCATTCACTGCTCCAAGGCATTCAGTGAATCTTTGGAACCTATTGGGGATATCTTACAACTTGTTGAACTCATTGAGATAAGGACTTTACCACTTTCTCAATTCATTGAGATAAACACATTGGCAGAATTTCAGCCAAATTGCTCGAAGGAATTCAGAGAAACCTTAGAACCTATTGTGGATTTCCCCCAACTTGCTGAACTCACCGAGACAAACACTTTGCGACCTTCTCATTCCATTGAGATACACACATGGGCAGAATAAGAGCCAAATGGCATTCACTGCTCGATGGTATTCAGAGACATTTTGGAACATTTTGTGGATTTCCCCCAACTTGCTGATCTCATCGAGATAAGCACTATACAACTTTCTCATTTCATTGAGATACACGCATTGGCAGAATATCAGCCAATTTGCATTCACTACTCGAAGGTATTCAGAGAAACTTTGGAACCTATTGCGAATTTCTTCCAACTTGCTGAAGTGATCGAGATAAGAACTTGACCATTATCTCACTTCATTGAGATACACACACTGGCAGAATATCAAACAAATGGCATTCAGTGTTCGAAGGTTTTCAGAGAAACTTTGGAACCGATTGTTGATTTCTTGCAACTTGCTGAACTCGTGGAGACAAAGACTTTACCACTTTCTCATTTCATTGAGATACACGCATTGGCAGTGTATCAACCAAAGTTCATTCACTGCTCCAAGGCATTCAGTGAATCTTTGGAACCTATCTTACAACTTGCTGAACTCATTGAGATAAGGACTTTACCACTTTCTCAATTCATTGAGATAAACACATTGGCAGAATTTCAGCCACATTGCATTCACTACTCGAAGGTATTCAGAGAAACCTTGGATCCTATTGCGGATTTCTTCCAACTTGCTGAAGTCATCGAGATAAGAACTTTACCATTAACTCATTTCATTGAGCTACACACACTGGCAAAATATCAGCCAAATGGCATTCACTGCTCCAAGGTATTGCGAGAAACTTTGGAAGCTATTGTGGATTTCTTCCAATTTGCTGGACTGAATGAGATAAAAACTTGACCACTTTCTCATTTCATTGTGATACACAAACTGTGGGAGTATCAACCAAATGTAATTCACTACTCGCAGGCATTCAGTGAATCTTTGGCAACTATTGGGGATTTCTTTCAACTTGCTGAACTCATAGAGATAAGGACTTTACCACTTTCTCATTGCATTGAGATAAACACATTGGCAGAATATCAGCCCAATGGCATACGCTGCTGGAAGGAATTCAGAGAATATTTGGAACTTTACCACTATCTGATTTCATTGAGATACACACACTGGCAGAATATCAGACAAATGACATTCACTGCTCGAAGGTATTCAGAGAAACTTTGGAACCGATTGTGGATTTCTTGCAACTTGCTGAACTCGTGGAGACAAAGACTTTCTCATTTCATTGAGATACACGCATTGGCAGAGCCACTTTCTCATTTCATTGAGATACACGCATTGGCAGTGTATCAACCAAAGTTCATTCACTGCTCCAAGGCATTCAGTGAATCTTTGGAACCTATTGGGGATATCTTACAACTTGCTGAACTCATTGAGATAAGGACTTTACCACTTTCTCAATTCATTGAGATAAACACATTGGCAGAATTTCAGCCAAATTGCATTCACTGCTCGAAGGATTTCAGAGAAACCTTGGAACCTATTGTGGATTTCCCCCAACTTGCTGATCTCATCGAGATAAGCACTATACAACTTTCTCATTTCATTGAGATACACGCATTGGCAGAATATCAGCCAATTTGCATTCACTACTCGAAGGTATTCAGAGAAACTTTGGAACCTATTGCGAATTTCTTCCAACTTGCTGAAGTGATCGAGATAAGAACTTGACCATTATCTCACTTCATTGAGATACACACACTGGCAGAATATCAAACAAATGGCATTCAGTGATCGAAGGTTTTCAGAGAAACTTTGGAACCGATTGTGGATTTCTTGCAACTTGCTGAACTCGTGGAGACAAAGACTTTACCACTTTCTCATTTCATTGAGATACACGCATTGGCAGTGTATCAACCAAAGTTCAGACAAATGACATTCACTGCTCGAAGGTATTCAGAGAAACTTTGGAACCGATTGTGGATTTCTTGCAACTTGCTGAACTCGTGGAGTCAAAGACTTTCTCATTTCATTGAGATACACGCATTGGCAGAGTATCAACCAAAGTTCATTCACTGCTCCAAGGCATTCAGTGAATCTTTGGAACCTATTGGGGATATCTTACAACTTGTTGAACTCATTGAGATAAGGACTTTACCACTTTCTCAATTCATTGAGATAAACACATTGGCAGAATTTCAGCCAAATTGCTCGAAGGAATTCAGAGAAACCTTAGAACCTATTGTGGATTTCCCCCAACTTGCTGAACTCACCGAGACAAACACTTTGCGACCTTCTCATTCCATTGAGATACACACATGGGCAGAATAACAGGCAAATGGCATTCACTGCTCGATGGTATTCAGAGACATTTTGGAACATTTTGTGAATTTCCACCAACTTGCTGATCTCATCGAGATAAGCACGATACAACTTTCTCACTGCATTGAGATACACGCATTGGCAGAATATCAGCCAATTTGCATTCACTACTCGAAGGTATTCAGAGAAACTTTGGAACCTATTGCGAATTTCTTCCAACTTGCTGAAGTGATCGAGATAAGAACTTGACCATTATCTCACTTCATTGAGATACACACACTGGCAGAATATCAAACAAATGGCATTCAGTGTTCGAAGGTTTTCAGAGAAACTTTGGAACCGATTGTGGATTTCTTGCAACTTGCTGAACTCGTGGAGACAAAGACTTTACCACTTTCTCATTTCATTGAGATACACGCATTGGCAGTGTATCAACCAAAGTTCATTCACTGCTCCAAGGCATTCAGTGAATCTTCGGAACCTATTGGGGATATCTTACAACTTGCTGAACTCATTGAGATAAGGACTTTACCACTTTCTCAATTCATTGAGATAAACACATTGGCAGAATTTCAGCCAAATTGCATTCACTACTCGAAGGTATTCAGAGAAACTATGGAACCTATTGCGGATTTCTTCCAACTTGCTGAAGTCTTCGAGATAAGAACTTTACCATTAACTCATTTCATTGAGCTACACACACTGGCAAAATATCAGCCAAATGGCATTCACTGCTCCAAGGTATTGCGAGAAACTTTGGAAGCTATTGTGGATTTCTTCCAATTTGCTTGACTGAATGAGATAAAAACTTGACCACTTTCTCATTTCATTGTGATACACATACTGTGGGAGTATCAACCAAATGTAATTCACTACTCGCAGGCATTCAGTGAATCTTTGGCACCTAGTTGATTTCTTTCAACTTGCTGAACTCATAGAGATAAGGACTTTACCACTTTCTCATTGCATTGAGATAAACACATTGGCAGAATATCAGCCCAATGGCATACGCTGCTGGAAGGAATTCAGAGAATATTTGGAACTTTACCACTATCTGATTTCATTGAGATACACACACTGGCAAAATATCAGACAAATGACATTCACTGCTCGAAGGTATTCAGAGAAACTTTGGAACCGATTGTGGATTTCTTGCAACTTGCTGAACTCGTGGAGACAAAGACATTACTACTTTCTCATTTCATTGAGATACACGCATTGGCAGAGTATCAACCAAAGTTCATTCACTGCTCCAAGGCATTCAGTGAATCTTTGGAACCTATTGGGGATATCTTACAACTTGTTGAACTCATTGAGATAAGGACTTTACCACTTTCTCAATTCATTGAGATAAACACATTGGCAGAATTTCAGCCAAATTGCTCGAAGGAATTCAGAGAAACCTTAGAACCTATTGTGGATTTCCCCCAACTTGCTGAACTCACCGAGACAAACACTTTGCGACCTTCTCATTCCATTGAGATACACACATGGGCAGAATAACAGGCAAATGGCATTCACTGCTCGATGGTATTCAGAGACATTTTGGAACATTTTGTGGATTTCCTCCAACTTGCTGATCTCATCGAGATAAGCACTATACAACTTTCTCACTGCATTGAGATACACGCATTGGCAGAATATCAGCCAATTTGCATTCACTACTCGAAGGTATTCAGAGAAACTTTGGAACCTATTGCGAATTTCTTCCAACTTGCTGAAGTGATCGAGATAAGAACTTGACCATTATCTCACTTCATTGAGATACACACACTGGCAGAATATCAAACAAATGGCATTCAGTGTTCGAAGGTTTTCAGAGAAACTTTGGAACCGATTGTTGATTTCTTGCAACTTGCTGAACTCGTGGAGACAAAGAATTTACCACTTTCTCATTTCATTGAGATACACGCATTGGCAGTGTATCAACCAAAGTTCATTCACTGCTCCAAGGCATTCAGTCAATCTTCGGAACCTATTGGGGGTATCTTACAACTTGCTGAACTCATTGAGATAAGGAATTTACCACTTTCTCAATTCATTGAGATAAACACATTGGCAGAATTTCAGCCAAATTGCATTCACTACTCGAAGGTATTCAGAGAAACTATGGAACCTATTGCGGATTTCTTCCAACTTGCTGAAGTCATAGAGATAAGGACATTACCACTTTGAGATAAACACATTGGCAGAATATCAGCCCAATGGCATACGCTGCTGGAAGGAATTCAGAGAATATTTGGAACTTTACCACTATCTGATTTCATTGAGATACACACACTGGCAGAATATCAGACAAATGACATTCACTGCTCGAAGGTATTCAGAGAAACTTTGGAACCGATTGTGGATTTCTTGCAACTTGCTGAACTCGTGGAGAAAAAAGACTTTCTCATTTCATTGAGATACACGCATTGGCAGAGTATCAACCAAAGTTCATTCACTGCTCCAAGGCATTCAGTGAATCTTTGGAACCTATTGGGGATATCTTACAACTTGTTGAACTCATTGAGATAAGGACTTTACCACTTTCTCAATTCATTGAGATAAACACATTGGCAGAATTTCAGCCAAATTGCTCGAAGGAATTCAGAGAAACCTTAGAACCTATTGTGGATTTCCCCCAACTTGCTGAACTCACCGAGACAAACACTTTGCGACCTTCTCATTCCATTGAGATACACACATGGGCAGAATAACAGGCAAATGGCATTCACTGCTCGATGGTATTCAGAGACATTTTGGAACATTTTGTGGATTTCCTCCAGGTGCTAGACTTGGAAGTTGGTGTACAGTTTGGGGATAGTGATCACAATTCGATTACGTTCACCTTAGTGATGGAAAGGGATAGGCATGAACCTCGGGTCAGTAGTTTCAGCTGGGGGAAGGGTAATTATGAGGCTATTAGGAGAGAATTAGGAAGCATTGGTTGGACTAGGAGATTACAGGGACTGGGAACATCCGAGATGTGGAGATTTTTCAAGGAGCAGCTATTGCGGGTCTGTGATAAGTATATCCCTGTCAGGCAAGGAGGATTTGGTAGGCCCAGGGAACCGTGGTGCACCAAAAAAGTTGATTCGTTGGTTAGGAAGAAAAAGGAGGCTTATGTTCGGATGAGGCTTGAGGGCTCAGGTAGTGCATTAGAAAGTTTTAGATTGGCTAGGAGGAAGTTGAAGAGGGAGTTAAGAAGGGCCAAAAGAGGGCATGAGATGATTTTGGCTGATAGGATTAAGGAGAACCCTAAGGCGTTTTACAGGTATGTCAAGAACAGAAGGTTGGTTAGGACAAGATTAGGGCCAGTTACAGACAGTAGAGGGAAGTTGTGTGTGGAACCGGAGGAGATTGGAGAGGCGTTGAACCAATATTTCTCTTCGGTGTTCACGCAAGGGGACAGGAATGTAGCTGAGGCGGACACTGGGGTGCAGGGGTGTGAAATAGATAGTATTGCAGTTGATACGGGGGATGTGCTGGATATTTTAGAGGGTTTGAAAATAGATAAGTCCCCTGGTCCAGATGAGATTTACCCTAGGATTCTTTGGGAGGCAAGAGGGGTGATTGCGGAGCCTCTGGCTTTGATCTTCAGGTCGTCGTTAGTCTCTGGTATAGTACCAGAAGATTGGAGGACAGCAAATGTTGTCCCATTGTTTAAGAAGGGGAGAAGGGACTTCCCTGGGAATTATAGACCGGTGAGTCTTACTTCTGTGGTGGGTAAGGTTTTGGAAAGGATTATTAGAGACAGGATTTATAGTTATTTGGAAAGTAATGAGTTGATTAGAGATAGTCAGCATGGTTTTGTAGCGGGTAGGTCATGCCTTACTAACCTTATCGAGTTCTTTGAGAAAGTGACCAAAGAGGTGGATAGGGGTAAGGCAGTTGATGTGATGTATATGGATTTTAGCAAGGCGTTTGATAAGGTTCACCATTGTAGGCTTCTGCAGAAAATGCAGATGTATGGGATTGGGGGTGATCTAGGTAATTGGATCAGGAATTGGCTAGCAGATAGGAGACAGAGAGTGGTGGTTGATGGGAAATATTCGTCATGGAGTTCGGTTACAAGTGGTGTGCCTCAGGGATCTGTTTTGGGGCCACTGCTGTTTGTAATTTTTATTAATGATCTGGATGAGGGTATAGTTGGGTGGATTAGTAGGTTTGCTGATGACACCAAGTTTGTCTCACCGAGACAAACACTTTGCGACCTTCTCATTCCATTGAGATACACACATGGGCAGAATAACAGGCAAATGGCATTCACTGCTCGATGGTATTCAGAGACATTTTGGAACCTTTTGTGGATTTCCTCCAACTTGCTGATCTCATCGAGATAAGCACTATACAACTTTCTCACTGCATTGAGATACACGCATTGGCAGAATATCAGCCAATTTGCATTCACTACTCGAAGGTATTCAGAGAAACTTTGGAACCTATTGCGAATTTCTTCCAACTTGCTGAAGTCATCGAGATAAAAACTTGACCATTATCTCACTTCATTGAGATACACACACTGGCAGAATATCAAACAAATGGCATTCAGTGTTGGAAGGTTTTCAGAGAAACTTTGGAACCGATTGTTGATTTCTTGCAACTTGCTGAACTCGTGGAGACAAAGACTTTACCACTTTCTCATTTCATTGAGATACACGCATTGGCAGTGTATCAACCAAAGTTCATTCACTGCTCCAAGGCATTCAATGAATCTTTGGAACCTATTGGGGATATCTTACAACTTGCTGAACTCATAGAGATAAGGACTTTACCACTTTCTGATTGCATTGAGATAAACACATTGGCAGAATTTCAGCCAAATTGCATTCACTGCTCGCAGGATTTCAGAGAAACCTTGGAACCTATTTTGGATTTCCCCCAACTTGCTGATCTCATCGAGATAAGCACTATACAACTTTCTCATTTCATTGAGATACACGCATTGGCAGAATATCAGCCAAATTGCATTCACTCCTCGAAGGTATTCAGAGAAACTATGGAACCTATTGCGGATTTCTTCCAACTTGCTGAACTCATAGAGATAAGGACTTTACCACTTTCTCATTGCATTGAGATAAACACATTGGCAGAATATCAGCCCAATGGCATACGCTGCTGGAAGGAATTCAGAGAATATTTGGAACTTTACCACTATCTGATTTCATTGAGATACACACACTGGCAGAATATCAGACAAATGACATTCACTGCTCGAAGGTATTCAGAGAAACTTTGGAACCGATTGTGGATTTCTTGCAACTTGCTGAACTCGTGGAGACAAAGACTTTCTCATTTCATTGAGATACACGCATTGGCAGAGTATCAACCAAAGTTCATTCACTGCTCCAAGGCATTCAGTGAATCTTTGGAACCTATTGGGGATATCTTACAACTTGTTGAACTCATTGAGATAAGGACTTTACCACTTTCTCAATTCATTGAGATAAACATATTGGCAGAATTTCAGCCAAATTGCTCGAAGGAATTCAGAGAAACCTTAGAACCTATTGTGGATTTCCCCCAACTTGCTGAACTCACCGAGACATACACTTTGTGACCTTCTCATTCCATTGAGATACACACATGGGCAGAATAACAGCCAAATGGCATTCACTGCTCGATGGTATTCAGAGACATTTTGGAACATTTTGTGGATTTCCTCCAACTTGCTGATCTCATCGAGATAAGCACTATACAACTTTCTCACTGCATTGAGATACACGCATTGGCAGAATATCAGCCAATTTGCATTCACTACTCGAAGGTATTCAGAGAAACTTTGGAACCTATTGCGAATTTCTTCCAACTTGCTGAAGTGATCGAGATAAGAACTTGACCATTATCTCACTTCATTGAGATACACACACTGGCAGAATATCAAACAAATGGCATTCAGTGTTCGAAGGTTTTCAGAGAAACTTTGGAACCGACTGTTGATTTCTTGCAGCTTGCTGAACTCGTGGAGACAAAGACTTTACCACTTTCTCATTTCATTGAGATACACGCATTGGCAGTGTATCAACCAAAGTTCATTCACTGCTCCAAGGCATTCAGTGAATCTTTGGAACCTATTGGGGATATCTTACAACTTGCTGAACTCATTGAGATAAGGACTTTACCACTTTCTCAATTCATTGAGATAAACACATTGGCAGAATTTCAGCCAAATTGCATTCACTACTCGAAGGTATTCAGAGAAACTATGGAACCTATTGCGGATTTCTTCCAACTTGCTGAAGTCATCGAGATAAGAACTTTATCATTAACTCATTTCATTGAGCTACACACACTGGCAAAATATCAGCCAAATGGCATTCACTGCTCCAAGGTATTGCGAGAAACTTTGGAACCTATTGTGGATTTCCCCCAACTTGCTGAACTCACCGAGACAAACACTTTGCGACCTTCTCATTCCATTGAGATACACACATGGGCAGAATAACAGCCAAATGGCATTCACTGCTCGATGGTATTCAGAGACATTTTGGAACATTTTGTGGATTTCCCCCAACTTGCTGATCTCATCGAGATAAGCACTATACAACTTTCTCATTTCATTGAGATACACGCATTGGCAGAATATCAGCCAAATTGCATTCACTACTCGAAGGTATTCAGAGAAACTATGGAACCTATTGCGGATTTCTTCCAACTTGCTGAAGTCATCGAGATAAGAACTTTACCATTAACTCATTTCATTGAGCTACACACACTGGCAAAATATCAGCCAAATGGCATTCACTGCTCCAAGGTATTGCGAGAAACTTTGGAAGCTATTGTGGATTTCTTCCAATTTGCTGGACTGAATGAGATAAACACTTGACCACTTTCTCATTTCATTGTGATACACATACTGTGGGAGTATCAACCAAATGTAATTCACTACTCGCAGGCATTCAGTGAATCTTTGGCACCTATTGGGGAATATCTTTCAACTTGCTGAACTCATAGAGATAAGGACTTTACCACTTTCTCATTGCATTGAGATAAACACATTGGCAGAATATCAGCCCAATGGCATACGCTGCTGGAAGGAATTCAGAGAATATTTGGAACTTTACCACTATCTGATTTCATTGAGATACACACACTGGCAGAATATCAGACAAATGACATTCACTGCTCGAAGGTATTCAGAGAAACTTTGGAACCGATTGTTGATTTCTTGCAACTTGCTGAACTCGTGGAGACAAAGACTTTACTACTTTCTCATTTCATTGAGATACACGCATTGGCAGAGTATCAACCAAAGTTCATTCACTGCTCCAAGGCATTCAGTGAATCTTTGGAACCTATTGGGGATATCTTACAACTTGTTGAAATCATTGAGATAAGGACTTTACCACTTTCTCAATTCATTGAGATAAACACATTGGCAGAATTTCAGCCAAATTGCTCGAAGGAATTCAGAGAAACTTTAGAACGTATTGTGGATTTCCCCCAACTTGCTGAACTCACCGAGACAAACACTTTGCGACCTTCTCATTCTATTGAGATACACACATGGGCAGAATAACAGCCAAATGGCATTCACTGCTCGATGGTATTCAGAGACATTTTGGAACATTTTGTGGATTTAGTCCAACTTGCTGATCTCATCGAGATAAGCACTATACAACTTTCTCACTGCATTGAGATACACGTATTGGCAGAATATCAGCCAATTTGCATTCACTACTCGAAGGTATTCAGAGAAGCTTTGGAACCTATTGCGAATTTCTTCCAACTTGCTGAAGTGATCGAGATAAGAACTTGACCATTATCTCACTTCATTGAGATACACACACTGGCAGAATATCCAACAAATGGCATTCAGTGTTCGAAGGTTTTCAGAGAAACTTTGGAACCGATTGTTGATTTCTTGCAGCTTGCTGAACTCGTGGAGACAAAGACTTTACCACTTTCTCATTTCATTGAGATACACGCATTGGCAGTGTATCAACCAAAGTTCATTCACTGCTCCAAGGCATTCAGTGAATCTTTGGAACCTATTGGGGATATCTTACAACTTGCTGAACTCATTGAGATAAGGACTTTACCACTTTCTCAATTCATTGAGATAAACACATTGGCAGAATTTCAGCCAAATTGCATTCACTACTCGAAGGTATTCAGAGAAACTATGGAACCTATTGCGGATTTCTTCCAACTTGCTGAAGTCATCGAGATAAGAACTTTACCATTAACTCATTTCATTGAGCTACACACACTGGCAAAATATCAGCCAAATGGCATTCACTGCTCCAAGGTATTGCGAGAAACTTTGGAAGCTATTGTGGATTTCTTCCAATTTGCTGGACTGAATGAGATAAAAACTTGACCACTTTCTCATTTCATTGTGATACACATACTGTGGGAGTATCAACCAAATGTAATTCACTACTCGCAGGCATTCAGTGAATCTTCGGCACCTATTGGGGATTTCTTTCAACTTGCTGAACTCATAGAGATAAGGACTTTACCACTTTCTCATTGCATTGAGATAAACACGTTGGCAGAATATCAGCCCAATGGCATACGCTGCTGGAAGGAATTCAGAGAATATTTGGAACATTACCACTATCTGATTTCATTGAGATACACACACTGGCAGAATATCAGACAAATGACATTCACTGCTCGAAGGTATTCAGAGAAACTTTGGAACCGATTGTGGATTTCTTGCAACTTGCTGAACTCGTGGAGACAAAGATATTACTACTTTCTCATTTCATTGAGATACACGCATTGGCAGAGTATCAACCAAAGTTCATTCACTGCTCCAAGGCATTCAGTGAATCTTTGGAACCTATTGGGGATATCTTACAACTTGTTGAACTCATTGAGATAAGGACTTTACCACTTTCTCAATTCATTGAGATAAACACATTGGCAGAATTTCAGCCAAATTGCTCGAAGGAATTCAGAGAAACCTTAGAACCTATTGTGGATTTCCCCCAACTTGCTGAACTCACCGAGACAAACACTTTGCGACCTTCTCATTCCATTGAGATACACACATGGGCAGAATAACAGCCAAATGGCATTCACTGCTCGATGGTATTCAGAGACATTTTGGAACATTTTGTGAATTTCCTCCAACTTGCTGATCTCATCGAGATAAGCACTATACAACTTTCTCACTGCATTGAGATACACGCATTGGCAGAATATCAGCCAATTTGCATTCACTGCTCGAAGGTATTCAGAGAAACTTTGGAACCTATTGCGAATTTCTTCCAACTTGCTGAAGTCATCGAGATAAAAACTTGACCATTATCTCACTTCATTGAGATACACACACTGGCAGAATATCAAACAAATGGCATTCAGTGTTCGAAGGTTTTCAGAGAAACTTTGGAACCGATTGTTGATTTCTTGCAACTTGCTGAACTCGTGGAGACAAAGACTTTACCACTTTCTCATTTCATTGAGATACACGCATTGGCAGTGTATCAACCAAAATTCATTCACTGCTCCAAGGCATTCAATGAATCTTTGGAACCTATTGGGGATATCTTACAACTTGCTGAACTCATTGAGATAAGGACTTTACCACTTTCTCAATTCATTGAGATAAACACATTGGCAGAATATCAGCCAAATTGCATTCACTGCTCGCAGGATTTCAGAGAAACCTTGGAACCTATTTTGGATTTCCCCCAACTTGCTGATCTCATCGAGATAAGCACTATACAACTTTCTCATTTCATTGAGATACACGCATTGGCAGAATATCAGCCAAATTGCATTCACTCCTCGAAGGTATTCAGAGAAACTATGGAACCTATTGCGGATTTCTTCCAACTTGCTGAAGTCATCGAGATAAGAACTTTACCATTAACTCATTTCATTGAGCTACACACACTGGCAAAATATCAGCCAAATGGCATTCACTGCTCCAAGGTATTGCGAGACACTTTGGAAGCTATTGTGGATTTCTTCCAATTTGCTGGACTGAATGAGATAAACACTTGACCACTTTCTGATATGATTGCGATACACATACTGTGGGAGTATCAACCAAATGTAATTCACTACTCGCAGGCATTCAGTGAATCTTTGGCAACTATTGGGGATTTCTTTCAACTTGCTGAACTCATAGAGATAAGGACTTTACCACTTTCTCATTGCATTGAGATAAACACATTGGCAGAATATCAGCCCAATGGCATACGCTGCTGGAAGGAATTCAGAGAATATTTGGAACTTTACCACTATCTGATTTCATTGAGATACACACACTGGCAGAATATCAGACAAATGACATTCACTGCTCGAAGGTATTCAGAGAAACTTTGGAACCGATTGTGGATTTCTTGCAACTTGCTGAACTCGTGGAGACAAAGATATTACTACTTTCTCATTTCATTGAGATACACGCATTGGCAGAGTATCAACCAAAGTTCATTCACTGCTACAAGGCATTCAGTGAATCTTTGGAACCTATTGGGGATATCTTACAACTTGTTGCACTCATTGAGATAAGGACTTTACCACTTTCTCAATTCATTGAGATAAACACATTGGCAGAATTTCAGCCAAATTGCTCGAAGGAATTCAGAGAAACCTTAGAACCTATTGTGGATTTCCCCCAACTTGCTGAACTCACCGAGACAAACACTTTGCGACCTTCTCATTCCATTGAGATACACACATGGGCAGAATAACAGCCAAATGGCATTCACTGCTCGATGGTATTCAGAGACATTTTGGAACATTTTGTGGATTTCCTCCAACTTGCTGATCTCATCGAGATAAGCACTATACAACTTTCTCACTGCATTGAGATACACGCATTGGCAGAATATCAGCCAATTTGCATTCACTACTCGAAGGTATTCAGAGAAACTTTGGAACCTATTGCGAATTTCTTCCAACTTGCTGAAGTCATCGAGATAAGAACTTGACCATTATCTCACTTCATTGAGATACACACACTGGCAGAATATCAAACAAATGGCATTCAGTGTTCGAAGGTTTTCAGAGAAACTTTGGAACCGATTGTTGATTTCTTGCAGCTTGCTGAACTCGTGGAGACAAAGACTTTACCACTTTCTCATTTCATTGAGATACACGCATTGGCAGTGTATCAACCAAAGTTCATTCACTGCTCCAAGGCATTCAGTGAATCTTTGGAACCTATTGGGGATATCTTACAACTTGCTGAACTCATTGAGATAAGGACTTTACCACTTTCTCAATTCATTGAGATAAACACATTGGCAGAATTTCAGCCAAATTGCATTCACTACTCGAAGGTATTCAGAGAAACTATGGAACCTATTGCGGATTTCTTCCAACTTGCTGAAGTCATCGAGATAAGAACTTTACCATTAACTCATTTCATTGAGCTACACACACTGGCAAAATATCAGCCAAATGGCATTCACTGCTCCAAGGTATTGCGAGAAACTTTGGAAGCTATTGTGGATTTCTTCCAATTTGCTGGACTGAATGAGATAAAAACTTGACCACTTTCTCATTTCATTGTGATACACATACTGTGGGAGTATCAACCAAATGTAATTCACTACTCGCAGGCATTCAGTGAATCTTTGGCAACTATTGGGGATTTCTTTCAACTTGCTGAACTCATAGAGATAAGGACTTTACCACTTTCTCATTACATTGAGATAAACACACTGGCAGAATATCAGACAAATGACATTCACTGCTCGAAGGTATTCAAAGAAACTTTGGAACCGATTGTTCATTTCTTGCAACTTGCTGAACTCGTGGAGACAAAGACTTTCTCATTTCATTGAGATACACGCATTGGCAGAGTATCAACCAAAGTTCATTCACTGCTCCAAGGCATTCAGTGAATCTTTGGAACCTATTGGGGATATCTTACAACTTGTTGAACTCATTGAGATAAGGACTTTACCACTTTCTCAATTCATTGAGATAAACACATTGGCAGAATTTCAGCCAAATTGCTCGAAGGAATTCAGAGAAACCTTAGAACCTATTGTGGATTTCCCCCAACTTGCTGAACTCACCGAGACAAACACTTTGCGACCTTTTCATTCCATTGAGATACACACATGGGCAGAATAACAGCCAAATGGCATTCACTGCTCGATGGTATTCAGAGACATTTTGGAACATTTTGTGGATTTCCCCCAACTTGCTGATCTCATCGAGATAAGCACTATACAACTTTCTCATTTCATTGAGATACACGCATTGGCAGAATATCAGCCAAATTGCATTCACTACTCGAAGGTATTCAGAGAAACTATGGAACCTATTGCGGATTTCTTCCAACTTGCTGAAGTCATCGAGATAAGAACTTTACCATTAACTCATTTCATTGAGCTACACACACTGGCAAAATATCAGCCAAATGGCATTCACTGCTCCAAGGTATTGCGAGAAACTTTGGAAGCTATTGTGGATTTCTTCCAATTTGCTGGACTGAATGAGATAAACACTTGACCACTTTCTCATTTCATTGTGATACACATACTGTGGGAGTATCAACCAAATGTAATTCACTACTCGCAGGCATTCAGTGAATCTTTGGCACCTAGTTGATTTCTTTCAACTTGCTGAACTCATAGAGATAAGGACTTTACCACTTTCTCATTGCATTGAGATAAACACATTGGCAGAACATCAGCCCAATGGCATACGCTGCTGGAAGGAATTCAGAGAATATTTGGAACTTTACCACTATCTGATTTCATTGAGATACACACACTGGCAGAATATCAGACAAATGACATTCACTGCTCGAAGGTATTCAGAGAAACTTTGGAACCGATTGTGGATTTCTTGCAACTTGCTGAACTCGTGGAGACAAAGACATTACTACTTTCTCATTTCATTGAGATACACGCATTGGCAGAGTATCAACCAAAGTTCATTCACTGCTCCAAGGCATTCAGTGAATCTTTGGAACCTATTGGGGATATCTTACAACTTGTTGAACTCATTGAGATAAGGACTTTACCACTTTCTCAATTCATTGAGATAAAAACATTGGCAGAATTTCAGCCAAATTGCTCGAAGGAATTCAGAGAAACCTTCGAACCTATTGTGGATTTCCCCCAACTTGCTGAACTCACCGAGACAAACACTTTGCGACCTTCTCATTCCATTGAGATACACACATGGGCAGAATAACAGCCAAATGGCATTCACTGCTCGATGGTATTCAGAGACATTTTGGAACATTTTGTGGATTTCCTCCAACTTGCTGATCTCATCGAGATAAGCACTATACAACTTTCTCACTGCATTGAGATACACGCATTGGCAGAATATCAGCCAATTTGCATTCACTACTCGAAGGTATTCAGAGAAACTTTGGAACCTATTGCGAATTTCTTCCAACTTGCTGAAGTCATCGAGATAAAAACTTGACCATTATCTCACTTCATTGAGATACACACACTGGCAGAATATCAAACAAATGGCATTCAGTGTTCGAAGGTTTTCAGAGAAACTTTGGAACCGATTGTTGATTTCTTGCAACTTGCTGAACTCGTGGAGACAAAGACTTTACCACTTTCTCATTTCATTGAGATACACGCATTGGCAGTGTATCAACCAAAGTTCATTCACTGCTCCAAGGCATTCAATGAATCTTTGGAACCTATTGGGGATATCTTACAACTTGCTGAACTCATAGAGATAAGGACTTTACCACTTTCTCATTGCATTGAGATAAACACATTGGCAGAATAACAGCCAAATTGCATTCACTGCTCGCAGGATTTCAGAGAAACCTTGGAACCTATTTTGGATTTCCCCCAACTTGCTGATCTCATCGAGATAAGCACTATACAACTTTCTCATTTCATTGAGATACACGCATTGGCAGAATATCAGCCAAATTGCATTCACTCCTCGAAGGTATTCAGAGAAACTATGGAACCTATTGCGGATTTCTTCCAACTTGCTGAAGTCATCGAGATAAGAACTTTACCATTAACTCATTTCATTGAGCTACACACACTGGCAAAATATCAGCCAAATGGCATTCACTGCTCCAAGGTATTGCGAGAAACTTTGGAAGCTATTGTGGATTTCTTCCAATTTGCTGGACTGAATGAGATAAACACTTGACCACTTTCTGATTTCATTGCGATGCACATACTGTGGGAGTATCAACCAAATGTAATTCACTACTCGCAGGCATTCAGTGAATCTTTGGCACCTACTTGATTTCTTTCAACTTGCTGAACTCATAGAGATAAGGACTTTACCACTTTCTCATTGCATTGAGATAAACACATTGGCAGAATATCAGCCCAATGGCATACGCTGCTGGAAGGAATTCAGAGAATATTTGGAACTTTACCACTATCTGATTTCATTGAGATACACACACTGGCAGAATATCAGACAAATGACATTCACTGCTCGAAGGTATTCAGAGAAACTTTGGAACCGATTGTGGATTTCTTGCAACTTGCTGAACTCGTGGAGACAAAGACTTTCTCATTTCATTGAGATACACGCATTGGCAGAGTATCAACCAAAGTTCATTCACTGCTCCAAGGCATTCAGTGAATCTTTGGAACCTATTGGGGATATCTTACAACTTGTTGAACTCATTGAGATAAGGACTTTACCACTTTCTCAATTCATTGAGATAAACACATTGGCAGAATTTCAGCCAAATTGCTCGAAGGAATTCAGAGAAACCTTAGAACCTATTGTGGATTTCCCCCAACTTGCTGAACTCACCGAGACAAACACTTTGCGACCTTCTCATTCCATTGAGATACACACATGGGCAGAATAACAGCCAAATGGCATTCACTGCTCGATGGTATTCAGAGACATTTTGGAACATTTTGTGAATTTCCTCCAACTTGCTGATCTCATCGAGATAAGCACTATACAACTTTCTCACTGCATTGAGATACACGCATTGGCAGAATATCAGCCAATTTGCATTCACTACTCGAAGGTATTCAGAGAAACTTTGGAACCTATTGCGAATTTCTTCCAACTTGCTGAAGTGATCGAGATAAGAACTTGACCATTATCTCACTTCATTGAGATACACACACTGGCAGAATATCAAACAAATGGCATTCAGTGTTCGAAGGATTTCAGAGAAACTTTGGAACCGATTGTTGATTTCTTGCAACTTGCTGAACTCGTGGAGACAAAGACTTTACCACTTTCTCATTTCATTGAGATACACGCATTGGCAGTGTATCAACCAAAGTTCATTCACTGCTCCAAGGCATTCAGTGAATCTTTGGAACCTATTGGGGATATCTTACAACTTGCTGAACTCATTGAGATAAGGACTTTACCACTTTCTCAATTCATTGAGATAAACACATTGGCAGAATTTCAGCCAAATTGCATTCACTACTCGAAGGTATTCAGAGAAACCTTGGAACCTATTGCGGATTTCTTCCAACTTGCTGAAGTCATCGAGATAAGAACTTTACCATTAACTCATTTCATTGAGCTACACACACTGGCAAAATATCAGCCAAATGGCATTCACTGCTCCAAGGTATTGCGAGAAACTTTGGAAGCTATTGTGGATTTCTTCCAATTTGCTGGACTGAATGAGATAAAAACTTGACCACTTTCTCATTTCATTGTGATACACATACTGTGGGAGTATCAACCAAATGTAATTCACTACTCGCAGGCATTCAGTGAATCTTTGGCAACTATTGGGGATTTCTTTCAACTTGCTGAACTCATAGAGATAAGGACTTTACCACTTTCTCATTGCATTGAGATAAACACATTGGCAGAATATCAGCCCAATGGCATACGCTGCTGGAAGGAATTCAGAGAATATTTGGAACTTTACCACTATCTGATTTCATTGAGATACACACACTGGCAGAATATCAGATAAATGACATTCACTGCTCGAAGGTATTCAGAGAAACTTTGGAACCGATTGTGGATTTCTTGCAACTTGCTGAACTCGTGGAGACAAAGACTTTCTCATTTCATTGAGATACACGCATTGGCAGAGTATCAACCAAAGTTCATTCACTGCTCCAAGGCATTCAGTGAATCTTTGGAACCTATTGGGGATATCTTACAACTTGTTGAACTCATTGAGATAAGGACTTTACCACTTTCTCAATTCATTGAGATAAACACATTGGCAGAATTTCAGCCAAATTGCTCGAAGGAATTCAGAGAAACCTTAGAACCTATTGTGGATTTCCCCCAACTTGCTGAACTCACCGAGACAAACACTTTGCGACCTTCTCATTCCATTGAGATACACACATGGGCAGAATAACAGGCAAATGGCATTCACTGCTCGATGGTATTCAGAGACATTTTGGAACATTTTGTGAATTTCCTCCAACTTGCTGATCTCATCGAGATAAGCACTATACAACTTTCTCACTGCATTGAGATACACGCATTGGCAGAATATCAGCCAATTTGCATTCACTACTCGAAGGTATTCAGAGAAACTTTGGAACCTATTGCGAATTTCTTCCAACTTGCTGAAGTGATCGAGATAAGAACTTGACCATTATCTCACTTCATTGAGATACATACACTGGCAGAATATCAAACAAATGGCATTCAGTGTTCGAAGGATTTCAGAGAAACTTTGGAACCGATTGTTGATTTCTTGCAACTTGCTGAACTCGTGGAGACAAAGAATTTACCACTTTCTCATTTCATTGAGATACACGCATTGGCAGTGTATCAACCAAAGTTCATTCACTGCTCCAAGGCATTCAGTGAATCTTTGGAACCTATTGGGGATATCTTACAACTTGCTGAACTCATTGAGATAAGGACTTTACCACTTTCTCAATTCATTGAGATAAACACATTGGCAGAATTTCAGCCAAATTGCATTCACTACTCGAAGGTATTCAGAGAAACCTTGGAACCTATTGCGGATTTCTTCCAACTTGCTGAAGTCATCGAGATAAGAACTTTACCATTAACTCATTTCATTGAGCTACACACACTGGCAAAATATGAGCCAAATGGCATTCACTGCTCCAAGGTATTGCGAGAAACTTTGGAAGCTATTGTGGGTTTCTTCCAATTTGCTGGACTGAATGAGATAAAAACTTGACCACTTTCTCATTTCATTGTGATACACATACTGTGGGAGTATCAACCAAATGTAATTCACTACTCGCAGGCATTCAGTGAATCTTTGGCAACTATTGGGGATTTCTTTCAACTTGCTGAACTCATAGAGATAAGGACTTTACCACTTTCTCATTGCATTGAGATAAACACATTGGCAGAATATCAGCCCAATGGCATACGCTGCTGGAAGGAATTCAGAGAATATTTGGAACTTTACCACTATCTGATTTCATTGAGATACACACACTGGCAGAATATCAGACAAATGATATTCACTGCTCGAAGGTATTCAGAGAACCTTTGGAACCGATTGTGGATTTCTTGCAACTTGCTGAACTCGTGGAGACAAAGACTTTCTCATTTCATTGAGATACACGCATTGGCAGAGTATCAACCAAAGTTCATTCACTGCTCCAAGGCATTCAGTGAATCTTTGGAACCTATTGGGGATATCTTACAACTTGTTGAACTCATTGAGATAAGGACTTTACCACTTTCTCAATTCATTGAGATAAACACATTGGCAGAATTTCAGCCAAATTGCTCGAAGGAATTCAGAGAAACCTTAGAACCTATTGTGGATTTCCCCCAACTTGCTGAACTCACCGAGACAAACACTTTGCGATCTTCTCATTCCATTGAGATACACACATGGGCAGAATAACAGCCAAATAGCATTCACTTCTCGATGGTATTCAGAGACATTTTGGAACATTTTGTGGATTTCCTCCAACTTGCTGATCTCATCGAGATAAGCACTATACAACTTTCTCACTGCATTGAGATACACGCATTGGCAGAATATCAGCCAATTTGCATTCACTACTCGAAGGTATTCAGAGAAACTTTGGAACCTATTGCGAATTTCTTCCAACTTGCTGAAGTGATCGAGATAAGACTTGACCATTATCTCACTTCATTGAGATACACACACTGGCAGAATATCAAACAAATGGCATTCAGTGTTCGAAGGTTTTCAGAGAAACTTTGGAACCGATTGTGGATTTCTTGCAACTTGCTGAACTCGTGGAGTCAAAGACTTTACCACTTTCTCATTTCATTGAGATACACGCATTGGCAGTGTATCAACCAAAGTTCATTCACTGCTCCAAGGCATTCAGTGAATCTTTGGAACCTATTGGGGATATCTTACAACTTGCTGAACTCATTGAGATAAGGACTTTACCACTTTCTCAATTCATTGAGATAAACACATTGGCAGAATTTCAGCCAAATTGCATTCACTGCTCGAAGGATTTCAGAGAAACCTTGGAACCTATTGTGGATTTCCCCCAACTTGCTGATCTCATCGAGATAAGCACTATACAACTTTCTCATTTCATTGAGATACACGCATTGGCAGAATATTAGCCAAATTGCATTCACTACTCGAAGGTATTCAGAGAAACTATGGAACCTATTGCGGATTTCTTCCAACTTGCTGAAGTCATCGAGATAAGAACTTTACCATTAACTCATTTCATTGAGCTACACACACTGGCAAAATATCAGCCAAATGGCATTCACTGCTCCAAGGTATTGCGAGAAACTTTGGAAGCTATTGTGGATTTCTTCCAATTTGCTGGACTGAATGAGATAAACACTTGACCACTTTCTGATTTCATTGCGATACACATACTGTGGGAGTATCAACCAAATGTAATTCACTACTCGCAGGCATTCAGTGAATCTTTGGCACCTAGTTGATTTCTTTCAACTTGCTGAACTCATAGAGATAAGGACTTTACCACTTTCTCATTGCATTGAGATAAACACATTGGCAGATTATCAGCCCAATTGCATACGCTGCTGGACGGAATTCAGAGAATATTTGGAACTTTACCACTATCTGATTTCATTGAGATACAGACACTGGCAGAATATCAGACAAATGACATTCACTGCTCGAAGGTATTCAGAGAAACTTTGGAACCGATTGTTGATTTCTTGCAACTTGCTGAACTCGTGGAGACAAAGACTTTACTACTTTCTCATTTCATTGAGATACACGCATTGGCAGAGTATCAACCAAAGTTCATTCACTGCTCCAAGGCATTCAGTGAATCTTTGGAACCTATTGGGGATATCTTACAACTTGTTGAACTCATCGAGATAAGCACTATACAACGTTCTCACTGCATTGAGATACACGTATTGGCAGAATATCAGCCAATTTGCATTCACTACTCGAAGGTATTCAGAGAAAGTTTGGAACCTATTGCGAATTTCTTCCAACTTGCTGAAGTGATCGAGATAAGAACTTGACCATTATCTCACTTCATTGAGATACACACACTGGCAGAATATCAAACAAATGGCATTCAGTGATCGAAGGTTTTCAGAGAAACTTTGGAACCGATTGTGGATTTCTTGCAACTTGCTGAACTCCTGGAGACAAAGACATTACTACTTTCTCATTTCATTGAGATACACGCATTGGCAGAGTATCAGCCAAAGTTCATTCACTGCTCCAAGGCATTCAGTGAATCTTTGGAACCTATTGGGGATATCTTACAACCTGTTGAACTCATTGAGATAAGGAGTTTACCACTTT
This sequence comes from Prionace glauca, assembly GCA_037974335.1. NCBI lineage: Eukaryota > Metazoa > Chordata > Chondrichthyes > Carcharhiniformes > Carcharhinidae > Prionace > Prionace glauca. The sequence goes on from CM075737.1 coordinate 62,963,786, forward strand.
CTCAATTCATTGAGATAAACACATTGGCAGAATTTCAGCCAAATTGCTCGAAGGAATTCAGAGAAACCTTAGAACCTATTGTGGATTTCCCCCAACTTGCTGAACTCACCGAGACAAACACTTTGCGACCTTCTCATTCCATTGAGATACACACATGGGCAGAATAACAGGCAAATGGCATTCACTGCTCGATGGTATTCAGAGACATTTTGGAACATTTTGTGGATTTCCTCCAACTTGCTGATCTCATCGAGATAAGCACTATACAACTTTCTCACTGCATTGAGATACACGCATTGGCAGAATATCAGCCAATTTGCATTCACTACTCGAAGGTATTCAGAGAAACTTTGGAACCTATTGCGAATTTCTTCCAACTTGCTGAAGTGATCGAGATAAGAACTTGACCATTATCTCACTTCATTGAGATACACACACTGGCAGAATATCAAACAAATGGCATTCAGTGATCGAAGGTTTTCAGAGAAACTTTGGAACCGATTGTGGATTTCTTGCAACTTGCTGAACTCGTGGAGACAAAGACTTTACCACATTCTCATTTCATTCAGATACACGCATTGGCAGTGTATCAACCAAAGTTCAGACAAATGACATTCACTGCTCGAAGGTATTCAGAGAAACTTTGGAACCGATTGTGGATTTCTTGCAACTTGCTGAACTCGTGGAGTCAAAGACTTTCTCATTTCATTGAGATACACGCATTGGCAGAGTATCAACCAAAGTTCATTCACTGCTCCAAGGCATTCAGTGAATCTTTGGAACCTATTGGGGATATCTTACAACTTGTTGAACTCATTGAGATAAGGACTTTACCACTTTCTCAATTCATTGAGATAAACACATTGGCAGAATTTCAGCCAAATTGCTCGAAGGAATTCAGAGAAACCTTAGAACCTATTGTGGATTTCCCCCAACTTGCTGAACTCACCGAGACAAACACTTTGCGACCTTCTCATTCCATTGAGATACACACATGGGCAGAATAACAGGCAAATGGCATTCACTGCTCGATGGTATTCAGAGACATTTTGGAACATTTTGTGAATTTCCACCAACTTGCTGATCTCATCGAGATAAGCACGATACAACTTTCTCACTGCATTGAGATACACGCATTGGCAGAATATCAGCCAATTTGCATTCACTACTCGAAGGTATTCAGAGAAACTTTGGAACCTATTGCGAATTTCTTCCAACTTGCTGAAGTGATCGAGATAAGAACTTGACCATTATCTCACTTCATTGAGATACACACATTGGCAGAATATCAAACAAATGGCATTCAGTGTTCGAAGGTTTTCAGAGAAACTTTGGAACCGATTGTGGATTTCTTGCAACTTGCTGAACTCGTGGAGACAAAGACTTTACCACTTTCTCATTTCATTGAGATACACGCATTGGCAGTGTATCAACCAAAGTTCATTCACTGCTCCAAGGCATTCAGTGAATCTTCGGAACCTATTGGGGATATCTTACAACTTGCTGAACTCATTGAGATAAGGACTTTACCACTTTCTCAATTCATTGAGATAAACACATTGGCAGAATTTCAGCCAAATTGCATTCACTACTCGAAGGTATTCAGAGAAACTATGGAACCTATTGCGGATTTCTTCCAACTTGCTGAAGTCTTCGAGATAAGAACTTTACCATTAACTCATTTCATTGAGCTACACACACTGGCAAAATATCAGCCAAATGGCATTCACTGCTCCAAGGTATTGCGAGAAACTTTGGAAGCTATTGTGGATTTCTTCCAATTTGCTTGACTGAATGAGATAAAAACTTGACCACTTTCTCATTTCATTGTGATACACATACTGTGGGAGTATCAACCAAATGTAATTCACTACTCGCAGGCATTCAGTGAATCTTTGGCACCTAGTTGATTTCTTTCAACTTGCTGAACTCATAGAGATAAGGACTTTACCACTTTCTCATTGCATTGAGATAAACACATTGGCAGAATATCAGCCCAATGGCATACGCTGCTGGAAGGAATTCAGAGAATATTTGGAACTTTACCACTATCTGATTTCATTGAGATACACACACTGGCAAAATATCAGACAAATGACATTCACTGCTCGAAGGTATTCAGAGAAACTTTGGAACCGATTGTGGATTTCTTGCAACTTGCTGAACTCGTGGAGACAAAGACATTACTACTTTCTCATTTCATTGAGATACACGCATTGGCAGAGTATCAACCAAAGTTCATTCACTGCTCCAAGGCATTCAGTGAATCTTTGGAACCTATTGGGGATATCTTACAACTTGTTGAACTCATTGAGATAAGGACTTTACCACTTTCTCAATTCATTGAGATAAACACATTGGCAGAATTTCAGCCAAATTGCTCGAAGGAATTCAGAGAAACCTTAGAACCTATTGTGGATTTCCCCCAACTTGCTGAACTCACCGAGACAAACACTTTGCGACCTTCTCATTCCATTGAGATACACACATGGGCAGAATAACAGGCAAATGGCATTCACTGCTCGATGGTATTCAGAGACATTTTGGAACATTTTGTGGATTTCCTCCAACTTGCTGATCTCATCGAGATAAGCACTATACAACTTTCTCACTGCATTGAGATACACGCATTGGCAGAATATCAGCCAATTTGCATTCACTACTCGAAGGTATTCAGAGAAACTTTGGAACCTATTGCGAATTTCTTCCAACTTGCTGAAGTGATCGAGATAAGAACTTGACCATTATCTCACTTCATTGAGATACACACACTGGCAGAATATCAAACAAATGGCATTCAGTGTTCGAAGGTTTTCAGAGAAACTTTGGAACCGATTGTTGATTTCTTGCAACTTGCTGAACTCGTGGAGACAAAGAATTTACCACTTTCTCATTTCATTGAGATACACGCATTGGCAGTGTATCAACCAAAGTTCATTCACTGCTCCAAGGCATTCAGTCAATCTTCGGAACCTATTGGGGGTATCTTACAACTTGCTGAACTCATTGAGATAAGGAATTTACCACTTTCTCAATTCATTGAGATAAACACATTGGCAGAATTTCAGCCAAATTGCATTCACTACTCGAAGGTATTCAGAGAAACTATGGAACCTATTGCGGATTTCTTCCAACTTGCTGAAGTCATAGAGATAAGGACATTACCACTTTGAGATAAACACATTGGCAGAATATCAGCCCAATGGCATACGCTGCTGGAAGGAATTCAGAGAATATTTGGAACTTTACCACTATCTGATTTCATTGAGATACACACACTGGCAGAATATCAGACAAATGACATTCACTGCTCGAAGGTATTCAGAGAAACTTTGGAACCGATTGTGGATTTCTTGCAACTTGCTGAACTCGTGGAGAAAAAAGACTTTCTCATTTCATTGAGATACACGCATTGGCAGAGTATCAACCAAAGTTCATTCACTGCTCCAAGGCATTCAGTGAATCTTTGGAACCTATTGGGGATATCTTACAACTTGTTGAACTCATTGAGATAAGGACTTTACCACTTTCTCAATTCATTGAGATAAACACATTGGCAGAATTTCAGCCAAATTGCTCGAAGGAATTCAGAGAAACCTTAGAACCTATTGTGGATTTCCCCCAACTTGCTGAACTCACCGAGACAAACACTTTGCGACCTTCTCATTCCATTGAGATACACACATGGGCAGAATAACAGGCAAATGGCATTCACTGCTCGATGGTATTCAGAGACATTTTGGAACATTTTGTGGATTTCCCCCAACTTGCTGATCTCATCGAGATAAGCACTATACAACTTTCTCATTTCATTGAGATACACGCATTGGCAGAATATCAGCCAATTTGCATTCACTACTCGAAGGTATTCAGAGAAACTTTGGAACCTATTGCGAATTTCTTCCAACTTGCTGAAGTGATCGAGATAAGAACTTGACCATTATCTCACTTCATTGAGATACACACACTGGCAGAATATCAAACAAATGGCATTCAGTGTTCGAAGGTTTTCAGAGAAACTTTGGAACCGATTGTTGATTTCTTGCAACTTGCTGAACTCGTGGAGACAAAGACTTTACCACTTTCTCATTTCATTGAGATACACGCATTGGCAGTGTATCAACCAAAGTTCATTCACTGCTCCAAGGCATTCAGTGAATCTTTGGAACCTATCTTACAACTTGCTGAACTCATTGAGATAAGGACTTTACCACTTTCTCAATTCATTGAGATAAACACATTGGCAGAATTTCAGCCACATTGCATTCACTACTCGAAGGTATTCAGAGAAACCTTGGATCCTATTGCGGATTTCTTCCAACTTGCTGAAGTCATCGAGATAAGAACTTTACCATTAACTCATTTCATTGAGCTACACACACTGGCAAAATATCAGCCAAATGGCATTCACTGCTCCAAGGTATTGCGAGAAACTTTGGAAGCTATTGTGGATTTCTTCCAATTTGCTGGACTGAATGAGATAAAAACTTGACCACTTTCTCATTTCATTGTGATACACAAACTGTGGGAGTATCAACCAAATGTAATTCACTACTCGCAGGCATTCAGTGAATCTTTGGCAACTATTGGGGATTTCTTTCAACTTGCTGAACTCATAGAGATAAGGACTTTACCACTTTCTCATTGCATTGAGATAAACACATTGGCAGAATATCAGCCCAATGGCATACGCTGCTGGAAGGAATTCAGAGAATATTTGGAACTTTACCACTATCTGATTTCATTGAGATACACACACTGGCAGAATATCAGACAAATGACATTCACTGCTCGAAGGTATTCAGAGAAACTTTGGAACCGATTGTGGATTTCTTGCAACTTGCTGAACTCGTGGAGACAAAGACTTTCTCATTTCATTGAGATACACGCATTGGCAGAGCCACTTTCTCATTTCATTGAGATACACGCATTGGCAGTGTATCAACCAAAGTTCATTCACTGCTCCAAGGCATTCAGTGAATCTTTGGAACCTATTGGGGATATCTTACAACTTGCTGAACTCATTGAGATAAGGACTTTACCACTTTCTCAATTCATTGAGATAAACACATTGGCAGAATTTCAGCCAAATTGCATTCACTGCTCGAAGGATTTCAGAGAAACCTTGGAACCTATTGTGGATTTCCCCCAACTTGCTGATCTCATCGAGATAAGCACTATACAACTTTCTCATTTCATTGAGATACACGCATTGGCAGAATATCAGCCAATTTGCATTCACTACTCGAAGGTATTCAGAGAAACTTTGGAACCTATTGCGAATTTCTTCCAACTTGCTGAAGTGATCGAGATAAGAACTTGACCATTATCTCACTTCATTGAGATACACACACTGGCAGAATATCAAACAAATGGCATTCAGTGATCGAAGGTTTTCAGAGAAACTTTGGAACCGATTGTGGATTTCTTGCAACTTGCTGAACTCGTGGAGACAAAGACTTTACCACTTTCTCATTTCATTCAGATACACGCATTGGCAGTGTATCAACCAAAGTTCAGACAAATGACATTCACTGCTCGAAGGTATTCAGAGAAACTTTGGAACCGATTGTGGATTTCAATTTGCAACTTGCTGAACTCGTGGAGTCAAAGACTTTCTCATTTCATTGAGATACACGCATTGGCAGAGTATCAACCAAAGTTCATTCACTGCTCCAAGGCATTCAGTGAATCTTTGGAACCTATTGGGGATATCTTACAACTTGTTGAACTCATTGAGATAAGGACTTTACCACTTTCTCAATTCATTGAGATAAACACATTGGCAGAATTTCAGCCAAATTGCTCGAAGGAATTCAGAGAAACCTTAGAACCTATTGTGGATTTCCCCCAACTTGCTGAACTCACCGAGACAAACACTTTGCGACCTTCTCATTCCATTGAGATACACACATGGGCAGAATAACAGGCAAATGGCATTCACTGCTCGATGGTATTCAGAGACATTTTGGAACATTTTGTGGATTTCCTCCAACTTGCTGATCTCATCGAGATAAGCACTATACAACTTTCTCACTGCATTGAGATACACGCATTGGCAGAATATCAGCCAATTTGCATTCACTACTCGAAGGTATTCAGAGAAACTTTGGAACCTATTGCGAATTTCTTCCAACTTGCTGAAGTGATCGAGATAAGAACTTGACCATTATCTCACTTCATTGAGATACACACACTGGCAGAATATCAAACAAATGGCATTCAGTGTTCGAAGGTTTTCAGAGAAACTTTGGAACCGATTGTTGATTTCTTGCAACTTGCTGAACTCGTGGAGACAAAGAATTTACCACTTTCTCATTTCATTGAGATACACGCATTGGCAGTGTATCAACCAAAGTTCATTCACTGCTCCAAGGCATTCAGTCAATCTTCGGAACCTATTGGGGGTATCTTACAACTTGCTGAACTCATTGAGATAAGGAATTTACCACTTTCTCAATTCATTGAGATAAACACATTGGCAGAATTTCAGCCAAATTGCATTCACTACTCGAAGGTATTCAGAGAAACTATGGAACCTATTGCGGATTTCTTCCAACTTGCTGAAGTCATAGAGATAAGGACATTACCACTTTGAGATAAACACATTGGCAGAATATCAGCCCAATGGCATACGCTGCTGGAAGGAATTCAGAGAATATTTGGAACTTTACCACTATCTGATTTCATTGAGATACACACACTGGCAGAATATCAGACAAATGACATTCACTGCTCGAAGGTATTCAGAGAAACTTTGGAACCGATTGTGGATTTCTTGCAACTTGCTGAACTCGTGGAGAAAAAAGACTTTCTCATTTCATTGAGATACACGCATTGGCAGAGTATCAACCAAAGTTCATTCACTGCTCCAAGGCATTCAGTGAATCTTTGGAACCTATTGGGGATATCTTACAACTTGTTGAACTCATTGAGATAAGGACTTTACCACTTTCTCAATTCATTGAGATAAACACATTGGCAGAATTTCAGCCAAATTGCTCGAAGGAATTCAGAGAAACCTTAGAACCTATTGTGGATTTCCCCCAACTTGCTGAACTCACCGAGACAAACACTTTGCGACCTTCTCATTCCATTGAGATACACACATGGGCAGAATAACAGGCAAATGGCATTCACTGCTCGATGGTATTCAGAGACATTTTGGAACATTTTGTGGATTTCCCCCAACTTGCTGATCTCATCGAGATAAGCACTATACAACTTTCTCATTTCATTGAGATACACGCATTGGCAGAATATCAGCCAATTTGCATTCACTACTCGAAGGTATTCAGAGAAACTTTGGAACCTATTGCGAATTTCTTCCAACTTGCTGAAGTGATCGAGATAAGAACTTGACCATTATCTCACTTCATTGAGATACACACATTGGCAGAATATCAAACAAATGGCATTCAGTGTTCGAAGGTTTTCAGAGAAACTTTGGAACCGATTGTGGATTTCTTGCAACTTGCTGAACTCGTGGAGACAAAGACTTTACCACTTTCTCATTTCATTGAGATACACGCATTGGCAGTGTATCAACCAAAGTTCATTCACTGCTCCAAGGCATTCAGTGAATCTTCGGAACCTATTGGGGATATCTTACAACTTGCTGAACTCATTGAGATAAGGACTTTACCACTTTCTCAATTCATTGAGATAAACACATTGGCAGAATTTCAGCCAAATTGCATTCACTACTCGAAGGTATTCAGAGAAACTATGGAACCTATTGCGGATTTCTTCCAACTTGCTGAAGTCTTCGAGATAAGAACTTTACCATTAACTCATTTCATTGAGCTACACACACTGGCAAAATATCAGCCAAATGGCATTCACTGCTCCAAGGTATTGCGAGAAACTTTGGAAGCTATTGTGGATTTCTTCCAATTTGCTTGACTGAATGAGATAAAAACTTGACCACTTTCTCATTTCATTGTGATACACATACTGTGGGAGTATCAACCAAATGTAATTCACTACTCGCAGGCATTCAGTGAATCTTTGGCACCTAGTTGATTTCTTTCAACTTGCTGAACTCATAGAGATAAGGACTTTACCACTTTCTCATTGCATTGAGATAAACACATTGGCAGAATATCAGCCCAATGGCATACGCTGCTGGAAGGAATTCAGAGAATATTTGGAACTTTACCACTATCTGATTTCATTGAGATACACACACTGGCAAAATATCAGACAAATGACATTCACTGCTCGAAGGTATTCAGAGAAACTTTGGAACCGATTGTGGATTTCTTGCAACTTGCTGAACTCGTGGAGACAAAGACATTACTACTTTCTCATTTCATTGAGATACACGCATTGGCAGAGTATCAACCAAAGTTCATTCACTGCTCCAAGGCATTCAGTGAATCTTTGGAACCTATTGGGGATATCTTACAACTTGTTGAACTCATTGAGATAAGGACTTTACCACTTTCTCAATTCATTGAGATAAACACATTGGCAGAATTTCAGCCAAATTGCTCGAAGGAATTCAGAGAAACCTTAGAACCTATTGTGGATTTCCCCCAACTTGCTGAACTCACCGAGACAAACACTTTGCGACCTTCTCATTCCATTGAGATACACACATGGGCAGAATAACAGGCAAATGGCATTCACTGCTCGATGGTATTCAGAGACATTTTGGAACATTTTGTGGATTTCCTCCAACTTGCTGATCTCATCGAGATAAGCACTATACAACTTTCTCACTGCATTGAGATACACGCATTGGCAGAATATCAGCCAATTTGCATTCACTACTCGAAGGTATTCAGAGAAACTTTGGAACCTATTGCGAATTTCTTCCAACTTGCTGAAGTGATCGAGATAAGAACTTGACCATTATCTCACTTCATTGAGATACACACACTGGCAGAATATCAAACAAATGGCATTCAGTGTTCGAAGGTTTTCAGAGAAACTTTGGAACCGATTGTTGATTTCTTGCAACTTGCTGAACTCGTGGAGACAAAGAATTTACCACTTTCTCATTTCATTGAGATACACGCATTGGCAGTGTATCAACCAAAGTTCATTCACTGCTCCAAGGCATTCAGTCAATCTTCGGAACCTATTGGGGGTATCTTACAACTTGCTGAACTCATTGAGATAAGGAATTTACCACTTTCTCAATTCATTGAGATAAACACATTGGCAGAATTTCAGCCAAATTGCATTCACTACTCGAAGGTATTCAGAGAAACTATGGAACCTATTGCGGATTTCTTCCAACTTGCTGAAGTCATAGAGATAAGGACATTACCACTTTGAGATAAACACATTGGCAGAATATCAGCCCAATGGCATACGCTGCTGGAAGGAATTCGGAGAATATTTGGAACTTTACCACTATCTGATTTCATTGAGATACACACACTGGCAGAATATCAGACAAATGACATTCACTGCTCGAAGGTATTCAGAGAAACTTTGGAACCGATTGTGGATTTCTTGCAACTTGCTGAACTCGTGGAGAAAAAAGACTTTCTCATTTCATTGAGATACACGCATTGGCAGAGTATCAACCAAAGTTCATTCACTGCTCCAAGGCATTCAGTGAATCTTTGGAACCTATTGGGGATATCTTACAACTTGTTGAACTCATTGAGATAAGGACTTTACCACTTTCTCAATTCATTGAGATAAACACATTGGCAGAATTTCAGCCAAATTGCATTCACTACTCGAAGGTATTCAGAGAAACTATGGAACCTATTGCGGATTTCTTCCAACTTGCTGAAGTCTTCGAGATAAGAACTTTACCATTAACTCATTTCATTGAGCTACACACACTGGCAAAATATCAGCCAAATGGCATTCACTGCTCCAAGGTATTGCGAGAAACTTTGGAAGCTATTGTGGATTTCTTCCAATTTGCTTGACTGAATGAGATAAAAACTTGACCACTTTCTCATTTCATTGTGATACACATACTGTGGGAGTATCAACCAAATGTAATTCACTACTCGCAGGCATTCAGTGAATCTTTGGCACCTAGTTGATTTCTTTCAACTTGCTGAACTCATAGAGATAAGGACTTTACCACTTTCTCATTGCATTGAGATAAACACATTGGCAGAATATCAGCCCAATGGCATACGCTGCTGGAAGGAATTCAGAGAATATTTGGAACTTTACCACTATCTGATTTCATTGAGATACACACACTGGCAAAATATCAGACAAATGACATTCACTGCTCGAAGGTATTCAGAGAAACTTTGGAACCGATTGTGGATTTCTTGCAACTTGCTGAACTCGTGGAGACAAAGACATTACTACTTTCTCATTTCATTGAGATACACGCATTGGCAGAGTATCAACCAAAGTTCATTCACTGCTCCAAGGCATTCAGTGAATCTTTGGAACCTATTGGGGATATCTTACAACTTGTTGAACTCATTGAGATAAGGACTTTACCACTTTCTCAATTCATTGAGATAAACACATTGGCAGAATTTCAGCCAAATTGCTCGAAGGAATTCAGAGAAACCTTAGAACCTATTGTGGATTTCCCCCAACTTGCTGAACTCACCGAGACAAACACTTTGCGACCTTCTCATTCCATTGAGATACACACATGGGCAGAATAACAGGCAAATGGCATTCACTGCTCGATGGTATTCAGAGACATTTTGGAACATTTTGTGGATTTCCTCCAACTTGCTGATCTCATCGAGATAAGCACTATACAACTTTCTCACTGCATTGAGATACACGCATTGGCAGAATATCAGCCAATTTGCATTCACTACTCGAAGGTATTCAGAGAAACTTTGGAACCTATTGCGAATTTCTTCCAACTTGCTGAAGTGATCGAGATAAGAACTTGACCATTATCTCACTTCATTGAGATACACACACTGGCAGAATATCAAACAAATGGCATTCAGTGTTCGAAGGTTTTCAGAGAAACTTTGGAACCGATTGTTGATTTCTTGCAACTTGCTGAACTCGTGGAGACAAAGAATTTACCACTTTCTCATTTCATTGAGATACACGCATTGGCAGTGTATCAACCAAAGTTCATTCACTGCTCCAAGGCATTCAGTCAATCTTCGGAACCTATTGGGGGTATCTTACAACTTGCTGAACTCATTGAGATAAGGAATTTACCACTTTCTCAATTCATTGAGATAAACACATTGGCAGAATTTCAGCCAAATTGCATTCACTACTCGAAGGTATTCAGAGAAACTATGGAACCTATTGCGGATTTCTTCCAACTTGCTGAAGTCATAGAGATAAGGACATTACCACTTTGAGATAAACACATTGGCAGAATATCAGCCCAATGGCATACGCTGCTGGAAGGAATTCAGAGAATATTTGGAACTTTACCACTATCTGATTTCATTGAGATACACACACTGGCAGAATATCAGACAAATGACATTCACTGCTCGAAGGTATTCAGAGAAACTTTGGAACCGATTGTGGATTTCTTGCAACTTGCTGAACTCGTGGAGAAAAAAGACTTTCTCATTTCATTGAGATACACGCATTGGCAGAGTATCAACCAAAGTTCATTCACTGCTCCAAGGCATTCAGTGAATCTTTGGAACCTATTGGGGATATCTTACAACTTGTTGAACTCATTGAGATAAGGACTTTACCACTTTCTCAATTCATTGAGATAAACACATTGGCAGAATTTCAGCCAAATTGCTCGAAGGAATTCAGAGAAACCTTAGAACCTATTGTGGATTTCCCCCAACTTGCTGAACTCACCGAGACAAACACTTTGCGACCTTCTCATTCCATTGAGATACACACATGGGCAGAATAAGAGCCAAATGGCATTCACTGCTCGATGGTATTCAGAGACATTTTGGAACATTTTGTGGATTTCCCCCAACTTGCTGATCTCATCGAGATAAGCACTATACAACTTTCTCATTTCATTGAGATACACGCATTGGCAGAATATCAGCCAATTTGCATTCACTACTCGAAGGTATTCAGAGAAACTTTGGAACCTATTGCGAATTTCTTCCAACTTGCTGAAGTGATCGAGATAAGAACTTGACCATTATCTCACTTCATTGAGATACACACACTGGCAGAATATCAAACAAATGGCATTCAGTGTTCGAAGGTTTTCAGAGAAACTTTGGAACCGATTGTTGATTTCTTGCAACTTGCTGAACTCGTGGAGACAAAGACTTTACCACTTTCTCATTTCATTGAGATACACGCATTGGCAGTGTATCAACCAAAGTTCATTCACTGCTCCAAGGCATTCAGTGAATCTTTGGAACCTATCTTACAACTTGCTGAACTCATTGAGATAAGGACTTTACCACTTTCTCAATTCATTGAGATAAACACATTGGCAGAATTTCAGCCACATTGCATTCACTACTCGAAGGTATTCAGAGAAACCTTGGATCCTATTGCGGATTTCTTCCAACTTGCTGAAGTCATCGAGATAAGAACTTTACCATTAACTCATTTCATTGAGCTACACACACTGGCAAAATATCAGCCAAATGGCATTCACTGCTCCAAGGTATTGCGAGAAACTTTGGAAGCTATTGTGGATTTCTTCCAATTTGCTGGACTGAATGAGATAAAAACTTGACCACTTTCTCATTTCATTGTGATACACAAACTGTGGGAGTATCAACCAAATGTAATTCACTACTCGCAGGCATTCAGTGAATCTTTGGCAACTATTGGGGATTTCTTTCAACTTGCTGAACTCATAGAGATAAGGACTTTACCACTTTCTCATTGCATTGAGATAAACACATTGGCAGAATATCAGCCCAATGGCATACGCTGCTGGAAGGAATTCAGAGAATATTTGGAACTTTACCACTATCTGATTTCATTGAGATACACACACTGGCAGAATATCAGACAAATGACATTCACTGCTCGAAGGTATTCAGAGAAACTTTGGAACCGATTGTGGATTTCTTGCAACTTGCTGAACTCGTGGAGACAAAGACTTTCTCATTTCATTGAGATACACGCATTGGCAGAGCCACTTTCTCATTTCATTGAGATACACGCATTGGCAGTGTATCAACCAAAGTTCATTCACTGCTCCAAGGCATTCAGTGAATCTTTGGAACCTATTGGGGATATCTTACAACTTGCTGAACTCATTGAGATAAGGACTTTACCACTTTCTCAATTCATTGAGATAAACACATTGGCAGAATTTCAGCCAAATTGCATTCACTGCTCGAAGGATTTCAGAGAAACCTTGGAACCTATTGTGGATTTCCCCCAACTTGCTGATCTCATCGAGATAAGCACTATACAACTTTCTCATTTCATTGAGATACACGCATTGGCAGAATATCAGCCAATTTGCATTCACTACTCGAAGGTATTCAGAGAAACTTTGGAACCTATTGCGAATTTCTTCCAACTTGCTGAAGTGATCGAGATAAGAACTTGACCATTATCTCACTTCATTGAGATACACACACTGGCAGAATATCAAACAAATGGCATTCAGTGATCGAAGGTTTTCAGAGAAACTTTGGAACCGATTGTGGATTTCTTGCAACTTGCTGAACTCGTGGAGACAAAGACTTTACCACTTTCTCATTTCATTCAGATACACGCATTGGCAGTGTATCAACCAAAGTTCAGACAAATGACATTCACTGCTCGAAGGTATTCAGAGAAACTTTGGAACCGATTGTGGATTTCTTGCAACTTGCTGAACTCGTGGAGTCAAAGACTTTCTCATTTCATTGAGATACACGCATTGGCAGAGTATCAACCAAAGTTCATTCACTGCTCCAAGGCATTCAGTGAATCTTTGGAACCTATTGGGGATATCTTACAACTTGTTGAACTCATTGAGATAAGGACTTTACCACTTTCTCAATTCATTGAGATAAACACATTGGCAGAATTTCAGCCAAATTGCTCGAAGGAATTCAGAGAAACCTTAGAACCTATTGTGGATTTCCCCCAACTTGCTGAACTCACCGAGACAAACACTTTGCGACCTTCTCATTCCATTGAGATACACACATGGGCAGAATAACAGGCAAATGGCATTCACTGCTCGATGGTATTCAGAGACATTTTGGAACATTTTGTGAATTTCCACCAACTTGCTGATCTCATCGAGATAAGCACGATACAACTTTCTCACTGCATTGAGATACACGCATTGGCAGAATATCAGCCAATTTGCATTCACTACTCGAAGGTATTCAGAGAAACTTTGGAACCTATTGCGAATTTCTTCCAACTTGCTGAAGTGATCGAGATAAGAACTTGACCATTATCTCACTTCATTGAGATACACACACTGGCAGAATATCAAACAAATGGCATTCAGTGTTCGAAGGTTTTCAGAGAAACTTTGGAACCGATTGTGGATTTCTTGCAACTTGCTGAACTCGTGGAGACAAAGACTTTACCACTTTCTCATTTCATTGAGATACACGCATTGGCAGTGTATCAACCAAAGTTCATTCACTGCTCCAAGGCATTCAGTGAATCTTCGGAACCTATTGGGGATATCTTACAACTTGCTGAACTCATTGAGATAAGGACTTTACCACTTTCTCAATTCATTGAGATAAACACATTGGCAGAATTTCAGCCAAATTGCATTCACTACTCGAAGGTATTCAGAGAAACTATGGAACCTATTGCGGATTTCTTCCAACTTGCTGAAGTCTTCGAGATAAGAACTTTACCATTAACTCATTTCATTGAGCTACACACACTGGCAAAATATCAGCCAAATGGCATTCACTGCTCCAAGGTATTGCGAGAAACTTTGGAAGCTATTGTGGATTTCTTCCAATTTGCTTGACTGAATGAGATAAAAACTTGACCACTTTCTCATTTCATTGTGATACACATACTGTGGGAGTATCAACCAAATGTAATTCACTACTCGCAGGCATTCAGTGAATCTTTGGCACCTAGTTGATTTCTTTCAACTTGCTGAACTCATAGAGATAAGGACTTTACCACTTTCTCATTGCATTGAGATAAACACATTGGCAGAATATCAGCCCAATGGCATACGCTGCTGGAAGGAATTCAGAGAATATTTGGAACTTTACCACTATCTGATTTCATTGAGATACACACACTGGCAAAATATCAGACAAATGACATTCACTGCTCGAAGGTATTCAGAGAAACTTTGGAACCGATTGTGGATTTCTTGCAACTTGCTGAACTCGTGGAGACAAAGACATTACTACTTTCTCATTTCATTGAGATACACGCATTGGCAGAGTATCAACCAAAGTTCATTCACTGCTCCAAGGCATTCAGTGAATCTTTGGAACCTATTGGGGATATCTTACAACTTGCTGAACTCATTGAGATAAGGACTTTACCACTTTCTCAATTCATTGAGATAAACACATTGGCAGAATTTCAGCCAAATTGCTCGAAGGAATTCAGAGAAACCTTAGAACCTATTGTGGATTTCCCCCAACTTGCTGAACTCACCGAGACAAACACTTTGCGACCTTCTCATTCCATTGAGATACACACATGGGCAGAATAACAGGCAAATGGCATTCACTGCTCGATGGTATTCAGAGACATTTTGGAACATTTTGTGGATTTCCTCCAACTTGCTGATCTCATCGAGATAAGCACTATACAACTTTCTCACTGCATTGAGATACACGCATTGGCAGAATATCAGCCAATTTGCATTCACTACTCGAAGGTATTCAGAGAAACTTTGGAACCTATTGCGAATTTCTTCCAACTTGCTGAAGTGATCGAGATAAGAACTTGACCATTATCTCACTTCATTGAGATACACACACTGGCAGAATATCAAACAAATGGCATTCAGTGTTCGAAGGTTTTCAGAGAAACTTTGGAACCGATTGTTGATTTCTTGCAACTTGCTGAACTCGTGGAGACAAAGAATTTACCACTTTCTCATTTCATTGAGATACACGCATTGGCAGTGTATCAACCAAAGTTCATTCACTGCTCCAAGGCATTCAGTCAATCTTCGGAACCTATTGGGGGTATCTTACAACTTGCTGAACTCATTGAGATAAGGAATTTACCACTTTCTCAATTCATTGAGATAAACACATTGGCAGAATTTCAGCCAAATTGCATTCACTACTCGAAGGTATTCAGAGAAACTATGGAACCTATTGCGGATTTCTTCCAACTTGCTGAAGTCATAGAGATAAGGACATTACCACTTTGAGATAAACACATTGGCAGAATATCAGCCCAATGGCATACGCTGCTGGAAGGAATTCAGAGAATATTTGGAACTTTACCACTATCTGATTTCATTGAGATACACACACTGGCAGAATATCAGACAAATGACATTCACTGCTCGAAGGTATTCAGAGAAACTTTGGAACCGATTGTGGATTTCTTGCAACTTGCTGAACTCGTGGAGAAAAAAGACTTTCTCATTTCATTGAGATACACGCATTGGCAGAGTATCAACCAAAGTTCATTCACTGCTCCAAGGCATTCAGTGAATCTTTGGAACCTATTGGGGATATCTTACAACTTGTTGAACTCATTGAGATAAGGACTTTACCACTTTCTCAATTCATTGAGATAAACACATTGGCAGAATTTCAGCCAAATTGCTCGAAGGAATTCAGAGAAACCTTAGAACCTATTGTGGATTTCCCCCAACTTGCTGAACTCACCGAGACAAACACTTTGCGACCTTCTCATTCCATTGAGATACACACATGGGCAGAATAAGAGCCAAATGGCATTCACTGCTCGATGGTATTCAGAGACATTTTGGAACATTTTGTGGATTTCCCCCAACTTGCTGATCTCATCGAGATAAGCACTATACAACTTTCTCATTTCATTGAGATACACGCATTGGCAGAATATCAGCCAATTTGCATTCACTACTCGAAGGTATTCAGAGAAACTTTGGAACCTATTGCGAATTTCTTCCAACTTGCTGAAGTGATCGAGATAAGAACTTGACCATTATCTCACTTCATTGAGATACACACACTGGCAGAATATCAAACAAATGGCATTCAGTGTTCGAAGGTTTTCAGAGAAACTTTGGAACCGATTGTTGATTTCTTGCAACTTGCTGAACTCGTGGAGACAAAGACTTTACCACTTTCTCATTTCATTGAGATACACGCATTGGCAGTGTATCAACCAAAGTTCATTCACTGCTCCAAGGCATTCAGTGAATCTTTGGAACCTATCTTACAACTTGCTGAACTCATTGAGATAAGGACTTTACCACTTTCTCAATTCATTGAGATAAACACATTGGCAGAATTTCAGCCACATTGCATTCACTACTCGAAGGTATTCAGAGAAACCTTGGATCCTATTGCGGATTTCTTCCAACTTGCTGAAGTCATCGAGATAAGAACTTTACCATTAACTCATTTCATTGAGCTACACACACTGGCAAAATATCAGCCAAATGGCATTCACTGCTCCAAGGTATTGCGAGAAACTTTGGAAGCTATTGTGGATTTCTTCCAATTTGCTGGACTGAATGAGATAAAAACTTGACCACTTTCTCATTTCATTGTGATACACAAACTGTGGGAGTATCAACCAAATGTAATTCACTACTCGCAGGCATTCAGTGAATCTTTGGCAACTATTGGGGATTTCTTTCAACTTGCTGAACTCATAGAGATAAGGACTTTACCACTTTCTCATTGCATTGAGATAAACACATTGGCAGAATATCAGCCCAATGGCATACGCTGCTGGAAGGAATTCAGAGAATATTTGGAACTTTACCACTATCTGATTTCATTGAGATACACACACTGGCAGAATATCAGACAAATGACATTCACTGCTCGAAGGTATTCAGAGAAACTTTGGAACCGATTGTGGATTTCTTGCAACTTGCTGAACTCGTGGAGACAAAGACTTTCTCATTTCATTGAGATACACGCATTGGCAGAGCCACTTTCTCATTTCATTGAGATACACGCATTGGCAGTGTATCAACCAAAGTTCATTCACTGCTCCAAGGCATTCAGTGAATCTTTGGAACCTATTGGGGATATCTTACAACTTGCTGAACTCATTGAGATAAGGACTTTACCACTTTCTCAATTCATTGAGATAAACACATTGGCAGAATTTCAGCCAAATTGCATTCACTGCTCGAAGGATTTCAGAGAAACCTTGGAACCTATTGTGGATTTCCCCCAACTTGCTGATCTCATCGAGATAAGCACTATACAACTTTCTCATTTCATTGAGATACACGCATTGGCAGAATATCAGCCAATTTGCATTCACTACTCGAAGGTATTCAGAGAAACTTTGGAACCTATTGCGAATTTCTTCCAACTTGCTGAAGTGATCGAGATAAGAACTTGACCATTATCTCACTTCATTGAGATACACACACTGGCAGAATATCAAACAAATTGCATTCAGTGATCGAAGGTTTTCAGAGAAACTTTGGAACCGATTGTGGATTTCTTGCAACTTGCTGAACTCGTGGAGACAAAGACTTTACCACTTTCTCATTTCATTCAGATACACGCATTGGCAGTGTATCAACCAAAGTTCAGACAAATGACATTCACTGCTCGAAGGTATTCAGAGAAACTTTGGAACCGATCGTGGATTTCTTGCAACTTGCTGAACTCGTGGAGTCAAAGACTTTCTCATTTCATTGAGATACACGCATTGGCAGAGTATCAACCAAAGTTCATTCACTGCTCCAAGGCATTCAGTGAATCTTTGGAACCTATTGGGGATATCTTACAACTTGTTGAACTCATTGAGATAAGGACTTTACCACTTTCTCAATTCATTGAGATAAACACATTGGCAGAATTTCAGCCAAATTGCTCGAAGGAATTCAGAGAAACCTTAGAACCTATTGTGGATTTCCCCCAACTTGCTGAACTCACCGAGACAAACACTTTGCGACCTTCTCATTCCATTGAGATACACACATGGGCAGAATAACAGGCAAATGGCATTCACTGCTCGATGGTATTCAGAGACATTTTGGAACATTTTGTGAATTTCCACCAACTTGCTGATCTCATCGAGATAAGCACGATACAACTTTCTCACTGCATTGAGATACACGCATTGGCAGAATATCAGCCAATTTGCATTCACTACTCGAAGGTATTCAGAGAAACTTTGGAACCTATTGCGAATTTCTTCCAACTTGCTGAAGTGATCGAGATAAGAACTTGACCATTATCTCACTTCATTGAGATACACACACTGGCAGAATATCACACAAATGGCATTCAGTGTTCGAAGGTTTTCAGAGAAACTTTGGAACCGATTGTGGATTTCTTGCAACTTGCTGAACTCGTGGAGACAAAGACTTTACCACTTTCTCATTTCATTGAGATACACGCATTGGCAGTGTATCAACCAAAGTTCATTCACTGCTCCAAGGCATTCAGTGAATCTTCGGAACCTATTGGGGATATCTTACAACTTGCTGAACTCATTGAGATAAGGACTTTACCACTTTCTCAATTCATTGAGATAAACACATTGGCAGAATTTCAGCCAAATTGCATTCACTACTCGAAGGTATTCAGAGAAACTATGGAACCTATTGCGGATTTCTTCCAACTTGCTGAAGTCTTCGAGATAAGAACTTTACCATTAACTCATTTCATTGAGCTACACACACTGGCAAAATATCAGCCAAATGGCATTCACTGCTCCAAGGTATTGCGAGAAACTTTGGAAGCTATTGTGGATTTCTTCCAATTTGCTTGACTGAATGAGATAAAAACTTGACCACTTTCTCATTTCATTGTGATACACATACTGTGGGAGTATCAACCAAATGTAATTCACTACTCGCAGGCATTCAGTGAATCTTTGGCACCTGGTTGATTTCTTTCAACTTGCTGAACTCATAGAGATAAGGACTTTACCACTTTCTCATTGCATTGAGATAAACACATTGGCAGAATATCAGCCCAATGGCATACGCTGCTGGAAGGAATTCAGAGAATATTTGGAACTTTACCACTATCTGATTTCATTGAGATACACACACTGGCAAAATATCAGACAAATGACATTCACTGCTCGAAGGTATTCAGAGAAACTTTGGAACCGATTGTGGATTTCTTGCAACTTGCTGAACTCGTGGAGACAAAGACATTACTACTTTCTCATTTCATTGAGATACACGCATTGGCAGAGTATCAACCAAAGTTCATTCACTGCTCCAAGGCATTCAGTGAATCTTTGGAACCTATTGGGGATATCTTACAACTTGTTGAACTCATTGAGATAAGGACTTTACCACTTTCTCAATTCATTGAGATAAACACATTGGCAGAATTTCAGCCAAATTGCTCGAAGGAATTCAGAGAAACCTTAGAACCTATTGTGGATTTCCCCCAACTTGCTGAACTCACCGAGACAAACACTTTGCGACCTTCTCATTCCATTGAGATACACACATGGGCAGAATAACAGGCAAATGGCATTCACTGCTCGATGGTATTCAGAGACATTTTGGAACATTTTGTGGATTTCCTCCAACTTGCTGATCTCATCGAGATAAGCACTATACAACTTTCTCACTGCATTGAGATACACGCATTGGCAGAATATCAGCCAATTTGCATTCACTACTCGAAGGTATTCAGAGAAACTTTGGAACCTATTGCGAATTTCTTCCAACTTGCTGAAGTGATCGAGATAAGAACTTGACCATTATCTCACTTCATTGAGATACACACACTGGCAGAATATCAAACAAATGGCATTCAGTGTTCGAAGGTTTTCAGAGAAACTTTGGAACCGATTGTTGATTTCTTGCAACTTGCTGAACTCGTGGAGACAAAGAATTTACCACTTTCTCATTTCATTGAGATACACGCATTGGCAGTGTATCAACCAAAGTTCATTCACTGCTCCAAGGCATTCAGTCAATCTTCGGAACCTATTGGGGGTATCTTACAACTTGCTGAACTCATTGAGATAAGGAATTTACCACTTTCTCAATTCATTGAGATAAACACATTGGCAGAATTTCAGCCAAATTGCATTCACTACTCGAAGGTATTCAGAGAAACTATGGAACCTATTGCGGATTTCTTCCAACTTGCTGAAGTCATAGAGATAAGGACATTACCACTTTGAGATAAACACATTGGCAGAATATCAGCCCAATGGCATACGCTGCTGGAAGGAATTCAGAGAATATTTGGAACTTTACCACTATCTGATTTCATTGAGATACACACACTGGCAGAATATCAGACAAATGACATTCACTGCTCGAAGGTATTCAGAGAAACTTTGGAACCGATTGTGGATTTCTTGCAACTTGCTGAACTCGTGGAGAAAAAAGACTTTCTCATTTCATTGAGATACACGCATTGGCAGAGTATCAACCAAAGTTCATTCACTGCTCCAAGGCATTCAGTGAATCTTTGGAACCTATTGGGGATATCTTACAACTTGTTGAACTCATTGAGATAAGGACTTTACCACTTTCTCAATTCATTGAGATAAACACATTGGCAGAATTTCAGCCAAATTGCTCGAAGGAATTCAGAGAAACCTTAGAACCTATTGTGGATTTCCCCCAACTTGCTGAACTCACCGAGACAAACACTTTGCGACCTTCTCATTCCATTGAGATACACACATGGGCAGAATAAGAGCCAAATGGCATTCACTGCTCGATGGTATTCAGAGACATTTTGGAACATTTTGTGGATTTCCCCCAACTTGCTGATCTCATCGAGATAAGCACTATACAACTTTCTCATTTCATTGAGATACACGCATTGGCAGAATATCAGCCAATTTGCATTCACTACTCGAAGGTATTCAGAGAAACTTTGGAACCTATTGCGAATTTCTTCCAACTTGCTGAAGTGATCGAGATAAGAACTTGACCATTATCTCACTTCATTGAGATACACACACTGGCAGAATATCAAACAAATGGCATTCAGTGTTCGAAGGTTTTCAGAGAAACTTTGGAACCGATTGTTGATTTCTTGCAACTTGCTGAACTCGTGGAGACAAAGACTTTACCACTTTCTCATTTCATTGAGATACACGCATTGGCAGTGTATCAACCAAAGTTCATTCACTGCTCCAAGGCATTCAGTGAATCTTTGGAACCTATCTTACAACTTGCTGAACTCATTGAGATAAGGACTTTACCACTTTCTCAATTCATTGAGATAAACACATTGGCAGAATTTCAGCCACATTGCATTCACTACTCGAAGGTATTCAGAGAAACCTTGGATCCTATTGCGGATTTCTTCCAACTTGCTGAAGTCATCGAGATAAGAACTTTACCATTAACTCATTTCATTGAGCTACACACACTGGCAAAATATCAGCCAAATGGCATTCACTGCTCCAAGGTATTGCGAGAAACTTTGGAAGCTATTGTGGATTTCTTCCAATTTGCTGGACTGAATGAGATAAAAACTTGACCACTTTCTCATTTCATTGTGATACACAAACTGTGGGAGTATCAACCAAATGTAATTCACTACTCGCAGGCATTCAGTGAATCTTTGGCAACTATTGGGGATTTCTTTCAACTTGCTGAACTCATAGAGATAAGGACTTTACCACTTTCTCATTGCATTGAGATAAACACATTGGCAGAATATCAGCCCAATGGCATACGCTGCTGGAAGGAATTCAGAGAATATTTGGAACTTTACCACTATCTGATTTCATTGAGATACACACACTGGCAGAATATCAGACAAATGACATTCACTGCTCGAAGGTATTCAGAGAAACTTTGGAACCGATTGTGGATTTCTTGCAACTTGCTGAACTCGTGGAGACAAAGACTTTCTCATTTCATTGAGATACACGCATTGGCAGAGCCACTTTCTCATTTCATTGAGATACACGCATTGGCAGTGTATCAACCAAAGTTCATTCACTGCTCCAAGGCATTCAGTGAATCTTTGGAACCTATTGGGGATATCTTACAACTTGCTGAACTCATTGAGATAAGGACTTTACCACTTTCTCAATTCATTGAGATAAACACATTGGCAGAATTTCAGCCAAATTGCATTCACTGCTCGAAGGATTTCAGAGAAACCTTGGAACCTATTGTGGATTTCCCCCAACTTGCTGATCTCATCGAGATAAGCACTATACAACTTTCTCATTTCATTGAGATACACGCATTGGCAGAATATCAGCCAATTTGCATTCACTACTCGAAGGTATTCAGAGAAACTTTGGAACCTATTGCGAATTTCTTCCAACTTGCTGAAGTGATCGAGATAAGAACTTGACCATTATCTCACTTCATTGAGATACACACACTGGCAGAATATCAAACAAATTGCATTCAGTGATCGAAGGTTTTCAGAGAAACTTTGGAACCGATTGTGGATTTCTTGCAACTTGCTGAACTCGTGGAGACAAAGACTTTACCACTTTCTCATTTCATTCAGATACACGCATTGGCAGTGTATCAACCAAAGTTCAGACAAATGACATTCACTGCTCGAAGGTATTCAGAGAAACTTTGGAACCGATCGTGGATTTCTTGCAACTTGCTGAACTCGTGGAGTCAAAGACTTTCTCATTTCATTGAGATACACGCATTGGCAGAGTATCAACCAAAGTTCATTCACTGCTCCAAGGCATTCAGTGAATCTTTGGAACCTATTGGGGATATCTTACAACTTGTTGAACTCATTGAGATAAGGACTTTACCACTTTCTCAATTCATTGAGATAAACACATTGGCAGAATTTCAGCCAAATTGCTCGAAGGAATTCAGAGAAACCTTAGAACCTATTGTGGATTTCCCCCAACTTGCTGAACTCACCGAGACAAACACTTTGCGACCTTCTCATTCCATTGAGATACACACATGGGCAGAATAACAGGCAAATGGCATTCACTGCTCGATGGTATTCAGAGACATTTTGGAACATTTTGTGAATTTCCACCAACTTGCTGATCTCATCGAGATAAGCACGATACAACTTTCTCACTGCATTGAGATACACGCATTGGCAGAATATCAGCCAATTTGCATTCACTACTCGAAGGTATTCAGAGAAACTTTGGAACCTATTGCGAATTTCTTCCAACTTGCTGAAGTGATCGAGATAAGAACTTGACCATTATCTCACTTCATTGAGATACACACACTGGCAGAATATCACACAAATGGCATTCAGTGTTCGAAGGTTTTCAGAGAAACTTTGGAACCGATTGTGGATTTCTTGCAACTTGCTGAACTCGTGGAGACAAAGACTTTACCACTTTCTCATTTCATTGAGATACACGCATTGGCAGTGTATCAACCAAAGTTCATTCACTGCTCCAAGGCATTCAGTGAATCTTCGGAACCTATTGGGGATATCTTACAACTTGCTGAACTCATTGAGATAAGGACTTTACCACTTTCTCAATTCATTGAGATAAACACATTGGCAGAATTTCAGCCAAATTGCATTCACTACTCGAAGGTATTCAGAGAAACTATGGAACCTATTGCGGATTTCTTCCAACTTGCTGAAGTCTTCGAGATAAGAACTTTACCATTAACTCATTTCATTGAGCTACACACACTGGCAAAATATCAGCCAAATGGCATTCACTGCTCCAAGGTATTGCGAGAAACTTTGGAAGCTATTGTGGATTTCTTCCAATTTGCTTGACTGAATGAGATAAAAACTTGACCACTTTCTCATTTCATTGTGATACACATACTGTGGGAGTATCAACCAAATGTAATTCACTACTCGCAGGCATTCAGTGAATCTTTGGCACCTGGTTGATTTCTTTCAACTTGCTGAACTCATAGAGATAAGGACTTTACCACTTTCTCATTGCATTGAGATAAACACATTGGCAGAATATCAGCCCAATGGCATACGCTGCTGGAAGGAATTCAGAGAATATTTGGAACTTTACCACTATCTGATTTCATTGAGATACACACACTGGCAAAATATCAGACAAATGACATTCACTGCTCGAAGGTATTCAGAGAAACTTTGGAACCGATTGTGGATTTCTTGCAACTTGCTGAACTCGTGGAGACAAAGACATTACTACTTTCTCATTTCATTGAGATACACGCATTGGCAGAGTATCAACCAAAGTTCATTCACTGCTCCAAGGCATTCAGTGAATCTTTGGAACCTATTGGGGATATCTTACAACTTGTTGAACTCATTGAGATAAGGACTTTACCACTTTCTCAATTCATTGAGATAAACACATTGGCAGAATTTCAGCCAAATTGCTCGAAGGAATTCAGAGAAACCTTAGAACCTATTGTGGATTTCCCCCAACTTGCTGAACTCACCGAGACAAACACTTTGCGACCTTCTCATTCCATTGAGATACACACATGGGCAGAATAACAGGCAAATGGCATTCACTGCTCGATGGTATTCAGAGACATTTTGGAACATTTTGTGGATTTCCTCCAACTTGCTGATCTCATCGAGATAAGCACTATACAACTTTCTCACTGCATTGAGATACACGCATTGGCAGAATATCAGCCAATTTGCATTCACTACTCGAAGGTATTCAGAGAAACTTTGGAACCTATTGCGAATTTCTTCCAACTTGCTGAAGTGATCGAGATAAGAACTTGACCATTATCTCACTTCATTGAGATACACACACTGGCAGAATATCAAACAAATGGCATTCAGTGTTCGAAGGTTTTCAGAGAAACTTTGGAACCGATTGTTGATTTCTTGCAACTTGCTGAACTCGTGGAGACAAAGAATTTACCACTTTCTCATTTCATTGAGATACACGCATTGGCAGTGTATCAACCAAAGTTCATTCACTGCTCCAAGGCATTCAGTCAATCTTCGGAACCTATTGGGGGTATCTTACAACTTGCTGAACTCATTGAGATAAGGAATTTACCACTTTCTCAATTCATTGAGATAAACACATTGGCAGAATTTCAGCCAAATTGCATTCACTACTCGAAGGTATTCAGAGAAACTATGGAACCTATTGCGGATTTCTTCCAACTTGCTGAAGTCATAGAGATAAGGACATTACCACTTTGAGATAAACACATTGGCAGAATATCAGCCCAATGGCATACGCTGCTGGAAGGAATTCAGAGAATATTTGGAACTTTACCACTATCTGATTTCATTGAGATACACACACTGGCAGAATATCAGACAAATGACATTCACTGCTCGAAGGTATTCAGAGAAACTTTGGAACCGATTGTGGATTTCTTGCAACTTGCTGAACTCGTGGAGAAAAAAGACTTTCTCATTTCATTGAGATACACGCATTGGCAGAGTATCAACCAAAGTTCATTCACTGCTCCAAGGCATTCAGTGAATCTTTGGAACCTATTGGGGATATCTTACAACTTGTTGAACTCATTGAGATAAGGACTTTACCACTTTCTCAATTCATTGAGATAAACACATTGGCAGAATTTCAGCCAAATTGCTCGAAGGAATTCAGAGAAACCTTAGAACCTATTGTGGATTTCCCCCAACTTGCTGAACTCACCGAGACAAACACTTTGCGACCTTCTCATTCCATTGAGATACACACATGGGCAGAATAAGAGCCAAATGGCATTCACTGCTCGATGGTATTCAGAGACATTTTGGAACATTTTGTGGATTTCCCCCAACTTGCTGATCTCATCGAGATAAGCACTATACAACTTTCTCATTTCATTGAGATACACGCATTGGCAGAATATCAGCCAATTTGCATTCACTACTCGAAGGTATTCAGAGAAACTTTGGAACCTATTGCGAATTTCTTCCAACTTGCTGAAGTGATCGAGATAAGAACTTGACCATTATCTCACTTCATTGAGATACACACACTGGCAGAATATCAAACAAATGGCATTCAGTGTTCGAAGGTTTTCAGAGAAACTTTGGAACCGATTGTTGATTTCTTGCAACTTGCTGAACTCGTGGAGACAAAGACTTTACCACTTTCTCATTTCATTGAGATACACGCATTGGCAGTGTATCAACCAAAGTTCATTCACTGCTCCAAGGCATTCAGTGAATCTTTGGAACCTATCTTACAACTTGCTGAACTCATTGAGATAAGGACTTTACCACTTTCTCAATTCATTGAGATAAACACATTGGCAGAATTTCAGCCACATTGCATTCACTACTCGAAGGTATTCAGAGAAACCTTGGATCCTATTGCGGATTTCTTCCAACTTGCTGAAGTCATCGAGATAAGAACTTTACCATTAACTCATTTCATTGAGCTACACACACTGGCAAAATATCAGCCAAATGGCATTCACTGCTCCAAGGTATTGCGAGAAACTTTGGAAGCTATTGTGGATTTCTTCCAATTTGCTGGACTGAATGAGATAAAAACTTGACCACTTTCTCATTTCATTGTGATACACAAACTGTGGGAGTATCAACCAAATGTAATTCACTACTCGCAGGCATTCAGTGAATCTTTGGCAACTATTGGGGATTTCTTTCAACTTGCTGAACTCATAGAGATAAGGACTTTACCACTTTCTCATTGCATTGAGATAAACACATTGGCAGAATATCAGCCCAATGGCATACGCTGCTGGAAGGAATTCAGAGAATATTTGGAACTTTACCACTATCTGATTTCATTGAGATACACACACTGGCAGAATATCAGACAAATGACATTCACTGCTCGAAGGTATTCAGAGAAACTTTGGAACCGATTGTGGATTTCTTGCAACTTGCTGAACTCGTGGAGACAAAGACTTTCTCATTTCATTGAGATACACGCATTGGCAGAGCCACTTTCTCATTTCATTGAGATACACGCATTGGCAGTGTATCAACCAAAGTTCATTCACTGCTCCAAGGCATTCAGTGAATCTTTGGAACCTATTGGGGATATCTTACAACTTGCTGAACTCATTGAGATAAGGACTTTACCACTTTCTCAATTCATTGAGATAAACACATTGGCAGAATTTCAGCCAAATTGCATTCACTGCTCGAAGGATTTCAGAGAAACCTTGGAACCTATTGTGGATTTCCCCCAACTTGCTGATCTCATCGAGATAAGCACTATACAACTTTCTCATTTCATTGAGATACACGCATTGGCAGAATATCAGCCAATTTGCATTCACTACTCGAAGGTATTCAGAGAAACTTTGGAACCTATTGCGAATTTCTTCCAACTTGCTGAAGTGATCGAGATAAGAACTTGACCATTATCTCACTTCATTGAGATACACACACTGGCAGAATATCAAACAAATTGCATTCAGTGATCGAAGGTTTTCAGAGAAACTTTGGAACCGATTGTGGATTTCTTGCAACTTGCTGAACTCGTGGAGACAAAGACTTTACCACTTTCTCATTTCATTCAGATACACGCATTGGCAGTGTATCAACCAAAGTTCAGACAAATGACATTCACTGCTCGAAGGTATTCAGAGAAACTTTGGAACCGATCGTGGATTTCTTGCAACTTGCTGAACTCGTGGAGTCAAAGACTTTCTCATTTCATTGAGATACACGCATTGGCAGAGTATCAACCAAAGTTCATTCACTGCTCCAAGGCATTCAGTGAATCTTTGGAACCTATTGGGGATATCTTACAACTTGTTGAACTCATTGAGATAAGGACTTTACCACTTTCTCAATTCATTGAGATAAACACATTGGCAGAATTTCAGCCAAATTGCTCGAAGGAATTCAGAGAAACCTTAGAACCTATTGTGGATTTCCCCCAACTTGCTGAACTCACCGAGACAAACACTTTGCGACCTTCTCATTCCATTGAGATACACACATGGGCAGAATAACAGGCAAATGGCATTCACTGCTCGATGGTATTCAGAGACATTTTGGAACATTTTGTGAATTTCCACCAACTTGCTGATCTCATCGAGATAAGCACGATACAACTTTCTCACTGCATTGAGATACACGCATTGGCAGAATATCAGCCAATTTGCATTCACTACTCGAAGGTATTCAGAGAAACTTTGGAACCTATTGCGAATTTCTTCCAACTTGCTGAAGTGATCGAGATAAGAACTTGACCATTATCTCACTTCATTGAGATACACACACTGGCAGAATATCACACAAATGGCATTCAGTGTTCGAAGGTTTTCAGAGAAACTTTGGAACCGATTGTGGATTTCTTGCAACTTGCTGAACTCGTGGAGACAAAGACTTTACCACTTTCTCATTTCATTGAGATACACGCATTGGCAGTGTATCAACCAAAGTTCATTCACTGCTCCAAGGCATTCAGTGAATCTTCGGAACCTATTGGGGATATCTTACAACTTGCTGAACTCATTGAGATAAGGACTTTACCACTTTCTCAATTCATTGAGATAAACACATTGGCAGAATTTCAGCCAAATTGCATTCACTACTCGAAGGTATTCAGAGAAACTATGGAACCTATTGCGGATTTCTTCCAACTTGCTGAAGTCTTCGAGATAAGAACTTTACCATTAACTCATTTCATTGAGCTACACACACTGGCAAAATATCAGCCAAATGGCATTCACTGCTCCAAGGTATTGCGAGAAACTTTGGAAGCTATTGTGGATTTCTTCCAATTTGCTTGACTGAATGAGATAAAAACTTGACCACTTTCTCATTTCATTGTGATACACATACTGTGGGAGTATCAACCAAATGTAATTCACTACTCGCAGGCATTCAGTGAATCTTTGGCACCTGGTTGATTTCTTTCAACTTGCTGAACTCATAGAGATAAGGACTTTACCACTTTCTCATTGCATTGAGATAAACACATTGGCAGAATATCAGCCCAATGGCATACGCTGCTGGAAGGAATTCAGAGAATATTTGGAACTTTACCACTATCTGATTTCATTGAGATACACACACTGGCAAAATATCAGACAAATGACATTCACTGCTCGAAGGTATTCAGAGAAACTTTGGAACCGATTGTGGATTTCTTGCAACTTGCTGAACTCGTGGAGACAAAGACATTACTACTTTCTCATTTCATTGAGATACACGCATTGGCAGAGTATCAACCAAAGTTCATTCACTGCTCCAAGGCATTCAGTGAATCTTTGGAACCTATTGGGGATATCTTACAACTTGTTGAACTCATTGAGATAAGGACTTTACCACTTTCTCAATTCATTGAGATAAACACATTGGCAGAATTTCAGCCAAATTGCTCGAAGGAATTCAGAGAAACCTTAGAACCTATTGTGGATTTCCCCCAACTTGCTGAACTCACCGAGACAAACACTTTGCGACCTTCTCATTCCATTGAGATACACACATGGGCAGAATAACAGGCAAATGGCATTCACTGCTCGATGGTATTCAGAGACATTTTGGAACATTTTGTGGATTTCCTCCAACTTGCTGATCTCATCGAGATAAGCACTATACAACTTTCTCACTGCATTGAGATACACGCATTGGCAGAATATCAGCCAATTTGCATTCACTACTCGAAGGTATTCAGAGAAACTTTGGAACCTATTGCGAATTTCTTCCAACTTGCTGAAGTGATCGAGATAAGAACTTGACCATTATCTCACTTCATTGAGATACACACACTGGCAGAATATCAAACAAATGGCATTCAGTGTTCGAAGGTTTTCAGAGAAACTTTGGAACCGATTGTTGATTTCTTGCAACTTGCTGAACTCGTGGAGACAAAGAATTTACCACTTTCTCATTTCATTGAGATACACGCATTGGCAGTGTATCAACCAAAGTTCATTCACTGCTCCAAGGCATTCAGTCAATCTTCGGAACCTATTGGGGGTATCTTACAACTTGCTGAACTCATTGAGATAAGGAATTTACCACTTTCTCAATTCATTGAGATAAACACATTGGCAGAATTTCAGCCAAATTGCATTCACTACTCGAAGGTATTCAGAGAAACTATGGAACCTATTGCGGATTTCTTCCAACTTGCTGAAGTCATAGAGATAAGGACATTACCACTTTGAGATAAACACATTGGCAGAATATCAGCCCAATGGCATACGCTGCTGGAAGGAATTCAGAGAATATTTGGAACTTTACCACTATCTGATTTCATTGAGATACACACACTGGCAGAATATCAGACAAATGACATTCACTGCTCGAAGGTATTCAGAGAAACTTTGGAACCGATTGTGGATTTCTTGCAACTTGCTGAACTCGTGGAGAAAAAAGACTTTCTCATTTCATTGAGATACACGCATTGGCAGAGTATCAACCAAAGTTCATTCACTGCTCCAAGGCATTCAGTGAATCTTTGGAACCTATTGGGGATATCTTACAACTTGTTGAACTCATTGAGATAAGGACTTTACCACTTTCTCAATTCATTGAGATAAACACATTGGCAGAATTTCAGCCAAATTGCTCGAAGGAATTCAGAGAAACCTTAGAACCTATTGTGGATTTCCCCCAACTTGCTGAACTCACCGAGACAAACACTTTGCGACCTTCTCATTCCATTGAGATACACACATGGGCAGAATAAGAGCCAAATGGCATTCACTGCTCGATGGTATTCAGAGACATTTTGGAACATTTTGTGGATTTCCCCCAACTTGCTGATCTCATCGAGATAAGCACTATACAACTTTCTCATTTCATTGAGATACACGCATTGGCAGAATATCAGCCAATTTGCATTCACTACTCGAAGGTATTCAGAGAAACTTTGGAACCTATTGCGAATTTCTTCCAACTTGCTGAAGTGATCGAGATAAGAACTTGACCATTATCTCACTTCATTGAGATACACACACTGGCAGAATATCAAACAAATGGCATTCAGTGTTCGAAGGTTTTCAGAGAAACTTTGGAACCGATTGTTGATTTCTTGCAACTTGCTGAACTCGTGGAGACAAAGACTTTACCACTTTCTCATTTCATTGAGATACACGCATTGGCAGTGTATCAACCAAAGTTCATTCACTGCTCCAAGGCATTCAGTGAATCTTTGGAACCTATCTTACAACTTGCTGAACTCATTGAGATAAGGACTTTACCACTTTCTCAATTCATTGAGATAAACACATTGGCAGAATTTCAGCCACATTGCATTCACTACTCGAAGGTATTCAGAGAAACCTTGGATCCTATTGCGGATTTCTTCCAACTTGCTGAAGTCATCGAGATAAGAACTTTACCATTAACTCATTTCATTGAGCTACACACACTGGCAAAATATCAGCCAAATGGCATTCACTGCTCCAAGGTATTGCGAGAAACTTTGGAAGCTATTGTGGATTTCTTCCAATTTGCTGGACTGAATGAGATAAAAACTTGACCACTTTCTCATTTCATTGTGATACACAAACTGTGGGAGTATCAACCAAATGTAATTCACTACTCGCAGGCATTCAGTGAATCTTTGGCAACTATTGGGGATTTCTTTCAACTTGCTGAACTCATAGAGATAAGGACTTTACCACTTTCTCATTGCATTGAGATAAACACATTGGCAGAATATCAGCCCAATGGCATACGCTGCTGGAAGGAATTCAGAGAATATTTGGAACTTTACCACTATCTGATTTCATTGAGATACACACACTGGCAGAATATCAGACAAATGACATTCACTGCTCGAAGGTATTCAGAGAAACTTTGGAACCGATTGTGGATTTCTTGCAACTTGCTGAACTCGTGGAGACAAAGACTTTCTCATTTCATTGAGATACACGCATTGGCAGAGCCACTTTCTCATTTCATTGAGATACACGCATTGGCAGTGTATCAACCAAAGTTCATTCACTGCTCCAAGGCATTCAGTGAATCTTTGGAACCTATTGGGGATATCTTACAACTTGCTGAACTCATTGAGATAAGGACTTTACCACTTTCTCAATTCATTGAGATAAACACATTGGCAGAATTTCAGCCAAATTGCATTCACTGCTCGAAGGATTTCAGAGAAACCTTGGAACCTATTGTGGATTTCCCCCAACTTGCTGATCTCATCGAGATAAGCACTATACAACTTTCTCATTTCATTGAGATACACGCATTGGCAGAATATCAGCCAATTTGCATTCACTACTCGAAGGTATTCAGAGAAACTTTGGAACCTATTGCGAATTTCTTCCAACTTGCTGAAGTGATCGAGATAAGAACTTGACCATTATCTCACTTCATTGAGATACACACACTGGCAGAATATCAAACAAATTGCATTCAGTGATCGAAGGTTTTCAGAGAAACTTTGGAACCGATTGTGGATTTCTTGCAACTTGCTGAACTCGTGGAGACAAAGACTTTACCACTTTCTCATTTCATTCAGATACACGCATTGGCAGTGTATCAACCAAAGTTCAGACAAATGACATTCACTGCTCGAAGGTATTCAGAGAAACTTTGGAACCGATCGTGGATTTCTTGCAACTTGCTGAACTCGTGGAGTCAAAGACTTTCTCATTTCATTGAGATACACGCATTGGCAGAGTATCAACCAAAGTTCATTCACTGCTCCAAGGCATTCAGTGAATCTTTGGAACCTATTGGGGATATCTTACAACTTGTTGAACTCATTGAGATAAGGACTTTACCACTTTCTCAATTCATTGAGATAAACACATTGGCAGAATTTCAGCCAAATTGCTCGAAGGAATTCAGAGAAACCTTAGAACCTATTGTGGATTTCCCCCAACTTGCTGAACTCACCGAGACAAACACTTTGCGACCTTCTCATTCCATTGAGATACACACATGGGCAGAATAACAGGCAAATGGCATTCACTGCTCGATGGTATTCAGAGACATTTTGGAACATTTTGTGAATTTCCACCAACTTGCTGATCTCATCGAGATAAGCACGATACAACTTTCTCACTGCATTGAGATACATGCATTGGCAGAATATCAGCCAATTTGCATTCACTACTCGAAGGTATTCAGAGAAACTTTGGAACCTATTGCGAATTTCTTCCAACTTGCTGAAGTGATCGAGATAAGAACTTGACCATTATCTCACTTCATTGAGATACACACACTGGCAGAATATCACACAAATGGCATTCAGTGTTCGAAGGTTTTCAGAGAAACTTTGGAACCGATTGTGGATTTCTTGCAACTTGCTGAACTCGTGGAGACAAAGACTTTACCACTTTCTCATTTCATTGAGATACACGCATTGGCAGTGTATCAACCAAAGTTCATTCACTGCTCCAAGGCATTCAGTGAATCTTCGGAACCTATTGGGGATATCTTACAACTTGCTGAACTCATTGAGATAAGGACTTTACCACTTTCTCAATTCATTGAGATAAACACATTGGCAGAATTTCAGCCAAATTGCATTCACTACTCGAAGGTATTCAGAGAAACTATGGAACCTATTGCGGATTTCTTCCAACTTGCTGAAGTCTTCGAGATAAGAACTTTACCATTAACTCATTTCATTGAGCTACACACACTGGCAAAATATCAGCCAAATGGCATTCACTGCTCCAAGGTATTGCGAGAAACTTTGGAAGCTATTGTGGATTTCTTCCAATTTGCTTGACTGAATGAGATAAAAACTTGACCACTTTCTCATTTCATTGTGATACACATACTGTGGGAGTATCAACCAAATGTAATTCACTACTCGCAGGCATTCAGTGAATCTTTGGCACCTGGTTGATTTCTTTCAACTTGCTGAACTCATAGAGATAAGGACTTTACCACTTTCTCATTGCATTGAGATAAACACATTGGCAGAATATCAGCCCAATGGCATACGCTGCTGGAAGGAATTCAGAGAATATTTGGAACTTTACCACTATCTGATTTCATTGAGATACACACACTGGCAAAATATCAGACAAATGACATTCACTGCTCGAAGGTATTCAGAGAAACTTTGGAACCGATTGTGGATTTCTTGCAACTTGCTGAACTCGTGGAGACAAAGACATTACTACTTTCTCATTTCATTGAGATACACGCATTGGCAGAGTATCAACCAAAGTTCATTCACTGCTCCAAGGCATTCAGTGAATCTTTGGAACCTATTGGGGATATCTTACAACTTGTTGAACTCATTGAGATAAGGACTTTACCACTTTCTCAATTCATTGAGATAAACACATTGGCAGAATTTCAGCCAAATTGCTCGAAGGAATTCAGAGAAACCTTAGAACCTATTGTGGATTTCCCCCAACTTGCTGAACTCACCGAGACAAACACTTTGCGACCTTCTCATTCCATTGAGATACACACATGGGCAGAATAACAGGCAAATGGCATTCACTGCTCGATGGTATTCAGAGACATTTTGGAACATTTTGTGGATTTCCTCCAACTTGCTGATCTCATCGAGATAAGCACTATACAACTTTCTCACTGCATTGAGATACACGCATTGGCAGAATATCAGCCAATTTGCATTCACTACTCGAAGGTATTCAGAGAAACTTTGGAACCTATTGCGAATTTCTTCCAACTTGCTGAAGTGATCGAGATAAGAACTTGACCATTATCTCACTTCATTGAGATACACACACTGGCAGAATATCAAACAAATGGCATTCAGTGTTCGAAGGTTTTCAGAGAAACTTTGGAACCGATTGTTGATTTCTTGCAACTTGCTGAACTCGTGGAGACAAAGAATTTACCACTTTCTCATTTCATTGAGATACACGCATTGGCAGTGTATCAACCAAAGTTCATTCACTGCTCCAAGGCATTCAGTCAATCTTCGGAACCTATTGGGGGTATCTTACAACTTGCTGAACTCATTGAGATAAGGAATTTACCACTTTCTCAATTCATTGAGATAAACACATTGGCAGAATTTCAGCCAAATTGCATTCACTACTCGAAGGTATTCAGAGAAACTATGGAACCTATTGCGGATTTCTTCCAACTTGCTGAAGTCATAGAGATAAGGACATTACCACTTTGAGATAAACACATTGGCAGAATATCAGCCCAATGGCATACGCTGCTGGAAGGAATTCAGAGAATATTTGGAACTTTACCACTATCTGATTTCATTGAGATACACACACTGGCAGAATATCAGACAAATGACATTCACTGCTCGAAGGTATTCAGAGAAACTTTGGAACCGATTGTGGATTTCTTGCAACTTGCTGAACTCGTGGAGAAAAAAGACTTTCTCATTTCATTGAGATACACGCATTGGCAGAGTATCAACCAAAGTTCATTCACTGCTCCAAGGCATTCAGTGAATCTTTGGAACCTATTGGGGATATCTTACAACTTGTTGAACTCATTGAGATAAGGACTTTACCACTTTCTCAATTCATTGAGATAAACACATTGGCAGAATTTCAGCCAAATTGCTCGAAGGAATTCAGAGAAACCTTAGAACCTATTGTGGATTTCCCCCAACTTGCTGAACTCACCGAGACAAACACTTTGCGACCTTCTCATTCCATTGAGATACACACATGGGCAGAATAAGAGCCAAATGGCATTCACTGCTCGATGGTATTCAGAGACATTTTGGAACATTTTGTGGATTTCCCCCAACTTGCTGATCTCATCGAGATAAGCACTATACAACTTTCTCATTTCATTGAGATACACGCATTGGCAGAATATCAGCCAATTTGCATTCACTACTCGAAGGTATTCAGAGAAACTTTGGAACCTATTGCGAATTTCTTCCAACTTGCTGAAGTGATCGAGATAAGAACTTGACCATTATCTCACTTCATTGAGATACACACACTGGCAGAATATCAAACAAATGGCATTCAGTGTTCGAAGGTTTTCAGAGAAACTTTGGAACCGATTGTTGATTTCTTGCAACTTGCTGAACTCGTGGAGACAAAGACTTTACCACTTTCTCATTTCATTGAGATACACGCATTGGCAGTGTATCAACCAAAGTTCATTCACTGCTCCAAGGCATTCAGTGAATCTTTGGAACCTATCTTACAACTTGCTGAACTCATTGAGATAAGGACTTTACCACTTTCTCAATTCATTGAGATAAACACATTGGCAGAATTTCAGCCACATTGCATTCACTACTCGAAGGTATTCAGAGAAACCTTGGATCCTATTGCGGATTTCTTCCAACTTGCTGAAGTCATCGAGATAAGAACTTTACCATTAACTCATTTCATTGAGCTACACACACTGGCAAAATATCAGCCAAATGGCATTCACTGCTCCAAGGTATTGCGAGAAACTTTGGAAGCTATTGTGGATTTCTTCCAATTTGCTGGACTGAATGAGATAAAAACTTGACCACTTTCTCATTTCATTGTGATACACAAACTGTGGGAGTATCAACCAAATGTAATTCACTACTCGCAGGCATTCAGTGAATCTTTGGCAACTATTGGGGATTTCTTTCAACTTGCTGAACTCATAGAGATAAGGACTTTACCACTTTCTCATTGCATTGAGATAAACACATTGGCAGAATATCAGCCCAATGGCATACGCTGCTGGAAGGAATTCAGAGAATATTTGGAACTTTACCACTATCTGATTTCATTGAGATACACACACTGGCAGAATATCAGACAAATGACATTCACTGCTCGAAGGTATTCAGAGAAACTTTGGAACCGATTGTGGATTTCTTGCAACTTGCTGAACTCGTGGAGACAAAGACTTTCTCATTTCATTGAGATACACGCATTGGCAGAGCCACTTTCTCATTTCATTGAGATACACGCATTGGCAGTGTATCAACCAAAGTTCATTCACTGCTCCAAGGCATTCAGTGAATCTTTGGAACCTATTGGGGATATCTTACAACTTGCTGAACTCATTGAGATAAGGACTTTACCACTTTCTCAATTCATTGAGATAAACACATTGGCAGAATTTCAGCCAAATTGCATTCACTGCTCGAAGGATTTCAGAGAAACCTTGGAACCTATTGTGGATTTCCCCCAACTTGCTGATCTCATCGAGATAAGCACTATACAACTTTCTCATTTCATTGAGATACACGCATTGGCAGAATATCAGCCAATTTGCATTCACTACTCGAAGGTATTCAGAGAAACTTTGGAACCTATTGCGAATTTCTTCCAACTTGCTGAAGTGATCGAGATAAGAACTTGACCATTATCTCACTTCATTGAGATACACACACTGGCAGAATATCAAACAAATGGCATTCAGTGATCGAAGGTTTTCAGAGAAACTTTGGAACCGATTGTGGATTTCTTGCAACTTGCTGAACTCGTGGAGACAAAGACTTTACCACTTTCTCATTTCATTCAGATACACGCATTGGCAGTGTATCAACCAAAGTTCAGACAAATGACATTCACTGCTCGAAGGTATTCAGAGAAACTTTGGAACCGATTGTGGATTTCTTGCAACTTGCTGAACTCGTGGAGTCAAAGACTTTCTCATTTCATTGAGATACACGCATTGGCAGAGTATCAACCAAAGTTCATTCACTGCTCCAAGGCATTCAGTGAATCTTTGGAACCTATTGGGGATATCTTACAACTTGTTGAACTCATTGAGATAAGGACTTTACCACTTTCTCAATTCATTGAGATAAACACATTGGCAGAATTTCAGCCAAATTGCTCGAAGGAATTCAGAGAAACCTTAGAACCTATTGTGGATTTCCCCCAACTTGCTGAACTCACCGAGACAAACACTTTGCGACCTTCTCATTCCATTGAGATACACACATGGGCAGAATAACAGGCAAATGGCATTCACTGCTCGATGGTATTCAGAGACATTTTGGAACATTTTGTGAATTTCCACCAACTTGCTGATCTCATCGAGATAAGCACGATACAACTTTCTCACTGCATTGAGATACACGCATTGGCAGAATATCAGCCAATTTGCATTCACTACTCGAAGGTATTCAGAGAAACTTTGGAACCTATTGCGAATTTCTTCCAACTTGCTGAAGTGATCGAGATAAGAACTTGACCATTATCTCACTTCATTGAGATACACACACTGGCAGAATATCAAACAAATGGCATTCAGTGTTCGAAGGTTTTCAGAGAAACTTTGGAACCGATTGTGGATTTCTTGCAACTTGTTGAACTCGTGGAGACAAAGACTTTACCACTTTCTCATTTCATTGAGATACACGCATTGGCAGTGTATCAACCAAAGTTCATTCACTGCTCCAAGGCATTCAGTGAATCTTCGGAACCTATTGGGGATATCTTACAACTTGCTGAACTCATTGAGATAAGGACTTTACCACTTTCTCAATTCATTGAGATAAACACATTGGCAGAATTTCAGCCAAATTGCATTCACTACTCGAAGGTATTCAGAGAAACTATGGAACCTATTGCGGATTTCTTCCAACTTGCTGAAGTCTTCGAGATAAGAACTTTACCATTAACTCATTTCATTGAGCTACACACACTGGCAAAATATCAGCCAAATGGCATTCACTGCTCCAAGGTATTGCGAGAAACTTTGGAAGCTATTGTGGATTTCTTCCAATTTGCTTGACTGAATGAGATAAAAACTTGACCACTTTCTCATTTCATTGTGATACACATACTGTGGGAGTATCAACCAAATGTAATTCACTACTCGCAGGCATTCAGTGAATCTTTGGCACCTAGTTGATTTCTTTCAACTTGCTGAACTCATAGAGATAAGGACTTTACCACTTTCTCATTGCATTGAGATAAACACATTGGCAGAATATCAGCCCAATGGCATACGCTGCTGGAAGGAATTCAGAGAATATTTCGAACTTTACCACTATCTGATTTCATTGAGATACACACACTGGCAAAATATCAGACAAATGACATTCACTGCTCGAAGGTATTCAGAGAAACTTTGGAACCGATTGTGGATTTCTTGCAACTTGCTGAACTCGTGGAGACAAAGACATTACTACTTTCTCATTTCATTGAGATACACGCATTGGCAGAGTATCAACCAAAGTTCATTCACTGCTCCAAGGCATTCAGTGAATCTTTGGAACCTATTGGGGATATCTTACAACTTGTTGAACTCATTGAGATAAGGACTTTACCACTTTCTCAATTCATTGAGATAAACACATTGGCAGAATTTCAGCCAAATTGCTCGAAGGAATTCAGAGAAACCTTAGAACCTATTGTGGATTTCCCCCAACTTGCTGAACTCACCGAGACAAACACTTTGCGACCTTTTCATTCCATTGAGATACACACATGGGCAGAATAACAGGCAAATGGCATTCACTGCTCGATGGTATTCAGAGACATTTTGGAACATTTTGTGGATTTCCTCCAACTTGCTGATCTCATCGAGATAAGCACTATACAACTTTCTCACTGCATTGAGATACACGCATTGGCAGAATATCAGCCAATTTGCATTCACTACTCGAAGGTATTCAGAGAAACTTTGGAACCTATTGCGAATTTCTTCCAACTTGCTGAAGTGATCGAGATAAGAACTTGACCATTATCTCACTTCATTGAGATACACACACTGGCAGAATATCAAACAAATGGCATTCAGTGTTCGAAGGTTTTCAGAGAAACTTTGGAACCGATTGTTGATTTCTTGCAACTTGCTGAACTCGTGGAGACAAAGAATTTACCACTTTCTCATTTCATTGAGATACACGCATTGGCAGTGTATCAACCAAAGTTCATTCACTGCTCCAAGGCATTCAGTCAATCTTCGGAACCTATTGGGGGTATCTTACAACTTGCTGAACTCATTGAGATAAGGAATTTACCACTTTCTCAATTCATTGAGATAAACACATTGGCAGAATTTCAGCCAAATTGCATTCACTACTCGAAGGTATTCAGAGAAACTATGGAACCTATTGCGGATTTCTTCCAACTTGCTGAAGTCATAGAGATAAGGACATTACCACTTTGAGATAAACACATTGGCAGAATATCAGCCCAATGGCATACGCTGCTGGAAGGAATTCAGAGAATATTTGGAACTTTACCACTATCTGTTTTCATTGAGATACACACACTGGCAGAATATCAGACAAATGACATTCACTGCTCGAAGGTATTCAGAGAAACTTTGGAACCGATTGTGGATTTCTTGCAACTTGCTGAACTCGTGGAGAAAAAAGACTTTCTCATTTCATTGAGATACACGCATTGGCAGAGTATCAACCAAAGTTCATTCACTGCTCCAAGGCATTCAGTGAATCTTTGGAACCTATTGGGGATATCTTACAACTTGTTGAACTCATTGAGATAAGGACTTTACCACTTTCTCAATTCATTGAGATAAACACATTGGCAGACTTTCAGCCAAATTGCTCGAAGGAATTCAGAGAAACCTTAGAACCTATTGTGGATTTCCCCCAACTTGCTGAACTCACCGAGACAAACACTTTGCGACCTTCTCATTCCATTGAGATACACACATGGGCAGAATAAGAGCCAAATGGCATTCACTGCTCGATGGTATTCAGAGACATTTTGGAACATTTTGTGGATTTCCCCCAACTTGCTGATCTCATCGAGATAAGCACTATACAACTTTCTCATTTCATTGAGATACACGCATTGGCAGAATATCAGCCAAATTGCATTCAGTACTCGAAGGTATTCAGAGAAACTATGGAACCTATTGCGGATTTCTTCCAACTTGCTGAAGTCATCGAGATAAGAACTTTACCATTAACTGATTTCATTGAGCTACACACACTGGCAAAATATCAGCCAAATGGCATTCACTGCTCCAAGGTATTGCAAGAAACTTTGGAAGCTATTGTGGATTTCTTCCAATTTGCTGGACTGAATGAGATAAACACTTGACCACTTTCTCATTTCATTGTGATACACATACTGTGGGAGTATCAACCAAATGTAATTCACTACTCGCAGGCATTCAGTGAATCTTTGGCACCTATTGGGGAATATCTTGCAACTTGCTGAACTCATAGAGAGAAGGACTTTACCACTTTCTCATTGCATTGAGATAAACACATTGGCAGAATATCAGCCCAATGGCATACGCTGCTGGAAGGAATTCAGAGAATATTTGGAACTTTACCACTATCTGATTTCATTGAGATACACACACTGGCAGAATATCAGACAAATGACATTCACTCCTCGAAGGTATTCAGAGAAACTTTGGAACCGATTGTTGATTTCTTGCAACTTGCTGAACTCGTGGAGACAAAGACTTTACTACTTTCTCATTTCATTGAGATACACGCATTGGCAGAGTATCAACCAAAGTTCATTCACTGCTCCAAGGCATTCAGTGAATCTTTGGAACCTATTGGGGATATCTTACAACTTGCTGAACTCATTGAGATAAGGACTTTACCACTTTCTCAATTCATTGAGATAAACACATTGGCAGAATTTCAGCCAAATTGCTCGAAGGAATTCAGAGAAACCTTAGAACCTATTGTGGATTTCCCCCAACTTGCTGAACTCACCGAGACAAACACTTTGCGACCTTCTCATTCCATTGAGATACACACATGGGCAGAATAACAGCCAAATGGCATTCACTG
Source organism: Prionace glauca (assembly GCA_037974335.1). Lineage (NCBI taxonomy): Eukaryota > Metazoa > Chordata > Chondrichthyes > Carcharhiniformes > Carcharhinidae > Prionace > Prionace glauca. The sequence continues at coordinate 63,006,182 of CM075737.1, forward strand.
GTCGATGGTGTTCAGAGACATTTTGGAACATTTTGTGGATTTCCTCCAACTTGCTGATCTCATCGAGATAAGCACTATACAACTTTCTCACTGCATTGAGATACACGCATTGGCAGAATATCAGCCAATTTGCATTCACTACTCGAAGGTATTCAGAGAAACTTTGGAACCTATTGCGAATTTCTTCCAACTTGCTGAAGTGATCGAGATAAGATCTTGACCATTATCTCACTTCATTGAGATACACACACTGGCAGAATATCAAACAAATGGCATTCAGTGTTCGAAGGTTTTCAGAGAGACTTTGGAACCGATTGTTGATTTCTTGCAACTTGCTGAACTCGTGGAGACAAAGACTTTACCACTTTCTCATTTCATTCAGATACACGCATTGGCAGTGTATCAACCAAAGTTCAGACAAATGACATTCACTGCTCGAAGGTATTCAGAGAAACTTTGGAACCGATTGTGGATTTCTTGCAACTTGCTGAACTCGTGGAGTCAAAGACTTTCTCATTTCATTGAGATACACGCATTGGCAGAGTATCAACCAAAGTTCATTCACTGCTCCAAGGCATTCAGTGAATCTTTGGAACCTATTGGGGATATCTTACAACTTGTTGAACTCATTGAGATAAGGACTTTACCACTTTCTCAATTCATTGAGATAAACACATTGGCAGAATTTCAGCCAAATTGCTCGAAGGAATTCAGAGAAACCTTAGAACCTATTGTGGATTTCCCCCAACTTGCTGAACTCACCGAGACAAACACTTTGCGACCTTCTCATTCCATTGAGATACACACATGGGCAGAATAACAGGCAAATGGCATTCACTGCTCGATGGTATTCAGAGACATTTTGGAACATTTTGTGAATTTCCACCAACTTGCTGATCTCATCGAGATAAGCACGATACAACTTTCTCACTGCATTGAGATACACGCATTGGCAGAATATCAGCCAATTTGCATTCACTACTCGAAGGTATTCAGAGAAACTTTGGAACCTATTGCGAATTTCTTCCAACTTGCTGAAGTGATCGAGATAAGAACTTGACCATTATCTCACTTCATTGAGATACACACACTGGCAGAATATCAAACAAATGGCATTCAGTGTTCGAAGGATTTCAGAGAAACTTTGGAACCGATTGTTGATTTCTTGCAACTTGCTGAACTCGTGGAGACAAAGACTTTACCACTTTCTCATTTCATTGAGATACACGCATTGGCAGTGTATCAACCAAAGTTCATTCACTGCTCCAAGGCATTCAGTGAATCTTCGGAACCTATTGGGGATATCTTACAACTTGCTGAACTCATTGAGATAAGGAATTTACCACTTTCTCAATTCATTGAGATAAACACATTGGCAGAATTTCAGCCAAATTGCATTCACTACTCGAAGGTATTCAGAGAAACTATGGAACCTATTGCGGATTTCTTCCAACTTGCTGAAGTCTTCGAGATAAGAACTTTACCATTAACTCATTTCATTGAGCTACACACACTGGCAAAATATCAGCCAAATGGCATTCACTGCTCCAAGGTATTGCGAGAAACTTTGGAAGCTATTGTGGATTTCTTCCAATTTGCTTGACTGAATGAGATAAAAACTTTACCACTTTCTCATTTCATTGTGATACACATACTGTGGGAGTATCAACCAAATGTAATTCACTACTCGCAGGCATTCAGTGAATCTTTGGCACCTAGTTGATTTCTTTCAACTTGCTGAACTCATAGAGATAAGGACTTTACCACTTTCTCATTGCATTGAGATAAACACATTGGCAGAATATCAGCCCAATGGCATACGCTGCTGGAAGGAATTCAGAGAATATTTGGAACTTTACCACTATCTGATTTCATTGAGATACACACACTGGCAGAATATCAAACAAATGGCATTCAGTGTTCGAAGGTTTTCAGAGAAACTTTGGAACCGATTGTTGATTTCTTGCAACTTGCTGAACTCGTGGAGACAAAGAATTTACCACTTTCTCATTTCATTGAGATACACGCATTGGCAGTGTATCAACCAAAGTTCATTCACTGCTCCAAGGCATTCAGTCAATCTTCGGAACCTATTGGGGGTATCTTACAACTTGCTGAACTCATTGAGATAAGGAATTTACCACTTTCTCAATTCATTGAGATAAACACATTGGCAGAATTTCAGCCAAATTGCATTCACTACTCGAAGGTATTCAGAGAAACTATGGAACCTATTGCGGATTTCTTCCAACTTGCTGAAGTCATAGAGATAAGGACTTTACCACTTGAGATAAACACATTGGCAGAATATCAGCCCAATGGCATACGCTGCTGGAAGGAATTCAGAGAATATTTGGAACTTTACCACTATCTGATTTCATTGAGATACACACACTGGCAGAATATCAGACAAATGACATTCACTGCTCGAAGGTATTCAGAGAAACTTTGGAACCGATTGTGGATTTCTTGCAACTTGCTGAACTCGTGGAGACAAAGACTTTCTCATTTCATTGAGATACACGCATTGGCAGAGTATCAACCAAAGTTCATTCACTGCTCCAAGGCATTCAGTGAATCTTTGGAACCTATTGGGGATATCTTACAACTTGTTGAACTCATTGAGATAAGGACTTTACCACTTTCTCAATTCATTGAGATAAACACATTGGCAGAATTTCAGCCAAATTGCTCGAAGGAATTCAGAGAACCCTTAGAACCTATTGTGGATTTCCCCCAACTTGCTGAACTCACCGAGACAAACACTTTGCGACCTTCTCATTCCATTGAGATACACACATGGGCAGAATAAGAGCCAAATGGCATTCACTGCTCGATGGTATTCAGAGACATTTTGGAACATTTTGTGGATTTCCCCCAACTTGCTGATCTCATCGAGATAAGCACTATACAACTTTCTCATTTCATTGAGATACACGCATTGGCAGAATATCAGCCAAATTGCATTCAGTACTCGAAGGTATTCAGAGAAACTATGGAACCTATTGCGGATTTCTTCCAACTTGCTGAAGTCATCGAGATAAGAACTTTACCATTAACTGATTTCATTGAGCTACACACACTGGCAAAATACCAGCCAAATGGCATTCACTGCTCCAAGGTATTGCAAGAAACTTTGGAAGCTATTGTGGATTTCTTCCAATTTGCTGGACTGAATGAGATAAACACTTGACCACTTTCTCATTTCATTGTGATACACATACTGTGGGAGTATCAACCAAATGTAATTCACTACTCGCAGGCATTCAGTGAATCTTTGGCACCTATTGGGGATTTCTTTCAACTTGCTGAACTCATAGAGATAAGGACTTTACCACTTTCTCATTGCATTGAGATAAACACATTGGCAGAATATCAGCCCAATGGCATACGCTGCTGGAAGGAATTCAGAGAATATTTGGAACTTTACCACTATCTGATTTCATTGAGATACACACACTGGCAGAATATCAGACAAATGACATTCACTGCTCGAAGGTATTCAGAGAAACTTTGGAACCGATTGTGGATTTCTTGCAACTTGCTGAACTCGTGGAGACAAAGACTTTCTCATTTCATTGAGATACACGCATTGGCAGAGCCACTTTCTCATTTCATTGAGATACACGCATTGGCAGTGTATCAACCAAAGTTCATTCACTGCTCCAAGGCATTCAGTGAATCTTTGGAACCTATTGGGGATATCTTACAACTTGCTGAACTCATTGAGATAAGGACTTTACCACTTTCTCAATTCATTGAGATAAACACATTGGCAGAATTTCAGCCAAATTGCATTCACTGCTCGAAGGATTTCAGAGAAACCTTGGAACCTATTGTGGATTTCCCCCAACTTGCTGATCTCATCGAGATAAGCACTATACAACTTTCTCATTTCATTGAGATACACGCATTGGCAGAATATCAGCCAATTTGCATTCACTACTCGAAGGTATTCAGAGAAACTTTGGAACCTATTGCGAATTTCTTCCAACTTGCTGAAGTGATCGAGATAAGAACTTGACCATTATCTCACTTCATTGAGATACACACACTGGCAGAATATCAAACAAATGGCATTCAGTGATCGAAGGTTTTCAGAGAAACTTTGGAACCGATTGTGGATTTCTTGCAACTTGCTGAACTCGTGGAGACAAAGACTTTACCACTTTCTCATTTCATTCAGATACACGCATTGGCAGTGTATCAACCAAAGTTCAGACAAATGACATTCACTGCTCGAAGGTATTCAGAGAAACTTTGGAACCGATTGTGGATTTCTTGCAACTTGCTGAACTCGTGGAGTCAAAGACTTTCTCATTTCATTGAGATACACGCATTGGCAGAGTATCAACCAAAGTTCATTCACTGCTCCAAGGCATTCAGTGAATCTTTGGAACCTATTGGGGATATCTTACAACTTGTTGAACTCATTGAGATAAGGACTTTACCACTTTCTCAATTCATTGAGATAAACACATTGGCAGAATTTCAGCCAAATTGCTCGAAGGAATTCAGAGAAACCTTAGAACCTATTGTGGATTTCCCCCAACTTGCTGAACTCACCGAGACAAACACTTTGCGACCTTCTCATTCCATTGAGATACACACATGGGCAGAATAACAGGCAAATGGCATTCACTGCTCGATGGTATTCAGAGACATTTTGGAACATTTTGTGAATTTCCACCAACTTGCTGATCTCATCGAGATAAGCACGATACAACTTTCTCACTGCATTGAGATACACGCATTGGCAGAATATCAGCCAATTTGCATTCACTACTCGAAGGTATTCAGAGAAACTTTGGAACCTATTGCGAATTTCTTCCAACTTGCTGAAGTGATCGAGATAAGAACTTGACCATTATCTCACTTCATTGAGATACACACACTGGCAGAATATCAAACAAATGGCATTCAGTGTTCGAAGGTTTTCAGAGAAACTTTGGAACCGATTGTGGATTTCTTGCAACTTGTTGAACTCGTGGAGACAAAGACTTTACCACTTTCTCATTTCATTGAGATACACGCATTGGCAGTGTATCAACCAAAGTTCATTCACTGTTCCAAGGCATTCAGTGAATCTTCGGAACCTATTGGGGATATCTTACAACTTGCTGAACTCATTGAGATAAGGACTTTACCACTTTCTCAATTCATTGAGATAAACACATTGGCAGAATTTCAGCCAAATTGCATTCACTACTCGAAGGTATTCAGAGAAACTATGGAACCTATTGCGGATTTCTTCCAACTTGCTGAAGTCTTCGAGATAAGAACTTTACCATTAACTCATTTCATTGAGCTACACACACTGGCAAAATATCAGCCAAATGGCATTCACTGCTCCAAGGTATTGCGAGAAACTTTGGAAGCTATTGTGGATTTCTTCCAATTTGCTTGACTGAATGAGATAAAAACTTGACCACTTTCTCATTTCATTGTGATACACATACTGTGGGAGTATCAACCAAATGTAATTCACTACTCGCAGGCATTCAGTGAATCTTTGGCACCTAGTTGATTTCTTTCAACTTGCTGAACTCATAGAGATAAGGACTTTACCACTTTCTCATTGCATTGAGATAAACACATTGGCAGAATATCAGCCCAATGGCATACGCTGCTGGAAGGAATTCAGAGAATATTTGGAACTTTACCACTATCTGATTTCATTGAGATACACACACTGGCAAAATATCAGACAAATGACATTCACTGCTCGAAGGTATTCAGAGAAACTTTGGAACCGATTGTGGATTTCTTGCAACTTGCTGAACTCGTGGAGACAAAGACATTACTACTTTCTCATTTCATTGAGATACACGCATTGGCAGAGTATCAACCAAAGTTCATTCACTGCTCCAAGGCATTCAGTGAATCTTTGGAACCTATTGGGGATATCTTACAACTTGTTGAACTCATTGAGATAAGGACTTTACCACTTTCTCAATTCATTGAGATAAACACATTGGCAGAATTTCAGCCAAATTGCTCGAAGGAATTCAGAGAAACCTTAGAACCTATTGTGGATTTCCCCCAACTTGCTGAACTCACCGAGACAAACACTTTGCGACCTTTTCATTCCATTGAGATACACACATGGGCAGAATAACAGGCAAATGGCATTCACTGCTCGATGGTATTCAGAGACATTTTGGAACATTTTGTGGATTTCCTCCAACTTGCTGATCTCATCGAGATAAGCACTATACAACTTTCTCACTGCATTGAGATACACGCATTGGCAGAATATCAGCCAATTTGCATTCACTACTCGAAGGTATTCAGAGAAACTTTGGAACCTATTGCGAATTTCTTCCAACTTGCTGAAGTGATCGAGATAAGAACTTGACCATTATCTCACTTCATTGAGATACACACACTGGCAGAATATCAAACAAATGGCATTCAGTGTTCGAAGGTTTTCAGAGAAACTTTGGAACCGATTGTTGATTTCTTGCAACTTGCTGAACTCGTGGAGACAAAGAATTTACCACTTTCTCATTTCATTGAGATACACGCATTGGCAGTGTATCAACCAAAGTTCATTCACTGCTCCAAGGCATTCAGTCAATCTTCGGAACCTATTGGGGGTATCTTACAACTTGCTGAACTCATTGAGATAAGGAATTTACCACTTTCTCAATTCATTGAGATAAACACATTGGCAGAATTTCAGCCAAATTGCATTCACTACTCGAAGGTATTCAGAGAAACTATGGAACCTATTGCGGATTTCTTCCAACTTGCTGAAGTCATAGAGATAAGGACATTACCACTTTGAGATAAACACATTGGCAGAATATCAGCCCAATGGCATACGCTGCTGGAAGGAATTCAGAGAATATTTGGAACTTTACCACTATCTGTTTTCATTGAGATACACACACTGGCAGAATATCAGACAAATGACATTCACTGCTCGAAGGTATTCAGAGAAACTTTGGAACCGATTGTGGATTTCTTGCAACTTGCTGAACTCGTGGAGAAAAAAGACTTTCTCATTTCATTGAGATACACGCATTGGCAGAGTATCAACCAAAGTTCATTCACTGCTCCAAGGCATTCAGTGAATCTTTGGAACCTATTGGGGATATCTTACAACTTGTTGAACTCATTGAGATAAGGACTTTACCACTTTCTCAATTCATTGAGATAAACACATTGGCAGACTTTCAGCCAAATTGCTCGAAGGAATTCAGAGAAACCTTAGAACCTATTGTGGATTTCCCCCAACTTGCTGAACTCACCGAGACAAACACTTTGCGACCTTCTCATTCCATTGAGATACACACATGGGCAGAATAAGAGCCAAATGGCATTCACTGCTCGATGGTATTCAGAGACATTTTGGAACATTTTGTGGATTTCCCCCAACTTGCTGATCTCATCGAGATAAGCACTATACAACTTTCTCATTTCATTGAGATACACGCATTGGCAGAATATCAGCCAAATTGCATTCAGTACTCGAAGGTATTCAGAGAAACTATGGAACCTATTGCGGATTTCTTCCAACTTGCTGAAGTCATCGAGATAAGAACTTTACCATTAACTGATTTCATTGAGCTACACACACTGGCAAAATATCAGCCAAATGGCATTCACTGCTCCAAGGTATTGCAAGAAACTTTGGAAGCTATTGTGGATTTCTTCCAATTTGCTGGACTGAATGAGATAAACACTTGACCACTTTCTCATTTCATTGTGATACACATACTGTGGGAGTATCAACCAAATGTAATTCACTACTCGCAGGCATTCAGTGAATCTTTGGCACCTATTGGGGAATATCTTGCAACTTGCTGAACTCATAGAGAGAAGGACTTTACCACTTTCTCATTGCATTGAGATAAACACATTGGCAGAATATCAGCCCAATGGCATACGCTGCTGGAAGGAATTCAGAGAATATTTGGAACTTTACCACTATCTGATTTCATTGAGATACACACACTGGCAGAATATCAGACAAATGACATTCACTCCTCGAAGGTATTCAGAGAAACTTTGGAACCGATTGTTGATTTCTTGCAACTTGCTGAACTCGTGGAGACAAAGACTTTACTACTTTCTCATTTCATTGAGATACACGCATTGGCAGAGTATCAACCAAAGTTCATTCACTGCTCCAAGGCATTCAGTGAATCTTTGGAACCTATTGGGGATATCTTACAACTTGCTGAACTCATTGAGATAAGGACTTTACCACTTTCTCAATTCATTGAGATAAACACATTGGCAGAATTTCAGCCAAATTGCTCGAAGGAATTCAGAGAAACCTTAGAACCTATTGTGGATTTCCCCCAACTTGCTGAACTCACCGAGACAAACACTTTGCGACCTTCTCATTCCATTGAGATACACACATGGGCAGAATAACAGCCAAATGGCATTCACTGGTCGATGGTGTTCAGAGACATTTTGGAACATTTTGTGGATTTCCTCCAACTTGCTGATCTCATCGAGATAAGCACTATACAACTTTCTCACTGCATTGAGATACACGCATTGGCAGAATATCAGCCAATTTGCATTCACTACTCGAAGGTATTCAGAGAAACTTTGGAACCTATTGCGAATTTCTTCCAACTTGCTGAAGTGATCGAGATAAGATCTTGACCATTATCTCACTTCATTGAGATACACACACTGGCAGAATATCAAACAAATGGCATTCAGTGTTCGAAGGTTTTCAGAGAGACTTTGGAACCGATTGTTGATTTCTTGCAACTTGCTGAACTCGTGGAGACAAAGACTTTACCACTTTCTCATTTCATTCAGATACACGCATTGGCAGTGTATCAACCAAAGTTCAGACAAATGACATTCACTGCTCGAAGGTATTCAGAGAAACTTTGGAACCGATTGTGGATTTCTTGCAACTTGCTGAACTCGTGGAGTCAAAGACTTTCTCATTTCATTGAGATACACGCATTGGCAGAGTATCAACCAAAGTTCATTCACTGCTCCAAGGCATTCAGTGAATCTTTGGAACCTATTGGGGATATCTTACAACTTGTTGAACTCATTGAGATAAGGACTTTACCACTTTCTCAATTCATTGAGATAAACACATTGGCAGAATTTCAGCCAAATTGCTCGAAGGAATTCAGAGAAACCTTAGAACCTATTGTGGATTTCCCCCAACTTGCTGAACTCACCGAGACAAACACTTTGCGACCTTCTCATTCCATTGAGATACACACATGGGCAGAATAACAGGCAAATGGCATTCACTGCTCGATGGTATTCAGAGACATTTTGGAACATTTTGTGAATTTCCACCAACTTGCTGATCTCATCGAGATAAGCACGATACAACTTTCTCACTGCATTGAGATACACGCATTGGCAGAATATCAGCCAATTTGCATTCACTACTCGAAGGTATTCAGAGAAACTTTGGAACCTATTGCGAATTTCTTCCAACTTGCTGAAGTGATCGAGATAAGAACTTGACCATTATCTCACTTCATTGAGATACACACACTGGCAGAATATCAAACAAATGGCATTCAGTGTTCGGAGGATTTCAGAGAAACTTTGGAACCGATTGTTGATTTCTTGCAACTTGCTGAACTCGTGGAGACAAAGACTTTACCACTTTCTCATTTCATTGAGATACACGCATTGGCAGTGTATCAACCAAAGTTCATTCACTGCTCCAAGGCATTCAGTGAATCTTCGGAACCTATTGGGGATATCTTACAACTTGCTGAACTCATTGAGATAAGGACTTTACCACTTTCTCAATTCATTGAGATAAACACATTGGCAGAATTTCAGCCAAATTGCATTCACTACTCGAAGGTATTCAGAGAAACTATGGAACCTATTGCGGATTTCTTCCAACTTGCTGAAGTCTTCGAGATAAGAACTTTACCATTAACTCATTTCATTGAGCTACACACACTGGCAAAATATCAGCCAAATGGCATTCACTGCTCCAAGGTATTGCGAGAAACTTTGGAAGCTATTGTGGATTTCTTCCAATTTGCTTGACTGAATGAGATAAAAACTTTACCACTTTCTCATTTCATTGTGATACACATACTGTGGGAGTATCAACCAAATGTAATTCACTACTCGCAGGCATTCAGTGAATCTTTGGCACCTAGTTGATTTCTTTCAACTTGCTGAACTCATAGAGATAAGGACTTTACCACTTTCTCATTGCATTGAGATAAACACATTGGCAGAATATCAGCCCAATGGCATACGCTGCTGGAAGGAATTCAGAGAATATTTGGAACTTTACCACTATCTGATTTCATTGAGATACACACACTGGCAGAATATCAAACAAATGGCATTCAGTGTTCGAAGGTTTTCAGAGAAACTTTGGAACCGATTGTTGATTTCTTGCAACTTGCTGAACTCGTGGAGACAAAGAATTTACCACTTTCTCATTTCATTGAGATACACGCATTGGCAGTGTATCAACCAAAGTTCATTCACTGCTCCAAGGCATTCAGTCAATCTTCGGAACCTATTGGGGGTATCTTACAACTTGCTGAACTCATTGAGATAAGGAATTTACCACTTTCTCAATTCATTGAGATAAACACATTGGCAGAATTTCAGCCAAATTGCATTCACTACTCGAAGGTATTCAGAGAAACTATGGAACCTATTGCGGATTTCTTCCAACTTGCTGAAGTCATAGAGATAAGGACTTTACCACTTGAGATAAACACATTGGCAGAATATCAGCCCAATGGCATACGCTGCTGGAAGGAATTCAGAGAATATTTGGAACTTTACCACTATCTGATTTCATTGAGATACACACACTGGCAGAATATCAGACAAATGACATTCACTGCTCGAAGGTATTCAGAGAAACTTTGAAACCGATTGTGGATTTCTTGCAACTTGCTGAACTCGTGGAGACAAAGACTTTCTCATTTCATTGAGATACACGCATTGGCAGAGTATCAACCAAAGTTCATTCACTGCTCCAAGGCATTCAGTGAATCTTTGGAACCTATTGGGGATATCTTACAACTTGTTGAACTCATTGAGATAAGGACTTTACCACTTTCTCAATTCATTGAGATAAACACATTGGCAGAATTTCAGCCAAATTGCTCGAAGGAATTCAGAGAACCCTTAGAACCTATTGTGGATTTCCCCCAACTTGCTGAACTCACCGAGACAAACACTTTGCGACCTTATCATTCCATTGAGATACACACATGGGCAGAATAAGAGCCAAATGGCATTCACTGCTCGATGGTATTCAGAGACATTTTGGAACATTTTGTGGATTTCCCCCAACTTGCTGATCTCATCGAGATAAGCACTATACAACTTTCTCATTTCATTGAGATACACGCATTGGCAGAATATCAGCCAAATTGCATTCAGTACTCGAAGGTATTCAGAGAAACTATGGAACCTATTGCGGATTTCTTCCAACTTGCTGAAGTCATCGAGATAAGAACTTTACCATTAACTGATTTCATTGAGCTACACACACTGGCAAAATACCAGCCAAATGGCATTCACTGCTCCAAGGTATTGCAAGAAACTTTGGAAGCTATTGTGGATTTCTTCCAATTTGCTGGACTGAATGAGATAAACACTTGACCACTTTCTCATTTCATTGTGATACACATACTGTGGGAGTATCAACCAAATGTAATTCACTACTCGCAGGCATTCAGTGAATCTTTGGCACCTATTGGGGAATATCTTGCAACTTGCTGAACTCATAGAGAGAAGGACTTTACCACTTTCTCATTGCATTGAGATAAACACATTGGCAGAATATCAGCCCAATGGCATACGCTGCTGGAAGGAATTCAGAGAATATTTGGAACTTTACCACTATCTGATTTCATTGAGATACACACACTGGCAGAATATCAGACAAATGACATTCACTCCTCGAAGGTATTCAGAGAAACTTTGGAACCGATTGTTGATTTCTTGCAACTTGCTGAACTCGTGGAGACAAAGACTTTACTACTTTCTCATTTCATTGAGATACACGCATTGGCAGAGTATCAACCAAAGTTCATTCACTGCTCCAAGGCATTCAGTGAATCTTTGGAACCTATTGGGGATATCTTACAACTTGCTGAACTCATTGAGATAAGGACTTTACCACTTTCTCAATTCATTGAGATAAACACATTGGCAGAATTTCAGCCAAATTGCTCGAAGGAATTCAGAGAAACCTTAGAACCTATTGTGGATTTCCCCCAACTTGCTGAACTCACCGAGACAAACACTTTGCGACCTTCTCATTCCATTGAGATACACACATGGGCAGAATAACAGCCAAATGGCATTCACTGCTCGATGGTGTTCAGAGACATTTTGGAACATTTTGTGGATTTCCTCCAACTTGCTGATCTCATCGAGATAAGCACTATACAACTTTCTCACTGCATTGAGATACACGCATTGGCAGAATATCAGCCAATTTGCATTCACTACTCGAAGGTATTCAGAGAAACTTTGCAACCTATTGCGAATTTCTTCCAACTTGCTGAAGTGATCGAGATAAGAACTTGACCATTATCTCACTTCATTGAGATACACACACTGGCAGAATATCAAACAAATGGCATTCAGTGTTCGAAGGTTTTCAGAGAAACTTTGGAACCGATTGTTGATTTCTTGCAACTTGCTGAACTCGTGGAGACAAAGACTTTACCACTTTCTCATTTCATTGAGATACACGCATTGGCAGTGTATCAACCAAAGTTCATTCACTGCTCCAAGGCATTCAGTGAATCTTTGGAACCTATTGGGGATATCTTACAACTTGCTGAACTCATTGAGATAAGGACTTTACCACTTTCTCAATTCATTGAGATAAACACATTGGCAGAATTTCAGCCAAATTGCATTCACTACTCGAAGGTATTCAGAGAAACCTTGGATCCTATTGCGGATTTCTTCCAACTTGCTGAAGTCATCGAGATAAGAACTTTACCATTAACTCATTTCATTGAGCTACACACACTGGCAAAATATCAGCCAAATGACATTCACTGCTCCAAGGTATTGCGAGAAACTTTGGAAGCTATTGTGGATTTCTTCCAATTTGCTGGACTGAATGAGATAAAAACTTGACCACTTTCTCATTTCATTGTGATACACAAACTGTGGGAGTATCAACCAAATGTAATTCACTACTCGCAGGCATTCAGTGAATCTTTGGCAACTATTGGGGATTTCTTTCAACTTGCTGAACTCATAGAGATAAGGACTTTACCACTTTCTCATTGCATTGAGATAAACACATTGGCAGAATATCAGCCCAATGGCATACGCTGCTGGAAGGAATTCAGAGAATATTTGGAACTTTACCACTATCTGATTTCATTGAGATACACACACTGGCAGAATATCAGACAAATGACATTCACTGCTCGAAGGTATTCAGAGAAACTTTGGAACCGATTGTGGATTTCTTGCAACTTGCTGAACTCGTGGAGACAAAGACTTTCTCATTTCATTGAGATACACGCATTGGCAGAGCCACTTTCTCATTTCATTGAGATACACGCATTGGCAGTGTATCAACCAAAGTTCATTCACTGCTCCAAGGCATTCAGTGAATCTTTGGAACCTATTGGGGATATCTTACAACTTGCTGAACTCATTGAGATAAGGACTTTACCACTTTCTCAATTCATTGAGATAAACACATTGGCAGAATTTCAGCCAAATTGCATTCACTGCTCGAAGGATTTCAGAGAAACCTTGGAACCTATTGTGGATTTCCCCCAACTTGCTGATCTCATCGAGATAAGCACTATACAACTTTCTCATTTCATTGAGATACACGCATTGGCAGAATATTAGCCAAATTGCATTCACTACTCGAAGGTATTCAGAGAAACTATGGAACCTACTGCGGATTTCTTCCAACTTGCTGAAGTCATCGAGATAAGAACTTTACCATTAACTCATTTCATTGAGCTACACACACTGGCAAAATATCAGCCAAATGGCATTCACTGCTCCAAGGTATTGCGAGAAACTTTGGAAGCTATTGTGGATTTCTTCCAATTTGCTGGACTGAATGAGATAAACACTTGACCACTTTCTGATTTCATTGCGATACACATACTGTGGGAGTATCAACCAAATGTAATTCACTACTCGCAGGCATTCAGTGAATCTTTGGCACCTAGTTGATTTCTTTCAACTTGCTGAACTCATAGAGATAAGGACTTTACCACTTTCTCATTGCATTGAGATAAACACATTGGCAGATTATCAGCCCAATTGCATACGCTGCTGGACGGAATTCAGAGAATATTTGGAACTTTACCACTATCTGATTTCATTGAGATACAGACACTGGCAGAATATCAGACAAATGACATTCACTGCTCGAAGGTATTCAGAGAAACTTTGGAACCGATTGTTGATTTCTTGCAACTTGCTGAACTCGTGGAGACAAAGACTTTACTACTTTCTCATTTCATTGAGATACACGCATTGGCAGAGTATCAACCAAAGTTCATTCACTGCTCCAAGGCATTCAGTGAATCTTTGGAACCTATTGGGGATATCTTACAACTTGTTGAACTCATCGAGATAAGCACTATACAACGTTCTCACTGCATTCAGATACACGTATTGGCAGAATATCAGCCAATTTGCATTCACTACTCGAAGGTATTCAGAGAAAGTTTGGAACCTATTGCGAATTTCTTCCAACTTGCTGAAGTGATCGAGATAAGAACTTGACCATTATCTCACTTCATGGAGATACACACACTGGCAGAATATCAAACAAATGGCATTCAGTGATCGAAGGTTTTCAGAGAAACTTTGGAACCGATTGTGGATTTCTTGCAACTTGCTGAACTCGTGGAGACAAAGACATTACTACTTTCTCATTTCATTGAGATACACGCATTGGCAGAGTATCAGCCAAAGTTCATTCACTGCTCCAAGGCATTCAGTGAATCTTTGGAACCTATTGGGGATATCTTACAACCTGTTGAACTCATTGAGATAAGGAGTTTACCACTTTCTCAATTCATTGAGATAAACACATTGGCAGAATTTCAGCCAAATTGCTCGAAGGAATTCAGAGAAACCTTAGAACATATTGTGGATTTCCCCCAACTTGCTGAACTCACCGAGACAAACACTTTGCGACCTTCTCATTCCATTGAGATACACACATGGGCAGAATAACAGGCAAATGGCATTCACTGCTCGATGGTATTCAGAGACATTTTGGAACATTTTGTGGATTTCCTCCAACTTGCTGATCTCATCGAGATAAGCACTATACAACTTTCTCACTGCATTGAGATACACGCATTGGCAGAATATCAGCCAATTTGCATTCACTACTCGAAGGTATTCAGAGAAACTTTGGAACCTATTGCGAATTTCTTCCAACTTGCTGAAGTGATCGAGATAAGATCTTGACCATTATCTCACTTCATTGAGATACACACACTGGCAGAATATCAAACAAATGGCATTCAGTGTTCGAAGGTTTTCAGAGAGACTTTGGAACCGATTGTTGATTTCTTGCAACTTGCTGAACTCGTGGAGACAAAGACTTTACCACTTTCTCATTTCATTCAGATACACGCATTGGCAGTGTATCAACCAAAGTTCAGACAAATGACATTCACTGCTCGAAGGTATTCAGAGAAACTTTGGAACCGATTGTGGATTTCTTGCAACTTGCTGAACTCGTGGAGTCAAAGACTTTCTCATTTCATTGAGATACACGCATTGGCAGAGTATCAACCAAAGTTCATTCACTGCTCCAAGGCATTCAGTGAATCTTTGGAACCTATTGGGGATATCTTACAACTTGTTGAACTCATTGAGATAAGGACTTTACCACTTTCTCAATTCATTGAGATAAACACATTGGCAGAATTTCAGCCAAATTGCTCGAAGGAATTCAGAGAAACCTTAGAACCTATTGTGGATTTCCCCCAACTTGCTGAACTCACCGAGACAAACACTTTGCGACCTTCTCATTCCATTGAGATACACACATGGGCAGAATAACAGCCAAATGGCATTCACTGCTCGATGGTATTCAGAGACATTTTGGAACATTTTGTGAATTTCCTCCAACTTGCTGATCTCATCGAGATAAGCACGATACAACTTTCTCACTGCATTGAGATACACGCATTGGCAGAATATCAGCCAATTTGCATTCATTACTCGAAGGTATTCAGAGAAACTTTGGAACCTATTGCGAATTTCTTCCAACTTGCTGAAGTGATCGAGATAAGAACTTGACCATTATCTCACTTCATTGAGATACACACACTGGCAGAATATCAAACAAATGGCATTCAGTGTTCGAAGGATTTCAGAGAAACTTTGGAACCGATTGTTGATTTCTTGCAACTTGCTGAACTCGTGGAGACAAAGACTTTACCACTTTCTCATTTCATTGAGATACACGCATTGGCAGTGTATCAACCAAAGTTCATTCACTGCTCCAAGGCATTCAGTGAATCTTCGGAACCTATTGGGGATATCTTACAACTTGCTGAACTCATTGAGATAAGGACTTTACCACTTTCTCAATTCATTGAGATAAACACATTGGCAGAATTTCAGCCAAATTGCATTCACTACTCGAAGGTATTCAGAGAAACTATGGAACCTATTGCGGATTTCTTCCAACTTGCTGAAGTCTTCGAGATAAGAACTTTACCATTAACTCATTTCATTGAGCTACACACACTGGCAAAATATCAGCCAAATGGCATTCACTGCTCCAAGGTATTGCGAGAAACTTTGGAAGCTATTGTGGATTTCTTCCAATTTGCTGGACTGAATGAGATAAAAACTTGACCACTTTCTCATTTCATTGTGATACACATACTGTGGGAGTATCAACCAAATGTAATTCACTACTCGCAGGCATTCAGTGAATCTTTGGCACCTAGTTGATTTCTTTCAACTTGCTGAACTCATAGAGATAAGGACTTTACCACTTTCTCATTGCATTGAGATAAACACATTGGCAGAATATCAGCCCAATGGCATACGCTGCTGGAAGGAATTCAGAGAATATTTGGAACTTTACCACTATCTGATTTCATTGAGATACACACACTGGCAGAATATCAGACAAATGACATTCACTGCTCGAAGGTATTCAGAGAAACTTTGGAACCGATTGTGGATTTCTTGCAACTTGCTGAACTCGTGGAGACAAAGACATTACTACTTTCTCATTTCATTGAGATACACGCATTGGCAGAGTATCAACCAAAGTTCATTCACTGCTCCAAGGCATTCAGTGAATCTTTGGAACCTATTGGGGATATCTTACAACTTGTTGAAGTCATTGAGATAAGGACTTTACCACTTTCTCAATTCATTGAGATAAACACATTGGCAGAATTTCAGCCAAATTGCTCGAAGGAATTCAGAGAAACCTTAGAACCTATTGTGGATTTCCCCCAACTTGCTGAACTCACCGAGACAAACACTTTGCGACCTTCTCATTCCATTGAGATACACACATGGGCAGAATAACAGGCAAATGGCATTCATGCTCGATGGTATTCAGAGACATTTTGGAACATTTTGTGGATTTCCTCCAACTTGCTGATCTCATCGAGATAAGCACTATACAACTTTCTCACTGCATTGAGATACACGCATTGGCAGAATATCAGCCAATTTGCATTCACTACTCGAAGGTATTCAGAGAAACTTTGGAACCTATTGCGAATTTCTTCCAACTTGCTGAAGTGATCGAGATAAGAACTTGACCATTATCTCACTTCATTGAGATACACACACTGGCAGAATATCAAACAAATGGCATTCAGTGTTCGAAGGTTTTCAGAGAAACTTTGGAACCGATTGTTGATTTCTTGCAACTTGCTGAACTCGTGGAGACAAAGAATTTACCACTTTCTCATTTCATTGAGATACACGCATTGGCAGTGTATCAACCAAAGTTCATTCACTGCTCCAAGGCATTCAGTCAATCTTCGGAACCTATTGGGGGTATCTTACAACTTGCTGAACTCATTGAGATAAGGAATTTACCACTTTCTCAATTCATTGAGATAAACACATTGGCAGAATTTCAGCCAAATTGCATTCACTACTCGAAGGTATTCAGAGAAACTATGGAACCTATTGCGGATTTCTTCCAACTTGCTGAAGTCATAGAGATAAGGACTTTACCACTTTGAGATAAACACATTGGCAGAATATCAGCCCAATGGCATACGCTGCTGGAAGGAATTCAGAGAATATTTGGAACTTTACCACTATCTGATTTCATTGAGATACACACACTGGCAGAATATCAGACAAATGACATTCACTGCTCGAAGGTATTCAGAGAAACTTTGGAACCGATTGTGGATTTCTTGCAACTTGCTGAACTCGTGGAGACAAAGACTTTCTCATTTCATTGAGATACACGCATTGGCAGAGTATCAACCAAAGTTCATTCACTGCTCCAAGGCATTCAGTGAATCTTTGGAACCTATTGGGGATATCTTACAACTTGTTGAACTCATTGAGATAAGGACTTTACCACTTTCTCAATTCATTGAGATAAACACATTGGCAGAATTTCAGCCAAATTGCTCGAAGGAATTCAGAGAAACCTTAGAACCTATTGTGGATTTCCCCCAACTTGCTGAACTCACCGAGACAAACACTTTGCGACCTTCTCATTCCATTGAGATACACACATGGGCAGAATAACAGCCAAATGGCATTCACTGCTCGATGGTGTTCAGAGACATTTTGGAACATTTTGTGGATTTCCTCCAACTTGCTGATCTCATCGAGATAAGCACTATACAACTTTCTCACTGCATTGAGATACACGCATTGGCAGAATATCAGCCAATTTGCATTCACTACTCGAAGGTATTCAGAGAAACTTTGGAACCTATTGCGAATTTCTTCCAACTTGCTGAAGTGATCGAGATAAGAACTTGACCATTATCTCACTTCATTGAGATACACACACTGGCAGAATATCAAACAAATGGCATTCAGTGTTCGAAGGTTTTCAGAGAAACTTTGGAACCGATTGTTGATTTCTTGCAACTTGCTGAACTCGTGGAGACAAAGACTTTACCACTTTCTCATTTCATTGAGATACACGCATTGGCAGTGTATCAACCAAAGTTCATTCACTGCTCCAAGGCATTCAGTGAATCTTTGGAACCTATTTTGGATATCTTACAACTTACAATTGAGATAAACACATTGGCAGAATTTCAGCCAAATTGCATTCACTACTCGAAGGTATTCAGAGAAACCTTGGATCCTATTGCGGATTTCTTCCAACTTGCTGAAGTCATCGAGATAAGAACTTTACCATTAACTCATTTCATTGAGCTACACACACTGGCAAAATATCAGCCAAATGGCATTCACTGCTCCAAGGTATTGCGAGAAACTTTGGAAGCTATTGTGGATTTCTTCCAATTTGCTGGACTGAATGAGATAAAAACTTGACCACTTTCTCATTTCATTGTGATACACAAACTGTGGGAGTATCAACCAAATGTAATTCACTACTCGCAGGCATTCAGTGAATCTTTGGCAACTATTGGGGATTTCTTTCAACTTGCTGAACTCATAGAGATAAGGACTTTACCACTTTCTCATTGCATTGAGATAAACACATTGGCAGAATATCAGCCCAATGGCATACGCTGCTGGAAGGAATTCAGAGAATATTTGGAACTTTACCACTATCTGATTTCATTGAGATACACACACTGGCAGAATATCAGACAAATGACATTCACTGCTCGAAGGTATTCAGAGAAACTTTGGAACCGATTGTGGATTTCTTGCAACTTGCTGAACTCGTGGAGACAAAGACTTTCTCATTTCATTGAGATACACGCATTGGCAGAGCCACTTTCTCATTTCATTGAGATACACGCATTGGCAGTGTATCAACCAAAGTTCATTCACTGCTCCAAGGCATTCAGTGAATCTTTGGAACCTATTGGGGATATCTTACAACTTGCTGAACTCATTGAGATAAGGACTTTACCACTTTCTCAATTCATTGAGATAAACACATTGGCAGAATTTCAGCCAAATTGCTCGAAGGAATTCAGAGAAACCTTAGAACCTATTGTGGATTTCCCCCAACTTGCTGAACTCACCGAGACAAACACTTTGCGACCTTCTCATTCCATTGAGATACACACATGGGCAGAATAACAGCCAAATGGCATTCACTGCTCGATGGTATTCAGAGACATTTTGGAACATTTTGTGAATTTCCTCCAACTTGCTGATCTCATCGAGATAAGCACGATACAACTTTCTCACTGCATTGAGATACACGCATTGGCAGAATATCAGCCAATTTGCATTCATTACTCGAAGGTATTCAGAGAAACTTTGGAACCTATTGCGAATTTCTTCCAACTTGCTGAAGTGATCGAGATAAGAACTTGACCATTATCTCACTTCATTGAGATACACACACTGGCAGAATATCAAACAAATGGCATTCAGTGTTCGAAGGATTTCAGAGAAACTTTGGAACCGATTGTTGATTTCTTGCAACTTGCTGAACTCGTGGAGACAAAGACTTTACCACTTTCTCATTTCATTGAGATACACGCATTGGCAGTGTATCAACCAAAGTTCATTCACTGCTCCAAGGCATTCAGTGAATCTTCGGAACCTATTGGGGATATCTTACAACTTGCTGAACTCATTGAGATAAGGACTTTACCACTTTCTCAATTCATTGAGATAAACACATTGGCAGAATTTCAGCCAAATTGCATTCACTACTCGAAGGTATTCAGAGAAACTATGGAACCTATTGCGGATTTCTTCCAACTTGCTGAAGTCTTCGAGATAAGAACTTTACCATTAACTCATTTCATTGAGCTACACACACTGGCAAAATATCAGCCAAATGGCATTCACTGCTCCAAGGTATTGCGAGAAACTTTGGAAGCTATTGTGGATTTCTTCCAATTTGCTGGACTGAATGAGATAAAAACTTGACCACTTTCTCATTTCATTGTGATACACATACTGTGGGAGTATCAACCAAATGTAATTCACTACTCGCAGGCATTCAGTGAATCTTTGGCACCTAGTTGATTTCTTTCAACTTGCTGAACTCATAGAGATAAGGACTTTACCACTTTCTCATTGCATTGAGATAAACACATTGGCAGAATATCAGCCCAATGGCATACGCTGCTGGAAGGAATTCAGAGAATATTTGGAACTTTACCACTATCTGATTTCATTGAGATACACACACTGGCAGAATATCAGACAAATGACATTCACTGCTCGAAGGTATTCAGAGAAACTTTGGAACCGATTGTGGATTTCTTGCAACTTGCTGAACTCGTGGAGACAAAGACATTACTACTTTCTCATTTCATTGAGATACACGCATTGGCAGAGTATCAACCAAAGTTCATTCACTGCTCCAAGGCATTCAGTGAATCTTTGGAACCTATTGGGGATATCTTACAACTTGTTGAAGTCATTGAGATAAGGACTTTACCACTTTCTCAATTCATTGAGATAAACACATTGGCAGAATTTCAGCCAAATTGCTCGAAGGAATTCAGAGAAACCTTAGAACCTATTGTGGATTTCCCCCAACTTGCTGAACTCACCGAGACAAACACTTTGCGACCTTCTCATTCCATTGAGATACACACATGGGCAGAATAACAGGCAAATGGCATTCATGCTCGATGGTATTCAGAGACATTTTGGAACATTTTGTGGATTTCCTCCAACTTGCTGATCTCATCGAGATAAGCACTATACAACTTTCTCACTGCATTGAGATACACGCATTGGCAGAATATCAGCCAATTTGCATTCACTACTCGAAGGTATTCAGAGAAACTTTGGAACCTATTGCGAATTTCTTCCAACTTGCTGAAGTGATCGAGATAAGAACTTGACCATTATCTCACTTCATTGAGATACACACACTGGCAGAATATCAAACAAATGGCATTCAGTGTTCGAAGGTTTTCAGAGAAACTTTGGAACCGATTGTTGATTTCTTGCAACTTGCTGAACTCGTGGAGACAAAGAATTTACCACTTTCTCATTTCATTGAGATACACGCATTGGCAGTGTATCAACCAAAGTTCATTCACTGCTCCAAGGCATTCAGTCAATCTTCGGAACCTATTGGGGGTATCTTACAACTTGCTGAACTCATTGAGATAAGGAATTTACCACTTTCTCAATTCATTGAGATAAACACATTGGCAGAATTTCAGCCAAATTGCATTCACTACTCGAAGGTATTCAGAGAAACTATGGAACCTATTGCGGATTTCTTCCAACTTGCTGAAGTCATAGAGATAAGGACTTTACCACTTTGAGATAAACACATTGGCAGAATATCAGCCCAATGGCATACGCTGCTGGAAGGAATTCAGAGAATATTTGGAACTTTACCACTATCTGATTTCATTGAGATACACACACTGGCAGAATATCAGACAAATGACATTCACTGCTCGAAGGTATTCAGAGAAACTTTGGAACCGATTGTGGATTTCTTGCAACTTGCTGAACTCGTGGAGACAAAGACTTTCTCATTTCATTGAGATACACGCATTGGCAGAGTATCAACCAAAGTTCATTCACTGCTCCAAGGCATTCAGTGAATCTTTGGAACCTATTGGGGATATCTTACAACTTGTTGAACTCATTGAGATAAGGACTTTACCACTTTCTCAATTCATTGAGATAAACACATTGGCAGAATTTCAGCCAAATTGCTCGAAGGAATTCAGAGAAACCTTAGAACCTATTGTGGATTTCCCCCAACTTGCTGAACTCACCGAGACAAACACTTTGCGACCTTCTCATTCCATTGAGATACACACATGGGCAGAATAACAGCCAAATGGCATTCACTGCTCGATGGTGTTCAGAGACATTTTGGAACATTTTGTGGATTTCCTCCAACTTGCTGATCTCATCGAGATAAGCACTATACAACTTTCTCACTGCATTGAGATACACGCATTGGCAGAATATCAGCCAATTTGCATTCACTACTCGAAGGTATTCAGAGAAACTTTGGAACCTATTGCGAATTTCTTCCAACTTGCTGAAGTGATCGAGATAAGAACTTGACCATTATCTCACTTCATTGAGATACACACACTGGCAGAATATCAAACAAATGGCATTCAGTGTTCGAAGGTTTTCAGAGAAACTTTGGAACCGATTGTTGATTTCTTGCAACTTGCTGAACTCGTGGAGACAAAGACTTTACCACTTTCTCATTTCATTGAGATACACGCATTGGCAGTGTATCAACCAAAGTTCATTCACTGCTCCAAGGCATTCAGTGAATCTTTGGAACCTATTTTGGATATCTTACAACTTACAATTGAGATAAACACATTGGCAGAATTTCAGCCAAATTGCATTCACTACTCGAAGGTATTCAGAGAAACCTTGGATCCTATTGCGGATTTCTTCCAACTTGCTGAAGTCATCGAGATAAGAACTTTACCATTAACTCATTTCATTGAGCTACACACACTGGCAAAATATCAGCCAAATGGCATTCACTGCTCCAAGGTATTGCGAGAAACTTTGGAAGCTATTGTGGATTTCTTCCAATTTGCTGGACTGAATGAGATAAAAACTTGACCACTTTCTCATTTCATTGTGATACACAAACTGTGGGAGTATCAACCAAATGTAATTCACTACTCGCAGGCATTCAGTGAATCTTTGGCAACTATTGGGGATTTCTTTCAACTTGCTGAACTCATAGAGATAAGGACTTTACCACTTTCTCATTGCATTGAGATAAACACATTGGCAGAATATCAGCCCAATGGCATACGCTGCTGGAAGGAATTCAGAGAATATTTGGAACTTTACCACTATCTGATTTCATTGAGATACACACACTGGCAGAATATCAGACAAATGACATTCACTGCTCGAAGGTATTCAGAGAAACTTTGGAACCGATTGTGGATTTCTTGCAACTTGCTGAACTCGTGGAGACAAAGACTTTCTCATTTCATTGAGATACACGCATTGGCAGAGCCACTTTCTCATTTCATTGAGATACACGCATTGGCAGTGTATCAACCAAAGTTCATTCACTGCTCCAAGGCATTCAGTGAATCTTTGGAACCTATTGGGGATATCTTACAACTTGCTGAACTCATTGAGATAAGGACTTTACCACTTTCTCAATTCATTGAGATAAACACATTGGCAGAATTTCAGCCAAATTGCATTCACTGCTCGAAGGATTTCAGAGAAACCTTGGAACCTATTGTGGATTTCCCCCAACTTGCTGATCTCATCGAGATAAGCACTGTACAACTTTCTCATTTCATTGAGATACACGCATTGGCAGAATATTAGCCAAATTGCATTCACTACTCGAAGGTATTCAGAGAAACTATGGAACCTACTGCGGATTTCTTCCAACTTGCTGAAGTCATCGAGATAAGAACTTTACCATTAACTCATTTCATTGAGCTACACACACTGGCAAAATATCAGCCAAATGGCATTCACTGCTCCAAGGTATTGCGAGAAACTTTGGAAGCTATTGTGGATTTCTTCCAATTTGCTGGACTGAATGAGATAAACACTTGACCACTTTCTGATTTCATTGCGATACACATACTGTGGGAGTATCAACCAAATGTAATTCACTACTCGCAGGCATTCAGTGAATCTTTGGCACCTAGTTGATTTCTTTCAACTTGCTGAACTCATAGAGATAAGGACTTTACCACTTTCTCATTGCATTGAGATAAACACATTGGCAGATTATCAGCCCAATTGCATACGCTGCTGGACGGAATTCAGAGTATATTTGGAACTTTACCACTATCTGATTTCATTGAGATACAGACACTGGCAGAATATCAGACAAATGACATTCACTGCTCGAAGGTATTCAGAGAAACTTTGGAACCGATTGTTGATTTCTTGCAACTTGCTGAACTCGTGGAGGCAAAGACTTTACTACTTTCTCATTTCATTGAGATACACGCATTGGCAGAGTATCAACCAAAGTTCATTCACTGCTCCAAGGCATTCAGTGAATCTTTGGAACCGATTGGGGATATCTTACAACTTGTTGAACTCATCGAGATAAGCACTATACAACGTTCTCACTGCATTGAGATACACGTATTGGCAGAATATCAGCCAATTTGCATTCACTACTCGAAGGTATTCAGAGAAACTTTGGAACCTATTGCGAATTTCTTCCAACTTGCTGAAGTGATCGAGATAAGAACTTGACCATTATCTCACTTCATTGAGATACACACACTGGCAGAATATCAAACAAATGGCATTCAGTGATCGAAGGTTTTCAGAGAAACTTTGGAACCGATTGTGGATTTCTTGCAACTTGCTGAACTCGTGGAGACAAAGACATTACTACTTTCTCATTTCATTGAGATACACGCATTGGCAGAGTATCAGCCAAAGTTCATTCACTGCTCCAAGGCATTCAGTGAATCTTTGGAACCTATTGGGGATATCTTACAACCTGTTGAACTCATTGAGATAAGGAGTTTACCACTTTCTCAATTCATTGAGATAAACACATTGGCAGAATTTCAGCCAAATTGCTCGAAGGAATTCAGAGAAACCTTAGAACATATTGTGGATTTCCCCCAACTTGCTGAACTCACCGAGACAAACACTTTGCGACCTTCTCATTCCATTGAGATACACACATGGGCAGAATAACAGGCAAATGGCATTCACTGCTCGATGGTATTCAGAGACATTTTGGAACATTTTGTGGATTTCCTCCAACTTGCTGATCTCATCGAGATAAGCACTATACAACTTTCTCACTGCATTGAGATACACGCATTGGCAGAATATCAGCCAATTTGCATTCACTACTCGAAGGTATTCAGAGAAACTTTGGAACCTATTGCGAATTTCTTCCAACTTGCTGAAGTGATCGAGATAAGATCTTGACCATTATCTCACTTCATTGAGATACACACACTGGCAGAATATCAAACAAATGGCATTCAGTGTTCGAAGGTTTTCAGAGAGACTTTGGAACCGATTGTTGATTTCTTGCAACTTGCTGAACTCGTGGAGACAAAGACTTTACCACTTTCTCATTTCATTCAGATACACGCATTGGCAGTGTATCAACCAAAGTTCAGACAAATGACATTCACTGCTCGAAGGTATTCAGAGAAACTTTGGAACCGATTGTGGATTTCTTGCAACTTGCTGAACTCGTGGAGTCAAAGACTTTCTCATTTCATTGAGATACACGCATTGGCAGAGTATCAACCAAAGTTCATTCACTGCTCCAAGGCATTCAGTGAATCTTTGGAACCTATTGGGGATATCTTACAACTTGTTGAACTCATTGAGATAAGGACTTTACCACTTTCTCAATTCATTGAGATAAACACATTGGCAGAATTTCAGCCAAATTGCTCGAAGGAATTCAGAGAAACCTTAGAACCTATTGTGGATTTCCCCCAACTTGCTGAACTCACCGAGACAAACACTTTGCGACCTTCTCATTCCATTGAGATACACACATGGGCAGAATAACAGGCAAATGGCATTCACTGCTCGATGGTATTCAGAGACATTTTGGAACATTTTGTGAATTTCCTCCAACTTGCTGATCTCATCGAGATAAGCACGATACAACTTTCTCACTGCATTGAGATACACGCATTGGCAGAATATCAGCCAATTTGCATTCACTACTCGAAGGTATTCAGAGAAACTTTGGAACCTATTGCGAATTTCTTCCAACTTGCTGAAGTGATCGAGATAAGAACTTGACCATTATCTCACTTCATTGAGATACACACACTGGCAGAATATCAAACAAATGGCATTCAGTGTTCGAAGGATTTCAGAGAAACTTTGGAACCGATTGTTGATTTCTTGCAACTTGCTGAACTCGTGGAGACAAAGACTTTACCACTTTCTCATTTCATTGAGATACACGCATTGGCAGTGTATCAACCAAAGTTCATTCACTGCTCCAAGGCATTCAGTGAATCTTCGGAACCTATTGGGGATATCTTACAACTTGCTGAACTCATTGAGATAAGGACTTTACCACTTTCTCAATTCATTGAGATAAACACATTGGCAGAATTTCAGCCAAATTGCATTCACTACTCGAAGGTATTCAGAGAAACTATGGAACCTATTGCGGATTTCTTCCAACTTGCTGAAGTCTTCGAGATAAGAACTTTACCATTAACTCATTTCATTGAGCTACACACACTGGCAAAATATCAGCCAAATGGCATTCACTGCTCCAAGGTATTGCGAGAAACTTTGGAAGCTATTGTGGATTTCTTCCAATTTGCTGGACTGAATGAGATAAAAACTTGACCACTTTCTCATTTCATTGTGATACACATACTGTGGGAGTATCAACCAAATGTAATTCACTACTCGCAGGCATTCAGTGAATCTTTGGCACCTAGTTGATTTCTTTCAACTTGCTGAACTCATAGAGATAAGGACTTTACCACTTTCTCATTGCATTGAGATAAACACATTGGCAGAATATCAGCCCAATGGCATACGCTGCTGGAAGGAATTCAGAGAATATTTGGAACTTTACCACTATCTGATTTCATTGAGATACACACACTGGCAGAATATCAGACAAATGACATTCACTGCTCGAAGGTATTCAGAGAAACTTTGGAACCGATTGTGGATTTCTTGCAACTTGCTGAACTCGTGGAGACAAAGACATTACTACTTTCTCATTTCATTGAGATACACGCATTGGCAGAGTATCAACCAAAGTTCATTCACTGCTCCAAGGCATTCAGTGAATCTTTGGAACCTATTGGGGATATCTTACAACTTGTTGAACTCATTGAGATAAGGACTTTACCACTTTCTCAATTCATTGAGATAAACACATTGGCAGAATTTCAGCCAAATTGCTCGAAGGAATTCAGAGAAACCTTAGAACCTATTGTGGATTTCCCCCAACTTGCTGAACTCACCGAGACAAACACTTTGCGACCTTCTCATTCCATTGAGATACACACATGGGCAGAATCACAGGCAAATGGCATTCATGCTCGATGGTATTCAGAGACATTTTGGAACATTTTGTGGATTTCCTCCAGCTTGCTGATCTCATCGAGATAAGCACTATACAACTTTCTCACTGCATTGAGATACACGCATTGGCAGAATATCAGCCAATTTGCATTCACTACTCGAAGGTATTCAGAGAAACTTTGGAACCTATTGCGAATTTCTTCCAACTTGCTGAAGTGATCGAGATAAGAACTTGACCATTATCTCACTTCATTGAGATACACACACTGGCAGAATATCAAACAAATGGCATTCAGTGTTCGAAGGTTTTCAGAGAAACTTTGGAACCGATTGTTGATTTCTTGCAACTTGCTGAACTCGTGGAGACAAAGAATTTACCACTTTCTCATTTCATTGAGATACACGCATTGGCAGTGTATCAACCAAAGTTCATTCACTGCTCCAAGGCATTCAGTCAATCTTCGGAACCTATTGGGGGTATCTTACAACTTGCTGAACTCATTGAGATAAGGAATTTACCACTTTCTCAATTCATTGAGATAAACACATTGGCAGAATTTCAGCAAAATTGCATTCACTACTCGAAGGTATTCAGAGAAACTATGGAACCTATTGCGGATTTCTTCCAACTTGCTGAAGTCATAGAGATAAGGACTTTACCACTTTGAGATAAACACATTGGCAGAATATCAGCCCAATGGCATACGCTGCTGGAAGGAATTCAGAGAATATTTGGAACTTTACCACTATCTGATTTCATTGAGATACACACACTGGCAGAATATCAGACAAATGACATTCACTGCTCGAAGGTATTCAGAGAAACTTTGGAACCGATTGTGGATTTCTTGCAACTTGCTGAACTCGTGGAGACAAAGACTTTCTCATTTCATTGAGATACACGCATTGGCAGAGTATCAACCAAAGTTCATTCACTGCTCCAAGGCATTCAGTGAATCTTTGGAACCTATTGGGGATATCTTACAACTTGTTGAACTCATTGAGATAAGGACTTTACCACTTTCTCAATTCATTGAGATAAACACATTGGCAGAATTTCAGCCAAATTGCTCGAAGGAATTCAGAGAAACCTTAGAACCTATTGTGGATTTCCCCCAACTTGCTGAACTCACCGAGACAAACACTTTGCGACCTTCTCATTCCATTGAGATACACACATGGGCAGAATAAGAGCCAAATGGCATTCACTGCTCGATGGTATTCAGAGACATTTTGGAACATTTTGTGGATTTCCCCCAACTTGCTGATCTCATCGAGATAAGCACTATACAACTTTCTCATTTCATTGAGATACACGCATTGGCAGAATATCAGCCAAATTGCATTCAGTACTCGAAGGTATTCAGAGAAACTATGGAACCTATTGCGGATTTCTTCCAACTTGCTGAAGTCATCGAGATAAGAACTTTACCATTAACTGATTTCATTGAGCTACACACACTGGCAAAATACCAGCCAAATGGCATTCACTGCTCCAAGGTATTGCAAGAAACTTTGGAAGCTATTGTGGATTTCTTCCAATTTGCTGGACTGAATGAGATAAACACTTGACCACTTTCTCATTTCATTGTGATACACATACTGTGGGAGTATCAACCAAATGTAATTCACTACTCGCAGGCATTCAGTGAATCTTTGGCACCTATTGGGGAATATCTTGCAACTTGCTGAACTCATAGAGAGAAGGACTTTACCACTTTCTCATTGCATTGAGATAAACACATTGGCAGAATATCAGCCCAATGGCATACGCTGCTGGAAGGAATTCAGAGAATATTTGGAACTTTACCACTATCTGATTTCATTGAGATACACACACTGGCAGAATATCAGACAAATGACATTCACTCCTCGAAGGTATTCAGAGAAACTTTGGAACCGATTGTTGATTTCTTGCAACTTGCTGAACTCGTGGAGACAAAGACTTTACTACTTTCTCATTTCATTGAGATACACGCATTGGCAGAGTATCAACCAAAGTTCATTCACTGCTCCAAGGCATTCAGTGAATCTTTGGAACCTATTGGGGATATCTTACAACTTGCTGAACTCATTGAGATAAGGACTTTACCACTTTCTCAATTCATTGAGATAAACACATTGGCAGAATTTCAGCCAAATTGCTCGAAGGAATTCAGAGAAACCTTAGAACCTATTGTGGATTTCCCCCAACTTGCTGAACTCACCGAGACAAACACTTTGCGACCTTCTCATTCCATTGAGATACACACATGGGCAGAATAACAGCCAAATGGCATTCACTGCTCGATGGTGTTCAGAGACATTTTGGAACATTTTGTGGATTTCCTCCAACTTGCTGATCTCATCGAGATAAGCACTATATAACTTTCTCACTGCATTGAGATACACGCATTGGCAGAATATCAGCCAATTTGCATTCACTACTCGAAGGTATTCAGAGAAACTTTGGAACCTATTGCGAATTTCTTCCAACTTGCTGAAGTGATCGAGATAAGAACTTGACCATTATCTCACTTCATTGAGATACACACACTGGCAGAATATCAAACAAATGGCATTCAGTGTTCGAAGGTTTTCAGAGAAACTTTGGAACCGATTGTTGATTTCTTGCAACTTGCTGAACTCGTGGAGACAAAGACTTTACCACTTTCTCATTTCATTGAGATACACGCATTGGCAGTGTATCAACCAAAGTTCATTCACTGCTCCAAGGCATTCAGTGAATCTTTGGAACCTATTGGGGATATCTTACAACTTGCTGAACTCATTGAGATAAGGACTTTACCACTTTCTCAATTCATTGAGATAAACACATTGGCAGAATTTCAGCCAAATTGCATTCACTACTCGAAGGTATTCAGAGAAACCTTGGATCCTATTGCGGATTTCTTCCAACTTGCTGAAGTCATCGAGATAAGAACTTTACCATTTCATGTAAAGTTTACCACTCATTTCATTGAGCTACACACACTGGCAAAATATCAGCCAAATGGCATTCACTGCTCCAAGGTATTGCGAGAAACTTTGGAAGCTATTGTGGATTTCTTCCAATTTGCTGGACTGAATGAGATAAAAACTTGACCACTTTCTCATTTCATTGTGATACACAAACTGTGGGAGTATCAACCAAATGTAATTCACTACTCGCAGGCATTCAGTGAATCTTTGGCAACTATTGGGGATTTCTTTCAACTTGCTGAACTCATAGAGATAAGGACTTTACCACTTTCTCATTGCATTGAGATAAACACATTGGCAGAATATCAGCCCAATGGCATACGCTGCTGGAAGGAATTCAGAGAATATTTGGAACTTTACCACTATCTGATTTCATTGAGATACACACACTGGCAGAATATCAGACAAATGACATTCACTGCTCGAAGGTATTCAGAGAAACTTTGGAACCGATTGTGGATTTCTTGCAACTTGCTGAACTCGTGGAGACAAAGACTTTCTCATTTCATTGAGATACACGCATTGGCAGAGCCACTTTCTCATTTCATTGAGATACACGCATTGGCAGTGTATCAACCAAAGTTCATTCACTGCTCCAAGGCATTCAGTGAATCTTTGGAACCTATTGGGGATATCTTACAACTTGCTGAACTCATTGAGATAAGGACTTTACCACTTTCTCAATTCATTGAGATAAACACATTGGCAGAATTTCAGCCAAATTGCATTCACTGCTCGAAGGATTTCAGAGAAACCTTGGAACCTATTGTGGATTTCCCCCAACTTGCTGATCTCATCGAGATAAGCACTATACAACTTTCTCATTTCATTGAGATACACGCATTGGCAGAATATTAGCCAAATTGCATTCACTACTCGAAGGTATTCAGAGAAACTATGGAACCTACTGCGGATTTCTTCCAACTTGCTGAAGTCATCGAGATAAGAACTTTACCATTAACTCATTTCATTGAGCTACACACACTGGCAAAATATCAGCCAAATGGCATTCACTGCTCCAAGGTATTGCGAGAAACTTTGGAAGCTATTGTGGATTTCTTCCAATTTGCTGGACTGAATGAGATAAACACTTGACCACTTTCTGATTTCATTGCGATACACATACTGTGGGAGTATCAACCAAATGTAATTCACTACTCGCAGGCATTCAGTGAATCTTTGGCACCTAGTTGATTTCTTTCAACTTGCTGAACTCATAGAGATAAGGACTTTACCACTTTCTCATTGCATTGAGATAAACACATTGGCAGATTATCAGCCCAATTGCATACGCTGCTGGACGGAATTCAGAGAATATTTGGAACTTTACCACTATCTGATTTCATTGAGATACAGACACTGGCAGAATATCAGACAAATGACATTCACTGCTCGAAGGTATTCAGAGAAACTTTGGAACCGATTGTTGATTTCTTGCAACTTGCTGAACTCGTGGAGACAAAGACTTTACTACTTTCTCATTTCATTGAGATACACGCATTGGCAGAGTATCAACCAAAGTTCATTCACTGCTCCAAGGCATTCAGTGAATCTTTGGAACCTATTGGGGATATCTTACAACTTGTTGAACTCATCGAGATAAGCACTATACAACGTTCTCACTGCATTGAGATACACGTATTGGCAGAATATCAGCCAATTTGCATTCACTACTCGAAGGTATTCAGAGAAAGTTTGGAACCTATTGCGAATTTCTTCCAACTTGCTGAAGTGATCGAGATAAGAACTTGACCATTATCTCACTTCATTGAGATACACACACTGGCAGAATATCAAACAAATGGCATTCAGTGATCGAAGGTTTTCAGAGAGACTTTGGAACCGATTGTTGATTTCTTGCAACTTGCTGAACTCGTGGAGACAAAGACTTTACCACTTTCTCATTTCATTCAGATACACGCATTGGCAGTGTATCAACCAAAGTTCAGACAAATGACATTCACTGCTCGAAGGTATTCAGAGAAACTTTGGAACCGATTGTGGATTTCTTGCAACTTGCTGAACTCGTGGAGTCAAAGACTTTCTCATTTCATTGAGATACACGCATTGGCAGAGTATCAACCAAAGTTCATTCACTGCTCCAAGGCATTCAGTGAATCTTTGGAACCTATTGGGGATATCTTACAACTTGTTGAACTCATTGAGATAAGGACTTTACCACTTTCTCAATTCATTGAGATAAACACATTGGCAGAATTTCAGCCAAATTGCTCGAAGGAATTCAGAGAAACCTTAGAACCTATTGTGGATTTCCCCCAACTTGCTGAACTCACCGAGACAAACACTTTGCGACCTTCTCATTCCATTGAGATACACACATGGGCAGAATAACAGGCAAATGGCATTCACTGCTCGATGGTATTCAGAGACATTTTGGAACATTTTGTGAATTTCCTCCAACTTGCTGATCTCATCGAGATAAGCACGATACAACTTTCTCACTGCATTGAGATACACGCATTGGCAGAATATCAGCCAATTTGCATTCACTACTCGAAGGTATTCAGAGAAACTTTGGAACCTATTGCGAATTTCTTCCAACTTGCTGAAGTGATCGAGATAAGAACTTGACCATTATCTCACTTCATTGAGATACACACACTGGCAGAATATCAAACAAATGGCATTCAGTGTTCGAAGGATTTCAGAGAAACTTTGGAACCGATTGTTGATTTCTTGCAACTTGCTGAACTCGTGGAGACAAAGACTTTACCACTTTCTCATTTCATTGAGATACACGCATTGGCAGTGTATCAACCAAAGTTCATTCACTGCTCCAAGGCATTCAGTGAATCTTCGGAACCTATTGGGGATATCTTACAACTTGCTGAACTCATTGAGATAAGGACTTTACCACTTTCTCAATTCATTGAGATAAACACATTGGCAGAATTTCAGCCAAATTGCATTCACTACTCGAAGGTATTCAGAGAAACTATGGAACCTATTGCGGATTTCTTCCAACTTGCTGAAGTCTTCGAGATAAGCACTTTACCATTAACTCATTTCATTGAGCTACACACACTGGCAAAATATCAGCCAAATGGCATTCACTGCTCCAAGGTATTGCGAGAAACTTTGGAAGCTATTGTGGATTTCTTCCAATTTGCTGGACTGAATGAGATAAAAACTTGACCACTTTCTCATTTCATTGTGATACACATACTGTGGGAGTATCAACCAAATGTAATTCACTACTCGCAGGCATTCAGTGAATCTTTGGCACCTAGTTGATTTCTTTCAACTTGCTGAACTCATAGAGATAAGGACTTTACCACTTTCTCATTGCATTGAGATAAACACATTGGCAGAATATCAGCCCAATGGCATACGCTGCTGGAAGGAATTCAGAGAATATTTGGAACTTTACCACTATCTGATTTCATTGAGATACATATACTGGCAGAATATCAGACAAATGACATTCACTGCTCGAAGGTATTCAGAGAAACTTTGGAACCGATTGTGGATTTCTTGCAACTTGCTGAACTCGTGGAGACAAAGACATTACTACTTTCTCATTTCATTGAGATACACGCATTGGCAGAGTATCAACCAAAGTTCATTCACTGCTCCAAGGCATTCAGTGAATCTTTGGAACCTATTGGGGATATCTTACAACTTGTTGAAGTCATTGAGATAAGGACTTTACCACTTTCTCAATTCATTGAGATAAACACATTGGCAGAATTTCAGCCAAATTGCTCGAAGGAATTCAGAGAAACCTTAGAACCTATTGTGGATTTCCCCCAACTTGCTGAACTCACCGAGACAAACACTTTGCGACCTTCTCATTCCATTGAGATACACACATGGGCAGAATAACAGCCAAATGGCATTCACTGCTCGATGGTATTCAGAGACATTTTGGAACATTTTGTGGATTTCCTCCAACTTGCTGATCTCATCGAGATAAGCACTATACAACTTTCTCACTGCATTGAGATACACGCATTGGCAGAATATCAGCCAATTTGCATTCACTACTCGAAGGTATTCAGAGAAACTTTGGAACCTATTGCGAATTTCTTCCAACTTGCTGAAGTGATCGAGATAAGAACTTGACCATTATCTCACTTCATTGAGATACACACACTGGCAGAATATCAAACAAATGGCATTCAGTGTTCGAAGGTTTTCAGAGAAACTTTGGAACCGATTGTTGATTTCTTGCAACTTGCTGAACTCGTGGAGACAAAGAATTTACCACTTTCTCATTTCATTGAGATACACGCATTGGCAGTGTATCAACCAAAGTTCATTCACTGCTCCAAGGCATTCAGTGAATCTTCGGAACCTATTGGGGGTATCTTACAACTTGCTGAACTCATTGAGATAAGGAATTTACCACTTTCTCAATTCATTGAGATATACACATTGGCAGAATTTCAGCCAAATTGCATTCACTACTCAAAGGTATTCAGAGAAACTATGGAACCTATTGCGGATTTCTTCCAACTTGCTGAAGTCATAGAGATAAGGACTTTACCACTTTGAGATAAACACATTGGCAGAATATCAGCCCAATGGCATACGCTGCTGGAAGGAATTCAGAGAATATTTGGAACTTTACCACTATCTGATTTCATTGAGATCCACACACTGGCAGAATATCAGACAAATGACATTCACTGCTCGAAGGTATTCAGAGAAACTTTGGAACCGATTGTGGATTTCTTGCAACTTGCTGAACTCGTGGAGACAAAGACTTTCTCATTTCATTGAGATACACGCATTGGCAGAGTATCAACCAAAGTTCATTCACTGCTCCAAGGCATTCAGTGAATCTTTGGAACCTATTGGGGATATCTTACAACTTGTTGAACTCATTGAGATAAGGACTTTACCACTTTCTCAATTCATTGAGATAAACACATTGGCAGAATTTCAGCCAAATTGCTCGAAGGAATTCAGAGAAACCTTAGAACCTATTGTGGATTTCCCCCAACTTGCTGAACTCACCGAGACAAACACTTTGCGACCTTCTCATTCCATTGAGATACACACATGGGCAGAATAAGAGCCAAATGGCATTCACTGCTCGATGGTATTCAGAGACATTTTGGAACATTTTGTGGATTTCCCCCAACTTGCTGATCTCATCGAGATAAGCACTATACAACTTTCTCATTTCATTGAGATACACGCATTGGCAGAATGTCAGCCAAATTGCATTCAGTACTCGAAGGTATTCAGAGAAACTATGGAACCTATTGCGGATTTCTTCCAACTTGCTGAAGTCATCGAGATAAGAACTTTACCATTAACTGATTTCATTGAGCTACACACACTGGCAAAATATCAGCCAAATGGCATTCACTGCTCCAAGGTATTGCAAGAAACTTTGGAAGCTATTGTGGATTTCTTCCAATTTGCTGGACTGAATGAGATAAACACTTGACCACTTTCTCATTTCATTGTGATACACATACTGTGGGAGTATCAACCAAATGTAATTCACTACTCGCAGGCATTCAGTGAATCTTTGGCACCTATTGGGGAATATCTTGCAACTTGCTGAACTCATAGAGAGAAGGACTTTACCACTTTCTCATTGCATTGAGATAAACACATTGGCAGAATATCAGCCCAATGGCATACGCTGCTGGAAGGAATTCAGAGAATATTTGGAACTTTACCACTATCTGATTTCATTGAGATACACACACTGGCAGAATATCAGACAAATGACATTCACTCCTCGAAGGTTTCAGAGAAACTTTGGAACCGATTGTTGATTTCTTGCAACTTGCTGAACTCGTGGAGACAAAGACTTTACTACTTTCTCATTTCATTGAGATACACGCATTGGCAGAGTATCAACCAAAGTTCATTCACTGCTCCAAGGCATTCAGTGAATCTTTGGAACCTATTGGGGATATCTTACAACTTGCTGAACTCATTGAGATAAGGACTTTACCACTTTCTCAATTCATTGAGATAAACACATTGGCAGAATTTCAGCCAAATTGCTCGAAGGAATTCAGAGAAACCTTAGAACCTATTGTGGATTTCCCCCAACTTGCTGAAGTCATCGAGATAAGAACTTTACCATTAACTCATTTCATTGAGCTACACACACTGGCAAAATATCAGCCAAATGGCATTCACTGCTCCAAGGTATTGCGAGAAACTTTGGAAGCTATTGTGGATTTCTTCCAATTTGCTGGACTGAATGAGATAAAAACTTGACCACTTTCTCATTTCATTGTGATACACAAACTGTGGGAGTATCAACCAAATGTAATTCACTACTCGCAGGCATTCAGTGAATCTTTGGCAACTATTGGGGATTTCTTTCAACTTGCTGAACTCATAGAGATAAGGACTTTACCACTTTCTCATTGCATTGAGATAAACACATTGGCAGAATATCAGCCCAATGGCATACGCTGCTGGAAGGAATTCAGAGAATATTTGGAACTTTACCACTATCTGATTTCATTGAGATACACACACTGGCAGAATATCAGACAAATGACATTCACTGCTCGAAGGTATTCAGAGAAACTTTGGAACCGATTGTGGATTTCTTGCAACTTGCTGAACTCGTGGAGACAAAGACTTTCTCATTTCATTGAGATACACGCATTGGCAGAGCCACTTTCTCATTTCATTGAGATACACGCATTGGCAGTGTATCAACCAAAGTTCATTCACTGCTCCAAGGCATTCAGTGAATCTTTGGAACCTATTGGGGATATCTTACAACTTGCTGAACTCATTGAGATAAGGACTTTACCACTTTCTCAATTCATTCAGATAAACGCATTGGCAGAATTTCAGCCAAATTGCATTCACTGCTCGAAGGATTTCAGAGAAACCTTGGAACCTATTGTGGATTTCCCCCAACTTGCTGATCTCATCGAGATAAGCACTATACAACTTTCTCATTTCATTGAGATAAACGCATTGGCAGAATATCAGCCAATTTGCATTCACTACTCGAAGGTATTCAGAGAAACTTTGGAACCTATTGCGAATTTCTTCCAACTTGCTGAAGTGATCGAGATAAGAACTTGACCATTATCTCACTTCATTGAGATACACACACTGGCAGAATATCAAACAAATGGCATTCAGTGTTCGAAGGTTTTCAGAGAAACTTTGGAACCGATTGTTGATTTCTTGCAACTTGCTGAACTCGTGGAGACAAAGAATTTACCACTTTCTCATTTCATTGAGATACACGCATTGGCAGTGTATCAACCAAAGTTCATTCACTGCTCCAAGGCATTCAGTGAATCTTCGGAACCTATTGGGGGTATCTTACAACTTGCTGAACTCATTGAGATAAGGAATTTACCACTTTCTCAATTCATTGAGATAAACGCATTGGCAGAATTTCAGCCAAATTGCATTCACTACTCGAAGGTATTCAGAGAAACTATGGAACCTATTGCGGATTTCTTCCAACTTGCTGAAGTCATAGAGATAAGGACTTTACCACTTTGAGATAAACACATTGGCAGAATATCAGCCCAATGGCATACGCTGCTGGAAGGAATTCAGAGAATATTTGGAACTTTACCACTATCTGATTTCATTGAGATACACACACTGGCAGAATATCAGACAAATGACATTCACTGCTCGAAGGTATTCAGAGAAACTTTGGAACCGATTGTGGATTTCTTGCAACTTGCTGAACACGTGGAGACAAAGACTTTCTCATTTCATTGAGATACACGCATTGGCAGAGTATCAACCAAAGTTCATTCACTGCTCCAAGGCATTCAGTGAATCTTTGGAACCTATTGGGGATATCTTACAACTTGTTGAACTCATTGAGATAAGGACTTTACCACTTTCTCAGATCATTGAGATAAACACATTGGCAGAATTTCAGCCAAATTGCTCGAAGGAATTCAGAGAAACCTTACAACCTATTGTGGATTTCCCCCAACTTGCTGAACTCACCGAGACAAACACTTTGCGACCTTCTCATTCCATTGAGATACACACATGGGCAGAATAACAGCCAAATGGCATTCACTGCTCGATGGTATTCAGAGACATTTTGGAACATTTTGTGGATTTCCTCCAACTTGCTGATCTCATCGAGATAAGCACTATACAACTTTCT
This sequence comes from Prionace glauca, assembly GCA_037974335.1. Taxonomy (NCBI): domain Eukaryota; kingdom Metazoa; phylum Chordata; class Chondrichthyes; order Carcharhiniformes; family Carcharhinidae; genus Prionace; species Prionace glauca. Next base: position 63,045,324 of record CM075737.1, read on the forward strand.
CACTGCATTGAGATACACGCATTGGCAGAATATCAGCCAATTTGCATTCACTACTCGAAGGTATTCAGAGAAACTTTGGAACCTATTGCGAATTTCTTCCAACTTGCTGAAGTGATCGAGATAAGAACTTGACCATTATCTCACTTCATTGAGATACACACACTGGCAGAATATCAAACAAATGGCATTCAGTGTTCGAAGGTTTTCAGAGAAACTTTGGAACCGATTGTGGATTTCTTGCAACATGCTGAACTCGTGGAGACAAAGACTTTACCACTTTCTCATTTCATTGAGATACACGCATTGGCAGTGTATCAACCAAAGTTCATTCACTGCTCCAAGGCATTCAGTGAATCTTTGGAACCTATTGGGGATTTCTTTCAACTTGCTGATCTCATCGAGATAAACACTATACAACTTTCTCATTTCATTGAGATACATGCATTGGCAGAATATTAGCCAAATTGCATTCACTACTCGAAGGTATTCAGAGAAAATATGGAACCTATTGCGGATTTCTTCCAACTTGCTGAAGTCATCGAGATAAGAACTTTACCATTAACTCATTTCATTGAGCTACACACACTGGCAAAATATCAGCCAAATGGCATTCACTGCTCCAAGGTATTGCGAGAAACTTTGGAAACTATTGTGGATTTCTTCCAATTTGCTGGACTGAATGAGATAAACACTTGACCACTTTCTCATTTCATTGTGTTACACATACTGTGGGAGTATCAACCAAATGTAATTAACTACTCGCAGGCATTCAGTGAATCTTTGGCACCTATTGGGGATTTCTTTCAACTTGCTGAACTCATAGAGATAAGGACTTTACCACTTTCTCATTGCATTGAGATAAACACATTGGCAGAATTTCAGCCAAATTGCATTCACTGCTCGCAGGATTTCAGAGAAACCTTGGAACCTATTGTGGATTTCCCCCAACTTGCTGATCTCATCGAGATAAGCGCTATGCAACTTTCTCATTTCATTGAGATACACGCATTGGCAGAATATCAGCCAAATTGCATTCACTACTCGAAGGTATTCAGAGAAACTATGGAACCTATTGCGGATTTCTTCCCACTTGCTGAAGTCATCGAGATAAGAACTTTACCATTAACTCATTTCATTGAGCTACACACACTGGCAAAATATCAGCCAAATGGCATTCACTGCTCCAAGGTATTGCGAGAAACTTTGGAAGCTATTGTGGATTTCTTCCAATTTGCTGGACTGAATGAGATAAACACTTGACCACTTTCTGATTTCATTGCGATACACATACTGTGGGAGTATCAACCAAATGTAATTCACTACTCGCAGGCATTCAGTGAATCTTTGGCACCTAGTTGATTTCTTTCAACTTGCTGAACTCATAGAGATAAGGACTTTACAACTTTCTCATTGCATTGAGATAAACACATTGGCAGAACATCAGCCCAATGGCATACGCTGCTGGAAGGAATTCAGAGAATATTTGGAACTTTACCACTATCTGATTTCATTGAGATACAGACACTGGCAGAATATCAGACAAATGACATTCACTGCTCGAAGGTATTCAGAGAAACTTTGGAACCGATTGTTGATTTCTTGCAACTTGCTGAACTCGTGGAGGCAAAGACGTTACTACTTTCTCATTTCATTGAGATACACGCATTGGCAGAGTATCAACCAAAGTTCATTCACTGCTCCAAGGCATTCAGTGAATCTTTGGAACCGATTGGGGATATCTTACAACTTGTTGAACTCATTGAGATAAGGACTTTACCACTTTCTCAATTCATTGAGATAAACACATTGGCAGAATTTCAGCCAAATTGCTCGAAGGAATTCAGAGAAACCTTAGAACCTATTGTGGATTTCCCCAATCTTGCTGAACTCACCGAGACAAACACTTTGCGACCTTCTCATTCCATTGAGATACACACATGGGCAGAATAACAGGCAAATGGCATTCACTGCTCGATGGTATTCAGAGACATTTTGGAACATTTTGTCGATTTACTCCAACTTGCTGATCTCATCGAGATAAGCACTATACAACTTTCTCATTTCATTGAGATAAACGCATTGGCAGAATATCAGCCAATTTGCATTCACTACTCGAAGGTATTCAGAGAAACTTTGGAACCTATTGCGAATTTCTTCCAACTTGCTGAAGTGATCGAGATAAGAACTTGACCATTATCTCACTTCATTGAGATACACACACTGGCAGAATATCAAACAAATGGCATTCAGTGTTCGAAGGTTTTCAGAGAAACATTGGAACCGATTGTGGATTTCTTGCAACTTGCAGAACTCGTGGAGACAAAGACTTTACCACTTTCTCATTTCATTGAGATACACGCACTGGCAGTGTATCAACCAAAGTTCATTCACTGCTCCAAGGCATTCAATGAATCTTTGGAACCTATTGGGGATATCTTACAACTTGTTGAACTCATTGAGATAAGGACTTTACCACTTTCTCAATTCATTGAGACAAACACATTAGCAGAATTTCAGCCAAATTGCATTCACTGCTCGCAGGATTTCAGAGAAACCTTGGAACCTATTTTGGATTTCCCCCAACTTGCTGAAGTCATCGAGATAAGAACTTTACCATTAACTCATTTCATTGAGCCACACACACTGGCAAAATATCAGCCAAATGGCATTCACTGCTCCAAGGTATTGCGAGAAACTTTGGAAGCTATTGTGGATTTCTTCCAATTTGCTGGACTGAATGAGATAAACACTTGACCACTTTCTGATTTCATTGTGATACACATACTGTGAGAGTATCAACCAAATGTAATTCACTACTCGCAGGCATTCAGTGAATCTTTGGCACCTAGTTGATTTCTTTCAACTTGCTGAACTCATAGAGATAAGGACTTTACCACTTTCTCATTTCATTGAGATAAACACATTGGCAGAATATCAGCCCAATGGCATACGCTGCTGGAAGGAATTCAGAGAATATTTGGAACTTTACCACTATCTGATTTCATTGAGATACACACACTGGCAGAATATCAGACAAATGACATTCACTGCTCGAAGGTATTCAGAGAAACTTTGGAACCTATTGGGGATATCTTACAACTTGTTGAACTCATTGAGATAAGGACTTTACCACTTTCTCAATTCATTGAGACAAACACATTGGCAGAATTTCAGCCAAATTGCTCGAAGGAATTCAGAGAAACCTTAGAACCTATTGTGGATTTCCCCCAACTTGCTGAACTCACCGAGACAAACACTTTGCGACCTTCTCATTCCATTGAGATACACACATGGGCAGAATAACAGCCAAATGGCATTCACTGCTCGATGGTATTCAGAGACATTTTGGAACATTTTGTGGATTTCCTCCAACTTGCTGATCTCATCGAGATAAGCACTATACAACTTTCTCACTGCATTGAGATACACGCATTGGCAGAATATCAGCCAATTTGCATTCACTACTTGAAGGTATTCAGAGAAACTTTGGAACCTATTGCGAATTTCTTCCAACTTGCTGAAGTGATCGAGATAAGAAGTTGAATATTATCTCACTTCATTGAGATACACACACTGGCAGAATATCAAACAAATGGCATTCAGTGTTCGAAGGTTTTCAGAGAAACTTTGGAACCGATTGTGGATTTCTTGCAACTTGCTGAACTCGTGGAGACAAAGACTTTACCACTTTCTCATTTCATTGAGATACACGCATTGGCAGAGTATCGACCAAAGTTCATTCACTGCTCCAAGGCATTCAGTGAATCTTTGGAACCTATTGGGGATATCTTACAACTTGCTGAACTCATTGAGATAAGGACTTTACCACTTTCTCAATTCATTGAGATAAACACATTGGCAGAATTTCAGCCAAATTGCATTCACTGCTCGAAGGATTTCAGAGAAACCTTGGAACCTATTGTGGATTTCCCCCAACTTGCTGATCTCATCGAGATAAGCACTATACAACTTTCTCATTTCATTGAGATACACGCATTGGCAGAATATCAGCCAATTTGCATTCACTACTCGAAGGTATTCAGAGAAACTTTGGAACCTATTGCGAATTTCTTCCAACTTGCTGAAGTGATCGAGATAAGAACTTGACCATTATCTCACTTCATTGAGATACACACACTGGCAGAATATCAAACAAATGGCATTCAGTGTTCGAAGGTTTTCAGAGAAACTTTGGAACCGATTGTGGATTTCTTGCAACTTGCTGAACTCGTGGAGACAAAGACTTTACCACTTTCTCATTTCATTGAGATACACGCATTGGCAGTGTATCAACCAAAGTTCATTCACTGCTCCAAGGCATTCAGTGAATCTTTGGAACCTATTGGGGATATCTTACAACTTGCTGAACTCATTGAGATAAGGACTTTACCACTTTCTCAATTCATTGAGATACACACACTGGCAAAATATCAGCCAAATGGCATTCACTGCTCCAAGGTATTGCGAGAAACTATGGAACCTATTGCGGATTTCTTCCAACTTGCTGAAGTCATCGAGATAAGAACTTTACCATTAACTCATTGCATTGAGCCACACACACTGGCAAAATATCAGCCAAATGGCATTCACTGCTCCAAGGTATTGCGAGAAACTTTGGAAGCTATTGTGGATTTCTTCCAATTTGCTGGACTGAATGAGATAAAAACTTGACCACTTTCTCATTTCATTGTGATACACATACTGTGGGAGTATCAACCAAATGTAATTCACTACTCGCAGGCATTCAGTGAATCTTTGGAAACTATTGGGGATTTCTTTCAACTTGCTGAACTCATAGAGATAAGGACTTTACCACTTTCTCATTGCATTGAGATAAACACATTGGCAGAAAATCAGCCCAATGGCATACGCTGCTGGAAGGAATTCAGAGAATATTTGGAACTTTACCACTATCTGATTTCATTGAGATACACACACTGGCAGAATATCAGACAAATGACATTCACTGGTCAAAGGTATTCAGAGAAACTTTGGAACCGATTCTGGATTTCTTGCAACTTGCTGAACTCGTGGAGAGAAAGACTTTCTCATTTCATTGAGATACACGCATTGGCAGAGTATCAACCAAAGTTCATTCACTGCTCCAAGGCATTCAGTGAATCTTTGGAACCTACTGGGGATATCTTACAACTTGTTGAACTCATTGAGATAAGGACTTTACCACTTTCTCAATTCATTGAGATAAACACATTGGCAGAATTTCAGCTAAATTGCTCGAAGGAATTCAGAGAAACCTTAGAACCTATTGTGGACTTCCCCCAACTTGCTGAACTCACCGAGACAAACACTTTGCGACCTTCTCATTCCATTGAGATACACACATGGGCAGAATAACAGGCAAATGGCATTCACTGCTCGATGGTATTCAGAGACATTTTGGAACATTTTGTGGATTTCCTCCAACTTGCTGATCTCATCGAGATAAGCACTATACAACTTTCTCACTGCATTGAGATACACGCATTGGCAGAATATCAGCCAATTTGCATTCACTACTCGAAGGTATTCAGAGAAACTTTGGAACCTATTGCGAATTTCTTCCAACTTGCTGAAGTGATCGAGATAAGAACTTGACCATTATCTCACTTCATTGAGATACACACACTGGCAGAATATCAAACGAAATGGCATTCAGTGTTCGAAGGTTTTCAGAGAAACGTTGGAACCGATTGTGGATTTCTTGCAACTTGCTGAACTCGTGGAGACAAAGACTTTACCACTTTCTCATTTCATTGAGATACACGCATTGGCAGTGTATCAACCAAAGTTCATTCACTGCTCCAAGGCATTCAGTGAATCTTTGGCACCTATTGGGGATTTCTTTCAACTTGCTGAACTCATAGAGATAAGGACTTTACCACTTTCTCATTGCATTGAGATAAACACATTGGCAGAATTTCAGCCAAATTGCATTCACTGCTCGCAGGATTTCAGAGAAACCTTGGAACCTATTGTGGATTTCCCCCAACTTGCTGATCTCATCGGGATAAGCGCTATGCAACTTTCTCATTTCATTGAGATACACGCATAGGCAGAATATCAGCCAAATTGCATTCACTACTCGAAGGTATTCAGAGAAACTATGGAACCTATTGCGGATTTCTTCCAACTTGCTGAAGTCATCGAGATAAGAACTTTACCTTTAACTCATTTCATTGAGCTACACACACTGGCAAAATATCAGCCAAATGGCATTCACTGCTCCAAGGTATTGCGAGAAACTTTGGAAGCTATTGTGGATTTCTTCCAATTTGCTGGACTGAATGAGATAAACACTTGACCACTTTCTGATTTCATTGCGATACACATACTGTGGGAGTATCAACCAAATGTAATTCACTACTCGCAGGCATTCAGTGAATCTTTGGCACCTAGTTGATTTCTTTCAACTTGCTGAACTCATAGAGATAAGGACTTTACCACTTTCTCATTGCATTGAGATAAACACATTGGCAGAACATCAGCCCAATGGCATACGCTGCTGGAAGGAATTCAGAGAATATTTGGAACTTTACCACTATCTGATTTCATTGAGATACAGACACTGGCAGAATATCAGACAAATGACATTCACTGCTCGAAGGTATTCAGAGAAACTTTGGAACCGATTGTGGATTTCTTGCAACTTGCTGAACTCGTGGAGACAAAGACTTTCTCATTTCATTGAGATACACGCATTGGCAGAGTATCAACCAAAGTTCATTCACTGCTCCAAGGCATTCAGTGAATCTTTGGAACCTATTGGGGATATCTTACAACTTGTTGAACTCATTGAGATAAGGACTTTACCACTTTCTCAATTCATTGAGATAAACACATTGGCAGAATTTCAGCCAAATTGCTCGAAGGAATTCAGAGAAACCTTAGAACCTATTGTGGATTTCCCCCAACTTGCTGAACTCACCGAGACAAACACTTTGCGACCTTCTCATTCCATTGAGATACACACATGGGCAGAATAAGAGCCAAATGGCATTCACTGCTCGATGGTATTCAGAGACATTTTGGAACATTTTGTGGATTTCCCCCAACTTGCTGATCTCATCGAGATAAGCACTATACAACTTTCTCATTTCATTGAGATACACGCATTGGCAGAATGTCAGCCAAATTGCATTCAGTACTCGAAGGTATTCAGAGAAACTATGGAACCTATTGCGGATTTCTTCCAACTTGCTGAAGTCATCGAGATAAGAACTTTACCATTAACTGATTTCATTGAGCTACACACACTGGCAAAATATCAGCCAAATGGCATTCACTGCTCCAAGGTATTGCAAGAAACTTTGGAAGCTATTGTGGATTTCTTCCAATTTGCTGGACTGAATGAGATAAACACTTGACCACTTTCTCATTTCATTGTGATACACATACTGTGGGAGTATCAACCAAATGTAATTCACTACTCGCAGGCATTCAGTGAATCTTTGGCACCTATTGGGGAATATCTTGCAACTTGCTGAACTCATAGAGAGAAGGACTTTACCACTTTCTCATTGCATTGAGATAAACACATTGGCAGAATATCAGCCCAATGGCATACGCTGCTGGAAGGAATTCAGAGAATATTTGGAACTTTACCACTATCTGATTTCATTGAGATACACACACTGGCAGAATATCAGACAAATGACATTCACTCCTCGAAGGTTTCAGAGAAACTTTGGAACCGATTGTTGATTTCTTGCAACTTGCTGAACTCGTGGAGCCAAAGACTTTACTACTTTCTCATTTCATTGAGATACACGCATTGGCAGAGTATCAACCAAAGTTCATTCACTGCTCCAAGGCATTCAGTGAATCTTTGGAACCTATTGGGGATATCTTACAACTTGCTGAACTCATTGAGATAAGGACTTTACCACTTTCTCAATTCATTGAGATAAACACATTGGCAGAATTTCAGCCAAATTGCTCGAAGGAATTCAGAGAAACCTTAGAACCTATTGTGGATTTCCCCCAACTTGCTGAAGTCATCGAGATAAGAACTTTACCATTAACTCATTTCATTGAGCTACACACACTGGCAAAATATCAGCCAAATGGCATTCACTGCTCCAAGGTATTGCGAGAAACTTTGGAAGCTATTGTGGATTTCTTCCAATTTGCTGGACTGAATGAGATAAAAACTTGACCACTTTCTCATTTCATTGTGATACACAAACTGTGGGAGTATCAACCAAATGTAATTCACTACTCGCAGGCATTCAGTGAATCTTTGGCAACTATTGGGGATTTCTTTCAACTTGCTGAACTCATAGAGATAAGGACTTTACCACTTTCTCATTGCATTGAGATAAACACATTGGCAGAATATCAGCCCAATGGCATACGCTGCTGGAAGGAATTCAGAGAATATTTGGAACTTTACCACTATCTGATTTCATTGAGATACACACACTGGCAGAATATCAGACAAATGACATTCACTGCTCGAAGGTATTCAGAGAAACTTTGGAACCGATTGTGGATTTCTTGCAACTTGCTGAACTCGTGGAGACAAAGACTTTCTCATTTCATTGAGATACACGCATTGGCAGAGCCACTTTCTCATTTCATTGAGATACACGCATTGGCAGTGTATCAACCAAAGTTCATTCACTGCTCCAAGGCATTCAGTGAATCTTTGGAACCTATTGGGGATATCTTACAACTTGCTGAACTCATTGAGATAAGGACTTTACCACTTTCTCAATTCATTCAGATAAACGCATTGGCAGAATTTCAGCCAAATTGCATTCACTGCTCGAAGGATTTCAGAGAAACCTTGGAACCTATTGTGGATTTCCCCCAACTTGCTGATCTCATCGAGATAAGCACTATACAACTTTCTCATTTCATTGAGATAAACGCATTGGCAGAATATCAGCCAATTTGCATTCACTACTCGAAGGTATTCAGAGAAACTTTGGAACCTATTGCGAATTTCTTCCAACTTGCTGAAGTGATCGAGATAAGAACTTGACCATTATCTCACTTCATTGAGATACACACACTGGCAGAATATCAAACAAATGGCATTCAGTGTTCGAAGGTTTTCAGAGAAACTTTGGAACCGATTGTTGATTTCTTGCAACTTGCTGAACTCGTGGAGACAAAGAATTTACCACTTTCTCATTTCATTGAGATACACGCATTGGCAGTGTATCAACCAAAGTTCATTCACTGCTCCAAGGCATTCAGTGAATCTTCGGAACCTATTGGGGGTATCTTACAACTTGCTGAACTCATTGAGATAAGGAATTTACCACTTTCTCAATTCATTGAGATAAACGCATTGGCAGAATTTCAGCCAAATTGCATTCACTACTCGAAGGTATTCAGAGAAACTATGGAACCTATTGCGGATTTCTTCCAACTTGCTGAAGTCATAGAGATAAGGACTTTACCACTTTGAGATAAACACATTGGCAGAATATCAGCCCAATGGCATACGCTGCTGGAAGGAATTCAGAGAATATTTGGAACTTTACCACTATCTGATTTCATTGAGATACACACACTGGCAGAATATCAGACAAATGACATTCACTGCTCGAAGGTATTCAGAGAAACTTTGGAACCGATTGTGGATTTCTTGCAACTTGCTGAACTCGTGGAGACAAAGACTTTCTCATTTCATTGAGATACACGCATTGGCAGAGTATCAACCAAAGTTCATTCACTGCTCCAAGGCATTCAGTGAATCTTTGGAACCTATTGGGGATATCTTACAACTTGTTGAACTCATTGAGATAAGGACTTTACCACTTTCTCAGATCATTGAGATAAACACATTGGCAGAATTTCAGCCAAATTGCTCGAAGGAATTCAGAGAAACCTTACAACCTATTGTGGATTTCCCCCAACTTGCTGAACTCACCGAGACAAACACTTTGCGACCTTCTCATTCCATTGAGATACACACATGGGCAGAATAACAGGCAAATGGCATTCACTGCTCGATGGTATTCAGAGACATTTTGGAACATTTTGTGGATTTCCTCCAACTTGCTGATCTCATCGAGATAAGCACTATACAACTTTCTCACTGCATTGAGATACACGCATTGGCAGAATATCAGTCAATTTGCATTCACTACTCGAAGGTATTCAGAGAAACTTTGGAACCTATTGCGAATTTCTTCCAACTTGCTGAAGTGATCGAGATAAGAACTTGACCATTATCTCACTTCATTGAGATACACACACTGGCAGAATATCAAACAAATGGCATTCAGTGTTCGAAGGTTTTCAGAGAAACTTTGGAACCGATTGTGGATTTCTTGCAACATGCTGAACTCGTGGAGACAAAGACTTTACCACTTTCTCATTTCATTGAGATACACGCATTGGCAGTGTATCAACCAAAGTTCATTCACTGCTCCAAGGCATTCAGTGAATCTTTGGAACCTATTGGGGATTTCTTTCAACTTGCTGATCTCATCGAGATAAACACTATACAACTTTCTCATTTCATTGAGATACATGCATTGGCAGAATATTAGCCAAATTGCATTCACTACTCGAAGGTATTCAGAGAAAATATGGAACCTATTGCGGATTTCTTCCAACTTGCTGAAGTCATCGAGATAAGAACTTTACCATTAACTCATTTCATTGAGCTACACACACTGGCAAAATATCAGCCAAATGGCATTCACTGCTCCAAGGTATTGCGAGAAACTTTGGAAACTATTGTGGATTTCTTCCAATTTGCTGGACTGAATGAGATAAACACTTGACCACTTTCTCATTTCATTGTGTTACACATACTGTGGGAGTATCAACCAAATGTAATTAACTACTCGCAGGCATTCAGTGAATCTTTGGCACCTATTGGGGATTTCTTTCAACTTGCTGAACTCATAGAGATAAGGACTTTACCACTTTCTCATTGCATTGAGATAAACACATTGGCAGAATTTCAGCCAAATTGCATTCACTGCTCGCAGGATTTCAGAGAAACCTTGGAACCTATTGTGGATTTCCCCCAACTTGCTGATCTCATCGAGATAAGCGCTATGCAACTTTCTCATTTCATTGAGATACACGCATTGGCAGAATATCAGCCAAATTGCATTCACTACTCGAAGGTATTCAGAGAAACTATGGAACCTATTGCGGATTTCTTCCCACTTGCTGAAGTCATCGAGATAAGAACTTTACCATTAACTCATTTCATTGAGCTACACACACTGGCAAAATATCAGCCAAATGGCATTCACTGCTCCAAGGTATTGCGAGAAACTTTGGAAGCTATTGTGGATTTCTTCCAATTTGCTGGACTGAATGAGATAAACACTTGACCACTTTCTGATTTCATTGCGATACACATACTGTGGGAGTATCAACCAAATGTAATTCACTACTCGCAGGCATTCAGTGAATCTTTGGCACCTAGTTGATTTCTTTCAACTTGCTGAACTCATAGAGATAAGGACTTTACAACTTTCTCATTGCATTGAGATAAACACATTGGCAGAACATCAGCCCAATGGCATACGCTGCTGGAAGGAATTCAGAGAATATTTGGAACTTTACCACTATCTGATTTCATTGAGATACAGACACTGGCAGAATATCAGACAAATGACATTCACTGCTCGAAGGTATTCAGAGAAACTTTGGAACCGATTGTTGATTTCTTGCAACTTGCTGAACTCGTGGAGGCAAAGACGTTACTACTTTCTCATTTCATTGAGATACACGCATTGGCAGAGTATCAACCAAAGTTCATTCACTGCTCCAAGGCATTCAGTGAATCTTTGGAACCGATGGGGGATATCTTACAACTTGTTGAACTCATTGAGATAAGGACTTTACCACTTTCTCAATTCATTGAGATAAACACATTGGCAGAATTTCAGCCAAATTGCTCGAAGGAATTCAGAGAAACCTTAGAACCTATTGTGGATTTCCCCAATCTTGCTGAACTCACCGAGACAAACACTTTGCGACCTTCTCATTCCATTGAGATACACACATGGGCAGAATAACAGGCAAATGGCATTCACTGCTCGATGGTATTCAGAGACATTTTGGAACATTTTGTCGATTTACTCCAACTTGCTGATCTCATCGAGATAAGCACTATACAACTTTCTCATTTCATTGAGATAAACGCATTGGCAGAATATCAGCCAATTTGCATTCACTACTCGAAGGTATTCAGAGAAACTTTGGAACCTATTGCGAATTTCTTCCAACTTGCTGAAGTGATCGAGATAAGAACTTGACCATTATCTCACTTCATTGAGATACACACACTGGCAGAATATCAAACAAATGGCATTCAGTGTTCGAAGGTTTTCAGAGAAACATTGGAACCGATTGTGGATTTCTTGCAACTTGCAGAACTCGTGGAGACAAAGACTTTACCACTTTCTCATTTCATTGAGATACACGCACTGGCAGTGTATCAACCAAAGTTCATTCACTGCTCCAAGGCATTCAATGAATCTTTGGAACCTATTGGGGATATCTTACAACTTGTTGAACTCATTGAGATAAGGACTTTACCACTTTCTCAATTCATTGAGACAAACACATTAGCAGAATTTCAGCCAAATTGCATTCACTGCTCGCAGGATTTCAGAGAAACCTTGGAACCTATTTTGGATTTCCCCCAACTTGCTGAAGTCATCGAGATAAGAACTTTACCATTAACTCATTTCATTGAGCCACACACACTGGCAAAATATCAGCCAAATGGCATTCACTGCTCCAAGGTATTGCGAGAAACTTTGGAAGCTATTGTGGATTTCTTCCAATTTGCTGGACTGAATGAGATAAACACTTGACCACTTTCTGATTTCATTGTGATACACATACTGTGAGAGTATCAACCAAATGTAATTCACTACTCGCAGGCATTCAGTGAATCTTTGGCACCTAGTTGATTTCTTTCAACTTGCTGAACTCATAGAGATAAGGACTTTACCACTTTCTCATTTCATTGAGATAAACACATTGGCAGAATATCAGCCCAATGGCATACGCTGCTGGAAGGAATTCAGAGAATATTTGGAACTTTACCACTATCTGATTTCATTGAGATACACACACTGGCAGAATATCAGACAAATGACATTCACTGCTCGAAGGTATTCAGAGAAACTTTGGAACCTATTGGGGATATCTTACAACTTGTTGAACTCATTGAGATAAGGACTTTACCACTTTCTCAATTCATTGAGACAAACACATTGGCAGAATTTCAGCCAAATTGCTCGAAGGAATTCAGAGAAACCTTAGAACCTATTGTGGATTTCCCCCAACTTGCTGAACTCACCGAGACAAACACTTTGCGACCTTCTCATTCCATTGAGATACACACATGGGCAGAATAACAGCCAAATGGCATTCACTGCTCGATGGTATTCAGAGACATTTTGGAACATTTTGTGGATTTCCTCCAACTTGCTGATCTCATCGAGATAAGCACTATACAACTTTCTCACTGCATTGAGATACACGCATTGGCAGAATATCAGCCAATTTGCATTCACTACTTGAAGGTATTCAGAGAAACTTTGGAACCTATTGCGAATTTCTTCCAACTTGCTGAAGTGATCGAGATAAGAACTTGAACATTATCTCACTTCATTGAGATACACACACTGGCAGAATATCAAACAAATGGCATTCAGTGTTCGAAGGTTTTCAGAGAAACTTTGGAACCGATTGTGGATTTCTAGCAACTTGCTGAACTCGTGGAGACAAAGACATTACTACTTTCTCATTTCATTGAGATACACGCATTGGCAGAGTATCGACCAAAGTTCATTCACTGCTCCAAGGCATTCAGTGAATCTTTGGAACCTATTGGGGATATCTTACAACTTGCTGAACTCATTGAGATAAGGACTTTACCACTTTCTCAATTCATTGAGATAAACACATTGGCAGAATTTCAGCCAAATTGCATTCACTGCTCGAAGGATTTCAGAGAAACCTTGGAACCTATTGTGGATTTCCCCCAACTTGCTGATCTCATCGAGATAAGCACTATACAACTTTCTCATTTCATTGAGATACACGCATTGGCAGAATATCAGCCAATTTGCATTCACTACTCGAAGGTATTCAGAGAAACTTTGGAACCTATTGCGAATTTCTTCCAACTTGCTGAAGTGATCGAGATAAGAACTTGAACATTATCTCACTTCATTGAGATACACACACTGGCAGAATATCAAACAAATGGCATTCAGTGTTCGAAGGTTTTCAGAGAAACTTTGGAACCGATTGTGGATTTCTAGCAACTTGCTGAACTCGTGGAGACAAAGACATTACTACTTTCTCATTTCATTGAGATACACGCATTGGCAGAGTATCGACCAAAGTTCATTCACTGCTCCAAGGCATTCAGTGAATCTTTGGAACCTATTGGGGATATCTTACAACTTGCTGAACTCATTGAGATAAGGACTTTACCACTTTCTCAATTCATTGAGATAAACACATTGGCAGAATTTCAGCCAAATTGCATTCACTGCTCGAAGGATTTCAGAGAAACCTTGGAACCTATTGTGGATTTCCCCCAACTTGCTGATCTCATCGAGATAAGCACTATACAACTTTCTCATTTCATTGAGATACACGCATTGGCAGAATATCAGCCAATTTGCATTCACTACTCGAAGGTATTCAGAGAAACTTTGGAACCTATTGCGAATTTCTTCCAACTTGCTGAAGTGATCGAGATAAGAACTTGACCATTATCTCACTTCATTGAGATACACACACTGGCAGAATATCAAACAAATGGCATTCAGTGTTCGAAGGTTTTCAGAGAAACTTTGGAACCGATTGTGGATTTCTTGCAACTTGCTGAACTCGTGGAGACAAAGACTTTACCACTTTCTCATTTCATTGAGATACACGCATTGGCAGTGTATCAACCAAAGTTCATTCACTGCTCCAAGGCATTCAGTGAATCTTTGGAACCTATTGGGGATATCTTACAACTTGCTGAACTCATTGAGATAAGGACTTTACCACTTTCTCAATTCATTGAGATACACACACTGGCAAAATATCAGCCAAATGGCATTCACTGCTCCAAGGTATTGCGAGAAACTATGGAACCTATTGCGGATTTCTTCCAACTTGCTGAAGTCATCGAGATAAGAACTTTACCATTAACTCATTGCATTGAGCCACACACACTGGCAAAATATCAGCCAAATGGCATTCACTGCTCCAAGGTATTGCGAGAAACTTTGGAAGCTATTGTGGATTTCTTCCAATTTGCTGGACTGAATGAGATAAAAACTTGACCACTTTCTCATTTCATTGTGATACACATACTGTGGGAGTATCAACCAAATGTAATTCACTACTCGCAGGCATTCAGTGAATCTTTGGAAACTATTGGGGATTTCTTTCAACTTGCTGAACTCATAGAGATAAGGACTTTACCACTTTCTCATTGCATTGAGATAAACACATTGGCAGAAAATCAGCCCAATGGCATACGCTGCTGGAAGGAATTCAGAGAATATTTGGAACTTTACCACTATCTGATTTCATTGAGATACACACACTGGCAGAATATCAGACAAATGACATTCACTGGTCAAAGGTATTCAGAGAAACTTTGGAACCGATTCTGGATTTCTTGCAACTTGCTGAACTCGTGGAGAGAAAGACTTTCTCATTTCATTGAGATACACGCATTGGCAGAGTATCAACCAAAGTTCATTCACTGCTCCAAGGCATTCAGTGAATCTTTGGAACCTACTGGGGATATCTTACAACTTGTTGAACTCATTGAGATAAGGACTTTACCACTTTCTCAATTCATTGAGATAAACACATTGGCAGAATTTCAGCCAAATTGCTCGAAGGAATTCAGAGAAACCTTAGAACCTATTGTGGACTTCCCCCAACTTGCTGAACTCACCGAGACAAACACTTTGCGACCTTCTCATTCCATTGAGATACACACATGGGCAGAATAACAGGCAAATGGCATTCACTGCTCGATGGTATTCAGAGACATTTTGGAACATTTTGTGGATTTCCTCCAACTTGCTGATCTCATCGAGATAAGCACTATACAACTTTCTCACTGCATTGAGATACACGCATTGGCAGAATATCAGCCAATTTGCATTCACTACTCGAAGGTATTCAGAGAAACTTTGGAACCTATTGCGAATTTCTTCCAACTTGCTGAAGTGATCGAGATAAGAACTTGACCATTATCTCACTTCATTGAGATACACACACTGGCAGAATATCAAACGAAATGGCATTCAGTGTTCGAAGGTTTTCAGAGAAACGTTGGAACCGATTGTGGATTTCTTGCAACTTGCTGAACTCGTGGAGACAAAGACTTTACCACTTTCTCATTTCATTGAGATACACGCATTGGCAGTGTATCAACCAAAGTTCATTCACTGCTCCAAGGCATTCAGTGAATCTTTGGCACCTATTGGGGATTTCTTTCAACTTGCTGAACTCATAGAGATAAGGACTTTACCACTTTCTCATTGCATTGAGATAAACACATTGGCAGAATTTCAGCCAAATTGCATTCACTGCTCGCAGGATTTCAGAGAAACCTTGGAACCTATTGTGGATTTCCCCCAACTTGCTGATCTCATCGGGATAAGCGCTATGCAACTTTCTCATTTCATTGAGATACACGCATAGGCAGAATATCAGCCAAATTGCATTCACTACTCGAAGGTATTCAGAGAAACTATGGAACCTATTGCGGATTTCTTCCAACTTGCTGAAGTCATCGAGATAAGAACTTTACCTTTAACTCATTTCATTGAGCTACACACACTGGCAAAATATCAGCCAAATGGCATTCACTGCTCCAAGGTATTGCGAGAAACTTTGGAAGCTATTGTGGATTTCTTCCAATTTGCTGGACTGAATGAGATAAACACTTGACCACTTTCTGATTTCATTGCGATACACATACTGTGGGAGTATCAACCAAATGTAATTCACTACTCGCAGGCATTCAGTGAATCTTTGGCACCTAGTTGATTTCTTTCAACTTGCTGAACTCATAGAGATAAGGACTTTACCACTTTCTCATTGCATTGAGATAAACACATTGGCAGAACATCAGCCCAATGGCATACGCTGCTGGAAGGAATTCAGAGAATATTTGGAACTTTACCACTATCTGATTTCATTGAGATACAGACACTGGCAGAATATCAGACAAATGACATTCACTGCTCGAAGGTATTCAGAGAAACTTTGGAACCGATTGTTGATTTCTTGCAACTTGCTGAACTCGTGGAGACAAAGACTTTACTACTTTCTCATTTCATTGAGATACACGCATTGGCAGAGTATCAACCAAAGTTCATTCACTGCTCCAAGGCATTCAGTGAATCTTTGGAACCTATTGGGGATATCTTACAACTTGTTGAACTCATTGAGATAAGGACTTTACCACTTTCCAAATTCATTGAGATAAACACATTGGCAGAATTTCAGCCAAATTGCTCGAAGGAATTCAGAGAAACCTTAGAACCTATTGTGGATTTCCCCCAACTTGCTGAACTCACCGAGACAAACACTTTGCGACCTTCTCATTCCATTGAGATACACACATGGGCAGAATAACAGCCAAATGGCATTCACTGCTCGATGGTATTCAGAGACATTTTGGAACATTTTGTGGATTTCCTCCAACTTGCTGATCTCATCGAGATAAGCACTATACAACTTTCTCACTGCATTGAGATACACGCATTGGCAGAATATCAGCCAATTTGCATTCACTACTCGAAGGAATTCAGAGAAACTTTGGAACCTATTGCGAATTTCTTCCAACTTGCTGAAGTGATCGAGATAAGAACTTGACCATTATCTCACTTCATTGAGATACACACACTGGCAGAATATCAAACAAATGGCATTCAGTGTTCGAAGGTTTTCAGAGAAATTTTGGAACCGATTGTTGATTTCTTGCAACTTGCTGAACTCGTGGAGACAAAGAATTTACCACTTTCTCATTTCATTGAGATACACGCATTGGCAGTGTATCAACCAAAGTTCATTCACTGCTCCAAGGCATTCAGTGAATCTTCGGAACCTATTGGGGGTATCTTACAACTTGCTGAACTCATTGAGATAAGGAATTTAC
Source organism: Prionace glauca (assembly GCA_037974335.1). Lineage (NCBI taxonomy): Eukaryota > Metazoa > Chordata > Chondrichthyes > Carcharhiniformes > Carcharhinidae > Prionace > Prionace glauca. Next base: position 63,063,451 of record CM075737.1, read on the forward strand.
CACTTTCTCAATTCATTGCGATAAACGCATTGGCAGAATTTCAGCCAAATTGCATTCACTACTCGAAGGTATTCAGAGAAACTATGGAACCTATTGCGGATTTCTTCCAACTTGCTGAAGTCATAGAGATAAGGACTTTACCACTTTGAGATAAACACATTGGCAGAATATCAGCCCAATGGCATACGCTGCTGGAAGGAATTCAGAGAATATTTGGAACTTTACCACTATCTGATTTCATTGAGATACACACACTGGCAGAATATCAGACAAATGACATTCACTGCTCGAAGGTATTCAGAGAAACTTTGGAACCGATTGTGGATTTCTTGCAACTTGCTGAACTCGTGGAGACAAAGACTTTCTCATTTCATTGAGATACACGCATTGGCAGAGTATCAACCAAAGTTCATTCACTGCTCCAAGGCATTCAGTGAATCTTTGGAACCTATTGGGGATATCTTACAACTTGTTGAACTCATTGAGATAAGGACTTTACCACTTTCTCAGATCATTGAGATAAACACATTGGCAGAATTTCAGCCAAATTGCTCGAAGGAATTCAGAGAAACCTTACAACCTATTGTGGATTTCCCCCAACTTGCTGAACTCACCGAGACAAACACTTTGCGACCTTCTCATTCCATTGAGATACACACATGGGCAGAATAACAGCCAAATGGCATTCACTGCTCGATGGTATTCAGAGACATTTTGGAACATTTTGTGGATTTCCTCCAACTTGCTGATCTCATCGAGATAAGCACTATACAACTTTCTCACTGCATTGAGATACACGCATTGGCAGAATATCAGCCAATTTGCATTCACTACTCGAAGGTATTCAGAGAAACTTTGGAACCTATTGCGAATTTCTTCCAACTTGCTGAAGTGATCGAGATAAGAACTTGACCATTATCTCACTTCATTGAGATACACACACTGGCAGAATATCAAACAAATGGCATTCAGTGTTCGAAGGTTTTCAGAGAAACTTTGGAACCGATTGTGGATTTCTTGCAACATGCTGAACTCGTGGAGACAAAGACTTTACCACTTTCTCATTTCATTGAGATACACGCATTGGCAGTGTATCAACCAAAGTTCATTCACTGCTCCAAGGCATTCAGTGAATCTTTGGAACCTATTGGGGATTTCTTTCAACTTGCTGATCTCATCGAGATAAACACTATACAACTTTCTCATTGCATTGAGATAAACACATTGGCAGAATTTCAGCCAAATTGCATTCACTGCTCGCAGGATTTCAGAGAAACCTTGGAACCTATTGTGGATTTCCCCCAACTTGCTGATCTCATCGAGATAAGCGCTATGCAACTTTCTCATTTCATTGAGATACACGCATTGGCAGAATATCAGCCAAATTGCATTCACTACTCGAAGGTATTCAGAGAAACTATGGAACCTATTGCGGATTTCTTCCCACTTGCTGAAGTCATCGAGATAAGAACTTTACCATTAACTCATTTCATTGAGCTACACACACTGGCAAAATATCAGCCAAATGGCATTCACTGCTCCAAGGTATTGCGAGAAACTTTGGAAGCTATTGTGGATTTCTTCCAATTTGCTGGACTGAATGAGATAAACACTTGACCACTTTCTGATTTCATTGCGATACACATACTGTGGGAGTATCAACCAAATGTAATTCACTACTCGCAGGCATTCAGTGAATCTTTGGCACCTAGTTGATTTCTTTCAACTTGCTGAACTCATAGAGATAAGGACTTTACAACTTTCTCATTGCATTGAGATAAACACATTGGCAGAACATCAGCCCAATGGCATACACTGCTGGAAGGAATTCAGAGAATATTTGGAACTTTACCACTATCTGATTTCATTGAGATACAGACACTGGCAGAATATCAGACAAATGACATTCACTGCTCGAAGGTATTCAGAGAAACTTTGGAACCGATTGTTGATTTCTTGCAACTTGCTGAACTCGTGGAGGCAAAGACTTTACTACTTTCTCATTTCATTGAGATACACGCATTGGCAGAGTATCAACCAAAGTTCATTCACTGCTCCAAGGCATTCAGTGAATCTTTGGAACCGATTGGGGATATCTTACAACTTGTTGAACTCATTGAGATAAGGACTTTACCACTTTCTCAATTCATTGAGATAAACACATTGGCAGAATTTCAGCCAAATTGCTCGAAGGAATTCAGAGAAACCTTAGAACCTATTGTGGATTTCCCCAATCTTGCTGAACTCACCGAGACAAACACTTTGCGACCTTCTCATTCCATTGAGATACACACATGGGCAGAATAACAGGCAAATGGCATTCACTGCTCGATGGTATTCAGAGACATTTTGGAACATTTTGTCGATTTACTCCAACTTGCTGATCTCATCGAGATAAGCACTATACAACTTTCTCATTTCATTGAGATAAACGCATTGGCAGAATATCAGCCAATTTGCATTCACTACTCGAAGGTATTCAGAGAAACTTTGGAACCTATTGCGAATTTCTTCCAACTTGCTGAAGTGATCGAGATAAGAACTTGACCATTATCTCACTTCATTGAGATACACACACTGGCAGAATATCAAACAAATGGCATTCAGTGTTCGAAGGTTTTCAGAGAAACATTGGAACCGATTGTGGATTTCTTGCAACTTGCAGAACTCGTGGAGACAAAGACTTTACCACTTTCTCATTTCATTGAGATACACGCACTGGCAGTGTATCAACCAAAGTTCATTCACTGCTCCAAGGCATTCAATGAATCTTTGGAACCTATTGGGGATATCTTACAACTTGTTGAACTCATTGAGATAAGGACTTTACCACTTTCTCAATTCATTGAGACAAACACATTAGCAGAATTTCAGCCAAATTGCATTCACTGCTCGCAGGATTTCAGAGAAACCTTGGAACCTATTTTGGATTTCCCCCAACTTGCTGATCTCATCGAGATAAGCACTATACAACTTTCTCATTTCATTGAGATACACGCATTGGCAGAATATCAGCCAAATTGCATTCACTCCTCGAAAGTATTCAGAGAAACTATGGAACCTATTGCGGATTTCTTCCAACTTGCTGAAGTCATCGAGATAAGAACTTTACCATTAACTCATTTCATTGAGCTACACACACTGGCAAAATATCAGCCAAATGGCATTCACTGCTCCAAGGTATTGCGAGAAACTTTGGAACCGATTGTTGATTTCTTGCAAGTTGCTGAACTCGTGGAGACAAAGACTTTACCACTTTCTCATTACATTGAGATACACGCATTGGCAGTGTATCAACCAAAGTTCATTCACTGCTCCAAGGCATTCAGTGAATCTTTGGAACCTATTGGGGATATCTTACAACTTGCTGAACTCATTGAGATAAGGACTTTACCACTTTCTCAATTCATTGAGATAAACACATTGGCAGAATTTCAGCCAAATTGCATTCACTACTCGAAGGTATTCAGAGAAACTATGGAACCTATTGCGGATTTCTTCCAACTTGCTGAAGTGATCGAGATAAGAACTTGACCATTATCTCACTTCATTGAGATACACACACTGGCAGAATATCAAACAAATGGCATTCAGTGTTCGAAGGTTTTCAGAGAAACTTTGGAACCGATTGTGGATTTCTTGCAACATGCTGAACTCGTGGAGACAAAGACTTTACCACTTTCTCATTTCATTGAGATACACGCATTGGCAGTGTATCAACCAAAGTTCATTCACTGCTCCAAGGCATTCAGTGAATCTTTGGAACCTATTGGGGATTTCTTTCAACTTGCTGATCTCATCGAGATAAACACTATACAACTTTCTCATTTCATTGAGATACATGCATTGGCAGAATATTAGCCAAATTGCATTCACTACTCGAAGGTATTCAGAGAAAATATGGAACCTATTGCGGATTTCTTCCAACTTGCTGAAGTCATCGAGATAAGAACTTTACCATTAACTCATTTCATTGAGCTACACACACTGGCAAAATATCAGCCAAATGGCATTCACTGCTCCAAGGTATTGCGAGAAACTTTGGAAACTATTGTGGATTTCTTCCAATTTGCTGGACTGAATGAGATAAACACTTGACCACTTTCTCATTTCATTGTGTTACACATACTGTGGGAGTATCAACCAAATGTAATTAACTACTCGCAGGCATTCAGTGAATCTTTGGCACCTATTGGGGATTTCTTTCAACTTGCTGAACTCATAGAGATAAGGACTTTACCACTTTCTCATTGCATTGAGATAAACACATTGGCAGAATTTCAGCCAAATTGCATTCACTGCTCGCAGGATTTCAGAGAAACCTTGGAACCTATTGTGGATTTCCCCCAACTTGCTGATCTCATCGAGATAAGCGCTATGCAACTTTCTCATTTCATTGAGATACACGCATTGGCAGAATATCAGCCAAATTGCATTCACTACTCGAAGGTATTCAGAGAAACTATGGAACCTATTGCGGATTTCTTCCCACTTGCTGAAGTCATCGAGATAAGAACTTTACCATTAACTCATTTCATTGAGCTACACACACTGGCAAAATATCAGCCAAATGGCATTCACTGCTCCAAGGTATTGCGAGAAACTTTGGAAGCTATTGTGGATTTCTTCCAATTTGCTGGACTGAATGAGATAAACACTTGACCACTTTCTGATTTCATTGCGATACACATACTGTGGGAGTATCAACCAAATGTAATTCACTACTCGCAGGCATTCAGTGAATCTTTGGCACCTAGTTGATTTCTTTCAACTTGCTGAACTCATAGAGATAAGGACTTTACAACTTTCTCATTGCATTGAGATAAACACATTGGCAGAACATCAGCCCAATGGCATACGCTGCTGGAAGGAATTCAGAGAATATTTGGAACTTTACCACTATCTGATTTCATTGAGATACAGACACTGGCAGAATATCAGACAAATGACATTCACTGCTCGAAGGTATTCAGAGAAACTTTGGAACCGATTGTTGATTTCTTGCAACTTGCTGAACTCGTGGAGGCAAAGACTTTACTACTTTCTCATTTCATTGAGATACACGCATTGGCAGAGTATCAACCAAAGTTCATTCACTGCTCCAAGGCATTCAGTGAATCTTTGGAACCGATTGGGGATATCTTACAACTTGTTGAACTCATTGAGATAAGGACTTTACCACTTTCTCAATTCATTGAGATAAACACATTGGCAGAATTTCAGCCAAATTGCTCGAAGGAATTCAGAGAAACCTTAGAACCTATTGTGGATTTCCCCAATCTTGCTGAACTCACCGAGACAAACACTTTGCGACCTTCTCATTCCATTGAGATACACACATGGGCAGAATAACAGGCAAATGGCATTCACTGCTCGATGGTATTCAGAGACATTTTGGAACATTTTGTCGATTTACTCCAACTTGCTGATCTCATCGAGATAAGCACTATACAACTTTCTCATTTCATTGAGATAAACGCATTGGCAGAATATCAGCCAATTTGCATTCACTACTCGAAGGTATTCAGAGAAACTTTGGAACCTATTGCGAATTTCTTCCAACTTGCTGAAGTGATCGAGATAAGAACTTGACCATTATCTCACTTCATTGAGATACACACACTGGCAGAATATCAAACAAATGGCATTCAGTGTTCGAAGGTTTTCAGAGAAACATTGGAACCGATTGTGGATTTCTTGCAACTTGCAGAACTCGTGGAGACAAAGACTTTACCACTTTCTCATTTCATTGAGATACACGCACTGGCAGTGTATCAACCAAAGTTCATTCACTGCTCCAAGGCATTCAATGAATCTTTGGAACCTATTGGGGATATCTTACAACTTGTTGAACTCATTGAGATAAGGACTTTACCACTTTCTCAATTCATTGAGACAAACACATTAGCAGAATTTCAGCCAAATTGCATTCACTGCTCGCAGGATTTCAGAGAAACCTTGGAACCTATTGTGGATTTCCCCCAACTTGCTGATCTCATCGAGATAAGCACTATACAACTTTCTCATTTCATTGAGATACACGCATTGGCAGAATATCAGCCAAATTGCATTCACTCCTCGAAAGTATTCAGAGAAACTATGGAACCTATTGCGGATTTCTTCCAACTTGCTGAAGTCATCGAGATAAGAACTTTACCATTAACTCATTTCATTGAGCTACACACACTGGCAAAATATCAGCCAAATGGCATTCACTGCTCCAAGGTATTGCGAGAAACTTTGGAACCGATTGTTGATTTCTTGCAAGTTGCTGAACTCGTGGAGACAAAGACTTTACCACTTTCTCATTACATTGAGATACACGCATTGGCAGTGTATCAACCAAAGTTCATTCACTGCTCCAAGGCATTCAGTGAATCTTTGGAACCTATTGGGGATATCTTACAACTTGCTGAACTCATTGAGATAAGGACTTTACCACTTTCTCAATTCATTGAGATAAACACATTGGCAGAATTTCAGCCAAATTGCATTCACTACTCGAAGGTATTCAGAGAAACTATGGAACCTATTGCGGATTTCTTCCAACTTGCTGAAGTCATCGAGATAAGAACTTTACCATTAACTCATTTCATTGAGCCACACACACTGGCAAAATATCAGCCAAATGGCATTCACTGCTCCAAGGTATTGCGAGAAACTTTGGAAGCTATTGTGGATTTCTTCCAATTTGCTGGACTGAATGAGATAAAAACTTGACCACTTTCTCATTTCATTGTGGTACACATACTGTGGGAGTATCAACCAAATGTAATTCACTACTCGCAGGCATTCAGTGAATCTTTGGCAACTATTGGGGATTTCTTTCAACTTGCTGAACTCATAGAGATAAGGACATTACCACTTTCTCATTGCATTGAGATAAACACATTGGCAGAATATCAGCCCAATGGCATACGCTGCTGGAAGGAATTCAGAGAATATTTGGAACTTTACCACTACCTGATTTCATTGAGATACACACACTGGCAGAATATCAGACAAATGACATTTACTGCTCGAAGGTATTCAGAGAAACTTTGGAACCGATTGTGGATTTCTTGCAACTTGCTGATCTCGTGGAGACAAAGACTTTCTCATTTCATTGAGATACACGCATTGGCAGAGTATCAACCAAAGTTCATTCACTGCTCCAAGGCATTCAGTGAATCTTTGGAACCTACTGGGGATATCTTACAACTTGTTGAACTCATTGAGATAAGGACTTTACCACTTTCTCAATTCATTGAGATAAACACATGGGCAGAATAACAGCCAAATGGCATTCACTGCTCGATGGTATTCAGAGACATTTTGGAACATTTTGTGGATTTCCTCCAACTTGCTGATCTCATCGAGATAAGCACTATACAACTTTCTCATTTCATTGAGATACACGCATTGGCAGAATATCAGCCAAATTGCATTCACTCCTCGAAGGTATTCAGAGAAACTATGGAACCTATTGCGGACTTCTTCCAACTTGCTGAAGTCATCGAGATAAGAACTTTACCATTAACTCATTTAATTGAGCTACACACACTGGCAAAATATCAGCCAAATGGCATTCACTGCTCCAAGGTATTGCGAGAAACTTTGGAAGCTATTGTGGATTTCTTCCAATTTGCTGGACTGAATGAGATAAACACTTGACCACTTTCTCATTTCATTGCGATACACATACTGTGAGAGTATCAACCAAATGTAATTCACTACTCGCAGGCATTCAGTGAATCTTTGGCACCTAGTTGATTTCTTTCAACTTGCTGAACTCATAGAGATAAGGACTTTACCACTTTCTCATTGCATTGAGATAAACACATTGGCAGAATATCAGCCCAATGGCATACGCTGCTGGAAGGAATTCAGAGAATATTTGGAACTTTACCACTATCTGATTTCATTGAGATACACACACTGGCAGAATATCAGACAAATGACATTCACTGCTCGAAGGTATTCAGAGAAACTTTGGAACCGATTGTGGATTTCTTGCAACTTGCTGAACTCGTGGAGACAAAGACTTTCTCATTTCATTGAGATACACGCATTGGCAGAGTATCAACCAAAGTTAATTCACTGCTCCAAGGCATTCAGTGAATCTTTGGAACCTATTGGGGATATCTTACAACTTGTTGAACTCATTGAGATAAGGACTTTACCACTTTCTCAATTCATTGAGACAAACACATTGGCAGAATTTCAGCCAAATTGCTCGAAGGAATTCAGAGAAACCTTAGAACCTATTGTGGATTTCCCCCAACTTGCTGAACTCACCGAGACAAACACTTTGCGACCTTCTCATTCCATTGAGATACACACATGGGCAGAATAACAGGCAAATGGCATTCACTGCTCGATGGTATTCAGAGACATTTTGGAACATTTTGTGGATTTCCTCCAACTTGCTGATCTCATCGAGATAAGCACTATACAACTTTCTCACTGCATTGAGATACACGCATTGGCAGAATATCAGCCAATTTGCATTCACTACTCGAAGGTATTCAGAGAAACTTTGGAACCTATTGCGAATTTCTTCCAACTTGCTGAAGTCATCGAGATAAGAACTTTACCATTAACTCATTTAATTGAGCTACACACACTGGCAAAATATCAGCCAAATGGCATTCACTGCTCCAAGGTATTGCGAGAAACTTTGGAAGCTATTGTGGATTTCTTCCAATTTGCTGGACTGAATGAGATAAACACTTGACCACTTTCTCATTTCATTGCGATACACATACTGTGAGAGTATCAACCAAATGTAATTCACTACTCGCAGGCATTCAGTGAATCTTTGGCACCTAGTTGATTTCTTTCAACTTGCTGAACTCATAGAGATAAGGACTTTACCACTTTCTCATTGCATTGAGATAAACACATTGGCAGAATATCAGCCCAATGGCATACGCTGCTGGAAGGAATTCAGAGAATATTTGGAACTTTACCACTATCTGATTTCATTGAGATACACACACTGGCAGAATATCAGACAAATGACATTCACTGCTCGAAGGTATTCAGAGAAACTTTGGAACCGATTGTGGATTTCTTGCAACTTGCTGAACTCGTGGAGACAAAGACTTTCTCATTTCATTGAGATACACGCATTGGCAGAGTATCAACCAAAGTTCATTCACTGCTCCAAGGCATTCAGTGAATCTTTGGAACCTATTGGGGATATCTTACAACTTGTTGAACTCATTGAGATAAGGACTTTACCACTTTCTCAATTCATTGAGACAAACACATTGGCAGAATTTCAGCCAAATTGCTCGAAGGAATTCAGAGAAACCTTAGAACCTATTGTGGATTTCCCCCAACTTGCTGAACTCACCGAGACAAACACTTTGCGACCTTCTCATTCCATTGAGATACACACATGGGCAGAATAACAGGCAAATGGCATTCACTGCTCGATGGTATTCAGAGACATTTTGGAACATTTTGTGGATTTCCTCCAACTTGCTGATCTCATCGAGATAAGCACTATACAACTTTCTCACTGCATTGAGATACACGCATTGGCAGAATATCAGCCAATTTGCATTCACTACTCGAAGGTATTCAGAGAAACTTTGGAACCTATTGCGAATTTCTTCCAACTTGCTGAAGTGATCGAGATAAGAACTTGAACATTATCTCACTTCATTGAGATACACACACTGGCAGAATATCAAACAAATGGCATTCAGTGTTCGAAGGTTTTCAGAGAAACTTTGGAACCGATTGTGGATTTCTTGCAACTTGCTGAACTCGTGGAGACAAAGACATTACTACTTTCTCATTTCATTGAGATACACGCATTGGCAGAGTATCGACCAAAGTTCATTCACTGCTCCAAGGCATTCAGTGAATCTTTGGAACCTATTGGGGATATCTTACAACTTGCTGAACTCATTGAGATAAGGACTTTACCACTTTCTCAATTCATTGAGATAAACACTTTGGCAGAATTTCAGCCAAATTGCATTCACTGCTCGAAGGATTTCAGAGAAACCTTGGAACCTATTGTGGATTTCCCCCAACTTGCTGATCTCATCGAGATAAGCACTATACAACTTTCTCATTTCATTGAGATACACGCATTGGCAGAATATCACCCAATTTGCATTCACTACTCGAAGGTATTCAGAGAAATTTTGGAACCTATTGCGAATTTCTTCCAACTTGCAGAAGTGATCGAGATAAGAACTTGACCATTATCTCACTTCATTGAGATACACACACTGGCAGAATATCAAACAAATGGCATTCAGTGTTCGAAGGTTTTCAGAGAAACTTTGGAACCGATTGTGGATTTCTTGCAACTTGCTAAACTCGTGGAGACAAAGACTTTACCACTTTCTCATTTCATTGAGATACACGCATTGGCAGTGTATCAACCAAAGTTCATTCACTGCTCCAAGGCATTCAGTGAATCTTTGGAACCTATTGGGGATATCTTACAACTTGCTGAACTCATTGAGATAAGGACTTTACCACTTTCTCAATTCATTGAGATACACACACTGGCAAAATATCAGCCAAATGGCATTCACTGCTCCAAGGTATTGCGAGAAACTATGGAACCTATTGCGGATTTCTTCCAACTTGCTGAAGTCATCGAGATAAGAACTTTACCATTAACTCATTGCATTGAGCCACACACACTGGCAAAATATCAGCCAAATGGCATTCACTGCTCCAAGGTATTGCGAGAAACTTTGGAAGCTATTGTGGATTTCTTCCAATTTGCTGGACTGAATGAGATAAAAACTTGACCACTTTCTCATTTCATTGTGATACACATACTGTGGGAGTATCAACCAAATGTAATTCACTGCTCGCAGGCATTCAGTGAATCTTTGGCAACTATTGGGGATTTCTTTCAACTTGCTGAACTCATAGAGATAAGGACTTTACCACTTTCTCATTGCATTGAGATAAACACATTGGCAGAAAATCAGCCCAATGGCATACGCTGCTGGAAGGAATTCAGAGAATATTTGGAACTTTACCACTATCTGATTTCATTGAGATACACACACTGGCAGAATATCAGACAAATGACATTCACTGGTCAAAGGTATTCAGAGAAACTTTGGAACCGATTCTGGATTTCTTGCAACTTGCTGAACTCGTGGAGACAAAGACTTTCTCATTTCATTGAGATACACGCATTGGCAGAGTATCAACCAAAGTTCATTCACTGCTCCAAGGCATTCAGTGAATCTTTGGAACCTACTGGGGATATCTTACAACTTGTTGAACTCATTGAGATAAGGACTTTACCACTTTCTCAATTCATTGAGATAAACACATTGGCAGAATTTCAGCCAAATTGCTCGAAGGAATTCAGAGAAACCTTAGAACCTATTGTGGACTTCCCCCAACTTGCTGAACTCACCGAGACAAACACTTTGCGACCTTCTCATTCCACTGAGATACACACATGGGCAGAATAACAGGCAAATGGCATTCACTGCTCGATGGTATTCAGAGACATTTTGGAACATTTTGTGGATTTCCTCCAACTTGCTGATCTCATCGAGATAAGCACTATACAACTTTCTCACTGCATTGAGATACACGCATTGGCAGAATATCAGCCAATTTGCATTCACTACTCGAAGGTATTCAGAGAAACTTTCGAACCTATTGCGAATTTCTTCCAACTTGCTGAAGTGATCGAGATAAGAACTTGACCATTATCTCACTTCATTGAGATACACACACTGGCAGAATATCAAACGAAATGGCATTCAGTGTTCGAAGGTTTTCAGAGAAACGTTGGAACCGATTGTGGATTTCTTGCAACTTGCTGAACTCGTGGAGACAAAGACTTTACCACTTTCTCATTTCATTGAGATACACGCATTGGCAGTGTATCAACCAAAGTTCATTCACTGCTCCAAGGCATTCAGTGAATCTTTGGCACCTATTGGGGATTTCTTTCAACTTGCTGAACTCATAGAGATAAGGACTTTACCACTTTCTCATTGCATTGAGATAAACACATTGGCAGAATTTCAGCCAAATTGCATTCACTGCTCGCAGGATTTCAGAGAAACCTTGGAACCTATTGTGGATTTCCCCCAACTTGCTGATCTCATCGAGATAAGCGCTATGCAACTTTCTCATTTCATTGAGATACACGCATAGGCAGAATATCAGCCAAATTGCATTCACTACTCGAAGGTATTCAGAGAAACTATGGAACCTATTGCGGATTTCTTCCAACTTGCTGAAGTCATCGAGATAAGAACTTTACCTTTAACTCATTTCATTGAGCTACACACACTGGCAAAATATCAGCCAAATGGCATTCACTGCTCCAAGGTATTGCGAGAAACTTTGGAAGCTATTGTGGATTTCTTCCAATTTGCTGGACTGAATGAGATAAACAATTGACCACTTTCTGATTTCATTGCGATACACATACTGTGGGAGTATCAACCAAATGTAATTCACTACTCGCAGGCATTCAGTGAATCTTTGGCACCTAGTTGATTTCTTTCAACTTGCTGAACTCATAGAGATAAGGACTTTACCACTTTCTCATTGCATTGAGATAAACACATTGGCAGAACATCAGCCCAATGGCATACGCTGCTGGAAGGAATTCAGAGAATATTTGGAACTTTACCACTATCTGATTTCATTGAGATACAGACACTGGCAGAATATCAGACAAATGACATTCACTGCTCGAAGGTATTCAGAGAAACTTTGGAACCGATTGTTGATTTCTTGCAACTTGCTGAACTCGTGGAGACAAAGACTTTACTACTTTCTCATTTCATTGAGATACACGCATTGGCAGAGTATCAACCAAAGTTCATTCACTGCTCCAAGGCATTCAGTGAATCTTTGGAACCTATTGGGGATATCTTACAACTTGTTGAACTCATTGAGATAAGGACTTTACCACTTTCTCAATTCATTGAGATAAACACATTGGCAGAATGTCAGCCAAATTGCTCGAAGGAATTCAGAGAAACCTTAGAACCTATTGTGGATTTCCCCCAACTTGCTGAACTCACCGAGACAAACACTTTGCGACCTTCTCATTCCATTGAGATACACACATGGGCAGAATAACAGGCAAATGGCATTCACTGCTCGATGGTATTCAGGAACATTTGGAACATTGGAACATTTTGTCGATTTACTCCAACTTGCTGATCTCATCGAGATAAGCACTATACAACTTTCTCACTGCATTGAGATACACGCATTGGCAGAATATCAGCCAATTTGCATTCACTACTCGAAGGTATTCAGAGAAACTTTGGAACCTATTGCGAATTTCTTCCAACTTGCTGAAGTGATCGAGATAAGAACTTGACCATTATCTCACTTCATTGAGATACACACACTGGCAGAATATCAAACAAATGGCATTCAGTGTTCGAAGGTTTTCAGAGAAACTTTGGAACCGATTGTTGATTTCTTGCAACTTGCTGAACTCGTGGAGACAAAGAATTTACCACTTTCTCATTTCATTGAGATACACGCATTGGCAGTGTATCAACCAAAGTTCATTCACTGCTCCAAGGCATTCAGTCAATCTTCGGAACCTATTGGGGGTATCTTACAACTTGCTGAACTCATTGAGATAAGGAATTTACCACTTTCTCAATTCATTGAGATAAACACATTGGCAGAATTTCAGCCAAATTGCATTCACTACTCGAAGGTATTCAGAGAAACTATGGAACCTATTGCGGATTTCTTCCAACTTGCTGAAGTCATAGAGATAAGGACATTACCACTTTGAGATAAACACATTGGCAGAATATCAGCCCAATGGCATACGCTGCTGGAAGGAATTCAGAGAATATTTGGAACTTTACCACTATCTGATTTCATTGAGATACACACACTGGCAGAATATCAGACAAATGACATTCACTGCTCGAAGGTATTCAGAGAAACTTTGGAACCGATTGTGGATTTCTTGCAACTTGCTGAACTCGTGGAGACAAAGACTTTCTCATTTCATTGAGATACACGCATTGGCAGAGTATCAACCAAAGTTCATTCACTGCTCCAAGGCATTCAGTGAATCTTTGGAACCTATTGGGGATATCTTACAACTTGTTGAGATAACGACTTTACCACTTTCTCAATTCATTGAGATAAACACATTGGCAGAATTTCAGCCAAATTGCTCGAAGGAATTCAGAGAAACCTTAGAACCTATTGTGGATTTCCCCCAACTTGCTGAACTCACCGAGACAAACATTTTGCGACCTTCTCATTCCATTGAGATACACACATGGGCAGAATAACAGCCAAATGGCATTCACTGCTCGATGGTATTCAGAGACATTTTGGAACATTTTGTGGATTTCCTCCCACTTGCTGATCTCATCGAGATAAGCACTATACAACTTTCTCACTGCATTGAGATACACGCACTGGCACAATATCAGCCAATTTGCATTCACTACTCGAAGGTATTCAGAGAAACTTTGGAACCTATTGCGAATTTCTTCCAACTTGCTGAAGTCATCGAGATAAAAACTTGACCATTATCTCACTTCATTGAGATACACACACTGGCAGAATATCAAACAAATGGCATTCAGTGTTGGAAGGTTTTCAGAGAAACTTTGGAACCGATTGTTGATTTCTTGCAACTTGCTGAACTCGTGGAGACAAAGACTTTACCACTTTCTCATTTCATTGAGATACACGCATTGGCAGTGTATCAACCAAAGTTCATTCACTGCTCCAAGGCATTCAATGAATCTTTGGAACCTATTGGGGATATCTTACAACTTGCTGAACTCATAGAGATAAGGACTTTACCACTTTCTCATTGCATTGAGATAAACACATTGGCAGAATTTCAGCCAAATTGCATTCACTGCTCGCAGGATTTCAGAGAAACCTTGGAACCTATTGTGGATTTCCCCCAACTTGCTGATCTCATCGAGATAAGCACTATACAACTTTCTCATTTCATTGAGATACACGCATTGGCAGAATATCAGCCAAATTGCATTCACTCCTCGAAGGTATTCAGAGAAACTATGGAACCTATTGCGGATTTCTTCCAACTTGCTGAAGTCATCGAGATAAGAACTTTACCATTAACTCATTTCATTGAGCTACACACACTGGCAAAATATCAGCCAAATGGCATTCACTGCTCCAAGGTATTGCGAGAACCTTTGGAAGCTATTGTGGATTTCTTCCAATTTTCTGGACTGAATGAGATAAACACTTGACCACTTTCTGATTTCATTGCGATACACATACTGTGGGAGTATCAACCAAATGTAATTCATTACTCGCAGGCATTCAGTGAATCTTTGGCACCTAGTTGATTTCTTTCAACTTGCTGAACTCATAGAGATAAGGACTTTACCACTTTCTCATTGCATTGAGATAAAGACATTGGCAGAATATCAGCCCAATGGCATACGCTGCTGGAAGGAATTCAGAGAACATTTGGAACTTTACCACTATCTGATTTCATTGAGATACACACACTGGCAGAATATCAGACAAATGACATTCACTGCTCGAAGGTATTCAGAGAAACGTTGGAACCGATTGTGGATTTCTTGCAACTTGCTGAACTCGTGGAGACAAAGACATTACTACTTTCTCATTTCATTGACATACACGCATTGGCAGAGTATCAACCAAAGTTCATTCACTGCTCCAAGGCATTCAATGAATCTTTGGAACCTATTGGGGATATCTTACAACTTGCTGAACTCATAGAGATAAGGACTTTACCACTTTCTCATTGCATTGAGATAAACACATTGGCAGAATTTCAGCCAAATTGCATTCACTGCTCGCAGGATTTCAGAGAAACCTTGGAACCTATTGTGGATTTCCCCCAACTTGCTGATCTCATCGAGATAAGCACTATTCAACTTTCTCACTTTATTGAGATACACGCATTGGCAGAATATCAGCCAAATTGCATTCACTCCTCGAAGGTATTCAGAGAAACTATGGAACCTATTGCGGATTTCTTCCAACTTGCTGAAGTCATCGAGATAAGAACTTTACCATTAACTCATTTCATTGAGCTACACACACTGGCAAAATATCAGCCAAATGGCATTCAATGCTCCAAGGTATTGCGAGAAACTTTGGAACCGATTGTTGATTTCTTGCAACTTGCTGAACTCGTGGAGACAAAGACTTTACCACTTTCTCATTACATTGAGATACACGCATTGGCAGTGTATCAACCAAAGTTCATTCACTGCTCCAAGGCATTCAGTGAATCTTTGGAACCTATTGGGGATATCTTACAACTTGCTGAACTCATTGAGATAAGGACTTTACCACTTTCTCAATTCATTGAGATAAACACATTGGCAGAATTTCAGCCAAATTGCATTCACTACTCGAAGGTATTCAGAGAAACTATGGAACCTATTGCGGATTTCTTCCAACTTGCTGAAGTCATCGAGATAAGAACTTTACCATTAACTCATTTCATTGAGCTACACACACTGGCAAAATATCAGCCAAATGGCATTCACTGCTCCAAGGTATTGCCAGAAACTTTGGAAGCTATTGTGGAATTCTTCCAATTTGCTGGACTGAATGAGATAAAAACTTGACCACTTTCTCATTTCATTGTGATACACATACTGTGGGAGTATCAACCAAATGTAATTCACTACTCGCAGGCATTCAGTGAATCTTTGGCAACTATTGGGGATTTCTTTCAACTTGCTGAACTCATAGAGATAAGGACTTTACCACTTTCTCATTGCATTGAGATAAACACATTGGCAGAATATCAGCCCAATGGCATACGCTGCTGGAAGGAATTCAGAGAATATTTGGAACTTTACCACTATCTGATTTCATTGAGATACACACACTGGCAGAATATCAGACAAATGACATTCACTGCTCGAAGGTATTCAGGGAAACTTTGGAACCGATTATGGATATCTTGCAACTTGCTGAACTCGTGGAGACAAAGACTTTCTCATTTCATTGAGATACACGCATTGGCAGAGTATCAACCAAAGTTCATTCACTGCTCCAAGGCATTCAGTGAATCTTTGGAACCTATTGGGGATATCTTACAACTTGTTGAACTCATTGAGATAAGGACTTTACCACTTTCTCAATTCATTGAGATAAACACATTGGCAGAATGTCAGCCAAATTGCTCGAAGGAATTCAGAGAAACCTTAGAACCTATTGTGGATTTCACCCAACTTGCTGAACTCACCGAGACAAACGCTTTGCGACCTTCTCATTCCATTGAGATACACACATGGGCAGAATAACAGCCAAATAGCATTCACTGCTCGATGGTATTCAGAGACATTTTGTGGATTTCCTCCAACTTGCTGATCTCATCGAGATAAGCACTATACAACTTTCTCACTGCATTGAGATACACGCATTGGCAGAATATCAGCCAATTTGCATTCACTACTCGAAGGTATTCAGAGAAACTTTGGAACCTATTGCGAATTTCTTCCAACTTGCTGAAGTGATCGAGATAAGAACTTGACCATTATCTCACTTCATTGAGATACACACACTGGCAGAATATCAAACAAATGGCATTCAGTGTTCGAAGGTTTTCAGAGAAACTTTGGAACCGATTGTGGATTTCTTGCAACTTGCTGAACTCGTGGAGACAAAGACTTTACCACTTTCTCATTTCATTCAGATACACGCATTGGCAGAGTACCAACCAAAGTTCATTGACTGCTCCAAGGCATTCAATGAATCTTTGGAACCTATTGGGGATATCTTACAACTTGCTGAACTCATAGAGATAAGGACTTTACCACTTTCTCATTGCATTGAGATAAACACATTGGCAGAATTTCAGCCAAATTGCATTCACTGCTCGCAGGATTTCAGAGAAACCTTGGAACCTATTGTGGATTTCCCCCAACTTGCTGATCTCATCGAGATAAGCACTATACAACTTTCTCACTTCATTGAGATACACGCATTGGCAGAATATCAGCCAAATTGCATTCACTCCTCGAAGGTATTCAGAGAAACTATGGAACCTATTGCGGATTTCTTCCAACTTGCTGAAGTCATCGAGATAAGAACTTTACCATTAACTCATTTCATTGAGCTACACACACTGGCAAAATATCAGCCAAATGGCATTCACTGCTCCAAGGTATTGCGAGAAACTTTGGAAGCTATTGTGGATTTCTTCCAATTTGCTGGACTGAATGAGATAAACACTTGACCACTTTCTGATTTCATTGCGATACACATACTGTGGGAGTATCAACCAAATGTAATTCACTACTCGCAGGCATTCAGTGAATCTTTGGCACCTAGTTGATTTCTTTCAACTTGCTGAACTCATAGAGATAAGGACTTTACCACTTTCTCATTGCATTGAGATAAACACATTGGCAGAATATCAGCCCAATGGCATACGCTGCTGGAAGGAATTCAGAGAATATTTGGAACTTTACCACTATCTGATTTCATTGAGATACACACACTGGCAGAATATCAGACAAATGACATTCACTGCTCGAAGGTATTCAGAGAAACTTTGGAACCGATTGTGGATTTCTTGCAACTTGCTGAACTCGTGGAGACAAAGACTTTCTCATTTCATTGAGATACACGCATTGGCAGAGTATCAACCAAAGTTCATTCACTGCTCCAAGGCATTCAGTGAATCTTTGGAACCTACTGGGGATATCTTACAACTTGTTGAACTCATTGAGATAACGACTTTAACACTTTCTCAATTCATTGAGATAAACACATTGGCAGAATTTCAGCCAAATTGCTCGAAGGAATTCAGAGAAACCTTAGAACCTATTGTGGATTTCCCCCAACTTGCTGAACTCACCGAGACAAACACTTTGCGACCTTCTCATTCCATTGAGATACACACATGGGCAGAATAACAGCCAAATGGCATTCACTGCTCGATGGTATTCAGAGACATTTTGGAACATTTTGTGGATTTCCTCCAACTTGCTGATCTCATCGAGATAAGCACTATACAACTTTCTCACTGCATTGAGATACACGCATTGGCAGAATATCAGCCAATTTGCATTCACTACTCGAAGGTATTCAGAGAAACTTTGGAACCTATTGCGAATTTCTTCCAACTTGCTGAAGTGATCGAGATAAGAACTTGACCATTATCTCACTTCATTGAGATACACACACTGGCAGAATATCAAACAAATGGCATTCAGTGTTCGAAGGTTTTCAGAGAAACTTTGGAACCGATTGTGGATTTCTTGCAACTTCCTGAACTCGTGGAGACAAAGACTTTACCACTTTCTCATTTCATTGAGATACACGCATTGGCAGTGTATCAACCAAAGTTCATTCACTGCTCCAAGGCATTCAGTGAATCTTTGGAACCTATTGGGGATATCTTACAACTTGCTGAACTCATTGAGATAAGGACTTTACCACTTTCTCAATTCATTGAGATAAACACATTGGCACAATTTCAGCCAAATTGCATTCACTGCTCGAAGGATTTCAGAGAAACCTTGGAACCTATTGTGGATTTCCCCCAACTTGCTGATCTCATCGAGATAAGCACTATACAACTTTCTCATTTCATTGAGATACACGCATTGGCAGAATATTAGCCAAATTGCATTCACTACTCGGAGGTATTCAGAGAAACTATGGAACCTATTGCGGATTTCTTCCAACTTGCTGAAGTCATCGAGATAAGAACTTTACCATTAACACATTTCATTGAGCTACACACACTGGCAAAATATCAGCCAAATGGCATTCACTGCTCCAAGGTATTGCGAGAAACTTTGGAAGCTATTGTGGATTTCTTCCAATTTGCTGGACTGAATGAGATAAACACTTGACCACTTTCTCATTTCATTGTGATACACATACTGTGGGAGTATCAACCAAATGTAAAACACTACTCGCAGGCATTCAGTGAATCTTTGGCACCTAGTTGATTTCTTTCAACTTGCTGAACTCATAGAGATAAGGACTTTACCACTTTCTCATTGCATTGAGATAAACACATTGGCAGAACATCAGCCCAATGGCATACGCTGCTGGAAGGAATTCAGAGAATATTTGGAACTTTACCACTATCTGATTTCATTGAGATACACACACTGCAGAATATCAGACAAATGACATTCACTGCTCGAAGGTATTCAGAGAAACTTTGGAACCGATTGTGGATTTCTTGCAACTTGCTGAACTCGTGGAGACAAAGACTTTCTCATTTCATTGAGATACACGCATTGGCAGAGTATCAACCAAAGTTCATTCACTGCTCCAAGGCATTCAGTGAATCTTTGGAACCTATTGGGGATATCTTACAACTTGTTGAACTCATTGAGATAACGACTTTACCACTTTCTCAATTCATTGAGATAAACACATTGGCAGAATTTCAGCCAAATTGCTCGAAGGAATTCAGAGAAACCTTAGAACCTATTGTGGATTTCCCCCAACTTGCTGAACTCACCGAGACAAACATTTTGCGACCTTCTCATTCCATTGAGATACACACATGGGCAGAATAACAGCCAAATGGCATTCACTGCTCGATGGTATTCAGAGACATTTTGGAACATTTTGTGGATTTCCTCCCACTTGCTGATCTCATCGAGATAAGCACTATACAACTTTCTCACTGCATTGAGATACACGCACTGGCAGAATATCAGCCAATTTGCATTCACTACTCGAAGGTATTCAGAGAAACTTTGGAACCTATTGCGAATTTCTTCCAACTTGCTGAAGTCATCGACATAAAAACTTGACCATTATCTCACTTCATTGAGATACACACACTGGCAGAATATCAAACAAATGGCATTCAGTGTTGGAAGGTTTTCAGAGAAACTTTGGAACCGATTGTTGATTTCTTGCAACTTGCTGAACTCGTGGAGACAAAGACTTTACCACTTTCTCATTTCATTGAGATACACGCATTGGCAGTGTATCAACCAAAGTTCATTCACTGCTCCAAGGCATTCAATGAATCTTTGGAACCTATTGGGGATATCTTACAACTTGCTGAACTCATAGAGATAAGGACTTTACCACTTTCTCATTGCATTTAGATAAACACATTGGCAGAATTTCAGCCAACTTGCATTCACTGCTCGCAGGATTTCAGAGAAACCTTGGAACCTATTGTGGATTTCCCCCAACTTGCTGATCTCATCGAGATAAGCACTATACAACTTTCTCACTTTATTGAGATACACGCATTGGCAGAATATCAGCCAAATTGCATTCACTCCTCGAAGGTATTCAGAGAAACTATGGAACCTATTGCGGATTTCTTCCAACTTGCTGAAGTCATCGAGATAAGAACTTTACCATTAACTCATTTCATTGAGCTACACACACTGGCAAAATATCAGCCAAATGGCATTCACTGCTCCAAGGTATTGCGAGAAACTTTGGAACCGATTGTTGATTTCTTGCAACTTGCTGAACTCGTGGAGACAAAGACTTTACCACTTTCTCATTACATTGAGATACACGCATTGGCAGTGTATCAACCAAAGTTCATTCACTGCTCCAAGGCATTCAGTGAATCTTTGGAACCTATTGGGGATATCTTACAACTTGCTGAACTCATTGAGATAAGGACTTTACCACTTTCTCAATTCATTGAGATAAACACATTGGCAGAATTTCAGCCAAATTGCATTCACTACTCGAAGGTATTCAGAGAAACTATGGAACCTATTGCGGATTTCTTCCAACTTGCTGAAGTCATCGAGATAAGAACTTTACCATTAACTCATTTCATTGAGCTACACACACTGGCAAAATATCAGCCAAATGGCATTCACTGCTCCAAGGTATTGCCAGAAACTTTGGAAGCTATTGTGGAATTCTTCCAATTTGCTGGACTGAATGAGATAAAAACTTGACCACTTTCTCATTTCATTGTGATACACATACTGTGGGTGTATCAACCAAATGTAATTCACTACTCGCAGGCATTCAGTGAATCTTTGGCAACTATTGGGGATTTCTTTCAACTTGCTGAACTCATAGAGATAAGGACTTTACCACTTTCTCATTGCATTGAGATAAACACATTGGCAGAATATCAGCCCAATGGCATACGCTGCTGGAAGGAATTCAGAGAATATTTGGAACTTTACCACTATCTGATTTCATTGAGATACACACACTGGCAGAATATCAGACAAATGACATTCACTGCTCGAAGGTATTCAGGGAAACTTTGGAACCGATTATGGATTTCTTGCAACTTGCTGAACTCGTGGAGACAAAGACTTTACTACTTTCTCATTTCATTGAGATACACGCATTGGCAGAGTATCAACCAAAGTTCATTCACTGCTCCAAGGCATTCAGTGAATCTTTGGAACCTATTGGGGATATCTTACAACTTGCTGAACTCATTGAGATAAGGACTTTACCACTTTCTCAATTCATTGAGATAAACACATTGGCAGAATTTCAGCAAAATTGCTCGAAGGAATTCAGAGAAACCTTAGAACCTATTGTGGATTTCCCCCAACTTGCTGAACTCACCGAGACAAACACTTTGCGACCTTCTCATTCCATTGAGATACACACATGGGCAGAATAACAGCCAAATGGCATTCACTGCTCGATGGTGTTCAGAGACAATTTGGAACATTTTGTGGATTTCCTCCAACTTGCTGATCTCATCGAGATAAGCACTATACAACTTTCTCACTGCATTGAGATACACGCATTGGCAGAATATCAGCCAATTTGCATTCACTACTCGAAGGTAATCAGAGAAACTTTGGAACCTATTGCGAATTTCTTCCAACTTGCTGAAGTGATCGAGATAAGAACTTGACCATTATCTCACTTCATTGAGATACACACACTGGCAGAATATCAAACAAATGGCATTCAGTGTTCGAAGGTTTTCAGAGAAACTTTGGAACCGATTGTTGATTTCTTGCAACTTGCTGAACTCGTGGAGACAAAGACTTTACCACTTTCTCATTTCATTGAGATACACGCATTGGCAGTGTATCAACCAAAGTTCATTCACTGCTCCAAGGCATTCAGTGAATCTTTGGAACCTATTGGGGATATCTTACAACTTGCTGAACTCATTGAGATAAGGACTTTACCACTTTCTCAATTCATTGAGATAAACACATTGGCAGAATTTCAGCCAAATTGCATTCACTACTCGAAGGTATTCAGAGAAACCTTGGATCCTATTGCGGATTTCTTCCAACTTGCTGAAGTCATCGAGATAAGAACTTTACCATTAACTCATTTCATTGAGCTACACACACTGGCAAAATATCAGCCAAATGGCATTCACTGCTCCAAGGTATTGCGAGAAACTTTGGAAGCTATTGTGGATTTCTTCCAATTTGCTGGACTGAATGAGATAAAAACTTGACCACTTTCTCATTTCATTGTGATACACAAACTGTGGGAGTATCAACCAAATGTAATTCACTACTCGCAGGCATTCAGTGAATCTTTGGCAACTATTGGGGATTTCTTTCAACTTGCTGAACTCATAGAGATAAGGACTTTACCACTTTCTCATTGCATTGAGATAAACACATTGGCAGAATATCAGCCCAATGGCATACGCTGCTGGAAGGAATTCAGAGAATATTTGGAACTTTACCACTATCTGATTTCATTGAGATACACACACTGGCAGAATATCAGACAAATGACATTCACTGCTCGAAGGTATTCAGAGAAACTTTGGAACCGATTGTGGATTTCTTGCAACTTGCTGAACTCGTGGAGACAAAGACTTTCTCATTTCATTGAGATACACGCATTGGCAGAGCCACTTTCTCATTTCATTGAGATACACGCATTGGCAGTGTATCAACCAAAGTTCATTCACTGCTCCAAGGCATTCAGTGAATCTTTGGAACCTATTGGGGATATCTTACAACTTGCTGAGCTCATTGAGATAAGGACTTTACCACTTGCTCAATTCATTGAGATAAACACATTGGCAGAATTTCAGCCAAATTGCATTCACTGCTCGAAGGATTTCAGAGAAACCTTGGAACCTATTGTGGATTTCCCCCAACTTGCTGATCTCATCGAGATAAGCACTATACAACTTTCTCATTTCATTGAGATACACGCATTGGCAGAATATTAGCCAAATTGCATTCACTACTCGAAGGTATTCAGAGAAACTATGGAACCTACTGCGGATTTCTTCCAACTTGCTGAAGTCATCGAGATAAGAACTTTACCATTAACTCATTTCATTGAGCTACACACACTGGCAAAATATCAGCCAAATTGTATTCACTGCTCCAAGGTATTGCGAGAAACTTTGGAAGCTATTGTGGATTTCTTCCAATTTGCTGGACTGAATGAGATAAACACTTGACCACTTTCTGATTTCATTGCGATACACATACTGTGGGAGTATCAAGCAAATGTAATTCACTACTCGCAGGCATTCAGTGAATCTTTGGCACCTAGTTGATTTCTTTCAACTTGCTGAACTCATAGAGATAAGGACTTTACCACTTTCTCATTGCATTGAGATAAACACATTGGCAGATTATCAGCCCAATTGCATACGCTGCTGGACGGAATTCAGAGAATATTTGGAACTTTACCACTATCTGATTTCATTGAGATACAGACACTGGCAGAATATCAGACAAATGACATTCACTGCTCGAAGGTATTCAGAGAAACTTTGGAACCGATTGTTGATTTCTTGCAACTTGCTGAACTCGTGGAGACAAAGACTTTACTACTTTCTCATTTCATTGAGATACACGCATTGGCAGAGTATCAACCAAAGTTCATTCACTGCTCCAAGGCATTCAGTGAATCTTTGGAACCTATTGGGGATATCTTACAACTTGTTGAACTCATCGAGATAAGCACTATACAACGTTCTCACTGCATTGAGATACACGTATTGGCAGAGTATCAGCCAATTTGCATTCACTACTCGAAGGTATTCAGAGAAAGTTTGGAACCTATTGCGAATTTCTTCCAACTTGCTGAAGTGATCGAGATAAGAACTTGACCATTATCTCACTTCATTGAGATACACACACTGGCAGAATATCAAACAAATGGCATTCAGTGATCGAAGGTTTTCAGAGAAACTTTGGAACCGATTGTGGATTTCTTGCAACTTGCTGAACTCGTGGAGACAAAGACATTACTACTTTCTCATTTCATTGAGATACACGCATTGGCAGAGTATCAGCCAAAGTTCATTCACTGCTCCAAGGCATTCAGTGAATCTTTGGAACCTATTGGGGATATCTTACAACCTGTTGAACTCATTGAGATAAGGAGTTTACCACTTTCTCAATTCATTGAGATAAACACATTGGCAGAATTTCAGCCAAATTGCTCGAAGGAATTCAGAGAAACCTTAGAACATATTGTGGATTTCCCCCAACTTGCTGAACTCACCGAGACAAACACTTTGCGACCTTCTCATTCCATTGAGATACACACATGGGCAGAATAACAGGCAAATGGTATTCACTGCTCGATGGTATTCAGAGACATTTTGGAACATTTTGTGGATTTCCTCCAACTTGCTGATCTCATCGAGATAAGCACTATACAACTTTCTCACTGCATTGAGATACACGCATTGGCAGAATATCAGCCAATTTGCATTCACTACTCGAAGGTATTCAGAGAAACTTTGGAACCTATTGCGAATTTCTTCCAACTTGCTGAAGTGATCGAGATAAGATCTTGACCATTATCTCACTTCATTGAGATACACACACTGGCAGAATATCAAACAAATGGCATTCAGTGTTCGAAGGTTTTCAGAGAGACTTTGGAACCGATTGTTGATTTCTTGCAACTTGCTGAACTCGTGGAGACAAAGACTTTACCACTTTCTCATTTCATTCAGATACACGCATTGGCAGTGTATCAACCAAAGTTCAGACAAATGACATTCACTGCTCGAAGGTATTCAGAGAAACTTTGGAACCGATTGTGGATTTCTTGCAACTTGCTGAACTCGTGGAGTCAAAGACTTTCTCATTTCATTGAGATACACGTATTGGCAGAGTATCAACCAAAGTTCATTCACTGCTCCAAGGCATTCAGTGAATCTTTGGAACCTATTGGGGATATCTTACAACTTGTTGAACTCATTGAGATAAGGACTTTACCACTTTCTCAATTCATTGAGATAAACACATTGGCAGAATTTCAGCCAAATTGCTCGAAGGAATTCAGAGAAACCTTAGAACCTATTGTGGATTTCCCCCAACTTGCTGAACTCACCGAGACAAACACTTTGCGACCTTCTCATTCCATTGAGATACACACATGGGCAGAATAACAGGCAAATGGCATTCACTGCTCGATGGTATTCAGAGACATTTTGGAACATTTTGTGAATTTCCTCCAACTTGCTGATCTCATCGAGATAAGCACGATACAACTTTCTCACTGCATTGAGATACACGCATTGGCAGAATATCAGCCAATTTGCATTCACTACTCGAAGGTATTCAGAGAAACTTTGGAACCTATTGCGAATTTCTTAGAACTTGCTGAAGTGATCGAGATAAGAACTTGACCATTATCTCATTCATTGAGATACACACACTGGCAGAATATCAAACAAATGGCATTCAGTGTTCGAAGGTTTTCAGAGAAACTTTGGAACCGATTGTGGATTTCTTGCAACTTGCTGAACTCGTGGAGACAAAGACTTTACCACTTTCTCATTTCATTGAGATACACGCATTGGCAGTGTATCAACCAAAGTTCATTCACTGCTCCAAGGCATTCAGTGAATCTTCGGAACCTATTGGGGATATCTTACAACTTGCTGAACTCATTGAGATAAGGACTTTACCACTTTCTCAATTCATTGAGATAAACACATTGGCAGAATTTCAGCCAAATTGCATTCACTACTCGAAGGTATTCAGAGAAACTATGGAACCTATTGCGGATTTCTTCCAACTTGCTGAAGTCTTCGAGATAAGAACTTTACCATTAACTCATTTCATTGAGCTACACACACTGGCAAAATATCAGCCAAATGGCATTCACTGCTCCAAGGTATTGCGAGAAACTTTGGAAGCTATTGTGGATTTCTTCCAATTTGCTGGACTGAATGAGATAAAAACTTGACCACTTTCTCATTTCATTGTGATACACATACTGTGGGAGTATCAACCAAATGTAATTCACTACTCGCAGGCATTCAGTGAATCTTTGGCACCTAGTTGATTTCTTTCAACTTGCTGAACTCATAGAGATAAGGACTTTACCACTTTCTCATTGCATTGAGATAAACACATTGGCAGAATATCAGCCCAATGGCATACGCTGCTGGAAGGAATTCAGAGAATATTTGGAACTTTACCACTATCTGATTTCATTGAGATACACATACTGGCAGAATATCAGACAAATGACATTCACTGCTCGAAGGTATTCAGAGAAACTTTGGAACCGATTGTGGATTTCTTGCAACTTGCTGAACTCGTGGAGACAAAGACATTACTACTTTCTCATTTCATTGAGATACACGCATTGGCAGAGTATCAACCAAAGTTCATTCACTGCTCCAAGGCATTCAGTGAATCTTTGGAACCTATTGGGGATATCTTACAACTTGTTGAAGTCATTGAGATAAGGACTTTACCACTTTCTCAATTCATTGAGATAAACACATTGGCAGAATTTCAGCCAAATTGCTCGAAGGAATTCAGAGAAACCTTAGAACCTATTGTGGATTTCCCCCAACTTGCTGAACTCACCGAGACAAACACTTTGCGACCTTCTCATTCCATTGAGATACACACATGGGCAGAATAACAGCCAAATGGCATTCACTGCTCGATGGTATTCAGAGACATTTTGGAACATTTTGTGGATTTCCTCCAACTTGCTGATCTCATCGAGATAAGCACTATACAACTTTCTCACTGCATTGAGATACACGCATTGGCAGAATATCAGCCAATTTGCATTCACTACTCGAAGGTATTCAGAGAAACTTTGGAACCTATTGCGAATTTCTTCCAACTTGCTGAAGTGATCGAGATAAGAACTTGACCATTATCTCACTTCATTGAGATACACACACTGGCAGAATATCAAACAAATGGCATTCAGTGTTCGAAGGTTTTCAGAGAAACTTTGGAACCGATTGTTGATTTCTTGCAACTTGCTGAACTCGTGGAGACAAAGAATTTACCACTTTCTCATTTCATTGAGATACACGCATTGGCAGTGTATCAACCAAAGTTCATTCACTGCTCCAAGGCATTCAGTGAATCTTCGGAACCTATTGGGGGTATCTTACAACTTGCTGAACTCATTGAGATAAGGAATTTACCACTTTCTCAATTCATTGAGATAAACACATTGGCAGAATTTCAGCCAAATTGCATTCACTACTCGAAGGTATTCAGAGAAACTATGGAACCTATTGCGGATTTCTTCCAACTTGCTGAAGTCATAGAGATAAGGTCTTTACCACTTTGAGATAAACACATTGGCAGAATATCAGCCCAATGGCATACGCTGCTGGAAGGAATTCAGAGAATATTTGGAACTTTACCACTATCTGATTTCATTGAGATACACACACTGGCAGAATATCAGACAAATGACATTCACTGCTCGAAGGTATTCAGAGAAACTTTGGAACCGATTGTGGATTTCTTGCAACTTGCTGAACTCGTGGAGACAAAGACTTTCTCATTTCATTGAGATACACGCATTGGCAGAGCCACTTTCTCATTTCATTGAGATACACGCATTGGCAGTGTATCAACCAAAGTTCATTCACTGCTCCAAGGCATTCAGTGAATCTTTGGAACCTATTGGGGATATCTTACAACTTGCTGAACTCATTGAGATAAGGACTTTACCACTTTCTCAATTCATTCAGATAAACGCATTGGCAGAATTTCAGCCAAATTGCATTCACTGCTCGAAGGATTTCAGAGAAACCTTGGAACCTATTGTGGATTTCCCCCAACTTGCTGATCTCATCGAGATAAGCACTATACAACTTTCTCATTTCATTGAGATAAACGCATTGGCAGAATATCAGCCAATTTGCATTCACTACTCGAAGGTATTCAGAGAAACTTTGGAACCTACTGCGGATTTCTTCCAACTTGCTGAAGTCATCGAGATAAGAACTTTACCATTAACTCATTTCATTGAGCTACACACACTGGCAAAATATCAGCCAAATTGTATTCACTGCTCCAAGGTATTGCGAGAAACTTTGGAAGCTATTGTGGATTTCTTCCAATTTGCTGGACTGAATGAGATAAACACTTGACCACTTTCTGATTTCATTGCGATACACATACTGTGGGAGTATCAAGCAAATGTAATTCACTACTCGCAGGCATTCAGTGAATCTTTGGCACCTAGTTGATTTCTTTCAACTTGCTGAACTCATAGAGATAAGGACTTTACCACTTTCTCATTGCATTGAGATAAACACATTGGCAGATTATCAGCCCAATTGCATACGCTGCTGGACGGAATTCAGAGAATATTTGGAACTTTACCACTATCTGATTTCATTGAGATACAGACACTGGCAGAATATCAGACAAATGACATTCACTGCTCGAAGGTATTCAGAGAAACTTTGGAACCGATTGTTGATTTCTTGCAACTTGCTGAACTCGTGGAGACAAAGACTTTACTACTTTCTCATTTCATTGAGATACACGCATTGGCAGAGTATCAACCAAAGTTCATTCACTGCTCCAAGGCATTCAGTGAATCTTTGGAACCTATTGGGGATATCTTACAACTTGTTGAACTCATCGAGATAAGCACTATACAACGTTCTCACTGCATTGAGATACACGTATTGGCAGAGTATCAGCCAATTTGCATTCACTACTCGAAGGTATTCAGAGAAAGTTTGGAACCTATTGCGAATTTCTTCCAACTTGCTGAAGTGATCGAGATAAGAACTTGACCATTATCTCACTTCATTGAGATACACACACTGGCAGAATATCAAACAAATGGCATTCAGTGATCGAAGGTTTTCAGAGAAACTTTGGAACCGATTGTGGATTTCTTGCAACTTGCTGAACTCGTGGAGACAAAGACATTACTACTTTCTCATTTCATTGAGATACACGCATTGGCAGAGTATCAGCCAAAGTTCATTCACTGCTCCAAGGCATTCAGTGAATCTTTGGAACCTATTGGGGATATCTTACAACCTGTTGAACTCATTGAGATAAGGAGTTTACCACTTTCTCAATTCATTGAGATAAACACATTGGCAGAATTTCAGCCGAATTGCTCGGAGGAATTCAGAGAAACCTTAGAACATATTGTGGATTTCCCCCAACTTGCTGAACTCACCGAGACAAACACTTTGCGACCTTCTCATTCCATTGAGATACACACATGGGCAGAATAACAGGCAAATGGTATTCACTGCTCGATGGTATTCAGAGACATTTTGGAACATTTTGTGGATTTCCTCCAACTTGCTGATCTCATCGAGATAAGCACTATACAACTTTCTCACTGCATTGAGATACACGCATTGGCAGAATATCAGCCAATTTGCATTCACTACTCGAAGGTATTCAGAGAAACTTTGGAACCTATTGCGAATTTCTTCCAACTTGCTGAAGTGATCGAGATAAGATCTTGACCATTATCTCACTTCATTGAGATACACACACTGGCAGAATATCAAACAAATGGCATTCAGTGTTCGAAGGTTTTCAGAGAGACTTTGGAACCGATTGTTGATTTCTTGCAACTTGCTGAACTCGTGGAGACAAAGACTTTACCACTTTCTCATTTCATTCAGATACACGCATTGGCAGTGTATCAACCAAAGTTCAGACAAATGACATTCACTGCTCGAAGGTATTCAGAGAAACTTTGGAACCGATTGTGGATTTCTTGCAACTTGCTGAACTCGTGGAGTCAAAGACTTTCTCATTTCATTGAGATACACGTATTGGCAGAGTATCAACCAAAGTTCATTCACTGCTCCAAGGCATTCAGTGAATCTTTGGAACCTATTGGGGATATCTTACAACTTGTTGAACTCATTGAGATAAGGACTTTACCACTTTCTCAATTCATTGAGATAAACACATTGGCAGAATTTCAGCCAAATTGCTCGAAGGAATTCAGAGAAACCTTAGAACCTATTGTGGATTTCCCCCAACTTGCTGAACTCACCGAGACAAACACTTTGCGACCTTCTCATTCCATTGAGATACACACATGGGCAGAATAACAGGCAAATGGCATTCACTGCTCGATGGTATTCAGAGACATTTTGGAACATTTTGTGAATTTCCTCCAACTTGCTGATCTCATCGAGATAAGCACGATACAACTTTCTCACTGCATTGAGATACACGCATTGGCAGAATATCAGCCAATTTGCATTCACTACTCGAAGGTATTCAGAGAAACTTTGGAACCTATTGCGAATTTCTTAGAACTTGCTGAAGTGATCGAGATAAGAACTTGACCATTATCTCACTTCATTGAGATACACACACTGGCAGAATATCAAACAAATGGCATTCAGTGTTCGAAGGTTTTCAGAGAAACTTTGGAACCGATTGTGGATTTCTTGCAACTTGCTGAACTCGTGGAGACAAAGACTTTACCACTTTCTCATTTCATTGAGATACACGCATTGGCAGTGTATCAACCAAAGTTCATTCACTGCTCCAAGGCATTCAGTGAATCTTCGGAACCTATTGGGGATATCTTACAACTTGCTGAACTCATTGAGATAAGGACTTTACCACTTTCTCAATTCATTGAGATAAACACATTGGCAGAATTTCAGCCAAATTGCATTCACTACTCGAAGGTATTCAGAGAAACTATGGAACCTATTGCGGATTTCTTCCAACTTGCTGAAGTCTTCGAGATAAGAACTTTACCATTAACTCATTTCATTGAGCTACACACACTGGCAAAATATCAGCCAAATGGCATTCACTGCTCCAAGGTATTGCGAGAAACTTTGGAAGCTATTGTGGATTTCTTCCAATTTGCTGGACTGAATGAGATAAAAACTTGACCACTTTCTCATTTCATTGTGATACACATACTGTGGGAGTATCAACCAAATGTAATTCACTACTCGCAGGCATTCAGTGAATCTTTGGCACCTAGTTGATTTCTTTCAACTTGCTGAACTCATAGAGATAAGGACTTTACCACTTTCTCATTGCATTGAGATAAACACATTGGCAGAATATCAGCCCAATGGCATACGCTGCTGGAAGGAATTCAGAGAATATTTGGAACTTTACCACTATCTGATTTCATTGAGATACACATACTGGCAGAATATCAGACAAATGACATTCACTGCTCGAAGGTATTCAGAGAAACTTTGGAACCGATTGTGGATTTCTTGCAACTTGCTGAACTCGTGGAGACAAAGACATTACTACTTTCTCATTTCATTGAGATACACGCATTGGCAGAGTATCAACCAAAGTTCATTCACTGCTCCAAGGCATTCAGTGAATCTTTGGAACCTATTGGGGATATCTTACAACTTGTTGAAGTCATTGAGATAAGGACTTTACCACTTTCTCAATTCATTGAGATAAACACATTGGCAGAATTTCAGCCAAATTGCTCGAAGGAATTCAGAGAAACCTTAGAACCTATTGTGGATTTCCCCCAACTTGCTGAACTCACCGAGACAAACACTTTGCGACCTTCTCATTCCATTGAGATACACACATGGGCAGAATAACAGCCAAATGGCATTCACTGCTCGATGGTATTCAGAGACATTTTGGAACATTTTGTGGATTTCCTCCAACTTGCTGATCTCATCGAGATAAGCACTATACAACTTTCTCACTGCATTGAGATACACGCATTGGCAGAATATCAGCCAATTTGCATTCACTACTCGAAGGTATTCAGAGAAACTTTGGAACCTATTGCGAATTTCTTCCAACTTGCTGAAGTGATCGAGATAAGAACTTGACCATTATCTCACTTCATTGAGATACACACACTGGCAGAATATCAAACAAATGGCATTCAGTGTTCGAAGGTTTTCAGAGAAACTTTGGAACCGATTGTTGATTTCTTGCAACTTGCTGA
Organism: Prionace glauca; assembly: GCA_037974335.1. Taxonomy (NCBI): domain Eukaryota; kingdom Metazoa; phylum Chordata; class Chondrichthyes; order Carcharhiniformes; family Carcharhinidae; genus Prionace; species Prionace glauca. The sequence goes on from CM075737.1 coordinate 63,096,535, forward strand.
ACTCGTGGAGACAAAGAATTTACCACTTTCTCATTTCATTGAGATACACGCATTGGCAGTGTATCAACCAAAGTTCATTCACTGCTCCAAGGCATTCAGTGAATCTTCGGAACCTATTGGGGGTATCTTACAACTTGCTGAACTCATTGAGATAAGGAATTTACCACTTTCTCAATTCATTGAGATAAACACATTGGCAGAATTTCAGCCAAATTGCATTCACTACTCGAAGGTATTCAGAGAAACTATGGAACCTATTGCGGATTTCTTCCAACTTGCTGAAGTCATAGAGATAAGGACTTTACCACTTTGAGATAAACACATTGGCAGAATATCAGCCCAATGGCATACGCTGCTGGAAGGAATTCAGAGAATATTTGGAACTTTACCACTATCTGATTTCATTGAGATACACACACTGGCAGAATATCAGACAAATGACATTCACTGCTCGAAGGTATTCAGAGAAACTTTGGAACCGATTGTGGATTTCTTGCAACTTGCTGAACTCGTGGAGACAAAGACTTTCTCATTTCATTGAGATACACGCATTGGCAGAGCCACTTTCTCATTTCATTGAGATACACGCATTGGCAGTGTATCAACCAAAGTTCATTCACTGCTCCAAGGCATTCAGTGAATCTTTGGAACCTATTGGGGATATCTTACAACTTGCTGAACTCATTGAGATAAGGACTTTACCACTTTCTCAATTCATTCAGATAAACGCATTGGCAGAATTTCAGCCAAATTGCATTCACTGCTCGAAGGATTTCAGAGAAACCTTGGAACCTATTGTGGATTTCCCCCAACTTGCTGATCTCATCGAGATAAGCACTATACAACTTTCTCATTTCATTGAGATAAACGCATTGGCAGAATATCAGCCAATTTGCATTCACTACTCGAAGGTATTCAGAGAAACTTTGGAACCTATTGCGAATTTCTTCCAACTTGCTGAAGTGATCGAGATAAGAACTTGACCATTATCTCACTTCATTGAGATACACACACTGGCAGAATATCAAACAAATGGCATTCAGTGTTCGAAGGTTTTCAGAGAAACATTGGAACCGATTGTGGATTTCTTGCAACTTGCAGAACTCGTGGAGACAAAGACTTTACCACTTTCTCATTTCATTGAGATACACGCACTGGCAGTGTATCAACCAAAGTTCATTCACTGCTCCAAGGCATTCAATGAATCTTTGGAACCTATTGGGGATATCTTACAACTTGTTGAACTCATTGAGATAAGGACTTTACCACTTTCTCAATTCATTGAGACAAACACATTAGCAGAATTTCAGCCAAATTGCATTCACTGCTCGCAGGATTTCAGAGAAACCTTGGAACCTATTTTGGATTTCCCCCAACTTGCTGATCTCATCGAGATAAGCACTATACAACTTTCTCATTTCATTGAGATACACGCATTGGCAGAATATCAGCCAAATTGCATTCACTCCTCGAAAGTATTCAGAGAAACTATGGAACCTATTGCGGATTTCTTCCAACTTGCTGAAGTCATCGAGATAAGAACTTTACCATTAACTCATTTCATTGAGCTGCACACACTGGCAAAATATCAGCCAAATGGCATTCACTGCTCCAAGGTATTGCGAGAAACTTTGGAACCGATTGTTGATTTCTTGCAAGTTGCTGAACTCGTGGAGACAAAGACTTTACCACTTTCTCATTACATTGAGATACACGCATTGGCAGTGTATCAACCAAACTTCATTCACTGCTCCAAGGCATTCAGTGAATCTTTGGAACCTATTGGGGATATCTTACAACTTGCTGAACTCATTGAGATAAGGACTTTACCACTTTCTCAATTCATTGAGATAAACACATTGGCAGAATTTCAGCCAAATTGCATTCACTACTCGAAGGTATTCAGAGAAACTATGGAACCTATTGCGGATTTCTTCCAACTTGCTGAAGTCATCGAGATAAGAACTTTACCTTTAACTCATTTCATTGAGCTACACACACTGGCAAAATATCAGCCAAATGGCATTCACTGCTCCAAGGTATTGCGAGAAACTTTGGAAGCTATTGTGGATTTCTTCCAATTTGCTGGACTGAATGAGATAAACACTTGACCACTTTCTGATTTCATTGCGATACACATACTGTGGGAGTATCAACCAAATGTAATTCACTACTCGCAGGCATTCAGTGAATCTTTGGCACCTAGTTGATTTCTTTCAACTTGCTGAACTCATAGAGATAAGGACTTTACCACTTTCTCATTGCATTGAGATAAACACATTGGCAGAACATCAGCCCAATGGCATACGCTGCTGGAAGGAATTCAGAGAATATTTGGAACTTTACCACTATCTGATTTCATTGAGATACAGACACTGGCAGAATATCAGACAAATGACATTCACTGCTCGAAGGTATTCAGAGAAACTTTGGAACCGATTGTTGATTTCTTGCAACTTGCTGAACTCGTGGAGACAAAGACTTTACTACTTTCTCATTTCATTGAGATACACGCATTGGCAGAGTATCAACCAAAGTTCATTCACTGCTCCAAGGCATTCAGTGAATCTTTGGAACCTATTGGGGATATCTTACAACTTGTTGAACTCATTGAGATAAGGACTTTACCACTTTCCAAATTCATTGAGATAAACACATTGGCAGAATTTCAGCCAAATTGCTCGAAGGAATTCAGAGAAACCTTAGAACCTATTGTGGATTTCCCCCAACTTGCTGAACTCACCGAGACAAACACTTTGCGACCTTCTCATTCCATTGAGATACACACATGGGCAGAATAACAGGCAAATGGCATTCACTGCTCGATGGTATTCAGAGACATTTTGGAACATTTTGTGGATTTCCTCCAACTTGCTGATCTCATCGAGATAAGCACTATACAACTTTCTCACTGCATTGAGATACACGCATTGGCAGAATATCAGCCAATTTGCATTCACTACTCGAAGGTATTCAGAGAAACTTTGGAACCTATTGCGAATTTCTTCCAACTTGCTGAAGTGATCGAGATAAGAACTTGACCATTATCTCACTTCATTGAGATACACACACTGGCAGAATATCAAACAAATGGCATTCAGTGTTCGAAGGTTTTCAGAGAAACTTTGGAACCGATTGTTGATTTCTTGCAACTTGCTGAACTCGTGGAGACAAAGAATTTACCACTTTCTCATTTCATTGAGATACACGCATTGGCAGTGTATCAACCAAAGTTCATTCACTGCTCCAAGGCATTCAGTGAATCTTCGGAACCTATTGGGGGTATCTTACAACTTGCTGAACTCATTGAGATAAGGAATTTACCACTTTCTCAATTCATTGAGATAAACGCATTGGCAGAATTTCAGCCAAATTGCATTCACTACTCGAAGGTATTCAGAGAAACTATGGAACCTATTGCGGATTTCTTCCAACTTGCTGAAGTCATAGAGATAAGGACTTTACCACTTTGAGATAAACACATTGGCAGAATATCAGCCCAATGGCATACGCTGCTGGAAGGAATTCAGAGAATATTTGGAACTTTACCACTATCTGATTTCATTGAGATACACACACTGGCAGAATATCAGACAAATGACATTCACTGCTCGAAGGTATTCAGAGAAACTTTGGAACCGATTGTGGATTTCTTGCAACTTGCTGAACTCGTGGAGACAAAGACTTTCTCATTTCATTGAGATACACGCATTGGCAGAGTATCAACCAAAGTTCATTCACTGCTCCAAGGCATTCAGTGAATCTTTGGAACCTATTGGGGATATCTTACAACTTGTTGAACTCATTGAGATAAGGACTTTACGACTTTCTCAGATCATTGAGATAAACACATTGGCAGAATTTCAGCCAAATTGCTCGAAGGAATTCAGAGAAACCTTACAACCTATTGTGGATTTCCCCCAACTTGCTGAACTCACCGAGACAAACACTTTGCGACCTTCTCATTCCATTGAGATACACACATGGGCAGAATAACAGCCAAATGGCATTCACTGCTCGATGGTATTCAGAGACATTTTGGAACATTTTGTGGATTTCCTCCAACTTGCTGATCTCATCGAGATAAGCACTATACAACTTTCTCACTGCATTGAGATACACGCATTGGCAGAATATCAGCCAATTTGCATTCACTACTCGAAGGTATTCAGAGAAACTTTGGAACCTATTGCGAATTTCTTCCAACTTGCTGAAGTGATCGAGATAAGAACTTGACCATTATCTCACTTCATTGAGATACACACACTGGCAGAATATCAAACAAATGGCATTCAGTGTTCGAAGGTTTTCAGAGAAACTTTGGAACCGATTGTGGATTTCTTGCAACATGCTGAACTCGTGGAGACAAAGACTTTACCACTTTCTCATTTCATTGAGATACACGCATTGGCAGTGTATCAACCAAAGTTCATTCACTGCTCCAAGGCATTCAGTGAATCTTTGGAACCTATTGGGGATTTCTTTCAACTTGCTGATCTCATCGAGATAAACACTATACAACTTTCTCATTTCATTGAGATACATGCATTGGCAGAATATTAGCCAAATTGCATTCACTACTCGAAGGTATTCAGAGAAAATATGGAACCTATTGCGGATTTCTTCCAACTTGCTGAAGTCATCGAGATAAGAACTTTACCATTAACTCATTTCATTGAGCTACACACACTGGCAAAATATCAGCCAAATGGCATTCACTGCTCCAAGGTATTGCGAGAAACTTTGGAAACTATTGTGGATTTCTTCCAATTTGCTGGACTGAATGAGATAAACACTTGACCACTTTCTCATTTCATTGTGTTACACATACTGTGGGAGTATCAACCAAATGTAATTAACTACTCGCAGGCATTCAGTGAATCTTTGGCACCTATTGGGGATTTCTTTCAACTTGCTGAACTCATAGAGATAAGGACTTTACCACTTTCTCATTGCATTGAGATAAACACATTGGCAGAATTTCAGCCAAATTGCATTCACTGCTCGCAGGATTTCAGAGAAACCTTGGAACCTATTGTGGATTTCCCCCAACTTGCTGATCTCATCGAGATAAGCGCTATGCAACTTTCTCATTTCATTGAGATACACGCATTGGCAGAATATCAGCCAAATTGCATTCACTACTCGAAGGTATTCAGAGAAACTATGGAACCTATTGCGGATTTCTTCCCACTTGCTGAAGTCATCGAGATAAGAACTTTACCATTACCTCATTTCATTGAGCTACACACACTGGCAAAATATCAGCCAAATGGCATTCACTGCTCCAAGGTATTGCGAGAAACTTTGGAAGCTATTGTGGATTTCTTCCAATTTGCTGGACTGAATGAGATAAACACTTGACCACTTTCTGATTTCATTGCGATACACATACTGTGGGAGTATCAACCAAATGTAATTCACTACTCGCAGGCATTCAGTGAATCTTTGGCACCTAGTTGATTTCTTTCAACTTGCTGAACTCATAGAGATAAGGACTTTACAACTTTCTCATTGCATTGAGATAAACACATTGGCAGAACATCAGCCCAATGGCATACGCTGCTGGAAGGAATTCAGAGAATATTTGGAACTTTACCACTATCTGATTTCATTGAGATACAGACACTGGCAGAATATCAGACAAATGACATTCACTGCTCGAAGGTATTCAGAGAAACTTTGGAACCGATTGTTGATTTCTTGCAACTTGCTGAACTCGTGGAGGCAAAGACGTTACTACTTTCTCATTTCATTGAGATACACGCATTGGCAGAGTATCAACCAAAGTTCATTCACTGCTCCAAGGCATTCAGTGAATCTTTGGAACCGATTGGGGATATCTTACAACTTGTTGAACTCATTGAGATAAGGACTTTACCACTTTCTCAATTCATTGAGATAAACACATTGGCAGAATTTCAGCCAAATTGCTCGAAGGAATTCAGAGAAACCTTAGAACCTATTGTGGATTTCCCCAATCTTGCTGAACTCACCGAGACAAACACTTTGCGACCTTCTCATTCCATTGAGATACACACATGGGCAGAATAACAGGCAAATGGCATTCACTGCTCGATGGTATTCAGAGACATTTTGGAACATTTTGTCGATTTACTCCAACTTGCTGATCTCATCGAGATAAGCACTATACAACTTTCTCATTTCATTGAGATAAACGCATTGGCAGAATATCAGCCAATTTGCATTCACTACTCGAAGGTATTCAGAGAAACTTTGGAACCTATTGCGAATTTCTTCCAACTTGCTGAAGTGATCGAGATAAGAACTTGACCATTATCTCACTTCATTGAGATACACACACTGGCAGAATATCAAACAAATGGCATTCAGTGTTCGAAGGTTTTCAGAGAAACATTGGAACCGATTGTGGATTTCTTGCAACTTGCAGAACTCGTGGAGACAAAGACTTTACCACTTTCTCATTTCATTGAGATACACGCACTGGCAGTGTATCAACCAAAGTTCATTCACTGCTCCAAGGCATTCAATGAATCTTTGGAACCTATTGGGGATATCTTACAACTTGTTGAACTCATTGAGATAAGGACTTTACCACTTTCTCAATTCATTGAGACAAACACATTAGCAGAATTTCAGCCAAATTGCATTCACTGCTCGCAGGATTTCAGAGAAACCTTGGAACCTATTTTGGATTTCCCCCAACTTGCTGATCTCATCGAGATAAGCACGATACAACTTTCTCATTTCATTGAGATACACGCATTGGCAGAATATCAGCCAAATTGCATTCACTCCTCGAAAGTATTCAGAGAAACTTTGGAACCTATTGCGGATTTCTTCCAACTTGCTGAAGTCATCGAGATAAGAACTTTACCATTAACTCATTTCATTGAGCTACACACACTGGCAAAATATCAGCCAAATGGCATTCACTGCTCCAAGGTATTGCGAGAAACTTTGGAACCGATTGTTGATTTCTTGCAAGTTGCTGAACTCGTGGAGACAAAGACTTTACCACTTTCTCATTACATTGAGATACACGCATTGGCAGTGTATCAACCAAAGTTCATTCACTGCTCCAAGGCATTCAGTGAATCTTTGGAACCTATTGGGGATATCTTACAACTTGCTGAACTCATTGAGATAAGGACTTTACCACTTTCTCAATTCATTGAGATAAACACATTGGCAGAATTTCAGCCAAATTGCATTCACTACTCGAAGGTATTCAGAGAAACCTTGGATCCTATTGCGGATTTCTTCCAACTTGCTGAAGTCATCGAGATAAGAACTTTACCATTAACTCATTTCATTGATCTACACACACTGGCAAAATATCAGCCAAATGGCATTCACTGCTCCAAGGTATTGCGAGAAACTTTGGAAGCTATTGTGGATTTCTTCCAATTTGCTGGACTGAATGAGATAAAAACTTGACCACTTTCTCATTTCATTGTGATACACAAACTGTGGGAGTATCAACCAAATGTAATTCACTACTCGCAGGCATTCAGTGAATCTTTGGCAACTATTGGGGATTTCTTTCAACTTGCTGAACTCATAGAGATAAGGACTTTACCACTTTCTCATTGCATTGAGATAAACACATTGGCAGAATATCAGCCCAATGGCATACGCTGCTGGAAGGAATTCAGAGAATATTTGGAACTTTACCACTATCTGATTTCATTGAGATACACACACTGGCAGAATATCAGACAAATGACATTCACTGCTCGAAGGTATTCAGAGAAACTTTGGAACCGATTGTGGATTTCTTGCAACTTGCTGAACTCGTGGAGACAAAGACTTTCTCATTTCATTGAGATACACGCATTGGCAGAGCCACTTTCTCATTTCATTGAGATACACGCATTGGCAGTGTATCAACCAAAGTTCATTCACTGCTCCAAGGCATTCAGTGAATCTTTGGAACCTATTGGGGATATCTTACAACTTGCTGAGCTCATTGAGATAAGGACTTTACCACTTGCTCAATTCATTGAGATAAACACATTGGCAGAATTTCAGCCAAATTGCATTCACTGCTCGAAGGATTTCAGAGAAACCTTGGAACCTATTGTGGATTTCCCCCAACTTGCTGATCTCATCGAGATAAGCACTATACAACTTTCTCATTTCATTGAGATACACGCATTGGCAGAATATTAGCCAAATTGCATTCACTACTCGAAGGTATTCAGAGAAACTATGGAACCTACTGCGGATTTCTTCCAACTTGCTGAAGTCATCGAGATAAGAACTTTACCATTAACTCATTTCATTGAGCTACACACACTGGCAAAATATCAGCCAAATTGTATTCACTGCTCCAAGGTATTGCGAGAAACTTTGGAAGCTATTGTGGATTTCTTCCAATTTGCTGGACTGAATGAGATAAACACTTGACCACTTTCTGATTTCATTGCGATACACATACTGTGGGAGTATCAACCAAATGTAATTCACTACTCGCAGGCATTCAGTGAATCTTTGGCACCTAGTTGATTTCTTTCAACTTGCTGAACTCATAGAGATAAGGACTTTACCACTTTCTCATTGCATTGAGATAAACACATTGGCAGATTATCAGCCCAATTGCATACGCTGCTGGACGGAATTCAGAGAATATTTGGAACTTTACCACTATCTGATTTCATTGAGATACAGACACTGGCAGAATATCAGACAAATGACATTCACTGCTCGAAGGTATTCAGAGAAACTTTGGAACCGATTGTTGATTTCTTGCAACTTGCTGAACTCGTGGAGACAAAGACTTTACTACTTTCTCATTTCATTGAGATACACGCATTGGCAGAGTATCAACCAAAGTTCATTCACTGCTCCAAGGCATTCAGTGAATCTTTGGAACCTATTGGGGATATCTTACAACTTGTTGAACTCATCGAGATAAGCACTATACAACGTTCTCACTGCATTGAGATACACGTATTGGCAGAGTATCAGCCAATTTGCATTCACTACTCGAAGGTATTCAGAGAAAGTTTGGAACCTATTGCGAATTTCTTCCAACTTGCTGAAGTGATCGAGATAAGAACTTGACCATTATCTCACTTCATTGAGATACACACACTGGCAGAATATCAAACAAATGGCATTCAGTGATCGAAGGTTTTCAGAGAAACTTTGGAACCGATTGTGGATTTCTTGCAACTTGCTGAACTCGTGGAGACAAAGACATTACTACTTTCTCATTTCATTGAGATACACGCATTGGCAGAGTATCAGCCAAAGTTCATTCACTGCTCCAAGGCATTCAGTGAATCTTTGGAACCTATTGGGGATATCTTACAACCTGTTGAACTCATTGAGATAAGGAGTTTACCACTTTCTCAATTCATTGAGATAAACACATTGGCAGAATTTCAGCCAAATTGCTCGAAGGAATTCAGAGAAACCTTAGAACATATTGTGGATTTCCCCCAACTTGCTGAACTCACCGAGACAAACACTTTGCGACCTTCTCATTCCATTGAGATACACACATGGGCAGAATAACAGGCAAATGGTATTCACTGCTCGATGGTATTCAGAGACATTTTGGAACATTTTGTGGATTTCCTCCAACTTGCTGATCTCATCGAGATAAGCACTATACAACTTTCTCACTGCATTGAGATACACGCATTGGCAGAATATCAGCCAATTTGCATTCACTACTCGAAGGTATTCAGAGAAACTTTGGAACCTATTGCGAATTTCTTCCAACTTGCTGAAGTGATCGAGATAAGATCTTGACCATTATCTCACTTCATTGAGATACACACACTGGCAGAATATCAAACAAATGGCATTCAGTGTTCGAAGGTTTTCAGAGAAACATTGGAACCGATTGTGGATTTCTTGCAACTTGCAGAACTCGTGGAGACAAAGACTTTACCACTTTCTCATTTCATTGAGATACACGCACTGGCAGTGTATCAACCAAAGTTCATTCACTGCTCCAAGGCATTCAATGAATCTTTGGAACCTATTGGGGATATCTTACAACTTGTTGAACTCATTGAGATAAGGACTTTACCACTTTCTCAATTCATTGAGACAAACACATTAGCAGAATTTCAGCCAAATTGCATTCACTGCTCGCAGGATTTCAGAGAAACCTTGGAACCTATTTTGGATTTCCCCCAACTTGCTGATCTCATCGAGATAAGCACTATACAACTTTCTCATTTCATTGAGATACACGCATTGGCAGAATATCAGCCAAATTGCATTCACTCCTCGAAAGTATTCAGAGAAACTATGGAACCTATTGCGGATTTCTTCCAACTTGCTGAAGTCATCGAGATAAGAACTTTACCATTAACTCATTTCATTGAGCTGCACACACTGGCAAAATATCAGCCAAATGGCATTCACTGCTCCAAGGTATTGCGAGAAACTTTGGAACCGATTGTTGATTTCTTGCAAGTTGCTGAACTCGTGGAGACAAAGACTTTACCACTTTCTCATTACATTGAGATACACGCATTGGCAGTGTATCAACCAAACTTCATTCACTGCTCCAAGGCATTCAGTGAATCTTTGGAACCTATTGGGGATATCTTACAACTTGCTGAACTCATTGAGATAAGGACTTTACCACTTTCTCAATTCATTGAGATAAACACATTGGCAGAATTTCAGCCAAATTGCATTCACTACTCGAAGGTATTCAGAGAAACTATGGAACCTATTGCGGATTTCTTCCAACTTGCTGAAGTCATCGAGATAAGAACTTTACCTTTAACTCATTTCATTGAGCTACACACACTGGCAAAATATCAGCCAAATGGCATTCACTGCTCCAAGGTATTGCGAGAAACTTTGGAAGCTATTGTGGATTTCTTCCAATTTGCTGGACTGAATGAGATAAACACTTGACCACTTTCTGATTTCATTGCGATACACATACTGTGGGAGTATCAACCAAATGTAATTCACTACTCGCAGGCATTCAGTGAATCTTTGGCACCTAGTTGATTTCTTTCAACTTGCTGAACTCATAGAGATAAGGACTTTACCACTTTCTCATTGCATTGAGATAAACACATTGGCAGAACATCAGCCCAATGGCATACGCTGCTGGAAGGAATTCAGAGAATATTTGGAACTTTACCACTATCTGATTTCATTGAGATACAGACACTGGCAGAATATCAGACAAATGACATTCACTGCTCGAAGGTATTCAGAGAAACTTTGGAACCGATTGTTGATTTCTTGCAACTTGCTGAACTCGTGGAGACAAAGACTTTACTACTTTCTCATTTCATTGAGATACACGCATTGGCAGAGTATCAACCAAAGTTCATTCACTGCTCCAAGGCATTCAGTGAATCTTTGGAACCTATTGGGGATATCTTACAACTTGTTGAACTCATTGAGATAAGGACTTTACCACTTTCCAAATTCATTGAGATAAACACATTGGCAGAATTTCAGCCAAATTGCTCGAAGGAATTCAGAGAAACCTTAGAACCTATTGTGGATTTCCCCCAACTTGCTGAACTCACCGAGACAAACACTTTGCGACCTTCTCATTCCATTGAGATACACACATGGGCAGAATAACAGGCAAATGGCATTCACTGCTCGATGGTATTCAGAGACATTTTGGAACATTTTGTGGATTTCCTCCAACTTGCTGATCTCATCGAGATAAGCACTATACAACTTTCTCACTGCATTGAGATACACGCATTGGCAGAATATCAGCCAATTTGCATTCACTACTCGAAGGTATTCAGAGAAACTTTGGAACCTATTGCGAATTTCTTCCAACTTGCTGAAGTGATCGAGATAAGAACTTGACCATTATCTCACTTCATTGAGATACACACACTGGCAGAATATCAAACAAATGGCATTCAGTGTTCGAAGGTTTTCAGAGAAACTTTGGAACCGATTGTTGATTTCTTGCAACTTGCTGAACTCGTGGAGACAAAGAATTTACCACTTTCTCATTTCATTGAGATACACGCATTGGCAGTGTATCAACCAAAGTTCATTCACTGCTCCAAGGCATTCAGTGAATCTTCGGAACCTATTGGGGGTATCTTACAACTTGCTGAACTCATTGAGATAAGGAATTTACCACTTTCTCAATTCATTGAGATAAACGCATTGGCAGAATTTCAGCCAAATTGCATTCACTACTCGAAGGTATTCAGAGAAACTATGGAACCTATTGCGGATTTCTTCCAACTTGCTGAAGTCATAGAGATAAGGACTTTACCACTTTGAGATAAACACATTGGCAGAATATCAGCCCAATGGCATACGCTGCTGGAAGGAATTCAGAGAATATTTGGAACTTTACCACTATCTGATTTCATTGAGATACACACACTGGCAGAATATCAGACAAATGACATTCACTGCTCGAAGGTATTCAGAGAAACTTTGGAACCGATTGTGGATTTCTTGCAACTTGCTGAACTCGTGGAGACAAAGACTTTCTCATTTCATTGAGATACACGCATTGGCAGAGTATCAACCAAAGTTCATTCACTGCTCCAAGGCATTCAGTGAATCTTTGGAACCTATTGGGGATATCTTACAACTTGTTGAACTCATTGAGATAAGGACTTTACGACTTTCTCAGATCATTGAGATAAACACATTGGCAGAATTTCAGCCAAATTGCTCGAAGGAATTCAGAGAAACCTTACAACCTATTGTGGATTTCCCCCAACTTGCTGAACTCACCGAGACAAACACTTTGCGACCTTCTCATTCCATTGAGATACACACATGGGCAGAATAACAGCCAAATGGCATTCACTGCTCGATGGTATTCAGAGACATTTTGGAACATTTTGTGGATTTCCTCCAACTTGCTGATCTCATCGAGATAAGCACTATACAACTTTCTCACTGCATTGAGATACACGCATTGGCAGAATATCAGCCAATTTGCATTCACTACTCGAAGGTATTCAGAGAAACTTTGGAACCTACTGCGAATTTCTTCCAACTTGCTGAAGTGATCGAGATAAGAACTTGACCATTATCTCACTTCATTGAGATACACACACTGGCAGAATATCAAACAAATGGCATTCAGTGTTCGAAGGTTTTCAGAGAAACTTTGGAACCGATTGTGGATTTCTTGCAACATGCTGAACTCGTGGAGACAAAGACTTTACCACTTTCTCATTTCATTGAGATACACGCATTGGCAGTGTATCAACCAAAGTTCATTCACTGCTCCAAGGCATTCAGTGAATCTTTGGAACCTATTGGGGATTTCTTTCAACTTGCTGATCTCATCGAGATAAACACTATACAACTTTCTCATTTCATTGAGATACATGCATTGGCAGAATATTAGCCAAATTGCATTCACTACTCGAAGGTATTCAGAGAAAATATGGAACCTATTGCGGATTTCTTCCAACTTGCTGAAGTCATCGAAATAAGAACTTTACCATTAACTCATTTCATTGAGCTACACACACTGGCAAAATATCAGCCAAATGGCATTCACTGCTCCAAGGTATTGCGAGAAACTTTGGAAACTATTGTGGATTTCTTCCAATTTGCTGGACTGAATGAGATAAACACTTGACCACTTTCTCATTTCATTGTGTTACACATACTGTGGGAGTATCAACCAAATGTAATTAACTACTCGCAGGCATTCAGTGAATCTTTGGCACCTATTGGGGATTTCTTTCAACTTGCTGAACTCATAGAGATAAGGACTTTACCACTTTCTCATTGCATTGAGATAAACACATTGGCAGAATTTCAGCCAAATTGCATTCACTGCTCGCAGGATTTCAGAGAAACCTTGGAACCTATTGTGGATTTCCCCCAACTTGCTGATCTCATCGAGATAAGCGCTATGCAACTTTCTCATTTCATTGAGATACACGCATTGGCAGAATATCAGCCAAATTGCATTCACTACTCGAAGGTATTCAGAGAAACTATGGAACCTATTGCGGATTTCTTCCCACTTGCTGAAGTCATCGAGATAAGAACTTTACCATTAACTCATTTCATTGAGCTACACACACTGGCAAAATATCAGCCAAATGGCATTCACTGCTCCAAGGTATTGCGAGAAACTTTGGAAGCTATTGTGGATTTCTTCCAATTTGCTGGACTGAATGAGATAAACACTTGACCACTTTCTGATTTCATTGCGATACACATACTGTGGGAGTATCAACCAAATGTAATTCACTACTCGCAGGCATTCAGTGAATCTTTGGCACCTAGTTGATTTCTTTCAACTTGCTGAACTCATAGAGATAAGGACTTTACAACTTTCTCATTGCATTGAGATAAACACATTGGCAGAACATCAGCCCAATGGCATACGCTGCTGGAAGGAATTCAGAGAATATTTGGAACTTTACCACTATCTGATTTCATTGAGATACAGACACTGGCAGAATATCAGACAAATGACATTCACTGCTCGAAGGTATTCAGAGAAACTTTGGAACCGATTGTTGATTTCTTGCAACTTGCTGAACTCGTGGAGGCAAAGACGTTACTACTTTCTCATTTCATTGAGATACACGCATTGGCAGAGTATCAACCAAAGTTCATTCACTGCTCCAAGGCATTCAGTGAATCTTTGGAACCGATTGGGGATATCTTACAACTTGTTGAACTCATTGAGATAAGGACTTTACCACTTTCTCAATTCATTGAGATAAACACATTGGCAGAATTTCAGCCAAATTGCTCGAAGGAATTCAGAGAAACCTTAGAACCTATTGTGGATTTCCCCAATCTTGCTGAACTCACCGAGACAAACACTTTGCGACCTTCTCATTCCATTGAGATACACACATGGGCAGAATAACAGGCAAATGGCATTCACTGCTCGATGGTATTCAGAGACATTTTGGAACATTTTGTCGATTTACTCCAACTTGCTGATCTCATCGAGATAAGCACTATACAACTTTCTCATTTCATTGAGATAAACGCATTGGCAGAATATCAGCCAATTTGCATTCACTACTCGAAGGTATTCAGAGAAACTTTGGAACCTATTGCGAATTTCTTCCAACTTGCTGAAGTGATCGAGATAAGAACTTGACCATTATCTCACTTCATTGAGATACACACACTGGCAGAATATCAAACAAATGGCATTCAGTGTTCGAAGGTTTTCAGAGAAACATTGGAACCGATTGTGGATTTCTTGCAACTTGCAGAACTCGTGGAGACAAAGACTTTACCACTTTCTCATTTCATTGAGATACACGCACTGGCAGTGTATCAACCAAAGTTCATTCACTGCTCCAAGGCATTCAATGAATCTTTGGAACCTATTGGGGATATCTTACAACTTGTTGAACTCATTGAGATAAGGACTTTACCACTTTCTCAATTCATTGAGACAAACACATTAGCAGAATTTCAGCCAAATTGCATTCACTGCTCGCAGGATTTCAGAGAAACCTTGGAACCTATTTTGGATTTCCCCCAACTTGCTGATCTCATCGAGATAAGCACTATACAACTTTCTCATTTCATTGAGATACACGCATTGGCAGAATATCAGCCAAATTGCATTCACTCCTCGAAAGTATTCAGAGAAACTATGGAACCTATTGCGGATTTCTTCCAACTTGCTGAAGTCATCGAGATAAGAACTTTACCATTAACTCATTTCATTGAGCTACACACACTGGCAAAATATCAGCCAAATGGCATTCACTGCTCCAAGGTATTGCGAGAAACTTTGGAACCGATTGTTGATTTCTTGCAAGTTGCTGAACTCGTGGAGACAAAGACTTTACCACTTTCTCATTACATTGAGATACACGCATTGGCAGTGTATCAACCAAAGTTCATTCACTGCTCCAAGGCATTCAGTGAATCTTTGGAACCTATTGGGGATATCTTACAACTTGCTGAACTCATTGAGATAAGGACTTTACCACTTTCTCAATTCATTGAGATAAACACATTGGCAGAATTTCAGCCAAATTGCATTCACTACTCGAAGGTATTCAGAGAAACCTTGGATCCTATTGCGGATTTCTTCCAACTTGCTGAAGTCATCGAGATAAGAACTTTACCATTAACTCATTTCATTGAGCTACACACACTGGCAAAATATCAGCCAAATGGCATTCACTGCTCCAAGGTATTGCGAGAAACTTTGGAAGCTATTGTGGATTTCTTCCAATTTGCTGGACTGAATGAGATAAAAACTTGACCACTTTCTCATTTCATTGTGATACACAAACTGTGGGAGTATCAACCAAATGTAATTCACTACTCGCAGGCATTCAGTGAATCTTTGGCAACTATTGGGGATTTCTTTCAACTTGCTGAACTCATAGAGATAAGGACTTTACCACTTTCTCATTGCATTGAGATAAACACATTGGCAGAATATCAGCCCAATGGCATACGCTGCTGGAAGGAATTCAGAGAATATTTGGAACTTTACCACTATCTGATTTCATTGAGATACACACACTGGCAGAATATCAGACAAATGACATTCACTGCTCGAAGGTATTCAGAGAAACTTTGGAACCGATTGTGGATTTCTTGCAACTTGCTGAACTCGTGGAGACAAAGACTTTCTCATTTCATTGAGATACACGCATTGGCAGAGCCACTTTCTCATTTCATTGAGATACACGCATTGGCAGTGTATCAACCAAAGTTCATTCACTGCTCCAAGGCATTCAGTGAATCTTTGGAACCTATTGGGGATATCTTACAACTTGCTGAGCTCATTGAGATAAGGACTTTACCACTTGCTCAATTCATTGAGATAAACACATTGGCAGAATTTCAGCCAAATTGCATTCACTGCTCGAAGGATTTCAGAGAAACCTTGGAACCTATTGTGGATTTCCCCCAACTTGCTGATCTCATCGAGATAAGCACTATACAACTTTCTCATTTCATTGAGATACACGCATTGGCAGAATATTAGCCAAATTGCATTCACTACTCGAAGGTATTCAGAGAAACTATGGAACCTACTGCGGATTTCTTCCAACTTGCTGAAGTCATCGAGATAAGAACTTTACCATTAACTCATTTCATTGAGCTACACACACTGGCAAAATATCAGCCAAATTGTATTCACTGCTCCAAGGTATTGCGAGAAACTTTGGAAGCTATTGTGGATTTCTTCCAATTTGCTGGACTGAATGAGATAAACACTTGACCACTTTCTGATTTCATTGCGATACACATACTGTGGGAGTATCAACCAAATGTAATTCACTACTCGCAGGCATTCAGTGAATCTTTGGCACCTAGTTGATTTCTTTCAACTTGCTGAACTCATAGAGATAAGGACTTTACCACTTTCTCATTGCATTGAGATAAACACATTGGCAGATTATCAGCCCAATTGCATACGCTGCTGGACGGAATTCAGAGAATATTTGGAACTTTACCACTATCTGATTTCATTGAGATACAGACACTGGCAGAATATCAGACAAATGACATTCACTGCTCGAAGGTATTCAGAGAAACTTTGGAACCGATTGTTGATTTCTTGCAACTTGCTGAACTCGTGGAGACAAAGACTTTACTACTTTCTCATTTCATTGAGATACACGCATTGGCAGAGTATCAACCAAAGTTCATTCACTGCTCCAAGGCATTCAGTGAATCTTTGGAACCTATTGGGGATATCTTACAACTTGTTGAACTCATCGAGATAAGCACTATACAACGTTCTCACTGCATTGAGATACACGTATTGGCAGAGTATCAGCCAATTTGCATTCACTACTCGAAGGTATTCAGAGAAAGTTTGGAACCTATTGCGAATTTCTTCCAACTTGCTGAAGTGATCGAGATAAGAACTTGACCATTATCTCACTTCATTGAGATACACACACTGGCAGAATATCAAACAAATGGCATTCAGTGATCGAAGGTTTTCAGAGAAACTTTGGAACCGATTGTGGATTTCTTGCAACTTGCTGAACTCGTGGAGACAAAGACATTACTACTTTCTCATTTCATTGAGATACACGCATTGGCAGAGTATCAGCCAAAGTTCATTCACTGCTCCAAGGCATTCAGTGAATCTTTGGAACCTATTGGGGATATCTTACAACCTGTTGAACTCATTGAGATAAGGAGTTTACCACTTTCTCAATTCATTGAGATAAACACATTGGCAGAATTTCAGCCAAATTGCTCGAAGGAATTCAGAGAAACCTTAGAACATATTGTGGATTTCCCCCAACTTGCTGAACTCACCGAGACAAACACTTTGCGACCTTCTCATTCCATTGAGATACACACATGGGCAGAATAACAGGCAAATGGTATTCACTGCTCGATGGTATTCAGAGACATTTTGGAACATTTTGTGGATTTCCTCCAACTTGCTGATCTCATCGAGATAAGCACTATACAACTTTCTCACTGCATTGAGATACACGCATTGGCAGAATATCAGCCAATTTGCATTCACTACTCGAAGGTATTCAGAGAAACTTTGGAACCTATTGCGAATTTCTTCCAACTTGCTGAAGTGATCGAGATAAGATCTTGACCATTATCTCACTTCATTGAGATACACACACTGGCAGAATATCAAACAAATGGCATTCAGTGTTCGAAGGTTTTCAGAGAGACTTTGGAACCGATTGTTGATTTCTTGCAACTTGCTGAACTCGTGGAGACAAAGACTTTACCACTTTCTCATTTCATTCAGATACACGCATTGGCAGTGTATCAACCAAAGTTCAGACAAATGACATTCACTGCTCGAAGGTATTCAGAGAAACTTTGGAACCGATTGTGGATTTCTTGCAACTTGCTGAACTCGTGGAGTCAAAGACTTTCTCATTTCATTGAGATACACGCATTGGCAGAGTATCAACCAAAGTTCATTCACTGCTCCAAGGCATTCAGTGAATCTTTGGAACCTATTGGGGATATCTTACAACTTGTTGAACTCATTGAGATAAGGACTTTACCACTTTCTCAATTCATTGAGATAAACACATTGGCAGAATTTCAGCCAAATTGCTCGAAGGAATTCAGAGAAACCTTAGAACCTATTGTGGATTTCCCCCAACTTGCTGAACTCACCGAGACAAACACTTTGCGACCTTCTCATTCCATTGAGATACACACATGGGCAGAATAACAGGCAAATGGCATTCACTGCTCGATGGTATTCAGAGACATTTTGGAACATTTTCTGAATTTCCTCCAACTTGCTGATCTCATCGAGATAAGCACGATACAACTTTCTCACTGCATTGAGATACACGCATTGGCAGAATATCAGCCAATTTGCATTCACTACTCGAAGGTATTCAGAGAAACTTTGGAACCTATTGCGAATTTCTTCCAACTTGCTGAAGTGATCGAGATAAGAACTTGACCATTATCTCACTTCATTGAGATACACACACTGGCAGAATATCAAACAAATGGCATTCAGTGTTCGAAGGTTTTCAGAGAAACTTTGGAACCGATTGTGGATTTCTTGCAACTTGCTGAACTCGTGGAGACAAAGACTTTACCACTTTCTCATTTCATTGAGATACACGCATTGGCAGTGTATCAACCAAAGTTCATTCACTGCTCCAAGGCATTCAGTGAATCTTCGGAACCTATTGGGGATATCTTACAACTTGCTGAACTCATTGAGATAAGGACTTTACCACTTTCTCAATTCATTGAGATAAACACATTGGCAGAATTTCAGCCAAATTGCATTCACTACTCGAAGGTATTCAGAGAAACTATGGAACCTATTGCGGATTTCTTCCAACTTGCTGAAGTCTTCGAGATAAGAACTTTACCATTAACTCATTTCATTGAGCTACACACACTGGCAAAATATCAGCCAAATGGCATTCACTGCTCCAAGGTATTGCGAGAAACTTTGGAAGCTATTGTGGATTTCTTCCAATTTGCTGGACTGAATGAGATAAAAACTTGACCACTTTCTCATTTCATTGTGATACACATACTGTGGGAGTATCAACCAAATGTAATTCACTACTCGCAGGCATTCAGTGAATCTTTGGCACCTAGTTGATTTCTTTCAACTTGCTGAACTCATAGAGATAAGGACTTTACCACTTTCTCATTGCATTGAGATAAACACATTGGCAGAATATCAGCCCAATGGCATACGCTGCTGGAAGGAATTCAGAGAATATTTGGAACTTTACCACTATCTGATTTCATTGAGATACACATACTGGCAGAATATCAGACAAATGACATTCACTGCTCGAAGGTATTCAGAGAAACTTTGGAACCGATTGTGGATTTCTTGCAACTTGCTGAACTCGTGGAGACAAAGACATTACTACTTTCTCATTTCATTGAGATACACGCATTGGCAGAGTATCAACCAAAGTTCATTCACTGCTCCAAGGCATTCAGTGAATCTTTGGAACCTATTGGGGATATCTTACAACTTGTTGAAGTCATTGAGATAAGGACTTTACCACTTTCTCAATTCATTGAGATAAACACATTGGCAGAATTTCAGCCAAATTGCTCGAAGGAATTCAGAGAAACCTTAGAACCTATTGTGGATTTCCCCCAACTTGCTGAACTCACCGAGACAAACACTTTGCGACCTTCTCATTCCATTGAGATACACACATGGGCAGAATAACAGCCAAATGGCATTCACTGCTCGATGGTATTCAGAGACATTTTGGAACATTTTGGGGATTTCCTCCAACTTGCTGATCTCATCGAGATAAGCACTATACAACTTTCTCACTGCATTGAGATACACGCATTGGCAGAATATCAGCCAATTTGCATTCACTACTCGAAGGTATTCAGAGAAACTTTGGAACCTATTGCGAATTTCTTCCAACTTGCTGAAGTGATCGAGATAAGAACTTGACCATTATCTCACTTCATTGAGATACACACACTGGCAGAATATCAAACAAATGGCATTCAGTGTTCGAAGGTTTTCAGAGAAACTTTGGAACCGATTGTTGATTTCTTGCAACTTGCTGAACTCGTGGAGACAAAGAATTTACCACTTTCTCATTTCATTGAGATACACGCATTGGCAGTGTATCAACCAAAGTTCATTCACTGCTCCAAGGCATTCAGTGAATCTTCGGAACCTATTGGGGGTATCTTACAACTTGCTGAACTCATTGAGATAAGGAATTTACCACTTTCTCAATTCATTGAGATAAACACATTGGCAGAATTTCAGCCAAATTGCATTCACTACTCGAAGGTATTCAGAGAAACTATGGAACCTATTTCGGATTTCTTCCAACTTGCTGAAGTCATAGAGATAAGGACTTTACCACTTTGAGATAAACACATTGGCAGAATATCAGCCCAATGGCATACGCTGCTGGAAGGAATTCAGAGAATATTTGGAACTTTACCACTATCTGATTTCATTGAGATACACACACTGGCAGAATATCAGACAAATGACATTCACTGCTCGAAGGTATTCAGAGAAACTTTGGAACCGATTGTGGATTTCTTGCAACTTGCTGAACTCGTGGAGACAAAGACTTTCTCATTTCATTGAGATACACGCATTGGCAGAGTATCAACCAAAGTTCATTCACTGCTCCAAGGCATTCAGTGAATCTTTGGAACCTATTGGGGATATCTTACAACTTGTTGAACTCATTGAGATAAGGACTTTACCACTTTCTCAATTCATTGAGATAAACACATTGGCAGAATTTCAGCCAAATTGCTCGAAGGAATTCAGAGAAACCTTAGAACCTATTGTGGATTTCCCCCAACTTGCTGAACTCACCGAGACAAACACTTTGCGACCTTCTCATTCCATTGAGATACACACATGGGCAGAATAAGAGCCAAATGGCATTCACTGCTCGATGGTATTCAGAGACATTTTGGAACATTTTGTGGATTTCCCCCAACTTGCTGATCTCATCGAGATAAGCACTATACAACTTTCTCATTTCATTGAGATACACGCATTGGCAGAATGTCAGCCAAATTGCATTCAGTACTCGAAGGTATTCAGAGAAACTATGGAACCTATTGCGGATTTCTTCCAACTTGCTGAAGTCATCGAGATAAGAACTTTACCATTAACTGATTTCATTGAGCTACACACACTGGCAAAATATCAGCCAAATGGCATTCACTGCTCCAAGGTATTGCAAGAAACTTTGGAAGCTATTGTGGATTTCTTCCAATTTGCTGGACTGAATGAGATAAACACTTGACCACTTTCTCATTTCATTGTGATACACATACTGTGGGAGTATCAACCAAATGTAATTCACTACTCGCAGGCATTCAGTGAATCTTTGGCACCTATTGGGGAATATCTTGCAACTTGCTGAACTCATAGAGAGAAGGACTTTACCACTTTCTCATTGCATTGAGATAAACACATTGGCAGAATATCAGCCCAATGGCATACGCTGCTGGAAGGAATTCAGAGAATATTTGGAACTTTACCACTATCTGATTTCATTGAGATACACACACTGCAGAATATCAGACAAATGACATTCACTGCTCGAAGGTTTCAGAGAAACTTTGGAACCGATTGTTGATTTCTTGCAACTTGCTGAACTCGTGGAGACAAAGACTTTACTACTTTCTCATTTCATTGAGATACACGCATTGGCAGAGTATCAACCAAAGTTCATTCACTGCTCCAAGGCATTCAGTGAATCTTTGGAACCTATTGGGGATATCTTACAACTTGCTGAACTCATTGAGATAAGGACTTTACCACTTTCTCAATTCATTGAGATAAACACATTGGCAGAATTTCAGCCAAATTGCTCGAAGGAATTCAGAGAAACCTTAGAACCTATTGTGGATTTCCCCCAACTTGCTGAAGTCATCGAGATAAGAACTTTACCATTAACTCATTTCATTGAGCTACACACACTGGCAAAATATCAGCCAAATGGCATTCACTGCTCCAAGGTATTGCGAGAAACTTTGGAAGCTATTGTGGATTTCTTCCAATTTGCTGGACTGAATGAGATAAAAACTTGACCACTTTCTCATTTCATTGTGATACACAAACTGTGGGAGTATCAACCAAATGTAATTCACTACTCGCAGGCATTCAGTGAATCTTTGGCAACTATTGGGGATTTCTTTCAACTTGCTGAACTCATAGAGATAAGGACTTTACCACTTTCTCATTGCATTGAGATAAACACATTGGCAGAATATCAGCCCAATGGCATACGCTGCTGGAAGGAATTCAGAGAATATTTGGAACTTTACCACTATCTGATTTCATTGAGATACACACACTGGCAGAATATCAGACAAATGACATTCACTGCTCGAAGGTATTCAGAGAAACTTTGGAACCGATTGTGGATTTCTTGCAACTTGCTGAACTCGTGGAGACAAAGACTTTCTCATTTCATTGAGATACACGCATTGGCAGAGCCACTTTCTCATTTCATTGAGATACACGCATTGGCAGTGTATCAACCAAAGTTCATTCACTGCTCCAAGGCATTCAGTGAATCTTTGGAACCTATTGGGGATATCTTACAACTTGCTGAACTCATTGAGATAAGGACTTTACCACTTTCTCAATTCATTCAGATAAACGCATTGGCAGAATTTCAGCCAAATTGCATTCACTGCTCGAAGGATTTCAGAGAAACCTTGGAACCTATTGTGGATTTCCCCCAACTTGCTGATCTCATCGAGATAAGCACTATACAACTTTCTCATTTCATTGAGATAAACGCATTGGCAGAATATCAGCCAATTTGCATTCACTACTCGAAGGTATTCAGAGAAACTTTGGAACCTATTGCGAATTTCTTCCAACTTGCTGAAGTGATCGAGATAAGAACTTGACCATTATCTCACTTCATTGAGATACACACACTGGCAGAATATCAAACAAATGGCATTCAGTGTTCGAAGGTTTTCAGAGAAACATTGGAACCGATTGTGGATTTCTTGCAACTTGCAGAACTCGTGGAGACAAAGACTTTACCACTTTCTCATTTCATTGAGATACACGCACTGGCAGTGTATCAACCAAAGTTCATTCACTGCTCCAAGGCATTCAATGAATCTTTGGAACCTATTGGGGATATCTTACAACTTGTTGAACTCATTGAGATAAGGACTTTACCACTTTCTCAATTCATTGAGACAAACACATTAGCAGAATTTCAGCCAAATTGCATTCACTGCTCGCAGGATTTCAGAGAAACCTTGGAACCTATTTTGGATTTCCCCCAACTTGCTGATCTCATCGAGATAAGCACTATACAACTTTCTCATTTCATTGAGATACACGCATTGGCAGAATATCAGCCAAATTGCATTCACTCCTCGAAAGTATTCAGAGAAACTATGGAACCTATTGCGGATTTCTTCCAACTTGCTGAAGTCATCGAGATAAGAACTTTACCATTAACTCATTTCATTGAGCTGCACACACTGGCAAAATATCAGCCAAATGGCATTCACTGCTCCAAGGTATTGCGAGAAACTTTGGAACCGATTGTTGATTTCTTGCAAGTTGCTGAACTCGTGGAGACAAAGACTTTACCACTTTCTCATTACATTGAGATACACGCATTGGCAGTGTATCAACCAAAGTTCATTCACTGCTCCAAGGCATTCAGTGAATCTTTGGAACCTATTGGGGATATCTTACAACTTGCTGAACTCATTGAGATAAGGACTTTACCACTTTCTCAATTCATTGAGATAAACACATTGGCAGAATTTCAGCCAAATTGCATTCACTACTCGAAGGTATTCAGAGAAACTATGGAACCTATTGCGGATTTCTTCCAACTTGCTGAAGTCATCGAGATAAGAACTTTACCTTTAACTCATTTCATTGAGCTACACACACTGGCAAAATATCAGCCAAATGGCATTCACTGCTCCAAGGTATTGCGAGAAACTTTGGAAGCTATTGTGGATTTCTTCCAATTTGCTGGACTGAATGAGATAAACACTTGACCACTTTCTGATTTCATTGCGATACACATACTGTGGGAGTATCAACCAAATGTAATTCACTACTCGCAGGCATTCAGTGAATCTTTGGCACCTAGTTGATTTCTTTCAACTTGCTGAACTCATAGAGATAAGGACTTTACCACTTTCTCATTGCATTGAGATAAACACATTGGCAGAACATCAGCCCAATGGCATACGCTGCTGGAAGGAATTCAGAGAATATTTGGAACTTTACCACTATCTGATTTCATTGAGATACAGACACTGGCAGAATATCAGACAAATGACATTCACTGCTCGAAGGTATTCAGAGAAACTTTGGAACCGATTGTTGATTTCTTGCAACTTGCTGAACTCGTGGAGACAAAGACTTTACTACTTTCTCATTTCATTGAGATACACGCATTGGCAGAGTATCAACCAAAGTTCATTCACTGCTCCAAGGCATTCAGTGAATCTTTGGAACCTATTGGGGATATCTTACAACTTGTTGAACTCATTGAGATAAGGACTTTACCACTTTCCAAATTCATTGAGATAAACACATTGGCAGAATTTCAGCCAAATTGCTCGAAGGAATTCAGAGAAACCTTAGAACCTATTGTGGATTTCCCCCAACTTGCTGAACTCACCGAGACAAACACTTTGCGACCTTCTCATTCCATTGAGATACACACATGGGCAGAATAACAGGCAAATGGCATTCACTGCTCGATGGTATTCAGAGACATTTTGGAACATTTTGTGGATTTCCTCCAACTTGCTGATCTCATCGAGATAAGCACTATACAACTTTCTCACTGCATTGAGATACACGCATTGGCAGAATATCAGCCAATTTGCATTCACTACTCGAAGGTATTCAGAGAAACTTTGGAACCTATTGCGAATTTCTTCCAACTTGCTGAAGTGATCGAGATAAGAACTTGACCATTATCTCACTTCATTGAGATACACACACTGGCAGAATATCAAACAAATGGCATTCAGTGTTCGAAGGTTTTCAGAGAAACTTTGGAACCGATTGTTGATTTCTTGCAACTTGCTGAACTCGTGGAGACAAAGAATTTACCACTTTCTCATTTCATTGAGATACACGCATTGGCAGTGTATCAACCAAAGTTCATTCACTGCTCCAAGGCATTCAGTGAATCTTCGGAACCTATTGGGGGTATCTTACAACTTGCTGAACTCATTGAGATAAGGAATTTACCACTTTCTCAATTCATTGAGATAAACGCATTGGCAGAATTTCAGCCAAATTGCATTCACTACTCGAAGGTATTCAGAGAAACTATGGAACCTATTGCGGATTTCTTCCAACTTGCTGAAGTCATAGAGATAAGGACTTTACCACTTTGAGATAAACACATTGGCAGAATATCAGCCCAATGGCATACGCTGCTGGAAGGAATTCAGAGAATATTTGGAACTTTACCACTATCTGATTTCATTGAGATACACACACTGGCAGAATATCAGACAAATGACATTCACTGCTCGAAGGTATTCAGAGAAACTTTGGAACCGATTGTGGATTTCTTGCAACTTGCTGAACTCGTGGAGACAAAGACTTTCTCATTTCATTGAGATACACGCATTGGCAGAGTATCAACCAAAGTTCATTCACTGCTCCAAGGCATTCAGTGAATCTTTGGAACCTATTGGGGATATCTTACAACTTGTTGAACTCATTGAGATAAGGACTTTACGACTTTCTCAGATCATTGAGATAAACACATTGGCAGAATTTCAGCCAAATTGCTCGAAGGAATTCAGAGAAACCTTACAACCTATTGTGGATTTCCCCCAACTTGCTGAACTCACCGAGACAAACACTTTGCGACCTTCTCATTCCATTGAGATACACACATGGGCAGAATAACAGCCAAATGGCATTCACTGCTCGATGGTATTCAGAGACATTTTGGAACATTTTGTGGATTTCCTCCAACTTGCTGATCTCATCGAGATAAGCACTATACAACTTTCTCACTGCATTGAGATACACGCATTGGCAGAATATCAGCCAATTTGCATTCACTACTCGAAGGTATTCAGAGAAACTTTGGAACCTATTGCGAATTTCTTCCAACTTGCTGAAGTGATCGAGATAAGAACTTGACCATTATCTCACTTCATTGAGATACACACACTGGCAGAATATCAAACAAATGGCATTCAGTGTTCGAAGGTTTTCAGAGAAACTTTGGAACCGATTGTGGATTTCTTGCAACATGCTGAACTCGTGGAGACAAAGACTTTACCACTTTCTCATTTCATTGAGATACACGCATTGGCAGTGTATCAACCAAAGTTCATTCACTGCTCCAAGGCATTCATGAATCTTTGGAACCTATTGGGGATTTCTTTCAACTTGCTGATCTCATCGAGATAAACACTATACAACTTTCTCATTTCATTGAGATACATGCATTGGCAGAATATTAGCCAAATTGCATTCACTACTCGAAGGTATTCAGAGAAAATATGGAACCTATTGCGGATTTCTTCCAACTTGCTGAAGTCATCGAGATAAGAACTTTACCATTAACTCATTTCATTGAGCTACACACACTGGCAAAATATCAGCCAAATGGCATTCACTGCTCCAAGGTATTGCGAGAAACTTTGGAAACTATTGTGGATTTCTTCCAATTTGCTGGACTGAATGAGATAAACACTTGACCACTTTCTCATTTCATTGTGTTACACATACTGTGGGAGTATCAACCAAATGTAATTAACTACTCGCAGGCATTCAGTGAATCTTTGGCACCTATTGGGGATTTCTTTCAACTTGCTGAACTCATAGAGATAAGGACTTTACCACTTTCTCATTGCATTGAGATAAACACATTGGCAGAATTTCAGCCAAATTGCATTCACTGCTCGCAGGATTTCAGAGAAACCTTGGAACCTATTGTGGATTTCCCCCAACTTGCTGATCTCATCGAGATAAGCGCTATGCAACTTTCTCATTTCATTGAGATACACGCATTGGCAGAATATCAGCCAAATTGCATTCACTACTCGAAGGTATTCAGAGAAACTATGGAACCTATTGCGGATTTCTTCCCACTTGCTGAAGTCATCGAGATAAGAACTTTACCATTAACTCATTTCATTGAGCTACACACACTGGCAAAATATCAGCCAAATGGCATTCACTGCTCCAAGGTATTGCGAGAAACTTTGGAAGCTATTGTGGATTTCTTCCAATTTGCTGGACTGAATGAGATAAACACTTGACCACTTTCTGATTTCATTGCGATACACATACTGTGGGAGTATCAACCAAATGTAATTCACTACTCGCAGGCATTCAGTGAATCTTTGGCACCTAGTTGATTTCTTTCAACTTGCTGAACTCATAGAGATAAGGACTTTACAACTTTCTCATTGCATTGAGATAAACACATTGGCAGAACATCAGCCCAATGGCATACGCTGCTGGAAGGAATTCAGAGAATATTTGGAACTTTACCACTATCTGATTTCATTGAGATACAGACACTGGCAGAATATCAGACAAATGACATTCACTGCTCGAAGGTATTCAGAGAAACTTTGGAACCGATTGTTGATTTCTTGCAACTTGCTGAACTCGTGGAGGCAAAGACGTTACTACTTTCTCATTTCATTGAGATACACGCATTGGCAGAGTATCAACCAAAGTTCATTCACTGCTCCAAGGCATTCAGTGAATCTTTGGAACCGATTGGGGATATCTTACAACTTGTTGAACTCATTGAGATAAGGACTTTACCACTTTCTCAATTCATTGAGATAAACACATTGGCAGAATTTCAGCCAAATTGCTCGAAGGAATTCAGAGAAACCTTAGAACCTATTGTGGATTTCCCCAATCTTGCTGAACTCACCGAGACAAACACTTTGCGACCTTCTCATTCCATTGAGATACACACATGGGCAGAATAACAGGCAAATGGCATTCACTGCTCGATGGTATTCAGAGACATTTTGGAACATTTTGTCGATTTACTCCAACTTGCTGATCTCATCGAGATAAGCACTATACAACTTTCTCATTTCATTGAGATAAACGCATTGGCAGAATATCAGCCAATTTGCATTCACTACTCGAAGGTATTCAGAGAAACTTTGGAACCTATTGCGAATTTCTTCCAACTTGCTGAAGTGATCGAGATAAGAACTTGACCATTATCTCACTTCATTGAGATACACACACTGGCAGAATATCAAACAAATGGCATTCAGTGTTCGAAGGTTTTCAGAGAAACATTGGAACCGATTGTGGATTTCTTGCAACTTGCAGAACTCGTGGAGACAAAGACTTTACCACTTTCTCATTTCATTGAGATACACGCACTGGCAGTGTATCAACCAAAGTTCATTCACTGCTCCAAGGCATTCAATGAATCTTTGGAACCTATTGGGGATATCTTACAACTTGTTGAACTCATTGAGATAAGGACTTTACCACTTTCTCAATTCATTGAGACAAACACATTAGCAGAATTTCAGCCAAATTGCATTCACTGCTCGCAGGATTTCAGAGAAACCTTGGAACCTATTTTGGATTTCCCCCAACTTGCTGATCTCATCGAGATAAGCACTATACAACTTTCTCATTTCATTGAGATACACGCATTGGCAGAATATCAGCCAAATTGCATTCACTCCTCGAAAGTATTCAGAGAAACTATGGAACCTATTGCGGATTTCTTCCAACTTGCTGAAGTCATCGAGATAAGAACTTTACCATTAACTCATTTCATTGAGCTACACACACTGGCAAAATATCAGCCAAATGGCATTCACTGCTCCAAGGTATTGCGAGAAACTTTGGAACCGATTGTTGATTTCTTGCAAGTTGCTGAACTCGTGGAGACAAAGACTTTACCACTTTCTCATTACATTGAGATACACGCATTGGCAGTGTATCAACCAAAGTTCATTCACTGCTCCAAGGCATTCAGTGAATCTTTGGAACCTATTGGGGATATCTTACAACTTGCTGAACTCATTGAGATAAGGACTTTACCACTTTCTCAATTCATTGAGATAAACACATTGGCAGAATTTCAGCCAAATTGCATTCACTACTCGAAGGTATTCAGAGAAACCTTGGATCCTATTGCGGATTTCTTCCAACTTGCTGAAGTCATCGAGATAAGAACTTTACCATTAACTCATTTCATTGAGCTACACACACTGGCAAAATATCAGCCAAATGGCATTCACTGCTCCAAGGTATTGCGAGAAACTTTGGAAGCTATTGTGGATTTCTTCCAATTTGCTGGACTGAATGAGATAAAAACTTGACCACTTTCTCATTTCATTGTGATACACAAACTGTGGGAGTATCAACCAAATGTAATTCACTACTCGCAGGCATTCAGTGAATCTTTGGCAACTATTGGGGATTTCTTTCAACTTGCTGAACTCATAGAGATAAGGACTTTACCACTTTCTCATTGCATTGAGATAAACACATTGGCAGAATATCAGCCCAATGGCATACGCTGCTGGAAGGAATTCAGAGAATATTTGGAACTTTACCACTATCTGATTTCATTGAGATACACACACTGGCAGAATATCAGACAAATGACATTCACTGCTCGAAGGTATTCAGAGAAACTTTGGAACCGATTGTGGATTTCTTGCAACTTGCTGAACTCGTGGAGACAAAGACTTTCTCATTTCATTGAGATACACGCATTGGCAGAGCCACTTTCTCATTTCATTGAGATACACGCATTGGCAGTGTATCAACCAAAGTTCATTCACTGCTCCAAGGCATTCAGTGAATCTTTGGAACCTATTGGGGATATCTTACAACTTGCTGAGCTCATTGAGATAAGGACTTTACCACTTGCTCAATTCATTGAGATAAACACATTGGCAGAATTTCAGCCAAATTGCATTCACTGCTCGAAGGATTTCAGAGAAACCTTGGAACCTATTGTGGATTTCCCCCAACTTGCTGATCTCATCGAGATAAGCACTATACAACTTTCTCATTTCATTGAGATACACGCATTGGCAGAATATTAGCCAAATTGCATTCACTACTCGAAGGTATTCAGAGAAACTATGGAACCTACTGCGGATTTCTTCCAACTTGCTGAAGTCATCGAGATAAGAACTTTACCATTAACTCATTTCATTGAGCTACACACACTGGCAAAATATCAGCCAAATTGTATTCACTGCTCCAAGGTATTGCGAGAAACTTTGGAAGCTATTGTGGATTTCTTCCAATTTGCTGGACTGAATGAGATAAACACTTGACCACTTTCTGATTTCATTGCGATACACATACTGTGGGAGTATCAACCAAATGTAATTCACTACTCGCAGGCATTCAGTGAATCTTTGGCACCTAGTTGATTTCTTTCAACTTGCTGAACTCATAGAGATAAGGACTTTACCACTTTCTCATTGCATTGAGATAAACACATTGGCAGATTATCAGCCCAATTGCATACGCTGCTGGACGGAATTCAGAGAATATTTGGAACTTTACCACTATCTGATTTCATTGAGATACAGACACTGGCAGAATATCAGACAAATGACATTCACTGCTCGAAGGTATTCAGAGAAACTTTGGAACCGATTGTTGATTTCTTGCAACTTGCTGAACTCGTGGAGACAAAGACTTTACTACTTTCTCATTTCATTGAGATACACGCATTGGCAGAGTATCAACCAAAGTTCATTCACTGCTCCAAGGCATTCAGTGAATCTTTGGAACCTATTGGGGATATCTTACAACTTGTTGAACTCATCGAGATAAGCACTATACAACGTTCTCACTGCATTGAGATACACGTATTGGCAGAGTATCAGCGAATTTGCATTCACTACTCGAAGGTATTCAGAGAAAGTTTGGAACCTATTGCGAATTTCTTCCAACTTGCTGAAGTGATCGAGATAAGAACTTGACCATTATCTCACTTCATTGAGATACACACACTGGCAGAATATCAAACAAATGGCATTCAGTGATCGAAGGTTTTCAGAGAAACTTTGGAACCGATTGTGGATTTCTTGCAACTTGCTGAACTCGTGGAGACAAAGACATTACTACTTTCTCATTTCATTGAGATACACGCATTGGCAGAGTATCAGCCAAAGTTCATTCACTGCTCCAAGGCATTCAGTGAATCTTTGGAACCTATTGGGGATATCTTACAACCTGTTGAACTCATTGAGATAAGGAGTTTACCACTTTCTCAATTCATTGAGATAAACACATTGGCAGAATTTCAGCCAAATTGCTCGAAGGAATTCAGAGAAACCTTAGAACATATTGTGGATTTCCCCCAACTTGCTGAACTCACCGAGACAAACACTTTGCGACCTTCTCATTCCATTGAGATACACACATGGGCAGAATAACAGGCAAATGGTATTCACTGCTCGATGGTATTCAGAGACATTTTGGAACATTTTGTGGATTTCCTCCAACTTGCTGATCTCATCGAGATAAGCACTATACAACTTTCTCACTGCATTGAGATACACGCATTGGCAGAATATCAGCCAATTTGCATTCACTACTCGAAGGTATTCAGAGAAACTTTGGAACCTATTGCGAATTTCTTCCAACTTGCTGAAGTGATCGAGATAAGATCTTGACCATTATCTCACTTCATTGAGATACACACACTGGCAGAATATCAAACAAATGGCATTCAGTGTTCGAAGGTTTTCAGAGAGACTTTGGAACCGATTGTTGATTTCTTGCAACTTGCTGAACTCGTGGAGACAAAGACTTTACCACTTTCTCATTTCATTCAGATACACGCATTGGCAGTGTATCAACCAAAGTTCAGACAAATGACATTCACTGCTCGAAGGTATTCAGAGAAACTTTGGAACCGATTGTGGATTTCTTGCAACTTGCTGAACTCGTGGAGTCAAAGACTTTCTCATTTCATTGAGATACACGCATTGGCAGAGTATCAACCAAAGTTCATTCACTGCTCCAAGGCATTCAGTGAATCTTTGGAACCTATTGGGGATATCTTACAACTTGTTGAACTCATTGAGATAAGGACTTTACCACTTTCTCAATTCATTGAGATAAACACATTGGCAGAATTTCAGCCAAATTGCTCGAAGGAATTCAGAGAAACCTTAGAACCTATTGTGGATTTCCCCCAACTTGCTGAACTCACCGAGACAAACACTTTGCGACCTTCTCATTCCATTGAGATACACACATGGGCAGAATAACAGGCAAATGGCATTCACTGCTCGATGGTATTCAGAGACATTTTGGAACATTTTCTGAATTTCCTCCAACTTGCTGATCTCATCGAGATAAGCACGATACAACTTTCTCACTGCATTGAGATACACGCATTGGCAGAATATCAGCCAATTTGCATTCACTACTCGAAGGTATTCAGAGAAACTTTGGAACCTATTGCGAATTTCTTCCAACTTGCTGAAGTGATCGAGATAAGAACTTGACCATTATCTCACTTCATTGAGATACACACACTGGCAGAATATCAAACAAATGGCATTCAGTGTTCGAAGGTTTTCAGAGAAACTTTGGAACCGATTGTGGATTTCTTGCAACTTGCTGAACTCGTGGAGACAAAGACTTTACCACTTTCTCATTTCATTGAGATACACGCATTGGCAGTGTATCAACCAAAGTTCATTCACTGCTCCAAGGCATTCAGTGAATCTTCGGAACCTATTGGGGATATCTTACAACTTGCTGAACTCATTGAGATAAGGACTTTACCACTTTCTCAATTCATTGAGATAAACACATTGGCAGAATTTCAGCCAAATTGCATTCACTACTCGAAGGTATTCAGAGAAACTATGGAACCTATTGCGGATTTCTTCCAACTTGCTGAAGTCTTCGAGATAAGAACTTTACCATTAACTCATTTCATTGAGCTACACACACTGGCAAAATATCAGCCAAATGGCATTCACTGCTCCAAGGTATTGCGAGAAACTTTGGAAGCTATTGTGGATTTCTTCCAATTTGCTGGACTGAATGAGATAAAAACTTGACCACTTTCTCATTTCATTGTGATACACATACTGTGGGAGTATCAACCAAATGTAATTCACTACTCGCAGGCATTCAGTGAATCTTTGGCACCTAGTTGATTTCTTTCAACTTGCTGAACTCATAGAGATAAGGACTTTACCACTTTCTCATTGCATTGAGATAAACACATTGGCAGAATATCAGCCCAATGGCATACGCTGCTGGAAGGAATTCAGAGAATATTTGGAACTTTACCACTATCTGATTTCATTGAGATACACATACTGGCAGAATATCAGACAAATGACATTCACTGCTCGAAGGTATTCAGAGAAACTTTGGAACCGATTGTGGATTTCTTGCAACTTGCTGAACTCGTGGAGACAAAGACATTACTACTTTCTCATTTCATTGAGATACACGCATTGGCAGAGTATCAACCAAAGTTCATTCACTGCTCCAAGGCATTCAGTGAATCTTTGGAACCTATTGGGGATATCTTACAACTTGTTGAAGTCATTGAGATAAGGACTTTACCACTTTCTCAATTCATTGAGATAAACACATTGGCAGAATTTCAGCCAAATTGCTCGAAGGAATTCAGAGAAACCTTAGAACCTATTGTGGATTTCCCCCAACTTGCTGAACTCACCGAGACAAACACTTTGCGACCTTCTCATTCCATTGAGATACACACATGGGCAGAATAACAGCCAAATGGCATTCACTGCTCGATGGTATTCAGAGACATTTTGGAACATTTTGTGGATTTCCTCCAACTTGCTGATCTCATCGAGATAAGCACTATACAACTTTCTCACTGCATTGAGATACACGCATTGGCAGAATATCAGCCAATTTGCATTCACTACTCGAAGGTATTCAGAGAAACTTTGGAACCTATTGCGAATTTCTTCCAACTTGCTGAAGTGATCGAGATAAGAACTTGACCATTATCTCACTTCATTGAGATACACACACTGGCAGAATATCAAACAAATGGCATTCAGTGTTCGAAGGTTTTCAGAGAAACTTTGGAACCGATTGTTGATTTCTTGCAACTTGCTGAACTCGTGGAGACAAAGAATTTACCACTTTCTCATTTCATTGAGATACACGCATTGGCAGTGTATCAACCAAAGTTCATTCACTGCTCCAAGGCATTCAGTGAATCTTCGGAACCTATTGGGGGTATCTTACAACTTGCTGAACTCATTGAGATAAGGAATTTACCACTTTCTCAATTCATTGAGATAAACACATTGGCAGAATTTCAGCCAAATTGCATTCACTACTCGAAGGTATTCAGAGAAACTATGGAACCTATTGCGGATTTCTTCCAACTTGCTGAAGTCATAGAGATAAGGACTTTACCACTTTGAGATAAACACATTGGCAGAATATCAGCCCAATGGCATACGCTGCTGGAAGGAATTCAGAGAATATTTGGAACTTTACCACTATCTGATTTCATTGAGATACACACACTGGCAGAATATCAGACAAATGACATTCACTGCTCGAAGGTATTCAGAGAAACTTTGGAACCGATTGTGGATTTCTTGCAACTTGCTGAACTCGTGGAGACAAAGACTTTCTCATTTCATTGAGATACACGCATTGGCAGAGTATCAACCAAAGTTCATTCACTGCTCCAAGGCATTCAGTGAATCTTTGGAACCTATTGGGGATATCTTACAACTTGTTGAACTCATTGAGATAAGGACTTTACCACTTTCTCAATTCATTGAGACAAACACATTGGCAGAATTTCAGCCAAATTGCTCGAAGGAATTCAGAGAAACCTTAGAACCTATTGTGGATTTCCCCCAACTTGCTGAACTCACCGAGACAAACACTTTGCGACCTTCTCATTCCATTGAGATACACACATGGGCAGAATAACAGCCAAATGGCATTCACTGCTCGATGGTATTCAGAGAAACCTTGGAACCTATTGTAGATTTCCCCCAACTTGCTGATCTCATCGAGATAAGCACTATACAACTTTCTCATTTCATTGAGATACACGCATTGGCAGAATATCACCCAATTTGCATTCACTACTCGAAGGTATTCAGAGAAATTTTGGAACCTATTGCGAATTTCTTCCAACTTGCTGAAGTGATCGAGATAAGAACTTGACCATTATCTCACTTCATTGAGATACACACACTGGCAGAATATCAAACAAATGGCATTCAGTGTTCGAAGGTTTTCAGAGAAACTTTGGAACCGATTGTGGATTTCTTGCAACTTGCTGAACTCGTGGAGACAAAGACTTTACCACTTTCTCATTTCATTGAGATACACGCATTGGCAGTGTATCAACCAAAGTTCATTCACTGCTCCAAGGCATTCAGTGAATCTTTGGAACCTTTTGGGGATATCTTACAACTTGCTGAACTCATTGAGATAAGGACTTTACCACTTTCTCAATTCATTGAGATACACACACTGGCAAAATATCAGCCAAATGGCATTCACTGCTCCAAGGTATTGCGAGAAACTATGGAACCTATTGCGGATTTCTTCCAACTTGCTGAAGTCATCGAGATAAGAACTTTACCATTAACTCATTGCATTGAGCCACACACACTGGCAAAATATCAGCCAAATGGCATTCACTGCTCCAAGGTATTGCGAGAAACTTTGGAAGCTATTGTGGATTTCTTCCAATTTGCTGGACTGAATGAGATAAAAACTTGACCACTTTCTCATTTCATTGTGATACACATACTGTGGGAGTATCAACCAAATGTAATTCACTGCTCGCAGGCATTCAGTGAATCTTTGGCAACTATTGGGGATTTCTTTCAACTTGCTGAACTCATAGAGATAAGGACTTTACCACTTTCTCATTGCATTGAGATAAACACATTGGCAGAAAATCAGCCCAATGGCATACGCTGCTGGAAGGAATTCAGAGAATATTTGGAACTTTACCACTATCTGATTTCATTGAGATACACACACTGGCAGAATATCAGACAAATGACATTCACTGGTCAAAGGTATTCAGAGAAACTTTGGAACCGATTCTGGATTTCTTGCAACTTGCTGAACTCGTGGAGACAAAGACTTTCTCATTTCATTGAGATACACGCATTGGCAGAGTATCAACCAAAGTTCATTCACTGCTCCAAGGCATTCAGTGAATCTTTGGAACCTATTGGGGATATCTTACAACTTGTTGAACTCATTGAGATAAGGACTTTACGACTTTCTCAGATCATTGAGATAAACACATTGGCAGAATTTCAGCCAAATTGCTCGAAGGAATTCAGAGAAACCTTACAACCTATTGTGGATTTCCCCCAACTTGCTGAACTCACCGAGACAAACACTTTGCGACCTTCTCATTCCATTGAGATACACACATGGGCAGAATAACAGCCAAATGGCATTCACTGCTCGATGGTATTCAGAGACATTTTGGAACATTTTGTGGATTTCCTCCAACTTGCTGATCTCATCGAGATAAGCACTATACAACTTTCTCACTGCATTGAGATACACGCATTGGCAGAATATCAGCCAATTTGCATTCACTACTCGAAGGTATTCAGAGAAACTTTGGAACCTATTGCGAATTTCTTCCAACTTGCTGAAGTGATCGAGATAAGAACTTGACCATTATCTCACTTCATTGAGATACACACACTGGCAGAATATCAAACAAATGGCATTCAGTGTTCGAAGGTTTTCAGAGAAACTTTGGAACCGATTGTGGATTTCTTGCAACATGCTGAACTCGTGGAGACAAAGACTTTACCACTTTCTCATTTCATTGAGATACACGCATTGGCAGTGTATCAACCAAAGTTCATTCACTGCTCCAAGGCATTCAGTGAATCTTTGGAACCTATTGGGGATTTCTTTCAACTTGCTGATCTCATCGAGATAAACACTATACAACTTTCTCATTTCATTGAGATACATGCATTGGCAGAATATTAGCCAAATTGCATTCACTACTCGAAGGTATTCAGAGAAAATATGGAACCTATTGCGGATTTCTTCCAACTTGCTGAAGTCATCGAGATAAGAACTTTACCATTAACTCATTTCATTGAGCTACACACACTGGCAAAATATCAGCCAAATGGCATTCACTGCTCCAAGGTATTGCGAGAAACTTTGGAAACTATTGTGGATTTCTTCCAATTTGCTGGACTGAATGAGATAAACACTTGACCACTTTCTCATTTCATTGTGTTACACATACTGTGGGAGTATCAACCAAATGTAATTAACTACTCGCAGGCATTCAGTGAATCTTTGGCACCTATTGGGGATTTCTTTCAACTTGCTGAACTCATAGAGATAAGGACTTTACCACTTTCTCATTGCATTGAGATAAACACATTGGCAGAATTTCAGCCAAATTGCATTCACTGCTCGCAGGATTTCAGAGAAACCTTGGAACCTATTGTGGATTTCCCCCAACTTGCTGATCTCATCGAGATAAGCGCTATGCAACTTTCTCATTTCATTGAGATACACGCATTGGCAGAATATCAGCCAAATTGCATTCACTACTCGAAGGTATTCAGAGAAACTATGGAACCTATTGCGGA
This sequence comes from Prionace glauca, assembly GCA_037974335.1. Taxonomy (NCBI): domain Eukaryota; kingdom Metazoa; phylum Chordata; class Chondrichthyes; order Carcharhiniformes; family Carcharhinidae; genus Prionace; species Prionace glauca. The sequence goes on from CM075737.1 coordinate 63,135,064, forward strand.
TTTCTTCCCACTTGCTGAAGTCATCGAGATAAGAACTTTACCATTAACTCATTTCATTGAGCTACACACACTGGCAAAATATCAGCCAAATGGCATTCACTGCTCCAAGGTATTGCGAGAAACTTTGGAAGCTATTGTGGATTTCTTCCAATTTGCTGGACTGAATGAGATAAACACTTGACCACTTTCTGATTTCATTGCGATACACATACTGTGGGAGTATCAACCAAATGTAATTCACTACTCGCAGGCATTCAGTGAATCTTTGGCACCTAGTTGATTTCTTTCAACTTGCTGAACTCATAGAGATAAGGACTTTACAACTTTCTCATTGCATTGAGATAAACACATTGGCAGAACATCAGCCCAATGGCATACGCTGCTGGAAGGAATTCAGAGAATATTTGGAACTTTACCACTATCTGATTTCATTGAGATACAGACACTGGCAGAATATCAGACAAATGACATTCACTGCTCGAAGGTATTCAGAGAAACTTTGGAACCGATTGTTGATTTCTTGCAACTTGCTGAACTCGTGGAGGCAAAGACGTTACTACTTTCTCATTTCATTGAGATACACGCATTGGCAGAGTATCAACCAAAGTTCATTCACTGCTCCAAGGCATTCAGTGAATCTTTGGAACCGATTGGGGATATCTTACAACTTGTTGAACTCATTGAGATAAGGACTTTACCACTTTCTCAATTCATTGAGATAAACACATTGGCAGAATTTCAGCCAAATTGCTCGAAGGAATTCAGAGAAACCTTAGAACCTATTGTGGATTTCCCCAATCTTGCTGAACTCACCGAGACAAACACTTTGCGACCTTCTCATTCCATTGAGATACACACATGGGCAGAATAACAGGCAAATGGCATTCACTGCTCGATGGTATTCAGAGACATTTTGGAACATTTTGTCGATTTACTCCAACTTGCTGATCTCATCGAGATAAGCACTATACAACTTTCTCATTTCATTGAGATAAACGCATTGGCAGAATATCAGCCAATTTGCATTCACTACTCGAAGGTATTCAGAGAAAGTTTGGAACCTATTGCGAATTTCTTCCAACTTGCTGAAGTGATCGAGATAAGAACTTGACCATTATCTCACTTCATTGAGATACACACACTGGCAGAATATCAAACAAATGGCATTCAGTGTTCGAAGGTTTTCAGAGAAACATTGGAACCGATTGTGGATTTCTTGCAACTTGCAGAACTCGTGGAGACAAAGACTTTACCACTTTCTCATTTCATTGAGATACACGCACTGGCAGTGTATCAACCAAAGTTCATTCACTGCTCCAAGGCATTCAATGAATCTTTGGAACCTATTGGGGATATCTTACAAGTTGTTGAACTCATTGAGATAAGGACTTTACCACTTTCTCAATTCATTGAGACAAACACATTAGCAGAATTTCAGCCAAATTGCATTCACTGCTCGCAGGATTTCAGAGAAACCTTGGAACCTATTTTGGATTTCCCCCAACTTGCTGATCTCATCGAGATAAGCACTATACAACTTTCTCATTTCATTGAGATACACGCATTGGCAGAATATCAGCCAAATTGCATTCACTCCTCGAAAGTATTCAGAGAAACTATGGAACCTATTGCGGATTTCTTCCAACTTGCTGAAGTCATCGAGATAAGAACTTTACCATTAACTCATTTCATTGAGCTACACACACTGGCAAAATATCAGCCAAATGGCATTCACTGCTCCAAGGTATTGCGAGAAACTTTGGAACCGATTGTTGATTTCTTGCAAGTTGCTGAACTCGTGGAGACAAAGACTTTACCACTTTCTCATTACATTGAGATACACGCATTGGCAGTGTATCAACCAAAGTTCATTCACTGCTCCAAGGCATTCAGTGAATCTTTGGAACCTATTGGGGATATCTTACAACTTGCTGAACTCATTGAGATAAGGACTTTACCACTTTCTCAATTCATTGAGATAAACACATTGGCAGAATTTCAGCCAAATTGCATTCACTACTCGAAGGTATTCAGAGAAACCTTGGATCCTATTGCGGATTTCTTCCAACTTGCTGAAGTCATCGAGATAAGAACTTTACCATTAACTCATTTCATTGAGCTACACACACTGGCAAAATATCAGCCAAATGGCATTCACTGCTCCAAGGTATTGCGAGAAACTTTGGAAGCTATTGTGGATTTCTTCCAATTTGCTGGACTGAATGAGATAAAAACTTGACCACTTTCTCATTTCATTGTGATACACAAACTGTGGGAGTATCAACCAAATGTAATTCACTACTCGCAGGCATTCAGTGAATCTTTGGCAACTATTGGGGATTTCTTTCAACTTGCTGAACTCATAGAGATAAGGACTTTACCACTTTCTCATTGCATTGAGATAAACACATTGGCAGAATATCAGCCCAATGGCATACGCTGCTGGAAGGAATTCAGAGAATATTTGGAACTTTACCACTATCTGATTTCATTGAGATACACACACTGGCAGAATATCAGACAAATGACATTCACTGCTCGAAGGTATTCAGAGAAACTTTGGAACCGATTGTGGATTTCTTGCAACTTGCTGAACTCGTGGAGACAAAGACTTTCTCATTTCATTGAGATACACGCATTGGCAGAGCCACTTTCTCATTTCATTGAGATACACGCATTGGCAGTGTATCAACCAAAGTTCATTCACTGCTCCAAGGCATTCAGTGAATCTTTGGAACCTATTGGGGATATCTTACAACTTGCTGAGCTCATTGAGATAAGGACTTTACCACTTGCTCAATTCATTGAGATAAACACATTGGCAGAATTTCAGCCAAATTGCATTCACTGCTCGAAGGATTTCAGAGAAACCTTGGAACCTATTGTGGATTTCCCCCAACTTGCTGATCTCATCGAGATAAGCACTATACAACTTTCTCATTTCATTGAGATACACGCATTGGCAGAATATTAGCCAAATTGCATTCACTACTCGAAGGTATTCAGAGAAACTATGGAACCTACTGCGGATTTCTTCCAACTTGCTGAAGTCATCGAGATAAGAACTTTACCATTAACTCATTTCATTGAGCTACACACACTGGCAAAATATCAGCCAAATTGTATTCACTGCTCCAAGGTATTGCGAGAAACTTTGGAAGCTATTGTGGATTTCTTCCAATTTGCTGGACTGAATGAGATAAACACTTGACCACTTTCTGATTTCATTGCGATACACATACTGTGGGAGTATCAACCAAATGTAATTCACTACTCGCAGGCATTCAGTGAATCTTTGGCACCTAGTTGATTTCTTTCAACTTGCTGAACTCATAGAGATAAGGACTTTACCACTTTCTCATTGCATTGAGATAAACACATTGGCAGATTATCAGCCCAATTGCATACGCTGCTGGACGGAATTCAGAGAATATTTGGAACTTTACCACTATCTGATTTCATTGAGATACAGACACTGGCAGAATATCAGACAAATGACATTCACTGCTCGAAGGTATTCAGAGAAACTTTGGAACCGATTGTTGATTTCTTGCAACTTGCTGAACTCGTGGAGACAAAGACTTTACTACTTTCTCATTTCATTGAGATACACGCATTGGCAGAGTATCAACCAAAGTTCATTCACTGCTCCAAGGCATTCAGTGAATCTTTGGAACCTATTGGGGATATCTTACAACTTGTTGAACTCATCGAGATAAGCACTATACAACGTTCTCACTGCATTGAGATACACGTATTGGCAGAGTATCAGCGAATTTGCATTCACTACTCGAAGGTATTCAGAGAAAGTTTGGAACCTATTGCGAATTTCTTCCAACTTGCTGAAGTGATCGAGATAAGAACTTGACCATTATCTCACTTCATTGAGATACACACACTGGCAGAATATCAAACAAATGGCATTCAGTGATCGAAGGTTTTCAGAGAAACTTTGGAACCGATTGTGGATTTCTTGCAACTTGCTGAACTCGTGGAGACAAAGACATTACTACTTTCTCATTTCATTGAGATACACGCATTGGCAGAGTATCAGCCAAAGTTCATTCACTGCTCCAAGGCATTCAGTGAATCTTTGGAACCTATTGGGGATATCTTACAACCTGTTGAACTCATTGAGATAAGGAGTTTACCACTTTCTCAATTCATTGAGATAAACACATTGGCAGAATTTCAGCCAAATTGCTCGAAGGAATTCAGAGAAACCTTAGAACATATTGTGGATTTCCCCCAACTTGCTGAACTCACCGAGACAAACACTTTGCGACCTTCTCATTCCATTGAGATACACACATGGGCAGAATAACAGGCAAATGGTATTCACTGCTCGATGGTATTCAGAGACATTTTGGAACATTTTGTGGATTTCCTCCAACTTGCTGATCTCATCGAGATAAGCACTATACAACTTTCTCACTGCATTGAGATACACGCATTGGCAGAATATCAGCCAATTTGCATTCACTACTCGAAGGTATTCAGAGAAACTTTGGAACCTATTGCGAATTTCTTCCAACTTGCTGAAGTGATCGAGATAAGATCTTGACCATTATCTCACTTCATTGAGATACACACACTGGCAGAATATCAAACAAATGGCATTCAGTGTTCGAAGGTTTTCAGAGAGACTTTGGAACCGATTGTTGATTTCTTGCAACTTGCTGAACTCGTGGAGACAAAGACTTTACCACTTTCTCATTTCATTCAGATACACGCATTGGCAGTGTATCAACCAAAGTTCAGACAAATGACATTCACTGCTCGAAGGTATTCAGAGAAACTTTGGAACCGATTGTGGATTTCTTGCAACTTGCTGAACTCGTGGAGTCAAAGACTTTCTCATTTCATTGAGATACACGCATTGGCAGAGTATCAACCAAAGTTCATTCACTGCTCCAAGGCATTCAGTGAATCTTTGGAACCTATTGGGGATATCTTACAACTTGTTGAACTCATTGAGATAAGGACTTTACCACTTTCTCAATTCATTGAGATAAACACATTGGCAGAATTTCAGCCAAATTGCTCGAAGGAATTCAGAGAAACCTTAGAACCTATTGTGGATTTCCCCCAACTTGCTGAACTCACCGAGACAAACACTTTGCGACCTTCTCATTCCATTGAGATACACACATGGGCAGAATAACAGGCAAATGGCATTCACTGCTCGATGGTATTCAGAGACATTTTGGAACATTTTCTGAATTTCCTCCAACTTGCTGATCTCATCGAGATAAGCACGATACAACTTTCTCACTGCATTGAGATACACGCATTGGCAGAATATCAGCCAATTTGCATTCACTACTCGAAGGTATTCAGAGAAACTTTGGAACCTATTGCGAATTTCTTCCAACTTGCTGAAGTGATCGAGATAAGAACTTGACCATTATCTCACTTCATTGAGATACACACACTGGCAGAATATCAAACAAATGGCATTCAGTGTTCGAAGGTTTTCAGAGAAACTTTGGAACCGATTGTGGATTTCTTGCAACTTGCTGAACTCGTGGAGACAAAGACTTTACCACTTTCTCATTTCATTGAGATACACGCATTGGCAGTGTATCAACCAAAGTTCATTCACTGCTCCAAGGCATTCAGTGAATCTTCGGAACCTATTGGGGATATCTTACAACTTGCTGAACTCATTGAGATAAGGACTTTACCACTTTCTCAATTCATTGAGATAAACACATTGGCAGAATTTCAGCCAAATTGCATTCACTACTCGAAGGTATTCAGAGAAACTATGGAACCTATTGCGGATTTCTTCCAACTTGCTGAAGTCTTCGAGATAAGAACTTTACCATTAACTCATTTCATTGAGCTACACACACTGGCAAAATATCAGCCAAATGGCATTCACTGCTCCAAGGTATTGCGAGAAACTTTGGAAGCTATTGTGGATTTCTTCCAATTTGCTGGACTGAATGAGATAAAAACTTGACCACTTTCTCATTTCATTGTGATACACATACTGTGGGAGTATCAACCAAATGTAATTCACTACTCGCAGGCATTCAGTGAATCTTTGGCACCTAGTTGATTTCTTTCAACTTGCTGAACTCATAGAGATAAGGACTTTACCACTTTCTCATTGCATTGAGATAAACACATTGGCAGAATATCAGCCCAATGGCATACGCTGCTGGAAGGAATTCAGAGAATATTTGGAACTTTACCACTATCTGATTTCATTGAGATACACATACTGGCAGAATATCAGACAAATGACATTCACTGCTCGAAGGTATTCAGAGAAACTTTGGAACCGATTGTGGATTTCTTGCAACTTGCTGAACTCGTGGAGACAAAGACATTACTACTTTCTCATTTCATTGAGATACACGCATTGGCAGAGTATCAACCAAAGTTCATTCACTGCTCCAAGGCATTCAGTGAATCTTTGGAACCTATTGGGGATATCTTACAACTTGTTGAAGTCATTGAGATAAGGACTTTACCACTTTCTCAATTCATTGAGATAAACACATTGGCAGAATTTCAGCCAAATTGCTCGAAGGAATTCAGAGAAACCTTAGAACCTATTGTGGATTTCCCCCAACTTGCTGAACTCACCGAGACAAACACTTTGCGACCTTCTCATTCCATTGAGATACACACATGGGCAGAATAACAGCCAAATGGCATTCATTGCTCGATGGTATTCAGAGACATTTTGGAACATTTTGTGGATTTCCTCCAACTTGCTGATCTCATCGAGATAAGCACTATACAACTTTCTCACTGCATTGAGATACACGCATTGGCAGAATATCAGCCAATTTGCATTCACTACTCGAAGGTATTCAGAGAAACTTTGGAACCTATTGCGAATTTCTTCCAACTTGCTGAAGTGATCGAGATAAGAACTTGACCATTATCTCACTTCATTGAGATACACACACTGGCAGAATATCAAACAAATGGCATTCAGTGTTCGAAGGTTTTCAGAGAAACTTTGGAACCGATTGTTGATTTCTTGCAACTTGCTGAACTCGTGGAGACAAAGAATTTACCACTTTCTCATTTCATTGAGATACACGCATTGGCAGTGTATCAACCAAAGTTCATTCACTGCTCCAAGGCATTCAGTGAATCTTCGGAACCTATTGGGGGTATCTTACAACTTGCTGAACTCATTGAGATAAGGAATTTACCACTTTCTCAATTCATTGAGATAAACACATTGGCAGAATTTCAGCCAAATTGCATTCACTACTCGAAGGTATTCAGAGAAACTATGGAACCTATTGCGGATTTCTTCCAACTTGCTGAAGTCATAGAGATAAGGACTTTACCACTTTGAGATAAACACATTGGCAGAATATCAGCCCAATGGCATACGCTGCTGGAAGGAATTCAGAGAATATTTGGAACTTTACCACTATCTGATTTCATTGAGATACACACACTGGCAGAATATCAGACAAATGACATTCACTGCTCGAAGGTATTCAGAGAAACTTTGGAACCGATTGTGGATTTCTTGCAACTTGCTGAACTCGTGGAGACAAAGACTTTCTCATTTCATTGAGATACACGCATTGGCAGAGTATCAACCAAAGTTCATTCACTGCTCCAAGGCATTCAGTGAATCTTTGGAACCTATTGGGGATATCTTACAACTTGTTGAACTCATTGAGATAAGGACTTTACCACTTTCTCAATTCATTGAGATAAACACATTGGCAGAATTTCAGCCAAATTGCTCGAAGGAATTCAGAGAAACCTTAGAACCTATTGTGGATTTCCCCCAACTTGCTGAACTCACCGAGACAAACACTTTGCGACCTTCTCATTCCATTGAGATACACACATGGGCAGAATAAGAGCCAAATGGCATTCACTGCTCGATGGTATTCAGAGACATTTTGGAACATTTTGTGGATTTCCCCCAACTTGCTGATCTCATCGAGATAAGCACTATACAACTTTCTCATTTCATTGAGATACACGCATTGGCAGAATGTCAGCCAAATTGCATTCAGTACTCGAAGGTATTCAGAGAAACTATGGAACCTATTGCGGATTTCTTCCAACTTGCTGAAGTCATCGAGATAAGAACTTTACCATTAACTGATTTCATTGAGCTACACACACTGGCAAAATATCAGCCAAATGGCATTCACTGCTCCAAGGTATTGCAAGAAACTTTGGAAGCTATTGTGGATTTCTTCCAATTTGCTGGACTGAATGAGATAAACACTTGACCACTTTCTCATTTCATTGTGATACACATACTGTGGGAGTATCAACCAAATGTAATTCACTACTCGCAGGCATTCAGTGAATCTTTGGCACCTATTGGGGAATATCTTGCAACTTGCTGAACTCATAGAGAGAAGGACTTTACCACTTTCTCATTGCATTGAGATAAACACATTGGCAGAATATCAGCCCAATGGCATACGCTGCTGGAAGGAATTCAGAGAATATTTGGAACTTTACCACTATCTGATTTCATTGAGATACACACACTGGCAGAATATCAGACAAATGACATTCACTCCTCGAAGGTTTCAGAGAAACTTTGGAACCGATTGTTGATTTCTTGCAACTTGCTGAACTCGTGGAGACAAAGACTTTACTACTTTCTCATTTCATTGAGATACACGCATTGGCAGAGTATCAACCAAAGTTCATTCACTGCTCCAAGGCATTCAGTGAATCTTTGGAACCTATTGGGGATATCTTACAACTTGCTGAACTCATTGAGATAAGGACTTTACCACTTTCTCAATTCATTGAGATAAACACATTGGCAGAATTTCAGCCAAATTGCTCGAAGGAATTCAGAGAAACCTTAGAACCTATTGTGGATTTCCCCCAACTTGCTGAAGTCATCGAGATAAGAACTTTACCATTAACTCATTTCATTGAGCTACACACACTGGCAAAATATCAGCCAAATGGCATTCACTGCTCCAAGGTATTGCGAGAAACTTTGGAAGCTATTGTGGATTTCTTCCAATTTGCTGGACTGAATGAGATAAAAACTTGACCACCTTCTCATTTCATTGTGATACACAAACTGTGGGAGTATCAACCAAATGTAATTCACTACTCGCAGGCATTCAGTGAATCTTTGGCAACTATTGGGGATTTCTTTCAACTTGCTGAACTCATAGAGATAAGGACTTTACCACTTTCTCATTGCATTGAGATAAACACATTGGCAGAATATCAGCCCAATGGCATACGCTGCTGGAAGGAATTCAGAGAATATTTGGAACTTTACCACTATCTGATTTCATTGAGATACACACACTGGCAGAATATCAGACAAATGACATTCACTGCTCGAAGGTATTCAGAGAAACTTTGGAACCGATTGTGGATTTCTTGCAACTTGCTGAACTCGTGGAGACAAAGACTTTCTCATTTCATTGAGATACACGCATTGGCAGAGCCACTTTCTCATTTCATTGAGATACACGCATTGGCAGTGTATCAACCAAAGTTCATTCACTGCTCCAAGGCATTCAGTGAATCTTTGGAACCTATTGGGGATATCTTACAACTTGCTGAACTCATTGAGATAAGGACTTTACCACTTTCTCAATTCATTCAGATAAACGCATTGGCAGAATTTCAGCCAAATTGCATTCACTGCTCGAAGGATTTCAGAGAAACCTTGGAACCTATTGTGGATTTCCCCCAACTTGCTGATCTCATCGAGATAAGCACTATACAACTTTCTCATTTCATTGAGATAAACGCATTGGCAGAATATCAGCCAATTTGCATTCACTACTCGAAGGTATTCAGAGAAACTTTGGAACCTATTGCGAATTTCTTCCAACTTGCTGAAGTGATCGAGATAAGAACTTGACCATTATCTCACTTCATTGAGATACACACACTGGCAGAATATCAAACAAATGGCATTCAGTGTTCGAAGGTTTTCAGAGAAACATTGGAACCGATTGTGGATTTCTTGCAACTTGCAGAACTCGTGGAGACAAAGACTTTACCACTTTCTCATTTCATTGAGATACACGCACTGGCAGTGTATCAACCAAAGTTCATTCACTGCTCCAAGGCATTCAATGAATCTTTGGAACCTATTGGGGATATCTTACAACTTGTTGAACTCATTGAGATAAGGACTTTACCACTTTCTCAATTCATTGAGACAAACACATTAGCAGAATTTCAGCCAAATTGCATTCACTGCTCGCAGGATTTCAGAGAAACCTTGGAACCTATTTTGGATTTCCCCCAACTTGCTGATCTCATCGAGATAAGCACTATACAACTTTCTCATTTCATTGAGATACACGCATTGGCAGAATATCAGCCAAATTGCATTCACTCCTCGAAAGTATTCAGAGAAACTATGGAACCTATTGCGGATTTCTTCCAACTTGCTGAAGTCATCGAGATAAGAACTTTACCATTAACTCATTTCATTGAGCTGCACACACTGGCAAAATATCAGCCAAATGGCATTCACTGCTCCAAGGTATTGCGAGAAACTTTGGAACCGATTGTTGATTTCTTGCAAGTTGCTGAACTCGTGGAGACAAAGACTTTACCACTTTCTCATTACATTGAGATACACGCATTGGCAGTGTATCAACCAAACTTCATTCACTGCTCCAAGGCATTCAGTGAATCTTTGGAACCTATTGGGGATATCTTACAACTTGCTGAACTCATTGAGATAAGGACTTTACCACTTTCTCAATTCATTGAGATAAACACATTGGCAGAATTTCAGCCAAATTGCATTCACTACTCGAAGGTATTCAGAGAAACTATGGAACCTATTGCGGATTTCTTCCAACTTGCTGAAGTCATCGAGATAAGAACTTTACCTTTAACTCATTTCATTGAGCTACACACACTGGCAAAATATCAGCCAAATGGCATTCACTGCTCCAAGGTATTGCGAGAAACTTTGGAAGCTATTGTGGATTTCTTCCAATTTGCTGGACTGAATGAGATAAACACTTGACCACTTTCTGATTTCATTGCGATACACATACTGTGGGAGTATCAACCAAATGTAATTCACTACTCGCAGGCATTCAGTGAATCTTTGGCACCTAGTTGATTTCTTTCAACTTGCTGAACTCATAGAGATAAGGACTTTACCACTTTCTCATTGCATTGAGATAAACACATTGGCAGAACATCAGCCCAATGGCATACGCTGCTGGAAGGAATTCAGAGAATATTTGGAACTTTACCACTATCTGATTTCATTGAGATACAGACACTGGCAGAATATCAGACAAATGACATTCACTGCTCGAAGGTATTCAGAGAAACTTTGGAACCGATTGTTGATTTCTTGCAACTTGCTGAACTCGTGGAGACAAAGACTTTACTACTTTCTCATTTCATTGAGATACACGCATTGGCAGAGTATCAACCAAAGTTCATTCACTGCTCCAAGGCATTCAGTGAATCTTTGGAACCTATTGGGGATATCTTACAACTTGTTGAACTCATTGAGATAAGGACTTTACCACTTTCCAAATTCATTGAGATAAACACATTGGCAGAATTTCAGCCAAATTGCTCGAAGGAATTCAGAGAAACCTTAGAACCTATTGTGGATTTCCCCCAACTTGCTGAACTCACCGAGACAAACACTTTGCGACCTTCTCATTCCATTGAGATACACACATGGGCAGAATAACAGGCAAATGGCATTCACTGCTCGATGGTATTCAGAGACATTTTGGAACATTTTGTGGATTTCCTCCAACTTGCTGATCTCATCGAGATAAGCACTATACAACTTTCTCACTGCATTGAGATACACGCATTGGCAGAATATCAGCCAATTTGCATTCACTACTCGAAGGTATTCAGAGAAACTTTGGAACCTATTGCGAATTTCTTCCAACTTGCTGAAGTGATCGAGATAAGAACTTGACCATTATCTCACTTCATTGAGATACACACACTGGCAGAATATCAAACAAATGGCATTCAGTGTTCGAAGGTTTTCAGAGAAACTTTGGAACCGATTGTTGATTTCTTGCAACTTGCTGAACTCGTGGAGACAAAGAATTTACCACTTTCTCATTTCATTGAGATACACGCATTGGCAGTGTATCAACCAAAGTTCATTCACTGCTCCAAGGCATTCAGTGAATCTTCGGAACCTATTGGGGGTATCTTACAACTTGCTGAACTCATTGAGATAAGGAATTTACCACTTTCTCAATTCATTGAGATAAACGCATTGGCAGAATTTCAGCCAAATTGCATTCACTACTCGAAGGTATTCAGAGAAACTATGGAACCTATTGCGGATTTCTTCCAACTTGCTGAAGTCATAGAGATAAGGACTTTACCACTTTGAGATAAACACATTGGCAGAATATCAGCCCAATGGCATACGCTGCTGGAAGGAATTCAGAGAATATTTGGAACTTTACCACTATCTGATTTCATTGAGATACACACACTGGCAGAATATCAGACAAATGACATTCACTGCTCGAAGGTATTCAGAGAAACTTTGGAACCGATTGTGGATTTCTTGCAACTTGCTGAACTCGTGGAGACAAAGACTTTCTCATTTCATTGAGATACACGCATTGGCAGAGTATCAACCAAAGTTCATTCACTGCTCCAAGGCATTCAGTGAATCTTTGGAACCTATTGGGGATATCTTACAACTTGTTGAACTCATTGAGATAAGGACTTTACGACTTTCTCAGATCATTGAGATAAACACATTGGCAGAATTTCAGCCAAATTGCTCGAAGGAATTCAGAGAAACCTTACAACCTATTGTGGATTTCCCCCAACTTGCTGAACTCACCGAGACAAACACTTTGCGACCTTCTCATTCCATTGAGATACACACATGGGCAGAATAACAGCCAAATGGCATTCACTGCTCGATGGTATTCAGAGACATTTTGGAACATTTTGTGGATTTCCTCCAACTTGCTGATCTCATCGAGATAAGCACTATACAACTTTCTCACTGCATTGAGATACACGCATTGGCAGAATATCAGCCAATTTGCATTCACTACTCGAAGGTATTCAGAGAAACTTTGGAACCTATTGCGAATTTCTTCCAACTTGCTGAAGTGATCGAGATAAGAACTTGACCATTATCTCACTTCATTGAGATACACACACTGGCAGAATATCAAACAAATGGCATTCAGTGTTCGAAGGTTTTCAGAGAAACTTTGGAACCGATTGTGGATTTCTTGCAACATGCTGAACTCGTGGAGACAAAGACTTTACCACTTTCTCATTTCATTGAGATACACGCATTGGCAGTGTATCAACCAAAGTTCATTCACTGCTCCAAGGCATTCAGTGAATCTTTGGAACCTATTGGGGATTTCTTTCAACTTGCTGATCTCATCGAGATAAACACTATACAACTTTCTCATTTCATTGAGATACATGCATTGGCAGAATATTAGCCAAATTGCATTCACTACTCGAAGGTATTCAGAGAAAATATGGAACCTATTGCGGATTTCTTCCAACTTGCTGAAGTCATCGAGATAAGAACTTTACCATTAACTCATTTCATTGAGCTACACACACTGGCAAAATATCAGCCAAATGGCATTCACTGCTCCAAGGTATTGCGAGAAACTTTGGAAACTATTGTGGATTTCTTCCAATTTGCTGGACTGAATGAGATAAACACTTGACCACTTTCTCATTTCATTGTGTTACACATACTGTGGGAGTATCAACCAAATGTAATTAACTACTCGCAGGCATTCAGTGAATCTTTGGCACCTATTGGGGATTTCTTTCAACTTGCTGAACTCATAGAGATAAGGACTTTACCACTTTCTCATTGCATTGAGATAAACACATTGGCAGAATTTCAGCCAAATTGCATTCACTGCTCGCAGGATTTCAGAGAAACCTTGGAACCTATTGTGGATTTCCCCCAACTTGCTGATCTCATCGAGATAAGCGCTATGCAACTTTCTCATTTCATTGAGATACACGCATTGGCAGAATATCAGCCAAATTGCATTCACTACTCGAAGGTATTCAGAGAAACTATGGAACCTATTGCGGATTTCTTCCCACTTGCTGAAGTCATCGAGATAAGAACTTTACCATTAACTCATTTCATTGAGCTACACACACTGGCAAAATATCAACCAAATGGCATTCACTGCTCCAAGGTATTGCGAGAAACTTTGGAAGCTATTGTGGATTTCTTCCAATTTGCTGGACTGAATGAGATAAACACTTGACCACTTTCTGATTTCATTGCGATACACATACTGTGGGAGTATCAACCAAATGTAATTCACTACTCGCAGGCATTCAGTGAATCTTTGGCACCTAGTTGATTTCTTTCAACTTGCTGAACTCATAGAGATAAGGACTTTACAACTTTCTCATTGCATTGAGATAAACACATTGGCAGAACATCAGCCCAATGGCATACGCTGCTGGAAGGAATTCAGAGAATATTTGGAACTTTACCACTATCTGATTTCATTGAGATACAGACACTGGCAGAATATCAGACAAATGACATTCACTGCTCGAAGGTATTCAGAGAAACTTTGGAACCGATTGTTGATTTCTTGCAACTTGCTGAACTCGTGGAGGCAAAGACGTTACTACTTTCTCATTTCATTGAGATACACGCATTGGCAGAGTATCAACCAAAGTTCATTCACTGCTCCAAGGCATTCAGTGAATCTTTGGAACCGATTGGGGATATCTTACAACTTGTTGAACTCATTGAGATAAGGACTTTACCACTTTCTCAATTCATTGAGATAAACACATTGGCAGAATTTCAGCCAAATTGCTCGAAGGAATTCAGAGAAACCTTAGAACCTATTGTGGATTTCCCCAATCTTGCTGAACTCACCGAGACAAACACTTTGCGACCTTCTCATTCCATTGAGATACACACATGGGCAGAATAACAGGCAAATGGCATTCACTGCTCGATGGTATTCAGAGACATTTTGGAACATTTTGTCGATTTACTCCAACTTGCTGATCTCATCGAGATAAGCACTATACAACTTTCTCATTTCATTGAGATAAACGCATTGGCAGAATATCAGCCAATTTGCATTCACTACTCGAAGGTATTCAGAGAAACTTTGGAACCTATTGCGAATTTCTTCCAACTTGCTGAAGTGATCGAGATAAGAACTTGACCATTATCTCACTTCATTGAGATACACACACTGGCAGAATATCAAACAAATGGCATTCAGTGTTCGAAGGTTTTCAGAGAAACATTGGAACCGATTGTGGATTTCTTGCAACTTGCAGAACTCGTGGAGACAAAGACTTTACCACTTTCTCATTTCATTGAGATACACGCACTGGCAGTGTATCAACCAAAGTTCATTCACTGCTCCAAGGCATTCAATGAATCTTTGGAACCTATTGGGGATATCTTACAACTTGTTGAACTCATTGAGATAAGGACTTTACCACTTTCTCAATTCATTGAGACAAACACATTAGCAGAATTTCAGCCAAATTGCATTCACTGCTCGCAGGATTTCAGAGAAACCTTGGAACCTATTTTGGATTTCCCCCAACTTGCTGATCTCATCGAGATAAGCACTATACAACTTTCTCATTTCATTGAGATACACGCATTGGCAGAATATCAGCCAAATTGCATTCACTCCTCGAAAGTATTCAGAGAAACTATGGAACCTATTGCGGATTTCTTCCAACTTGCTGAAGTCATCGAGATAAGAACTTTACCATTAACTCATTTCATTGAGCTACACACACTGGCAAAATATCAGCCAAATGGCATTCACTGCTCCAAGGTATTGCGAGAAACTTTGGAACCGATTGTTGATTTCTTGCAAGTTGCTGAACTCGTGGAGACAAAGACTTTACCACTTTCTCATTACATTGAGATACACGCATTGGCAGTGTATCAACCAAAGTTCATTCACTGCTCCAAGGCATTCAGTGAATCTTTGGAACCTATTGGGGATATCTTACAACTTGCTGAACTCATTGAGATAAGGACTTTACCACTTTCTCAATTCATTGAGATAAACACATTGGCAGAATTTCAGCCAAATTGCATTCACTACTCGAAGGTATTCAGAGAAACTATGGAACCTATTGCGGATTTCTTCCAACTTGCTGAAGTGATCGAGATAAGAACTTGACCATTATCTCACTTCATTGAGATACACACACTGGCAGAATATCAAACAAATGGCATTCAGTGTTCGAAGGTTTTCAGAGAAACTTTGGAACCGATTGTGGATTTCTTGCAACATGCTGAACTCGTGGAGACAAAGACTTTACCACTTTCTCATTTCATTGAGATACACGCATTGGCAGTGTATCAACCAAAGTTCATTCACTGCTCCAAGGCATTCAGTGAATCTTTGGAACCTATTGGGGATTTCTTTCAACTTGCTGATCTCATCGAGATAAACACTATACAACTTTCTCATTTCATTGAGATACATGCATTGGCAGAATATTAGCCAAATTGCATTCACTACTCGAAGGTATTCAGAGAAAATATGGAACCTATTGCGGATTTCTTCCAACTTGCTGAAGTCATCGAGATAAGAACTTTACCATTAACTCATTTCATTGAGCTACACACACTGGCAAAATATCAGCCAAATGGCATTCACTGCTCCAAGGTATTGCGAGAAACTTTGGAAACTATTGTGGATTTCTTCCAATTTGCTGGACTGAATGAGATAAACACTTGACCACTTTCGCATTTCATTGTGTTACACATACTGTGGGAGTATCAACCAAATGTAATTAACTACTCGCAGGCATTCAGTGAATCTTTGGCACCTATTGGGGATTTCTTTCAACTTGCTGAACTCATAGAGATAAGGACTTTACCACTTTCTCATTGCATTGAGATAAACACATTGGCAGAATTTCAGCCAAATTGCATTCACTGCTCGCAGGATTTCAGAGAAACCTTGGAACCTATTGTGGATTTCCCCCAACTTGCTGATCTCATCGAGATAAGCGCTATGCAACTTTCTCATTTCATTGAGATACACGCATTGGCAGAATATCAGCCAAATTGCATTCACTACTCGAAGGTATTCAGAGAAACTATGGAACCTATTGCGGATTTCTTCCCACTTGCTGAAGTCATCGAGATAAGAACTTTACCATTAACTCATTTCATTGAGCTACACACACTGGCAAAATATCAGCCAAATGGCATTCACTGCTCCAAGGTATTGCGAGAAACTTTGGAAGCTATTGTGGATTTCTTCCAATTTGCTGGACTGAATGAGATAAACACTTGACCACTTTCTGATTTCATTGCGATACACATACTGTGGGAGTATCAACCAAATGTAATTCACTACTCGCAGGCATTCAGTGAATCTTTGGCACCTAGTTGATTTCTTTCAACTTGCTGAACTCATAGAGATAAGGACTTTACAACTTTCTCATTGCATTGAGATAAACACATTGGCAGAACATCAGCCCAATGGCATACGCTGCTGGAAGGAATTCAGAGAATATTTGGAACTTTACCACTATCTGATTTCATTGAGATACAGACACTGGCAGAATATCAGACAAATGACATTCACTGCTCGAAGGTATTCAGAGAAACTTTGGAACCGATTGTTGATTTCTTGCAACTTGCTGAACTCGTGGAGGCAAAGACTTTACTACTTTCTCATTTCATTGAGATACAAGCATTGGCAGAGTATCAACCAAAGTTCATTCACTGCTCCAAGGCATTCAGTGAATCTTTGGAACCGATTGGGGATATCTTACAACTTGTTGAACTCATTGAGATAAGGACTTTACCACTTTCTCAATTCATTGAGATAAACACATTGGCAGAATTTCAGCCAAATTGCTCGAAGGAATTCAGAGAAACCTTAGAACCTATTGTGGATTTCCCCAATCTTGCTGAACTCACCGAGACAAACACTTTGCGACCTTCTCATTCCATTGAGATACACACATGGGCAGAATAACAGGCAAATGGCATTCACTGCTCGATGGTATTCAGAGACATTTTGGAACATTTTGTCGATTTACTCCAACTTGCTGATCTCATCGAGATAAGCACTATACAACTTTCTCATTTCATTGAGATAAACGCATTGGCAGAATATCAGCCAATTTGCATTCACTACTCGAAGGTATTCAGAGAAACTTTGGAACCTATTGCGAATTTCTTCCAACTTGCTGAAGTGATCGAGATAAGAACTTGACCATTATCTCACTTCATTGAGATACACACACTGGCAGAATATCAAACAAATGGCATTCAGTGTTCGAAGGTTTTCAGAGAAACATTGGAACCGATTGTGGATTTCTTGCAACTTGCAGAACTCGTGGAGACAAAGACTTTACCACTTTCTCATTTCATTGAGATACACGCACTGGCAGTGTATCAACCAAAGTTCATTCACTGCTCCAAGGCATTCAATGAATCTTTGGAACCTATTGGGGATATCTTACAACTTGTTGAACTCATTGAGATAAGGACTTTACCACTTTCTCAATTCATTGAGACAAACACATTAGCAGAATTTCAGCCAAATTGCATTGACTGCTCGCAGGATTTCAGAGAAACCTTGGAACCTATTTTGGATTTCCCCCAACTTGCTGATCTCATCGAGATAAGCACTATACAACTTTCTCATTTCATTGAGATACACGCATTGGCAGAATATCAGCCAAATTGCATTCACTCCTCGAAAGTATTCAGAGAAACTATGGAACCTATTGCGGATTTCTTCCAACTTGCTGAAGTCATCGAGATAAGAACTTTACCATTAACTCATTTCATTGAGCTACACACACTGGCAAAATATCAGCCAAATGGCATTCACTGCTCCAAGGTATTGCGAGAAACTTTGGAACCGATTGTTGATTTCTTGCAAGTTGCTGAACTCGTGGAGACAAAGACTTTACCACTTTCTCATTACATTGAGATACACGCATTGGCAGTGTATCAACCAAAGTTCATTCACTGCTCCAAGGCATTCAGTGAATCTTTGGAACCTATTGGGGATATCTTACAACTTGCTGAACTCATTGAGATAAGGACTTTACCACTTTCTCAATTCATTGAGATAAACACATTGGCAGAATTTCAGCCAAATTGCATTCACTACTCGAAGGTATTCAGAGAAACTATGGAACCTATTGCGGATTTCTTCCAACTTGCTGAAGTCATCGAGATAAGAACTTTACCATTAACTCATTTCATTGAGGCACACACACTGGCAAAATATCAGCCAAATGGCATTCACTGCTCCAAGGTATTGCGAGAAACTTTGGAAGCTATTGTGGATTTCTTCCAATTTGCTGGACTGAATGAGATAAAAACTTGACCACTTTCTCATTTCATTGTGGTACACATACTGTGGGAGTATCAACCAAATGTAATTCACTACTCGCAGGCATTCAGTGAATCTTTGGCAACTATTGGGGATTTCTTTCAACTTGCTGAACTCATAGAGATAAGGACATTACCACTTTCTCATTGCATTGAGATAAACACATTGGCAGAATATCAGCCCAATGGCATACGCTGCTGGAAGGAATTCAGAGAATATTTGGAACTTTACCACTACCTGATTTCATTGAGATACACACACTGGCAGAATATCAGACAAATGACATTTACTGCTCGAAGGTATTCAGAGAAACTTTGGAACCGATTGTGGATTTCTTGCAACTTGCTGATCTCGTGGAGACAAAGACTTTCTCATTTCATTGAGATACACGCATTGGCAGAGTATCAACCAAAGTTCATTCACTGCTCCAAGGCATTCAGTGAATCTTTGGAACCTACTGGGGATATCTTACAACTTGTTGAACTCATTGAGATAAGGACTTTACCACTTTCTCAATTCATTGAGATAAACACATGGGCAGAATAACAGCCAAATGGCATTCACTGCTCGATGGTATTCAGAGACATTTTGGAACATTTTGTGGATTTCCTCCAACTTGCTGATCTCATCGAGATAAGCACTATACAACTTTCTCATTTCATTGAGATACACGCATTGGCAGAATATCAGCCAAATTGCATTCACTCCTCGAAGGTATTCAGAGAAACTATGGAACCTATTGCGGACTTCTTCCAACTTGCTGAAGTCATCGAGATAAGAACTTTACCATTAACTCATTTAATTGAGCTACACACACTGGCAAAATATCAGCCAAATGGCATTCACTGCTCCAAGGTATTGCGAGAAACTTTGGAAGCTATTGTGGATTTCTTCCAATTTGCTGGACTGAATGAGATAAACACTTGACCACTTTCTCATTTCATTGCGATACACATACTGTGAGAGTATCAACCAAATGTAATTCACTACTCGCAGGCATTCAGTGAATCTTTGGCACCTAGTTGATTTCTTTCAACTTGCTGAACTCATAGAGATAAGGACTTTACCACTTTCTCATTGCATTGAGATAAACACATTGGCAGAATATCAGCCCAATGGCATACGCTGCTGGAAGGAATTCAGAGAATATTTGGAACTTTACCACTATCTGATTTCATTGAGATACACACACTGGCAGAATATCAGACAAATGACATTCACTGCTCGAAGGTATTCAGAGAAACTTTGGAACCGATTGTGGATTTCTTGCAACTTGCTGAACTCGTGGAGACAAAGACTTTCTCATTTCATTGAGATACACGCATTGGCAGAGTATCAACCAAAGTTCATTCACTGCTCCAAGGCATTCAGTGAATCTTTGGAACCTATTGGGGATATCTTACAACTTGTTGAACTCATTGAGATAAGGACTTTACCACTTTCTCAATTCATTGAGACAAACACATTGGCAGAATTTCAGCCAAATTGCTCGAAGGAATTCAGAGAAACCTTAGAACCTATTGTGGATTTCCCCCAACTTGCTGAACTCACCGAGACAAACACTTTGCGACCTTCTCATTCCATTGAGATACACACATGGGCAGAATAACAGCCAAATGGCATTCACTGCTCGATGGTATTCAGAGAAACCTTGGAACCTATTGTAGATTTCCCCCAACTTGCTGATCTCATCGAGATAAGCACTATACAACTTTCTCATTTCATTGAGATACACGCATTGGCAGAATATCACCCAATTTGCATTCACTACTCGAAGGTATTCAGAGAAATTTTGGAACCTATTGCGAATTTCTTCCAACTTGCTGAAGTGATCGAGATAAGAACTTGACCATTATCTCACTTCATTGAGATACACACACTGGCAGAATATCAAACAAATGGCATTCAGTGTTCGAAGGTTTTCAGAGAAACTTTGGAACCGATTGTGGATTTCTTGCAACTTGCTGAACTCGTGGAGACAAAGACTTTACCACTTTCTCATTTCATTGAGATACACGCATTGGCAGTGTATCAACCAAAGTTCATTCACTGCTCCAAGGCATTCAGTGAATCTTTGGAACCTTTTGGGGATATCTTACAACTTGCTGAACTCATTGAGATAAGGACTTTACCACTTTCTCAATTCATTGAGATACACACACTGGCAAAATATCAGCCAAATGGCATTCACTGCTCCAAGGTATTGCGAGAAACTATGGAACCTATTGCGGATTTCTTCCAACTTGCTGAAGTCATCGAGATAAGAACTTTACCATTAACTCATTGCATTGAGCCACACACACTGGCAAAATATCAGCCAAATGGCATTCACTGCTCCAAGGTATTGCGAGAAACTTTGGAAGCTATTGTGGATTTCTTCCAATTTGCTGGACTGAATGAGATAAAAACTTGACCACTTTCTCATTTCATTGTGATACACATACTGTGGGAGTATCAACCAAATGTAATTCACTGCTCGCAGGCATTCAGTGAATCTTTGGCAACTATTGGGGATTTCTTTCAACTTGCTGAACTCATAGAGATAAGGACTTTACCACTTTCTCATTGCATTGAGATAAACACATTGGCAGAAAATCAGCCCAATGGCATACGCTGCTGGAAGGAATTCAGAGAATATTTGGAACTTTACCACTATCTGATTTCATTGAGATACACACACTGGCAGAATATCAGACAAATGACATTCACTGGTCAAAGGTATTCAGAGAAACTTTGGAACCGATTCTGGATTTCTTGCAACTTGCTGAACTCGTGGAGACAAAGACTTTCTCATTTCATTGAGATACACGCATTGGCAGAGTATCAACCAAAGTTCATTCACTGCTCCAAGGCATTCAGTGAATCTTTGGAACCTACTGGGGATATCTTACAACTTGTTGAACTCATTGAGATAAGGACTTTACCACTTTCTCAATTCATTGAGATAAACACATTGGCAGAATTTCAGCCAAATTGCTCGAAGGAATTCAGAGAAACCTTGGAACCTATTGTGGATTTCACCCAACTTGCTGATCTCATCGAGATAAGCGCTATGCAACTTTCTCATTTCATTGAGATACACGCATAGGCAGAATATCAGCCAAATTGCATTCACTACTCGAAGGTATTCAGAGAAACTATGGAACCTATTGCGGATTTCTTCCAACTTGCTGAAGTCATCGAGATAAGAACTTTACCTTTAACTCATTTCATTGAGCTACACACACTGGCAAAATATCAGCCAAATGGCATTCACTGCTCCAAGGTATTGCGAGAAACTTTGGAAGCTATTGTGGATTTCTTCCAATTTGCTGGACTGAATGAGATAAACACTTGACCACTTTCTGATTTCATTGCGATACACATACTGTGGGAGTATCAACCAAATGTAATTCACTACTCGCAGGCATTCAGTGAATCTTTGGCACCTAGTTGATTTCTTTCAACTTGCTGAACTCATAGAGATAAGGACTTTACCACTTTCTCATTGCATTGAGATAAACACATTGGCAGAACATCAGCCCAATGGCATACGCTGCTGGAAGGAATTCAGAGAATATTTGGAACTTTACCACTATCTGATTTCATTGAGATACAGACACTGGCAGAATATCAGACAAATGACATTCACTGCTCGAAGGTATTCAGAGAAACTTTGGAACCGATTGTTGATTTCTTGCAACTTGCTGAACTCGTGGAGACAAAGACTTTACTACTTTCTCATTTCATTGAGATACACGCATTGGCAGAGTATCAACCAAAGTTCATTCACTGCTCCAAGGCATTCAGTGAATCTTTGGAACCTATTGGGGATATCTTACAACTTGTTGAACTCATTGAGATAAGGACTTTACCACTTTCTCAATTCATTGAGATAAACACATTGGCAGAATGTCAGCCAAATTGCTCGAAGGAATTCAGAGAAACCTTAGAACCTATTGTGGATTTCCCCCAACTTGCTGAACTCACCGAGACAAACACTTTGCGACCTTCTCATTCCATTGAGATACACACATGGGCAGAATAACAGGCAAATGGCATTCACTGCTCGATGGTATTCAGGAACATTTGGAACATTGGAACATTTTGTCGATTTACTCCAACTTGCTGATCTCATCGAGATAAGCACTATACAACTTTCTCACTGCATTGAGATACACGCATTGGCAGAATATCAGCCAATTTGCATTCACTACTCGAAGGTATTCAGAGAAACTTTGGAACCTATTGCGAATTTCTTCCAACTTGCTGAAGTGATCGAGATAAGAACTTGACCATTATCTCACTTCATTGAGATACACACACTGGCAGAATATCAAACAAATGGCATTCAGTGTTCGAAGGTTTTCAGAGAAACTTTGGAACCGATTGTTGATTTCTTGCAACTTGCTGAACTCGTGGAGACAAAGAATTTACCACTTTCTCATTTCATTGAGATACACGCATTGGCAGTGTATCAACCAAAGTTCATTCACTGCTCCAAGGCATTCAGTCAATCTTCGGAACCTATTGGGGGTATCTTACAACTTGCTGAACTCATTGAGATAAGGAATTTACCACTTTCTCAATTCATTGAGATAAACACATTGGCAGAATTTCAGCCAAATTGCATTCACTACTCGAAGGTATTCAGAGAAACTATGGAACCTATTGCGGATTTCTTCCAACTTGCTGAAGTCATAGAGATAAGGACATTACCACTTTGAGATAAACACATTGGCAGAATATCAGCCCAATGGCATACGCTGCTGGAAGGAATTCAGAGAATATTTGGAACTTTACCACTATCTGATTTCATTGAGATACACACACTGGCAGAATATCAGACAAATGACATTCACTGCTCGAAGGTATTCAGAGAAACTTTGGAACCGATTGTGGATTTCTTGCAACTTGCTGAACTCGTGGAGACAAAGACTTTCTCATTTCATTGAGATACACGCATTGGCAGAGTATCAACCAAAGTTCATTCACTGCTCCAAGGCATTCAGTGAATCTTTGGAACCTATTGGGGATATCTTACAACTTGTTGAGATAACGACTTTACCACTTTCTCAATTCATTGAGATAAACACATTGGCAGAATTTCAGCCAAATTGCTCGAAGGAATTCAGAGAAACCTTAGAACCTATTGTGGATTTCCCCCAACTTGCTGAACTCACCGAGACAAACATTTTGCGACCTTCTCATTCCATTGAGATACACACATGGGCAGAATAACAGCCAAATGGCATTCACTGCTCGATGGTATTCAGAGACATTTTGGAACATTTTGTGGATTTCCTCCCACTTGCTGATCTCATCGAGATAAGCACTATACAACTTTCTCACTGCATTGAGATACACGCACTGGCACAATATCAGCCAATTTGCATTCACTACTCGAAGGTATTCAGAGAAACTTTGGAACCTATTGCGAATTTCTTCCAACTTGCTGAAGTCATCGAGATAAAAACTTGACCATTATCTCACTTCATTGAGATACACACACTGGCAGAATATCAAACAAATGGCATTCAGTGTTGGAAGGTTTTCAGAGAAACTTTGGAACCGATTGTTGATTTCTTGCAACTTGCTGAACTCGTGGAGACAAAGACTTTACCACTTTCTCATTTCATTGAGATACACGCATTGGCAGTGTATCAACCAAAGTTCATTCACTGCTCCAAGGCATTCAATGAATCTTTGGAACCTATTGGGGATATCTTACAACTTGCTGAACTCATAGAGATAAGGACTTTACCACTTTCTCATTGCATTGAGATAAACACATTGGCAGAATTTCAGCCAAATTGCATTCACTGCTCGCAGGATTTCAGAGAAACCTTGGAACCTATTGTGGATTTCCCCCAACTTGTTGATCTCATCGAGATAAGCACTATACAACTTTCTCATTTCATTGAGATACACGCATTGGCAGAATATCAGCCAAATTGCATTCACTCCTCGAAGGTATTCAGAGAAACTATGGAACCTATTGCGGATTTCTTCCAACTTGCTGAAGTCATCGAGATAAGAACTTTACCATTAACTCATTTCATTGAGCTACACACACTGGCAAAATATCAGCCAAATGGCATTCACTGCTCCAAGGTATTGCGAGAAACTTTGGAAGCTATTGTGGATTTCTTCCAATTTGCTGGACTGAATGAGATAAACACTTGACCACTTTCTGATTTCATTGCGATACACATACTGTGGGAGTATCAACCAAATGTAATTCATTACTCGCAGGCATTCAGTGAATCTTTGGCACCTAGTTGATTTCTTTCAACTTGCTGAACTCATAGAGATAAGGACTTTACCACTTTCTCATTGCATTGAGATAAAGACATTGGCAGAATATCAGCCCAATGGCATACGCTGCTGGAAGGAATTCAGAGAACATTTGGAACTTTACCACTATCTGATTTCATTGAGATACACACACTGGCAGAATATCAGACAAATGACATTCACTGCTCGAAGGTATTCAGAGAAACGTTGGAACCGATTGTGGATTTCTTGCAACTTGCTGAACTCGTGGAGACAAAGACATTACTACTTTCTCATTTCATTGACATACACGCATTGGCAGAGTATCAACCAAAGTTCATTCACTGCTCCAAGGCATTCAATGAATCTTTGGAACCTATTGGGGATATCTTACAACTTGCTGAACTCATAGAGATAAGGACTTTACCACTTTCTCATTGCATTGAGATAAACACATTGGCAGAATATCAGCCCAATGGCATACGCTGCTGGAAGGAATTCAGAGAATATTTGGAACTTTACCACTACCTGATTTCATTGAGATACACACACTGGCAGAATATCAGACAAATGACATTTACTGCTCGAAGGTATTCAGAGAAACTTTGGAACCGATTGTGGATTTCTTGCAACTTGCTGATCTCGTGGAGACAAAGACTTTCTCATTTCATTGAGATACACGCATTGGCAGAGTATCAACCAAAGTTCATTCACTGCTCCAAGGCATTCAGTGAATCTTTGGAACCTACTGGGGATATCTTACAACTTGTTGAACTCATTGAGATAAGGACTTTACCACTTTCTCAATTCATTGAGATAAACACATGGGCAGAATAACAGCCAAATGGCATTCACTGCTCGATGGTATTCAGAGACATTTTGGAACATTTTGTGGATTTCCTCCAACTTGCTGATCTCATCGAGATAAGCACTATACAACTTTCTCATTTCATTGAGATACACGCATTGGCAGAATATCAGCCAAATTGCATTCACTCCTCGAAGGTATTCAGAGAAACTATGGAACCTATTGCGGACTTCTTCCAACTTGCTGAAGTCATCGAGATAAGAACTTTACCATTAACTCATTTAATTGAGCTACACACACTGGCAAAATATCAGCCAAATGGCATTCACTGCTCCAAGGTATTGCGAGAAACTTTGGAAGCTATTGTGGATTTCTTCCAATTTGCTGGACTGAATGAGATAAACACTTGACCACTTTCTCATTTCATTGCGATACACATACTGTGAGAGTATCAACCAAATGTAATTCACTACTCGCAGGCATTCAGTGAATCTTTGGCACCTAGTTGATTTCTTTCAACTTGCTGAACTCATAGAGATAAGGACTTTACCACTTTCTCATTGCATTGAGATAAACACATTGGCAGAATATCAGCCCAATGGCATACGCTGCTGGAAGGAATTCAGAGAATATTTGGAACTTTACCACTATCTGATTTCATTGAGATACACACACTGGCAGAATATCAGACAAATGACATTCACTGCTCGAAGGTATTCAGAGAAACTTTGGAACCGATTGTGGATTTCTTGCAACTTGCTGAACTCGTGGAGACAAAGACTTTCTCATTTCATTGAGATACACGCATTGGCAGAGTATCAACCAAAGTTCATTCACTGCTCCAAGGCATTCAGTGAATCTTTGGAACCTATTGGGGATATCTTACAACTTGTTGAACTCATTGAGATAAGGACTTTACCACTTTCTCAATTCATTGAGACAAACACATTGGCAGAATTTCAGCCAAATTGCTCGAAGGAATTCAGAGAAACCTTAGAACCTATTGTGGATTTCCCCCAACTTGCTGAACTCACCGAGACAAACACTTTGCGACCTTCTCATTCCATTGAGATACACACATGGGCAGAATAACAGCCAAATGGCATTCACTGCTCGATGGTATTCAGACAAACCTTGGAACCTATTGTAGATTTCCCCCAACTTGCTGATCTCATCGAGATAAGCACTATACAACTTTCTCATTTCATTGAGATACACGCATTGGCAGAATATCACCCAATTTGCATTCACTACTCGAAGGTATTCAGAGAAATTTTGGAACCTATTGCGAATTTCTTCCAACTTGCTGAAGTGATCGAGATAAGAACTTGACCATTATCTCACTTCATTGAGATACACACACTGGCAGAATATCAAACAAATGGCATTCAGTGTTCGAAGGTTTTCAGAGAAACTTTGGAACCGATTGTGGATTTCTTGCAACTTGCTGAACTCGTGGAGACAAAGACTTTACCACTTTCTCATTTCATTGAGATACACGCATTGGCAGTGTATCAACCAAAGTTCATTCACTGCTCCAAGGCATTCAGTGAATCTTTGGAACCTTTTGGGGATATCTTACAACTTGCTGAACTCATTGAGATAAGGACTTTACACTTTCTCAATTCATTGAGATACACACACTGGCAAAATATCAGCCAAATGGCATTCACTGCTCCAAGGTATTGCGAGAAACTATGGAACCTATTGCGGATTTCTTCCAACTTGCTGAAGTCATCGAGATAAGAACTTTACCATTAACTCATTGCATTGAGCCACACACACTGGCAAAATATCAGCCAAATGGCATTCACTGCTCCAAGGTATTGCGAGAAACTTTGGAAGCTATTGTGGATTTCTTCCAATTTGCTGGACTGAATGAGATAAAAACTTGACCACTTTCTCATTTCATTGTGATACACATACTGTGGGAGTATCAACCAAATGTAATTCACTGCTCGCAGGCATTCAGTGAATCTTTGGCAACTATTGGGGATTTCTTTCAACTTGCTGAACTCATAGAGATAAGGACTTTACCACTTTCTCATTGCATTGAGATAAACACATTGGCAGAAAATCAGCCCAATGGCATACGCTGCTGGAAGGAATTCAGAGAATATTTGGAACTTTACCACTATCTGATTTCATTGAGATACACACACTGGCAGAATATCAGACAAATGACATTCACTGGTCAAAGGTATTCAGAGAAACTTTGGAACCGATTCTGGATTTCTTGCAACTTGCTGAACTCGTGGAGACAAAGACTTTCTCATTTCATTGAGATACACGCATTGGCAGAGTATCAACCAAAGTTCATTCACTGCTCCAAGGCATTCAGTGAATCTTTGGAACCTACTGGGGATATCTTACAACTTGTTGAACTCATTGAGATAAGGACTTTACCACTTTCTCAATTCATTGAGATAAACACATTGGCAGAATTTCAGCCAAATTGCTCGAAGGAATTCAGAGAAACCTTGGAACCTATTGTGGATTTCACCCAACTTGCTGATCTCATCGAGATAAGCGCTATGCAACTTTCTCATTTCATTGAGATACACGCATAGGCAGAATATCAGCCAAATTGCATTCACTACTCGAAGGTATTCAGAGAAACTATGGAACCTATTGCGGATTTCTTCCAACTTGCTGAAGTCATCGAGATAAGAACTTTACCTTTAACTCATTTCATTGAGCTACACACACTGGCAAAATATCAGCCAAATGGCATTCACTGCTCCAAGGTATTGCGAGAAACTTTGGAAGCTATTGTGGATTTCTTCCAATTTGCTGGACTGAATGAGATAAACACTTGACCACTTTCTGATTTCATTGCGATACACATACTGTGGGAGTATCAACCAAATGTAATTCACTACTCGCAGGCATTCAGTGAATCTTTGGCACCTAGTTGATTTCTTTCAACTTGCTGAACTCATAGAGATAAGGACTTTACCACTTTCTCATTGCATTGAGATAAAGACATTGGCAGAACATCAGCCCAATGGCATACGCTGCTGGAAGGAATTCAGAGAATATTTGGAACTTTACCACTATCTGATTTCATTGAGATACAGACACTGGCAGAATATCAGACAAATGACATTCACTGCTCGAAGGTATTCAGAGAAACTTTGGAACCGATTGTTGATTTCTTGCAACTTGCTGAACTCGTGGAGACAAAGACTTTACTACTTTCTCATTTCATTGAGATACACGCATTGGCAGAGTATCAACCAAAGTTCATTCACTGCTCCAAGGCATTCAGTGAATCTTTGGAACCTATTGGGGATATCTTACAACTTGTTGAACTCATTGAGATAAGGACTTTACCACTTTCTCAATTCATTGAGATAAACACATTGGCAGAATGTCAGCCAAATTGCTCGAAGGAATTCAGAGAAACCTTAGAACCTATTGTGGATTTCCCCCAACTTGCTGAACTCACCGAGACAAACACTTTGCGACCTTCTCATTCCATTGAGATACACACATGGGCAGAATAACAGGCAAATGGCATTCACTGCTCGATGGTATTCAGGAACATTTGGAACATTGGAACATTTTGTCGATTTACTCCAACTTGCTGATCTCATCGAGATAAGCACTATACAACTTTCTCACTGCATTGAGATACACGCATTGGCAGAATATCAGCCAATTTGCATTCACTACTCGAAGGTATTCAGAGAAACTTTGGAACCTATTGCGAATTTCTTCCAACTTGCTGAAGTGATCGAGATAAGAACTTGACCATTATCTCACTTCATTGAGATACACACACTGGCAGAATATCAAACAAATGGCATTCAGTGTTCGAAGGTTTTCAGAGAAACTTTGGAACCGATTGTTGATTTCTTGCAACTTGCTGAACTCGTGGAGACAAAGAATTTACCACTTTCTCATTTCATTGAGATACACGCATTGGCAGTGTATCAACCAAAGTTCATTCACTGCTCCAAGGCATTCAGTCAATCTTCGGAACCTATTGGGGGTATCTTACAACTTGCTGAACTCATTGAGATAAGGAATTTACCACTTTCTCAATTCATTGAGATAAACACATTGGCAGAATTTCAGCCAAATTGCATTCACTACTCGAAGGTATTCAGAGAAACTATGGAACCTATTGCGGATTTCTTCCAACTTGCTGAAGTCATAGAGATAAGGACATTACCACTTTGAGATAAACACATTGGCAGAATATCAGCCCAATGGCATACGCTGCTGGAAGGAATTCAGAGAATATTTGGAACTTTACCACTATCTGATTTCATTGAGATACACACACTGGCAGAATATCAGACAAATGACATTCACTGCTCGAAGGTATTCAGAGAAACTTTGGAACCGATTGTGGATTTCTTGCAACTTGCTGAACTCGTGGAGACAAAGACTTTCTCATTTCATTGAGATACACGCATTGGCAGAGTATCAACCAAAGTTCATTCACTGCTCCAAGGCATTCAGTGAATCTTTGGAACCTATTGGGGATATCTTACAACTTGTTGAGATAACGACTTTACCACTTTCTCAATTCATTGAGATAAACACATTGGCAGAATTTCAGCCAAATTGCTCGAAGGAATTCAGAGAAACCTTAGAACCTATTGTGGATTTCCCCCAACTTGCTGAACTCACCGAGACAAACATTTTGCGACCTTCTCATTCCATTGAGATACACACATGGGCAGAATAACAGCCAAATGGCATTCACTGCTCGATGGTATTCAGAGACATTTTGGAACATTTTGTGGATTTCCTCCCACTTGCTGATCTCATCGAGATAAGCACTATACAACTTTCTCACTGCATTGAGATACACGCACTGGCACAATATCAGCCAATTTGCATTCACTACTCGAAGGTATTCAGAGAAACTTTGGAACCTATTGCGAATTTCTTCCAACTTGCTGAAGTATTCGAGATAAAAACTTGACCATTATCTCACTTCATTGAGATACACACACTGGCAGAATATCAAACAAATGGCATTCAGTGTTGGAAGGTTTTCAGAGAAACTTTGGAACCGATTGTTGATTTCTTGCAACTTGCTGAACTCGTGGAGACAAAGACTTTACCACTTTCTCATTTCATTGAGATACACGCATTGGCAGTGTATCAACCAAAGTTCATTCACTGCTCCAAGGCATTCAATGAATCTTTGGAACCTATTGGGGATATCTTACAACTTGCTGAACTCATAGAGATAAGGACTTTACCACTTTCTCATTGCATTGAGATAAACACATTGGCAGAATTTCAGCCAAATTGCATTCACTGCTCGCAGGATTTCAGAGAAACCTTGGAACCTATTGTGGATTTCCCCCAACTTGTTGATCTCATCGAGATAAGCACTATACAACTTTCTCATTTCATTGAGATACACGCATTGGCAGAATATCAGCCAAATTGCATTCACTCCTCGAAGGTATTCAGAGAAACTATGGAACCTATTGCGGATTTCTTCCAACTTGCTGAAGTCATCGAGATAAGAACTTTACCATTCACTCATTTCATTGAGCTACACACACTGGCAAAATATCAGCCAAATGGCATTCACTGCTCCAAGGTATTGCGAGAAACTTTGGAAGCTATTGTGGATTTCTTCCAATTTGCTGGACTGAATGAGATAAACACTTGACCACTTTCTGATTTCATTGCGATACACATACTGTGGGAGTATCAACCAAATGTAATTCATTACTCGCAGGCATTCAGTGAATCTTTGGCACCTAGTTGATTTCTTTCAACTTGCTGAACTCATAGAGATAAGGACTTTACCACTTTCTCATTGCATTGAGATAAAGACATTGGCAGAATATCAGCCCAATGGCATACGCTGCTGGAAGGAATTCAGAGAACATTTGGAACTTTACCACTATCTGATTTCATTGAGATACACACACTGGCAGAATATCAGACAAATGACATTCACTGCTCGAAGGTATTCAGAGAAACGTTGGAACCGATTGTGGATTTCTTGCAACTTGCTGAACTCGTGGAGACAAAGACATTACTACTTTCTCATTTCATTGACATACACGCATTGGCAGAGTATCAACCAAAGTTCATTCACTGCTCCAAGGCATTCAATGAATCTTTGGAACCTATTGGGGATATCTTACAACTTGCTGAACTCATAGAGATAAGGACTTTACCACTTTCTCATTGCATTGAGATAAACACATTGGCAGAATTTCAGCCAAATTGCATTCACTGCTCGCAGGATTTCAGAGAAACCTTGGAACCTATTGTGGATTTCCCCCAACTTGCTGATCTCATCGAGATAAGCACTATTCAACTTTCTCACTTTATTGAGATACACGCATTGGCAGAATATCAGCCAAATTGCATTCACTCCTCGAAGGTATTCAGAGAAACTATGGAACCTATTGCGGATTTCTTCCAACTTGCTGAAGTCATCGACATAAGAACTTTACCATTAACTCATTTCATTGAGCTACACACACTGGCAAAATATCAGCCAAATGGCATTCAATGCTCCAAGGTATTGCGAGAAACTTTGGAACCGATTGTTGATTTCTTGCAACTTGCTGAACTCGTGGAGACAAAGACTTTACCACTTTCTCATTACATTGAGATACACGCATTGGCAGTGTATCAACCAAAGTTCATTCACTGCTCCAAGGCATTCAGTGAATCTTTGGAACCTATTGGGGATATCTTACAACTTGCTGAACTCATTGAGATAAGGACTTTACCACTTTCTCAATTCATTGAGATAAACACATTGGCAGAATTTCAGCCAAATTGCATTCACTACTCGAAGGTATTCAGAGAAACTATGGAACCTATTGCGGATTTCTTCCAACTTGCTGAAGTCATCGAGATAAGAACTTTACCATTAACTCATTTCATTGAGCTACACACACTGGCAAAATATCAGCCAAATGGCATTCACTGCTCCAAGGTATTGCCAGAAACTTTGGAAGCTATTGTGGAATTCTTCCAATTTGCTGGACTGAATGAGATAAAAACTTGACCACTTTCTCATTTCATTGTGATACACATACTGTGGGAGTATCAACCAAATGTAATTCACTACTCGCAGGCATTCAGTGAATCTTTGGCAACTATTGGGGATTTCTTTCAACTTGCTGAACTCATAGAGATAAGGACTTTACCACTTTCTCATTGCATTGAGATAAACACATTGGCAGAATATCAGCCCAATGGCATACGCTGCTGGAAGGAATTCAGAGAATATTTGGAACTTTACCACTATCTGATTTCATTGAGATACACACACTGGCAGAATATCAGACAAATGACATTCACTGCTCGAAGGTATTCAGGGAAACTTTGGAACCGATTATGGATATCTTGCAACTTGCTGAACTCGTGGAGACAAAGACTTTCTCATTTCATTGAGATACACGCATTGGCAGAGTATCAACCAAAGTTCATTCACTGCTCCAAGGCATTCAGTGAATCTTTGGAACCTACTGGGGATATCTTACAACTTGTTGAACTCATTGAGATAAGGACTTTACCACTTTCTCAATTCATTGAGATAAACACATTGGCAGAATGTCAGCCAAATTGCTCGAAGGAATTCAGAGAAACCTTAGAACCTATTGTGGATTTCACCCAACTTGCTGAACTCACCGAGACAAACGCTTTGCGACCTTCTCATTCCATTGAGATACACACATGGGCAGAATAACAGGCAAATGGCATTCACTGCTCGATGGTATTCAGGAACATTTGGAACATTGGAACATTTTGTGGATTTACTCCAACTTGCTGATCTCATCGAGATAAGCACTATACAACTTTCTCACTGCATTGAGATACACGCATTGGCAGAATATCAGCCAATTTGCATTCACTACTCGAAGGTATTCAGAGAAACTTTGGAACCTATTGCGAATTTCTTCCAACTTGCTGAAGTGATCGAGATAAGAACTTGACCATTATCTCACTTCATTGAGATACACACACTGGCAGAATATCAAACAAATGGCATTCAGTGTTCGAAGGTTTTCAGAGAAACTTTGGAACCGATTGTGGATTTCTTGCAACTTGCTGAACTCGTGGAGACAAAGACTTTACCACTTTCTCATTTCATTCAGATACACGCATTGGCAGAGTACCAACCAAAGTTCATTGACTGCTCCAAGGCATTCAATGAATCTTTGGAACCTATTGGGGATATCTTACAACTTGCTGAACTCATAGAGATAAGGACTTTACCACTTTCTCATTGCATTGAGATAAACACATTGGCAGAATTTCAGCCAAATTGCATTCACTGCTCGCAGGATTTCAGAGAAACCTTGGAACCTATTGTGGATTTCCCCCAACTTGCTGATCTCATCGAGATAAGCACTATACAACTTTCTCACTTCATTGAGATACACGCATTGGCAGAATATCAGCCAAATTGCATTCACTCCTCGAAGGTATTCAGAGAAACTATGGAACCTATTGCGGATTTCTTCCAACTTGCTGAAGTCATCGAGATAAGAACTTTACCATTAACTCATTTCATTGAGCTACACACACTGGCAAAATATCAGCCAAATGGCATTCACTGCTCCAAGGTATTGCGAGAAACTTTGGAAGCTATTGTGGATTTCTTCCAATTTGCTGGACTGAATGAGATAAACACTTGACCACTTTCTGATTTCATTGCGATACACATACTGTGGGAGTATCAACCAAATGTAATTCACTACTCGCAGGCATTCAGTGAATCTTTGGCACCTAGTTGATTTCTTTCAACTTGCTGAACTCATAGAGATAAGGACTTTACCACTTTCTCATTGCATTGAGATAAACACATTGGCAGAATATCAGCCCAATGGCATACGCTGCTGGAAGGAATTCAGAGAATATTTGGAACTTTACCACTATCTGATTTCATTGAGATACACACACTGGCAGAATATCAGACAAATGACATTCACTGCTCGAAGGTATTCAGAGAAACTTTGGAACCGATTGTGGATTTCTTGCAACTTGCTGAACTCGTGGAGACAAAGACTTTCTCATTTCATTGAGATACACGCATTGGCAGAGTATCAACCAAAGTTCATTCACTGCTCCAAGGCATTCAGTGAATCTTTGGAACCTACTGGGGATATCTTACAACTTGTTGAACTCATTGAGATAAGGACTTTAACACTTTCTCAATTCATTGAGATAAACACATTGGCAGAATTTCAGCCAAATTGCTCGAAGGAATTCAGAGAAACCTTAGAACCTATTGTGGATTTCCCCCAACTTGCTGAACTCACCGAGACAAACACTTTGCGACCTTCTCATTCCATTGAGATACACACATGGGCAGAATAACAGCCAAATGGCATTCACTGCTCGATGGTATTCAGAGACATTTTGGAACATTTTGTGGATTTCCTCCAACTTGCTGATCTCATCGAGATAAGCACTATACAACTTTCTCACTGCATTGAGATACACGCATTGGCAGAATATCAGCCAATTTGCATTCACTACTCGAAGGTATTCAGAGAAACTTTGGAACCTATTGCGAATTTCTTCCAACTTGCTGAAGTGATCGAGATAAGAACTTGACCATTATCTCACTTCATTGAGATACACACACTGGCAGAATATCAAACAAATGGCATTCAGTGTTCGAAGGTTTTCAGAGAAACTTTGGAACCGATTGTGGATTTCTTGCAACTTGCTGAACTCGTGGAGACAAAGACTTTACCACTTTCTCATTTCATTGAGATACACGCATTGGCAGTGTATCAACCAAAGTTCATTCACTGCTCCAAGGCATTCAGTGAATCTTTGGAACCTATTGGGGATATCTTACAACTTGCTGAACTCATTGAGATAAGGACTTTACCACTTTCTCAATTCATTGAGATAAACACATTGGCACAATTTCAGCCAAATTGCATTCACTGCTCGAAGGATTTCAGAGAAACCTTGGAACCTATTGTGGATTTCCCCCAACTTGCTGATCTCATCGAGATAAGCACTATACAACTTTCTCATTTCATTGAGATACACGCATTGGCAGAATATTAGCCAAATTGCATTCACTACTCGGAGGTATTCAGAGAAACTATGGAACCTATTGCGGATTTCTTCCAACTTGCTGAAGTCATCGAGATAAGAACTTTACCATTAACACATTTCATTGAGCTACACACACTGGCAAAATATCAGCCAAATGGCATTCACTGCTCCAAGGTATTGCGAGAAACTTTGGAAGCTATTGTGGATTTCTTCCAATTTGCTGGACTGAATGAGATAAACACTTGACCACTTTCTCATTTCATTGTGATACACATACTGTGGGAGTATCAACCAAATGTAAAACACTACTCGCAGGCATTCAGTGAATCTTTGGCACCTAGTTGATTTCTTTCAACTTGCTGAACTCATAGAGATAAGGACTTTACCACTTTCTCATTGCATTGAGATAAACACATTGGCAGAACATCAGCCCAATGGCATACGCTGCTGGAAGGAATTCAGAGAATATTTGGAACTTTACCACTATCTGATTTCATTGAGATACACACACTGCAGAATATCAGACAAATGACATTCACTGCTCGAAGGTATTCAGAGAAACTTTGGAACCGATTGTGGATTTCTTGCAACTTGCTGAACTCGTGGAGACAAAGACTTTCTCATTTCATTGAGATACACGCATTGGCAGAGTATCAACCAAAGTTCATTCACTGCTCCAAGGCATTCAGTGAATCTTTGGAACCTATTGGGGATATCTTACAACTTGTTGAACTCATTGAGATAACGACTTTACCACTTTCTCAATTCATTGAGATAAACACATTGGCAGAATTTCAGCCAAATTGCTCGAAGGAATTCAGAGAAACCTTAGAACCTATTGTGGATTTCCCCCAACTTGCTGAACTCACCGAGACAAACATTTTGCGACCTTCTCATTCCATTGAGATACACACATGGGCAGAATAACAGCCAAATGGCATTCACTGCTCGATGGTATTCAGAGACATTTTGGAACATTTTGTGGATTTCCTCCCACTTGCTGATCTCATCGAGATAAGCACTATACAACTTTCTCACTGCATTGAGATACACGCACTGGCAGAATATCAGCCAATTTGCATTCACTACTCGAAGGTATTCAGAGAAACTTTGGAACCTATTGCGAATTTCTTCCAACTTGCTGAAGTCATCGAGATAAAAACTTGACCATTATCTCACTTCATTGAGATACACACACTGGCAGAATATCAAACAAATGGCATTCAGTGCTGGAAGGTTTTCAGAGAAACTTTGGAACCGATTGTTGATTTCTTGCAACTTGCTGAACTCGTGGAGACAAAGACTTTACCACTTTCTCATTTCATTGAGATACACGCATTGGCAGTGTATCAACCAAAGTTCATTCACTGCTCCAAGGCATTCAATGAATCTTTGGAACCTATTGGGGATATCTTACAACTTGCTGAACTCATAGAGATAAGGACTTTACCACTTTCTCATTGCATTTAGATAAACACATTGGCAGAATTTCAGCCAACTTGCATTCACTGCTCGCAGGATTTCAGAGAAACCTTGGAACCTATTGTGGATTTCCCCCAACTTGCTGATCTCATCGAGATAAGCACTATACAACTTTCTCACTTTATTGAGATACACGCATTGGCAGAATATCAGCCAAATTGCATTCACTCCTCGAAGGTATTCAGAGAAACTATGGAACCTATTGCGGATTTCTTCCAACTTGCTGAAGTCATCGAGATAAGAACTTTACCATTAACTCATTTCATTGAGCTACGCACACTGGCAAGATATCAGCCAAATGGCATTCACTGCTCCAAGGTATTGCGAGAAACTTTGGAACCGATTGTTGATTTCTTGCAACTTGCTGAACTCGTGGAGACAAAGACTTTACCACTTTCTCATTGCATTGAGATACACGCATTGGCAGTGTATCAACCAAAGTTCATTCACTGCTCCAAGGCATTCAGTGAATCTTTGGAACCTATTGGGGATATCTTACAACTTGCTGAACTCATTGAGATAAGGACTTTACCACTTTCTCAATTCATTGAGATAAACACATTGGCAGAATTTCAGCCAAATTGCATTCACTACTCGAAGGTATTCAGAGAAACTATGGAACCTATTGCGGATTTCTTCCAACTTGCTGAAGTCATCGAGATAAGAACTTTACCATTAACTCATTTCATTGAGCTACACACACTGGCAAAATATCAGCCAAATGGCATTCACTGCTCCAAGGTATTGCCAGAAACTTTGGAAGCTATTGTGGAATTCTTCCAATTTGCTGGACTGAATGAGATAAAAACTTGACCACTTTCTCATTTCATTGTGATACACATACTGTGGGAGTATCAACCAAATGTAATTCACTACTCGCAGGCATTCAGTGAATCTTTGGCAACTATTGGGGATTTCTTTCAACTTGCTGAACTCATAGAGATAAGGACTTTACCACTTTCTCATTGCATTGAGATAAACACATTGGCAGAATATCAGCCCAATGGCATACGCTGCTGGAAGGAATTCAGAGAATATTTGGAACTTTACCACTATCTGATTTCATTGAGATACACACACTGGCAGAATATCAGACAAATGCTCGAAGGTATTCAGGGAAACTTTGGAACCGATTATGGATTTCTTGCAACTTGCTGAACTCGTGGAGACAAAGACTTTCTCATTTCATTGAGATACACGCATTGGCAGAGTATCAACCAAAGTTCATTCACTGCTCCAAGGCATTCAGTGAATCTTTGGAACCTATTGGGGATATCTTACAACTTGTTGAACTCATTGAGATAAGGACTTTACCACTTTCTCAATTCATTGAGATAAACACATTGGCAGAATGTCAGCCAAATTGCTCGAAGGAATTCAGAGAAACCTTAGAACCTATTGTGGATTTCACCCAACTTGCTGAACTCACCGAGACAAACGCTTTGCGACCTTCTCATTCCATTGAGATACACACATGGGCAGAATAACAGCCAAATAGCATTCACTGCTCGATGGTATTCAGAGACATTTTGTGGATTTCCTCCAACTTGCTGATCTCATCGAGATAAGCACTATACAACTTTCTCACTGCATTGAGATACACGCATTGGCAGAATATCAGCCAATTTGCATTCACTACTCGAAGGTATTCAGAGAAACTTTGGAACCTATTGCGAATTTCTTCCAACTTGCTGAAGTGATCGAGATAAGAACTTGACCATTATCTCACTTCATTGAGATACACAGACTGGCAGAATATCAAACAAATGGCATTCAGTGTTCGAAGGTTTTCAGAGAAACTTTGGAACCGATTGTGGATGTCTTGCAACTTGCTGAACTCGTGGAGACAAAGACTTTACCACTTTCTCATTTCATTCAGATACACGCATTGGCAGAGTACCAACCAAAGTTCATTGACTGCTCCAAGGCATTCAATGAATCTTTGGAACCTATTGGGGATATCTTACAACTTGCTGAACTCATAGAGATAAGGACTTTACCACTTTCTCATTGCATTGAGATAAACACATTGGCAGAATTTCAGCCAAATTGCATTCACTGCTCGCAGGATTTCAGAGAAACCTTGGAACCTATTGTGGATTTCCCCCAACTTGCTGATCTCATCGAGATAAGCACTATACAACTTTCTCACTTCATTGAGATACACGCATTGGCAGAATATCAGCCAAATTGCATTCACTCCTCGAAGGTATTCAGAGAAACTATGGAACCTATTGCGGATTTCTTCCAACTTGCTGAAGTCATCGAGATAAGAACTTTACCATTAACTCATTTCATTGAGCTACACACACTGGCAAAATATCAGCCAAATGGCATTCACTGCTCCAAGGTATTGCGAGAAACTTTGGAAGCTATTGTGGATTTCTTCCAATTTGCTGGACTGAATGAGATAAACACTTGACCACTTTCTGATTTCATTGCGATACACATACTGTGGGAGTATCAACCAAATGTAATTCACTACTCGCAGGCATTCAGTGAATCTTTGGCACCTAGTTGATTTCTTTCAACTTGCTGAACTCATAGAGATAAGGACTTTACCACTTTCTCATTGCATTGAGATAAACACATTGGCAGAATATCAGCCCAATGGCATACGCTGCTGGAAGGAATTCAGAGAATATTTGGAACTTTACCACTATCTGATTTCATTGAGATACACACACTGGCAGAATATCAGACAAATGACATTCACTGCTCGAAGGTATTCAGAGAAACTTTGGAACCGATTGTGGATTTCTTGCAACTTGCTGAACTCGTGGAGACAAAGACTTTCTCATTTCATTGAGATACACGCATTGGCAGAGTATCAACCAAAGTTCATTCACTGCTCCAAGGCATTCAGTGAATCTTTGGAACCTACTGGGGATATCTTACAACTTGTTGAACTCATTGAGATAAGGACTTTAACACTTTCTCAATTCATTGAGATAAACACATTGGCAGAATTTCAGCCAAATTGCTCGAAGGAATTCAGAGAAACCTTAGAACCTATTGTGGATTTCCCCCAACTTGCTGAACTCACCGAGACAAACACTTTGCGACCTTCTCATTCCATTGAGATACACACATGGGCAGAATAACAGCCAAATGGCATTCACTGCTCGATGGTATTCAGAGACATTTTGGAACATTTTGTGGATTTCCTCCAACTTGCTGATCTCATCGAGATAAGCACTATACAACTTTCTCACTGCATTGAGATACACGCATTGGCAGAATATCAGCCAATTTGCATTCACTACTCGAAGGTATTCAGAGAAACTTTGGAACCTATTGCGAATTTCTTCCAACTTGCTGAAGTGATCGAGATAAGAACTTGACCATTATCTCACTTCATTGAGATACACACACTGGCAGAATATCAAACAAATGGCATTCAGTGTTCGAAGGTTTTCAGAGAAACTTTGGAACCGATTGTGGATTTCTTGCAACTTGCTGAACTCGTGGAGACAAAGACTTTACCACTTTCTCATTTCATTGAGATACACGCATTGGCAGTGTATCAACCAAAGTTCATTCACTGCTCCAAGGCATTCAGTGAATCTTTGGAACCTATTGGGGATATCTTACAACTTGCTGAACTCATTGAGATAAGGACTTTACCACTTTCTCAATTCATTGAGATAAACACATTGGCACAATTTCAGCCAAATTGCATTCACTGCTCGAAGGATTTCAGAGAAACCTTGGAACCTATTGTGGATTTCCCCCAACTTGCTGATCTCATCGAGATAAGCACTATACAACTTTCTCATTTCATTGAGATACACGCATTGGCAGAATATTAGCCAAATTGCATTCACTACTCGGAGG
This sequence comes from Prionace glauca, assembly GCA_037974335.1. Taxonomy (NCBI): domain Eukaryota; kingdom Metazoa; phylum Chordata; class Chondrichthyes; order Carcharhiniformes; family Carcharhinidae; genus Prionace; species Prionace glauca. The sequence continues at coordinate 63,176,818 of CM075737.1, forward strand.
TATTCAGAGAAACTATGGAACCTATTGCGGATTTCTTCCAACTTGCTGAAGTCATCGAGATAAGAACTTTACCATTAACTCATTTCATTGAGTTACACACACTGGCAAAATATCAGCCAAATGGCATTCACTGCTCCAAGGTATTGCGAGAAACTTTGGAAGCTATTGTGGATTTCTTCCAATTTGCTGGACTGAATGAGATAAACACTTGACCACTTTCTCATTTCATTGTGATACACATACTGTGGGAGTATCAACCAAATGTAAAACACTACTCGCAGGCATTCAGTGAATCTTTGGCACCTAGTTGATTTCTTTCAACTTGCTGAACTCATAGAGATAAGGACTTTACCACTTTCTCATTGCATTGAGATAAACACATTGGCAGAACATCAGCCCAATGGCATACGCTGCTGGAAGGAATTCAGAGAATATTTGGAACTTTACCACTATCTGATTTCATTGAGATACACACACTGCAGAATATCAGACAAATGACATTCACTGCTCGAAGGTATTCAGAGAAACTTTGGAACCGATTGTGGATTTCTTGCAACTTGCTGAACTCGTGGAGACAAAGACTTTCTCATTTCATTGAGATACACGCATTGGCAGAGTATCAACCAAAGTTCATTCACTGCTCCAAGGCATTCAGTGAATCTTTGGAACCTATTGGGGATATCTTACAACTTGTTGAACTCATTGAGATAACGACTTTACCACTTTCTCAATTCATTGAGATAAACACATTGGCAGAATTTCAGCCAAATTGCTCGAAGGAATTTAGAGAAACCTTAGAACCTATTGTGGATTTCCCCCAACTTGCTGAACTCACCGAGACAAACATTTTGCGACCTTCTCATTCCATTGAGATACACACATGGGCAGAATAACAGCCAAATGGCATTCACTGCTCGATGGTATTCAGAGACATTTTGGAACATTTTGTGGATTTCCTCCCACTTGCTGATCTCATCGAGATAAGCACTATACAACTTTCTCACTGCATTGAGATACACGCACTGGCAGAATATCAGCCAATTTGCATTCACTACTCGAAGGTATTCAGAGAAACTTTGGAACCTATTGCGAATTTCTTCCAACTTGCTGAAGTGATCGAGATAAGAACTTGACCATTATCTCACTTCATTGAGATACACACACTGGCAGAATATCAAACAAATGGCATTCAGTGTTGGAAGGTTTTCAGAGAAACTTTGGAACCGATTGTTGATTTCTTGCAACTTGCTGAACTCGTGGAGACAAAGACTTTACCACTTTCTCATTTCATTGAGATACACGCATTGGCAGTGTATCAACCAAAGTTCATTCACTGCTCCAAGGCATTCAATGAATCTTTGGAACCTATTGGGGATATCTTACAACTTGCTGAACTCATAGAGATAAGGACTTTACCACTTTCTCATTGCATTTAGATAAACACATTGGCAGAATTTCAGCCAACTTGCATTCACTGCTCGCAGGATTTCAGAGAAACCTTGGAACCTATTGTGGATTTCCCCCAACTTGCTGATCTCATCGAGATAAGCACTATACAACTTTCTCACTTTATTGAGATACACGCATTGGCAGAATATCAGCCAAATTGCATTCACTCCTCGAAGGTATTCAGAGAAACTATGGAACCTATTGCGGATTTCTTCCAACTTGCTGAAGTCATCGAGATAAGAACTTTACCATTAACTCATTTCATTGAGCTACACACACTGGCAAAATATCAGCCAAATGGCATTCACTGCTCCAAGGTATTGCGAGAAACTTTGGAACCGATTGTTGATTTCTTGCAACTTGCTGAACTCGTGGAGACAAAGACTTTACCACTTTCTCATTACATTGAGATACACGCATTGGCAGTGTATCAACCAAAGTTCATTCACTGCTCCAAGGCATTCAGTGATTCTTTGGAACCTATTGGGGATATCTTACAACTTGCTGAACTCATTGAGATAAGGACTTTACCACTTTCTCAATTCATTGAGATAAACACATTGGCAGAATTTCAGCCAAATTGCATTCACTGCTCGAAGGTATTCAGAGAAACTATGGAACCTATTGCGGATTTCTTCCAACTTGCTGAAGTCATCGAGATAAGAACTTTACCATTAACTCATTTCATTGAGCTACACACACTGGCAAAATATCAGCCAAATGGCATTCACTGCTCCAAGGTATTGCCAGAAACTTTGGAAGCTATTGTGGAATTCTTCCAATTTGCTGGACTGAATGAGATAAAAACTTGACCACTTTCTCATTTCATTGTGATACACATACTGTGGGAGTATCAACCAAATGTAATTCACTACTCGCAGGCATTCAGTGAATCTTTGGCAACTATTGGGGATTTCTTTCAACTTGCTGAACTCATAGAGATAAGGACTTTACCACTTTCTCATTGCATTGAGATAAACACATTGGCAGAATATCAGCCCAATGGCATACGCTGCTGGAAGGAATTCAGAGAATATTTGGAACTTTACCACTATCTGATTTCATTGAGATACACACACTGGCAGAATATCAGACAAATGACATTCACTGCTCGAAGGTATTCAGGGAAACTTTGGAACCGATTGTGGATTTCTTGCAACTTGCTGAACTCGTGGAGACAAAGACTTTCTCATTTCATTGAGATACACGCATTGGCAGAGTATCAACCAAAGTTCATTCACTGCTCCAAGGCATTCAGTGAATCTTTGGAACCTATTGGGGATATCTTACAACTTGTTGAACTCATTGAGATAAGGACTTTACCACTTTCTCAATTCATTGAGATAAACACATTGGCAGAATGTCAGCCAAATTGCTCGAAGGAATTCAGAGAAACCTTAGAACCTATTGTGGATTTCACCCAACTTGCTGAACTCACCGAGACAAACGCTTTGCGACCTTCTCATTCCATTGAGATACACACATGGGCAGAATAACAGCCAAATAGCATTCACTGCTCGATGGTATTCAGAGACATTTTGTGGATTTCCTCCAACTTGCTGATCTCATCGAGATAAGCACTATACAACTTTCTCACTGCATTGAGATACACGCATTGGCAGAATATCAGCCAATTTGCATTCACTACTCGAAGGTATTCAGAGAAACTTTGGAACCTATTGCGAATTTCTTCCAACTTGCTGAAGTGATCGAGATAAGAACTTGACCATTATCTCACTTCATTGAGATACACAGACTGGCAGAATATCAAACAAATGGCATTCAGTGTTCGAAGGTTTTCAGAGAAACTTTGGAACCGATTGTGGATTTCTTGCAACTTGCTGAACTCGTGGAGACAAAGACTTTACCACTTTCTCATTTCATTCAGATACACGCATTGGCAGAGTACCAACCAAAGTTCATTGACTGCTCCAAGGCATTCAATGAATCTTTGGAACCTATTGGGGATATCTTACAACTTGCTGAACTCATAGAGATAAGGACTTTACCACTTTCTCATTGCATTGAGATAAACACATTGGCAGAATTTCAGCCAAATTGCATTCACTGCTCGCAGGATTTCAGAGAAACCTTGGAACCTATTGTGGATTTCCCCCAACTTGCTGATCTCATCGAGATAAGCACTATACAACTTTCTCACTTCATTGAGATACACGCATTGGCAGAATATCAGCCAAATTGCATTCACTCCTCGAAGGTATTCAGAGAAACTATGGAACCTATTGCGGATTTCTTCCAACTTGCTGAAGTCATCGAGATAAGAACTTTACCATTAACTCATTTCATTGAGCTACACACACTGGCAAAATATCAGCCAAATGGCATTCACTGCTCCAAGGTATTGCGAGAAACTTTGGAAGCTATTGTGGATTTCTTCCAATTTGCTGGACTGAATGAGATAAACACTTGACCACTTTCTGATTTCATTGCGATACACATACTGTGGGAGTATCAACCAAATGTAATTCACTACTCGCAGGCATTCAGTGAATCTTTGGCACCGAGTTGATTTCTTTCAACTTGCTGAACTCATAGAGATAAGGACTTTACCACTTTCTCATTGCATTGAGATAAAAACATTGGCAGAATATCAGCCCAATGGCATACGCTGCTGGAAGGAATTCAGAGAATATTTGGAACTTTACCACTATCTGATTTCATTGAGATACACACACTGGCAGAATATCAGACAAATGACATTCACTGCTCGAAGGTATTCAGAGAAACATTGGAACCGATTGTGGATTTCTAGCAACTTGCTGAACTCGTGGAGACAAAGACTTTCTCATTTCATTGAGATACACGCATTGGCAGAGTATCAACCAAAGTTCATTCACTGCTCCAAGGCATTCAGTGAATCTTTGGAACCTACTGGGGATATCTTACAACTTGTTGAACTCATTGAGATAAGGACTTTAACACTTTCTCAATTCATTGAGATAAACACATTGGCAGAATTTCAGCCAAATTGCTCGAAGGAATTCAGAGAAACCTTAGAACCTATTGTGGATTTCCCCCAACTTGCTGAACTCACCGAGACAAACATTTTGCGACCTTCTCATTCCATTGAGATACACACATGGGCAGAATAACAGCCAAATGGCATTCACTGCTCGATGGTATTCAGAGACATTTTGGAACATTTTGTGGATTTCCTCCCACTTGCTGATCTCATCGAGATAAGCACTATACAACTTTCTCACTGCATTGAGATACACGCACTGGCAGAATATCAGCCAATTTGCATTCACTACTCGAAGGTATTCAGAGAAACTTTGGAACCTATTGCGAATTTCTTCCAACTTGCTGAAGTGATCGAGATAAGAACTTGACCATTATCTCACTTCATTGAGATACACACACTGGCAGAATATCAAACAAATGGCATTCAGTGTTGGAAGGTTTTCAGAGAAACTTTGGAACCGATTGTTGATTTCTTGCAACTTGCTGAACTCATAGAGATAAGGACTTTACCACTTTCTCATTGCATTTAGATAAACACATTGGCAGAATTTCAGCCAACTTGCATTCACTGCTCGCAGGATTTCAGAGAAACCTTGGAACCTATTGTGGATTTCCCCCAACTTGCTGATCTCATCGAGATAAGCACTATACAACTTTCTCACTTTATTGAGATACACGCATTGGCAGAATATCAGCCAAATTGCATTCACTCCTCGAAGGTATTCAGAGAAACTATGGAACCTATTGCGGATTTCTTCCAACTTGCTGAAGTCATCGAGATAAGAACTTTACCATTAACTCATTTCATTGAGCTACACACACTGGCAAAATATCAGCCAAATGGCATTCACTGCTCCAAGGTATTGCGAGAAACTTTGGAACCGATTGTTGATTTCTTGCAACTTGCTGAACTCGTGGAGACAAAGACTTTACCACTTTCTCATTACATTGAGATACACACATTGGCAGTGTATCAACCAAAGTTCATTCACTGCTCCAAGGCATTCAGTGAATCTTTGGAACCTATTGGGGATATCTTACAACTTGCTGAACTCATTGAGATAAGGACTTTACCACTTTCTCAATTCATTGAGATAAACACATTGGCAGAATTTCAGCCAAATTGCATTCACTGCTCGAAGGTATTCAGAGAAACTATGGAACCTATTGCGGATTTCTTCCAACTTGCTGAAGTCATCGAGATAAGAACTTTACCATTAACTCATTTCATTGAGCTACACACACTGGCAAAATATCAGCCAAATGGCATTCACTGCTCCAAGGTATTGCCAGAAACTTTGGAAGCTATTGTGGAATTCTTCCAATTTGCTGGACTGAATGAGATAAAAACTTGACCACTTTCTCATTTCATTGTGATACACATACTGTGGGAGTATCAACCAAATGTAATTCACTACTCGCAGGCATTCAGTGAATCTTTGGCAACTATTGGGGATTTCTTTCAACTTGCTGAACTCATAGAGATAAGGACTTTACCACTTTCTCATTGCATTGAGATAAACACATTGGCAGAATATCAGCCCAATGGCATACGCTGCTGGAAGGAATTCAGAGAATATTTGGAACTTTACCACTATCTGATTTCATTGAGATACACACACTGGCAGAATATCAGACAAATGACATTCACTGCTCGAAGGTATTCAGGGAAACTTTGGAACCGATTGTGGATTTCTTGCAACTTGCTGAACTCGTGGAGACAAAGACTTTCTCATTTCATTGAGATACACGCATTGGCAGAGTATCAACCAAAGTTCATTCACTGCTCCAAGGCATTCAGTGAATCTTTGGAACCTATTGGGGATATCTTACAACTTGTTGAACTCATTGAGATAAGGACTTTACCACTTTCTCAATTCATTGAGATAAACACATTGGCAGAATGTCAGCCAAATTGCTCGAAGGAATTCAGAGAAACCTTAGAACCTATTGTGGATTTCACCCAACTTGCTGAACTCACCGAGACAAACGCTTTGCGACCTTCTCATTCCATTGAGATACACACATGGGCAGAATAACAGGCAAATGGCATTCACTGCTCGATGGTATTCAGGAACATTTGGAACATTGGAACATTTTGTGGATTTACTCCAACTTGCTGATCTCATCGAGATAAGCACTATACAACTTTCTCACTGCATTGAGATACACGCATTGGCAGAATATCAGCCAATTTGCATTCACTACTCGAAGGTATTCAGAGAAACTTTGGAACCTATTGCGAATTTCTTCCAACTTGCTGAAGTGATCGAGATAAGAACTTGACCATTATCTCACTTCATTGAGATACACACACTGGCAGAATATCAAACAAATGGCATTCAGTGTTCGAAGGTTTTCAGAGAAACTTTGGAACCGATTGTGGATTTCTTGCAACTTGCTGAACTCGTGGAGACAAAGACTTTACCACTTTCTCATTTCATTCAGATACACGCATTGGCAGAGTACCAACCAAAGTTCATTGACTGCTCCAAGGCATTCAATGAATCTTTGGAACCTATTGGGGATATCTTACAACTTGCTGAACTCATAGAGATAAGGACTTTACCACTTTCTCATTGCATTGAGATAAACACATTGGCAGAATTTCAGCCAAATTGCATTCACTGCTCGCAGGATTTCAGAGAAACCTTGGAACCTATTGTGGATTTCCCCCAACTTGCTGATCTCATCGAGATAAGCACTATACAACTTTCTCACTTCATTGAGATACACGCATTGGCAGAATATCAGCCAAATTGCATTCACTCCTCGAAGGTATTCAGAGAAACTATGGAACCTATTGCGGATTTCTTCCAACTTGCTGAAGTCATCGAGATAAGAACTTTACCATTAACTCATTTCATTGAGCTACACACACTGGCAAAATATCAGCCAAATGGCATTCACTGCTCCAAGGTATTGCGAGAAACTTTGGAAGCTATTGTGGATTTCTTCCAATTTGCTGGACTGAATGAGATAAACACTTGACCACTTTCTGATTTCATTGCGATACACATACTGTGGGAGTATCAACCAAATGTAATTCACTACTCGCAGGCATTCAGTGAATCTTTGGCACCTAGTTGATTTCTTTCAACTTGCTGAACTCATAGAGATAAGGACTTTACCACTTTCTCATTGCATTGAGATAAACACATTGGCAGAATATCAGCCCAATGGCATACGCTGCTGGAAGGAATTCAGAGAATATTTGGAACTTTACCACTATCTGATTTCATTGAGATACACACACTGGCAGAATATCAGACAAATGACATTCACTGCTCGAAGGTATTCAGAGAAACTTTGGAACCGATTGTGGATTTCTTGCAACTTGCTGAACTCGTGGAGACAAAGACTTTCTCATTTCATTGAGATACACGCATTGGCAGAGTATCAACCAAAGTTCATTCACTGCTCCAAGGCATTCAGTGAATCTTTGGAACCTACTGGGGATATCTTACAACTTGTTGAACTCATTGAGATAAGGACTTTAACACTTTCTCAATTCATTGAGATAAACACATTGGCAGAATTTCAGCCAAATTGCTCGAAGGAATTCAGAGAAACCTTAGAACCTATTGTGGATTTCCCCCAACTTGCTGAACTCACCGAGACAAACACTTTGCGACCTTCTCATTCCATTGAGATACACACATGGGCAGAATAACAGCCAAATGGCATTCACTGCTCGATGGTATTCAGAGACATTTTGGAACATTTTGTGGATTTCCTCCAACTTGCTGATCTCATCGAGATAAGCACTATACAACTTTCTCACTGCATTGAGATACACGCATTGGCAGAATATCAGCCAATTTGCATTCACTACTCGAAGGTATTCAGAGAAACTTTGGAACCTATTGCGAATTTCTTCCAACTTGCTGAAGTGATCGAGATAAGAACTTGACCATTATCTCACTTCATTGAGATACACACACTGGCAGAATATCAAACAAATGGCATTCAGTGTTCGAAGGTTTTCAGAGAAACTTTGGAACCGATTGTGGATTTCTTGCAACTTGCTGAACTCGTGGAGACAAAGACTTTACCACTTTCTCATTTCATTGAGATACACGCATTGGCAGTGTATCAACCAAAGTTCATTCACTGCTCCAAGGCATTCAGTGAATCTTTGGAACCTATTGGGGATATCTTACAACTTGCTGAACTCATTGAGATAAGGACTTTACCACTTTCTCAATTCATTGAGATAAACACATTGGCACAATTTCAGCCAAATTGCATTCACTGCTCGAAGGATTTCAGAGAAACCTTGGAACCTATTGTGGATTTCCCCCAACTTGCTGATCTCATCGAGATAAGCACTATACAACTTTCTCATTTCATTGAGATACACGCATTGGCAGAATATTAGCCAAATTGCATTCACTACTCGGAGGTATTCAGAGAAACTATGGAACCTATTGCGGATTTCTTCCAACTTGCTGAAGTCATCGAGATAAGAACTTTACCATTAACACATTTCATTGAGCTACACACACTGGCAAAATATCAGCCAAATGGCATTCACTGCTCCAAGGTATTGCGAGAAACTTTGGAAGCTATTGTGGATTTCTTCCAATTTGCTGGACTGAATGAGATAAACACTTGACCACTTTCTCATTTCATTGTGATACACATACTGTGGGAGTATCAACCAAATGTAAAACACTACTCGCAGGCATTCAGTGAATCTTTGGCACCTAGTTGATTTCTTTCAACTTGCTGAACTCATAGAGATAAGGACTTTACCACTTTCTCATTGCATTGAGATAAACACATTGGCAGAACATCAGCCCAATGGCATACGCTGCTGGAAGGAATTCAGAGAATATTTGGAACTTTACCACTATCTGATTTCATTGAGATACACACACTGCAGAATATCAGACAAATGACATTCACTGCTCGAAGGTATTCAGAGAAACTTTGGAACCGATTGTGGATTTCTTGCAACTTGCTGAACTCGTGGAGACAAAGACTTTCTCATTTCATTGAGATACACGCATTGGCAGAGTATCAACCAAAGTTCATTCACTGCTCCAAGGCATTCAGTGAATCTTTGGAACCTATTGGGGATATCTTACAACTTGTTGAACTCATTGAGATAACGACTTTACCACTTTCTCAATTCATTGAGATAAACACATTGGCAGAATTTCAGCCAAATTGCTCGAAGGAATTCAGAGAAACCTTAGAACCTATTGTGGATTTCCCCCAACTTGCTGAACTCACCGAGACAAACATTTTGCGACCTTCTCATTCCATTGAGATACACACATGGGCAGAATAACAGCCAAATGGCATTCACTGCTCGATGGTATTCAGAGACATTTTGGAACATTTTGTGGATTTCCTCCCACTTGCTGATCTCATCGAGATAAGCACTATACAACTTTCTCACTGCATTGAGATACACGCACTGGCAGAATATCAGCCAATTTGCATTCACTACTCGAAGGTATTCAGAGAAACTTTGGAACCTATTGCGAATTTCTTCCAACTTGCTGAAGTCATCGAGATAAAAACTTGACCATTATCTCACTTCATTGAGATACACACACTGGCAGAATATCAAACAAATGGCATTCAGTGCTGGAAGGTTTTCAGAGAAACTTTGGAACCGATTGTTGATTTCTTGCAACTTGCTGAACTCGTGGAGACAAAGACTTTACCACTTTCTCATTTCATTGAGATACACGCATTGGCAGTGTATCAACCAAAGTTCATTCACTGCTCCAAGGCATTCAATGAATCTTTGGAACCTATTGGGGATATCTTACAACTTGCTGAACTCATAGAGATAAGGACTTTACCACTTTCTCATTGCATTTAGATAAACACATTGGCAGAATTTCAGCCAACTTGCATTCACTGCTCGCAGGATTTCAGAGAAACCTTGGAACCTATTGTGGATTTCCCCCAACTTGCTGATCTCATCGAGATAAGCACTATACAACTTTCTCACTTTATTGAGATACACGCATTGGCAGAATATCAGCCAAATTGCATTCACTCCTCGAAGGTATTCAGAGAAACTATGGAACCTATTGCGGATTTCTTCCAACTTGCTGAAGTCATCGAGATAAGAACTTTACCATTAACTCATTTCATTGAGCTACGCACACTGGCAAGATATCAGCCAAATGGCATTCACTGCTCCAAGGTATTGCGAGAAACTTTGGAACCGATTGTTGATTTCTTGCAACTTGCTGAACTCGTGGAGACAAAGACTTTACCACTTTCTCATTGCATTGAGATACACGCATTGGCAGTGTATCAACCAAAGTTCATTCACTGCTCCAAGGCATTCAGTGAATCTTTGGAACCTATTGGGGATATCTTACAACTTGCTGAACTCATTGAGATAAGGACTTTACCACTTTCTCAATTCATTGAGATAAACACATTGGCAGAATTTCAGCCAAATTGCATTCACTACTCGAAGGTATTCAGAGAAACTATGGAACCTATTGCGGATTTCTTCCAACTTGCTGAAGTCATCGAGATAAGAACTTTACCATTAACTCATTTCATTGAGCTACACACACTGGCAAAATATCAGCCAAATGGCATTCACTGCTCCAAGGTATTGCCAGAAACTTTGGAAGCTATTGTGGAATTCTTCCAATTTGCTGGACTGAATGAGATAAAAACTTGACCACTTTCTCATTTCATTGTGATACACATACTGTGGGAGTATCAACCAAATGTAATTCACTACTCGCAGGCATTCAGTGAATCTTTGGCAACTATTGGGGATTTCTTTCAACTTGCTGAACTCATAGAGATAAGGACTTTACCACTTTCTCATTGCATTGAGATAAACACATTGGCAGAATATCAGCCCAATGGCATACGCTGCTGGAAGGAATTCAGAGAATATTTGGAACTTTACCACTATCTGATTTCATTGAGATACACACACTGGCAGAATATCAGACAAATGCTCGAAGGTATTCAGGGAAACTTTGGAACCGATTATGGATTTCTTGCAACTTGCTGAACTCGTGGAGACAAAGACTTTCTCATTTCATTGAGATACACGCATTGGCAGAGTATCAACCAAAGTTCATTCACTGCTCCAAGGCATTCAGTGAATCTTTGGAACCTATTGGGGATATCTTACAACTTGTTGAACTCATTGAGATAAGGACTTTACCACTTTCTCAATTCATTGAGATAAACACATTGGCAGAATGTCAGCCAAATTGCTCGAAGGAATTCAGAGAAACCTTAGAACCTATTGTGGATTTCACCCAACTTGCTGAACTCACCGAGACAAACGCTTTGCGACCTTCTCATTCCATTGAGATACACACATGGGCAGAATAACAGCCAAATAGCATTCACTGCTCGATGGTATTCAGAGACATTTTGTGGATTTCCTCCAACTTGCTGATCTCATCGAGATAAGCACTATACAACTTTCTCACTGCATTGAGATACACGCATTGGCAGAATATCAGCCAATTTGCATTCACTACTCGAAGGTATTCAGAGAAACTTTGGAACCTATTGCGAATTTCTTCCAACTTGCTGAAGTGATCGAGATAAGAACTTGACCATTATCTCACTTCATTGAGATACACAGACTGGCAGAATATCAAACAAATGGCATTCAGTGTTCGAAGGTTTTCAGAGAAACTTTGGAACCGATTGTGGATGTCTTGCAACTTGCTGAACTCGTGGAGACAAAGACTTTACCACTTTCTCATTTCATTCAGATACACGCATTGGCAGAGTACCAACCAAAGTTCATTGACTGCTCCAAGGCATTCAATGAATCTTTGGAACCTATTGGGGATATCTTACAACTTGCTGAACTCATAGAGATAAGGACTTTACCACTTTCTCATTGCATTGAGATAAACACATTGGCAGAATTTCAGCCAAATTGCATTCACTGCTCGCAGGATTTCAGAGAAACCTTGGAACCTATTGTGGATTTCCCCCAACTTGCTGATCTCATCGAGATAAGCACTATACAACTTTCTCACTTCATTGAGATACACGCATTGGCAGAATATCAGCCAAATTGCATTCACTCCTCGAAGGTATTCAGAGAAACTATGGAACCTATTGCGGATTTCTTCCAACTTGCTGAAGTCATCGAGATAAGAACTTTACCATTAACTCATTTCATTGAGCTACACACACTGGCAAAATATCAGCCAAATGGCATTCACTGCTCCAAGGTATTGCGAGAAACTTTGGAAGCTATTGTGGATTTCTTCCAATTTGCTGGACTGAATGAGATAAACACTTGACCACTTTCTGATTTCATTGCGATACACATACTGTGGGAGTATCAACCAAATGTAATTCACTACTCGCAGGCATTCAGTGAATCTTTGGCACCTAGTTGATTTCTTTCAACTTGCTGAACTCATAGAGATAAGGACTTTACCACTTTCTCATTGCATTGAGATAAACACATTGGCAGAATATCAGCCCAATGGCATACGCTGCTGGAAGGAATTCAGAGAATATTTGGAACTTTACCACTATCTGATTTCATTGAGATACACACACTGGCAGAATATCAGACAAATGACATTCACTGCTCGAAGGTATTCAGAGAAACTTTGGAACCGATTGTGGATTTCTTGCAACTTGCTGAACTCGTGGAGACAAAGACTTTCTCATTTCATTGAGATACACGCATTGGCAGAGTATCAACCAAAGTTCATTCACTGCTCCAAGGCATTCAGTGAATCTTTGGAACCTACTGGGGATATCTTACAACTTGTTGAACTCATTGAGATAAGGACTTTAACACTTTCTCAATTCATTGAGATAAACACATTGGCAGAATTTCAGCCAAATTGCTCGAAGGAATTCAGAGAAACCTTAGAACCTATTGTGGATTTCCCCCAACTTGCTGAACTCACCGAGACAAACACTTTGCGACCTTCTCATTCCATTGAGATACACACATGGGCAGAATAACAGCCAAATGGCATTCACTGCTCGATGGTATTCAGAGACATTTTGGAACATTTTGTGGATTTCCTCCAACTTGCTGATCTCATCGAGATAAGCACTATACAACTTTCTCACTGCATTGAGATACACGCATTGGCAGAATATCAGCCAATTTGCATTCACTACTCGAAGGTATTCAGAGAAACTTTGGAACCTATTGCGAATTTCTTCCAACTTGCTGAAGTGATCGAGATAAGAACTTGACCATTATCTCACTTCATTGAGATACACACACTGGCAGAATATCAAACAAATGGCATTCAGTGTTCGAAGGTTTTCAGAGAAACTTTGGAACCGATTGTGGATTTCTTGCAACTTGCTGAACTCGTGGAGACAAAGACTTTACCACTTTCTCATTTCATTGAGATACACGCATTGGCAGTGTATCAACCAAAGTTCATTCACTGCTCCAAGGCATTCAGTGAATCTTTGGAACCTATTGGGGATATCTTACAACTTGCTGAACTCATTGAGATAAGGACTTTACCACTTTCTCAATTCATTGAGATAAACACATTGGCACAATTTCAGCCAAATTGCATTCACTGCTCGAAGGATTTCAGAGAAACCTTGGAACCTATTGTGGATTTCCCCCAACTTGCTGATCTCATCGAGATAAGCACTATACAACTTTCTCATTTCATTGAGATACACGCATTGGCAGAATATTAGCCAAATTGCATTCACTACTCGGAGGTATTCAGAGAAACTATGGAACCTATTGCGGATTTCTTCCAACTTGCTGAAGTCATCGAGATAAGAACTTTACCATTAACTCATTTCATTGAGTTACACACACTGGCAAAATATCAGCCAAATGGCATTCACTGCTCCAAGGTATTGCGAGAAACTTTGGAAGCTATTGTGGATTTCTTCCAATTTGCTGGACTGAATGAGATAAACACTTGACCACTTTCTCATTTCATTGTGATACACATACTGTGGGAGTATCAACCAAATGTAAAACACTACTCGCAGGCATTCAGTGAATCTTTGGCACCTAGTTGATTTCTTTCAACTTGCTGAACTCATAGAGATAAGGACTTTACCACTTTCTCATTGCATTGAGATAAACACATTGGCAGAACATCAGCCCAATGGCATACGCTGCTGGAAGGAATTCAGAGAATATTTGGAACTTTACCACTATCTGATTTCATTGAGATACACACACTGCAGAATATCAGACAAATGACATTCACTGCTCGAAGGTATTCAGAGAAACTTTGGAACCGATTGTGGATTTCTTGCAACTTGCTGAACTCGTGGAGACAAAGACTTTCTCATTTCATTGAGATACACGCATTGGCAGAGTATCAACCAAAGTTCATTCACTGCTCCAAGGCATTCAGTGAATCTTTGGAACCTATTGGGGATATCTTACAACTTGTTGAACTCATTGAGATAACGACTTTACCACTTTCTCAATTCATTGAGATAAACACATTGGCAGAATTTCAGCCAAATTGCTCGAAGGAATTTAGAGAAACCTTAGAACCTATTGTGGATTTCCCCCAACTTGCTGAACTCACCGAGACAAACATTTTGCGACCTTCTCATTCCATTGAGATACACACATGGGCAGAATAACAGCCAAATGGCATTCACTGCTCGATGGTATTCAGAGACATTTTGGAACATTTTGTGGATTTCCTCCCACTTGCTGATCTCATCGAGATAAGCACTATACAACTTTCTCACTGCATTGAGATACACGCACTGGCAGAATATCAGCCAATTTGCATTCACTACTCGAAGGTATTCAGAGAAACTTTGGAACCTATTGCGAATTTCTTCCAACTTGCTGAAGTGATCGAGATAAGAACTTGACCATTATCTCACTTCATTGAGATACACACACTGGCAGAATATCAAACAAATGGCATTCAGTGTTGGAAGGTTTTCAGAGAAACTTTGGAACCGATTGTTGATTTCTTGCAACTTGCTGAACTCGTGGAGACAAAGACTTTACCACTTTCTCATTTCATTGAGATACACGCATTGGCAGTGTATCAACCAAAGTTCATTCACTGCTCCAAGGCATTCAATGAATCTTTGGAACCTATTGGGGATATCTTACAACTTGCTGAACTCATAGAGATAAGGACTTTACCACTTTCTCATTGCATTTAGATAAACACATTGGCAGAATTTCAGCCAACTTGCATTCACTGCTCGCAGGATTTCAGAGAAACCTTGGAACCTATTGTGGATTTCCCCCAACTTGCTGATCTCATCGAGATAAGCACTATACAACTTTCTCACTTTATTGAGATACACGCATTGGCAGAATATCAGCCAAATTGCATTCACTCCTCGAAGGTATTCAGAGAAACTATGGAACCTATTGCGGATTTCTTCCAACTTGCTGAAGTCATCGAGATAAGAACTTTACCATTAACTCATTTCATTGAGCTACACACACTGGCAAAATATCAGCCAAATGGCATTCACTGCTCCAAGGTATTGCGAGAAACTTTGGAACCGATTGTTGATTTCTTGCAACTTGCTGAACTCGTGGAGACAAAGACTTTACCACTTTCTCATTACATTGAGATACACGCATTGGCAGTGTATCAACCAAAGTTCATTCACTGCTCCAAGGCATTCAGTGAATCTTTGGAACCTATTGGGGATATCTTACAACTTGCTGAACTCATTGAGATAAGGACTTTACCACTTTCTCAATTCATTGAGATAAACACATTGGCAGAATTTCAGCCAAATTGCATTCACTGCTCGAAGGTATTCAGAGAAACTATGGAACCTATTGCGGATTTCTTCCAACTTGCTGAAGTCATCGAGATAAGAACTTTACCATTAACTCATTTCATTGAGCTACACACACTGGCAAAATATCAGCCAAATGGCATTCACTGCTCCAAGGTATTGCCAGAAACTTTGGAAGCTATTGTGGAATTCTTCCAATTTGCTGGACTGAATGAGATAAAAACTTGACCACTTTCTCATTTCATTGTGATACACATACTGTGGGAGTATCAACCAAATGTAATTCACTACTCGCAGGCATTCAGTGAATCTTTGGCAACTATTGGGGATTTCTTTCAACTTGCTGAACTCATAGAGATAAGGACTTTACCACTTTCTCATTGCATTGAGATAAACACATTGGCAGAATATCAGCCCAATGGCATACGCTGCTGGAAGGAATTCAGAGAATATTTGGAACTTTACCACTATCTGATTTCATTGAGATACACACACTGGCAGAATATCAGACAAATGACATTCACTGCTCGAAGGTATTCAGGGAAACTTTGGAACCGATTGTGGATTTCTTGCAACTTGCTGAACTCGTGGAGACAAAGACTTTCTCATTTCATTGAGATACACGCATTGGCAGAGTATCAACCAAAGTTCATTCACTGCTCCAAGGCATTCAGTGAATCTTTGGAACCTATTGGGGATATCTTACAACTTGTTGAACTCATTGAGATAAGGACTTTACCACTTTCTCAATTCATTGAGATAAACACATTGGCAGAATGTCAGCCAAATTGCTCGAAGGAATTCAGAGAAACCTTAGAACCTATTGTGGATTTCACCCAACTTGCTGAACTCACCGAGACAAACGCTTTGCGACCTTCTCATTCCATTGAGATACACACATGGGCAGAATAACAGCCAAATAGCATTCACTGCTCGATGGTATTCAGAGACATTTTGTGGATTTCCTCCAACTTGCTGATCTCATCGAGATAAGCACTATACAACTTTCTCACTGCATTGAGATACACGCATTGGCAGAATATCAGCCAATTTGCATTCACTACTCGAAGGTATTCAGAGAAACTTTGGAACCTATTGCGAATTTCTTCCAACTTGCTGAAGTGATCGAGATAAGAACTTGACCATTATCTCACTTCATTGAGATACACAGACTGGCAGAATATCAAACAAATGGCATTCAGTGTTCGAAGGTTTTCAGAGAAACTTTGGAACCGATTGTGGATTTCTTGCAACTTGCTGAACTCGTGGAGACAAAGACTTTACCACTTTCTCATTTCATTCAGATACACGCATTGGCAGAGTACCAACCAAAGTTCATTGACTGCTCCAAGGCATTCAATGAATCTTTGGAACCTATTGGGGATATCTTACAACTTGCTGAACTCATAGAGATAAGGACTTTACCACTTTCTCATTGCATTGAGATAAACACATTGGCAGAATTTCAGCCAAATTGCATTCACTGCTCGCAGGATTTCAGAGAAACCTTGGAACCTATTGTGGATTTCCCCCAACTTGCTGATCTCATCGAGATAAGCACTATACAACTTTCTCACTTCATTGAGATACACGCATTGGCAGAATATCAGCCAAATTGCATTCACTCCTCGAAGGTATTCAGAGAAACTATGGAACCTATTGCGGATTTCTTCCAACTTGCTGAAGTCATCGAGATAAGAACTTTACCATTAACTCATTTCATTGAGCTACACACACTGGCAAAATATCAGCCAAATGGCATTCACTGCTCCAAGGTATTGCGAGAAACTTTGGAAGCTATTGTGGATTTCTTCCAATTTGCTGGACTGAATGAGATAAACACTTGACCACTTTCTGATTTCATTGCGATACACATACTGTGGGAGTATCAACCAAATGTAATTCACTACTCGCAGGCATTCAGTGAATCTTTGGCACCGAGTTGATTTCTTTCAACTTGCTGAACTCATAGAGATAAGGACTTTACCACTTTCTCATTGCATTGAGATAAAAACATTGGCAGAATATCAGCCCAATGGCATACGCTGCTGGAAGGAATTCAGAGAATATTTGGAACTTTACCACTATCTGATTTCATTGAGATACACACACTGGCAGAATATCAGACAAATGACATTCACTGCTCGAAGGTATTCAGAGAAACATTGGAACCGATTGTGGATTTCTAGCAACTTGCTGAACTCGTGGAGACAAAGACTTTCTCATTTCATTGAGATACACGCATTGGCAGAGTATCAACCAAAGTTCATTCACTGCTCCAAGGCATTCAGTGAATCTTTGGAACCTACTGGGGATATCTTACAACTTGTTGAACTCATTGAGATAAGGACTTTAACACTTTCTCAATTCATTGAGATAAACACATTGGCAGAATTTCAGCCAAATTGCTCGAAGGAATTCAGAGAAACCTTAGAACCTATTGTGGATTTCCCCCAACTTGCTGAACTCACCGAGACAAACATTTTGCGACCTTCTCATTCCATTGAGATACACACATGGGCAGAATAACAGCCAAATGGCATTCACTGCTCGATGGTATTCAGAGACATTTTGGAACATTTTGTGGATTTCCTCCCACTTGCTGATCTCATCGAGATAAGCACTATACAACTTTCTCACTGCATTGAGATACACGCACTGGCAGAATATCAGCCAATTTGCATTCACTACTCGAAGGTATTCAGAGAAACTTTGGAACCTATTGCGAATTTCTTCCAACTTGCTGAAGTGATCGAGATAAGAACTTGACCATTATCTCACTTCATTGAGATACACACACTGGCAGAATATCAAACAAATGGCATTCAGTGTTGGAAGGTTTTCAGAGAAACTTTGGAACCGATTGTTGATTTCTTGCAACTTGCTGAACTCATAGAGATAAGGACTTTACCACTTTCTCATTGCATTTAGATAAACACATTGGCAGAATTTCAGCCAACTTGCATTCACTGCTCGCAGGATTTCAGAGAAACCTTGGAACCTATTGTGGATTTCCCCCAACTTGCTGATCTCATCGAGATAAGCACTATACAACTTTCTCACTTTATTGAGATACACGCATTGGCAGAATATCAGCCAAATTGCATTCACTCCTCGAAGGTATTCAGAGAAACTATGGAACCTATTGCGGATTTCTTCCAACTTGCTGAAGTCATCGAGATAAGAACTTTACCATTAACTCATTTCATTGAGCTACACACACTGGCAAAATATCAGCCAAATGGCATTCACTGCTCCAAGGTATTGCGAGAAACTTTGGAACCGATTGTTGATTTCTTGCAACTTGCTGAACTCGTGGAGACAAAGACTTTACCACTTTCTCATTACATTGAGATACACACATTGGCAGTGTATCAACCAAAGTTCATTCACTGCTCCAAGGCATTCAGTGAATCTTTGGAACCTATTGGGGATATCTTACAACTTGCTGAACTCATTGAGATAAGGACTTTACCACTTTCTCAATTCATTGAGATAAACACATTGGCAGAATTTCAGCCAAATTGCATTCACTGCTCGAAGGTATTCAGAGAAACTATGGAACCTATTGCGGATTTCTTCCAACTTGCTGAAGTCATCGAGATAAGAACTTTACCATTAACTCATTTCATTGAGCTACACACACTGGCAAAATATCAGCCAAATGGCATTCACTGCTCCAAGGTATTGCCAGAAACTTTGGAAGCTATTGTGGAATTCTTCCAATTTGCTGGACTGAATGAGATAAAAACTTGACCACTTTCTCATTTCATTGTGATACACATACTGTGGGAGTATCAACCAAATGTAATTCACTACTCGCAGGCATTCAGTGAATCTTTGGCAACTATTGGGGATTTCTTTCAACTTGCTGAACTCATAGAGATAAGGACTTTACCACTTTCTCATTGCATTGAGATAAACACATTGGCAGAATATCAGCCCAATGGCATACGCTGCTGGAAGGAATTCAGAGAATATTTGGAACTTTACCACTATCTGATTTCATTGAGATACACACACTGGCAGAATATCAGACAAATGACATTCACTGCTCGAAGGTATTCAGGGAAACTTTGGAACCGATTGTGGATTTCTTGCAACTTGCTGAACTCGTGGAGACAAAGACTTTCTCATTTCATTGAGATACACGCATTGGCAGAGTATCAACCAAAGTTCATTCACTGCTCCAAGGCATTCAGTGAATCTTTGGAACCTATTGGGGATATCTTACAACTTGTTGAACTCATTGAGATAAGGACTTTACCACTTTCTCAATTCATTGAGATAAACACATTGGCAGAATGTCAGCCAAATTGCTCGAAGGAATTCAGAGAAACCTTAGAACCTATTGTGGATTTCACCCAACTTGCTGAACTCACCGAGACAAACGCTTTGCGACCTTCTCATTCCATTGAGATACACACATGGGCAGAATAACAGCCAAATAGCATTCACTGCTCGATGGTATTCAGAGACATTTTGTGGATTTCCTCCAACTTGCTGATCTCATCGAGATAAGCACTATACAACTTTCTCACTGCATTGAGATACACGCATTGGCAGAATATCAGCCAATTTGCATTCACTACTCGAAGGTATTCAGAGAAACTTTGGAACCTATTGCGAATTTCTTCCAACTTGCTGAAGTGATCGAGATAAGAACTTGACCATTATCTCACTTCATTGAGATACACACACTGGCAGAATATCAAACAAATGGCATTCAGTGTTCGAAGGTTTTCAGAGAAACTTTGGAACCGATTGTGGATTTCTTGCAACTTGCTGAACTCGTGGAGACAAAGACTTTACCACTTTCTCATTTCATTCAGATACACGCATTGGCAGAGTACGAACCAAAGTTCATTGACTGCTCCAAGGCATTCAATGAATCTTTGGAACCTATTGGGGATATCTTACAACTTGCTGAACTCATAGAGATAAGGACTTTACCACTTTCTCATTGCATTGAGATAAACACATTGGCAGAATTTCAGCCAAATTGCATTCACTGCTCGCAGGATTTCAGAGAAACCTTGGAACCTATTGTGGATTTCCCCCAACTTGCTGATCTCATCGAGATAAGCACTATACAACTTTCTCACTTCATTGAGATAAACGGATTGGCAGAATATCAGCCAAATTGCATTCACTCCTCGAAGGTATTCAGAGAAACTATGGAACCTATTGCGGATTTCTTCCAACTTGCTGAAGTCATCGAGATAAGAACTTTACCATTAACTCATTTCATTGAGCTACACACACTGGCAAAATATCAGCCAAATGGCATTCACTGCTCCAAGGTATTGCGAGAAACTTTGGAAGCTATTGTGGATTTCTTCCAATTTGCTGGACTGAATGAGATAAACACTTGACCACTTTCTGATTTCATTGCGATACACATACTGTGGGAGTATCAACCAAATGTAATTCACTACTCGCAGGCATTCAGTGAATCTTTGGCACCTAGTTGATTTCTTTCAACTTGCTGAACTCATAGAGATAAGGACTTTACCACTTTCTCATTGCATTGAGATAAAAACATTGGCAGAATATCAGCCCAATGGCATACGCTGCTGGAAGGAATTCAGAGAATATTTGGAACTTTACCACTATCTGATTTCATTGAGATACACACACTGGCAGAATATCAGACAAATGACATTCACTGCTCGAAGGTATTCAGAGAAACATTGGAACCGATTGTGGATTTCTAGCAACTTGCTGAACTCGTGGAGACAAAGACTTTCTCATTTCATTGAGATACACGCATTGGCAGAGTATCAACCAAAGTTCATTCACTGCTCCAAGGCATTCAGTGAATCTTTGGAACCTACTGGGGATATCTTACAACTTGTTGAACTCATTGAGATAAGGACTTTAACACTTTCTCAATTCATTGAGATAAACACATTGGCAGAATTTCAGCCAAATTGCTCGAAGGAATTCAGAGAAACCTTAGAACCTATTGTGGATTTCCCCCAACTTGCTGAACTCACCGAGACAAACACTTTGCGACCTTCTCATTCCATTGAGATACACACATGGGCAGAATAACAGCCAAATGGCATTCACTGCTCGATGGTATTCAGAGACATTTTGGAACATTTTGTGGATTTCCTCCAACTTGCTGATCTCATCGAGATAAGCACTATACAACTTTCTCACTGCATTGAGATACACGCATTGGCAGAATATCAGCCAATTTGCATTCACTACTCGAAGGTATTCAGAGAAACTTTGGAACCTATTGCGAATTTCTTCCAACTTGCTGAAGTGATCGAGATAAGAACTTGACCATTATCTCACTTCATTGAGATACACAGACTGGCAGAATATCAAACAAATGGCATTCAGTGTTCGAAGGTTTTCAGAGAAACTTTGGAACCGATTGTGGATTTCTTGCAACTTGCTGAACTCGTGGAGACAAAGACTTTACCACTTTCTCATTTCATTGAGATACACGCATTGGCAGTGTATCAACCAAAGTTCATTCACTGCTCCAAGGCATTCAGTGAATCTTTGGAACCTATTGGGGATATCTTACAACTTGCTGAACTCATTGAGATAAGGACTTTACCACTTTCTCAATTCATTGAGATAAACACATTGGCACAATTTCAGCCAAATTGCATTCACTGCTCGAAGGATTTCAGAGAAACCTTGGAACCTATTGTGGATTTCCCCCAACTTGCTGATCTCATCGAGATAAGCACTATACAACTTTCTCATTTCATTGAGATACACGCATTGGCAGAATATTAGCCAAATTGCATTCACTACTCGGAGGTATTCAGAGAAACTATGGAACCTATTGCGGATTTCTTCCAACTTGCTGAAGTCATCGAGATAAGAACTTTACCATTAACTCATTTCATTGAGCTACACACACTGGCAAAATATCAGCCAAATGGCATTCACTGCTCCAAGGTATTGCGAGAAACTTTGGAAGCTATTGTGGATTTCTTCCAATTTGCTGGACTGAATGAGATAAACACTTGACCACTTTCTCATTTCATTGTGATACACATACTGTGGGAGTATCAACCAAATGTAATTCACTACTCGCAGGCATTCAGTGAATCTTTGGCACCTAGTTGATTTCTTTCAACTTGCTGAACTCATAGAGATAAGGACTTTACCACTTTCTCATTGCATTGAGATAAACACATTGGCAGAACATCAGCCCAATGGCATACGCTGCTGGAAGGAATTCAGAGAATATTTGGAACTTTACCACTATCTGATTTCATTGAGATACACGCACTGCAGAATATCAGACAAATGACATTCACTGCTCGAAGGTATTCAGAGAAACTTTGGAACCGATTGTGGATTTCTTGCAACTTGCTGAACTCGTGGAGACAAAGACTTTCTCATTTCATTGAGATACACGCATTGGCAGAGTATCAACCAAAGTTCATTCACTGCTCCAAGGCATTCAGTGAATCTTTGGAACCTATTGGGGATATCTTACAACTTGTTGAACTCATTGAGATAACGACTTTACCACTTTCTCAATTCATTGAGATAAACACATTGGCAGAATTTCAGCCAAATTGCTCGAAGGAATTCAGAGAAACCTTAGAACCTATTGTGGATTTCCCCCAACTTGCTGAACTCACCGAGACAAACATTTTGCGACCTTCTCATTCCATTGAGATACACACATGGGCAGAATAACAGCCAAATGGCATTCACTGCTCGATGGTATTCAGAGACATTTTGGAACATTTTGTGGATTTCCTCCCACTTGCTGATCTCATCGAGATAAGCACTATACAACTTTCTCACTGCATTGAGATACACGCACTGGCACAATATCAGCCAATTTGCATTCACTACTCGAAGGTATTCAGAGAAACTTTGGAACCTATTGCGAATTTCTTCCAACTTGCTGAAGTCATCGAGATAAAAACTGACCATTATCTCACTTCATTGAGATACACACACTGGCAGAATATCAAACAAATGGCATTCAGTGTTCGAAGGTTTTCAGAGAAACTTTGGAACCGATTGTTGATTTCTTGCAACTTGCTGAACTCGTGGAGACAAAGACTTTACCACTTTCTCATTTCATTGAGATACACGCATTGGCAGTGTATCAACCAAAGTTCATTCACTGCTCCAAGGCATTCAATGAATCTTTGGAACCTATTGGGGATATCTTACAACTTGCTGAACTCATAGAGATAAGGACTTTACCACTTTCTCATTGCATTGAGATAAACACATTGGCAGAATTTCAGCCAAATTGCATTCACTGCTCGCAGGATTTCAGAGAAACCTTGGAACCTATTGTGGATTTCCCCCAACTTGCTGATCTCATCGAGATAAGCACTATACAACTTTCTCACTTTATTGAGATACACGCATTGGCAGAATATCAGCCAAATTGCATTCACTCCTCGAAGGTATTCAGAGAAACTATGGAACCTATTGCGGATTTCTTCCAACTTGCTGAAGTCATCGAGATAAGAACTTTACCATTAACTCATTTCATTGAGCTACACACACTGGCAAAATATCAGCCAAATGGCATTCACTGCTCCAAGGTATTGCGAGAAACTTTGGAACCGATTGTTGATTTCTTGCAACTTGCTGAACTCGTGGAGACAAAGACTTTACCACTTTCTCATTACATTGAGATACACGCATTGGCAGTGTATCAACCAAAGTTCATTCACTGCTCCAAGGCATTCAGTGAATCTTTTAACCTATTGGGGATATCTTACAACTTGCTGAACTCATTGAGATAAGGACTTTACCACTTTCTCAATTCATTGAGATAAACACATTGGCAGAATTTCAGCCAAATTGCATTCACTACTCGAAGGTATTCAGAGAAACTATGGAACCTATTGCGGATTTCTTCCAACTTGCTGAAGTCATCGAGATAAGAACTTTACCATTAACTCATTTCATTGAGCTACACACACTGGCAAAATATCAGCCAAATGGCATTCACTGCTCCAAGGTATTGCCAGAAACTTTGGAAGCTATTGTGGAATTCTTCCAATTTGCTGGACTGAATGAGATAAAAACTTGACCACTTTCTCATTTCATTGTGATACACATACTGTGGGAGTATCAACCAAATGTAATTCACTACTCGCAGGCATTCAGTGAATCTTTGGCAACTATTGGGGATTTCTTTCAACTTGCTGAACTCATAGAGATAAGGACTTTACCACTTTCTCATTGCATTGAGATAAACACATTGGCAGAATATCAGCCCAATGGCATACGCTGCTGGAAGGAATTCAGAGAATATTTGGAACTTTACCACTATCTGATTTCATTGAGATACACACACTGGCAGAATATCAGACAAATGACATTCACTGCTCGAAGGTATTCAGGGAAACTTTGGAACCGATTGTGGATTTCTTGCAACTTGCTGAACTCGTGGAGACAAAGACTTTCTCATTTCATTGAGATACACGCATTGGCAGAGTATCAACCAAAGTTCATTCACTGCTCCAAGGCATTCAGTGAATCTTTGGAACCTATTGGGGATATCTTACAACTTGTTGAACTCATTGAGATAAGGACTTTACCACTTTCTCAATTCATTGAGATAAACACATTGGCAGAATGTCAGCCAAATTGCTCGAAGGAATTCAGAGAAACCTTAGAACCTATTGTGGATTTCACCCAACTTGCTGAACTCACCGAGACAAACGCTTTGCGACCTTCTCATTCCATTGAGATACACACATGGGCAGAATAACAGCCAAATAGCATTCACTGCTCGATGGTATTCAGAGACATTTTGTGGATTTCCTCCAACTTGCTGATCTCATCGAGATAAGCACTATACAACTTTCTCACTGCATTGAGATACACGCATTGGCAGAATATCAGCCAATTTGCATTCACTACTCGAAGGTATTCAGAGAAACTTTGGAACCTATTGCGAATTTCTTCCAACTTGCTGAAGTGATCGAGATAAGAACTTGACCATTATCTCACTTCATTGAGATACACACACTGGCAGAATATCAAACAAATGGCATTCAGTGTTCGAAGGTTTTCAGAGAAACTTTGGAACCGATTGTGGATTTCTTGCAACTTGCTGAACTCGTGGAGACAAAGACTTTACCACTTTCTCATTTCATTCAGATACACGCATTGGCAGAGTACCAACCAAAGTTCATTGACTGCTCCAAGGCATTCAATGAATCTTTGGAACCTATTGGGGATATCTTACAACTTGCTGAACTCATAGAGATAAGGACTTTACCACTTTCTCATTGCATTGAGATAAACACATTGGCAGAATTTCAGCCAAATTGCATTCACTGCTCGCAGGATTTCAGAGAAACCTTGGAACCTATTGTGGATTTCCCCCAACTTGCTGATCTCATCGAGATAAGCACTATACAACTTTCTCACTTCATTGAGATAAACGCATTGGCAGAATATCAGCCAAATTGCATTCACTCCTCGAAGGTATTCAGAGAAACTATGGAACCTATTGCGGATTTCTTCCAACTTGCTGAAGTCATCGAGATAAGAACTTTACCATTAACTCATTTCATTGAGCTACACACACTGGCAAAATATCAGCCAAATGGCATTCACTGCTCCAAGGTATTGCGAGAAACTTTGGAAGCTATTGTGGATTTCTTCCAATTTGCTGGACTGAATGAGATAAACACTTGACCACTTTCTGATTTCATTGCGATACACATACTGTGGGAGTATCAACCAAATGTAATTCACTACTCGCAGGCATTCAGTGAATCTTTGGCACCTAGTTGATTTCTTTCAACTTGCTGAACTCATAGAGATAAGGACTTTACCACTTTCTCATTGCATTGAGATAAAAACATTGGCAGAATATCAGCCCAATGGCATACGCTGCTGGAAGGAATTCAGAGAATATTTGGAACTTTACCACTATCTGATTTCATTGAGATACACACACTGGCAGAATATCAGACAAATGACATTCACTGCTCGAAGGTATTCAGAGAAACATTGGAACCGATTGTGGATTTCTTGCAACTTGCTGAACTCGTGGAGACAAAGACTTTCTCATTTCATTGAGATACACGCATTGGCAGAGTATCAACCAAAGTTCATTGACTGCTCCAAGGCATTCAATGAATCTTTGGAACCTATTGGGGATATCTTACAACTTGCTGAACTCATAGAGATAAGGACTTTACCACTTTCTCATTGCATTGAGATAAACACATTGGCACAATTTCAGCCAAATTGCATTCACTGCTCGCAGGATTTCAGAGAAACCTTGGAACCTATTGTGGATTTCCCCCAACTTGCTGATCTCATCGAGATAAGCACTATACAACTTTCTCATTTCATTGAGATACACGCATTGGCAGAATATTAGCCAAATTGCATTCACTACTCGGAGGTATTCAGAGAAACTATGGAACCTATTGCGGATTTCTTCCAACTTGCTGAAGTCATCGAGATAAGAACTTTACCATTAACTCATTTCATTGAGCTACACACACTGGCAAAATATCAGCCAAATGGCATTCACTGCTCCAAGGTATTGCGAGAAACTTTGGAAGCTATTGTGGATTTCTTCCAATTTGCTGGACTGAATGAGATAAACACTTGACCACTTTCTCATTTCATTGTGATACACATACTGTGGGAGTATCAACCAAATGTAATTCACTACTCGCAGGCATTCAGTGAATCTTTGGCACCTAGTTGATTTCTTTCAACTTGCTGAACTCATAGAGATAAGGACTTTACCACTTTCTCATTGCATTGAGATAAACACATTGGCAGAACATCAGCCCAATGGCATACGCTGCTGGAAGGAATTCAGAGAATATTTGGAACTTTACCACTATCTGATTTCATTGAGATACACGCACTGCAGAATATCAGACAAATGACATTCACTGCTCGAAGGTATTCAGAGAAACTTTGGAACCGATTGTGGATTTCTTGCAACTTGCTGAACTCGTGGAGACAAAGACTTTCTCATTTCATTGAGATACACGCATTGGCAGAGTATCAACCAAAGTTCATTCACTGCTCCAAGGCATTCAGTGAATCTTTGGAACCTATTGGGGATATCTTAGAACTTGTTGAACTCATTGAGATAACGACTTTACCACTTT
Organism: Prionace glauca; assembly: GCA_037974335.1. Lineage (NCBI taxonomy): Eukaryota > Metazoa > Chordata > Chondrichthyes > Carcharhiniformes > Carcharhinidae > Prionace > Prionace glauca. The sequence continues at coordinate 63,205,089 of CM075737.1, forward strand.
CTCAATTCATTGAGATAAACACATTGGCAGAATTTCAGCCAAATTGCTCGAAGGAATTCAGAGAAACCTTAGAACCTATTGTGGATTTCCCCCAACTTGCTGAACTCACCGAGACAAACATTTTGCGACCTTCTCATTCCATTGAGATACACACATGGGCAGAATAACAGCCAAATGGCATTCACTGCTCGATGGTATTCAGAGACATTTTGGAACATTTTGTGGATTTCCTCCCACTTGCTGATCTCATCGAGATAAGCACTATACAACTTTCTCACTGCATTGAGATACACGCACTGGCACAATATCAGCCAATTTGCATTCACTACTCGAAGGTATTCAGAGAAACTTTGGAACCTATTGCGAATTTCTTCCAACTTGCTGAAGTCATCGAGATAAAAACTGACCATTATCTCACTTCATTGAGATACACACACTGGCAGAATATCAAACAAATGGCATTCAGTGTTCGAAGGTTTTCAGAGAAACTTTGGAACCGATTGTTGATTTCTTGCAACTTGCTGAACTCGTGGAGACAAAGACTTTACCACTTTCTCATTTCATTGAGATACACGCATTGGCAGTGTATCAACCAAAGTTCATTCACTGCTCCAAGGCATTCAATGAATCTTTGGAACCTATTGGGGATATCTTACAACTTGCTGAACTCATAGAGATAAGGACTTTACCACTTTCTCATTGCATTGAGATAAACACATTGGCAGAATTTCAGCCAAATTGCATTCACTGCTCGCAGGATTTCAGAGAAACCTTGGAACCTATTGTGGATTTCCCCCAACTTGCTGATCTCATCGAGATAAGCACTATACAACTTTCTCATTTCATTGAGATACACGCATTGGCAGAATATCAGCCAAATTGCATTCACTCCTCGAAGGTATTCAGAGAAACTATGGAACCTATTGCGGATTTCTTCCAACTTGCTGAAGTCATCGAGATAAGAACTTTACCATTAACTCATTTCATTGAGCTACACACACTGGCAAAATATCAGCCAAATGGCATTCACTGCTCCAAGGTATTGCGAGAAACTTTGGAAGCTATTGTGGATTTCTTCCAATTTGCTGGACTGAATGAGATAAACACTTGACCACTTTCTGATTTCATTGCGATACACATACTGTGGGAGTATCAACCAAATGTAATTCATTACTCGCAGGCATTCAGTGAATCTTTGGCACCTAGTTGATTTCTTTCAACTTGCTGAACTCATAGAGATAAGGACTTTACCACTTTCTCATTGCATTGAGATAAACACATTGGCAGAATATCAGCCCAATGGCATACGCTGCTGGAAGGAATTCAGAGAATATTTGGAACTTTACCACTATCTGATTTCATTGAGATACACACACTGGCAGAATATCAGACAAATGACATTCACTGCTCGAAGGTATTCAGAGAAACTTTGGAACCGATTGTGGATTTCTTGCAACTTGCTGAACTCGTGGAGACAAAGACATTACTACTTTCTCATTTCATTGAGATACACGCATTGGCAGAGTATCAACCAAAGTTCATTCACTGCTCCAAGGCATTCAATGAATCTTTGGAACCTATTGGGGATATCTTACAACTTGCTGAACTCATAGAGATAAGGACTTTACCACTTTCTCATTGCATTGAGATAAACACATTGGCAGAATATCAGCCAAATTGCATTCACTGCTCGCAGGATTTCAGAGAAACCTTGGAACCTATTGTGGATTTCCCCCAACTTGCTGATCTCATCGAGATAAGCACTATACAACTTTCTCACTTTATTGAGATACACGCATTGGCAGAAAATCAGCCAAATTGCATTCACTCCTCGAAGGTATTCAGAGAAACTATGGAACCTATTGCGGATTTCTTCCAACTTGCTGAAGTCATCGAGATAAGAACTTTACCATTAACTCATTTCATTGAGCTACACACACTGGCAAAATATCAGCCAAATGGCATTCACTGCTCCAAGGTATTGCGAGAAACTTTGGAACCGATTGTTGATTTCTTGCAACTTGCTGAACTCGTGGAGACAAAGACTTTACCACTTTCTCATTTCATTGAGATACACGCATTGGCAGTGTATCAACCAAAGTTCATTCACTGCTCCAAGGCATTCAGTGAATCTTTGGAACCTATTGGGGATATCTTACAACTTGCTGAACTCATAGAGATAAGGACTTTACCACTTTCTCATTGCATTGAGATAAACACATTGGCAGAATTTCAGCCAAATTGCATTCACTGCTCGCAGGATTTCAGAGAAACCTTGGAACCTATTGTGGATTTCCCCCAACTTGCTGATCTCATCGAGATAAGCACTATACAACTTTCTCATTTCATTGAGATACACGCATTGGCAGAATATCAGCCAAATTGCATTCACTCCTCGAAGGTATTCAGAGAAACTATGGAACCTATTGCGGATTTCTTCCAACTTGCTGAAGTCATCGAGATAAGAACTTTACCATTAACTCATTTCATTGAGCTACACACACTGGCAAAATATCAGCCAAATGGCATTCACTGCTCCAAGGTATTGCGAGAAACTTTGGAAGCTATTGTGGATTTCTTCCAATTTGCTGGACTGAATGAGATAAACACTTGACCACTTTCTGATTTCATTGCGATACACATACTGTGGGAGTATCAACCAAATGTAATTCATTACTCGCAGGCATTCAGTGAATCTTTGGCACCTAGTTGATTTCTTTCAACTTGCTGAACTCATAGAGATAAGGACTTTACCACTTTCTCATTGCATTGAGATAAACACATTGGCAGAATATCAGCCCAATGGCATACGCTGCTGGAAGGAATTCAGAGAATATTTGGAACTTTACCACTATCTGATTTCATTGAGATACACACACTGGCAGAATATCAGACAAATGACATTCACTGCTCGAAGGTATTCAGAGAAACTTTGGAACCGATTGTGGATTTCTTGCAACTTGCTGAACTCGTGGAGACAAAGACTTTCTCATTTCATTGAGATACACGCATTGGCAGAGTATCAACCAAAGTTCATTCACTGCTCCAAGGCATTCAGTGAATCTTTGGAACCTATATCTAACAACTTGTTGAACTCATTGAGATAAGGACTTTACCACTTTCTCAATTCATTGAGATAAACACATTGGCAGAATTTCAGCCAAATTGCTCGAAGGAATTCAGAGAAACCTTAGAACCTATTGTGGATTTCCCCCAACTTGCTGAACTCACCGAGACAAACACTTTGCGACCTTCTCATTCCATTGAGATACACACATGGGCAGAATAACAGGCAAATGGCATTCACTGCTCGATGGTATTCAGAGACATTTTGGAACATTTTGTGGATTTCCTCCAACTTGCTGATCTCATCGAGATAAGCACTATACAACTTTCTCACTGCATTGAGATACACGCATTGGCAGAATATCAGCCAATTTGCATTCACTACTCGAAGGTATTCAGAGAAACTTTGGAACCTATTGCGAATTTCTTCCAACTTGCTGAAGTGATCGAGATAAGAACTTGACCATTATCTCACTTCATTGAGATACACACACTGGCAGAATATCAAACAAATGGCATTCAGTGTTCGAAGGTTTTCAGAGAAACTTTGGAACCGATTGTGGATTTCTTGCAACTTGCTGAACTCGTGGAGACAAAGACTTTACCACTTTCTCATTACATTGAGATACACGCATTGGCAGTGTATCAACCAAAGTTCATTCACTGCTCCAAGGCATTCAGTGAATCTTTGGAACCTATTGGGGATATCTTACAACTTGCTGATCTCATCGAGATAAGCACTATACAACTTTCTCACTTCATTGAGATACACGCATTGGCAGAATATCAGCCAAATTGCATTTACTGCTCCAAGGTATTGCGAGAAACTTTGGAAGCTATTGTGGATTTCTTCCAATTTGCTGGACTGAATGAGATAAACACTTGACAACTTTCTCATTTCATTGTGATACACATACTGTGGGAGTATCAACCAAATGTAATTCACTACTCGCAGGCATTCAGTGAATCTTCGGCACCTATTGGGGATTTCTTTCAACTTGCTGAACTCATAGAGATAAGGACTTTACCACTTTCTCATTGCATTGAGATAAACACATTGGCAGAATATCAGCCCAATGGCATACGCTGCTGGAAGGAATTCAGAGAATATTTGGAACTTTACCACTATCTGATTTCATTGAGATACACACACTGGCAGAATATCAGACAAATGACATTCACTGCTCGAAGGTATTCAGAGAAACTTTGGAACCGATTGTGGATTTCTTGCAACTTGCTGAACTCGTGGAGACAAAGACATTACTACTTTCTCACTTCATTGACATACACGCATTGGCAGAGTATCAACCAAAGTTCATTCACTGCTCCAAGGCATTCAATGAATCTTTGGAACCTATTGGGGATATCTTACAACTTGCTGAACTCATAGAGATAAGGACTTTACCACTTTCTCATTGCATTGAGATAAACACATTGGCAGAATTTCAGCCAAATTGCATTCACTGCTCGCAGGATTTCAGAGAAACCTTGGAACCTATTGTGGATTTCCCCCAACTTGCTGATCTCATCGAGATAAGCACTATACAACTTTCTCACTTTATTGAGATACACGCATTGGCAGAATATCAGCCAAATTGCATTCACTCCTCGAAGGTATTCAGAGAAACTATGGAACCTATTGCGGATTTCTTCCAACTTGCTGAAGTCATCGAGATAAGAACTTTACCATTAACTCATTTCATTGAGCTACACACACTGGCAAAATATCAGCCAAATGGCATTCACTGCTCCAAGGTATTGCGAGAAACTTTGGAACCGATTGTTGATTTCTTGCAACTTGCTGAACTCGTGGAGACAAAGACTTTACCACTTTCTCATTACATTGAGATACACGCATTGGCAGTGTATCAACCAAAGTTCATTCACTGCTCCAAGGCATTCAGTGAATCTTTGGAACCTATTGGGGATATCTTACAACTTGCTGAACTCATTGAGATAAGGACTTTACCACTTTCTCAATTCATTGAGATAAACACATTTGCAGAATTTCAGCCAAATTGCATTCACTACTCGAAGGTATTCAGAGAAACTATGGAACCTATTGCGGATTTCTTCCAACTTGCTGAAGTCATCGAGATAAGAACTTTACCATTAACTCATTTCATTGAGCTACACACACTGGCAAAATATCAGCCAAATGGCATTCACTGCTCCAAGGTATTGCGAGAAACTTTGGAAGCTATTGTGGATTTCTTCCAATTTGCTGGACTGAATGAGATAAACACTTGACCACTTTCTCATTTCATTGTGATACACATACTGTGGGAGTATCAACCAAATGTAATTCACTACTCGCAGGCATTCAGTGAATCTTTGGCACCTAGTTGATTTCTTTCAACTTGCTGAACTCATAGAGATAAGGACTTTACCACTTTCTCATTGCATTGAGATAAACACATTGGCAGAACATCAGCCCAATGGCATACGCTGCTGGAAGGAATTCAGAGAATATTTGGAACTTTACCACTATCTGATTTCATTGAGATACACACACTGCAGAATATCAGACAAATGACATTCACTGCTCGAAGGTATTCAGAGAAACTTTGGAACCGATTGTGGATTTCTTGCAACTTGCTGAACTCGTGGAGACAAAGACTTTCTCATTTCATTGAGATACACGCATTGGCAGAGTATCAACCACAGTTCATTCACTGCTCCAAGGCATTCAGTGAATCTTTGGAACCTATTGGGGATATCTTACAACTTGTTGAACTCATTGAGATAACGACTTTACCACTTTCTCAATTCATTGAGATAAACACATTGGCAGAATTTCAGCCAAATTGCTCGAAGGAATTCAGAGAAACCTTAGAACCTATTGTGGATTTCCCCCAACTTGCTGAACTCACCGAGACAAACATTTTGCGACCTTCTCATTCCATTGAGATACACACATGGGCAGAATAACAGCCAAATGGCATTCACTGCTCGATGGTATTCAGAGACATTTTGGAACATTTTGTGGATTTCCTCCAACTTGCTGATCTCATCGAGATAAGCACTATACAACTTTCTCACTGCATTGAGATACACGCATTGGCAGAATATCAGCCAATTTGCATTCACTACTCGAAGGTATTCAGAGAAACTTTGGAACCTATTGCGAATTTCTTCCAACTTGCTGAAGTCATCGAGATAAAAACTTGACCATTATCTCACTTCATTGAGATACACACACTGGCAGAATATCAAACAAATGGCATTCAGTGTTCGAAGGTTTTCAGAGAAACTTTGGAACCGATTGTGGATTTCTTGCAACTTGCTGAACTCGTGGAGACAAAGACTTTACCACTTTCTCATTACATTGAGATACACGCATTGGCAGTGTATCAACCAAAGTTCATTCACTGCTCCAAGGCATTCAGTGAATCTTTGGAACCTATTGGGGATATCTTACAACTTGCTGATCTCATCGAGATAAGCACTATACAACTTTCTCACTTCATTGAGATACACGCATTGGCAGAATATCAGCCAAATTGCATTTACTGCTCCAAGGTATTGCGAGAAACTTTGGAAGCTATTGTGGATTTCTTCCAATTTGCTGGACTGAATGAGATAAACACTTGACAACTTTCTCATTTCATTGTGATACACATACTGTGGGGGTATCAACCAAATGTAATTCACTACTCGCAGGCATTCAGTGAATCTTCGGCACCTATTGGGGATTTCTTTCAACTTGCTGAACTCATAGAGATAAGGACTTTACCACTTTCTCATTGCATTGAGATACACACACTGGCAGAATATCAGAGAAATGACATTCACTGCTCGAAGGTATTCAGAGAAACTTTGGAACCGATTGTGGATTTCTTGCAACTTGCTGAACTCGTGGAGACAAAGACATTACTACTTTCTCATTTCATTGACATACACGCATTGGCAGAGTATCAACCAAAGTTCATTCACTGCTCCAAGGCATTCAATGAATCTTTGGAACCTATTGGGGATATCTTACAACTTGCTGAACTCATAGAGATAAGGACTTTACCACTTTCTCATTGCATTGAGATAAACACATTGGCAGAATTTCAGCCAAATTGCATTCACTGCTCGCAGGATTTCAGAGAAACCTTGGAACCTATTGTGGATTTCCCCCAACTTGCTGATCTCATCGAGATAAGCACTATACAACTTTCTCACTTTATTGAGATACACGCATTGGCAGAATATCAGCCAAATTGCATTCACTCCTCGAAGGTATTCAGAGAAACTATGGAACCTATTGCGGATTTCTTCCAACTTGCTGAAGTCATCGAGATAAGAACTTTACCATTAACTCATTTCATTGAGCTACACACACTGGCAAAATATCAGCCAAATGGCATTCACTGCTCCAAGGTATTGCGAGAAACTTTGGAACCGATTGTTGATTTCTTGCAACTTGCTGAACTCGTGGAGACAAAGACATGACCACTTTCTCATTACATTGAGATACACGCATTGGCAGTGTATCAACCAAAGTTCATTCACTGCTCCAAGGCATTCAGTGAATCTTTGGAACCTATTGGGGATATCTTACAACTTGCTGAACTCATTGAGATAAGGACTTTACCACTTTCTCAATTCATTGAGATAAACACATTGGCAGAATTTCAGCCAAATTGCATTCACTACTCGAAGGTATTCAGAGAAACTATGGAACCTATTCCGGATTTCTTCCAACTTGCTGAAGTCATCGAGATAAGAACTTTACCATTAACTCATTTCATTGAGCTACACACACTGGCAAAATATCAGCCAAATGGCATTCACTGCTCCAAGGTATTGCGAGAAAATTTGGAAGCTATTGTGGATTTCTTCCAATTTGCTGGACTGAATGAGATAAAAACTTGACCACTTTCTCATTTCATTGTGATACACATACTGTGGGAGTATCAACCAAATGTAATTCACTACTCGCAGGCATTCAGTGAATCTTTGGCAACTATTGGGGATTTCTTTCAACTTGCTGAACTCATAGAGATAAGGACTTTACCACTTTCTCATTGCATTGAGATAAACACATTGGCAGAATATCAGCCCAATGGCATACGCTGCTGGAAGGAATTCAGAGCATATTTGGAACTTTACCACTATCTGATTTCATTGAGATACACACACTGGCAGAATATCAGACAAATGACATTCACTGCTCGAAGGTATTCAGAGAAACTTTGGAACCGATTGTGGATTTCTTGCAACTTGCTGAACTCGTGGAGACAAAGACTTTCTCATTTCATTGAGATACACGCATTGGCAGAGTATCAACCAAAGTTCATTCACTGCTCCAAGGCGTTCAGTGAATCTTTGGAACCTATTGGGGATATCTTACAACTTGTTGAACTCATTGAGATAAGGACTTTACCACTTTCTCAATTCATTGAGATAAACACATTGGCAGAATGTCAGCCAAATTGCTCGAAGGAATTCAGAGAAACCTTAGAACCTATTGTGGATTTCACCCAACTTGCTGAACTCACCGAGACAAACACTTTGCGGCCTTCTCATTCCATTGAGATACACACATGGGCAGAATAACAGCCAAATAGCATTCACTGCTCGATGGTATTCAGAGACATTTTGTGGATTTCCTCCAGCTTGCTGATCTCATCGAGATAAGCACTATACAACTTTCTCACTGCATTGAGATACACGTATTGGCAGAATATCAGCCAATTTGCATTCACTACTCGAAGGTATTCAGAGAAACTTTGGAACCTATTGCGAATTTCTTCCAACTTGCTGAAGTGATCGAGATAAGAACTTGACCATTATCTCACTTCATTGAGATACACACACTGGCAGAATATCAAACAAATGGCATTCAGTGATCGAAGGTTTTCAGAGAAACTTTGGAACCGATTGTGGATTTCTTGCAACTTGCTGAACTCGTGGAGACAAAGACTTTACCACTTTCTCATTTCATTGAGATACACGCATTGGCAGTGTATCAACCAAAGTTCATTCACTGCTCCAAGGCATTCAGTGAATCTTTGGAACCTATTGGGGATATCTTACAACTTGCTGAACTCATTGAGATAAGGACTTTACCACTTTCTCAATTCATTGAGATAAACACATTGGCAGAATTTCAGCCAAATTGCATTCACTGCTCGAAGGATTTCAGAGAAACCTTGGAACCTATTGTGGATTTCCCCCAACTTGCTGATCTCATCGAGATAAGCACTATACAACTTTCTCATTTCATTGAGATACACGCATTGGCAGAATATTAGCCAAATTGCATTCACTACTCGGAGGTATTCAGAGAAACTATGGAACCTATTGCGGATTTCTTCCAACTTGCTGAAGTCATCGAGATAAGAACTTTACCATTAACTCATTTCATTGAGCTACACACACTGGCAAAATATCAGCCAAATGGCATTCACTGCTCCAAGGTATTGCGAGAAACTTTGGAAGCTATTGTGGATTTCTTCCAATTTGCTGGACTGAATGAGATAAACACTTGACCACTTTCTCATTTCATTGTGATACACATACTGTGGGAGTATCAACCAAATGTAATTCACTACTCGCAGGCATTCAGTGAATCTTTGGCACCTAGTTGATTTCTTTCAACTTGCTGAACTCATAGAGATAAGGACTTTACCACTTTCTCATTGCATTGAGATAAACACATTGGCAGAACATCAGCCGAATGGCATACGCTGCTGGAAGGAATTCAGAGAATATTTGGAACTTTACCACTATCTGATTTCATTGAGATACACACACTGCAGAATATCAGACAAATGACATTCACTGCTCGAAGGTATTCAGAGAAACTTTGGAACCGATTGTGGATTTCTTGCAACTTGCTGAACTCGTGGAGACAAAGACTTTCTCATTTCATTGAGATACACGCATTGGCAGAGTATCAACCAAAGTTCATTCACTGCTCCAAGGCATTCAGTGAATCTTTGGAACCTATTGGGGATATCTTACAACTTGTTGAACTCATTGAGATAAGGACTTTACCATTTTCTCAATTCATTGTGATAAACACATTGGCAGAATTTCAGCCAAATTGCTCGAAGGAATTCAGAGAAACCTTAGAACCTATTGTGGATTTCCCCCAACTTGCTGAACTCACCGAGACAAACATTTTGCGACCTTCTCATTCCATTGAGATACACACATGGGCAGAATAACAGCCAAATGGCATTCACTGCTCGATGGTATTCAGAGACATTTTGGAACATTTTGTGGATTTCCTCCCACTTGCTGATCTCATCGAGATAAGCACTATACAACTTTCTCACTGCATTGAGATACACGCACTGGCACAATATCAGCCAATTTGCATTCACTACTCGAAGGTATTCAGAGAAACTTTGGAACTTATTGCGAATTTCTTCCAACTTGCTGAAGTCATCGAGATAAAAACTTGACCATTATCTCACTTCATTGAGATACACACACTGGCAGAATATCAAACAAATGGCATTCAGTGTTGGAAGGTTTTCAGAGAAACTTTGGAACCGATTGTTGATTTCTTGCAACTTGCTGAACTCGTGGAGACAAAGACTTTACCACTTTCTCATTTCATTGAGATACACGCATTGGCAGTGTATCAACCAAAGTTCATTCACTGCTCCAAGGCATTCAATGAATCTTTGGAACCTATTGGGGATATCTTACAACTTGCTGAACTCATAGAGATATGGACTTTACCACTTTCTCATTGCATTGAGATAAACACATTGGCAGAATTTCAGCCAACTTGCATTCACTGCTCGCAGGATTTCAGAGAAACCTTGGAACCTATTGTGGATTTCCCCCAACTTGCTGATCTCATCGAGATAAGCACTATACAACTTTCTCACTTTATTGAGATACACGCATTGGCAGAATATCAGCCAAATTGCATTCACTCCTCGAAGGTATTCAGAGAAACTATGGAACCTATTGCGGATTTCTTCCAACTTGCTGAAGTCATCGAGATAAGAACTTTACCATTAACTCATTTCATTGAGCTACACACACTGGCAAAATATCAGCCAAATGGCATTCACTGCTCCAAGGTATTGCGAGAAACTTTGGAACCGATTGTTGATTTCTTGCAACTTGCTGAACTCGTGGAGACAAAGACTTTACCACTTTCTCATTACATTGAGATACACGCATTGGCAGTGTATCAACCAAAGTTCATTCACTGCTCCAAGGCATTCAGTGAATCTTTGGAACCTATTGGGGATATCTTACAACTTGCTGAACTCATTGAGATAAGGACTTTACCACTTTCTCAATTCATTGAGATAAACACATTTGCAGAATTTCAGCCAAATTGCATTCACTACTCGAAGGTATTCAGAGAAACTATGGAACCTATTGCGGATTTCTTCCAACTTGCTGAAGTCATCGAGATAAGAACTTTACCATTAACTCATTTCATTGAGCTACACACACTGGCAAAATATCAGCCAAATGGCATTCACTGCTCCAAGGTATTGCGAGAAACTTTGGAAGCTATTGTGGATTTCTTCCAATTTGCTGGACTGAATGAGATAAACACTTGACCACTTTCTCATTTCATTGTGATACACATACTGTGGGAGTATCAACCAAATGTAATTCACTACTCGCAGGCATTCAGTGAATCTTTGGCACCTAGTTGATTTCTTTCAACTTGCTGAACTCATAGAGATAAGGACTTTACCACTTTCTCATTGCATTGAGATAAACACATTGGCAGAACATCAGCCCAATGGCATACGCTGCTGGAAGGAATTCAGAGAATATTTGGAACTTTACCACTATCTGATTTCATTGAGATACACACACTGCAGAATATCAGACAAATGACATTCACTGCTCGAAGGTATTCAGAGAAACTTTGGAACCGATTGTGGATTTCTTGCAACTTGCTGAACTCGTGGAGACAAAGACTTTCTCATTTCATTGAGATACACGCATTGGCAGAGTATCAACCACAGTTCATTCACTGCTCCAAGGCATTCAGTGAATCTTTGGAACCTATTGGGGATATCTTACAACTTGTTGAACTCATTGAGATAACGACTTTACCACTTTCTCAATTCATTGAGATAAACACATTGGCAGAATTTCAGCCAAATTGCTCGAAGGAATTCAGAGAAACCTTAGAACCTATTGTGGATTTCCCCCAACTTGCTGAACTCACCGAGACAAACATTTTGCGACCTTCTCATTCCATTGAGATACACACATGGGCAGAATAACAGCCAAATGGCATTCACTGCTCGATGGTATTCAGAGACATTTTGGAACATTTTGTGGATTTCCTCCAACTTGCTGATCTCATCGAGATAAGCACTATACAACTTTCTCACTGCATTGAGATACACGCATTGGCAGAATATCAGCCAATTTCCATTCACTACTCGAAGGTATTCAGAGAAACTTTGGAACCTATTGCGAATTTCTTCCAACTTGCTGAAGTCATCGAGATAAAAACTTGACCATTATCTCACTTCATTGAGATACACACACTGGCAGAATATCAAACAAATGGCATTCAGTGTTCGAAGGTTTTCAGAGAAACTTTGGAACCGATTGTGGATTTCTTGCAACTTGCTGAACTCGTGGAGACAAAGACTTTACCACTTTCTCATTACATTGAGATACACGCATTGGCAGTGTATCAACCAAAGTTCATTCACTGCTCCAAGGCATTCAGTGAATCTTTGGAACCTATTGGGGATATCTTACAACTTGCTGATCTCATCGAGATAAGCACTATACAACTTTCTCACTTCATTGAGATACACGCATTGGCAGAATATCAGCCAAATTGCATTTACTGCTCCAAGGTATTGCGAGAAACTTTGGAAGCTATTGTGGATTTCTTCCAATTTGCTGGACTGAATGAGATAAACACTTGACAACTTTCTCATTTCATTGTGATACACATACTGTGGGAGTATCAACCAAATGTAATTCACTACTCGCAGGCATTCAGTGAATCTTCGGCACCTATTGGGGATTTCTTTCAACTTGCTGAACTCATAGAGATAAGGACTTTACCACTTTCTCATTGCATTGAGATAAACACATTGGCAGAATATCAGCCCAATGGCATACGCTGCTGGAAGGAATTCAGAGAATATTTGGAACTTTACCACTATCTGATTTCATTGAGATACACACACTGGCAGAATATCAGACAAATGACATTCACTGCTCGAAGGTATTCAGAGAAACTTTGGAACCGATTGTGGATTTCTTGCAACTTGCTGAACTCGTGGAGACAAAGACATTACTACTTTCTCATTTCATTGAGATACACGCATTGGCAGAGTATCAACCAAAGTTCATTCACTGCTCCAAGGCATTCAATGAATCTTTGGAACCTATTGGGGATATCTTACAACTTGCTGAACTCATAGAGATAAGGACTTTACCACTTTCTCATTGCATTGAGATAAACACATTGGCAGAATTTCAGCCAAATTGCATTCACTGCTCGCAGGATTTCAGAGAAACCTTGGAACCTATTGTGGATTTCCCCCAACTTGCTGATCTCATCGAGATAAGCACTATACAACTTTCTCACTTTATTGAGATACACGCATTGGCAGAATATCAGCCAAATTGCATTCACTCCTCGAAGGTATTCAGAGAAACTATGGAACCTATTGCGGATTTCTTCCAACTTGCTGAAGTCATCGAGATAAGAACTTTACCATTAACTCATTTCATTGAGCTACACACACTGGCAAAATATCAGCCAAATGGCATTCACTGCTCCAAGGTATTGCGAGAAACTTTGGAACCGATTGTTGATTTCTTGCAACTTGCTGAACTCGTGGAGACAAAGACTTTACCACTTTCTCATTACATTGAGATACACGCATTGGCAGTGTATCAACCAAAGTTCATTCACTGCTCCAAGGCATTCAGTGAATCTTTGGAACCTATTGGGGATATCTTACAACTTGCTGAACTCATTGAGATAAGGACTTTACCACTTTCTCAATTCATTGAGATAAACACATTGGCAGAATTTCAGCCAAATTGCATTCACTGCTCGAAGGATTTCAGAGAAACCTTGGAACCTATTGTGGATTTCCCCCAACTTGCTGATCTCATCGAGATAAGCACTATACAACTTTCTCATTTCATTGAGATACACGCATTGGCAGAATATTAGCCAAATTGCATTCACTACTCGGAGGTATTCAGAGAAACTATGGAACCTATTGCGGATTTCTTCCAACTTGCTGAAGTCATCGAGATAAGAACTTTACCATTAACTCATTTCATTGAGCTACACACACTGGCAAAATATCAGCCAAATGGCATTCACTGCTCCAAGGTATTGCGAGAAACTTTGGAAGCTATTGTGGATTTCTTCCAATTTGCTGGACTGAATGAGATAAACACTTGACCACTTTCTCATTTCATTGTGATACACATACTGTGGGAGTATCAACCAAATGTAATTCACTACTCGCAGGCATTCAGTGAATCTTTGGCACCTAGTTGATTTCTTTCAACTTGCTGAACTCATAGAGATAAGGACTTTACCACTTTCTCATTGCATTGAGATAAACACATTGGCAGAACATCAGCCCAATGGCATACGCTGCTGGAAGGAATTCAGAGAATATTTGGAACTTTACCACTATCTGATTTCATTGAGATACACACACTGCAGAATATCAGACAAATGACATTCACTGCTCGAAGGTATTCAGAGAAACTTTGGAACCGATTGTGGATTTCTTGCAACTTGCTGAACTCGTGGAGACAAAGACTTTCTCATTTCATTGAGATACACGCATTGGCAGAGTATCAACCAAAGTTCATTCACTGCTCCAAGGCATTCAGTGAATCTTTGGAACCTATTGGGGATATCTTACAACTTGTTGAATTCATTGAGATAACGACTTTACCACTTTCTCAATTCATTGAGATAAACACATTGGCAGAATTTCAGCCAAATTGCTCGAAGGAATTCAGAGAAACCTTAGAACCTATTGTGGATTTCCCCCAACTTGCTGAACTCACCGAGACAAACATTTTGCGACCTTCTCATTCCATTGAGATACACACATGGGCAGAATAACAGCCAAATGGCATTCACTGCTCGATGGTATTCAGAGACATTTTGGAACATTTTGTGGATTTCCTCCCACTTGCTGATCTCATCGAGATAAGCACTATACAACTTTCTCACTGCATTGAGATACACGCACTGGCACAATATCAGCCAATTTGCATTCACTACTCGAAGGTATTCAGAGAAACTTTGGAACTTATTGCGAATTTCTTCCAACTTGCTGAAGTCATCGAGATAAAAACTTGACCATTATCTCACTTCATTGAGATACACACACTGGCAGAATATCAAACAAATGGCATTCAGTGTTCGAAGGTTTTCAGAGAAACTTTGGAACCGATTGTTGATTTCTTGCAACTTGCTGAACTCGTGGAGACAAAGACTTTACCACTTTCTCATTTCATTGAGATACACGCATTGGCAGTGTATCAACCAAAGTTCATTCACTGCTCCAAGGCATTCAATGAATCTTTGGAACCTATTGGGGATATCTTACAACTTGCTGAACTCATAGAGATAAGGACTTTACCACTTTCTCATTGCATTGAGATAAACACATTGGCAGAATTTCAGCCAAATTGCATTCACTGCTCGCAGGATTTCAGAGAAACCTTGGAACCTATTGTGGATTTCCCCCAACTTGCTGATCTCATCGAGATAAGCACTATACAACTTTCTCATTTCATTGAGATACACGCATTGGCAGAATATCAGCCAAATTGCATTCACTCCTCGAAGGTATTCAGAGAAACTATGGAACCTATTGCGGATTTCTTCCAACTTGCTGAAGTCATCGAGATAAGAACTTTACCATTAACTCATTTCATTGAGCTACACACACTGGCAAAATATCAGCCAAATGGCATTCACTGCTCCAAGGTATTGCGAGAAACTTTGGAAGCTATTGTGGATTTCTTCCAATTTGCTGGACTGAATGAGATAAACACTCGACCACTTTCTGATATTCATTGCGATACACATACGGTGGGAGTATCAACCAAATGTAATTCATTACTCGCAGGCATTCAGTGAATCTTTGGCACCTAGTTGATTTCTTTCAACTTGCTGAACTCATAGAGATAAGGACTTTACCACTTTCTCATTGCATTGAGATAAACACATTGGCAGAATATCAGCCCAATGGCATACGCTGCTGGAAGGAATTCAGAGAATATTTGGAACTTTACCACTATCTGATTTCATTGAGATACACACACTGGCAGAATATCAGACAAATTACATTCACTGCTCGAAGGTATTCAGAGAAACTTTGGAACCGATTGTGGATTTCTTGGAACTTGCTGAACTCGTGGAGACAAAGACTTTACCACTTTCTCATTTCATTGAGATACACGCATTGGCAGAGTATCAACCAAAGTTCATTCACTGCTCCAAGGCATTCAGTGAATCTTTGGAACCTATTGGCAGAATATCAGCCAATTTGCATTCACTACTCGAAGGTATTCAGAGAAACTTTGGAACCTATTGCGAATTTGTTCCAACTTGCTGAAGTGATCGAGATAAGAACTTGACCATTATCTCACTTCATTGAGATACACACACTGGCAGAATATCAAACAAATGGCATTCATTGTTCGAAGGTTTTCAGAGAAACTTTGGAACCGATTGTTGATTTCTTGCAACTTGCTGAACTCGTGGAGACAAAGACTTTACCACTTTCTCATTTCATTGAGATACACGCATTGGCAGTGTATCAACCAAAGTTCATTCACTGCTCCAAGGCATTCAATGAATCTTTGGAACCTATTGGGGATATCTTACAACTTGCTGAACTCATAGAGATAAGGACTTTACCACTTTCTCATTGCATTGAGATAAACACATTGGCAAAATTTCAGCCAAATTGCATTCACTGCTCGCAGGATTTCAGAGAAACCTTGGAACCTATTGTGGATTTCCCCCAACTTGCTGATCTCATCGAGATAAGCACTATACAACTTTCTCATTTCATTGAGATACACGCATTGGCAGAATATCAGCCAAATTGCATTCACTCCTCGAAGGTATTCAGAGAAACTATGGAACCTATTGCGGATTTCTTCCAACTTGCTGAAGTCATCGAGATAAGAACTTTACCATTAACTCATTTCATTGAGCTACACACACTGGCAAAATATCAGCCAAATGGCATTCACTGCTCCAAGGTATTGCGAGAAACTTTGGAAGCTATTGTGGATTTCTTCCAATTTGCTGGACTGAATGAGATAAACACTTGACCACTTTCTGATTTCATTGCGATACACATACTGTGGGAGTATCAACCAAATGTAATTCATTACCCGCAGGCATTCAGTGAATCTTTGGCACCTAGTTGATTTCTTTCAACTTGCTGAACTCATAGAGATAAGGACTTTACCACTTTCTCATTGCATTGAGATAAACACATTGGCAGAATATCAGCCCAATGGCATACGCTGCTGGAAGGAATTCAGAGAATATTTGGAACTTTACCACTATCTGATTTCATTGAGATACACACACTGGCAGAATATCAGACAAATGACATTCACTGCTCGAAGGTATTCAGAGAAACTTTGGAACCGATTGTGGATTTCTTGCAACTTGCTGAACTCGTGGAGACAAAGACTTTCTCATTTCATTGAGATACACGCATTGGCAGAGTATCAACCAAAGTTCATTCACTGCTCCAAGGCATTCAGTGAATCTTTGGTACCTATTGGGGATATCTTACAACTTGTTGAACTCATTGAGATAAGGACTTTACCACTTTCTCAATTCATTGAGACAAACACATTGGCAGAATTTCAGCCAAATTGCTCGAAGGAATTCAGAGAAACCTTAGAACCTATTGTGGATTTCCCCCAACTTGCTGAACTCACCGAGACAAACACTTTGCGACCTACTCATTCCATTGAGATACACACATGGGCAGAATAACAGGCAAATGGCATTCACTGCTCGATGGTATTCAGAGACATTTTGGAACATATTGTCGATTTACTCCAACTTGCTGATCTCATCGAGATAAGCACTATACAACTTTCTCACTGCATTGAGATACACGTATTGGCAGAATATCAGCCAATTTGCATTCACTACTCGAAGGTATTCAGAGAAACTTTGGAACCTATTGCGAATTTCTTCCAACTTGCTGAAGTGATCGAGATAAGAACTTGACCATTATCTCACTTCATTGAGATACACACACTGGCAGAATATCAAACAAATGGCATTCAGTGATCGAAGGTTTTCAGAGAAACTTTGGAACCGATTGTGGATTTCTTGCAACTTGCTGAACTCGTGGAGACAAAGACTTTACCACTTTCTCATTTCATTGAGATACACGCATTGGCAGTGTATCAACCAAAGTTCATTCACTGCTCCAAGGCATTCAGTGAATCTTTGGAACCTATTGGGGATATCTTACAACTTGCTGAACTCATTGAGATAAGGACTTTACCACTTTCTCAATTCATTGAGATAAACACATTGGCAGAATTTCAGCCAAATTGCATTCACTGCTCGAAGGATTTCAGAGAAACCTTGGAACCTATTGTGGATTTCCCCCAACTTGCTGATCTCATCGAGATAAGCACTATACAACTTTCTCATTTCATTGAGATACACGCATTGGCAGAATATTAGCCAAATTGCATTCACTACTCGGAGGTATTCAGAGAAACTATGGAACCTATTGCGGATTTCTTCCAACTTGCTGAAGTCATCGAGATAAGAACTTTACCATTAACTCATTTCATTGAGCTACACACACTGGCAAAATATCAGCCAAATGGCATTCACTGCTCCAAGGTATTGCGAGAAACTTTGGAAGCTATTGTGGATTTCTTCCAATTTGCTGGACTGAATGAGATAAACACTTGACCACTTTCTCATTTCATTGTGATACACATACTCTGGGAGTATCAACCAAATGTAATTCACTACTCGCAGGCATTCAGTGAATCTTTGGCACCTAGTTGATTTCTTTCAACTTGCTGAACTCATAGAGATAAGGACTTTACCACTTTCTCATTGCATTGAGATAAACACATTGGCAGAACATCAGCCCAATGGCATACGCTGCTGGAAGGAATTCAGAGAATATTTGGAACTTTACCACTATCTGATTTCATTGAGATACACACACTGCAGAATATCAGACAAATGACATTCACTGCTCGAAGGTATTCAGAGAAACTTTGGAACCGATTGTGGATTTCTTGCAACTTGCTGAACTCGTGGAGACAAAGACTTTCTCATTTCATTGAGATACACGCATTGGCAGAGTATCAACCAAAGTTCATTCACTGCTCCAAGGCATTCAATGAATCTTTGGAACCTATTGGGGATATCTTACAACTTGCTGAACTCATAGAGATAAGGACTTTACCACTTTCTCATTGCATTGAGATAAACACATTGGCAGAATTTCAGCCAAATTGCATTCACTGCTCGCAGGATTTCAGAGAAACCTTGGAACCTATTGTGGATTTCCCCCAACTTGCTGATCTCATCGAGATAAGCACTATACAACTTTCTCATTTCATTGAGATACACGCATTGGCAGAATATCAGCCAAATTGCATTCACTCCTCGAAGGTATTCAGAGAAACTATGGAACCTATTGCGGATTTCTTCCAACTTGCTGAAGTCATCGAGATAAGAACTTTACCATTAACTCATTTCATTGAGCTACACACACTGGCAAAATATCAGCCAAATGGCATTCACTGCTCCAAGGTATTGCGAGAAACTTTGGAAGCTATTGTGGATTTCTTCCAATTTGCTGGACTGAATGAGATAAACACTTGACCACTTTCTGATTTCATTGCGATACACATACTGTGGGAGTATCAACCAAATGTAATTCATTACTCGCAGGCATTCAGTGAATCTTTGGCACCTAGTTGATTTCTTTCAACTTGCTGAACTCATAGAGATAAGGACTTTACCACTTTCTCATTGCATTGAGATAAACACATTGGCAGAATATCAGCCCAATGGCATACGCTGCTGGAAGGAATTCAGAGAATATTTGGAACTTTACCACTATCTGATTTCATTGAGATACACACACTGGCAGAATATCAGACAAATGACATTCACTGCTCGAAGGTATTCAGAGAAACTTTGGAACCGATTGTGGATTTCTTGCAACTTGCTGAACTCGTGGAGACAAAGACTTTACTACTTTCTCATTTCATTGAGATACACGCATTGGCAGAGTATCAACCAAAGTTCATTCACTGCTCCAAGGCATTCAGTGAATCTTTGGAACCTATATCTTACAACTTGTTGAACTCATTGAGATAAGGACTTTACCACTTTCTCAATTCATTGAGATAAACACATTGGCAGAATTTCAGCCAAATTGCTCGAAGGAATTCAGAGAAACCTTAGAACCTATTGTGGATTTCCCCCAACTTGCTGAACTCACCGAGACAAACACTTTGCGACCTTCTCATTCCATTGAGATACACACATGGGCAGAATAACAGGCAAATGGCATTCACTGCTCGATGGTATTCAGAGACATTTTGGAACATTTTGTGGATTTCCTCCAACTTGCTGATCTCATCGAGATAAGCACTATACAACTTTCTCACTGCATTGAGATACACGCATTGGCAGAATATCAGCCAATTTGCATTCACTACTCGAAGGTATTCAGAGAAACTTTGGAACCTATTGCGAATTTCTTCCAACTTGCTGAAGTGATCGAGATAAGAACTTGACCATTATCTCACTTCATTGAGATACACACACTGGCAGAATATCAAACAAATGGCATTCAGTGTTCGAAGGTTTTCAGAGAAACTTTGGAACCGATTGTGGATTTCTTGCAACTTGCTGAACTCGTGGAGACAAAGACTTTACCACTTTCTCATTTCATTGAGATACACGCATTGGCAGTGTATCAACCAAAGTTCATTCACTGCTCCAAGGCATTCAGTGAATCTTTGGAACCTATTGGGGATATCTTACAACTTGCTGAACTCATTGAGATAAGGACTTTACCACTTTCTCAATTCATTGAGATAAACACATTGGCAGAATTTCAGCCAAATTGCATTCACTGCTCGAAGGATTTCAGAGAAACCTTGGAGCCTATTGTGGATTTCCCCCAACTTGCTGATCTCATCGAGATAAGCACTATACAACTTTCTCATTTCATTGAGATACACGCATTGGCAGAATATCAGCCAATTTGCATTCACTACTCGAAGGTATTCAGAGAAACTTTGGAACCTATTGCGAATTTCTTCCAACTTGCTGAAGTGATCGAGATACGAACTTGACCATTATCTCACTTCATTGAGATACACACACTGGCAGAATATCAAACAAATGGCATTCAGTGTTCGAAGGTTTTCAGAGAAACTTTGGAACCGATTGTGGATTTCTTGCAACTTGCTGAACTCGTGGAGACAAAGACTTTACCACTTTCTCATTACATTGAGATACACGCATTGGCAGTGTATCAACCAAAGTTCATTCACTGCTCCAAGGCATTCAGTGAATCTTTGGAACCTATTGGGGATATCTTACAACTTGCTGATCTCATCGAGATAAGCACTATACAACTTTCTCACTTCATTGAGATACACGCATTGGCAGAATATCAGCCAAATTGCATTTACTGCTCCAAGGTATTGCGAGAAACTTTGGAAGCTATTGTGGATTTCTTCCAATTTGCTGGACTGAATGAGATAAACACTTGACAACTTTCTCATTTCATTGTGATACACATACTGTGGGAGTATCAACCAAATGTAATTCACTACTCGCAGGCATTCAGTGAATCTTCGGCACCTATTGGGGATTTCTTTCAACTTGCTGAACTCATAGAGATAAGGTCTTTACCACTTTCTCATTGCATTGAGATAAACACATTGGCAGAATATCAGCCCAATGGCATACGCTGCTGGAAGGAATTCAGAGAATATTTGGAACTTTACCACTATCTGATTTCATTGAGATACACACACTGGCAGAATATCAGACAAATGACATTCACTGCTCGAAGGTATTCAGAGAAACTTTGGAACCGATTGTGGATTTCTTGCAACTTGCTGAACTCGTGGAGACAAAGACATTACTACTTTCTCATTTCATTGACATACACGCATTGGCAGAGTATCAACCAAAGTTCATTCACTGCTCCAAGGCATTCAATGAATCTTTGGAACATATTGGGGATATCTTACAACTTGCTGAACTCATAGAGATAAGGACTTTACCACTTTCTCATTGCATTGAGATAAACACATTGGCAGAATTTCAGCCAAATTGCATTCACTGCTCGCAGGATTTCAGAGAAACCTTGGAACCTATTGTGGATTTCCCCCAACTTGCTGATCTCATCGAGATAAGCACTATACAACTTTCTCACTTTATTGAGATACACGCATTGGCAGAATATCAGCCAAATTGCATTCACTCCTCGAAGGTATTCAGAGAAACTATGGAACCTATTGCGGATTTCTTCCAACTTGCTGAAGTCATCGAGATAAGAACTTTACCATTAACTCATTTCATTGAGCTACACACACTGGCAAAATATCAGCCAAATGGCATTCACTGCTCCAAGGTATTGCGAGAAACTTTGGAACCGATTGTTGATTTCTTGCAACTTGCTGAACTCGTGGAGACAAAGACTTTACCACTTTCTCATTACATTGAGATACACGCATTGGCAGTGTATCAACCAAAGTTCATTCACTGCTCCAAGGCATTCAGTGAATCTTTGGAACCTATTGGGGATATCTTACAACTTGCTGAACTCATTGAGATAAGGACTTTACCACTTTCTCAATTCATTGAGATAAACACATTGGCAGAATTTCAGCCAAATTGCATTCACTACTCGAAGGTATTCAGAGAAACTATGGAACCTATTGCGGATTTCTTCCAACTTGCTGAAGTCATCGAGATAAGAACTTTACCATTAACTCATTTCATTGAGCTACACACACTGGCAAAATATCAGCCAAATGGCATTCACTGCTCCAAGGTATTGCGAGAAACTTTGGAAGCTATTGTGGATTTCTTCCAATTTGCTGGACTGAATGAGATAAAAACTTGACCACTTTCTCATTTCATTGTGATACACATACTGAGGGAGTATCAACCAAATGTAATTCACTACTCGCAGGCATTCAGTGAATCTTTGGCAACTATTGGGGATTTCTTTCAACTTGCTGAACTCATAGAGATAAGGACTTTACCACTTTCTCATTGCATTGAGATAAACACATTGGCAGAATATCAGCCCAATGGCATACGCTGCTGGAAGGAATTCAGAGCATATTTGGAACTTTACCACTATCTGATTTCATTGAGATACACACACTGGCAGAATATCAGACAAATGACATTCACTGCTCGAAGGTATTCAGAGAAACTTTGGAACCGATTGTGGATTTCTTGCAACTTGCTGAACTCGTGGAGACAAAGACTTTCTCATTTCATTGAGATACACGCATTGGCAGAGTATCAACCAAAGTTCATTCACTGCTCCAAGGCATTCAGTGAATCTTTGGAACCTATTGGGGATATCTTACAACTTGTTGAACTCATTGAGATAAGGACTTTACCACTTTCTCAATTCATTGAGATAAACACATTGGCAGAATGTCAGCCAAATTGCTCGAAGGAATTCAGAGAAACCTTAGAACCTATTGTGGATTTCACCCAACTTGCTGAACTCACCGAGACAAACACTTTGCGACCTTCTCATTCCATTGAGATACACACATGGGCAGAATAACAGCCAAATAGCATTCACTGCTCGATGGTATTCAGAGGCATTTTGTGGATTTCCTCCAGCTTGCTGATCTCATCGAGATAAGCACTATACAACTTTCTCACTGCATTGAGATACACGTATTGGCAGAATATCAGCCAATTTGCATTCACTACTCGAAGGTATTCAGAGAAACTTTGGAACCTATTGCGAATTTCTTCCAACTTGCTGAAGTGATCGAGATAAGAACTTGACCATTATCTCACTTCATTGAGATACACACACTGGCAGAATATCAAACAAATGGCATTCAGTGATCGAAGGTTTTCAGAGAAACTTTGGAACCGATTGTGGATTTCTTGCAACTTGCTGAACTCGTGGAGACAAAGACTTTACCACTTTCTCATTTCATTGAGATACACGCATTGGCAGTGTATCAACCAAAGTTCATTCACTGCTCCAAGGCATTCAGTGAATCTTTGGAACCTATTGGGGATATCTTACAACTTGCTGAACTCATTGAGATAAGGACTTTACCACTTTCTCAATTCATTGAGATAAACACATTGGCAGAATTTCAGCCAAATTGCATTCACTGCTCGAAGGATTTCAGAGAAACCTTGGAACCTATTGTGGATTTCCCCCAACTTGCTGATCTCATCGAGATAAGCACTATACAACTTTCTCATTTCATTGAGATACACGCATTGGCAGAATATTAGCCAAATTGCATTCACTACTCGGAGGTATTCAGAGAAACTATGGAACCTATTGCGGATTTCTTCCAACTTGCTGAAGTCATCGAGATAAGAACTTTACCATTAACTCATTTCATTGAGCTACACACACTGGCAAAATATCAGCCAAATGGCATTCACTGCTCCAAGGTATTGCGAGAAACTTTGGAAGCTATTGTGGATTTCTTCCAATTTGCTGGACTGAATGAGATAAACACTTGACCACTTTCTCATTTCATTGTGATACACATACTCTGGGAGTATCAACCAAATGTAATTCACTACTCGCAGGCATTCAGTGAATCTTTGGCACCTAGTTGATTTCTTTCAACTTGCTGAACTCATAGAGATAAGGACTTTACCACTTTCTCATTGCATTGAGATAAACACATTGGCAGAACATCAGCCCAATGGCATACGCTGCTGGAAGGAATTCAGAGAATATTTGGAACTTTACCACTATCTGATTTCATTGAGATACACACACTGCAGAATATCAGACAAATGACATTCACTGCTCGAAGGTATTCAGAGAAACTTTGGAACCGATTGTGGATTTCTTGCAACTTGCTGAACTCGTGGAGACAAAGACTTTCTCATTTCATTGAGATACACGCATTGGCAGAGTATCAACCAAAGTTCATTCACTGCTCCAAGGCATTCAATGAATCTTTGGAACCTATTGGGGATATCTTACAACTTGCTGAACTCATAGAGATAAGGACTTTACCACTTTCTCATTGCATTGAGATAAACACATTGGCAGAATTTCAGCCAAATTGCATTCACTGCTCGCAGGATTTCAGAGAAACCTTGGAACCTATTGTGGATTTCCCCCAACTTGCTGATCTCATCGAGATAAGCACTATACAACTTTCTCATTTCATTGAGATACACGCATTGGCAGAATATCAGCCAAATTGCATTCACTCCTCGAAGGTATTCAGAGAAACTATGGAACCTATTGCGGATTTCTTCCAACTTGCTGAAGTCATCGAGATAAGAACTTTACCATTAACTCATTTCATTGAGCTACACACACTGGCAAAATATCAGCCAAATGGCATTCACTGCTCCAAGGTATTGCGAGAAACTTTGGAAGCTATTGTGGATTTCTTCCAATTTGCTGGACTGAATGAGATAAACACTTGACCACTTTCTGATTTGATTGCGATACACATACTGTGGGAGTATCAACCAAATGTAATTCATTACTCGCAGGCATTCAGTGAATCTTTGGCACCTAGTTGATTTCTTTCAACTTGCTGAACTCATAGAGATAAGGACTTTACCACTTTCTCATTGCATTGAGATAAACACATTGGCAGAATATCAGCCCAATGGCATACGCTGCTGGAAGGAATTCAGAGAATATTTGGAACTTTACCACTATCTGATTTCATTGAGATACACACACTGGCAGAATATCAGACAAATGACATTCACTGTTCGAAGGTATTCAGAGAAACTTTGGAACCGATTGTTGATTTCTTGAAACTTGCTGAACTCGTGGAGACAAAGACATTACTACTTTCTCATTTCATTGAGATACACGCATTGGCAGAGTATCAACCAAAGTTCATTCACTGCTCCAAGGCATTCAGTGAATCTTTGGAACCTATATCTTACAACTTGTTGAACTCATTGAGATAAGGACTTTACCACTTTCTCAATTCATTGAGATAAACACATTGGCAGAATTTCAGCCAAATTGCTCGAAGGAATTCAGAGAAACCTTAGAACCTATTGTGGATTTCCCCCAACTTGCTGAACTCACCGAGACAAACACTTTGCGACCTTCTCATTCCATTGAGATACACACATGGGCAGAATAACAGCCAAATGGCATTCACTGCTCGATGGTATTCAGAGACATTTTGGAACATTTTGTGGATTTCCTCCAACTTGCTGATCTCATCGAGATAAGCACTATACAACTTTCTCACTGCATTGAGATACACGCATTGGCAGAATATCAGCCAATTTGCATTCACTACTCGAAGGTATTCAGAGAAACTTTGGAACCTATTGCGAATTTCTTCCAACTTGCTGAAGTGATCGAGATAAGAACTTGACCATTATCTCACTTCATTGAGATACACACACTGGCAGAATATCAAACAAATGGCATTCAGTGTTCGAAGGTTTTCAGAGAAACTTTGGAACCGATTGTGGATTTCTTGCAACTTGCTGAACTCGTGGAGACAAAGACTTTACCACTTTCTCATTTCATTGAGATACACGCATTGGCAGTGTATCAACCAAAGTTCATTCACTGCTCCAAGGCATTCAGTGAATCTTTGGAACCTATTGGGGATATCTTACAACTTGCTGAACTTATTGAGATAAGGACTTTACCACTTTCTCAATTCATTGAGATAAACACATTGGCAGAATTTCAGCCAAATTGCATTCACTGCTCGAAGGATTTCAGAGAAACCTTGGAACCTATTGTGGATTTCCCCCAACTTGCTGATCTCATCGAGATAAGCACTATACAACTTTCTCATTTCATTGAGATACACGCATTGGCAGAATATCAGCCAATTTGCATTCACTACTCGAAGGTATTCAGAGAAACTTTGGAACCTATTGCGAATTTCTTCCAACTTGCTGAAGTGATCGAGATACGAACTTGACCATTATCTCACTTCATTGAGATACACACACTGGCAGAATATCAAACAAATGGCATTCAGTGTTCGAAGGTTTTCAGAGAAACTTTGGAACCGATTGTGGATTTCTTGCAACTTGCTGAACTCGTGGAGACAAAGACTTTACCACTTTCTCATTACATTGAGATACACGCATTGGCAGTGTATCAACCAAAGTTCATTCACTGCTCCAAGGCATTCAGTGAATCTTTGGAACCTATTGGGGATATCTTACAACTTGCTGATCTCATCGAGATAAGCACTATACAACTTTCTCACTTCATTGAGATACACGCATTGGCAGAATATCAGCCAAATTGCATTTACTGCTCCAAGGTATTGCGAGAAACTTTGGAAGCTATTGTGGATTTCTTCCAATTTGCTGGACTGAATGAGATAAACACTTGACAACTTTCTCATTTCATTGTGATACACATACTGTGGGAGTATCAACCAAATGTAATTCACTACTCGCAGGCATTCAGTGAATCTTCGGCACCTATTGGGGATTTCTTTCAACTTGCTGAACTCATAGAGATAAGGTCTTTACCACTTTCTCATTGCATTGAGATAAACACATTGGCAGAATATCAGCCCAATGGCATACGCTGCTGGAAGGAATTCAGAGAATATTTGGAACTTTACCACTATCTGATTTCATTGAGATACACACACTGGCAGAATATCAGACAAATGATATTCACTGCTCGAAGGTATTCAGAGAAACTTTGGAACCGATTGTGGATTTCTTGCAACTTGCTGAACTCGTGGAGACAAAGACATTACTACTTTCTCATTTCATTGACATACACGCATTGGCAGAGTATCAACCAAAGTTCATTCACTGCTCCAAGGCATTCAATGAATCTTTGGAACATATTGGGGATATCTTACAACTTGCTGAACTCATAGAGATAAGGACTTTACCACTTTCTCATTGCATTGAGATAAACACATTGGCAGAATTTCAGCCAAATTGCATTCACTGCTCGCAGGATTTCAGAGAAACCTTGGAACCTATTGTGGATTTCCCCCAACTTGCTGATCTCATCGAGATAAGCACTATACAACTTTCTCACTTTATTGAGATACACGCATTGGCAGAATATCAGCCAAATTGCATTCACTCCTCGAAGGTATTCAGAGAAACTATGGAACCTATTGCGGATTTCTTCCAACTTGCTGAAGTCATCGAGATAAGAACTTTACCATTAACTCATTTCATTGAGCTACACACACTGGCAAAATATCAGCCAAATGGCATTCACTGCTCCAAGGTATTGCGAGAAACTTTGGAACCGATTGTTGATTTCTTGCAACTTGCTGAACTCGTGGAGACAAAGACTTTACCACTTTCTCATTACATTGAGATACACGCATTGGCAGTGTATCAACCAAAGTTCATTCACTGCTCCAAGGCATTCAGTGAATCTTTGGAATCTATTGGGGATATCTTACAACTTGCTGAACTCATTGAGATAAGGACTTTACCACTTTCTCAATTCATTGAGATAAACACATTGGCAGAATTTCAGCCAAATTGCATTCACTACTCGAAGGTATTCAGAGAAACTATGGAACCTATTGCGGATTTCTTCCAACTTGCTGAAGTCATCGAGATAAGAACTTTACCATTAACTCATTTCATTGAGCTACACACACTGGCAAAATATCAGCCAAATGGCATTCACTGCTCCAAGGTATTGCGAGAAACTTTGGAAGCTATTGTGGATTTCTTCCAATTTGCTGGACTGAATGAGATAAAAACTTGACCACTTTCTCATTTCATTGTGATACACATACTGTGGGAGTATCAACCAAATGTAATTCACTACTCGCAGGCATTCAGTGAATCTTTGGCAACTATTGGGGATTTCTTTCAACTTGCTGAACTCATAGAGATAAGGACTTTACCACTTTCTCATTGCATTGAGATAAACACATTGGCAGAATATCAGCCCAATGGCATACGCTGCTGGAAGGAATTCAGAGCATATTTGGAACTTTACCACTATCTGATTTCATTGAGATACACACACTGGCAGAATATCAGACAAATGACATTCACTGCTCGAAGGTATTCAGAGAAACTTTGGAACCGATTGTGGATTTCTTGCAACTTGCTGAACTCGTGGAGACAAAGACTTTCTCATTTCATTGAGATACACGCATTGGCAGAGTATCAACCAAAGTTCATTCACTGCTCCAAGGCATTCAGTGAATCTTTGGAACCTATTGGGGATATCTTACAACTTGTTGAACTCATTGAGATAAGGACTTTACCACTTTCTCAATTCATTGAGATAAACACATTGGCAGAATGTCAGCCAAATTGCTCGAAGGAATTCAGAGAAACCTTAGAACCTATTGTGGATTTCACCCAACTTGCTGAACTCACCGAGACAAACACTTTGCGACCTTTTCATTCCATTGAGATACACACATGGGCAGAATAACAGCCAAATAGCATTCACTGCTCGATGGTATTCAGAGACATTTTGTGGATTTCCTCCAGCTTGCTGATCTCATCGAGATAAGCACTATACAACTTTCTCACTGCATTGAGATACACGTATTGGCAGAATATCAGCCAATTTGCATTCACTACTCGAAGGTATTCAGAGAAACTTTGGAACCTATTGCGAATTTCTTCCAACTTGCTGAAGTGATCGAGATAAGAACTTGACCATTATCTCACTTCATTGAGATACACACACTGGCAGAATATCAAACAAATGGCATTCGGTGATCGAAGGTTTTCAGAGAAACTTTGGAACCGATTGTGGATTTCTTGCAACTTGCTGAACTCGTGGAGACAAAGACTTTACCACTTTCTCATTTCATTGAGATACACGCATTGGCAGTGTATCAACCAAAGTTCATTCACTGCTCCAAGGCATTCAGTGAATCTTTGGAACCTATTGGGGATATCTTACAACTTGCTGAACTCATTGAGATAAGGACTTTACCACTTTCTCAATTCATTGAGATAAACACATTGGCAGAATTTCAGCCAAATTGCATTCACTGCTCGAAGGATTTCAGAGTAACCTTGGAACCTATTGTGGATTTCCCCCAACTTGCTGATCTCATCGAGATAAGCACTATACAACTTTCTCATTTCATTGAGATACACGCATTGGCCGAATATCAGCCAAATTGCATTCACTCCTCGAAGGTATTCAGAGAAACTATGGAACCTATTGCGGATTTCTTCCAACTTGCTGAAGTCATCGAGATAAGAACTTTACCATTAACTCATTTCATTGAGCTACACACACTGGCAAAATATCAGCCAAATGGCATTCACTGCTCCAAGGTATTGCGAGAAACTTTGGAAGCTATTGTGGATTTCTTCCAATTTGCTGGACTGAATGAGATAAACACTTGACCACTTTCTGATTTCATTGCGATACACATACTGTGGGAGTATCAACCAAATGTAATTCATTACTCGCAGGCATTCAGTGAATCTTTGGCACCTAGTTGATTTCTTTCAACTTGCTGAACTCATAGAGATAAGGACTTTACCACTTTCTCATTGCATTGAGATAAACACATTGGCAGAATATCAGCCCAATGGCATACGCTGCTGGAAGGAATTCAGAGAATATTTGGAACTTTACCACTATCTGATTTCATTGAGATACACACACTGGCAGAATATCAGACAAATGACATTCACTGCTCGAAGGTATTCAGAGAAACTTTGGAACCGATTGTTGATTTCTTGCAACTTGCTGAACTCGTGGAGACAAAGACTTTACTACTTTCTCATTTCATTGAGATACACGCATTGGCAGAGTATCAACCAAAGTTCATTCACTGCTCCAAGGCATTCAGTGAATCTTTGGAACCTATATCTTACAACTTGTTGAACTCATTGAGATAAGGACTTTACCACTTTCTCAATTCATTGAGATAAACACATTGGCAGAATTTCAGCCAAATTGCTCGAAGGAATTCAGAGAAACCTTAGAACCTATTGTGGATTTCCCCCAACTTGCTGAACTCACCGAGACAAACACTTTGCGACCTTCTCATTCCATTGAGATACACACATGGGCAGAATAACAGCCAAATGGCATTCACTGCTCGATGGTATTCAGAGACATTTTGGAACATTTTGTGGATTTCCTCCAACTTGCCGATCTCATCGAGATAAGCACTATACAACTTTCTCACTGCATTGAGATACACGCATTGGCAGAATATCAGCCAATTTGCATTCACTACTCGAAGGTATTCAGAGAAACTTTGGAACCTATTGCGAATTTCTTCCAACTTGCTGAAGTGATCGAGATAAGAACTTGACCATTATCTCACTTCATT
This sequence comes from Prionace glauca, assembly GCA_037974335.1. Lineage (NCBI taxonomy): Eukaryota > Metazoa > Chordata > Chondrichthyes > Carcharhiniformes > Carcharhinidae > Prionace > Prionace glauca. The sequence goes on from CM075737.1 coordinate 63,236,661, forward strand.
GAGATACACACACTGGCAGAATATCAAACAAATGGCATTCAGTGTTCGAAGGTTTTCAGAGAAACTTTGGAACCGATTGTGGATTTCTTGCAACTTGCTGAACTCGTGGAGACAAAGACTTTACCACTTTCTCATTTCATTGAGATACACGCATTGGCAGTGTATCAACCAAAGTTCATTCACTGCTCCAAGGCATTCAGTGAATCTTTGGAACCTATTGGGGATATCTTACAACTTGCTGAACTCATTGAGATAAGGACTTTACCACTTTCTCAATTCATTGAGATAAACACATTGGCAGAATTTCAGCCAAATTGCATTCACTGCTCGAAGGATTTCAGAGAAACCTTGGAGCCTATTGTGGATTTCCCCCAACTTGCTGATCTCATCGAGATAAGCACTATACAACTTTCTCATTTCATTGAGATACACGCATTGGCAGAATATCAGCCAATTTGCATTCACTACTCGAAGGTATTCAGAGAAACTTTGGAACCTATTGCGAATTTCTTCCAACTTGCTGAAGTGATCGAGATACGAACTTGACCATTATCTCACTTCATTGAGATACACACACTGGCAGAATATCAAACAAATGGCATTCAGTGTTCGAAGGTTTTCAGAGAAACTTTGGAACCGATTGTGGATTTCTTGCAACTTGCTGAACTCGTGGAGACAAAGACTTTACCACTTTCTCATTACATTGAGATACACGCATTGGCAGTGTATCAACCAAAGTTCATTCACTGCTCCAAGGCATTCAGTGAATCTTTGGAACCTATTGGGGATATCTTACAACTTGCTGATCTCATCGAGATAAGCACTATACAACTTTCTCACTTCATTGAGATACACGCATTGGCAGAATATCAGCCAAATTGCATTTACTGCTCCAAGGTATTGCGAGAAACTTTGGAAGCTATTGTGGATTTCTTCCAATTTGCTGGACTGAATGAGATAAACACTTGACAACTTTCTCATTTCATTGTGATACACATACTGTGGGAGTATCAACCAAATGAAATTCACTACTCGCAGGCATTCAGTGAATCTTCGGCACCTATTGGGGATTTCTTTCAACTTGCTGAACTCATAGAGATAAGGTCTTTACCACTTTCTCATTGCATTGAGATAAACACATTGGCAGAATATCAGCCCAATGGCATACGCTGCTGGAAGGAATTCAGAGAATATTTGGAACTTTACCACTATCTGATTTCATTGAGATACACACACTGGCAGAATATCAGACAAATGACATTCACTGCTCGAAGGTATTCAGAGAAACTTTGGAACCGATTGTGGATTTCTTGCAACTTGCTGAACTCGTGGAGACAAAGACTTTACGACTTTCTCATTTCATTGACATACACGCATTGGCAGAGTATCAACCAAAGTTCATTCACTGCTCCAAGGCATTCAATGAATCTTTGGAACATATTGGGGATATCTTACAACTTGCTGAACTCATAGAGATAAGGACTTTACCACTTTCTCATTGCATTGAGATAAACACATTGGCAGAATTTCAGCCAAATTGCATTCACTGCTCGCAGGATTTCAGAGAAACCTTGGAACCTATTGTGGATTTCCCCCAACTTGCTGATCTCATCGAGATAAGCACTATACAACTTTCTCACTTTATTGAGATACACGCATTGGCAGAATATCAGCCAAATTGCATTCACTCCTCGAAGGTATTCAGAGAAACTATGGAACCTATTGCGGATTTCTTCCAACTTGCTGAAGTCATCGAGATAAGAACTTTACCATTAACTCATTTCATTGAGCTACACACACTGGCAAAATATCAGCCAAATGGCATTCACTGCTCCAAGGTATTGCGAGAAACTTTGGAACCGATTGTTGATTTCTTGCAACTTGCTGAACTCGTGGAGACAAAGACTTTACCACTTTCTCATTACATTGAGATACACGCATTGGCAGTGTATCAACCAAAGTTCATTCACTGCTCCAAGGCATTCAGTGAATCTTTGGAATCTATTGGGGATATCTTACAACTTGCTGAACTCATTGAGATAAGGACTTTACCACTTTCTCAATTCATTGAGATAAACACATTGGCAGAATTTCAGCCAAATTGCATTCACTACTCGAAGGTATTCAGAGAAACTATGGAACCTATTGCGGATTTCTTCCAACTTGCTGAAGTCATCGAGATAAGAACTTTACCATTAACTCATTTCATTGAGCTACACACACTGGCAAAATATCAGCCAAATGGCATTCACTGCTCCAAGGTATTGCGAGAAACTTTGGAAGCTATTGTGGATTTCTTCCAATTTGCTGGACTGAATGAGATAAACACTTGACCACTTTCTCATTTCATTGTGATACACATACTGTGGGAGTATCAACCAAATGTAATTCACTACTCGCAGGCATTCAGTGAATCTTTGGCAACTATTGGGGATTTCTTTCAACTTGCTGAACTCATAGAGATAAGGACTTTACCACTTTCTCATTGCATTGAGATAAACACATTGGCAGAATATCAGCCCAATGGCATACGCTGCTGGAAGGAATTCAGAGCATATTTGGAACTTTACCACTATCTGATTTCATTGAGATACACACACTGGCAGAATATCAGACAAATGACATTCACTGCTCGAAGGTATTCAGAGAAACTTTGGAACCGATTGTGGATTTCTTGCAACTTGCTGAACTCGTGGAGACAAAGACTTTCTCATTTCATTGAGATACACGCATTGGCAGAGTATCAACCAAAGTTCATTCACTGCTCCAAGGCATTCAGTGAATCTTTGGAACCTATTGGGGATATCTTACAACTTGTTGAACTCATTGAGATAAGGACTTTACCACTTTCTCAATTCATTGAGATAAACACATTGGCAGAATGTCAGCCAAATTGCTCGAAGGAATTCAGAGAAACCTTAGAACCTATTGTGGATTTCACCCAACTTGCTGAACTCACCGAGACAAACACTTTGCGACCTTCTCATTCCATTGAGATACACACATGGGCAGAATAACAGCCAAATAGCATTCACTGCTCGATGGTATTCAGAGACATTTTGTGGATTTCCTCCAGCTTGCTGATCTCATCGAGATAAGCACTATACAACTTTCTCACTGCATTGAGATACACGTATTGGCAGAATATCAGCCAATTTGCATTCACTACTCGAAGGTATTCAGAGAAACTTTGGAACCTATTGCGAATTTCTTCCAACTTGCTGAAGTGATCGAGATAAGAACTTGACCATTATCTCACTTCATTGAGATACACACACTGGCAGAATATCAAACAAATGGCATTCAGTGATCGAAGGTTTTCAGAGAAACTTTGGAACCGATTGTGGATTTCTTGCAACTTGCTGAACTCGTGGAGACAAAGACTTTACCACTTTCTCATTTCATTGAGATACACGCATTGGCAGTGTATCAACCAAAGTTCATTCACTGCTCCAAGGCATTCAGTGAATCTTTGGAACCTATTGGGGATATCTTACAACTTGCTGAACTCATTGAGATAAGGACTTTACCACTTTCTCAATTCATTGAGATAAACACATTGGCAGAATTTCAGCCAAATTGCATTCACTGCTCGAAGGATTTCAGAGTAACCTTGGAACCTATTGTGGATTTCCCCCAACTTGCTGATCTCATCGAGATAAGCACTATACAACTTTCTCATTTCATTGAGATACACGCATTGGCAGAATATTAGCCAAATTGCATTCACTACTCGGAGGTATTCAGAGAAACTATGGAACCTATTGCGGATTTCTTCCAACTTGCTGAAGTCATCGAGATAAGAAAATTACCATTAACTCATTTCATTGAGCTACACACACTGGCAAAATATCAGCCAAATGGCATTCACTGCTCCAAGGTATTGCGAGAAACTTTGGAAGCTATTGTGGATTTCTTCCAATTTGCTGGACTGAATGAGATAAACACTTGACCACTTTCTCATTTCATTGTGATACACATACTGTGGGAGTATCAACCAAATGTAATTCACTACTCGCAGGCATTCAGTGAATCTTTGGCACCTAGTTGATTTCTTTCAACTTGCTGAACTCATAGAGATAAGGACTTTACCACTTTCTCATTGCATTGAGATAAACACATTGGCAGAACATCAGCCCAATGGCATACGCTGCTGGAAGGAATTCAGAGAATATTTGGAACTTTACCACTATCTGATTTCATTGAGATACACACACTGCAGAATATCAGACAAATGACATTCACTGCTCGAAGGTATTCAGAGAAACTTTGGAACCGATTGTGGATTTCTTGCAACTTGCTGAACTCGTGGAGACAAAGACTTTCTCATTTCATTGAGATACACGCATTGGCAGAGTATCAACCAAAGTTCATTCACTGCTCCAAGGCATTCAGTGAATCTTTGGAACCTATTGGGGATATCTTACAACTTGCTGAACTCATTGAGATAAGGACTTTACCACTTTCTCAATTCATTGAGATAAACACATTGGCAGAATTTCAGCCAAATTGCTCGAAGGAATTCAGAGAAACCTTAGAACCTATTGTGGATTTCCCCCAACTTGCTGAACTCACCGAGACAAACATTTTGCGACCTTCTCATTCCATTGAGATACACACATGGGCAGAATAACAGCCAAATGGCATTCACTGCTCGATGGTATTCAGAGACATTTTGGAACATTTTGTGGATTTCCTCCCACTTGCTGATCTCATCGAGATAAGCACTATACAACTTTCTCACTGCATTGAGATACACGCACTGGCACAATATCAGCCAATTTGCATTCACTACTCGAAGGTATTCAGAGAAACTTTGGAACCTATTGCGAATTTCTTCCAACTTGCTGAAGTCATCGAGATAAAAACTTGACCATTATCTCACTTCATTGAGATACACACACTGGCAGAATATCAAACAAATGGCATTCAGTGTTCGAAGGTTTTCAGAGAAACTTTGGAACCGATTGTTGATTTCTTGCAACTTGCTGAACTCGTGGAGACAAAGACTTTACCACTTTCTCATTTCATTGAGATACACGCATTGGCAGTGTATCAACCAAAGTTCATTCACTGCTCCAAGGCATTCAATGAATCTTTGGAACCTATTGGGGATATCTTACAACTTGCTGAACTCATAGAGATAAGGACTTTACCACTTTCTCAATTCATTGAGATAAACACATTGGCAGAATTTCAGCCAAATTGCTCGAAGGAATTCAGAGAAACCTTAGAACCTATTGTGGATTTCCCCCAACTTGCTGAACTCACCGAGACAAACATTTTGCGACCTTCTCATTCCATTGAGATACACACATGGGCAGAATAACAGCCAAATGGCATTCACTGCTCGATGGTATTCAGAGACATTTTGGAACATTTTGTGGATTTCCTCCCACTTGCTGATCTCATCGAGATAAGCACTATACAACTTTCTCACTGCATTGAGATACACGCACTGGCACAATATCAGCCAATTTGCATTCACTACTCGAAGGTATTCAGAGAAACTTTGGAACCTATTGCGAATTTCTTCCAACTTGCTGAAGTCATCGAGATAAAAACTTGACCATTATCTCACTTCATTGAGATACACACACTCGCAGAATATCAAACAAATGGCATTCAGTGTTCGAAGGTTTTCAGAGAAACTTTGGAACCGATTGTTGATTTCTTGCAACTTGCTGAACTCGTGGAGACAAAGACTTTACCACTTTCTCATTTCATTGAGATACACGCATTGGCAGTGTATCAACCAAAGTTCATTCACTGCTCCAAGGCATTCAATGAATCTTTGGAACCTATTGGGGATATCTTACAACTTGCTGAACTCATAGAGATAAGGACTTTACCACTTTCTCATTGCATTGAGATAAACACATTGGCAGAATTTCAGCCAAATTGCATTCACTGCTCGAAGGATTTCAGAGAAACCTTGGAACCTATTGTGGATTTCCCCCAACTTGCTGATCTCATCGAGATAAGCACTATACAACTTTCTCATTTCATTGAGATACACGCATTGGCAGAATATCAGCCAAATTGCATTCACTCCTCGAAGGTATTCAGAGAAACTATGGAACCTATTGCGGATTTCTTCCAACTTGCTGAAGTCATCGAGATAAGAACTTTACCATTAACTCATTTCATTGAGCTACACACACTGGCAAAATATCAGCCAAATGGCATTCACTGCTCCAAGGTATTGCGAGAAACTCTGGAAGCTATTGTGGATTTCTTCCAATTTGCTGGACTGAATGAGATAAACACTTGACCACTTTCTCATTTCATTGCGATACACATACTGTGGGAGTATCAACCAAATGTAATTCATTACCCGCAGGCATTCAGTGAATCTTTGGCACCTAGTTGATTTCTTTCAACTTGCTGAACTCATAGAGATAAGGACTTTACCACTTTCTCATTGCATTGAGATAAACACATTGGCAGAATATCAGCCCAATGGCATACGCTGCTGGAAGGAATTCAGAGAATATTTGGAACTTTACCACTATCTGATTTCATTGAGATACACACACTGGCAGCATATCAGACAAATGACATTCACTGCTCGAAGGTATTCAGAGAAACTTTGGAACTGATTGTGGATTTCTTGCAACTTGCTGAACTCGTGGAGACAAAGACTTTCTCATTTCATTGAGATACACGCATTGGCAGAGTATCAACCAAAGTTCATTCACTGCTCCAAGGCATTCAGTGAATCTTTGGAACCTATTGGGGATATCTTACAACTTGTTGAACTCATTGAGATAAGGACTTTACCACTTTCTCAATTCATTGAGACAAACACATTGGCAGAATTTCAGCCAAATTGCTCGAAGGAATTCAGAGAAACCTTAGAACCTATTGTGGATTTCCCCCAACTTGCTGAACTCACCGAGACAAACACTTTGCGACCTTCTCATTCCATTGAGATACACACATGGGCAGAATAACAGGCAAATGGCATTCACTGCTCGATGGTATTCAGAGACATTTTGGAACATATTGTCGATTTACTCCAACTTGCTGATCTCATCGAGATAAGCACTATACAACTTTCTCACTGCATTGAGATACACGTATTGGCAGAATATCAGCCAATTTGCATTCACTACTCGAAGGTATTCAGAGAAACTTTGGAACCTATTGCGAATTTCTTCCAACTTGCTGAAGTGATCGAGATAAGAACTTGACCATTATCTCACTTCATTGAGATACACACACTGGCAGAATATCAAACAAATGGCATTCAGTGATCGAAGGTTTTCAGAGAAACTTTAGAACCGATTGTGGATTTCTTGCAACTTGCTGAACTCGTGGAGACAAAGACTTTACCACTTTCTCATTTCATTGAGATACACGCATTGGCAGTGTATCAACCAAAGTTCATTCACTGCTCCAAGGCATTCAGTGAATCTTTGGAACCTATTGGGGATATCTTACAACTTGCTGAACTCATTGAGATAAGGACTTTACCACTTTCTCAATTCATTGAGATAAACACATTGGCAGAATTTCAGCCAAATTGCATTCACTGCTCGAAGGATTTCAGAGAAACCTTGGAACCTATTGTGGATTTCCCCCAACTTGCTGATCTCATCGAGATAAGCACTATACAACTTTCTCATTTCATTGAGATACACGCATTGGCAGAATATTAGCCAAATTGCATTCACTACTCGGAGGTATTCAGAGAAACTATGGAACCTATTGCGGATTTCTTCCAACTTGCTGAAGTCATCGAGATAAGAACTTTACCATTAACTCATTTCATTGAGCTACACACACTGGCAAAATATCAGCCAAATGGCATTCACTGCTCCAAGGTATTGCGAGAAACTTTGGAAGCTATTGTGGATTTCTTCCAATTTGCTGGACTGAATGAGATAAACACTTGACCACTTTCTCATTTCATTGTGATACACATACTGTGGGAGTATCAACCAAATGTAATTCACTACTCGCAGGCATTCAGTGAATCTTTGGCACCTAGTTGATTTCTTTCAACTTGCTGAACTCATAGAGATAAGGACTTTACCACTTTCTCATTGCATTGAGATAAACACATTGGCAGAACATCAGCCCAATGGCATACGCTGCTGGAAGGAATTCAGAGAATATTTGGAACTTTACCACTATCTGATTTCATTGAGATACACACACTGCAGAATATCAGACAAATGACATTCACTGCTCGAAGGTATTCAGAGAAACTTTGGAACCGATTGTGGATTTCTTGCAACTTGCTGAACTCGTGGAGACAAAGACTTTCTCATTTCATTGAGATACACGCATTGGCAGAGTATCAACCAAAGTTCATTCACTGCTCCAAGGCATTCAGTGAATCTTTGGAACCTATTGGGGATATCTTACAACTTGTTGAACTCATTGAGATAACGACTTTACCACTTTCTCAATTCATTGAGATAAACACATTGGCAGAATTTCAGCCAAATTGCTCGAAGGAATTCAGAGAAACCTTAGAACCTATTGTGGATTTCCCCCAACTTGCTGAACTCACCGAGACAAACATTTTGCGACCTTCTCATTCCATTGAGATACACACATGGGCAGAATAACAGCCAAATGGCATTCACTGCTCGATGGTATTCAGAGACATTTTGGAACATTTTGTGGATTTCCTCCCACTTGCTGATCTCATCGAGATAAGCACTATACAACTTTCTCACTGCATTGAGATACACGCACTGGCACAATATCAGCCAATTTGCATTCACTACTCGAAGGTATTCAGAGAAACTTTGGAACCTATTGCGAATTTCTTCCAACTTGCTGAAGTCATCGAGATAAAAACTTGACCATTATCTCACTTCATTGAGATACACACACTGGCAGAATATCAAACAAATGGCATTCAGTGTTCGAAGGTTTTCAGAGAAACTTTGGAACCGATTGTTGATTTCTTGCAACTTGCTGAACTCGTGGAGACAAAGACTTTACCACTTTCTCATTTCATTGAGATACACGCATTGGCAGTGTATCAACCAAAGTTCATTCACTGCTCCAAGGCATTCAATGAATCTTTGGAACCTATTGGGGATATCTTACAACTTGCTGAACTCATAGAGATAAGGACTTTACCACTTTCTCAATTCATTGAGATAAACACATTGGCAGAATTTCAGCCAAATTGCTCGAAGGAATTCAGAGAAACCTTAGAACCTATTGTGGATTTCCCCCAACTTGCTGAACTCACCGAGACAAACATTTTGCGACCTTCTCATTCCATTGAGATACACACATGGGCAGAATAACAGCCAAATGGCATTCACTGCTCGATGGTATTCAGAGACATTTTGGAACATTTTGTGGATTTCCTCCCACTTGCTGATCTCATCGAGATAAGCACTATACAACTTTCTCACTGCATTGAGATACACGCACTGGCACAATATCAGCCAATTTGCATTCACTACTCGAAGGTATTCAGAGAAACTTTGGAACCTATTGCGAATTTCTTCCAACTTGCTGAAGTCATCGAGATAAAAACTTGACCATTATCTCACTTCATTGAGATACACACACTCGCAGAATATCAAACAAGTGGCATTCAGTGTTCGAAGGTTTTCAGAGAAACTTTGGAACCGATTGTTGATTTCTTGCAACTTGCTGAACTCGTGGAGACAAAGACTTTACCACTTTCTCATTTCATTGAGATACACGCATTGGCAGTGTATCAACCAAAGTTCATTCACTGCTCCAAGGCATTCAATGAATCTTTGGAACCTATTGGGGATATCTTACAACTTGCTGAACTCATAGAGATAAGGACTTTACCACTTTCTCATTGCATTGAGATAAACACATTGGCAGAATTTCAGCCAAATTGCATTCACTGCTCGAAGGATTTCAGAGAAACCTTGGAACCTATTGTGGATTTCCCCCAACTTGCTGATCTCATCGAGATAAGCACTATACAACTTTCTCATTTCATTGAGATACACGCATTGGCAGAATATCAGCCAAATTGCATTCACTCCTCGAAGGTATTCAGAGAAACTATGGAACCTATTGCGGATTTCTTCCAACTTGCTGAAGTCATCGAGATAAGAACTTTACCATTAACTCATTTCATTGAGCTACACACACTGGCAAAATATCAGCCAAATGGCATTCACTGCTCCAAGGTATTGCGAGAAACTCTGGAAGCTATTGTGGATTTCTTCCAATTTGCTGGACTGAATGAGATAAACACTTGACCACTTTCTCATTTCATTGCGATACACATACTGTGGGAGTATCAACCAAATGTAATTCATTACCCGCAGGCATTCAGTGAATCTTTGGCACCTAGTTGATTTCTTTCAACTTGCTGAACTCATAGAGATAAGGACTTTACCACTTTCTCATTGCATTGAGATAAACACATTGGCAGAATATCAGCCCAATGGCATACGCTGCTGGAAGGAATTCAGAGAATATTTGGAACTTTACCACTATCTGATTTCATTGAGATACACACACTGGCAGCATATCAGACAAATGACATTCACTGCTCGAAGGTATTCAGAGAAACTTTGGAACCGATTGTTGATTTCTTGCAACTTGCTGAACTCGTGGAGACAAAGACTTTACTACTTTCTCATTTCATTGAGATACACGCATTGGCAGAGTATCAACCAAAGTTCATTCACTGCTCCAAGGCATTCAGTGAATCTTTGGAACCTATATCTTACAACTTGTTGAACTCATTGAGATAAGGACTTTACCACTTTCTCAATTCATTGAGATAAACACATTGGCAGAATTTCAGCCAAATTGCATTCACTGCTCGAAGGATTTCAGAGAAACCTTGGAGCCTATTGTGGATTTCCCCCAACTTGCTGATCTCATCGAGATAAGCACTATACAACTTTCTCATTTCATTGAGATACACGCATTGGCAGAATATCAGCCAATTTGCATTCACTACTCGAAGGTATTCAGAGAAACTTTGGAACCTATTGCGAATTTCTTCCAACTTGCTGAAGTGATCGAGATAAGAACTTGACCATTATCTCACTTCATTGAGATACACACACTGGCAGAATATCAAACAAATGGCATTCAGTGTTCGAAGGTTTTCAGAGAAACTTTGGAACCGATTGTGGATTTCTTGCAACTTGCTGAACTCGTGGAGACAAAGACTTTACCACTTTCTCATTACATTGAGATACACGCATTGGCAGTGTATCAACCAAAGTTCATTCACTGCTCCAAGGCATTCAGTGAATCTTTGGAACCTATTGGGGATATCTTACAACTTGCTGATCTCATCGAGATAAGCACTATACAACTTTCTCACTTCATTGAGATACACGCACTGGCAGAATATCAGCCAAATTGCATTTACTGCTCCAAGGTATTGCGAGAAACTTTGGAAGCTATTGTGGATTTCTTCCAATTTGCTGGACTGAATGAGATAAACACTTGACAACTTTCTCATTTCATTGTGATACACATACTGTGGGAGTATCAACCAAATGTAATTCACTACTCGCAGGCATTCAGTGAATCTTCGGCACCTATTGGGGATTTCTTTCAACTTGCTGAACTCATAGAGATAAGGACTTTACCACTTTCTCATTGCATTGAGATAAACACATTGGCAGAATATCAGCCCAATGGCATACGCTGCTGGAAGGAATTCAGAGAATATTTGGAACTTTACCACTATCTGATTTCATTGAGATACACACACTGGCAGAATATCAGACAAATGACATTCACTGCTCGAAGGTATTCAGAGAAACTTTGGAACCGATTGTGGATTTCTTGCAACTTGCTGAACTCGTGGAGACAAAGACATTACTACTTTCTCATTTCATTGACATACACGCATTGGCAGAGTATCAACCAAAGTTCATTCACTGCTCCAAGGCATTCAATGAATCTTTGGAACATATTGGGGATATCTTACAACTTGCTGAACTCATAGAGATAAGGACTTTACCACTTTCTCATTGCATTGAGATAAACACATTGGCAGAATTTCAGCCAAATTGCATTCACTGCTCGCAGGATTTCAGAGAAACCTTGGAACCTATTGTGGATTTCCCCCAACTTGCTGATCTCATCGAGATAAGCACTATACAACTTTCTCACTTTATTGAGATACACGCATTGGCAGAATATCAGCCAAATTGCATTCACTCCTCGAAGGTATTCAGAGAAACTATGGAACCTATTGCGGATTTCTTCCAACTTGCTGAAGTCATCGAGATAAGAACTTTACCATTAACTCATTTCATTGAGCTACACACACTGGCAAAATATCAGCCAAATGGCATTCACTGCTCCAAGGTATTGCGAGAAACTTTGGAACCGATTGTTGATTTCTTGCAACTTGCTGAACTCGTGGAGACAAAGACTTTACCACTTTCTCATTACATTGAGATACACGCATTGGCAGTGTATCAACCAAAGTTCATTCACTGCTCCAAGGCATTCAGTGAATCTTTGGAACCTATTGGGGATATCTTACAACTTGCTGAACTCATTGAGATAAGGACTTTACCACTTTCTCAATTCATTGAGATAAACACATTGGCAGAATTTCAGCCAAATTGCATTCACTACTCGAAGGTATTCAGAGAAACTATGGAACCTATTGCGGATTTCTTCCAACTTGCTGAAGTCATCGAGATAAGAACTTTACCATTAACTCATTTCATTGAGCTACACACACTGGCAAAATATCAGCCAAATGGCATTCACTGCTCCAAGGTATTGCGAGAAACTTTGGAAGCTATTGTGGATTTCTTCCAATTTGCTGGACTGAATGAGATAAAAACTTGACCACTTTCTCATTTCATTGTGATACACATACTGTGGGAGTATCAACCAAATGTAATTCACTACTCGCAGGCATTCAGTGAATCTTTGGCAACTATTGGGGATTTCTTTCAACTTGCTGAACTCATAGAGATAAGGACTTTACCACTTTCTCATTGCATTGAGATAAACACATTGGCAGAATATCAGCCCAATGGCATACGCTGCTGGAAGGAATTCAGAGAATATTTGGAACTTTACCACTATCTGATTTCATTGAGATACACACACTGGCAGAATATCAGACAAATGACATTCACTCCTCGAAGGTATTCAGAGAAACTTTGGAACCGATTGTTGATTTCTTGCAACTTGCTGAACTCGTGGAGACAAAGACTTTCTCATTTCATTGAGATACACGCATTGGCAGAGTATCAACCAAAGTTCATTCACTGCTCCAAGGCATTCAATGAATCTTTGGAACCTATTGGGGATATCTTACAACTTGCTGAACTCATAGAGATAAGGAGTTTACCACTTTCTCCTTGCATTGAGATAAACACATTGGCAGAATTTCAGCCAAATTGCATTCACTGCTCGCAGGATTTCAGAGAAACCTTGGAACCTATTGTGGATTTCCCCCAACTTGCTGATCTCATCGAGATAAGCACTATACAACTTTCTCATTTCATTGAGATACACGCATTGGCAGAATATCAGCCAAATTGCATTCACTCCTCGAAGGTATTCAGAGAAACTATGGAACCTATTGCGGATTTCTTCCAACTTGCTGAAGTCATCGAGATAAGAACTTTACCATTAACTCATTTCATTGAGCTACACACACTGGCAAAATATCAGCCAAATGGCATTCACTGCTCCAAGGTATTGCGAGAAACTTTGGAAGCTATTGTGGATTTCTTCCAATTTGCTGGACTGAATGAGATAAACACTTGACCACTTTCTGATTTCATTGCGATACACATACTGTGGGAGTATCAACCAAATGTAATTCATTACTCGCAGGCATTCAGTGAATCTTTGGCACCTAGTTGATTTCTTTCAACTTGCTGAACTCATAGAGATAAGGACTTTACCACTTTCTCATTGCATTGAGATAAACACATTGGCAGAATATCAGCCCAATGGCATACGCTGCTGGAAGGAATTCAGAGAATATTTGGAACTTTACCACTATCTGATAACATTGAGATACACACACTGGCAGAATATCAGACAAATGACATTCACTGCTCGAAGGTATTCAGAGAAACTTTGGAACCGATTGTTGATTTCTTGCAACTTGCTGAACTCGTGGAGACAAAGACTTTACTACTTTCTCATTTCATTGAGATACACGCATTGGCAGAGTATCAACCAAAGTTCATTCACTGCTCCAAGGCATTCAGTGAATCTTTGGAACCTATATCTTACAACTTGTTGAACTCATTGAGATAAGGACTTTACCACTTTCTCAATTCATTGAGATAAACACATTGGCAGAATTTCAGCCAAATTGCTCGAAGGAATTCAGAGAAACCTTAGAACCTATTGTGGATTTCCCCCAACTTGCTGAACTCACCGAGACAAACACTTTGCGACCTTCTCATTCCATTGAGATACACACATGGGCAGAATATCAGCCAAATGGCATTCACTGCTCGATGGTATTCAGAGACATTTTGGAACATTTTGTGGATTTCCTCCAACTTGCTGATCTCATCGAGATAAGCACTATACAACTTTCTCACTGCATTGAGATACACGCATTGGCAGAATATCAGCCAATTTGCATTCACTACTCGAAGGTATTCAGAGAAACTTTGGAACCTATTGCGAATTTCTTCCAACTTGCTGAAGTGATCGAGATAAGAACTTGACCATTATCTCACTTCATTGAGATACACACACTGGCAGAATATCAAACAAATGGCATTCAGTGTTCGAAGGTTTTCAGAGAAACTTTGGAACCGATTGTGGATTTCTTGCAACTTGCTGAACTCGTGGAGACAAAGACTTTACCACTTTCTCATTTCATTGAGATACACGCATTGGCAGTGTATCAACCAAAGTTCATTCACTGCTCCAAGGCATTCAGTGAATCTTTGGAACCTATTGGGGATATCTTACAACTTGCTGAACTCATTGAGATAAGGACTTTACCACTTTCTCAATTCATTGAGATAAACACATTGGCAGAATTTCAGCCAAACTGCATTCACTGCTCGAAGGATTTCAGAGAAACCTTGGAGCCTATTGTGGATTTCCCCCAACTTGCTGATCTCATCGAGATAAGCACTATACAACTTTCTCATTTCATTGAGATACACGCATTGGCAGAATATCAGCCAATTTGCATTCACTACTCGAAGGTATTCAGAGAAACTTTGGAACCTATTGCGAATTTCTTCCAACTTGCTGAAGTGATCGAGATAAGAACTTGACCATTATCTCACTTCATTGAGATACACACACTGGCAGAATATCAAACAAATGGCATTCAGTGTTCGAAGGTTTTCAGAGAAACTTTGGAACCGATTGTGGATTTCTTGCAACTTGCTGAACTCGTGGAGACAAAGACTTTACCACTTTCTCATTACATTGAGATACACGCATTGGCAGTGTATCAACCAAAGTTCATTCACTGCTCCAAGGCATTCAGTGAATCTTTGGAACCTATTGGGGATATCTTACAACTTGCTGATCTCATCGAGATAAGCACTATACAACTTTCTCACTTCATTGAGATACACGCATTGGCAGAATATCAGCCAAATTGCATTTACTGCTCCAAGGTATTGCGAGAAACTTTGGAAGCTATTGTGGATTTCTTCCAATTTGCTGGACTGAATGAGATAAACACTTGACAACTTTCTCATTTCATTGTGATACACATACTGTGGGAGTATCAACCAAATGTAATTCACTACTCGCAGGCATTCAGTGAATCTTCGGCACCTATTGGGGATTTCTTTCAACTTGCTGAACTCATAGAGATAAGGACTTTACCACTTTCTCATTGCATTGAGATAAACACATTGGCAGAATATCAGCCCAATGGCATACGCTGCTGGAAGGAATTCAGAGAATATTTGGAACTTTACCACTATCTGATTTCATTGAGATACACACACTGGCAGAATATCAGACAAATGACATTCACTGCTCGAAGGTATTCAGAGAAACTTTGGAACCGATTGTGGATTTCTTGCCACTTGCTGAACTCGTGGAGACAAAGACATTACTACTTTCTCATTTCATTGACATACACGCATTGGCAGAGTATCAACCAAAGTTCATTCACTGCTCCAAGGCATTCAATGAATCTTTGGAACATATTGGGGATATCTTACAACTTGCTGAACTCATAGAGATAAGGACTTTACCACTTTCTCATTGCATTGAGATAAACACATTGGCAGAATTTCAGCCAAATTGCATTCACTGCTCGCAGGATTTCAGAGAAACCTTGGAACCTATTGTGGATTTCCCCCAACTTGCTGATCTCATCGAGATAAGCACTATACAACTTTCTCACTTTATTGAGATACACGCATTGGCAGAATATCAGCCAAATTGCATTCACTCCTCGAAGGTATTCAGAGAAACTATGGAACCTATTGCGGATTTCTTCCAACTTGCTGAAGTCATCGAGATAAGAACTTTACCATTAACTCATTTCATTGAGCTACACACACTGGCAAAATATCAGCCAAATGGCATTCACTGCTCCAAGGTATTGCGAGAAACTTTGGAACCGATTGTTGATTTCTTGCAACTTGCTGAACTCGTGGAGACAAAGACTTTACCACTTTCTCATTACATTGAGATACACGCATTGGCAGTGTATCAACCAAAGTTCATTCACTGCTCCAAGGCATTCAGTGAATCTTTGGAACCTATTGGGGATATCTTACAACTTGCTGAACTCATTGAGATAAGGACTTTACCACTTTCTCAATTCATTGAGATAAACACATTGGCAGAATTTCAGCCAAATTGCATTCACTACTCGAAGGTATTCAGAGAAACTATGGAACCTATTGCGGATTTCTTCCAACTTGCTGAAGTCATCGAGATAAGAACTTTACCATTAACTCATTTCATTGAGCTACACACACTGGCAAAATATCAGCCAAATGGCATTCACTGCTCCAAGGTATTGCGAGAAACTTTGGAAGCTATTGTGGATTTCTTCCAATTTGCTGGACTGAATGAGATAAAAACTTGACCACTTTCTCATTTCATTGTGATACACATACTGTGGGAGTATCAACCAAATGTAATTCACTACTCGCAGGCATTCAGTGAATCTTTGGCAACTATTGGGGATTTCTTTCAACTTGCTGAACTCATAGAGATAAGGACTTTACCACTTTCTCATTGCATTGAGATAAACACATTGGCAGAATATCAGCCCAATGGCATACGCTGCTGGAAGGAATTCAGAGAATATTTGGAACTTTACCACTATCTGATTTCATTGAGATACACACACTGGCAGAATATCAGACAAATGACATTCACTGCTCGAAGGTATTCAGAGAAACTTTGGAACCGATTGTGGATTTCTTGCAACTTGCTGAACTCGTGGAGACAAAGACTTTCTCATTTCATTGAGATACACGCATTGGCAGAGTATCAACCAAAGTTCATTCACTGCTCCAAGGCATTCAGTGAATCTTTGGAACCTATTGGGGATATCTTACAACTTGTTGAACTCATTGAGATAAGGACTTTACCACTTTCTCAATTCATTGAGATAAACACATTGGCAGAATGTCAGCCAAATTGCTCGAAGGAATTCAGAGAAACCTTAGAACCTATTGTGGATTTCACCCAACTTGCTGAACTCACCGAGACAAACACTTTGCGACCTTCTCATTCCATTGAGATACACACATGGGCAGAATAACAGCCAAATAGCATTCACTGCTCGATGGTATTCAGAGACATTTTGTGGATTTCCTCCAACTTGCTGATCTCATCGAGATAAGCACTATACAACTTTCTCACTGCATTGAGATACACGCATTGGCAGAATATCAGCCAATTTGCATTCACTACTCGAAGGTATTCAGAGAAACTTTGGAACCTATTGCGAATTTCTTCCAACTTGCTGAAGTGATCGAGATAAGAACTTGACCATTATCTCACTTCATTGAGATACACACACTGGCAGAATATCAAACAAATGGCATTCAGTGTTCGAAGGTTTTCAGAGAAACTTTGGAACCGATTGTGGATTTCTTGCAACTTGCTGAACTCGTGGAGACAAAGACTTTACCACTTTCTCATTACATTGAGATACACGCATTGGCAGTGTATCAACCAAAGTTCATTCACTGCTCCAAGGCATTCAGTGAATCTTTGGAACCTATTGGGGATATCTTACAACTTGCTGAACTCATTGAGATAAGGACTTTACCACTTTCTCAATTCATTGAGATAAACACATTGGCAGAATTTCAGCCAAATTGCATTCACTACTCGAAGGTATTCAGAGAAACTATGGAACCTATTGCGGATTTCTTCCAACTTGCTGAAGTCATCGAGATAAGAACTTTACCATTAACTCATTTCATTGAGCTACACACACTGGCAAAATATCAGCCAAATGGCATTCCCTGCTCCAAGGTATTGCGAGAAACTTTGGAAGCTATTGTGGATTTCTTCCAATTTGCTGGACTGAATGAGATAAAAACTTGACCACTTTCTCATTTCATTGTGATACACATACTGTGGGAGTATCAACCAAATGTAATTCACTACTCGCAGGCATTCAGTGAATCTTTGGCAACTATTGGGGATTTCTTTCAACTTGCTGAACTCATAGAGATAAGGACTTTACCACTTTCTCATTGCATTGAGATAAACACATTGGCAGAATATCAGCCCAATGGCATACGCTGCTGGAAGGAATTCAGAGAATATTTGGAACTTTACCACTATCTGATTTCATTGAGATACAGACACTGGCAGAATATCAGACAAATGACATTCACTGCTCGAAGGTATTCAGAGAAACTTTGGAACCGATTGTGGATTTCTTGCAACTTGCTGAACTCGTGGAGACAAAGACTTTCTCATTTCATTGAGATACACGCATTGGCAGAGTATCAACCAAATTTCATTCACTGCTCCAAGGCATTCAGTGAATCTTTGGAACCTATTGGGGATATCTTACAACTTGTTGAACTCATTGAGATAAGGACTTTACCACTTTCTCAATTCATTGAGATAAACACATTGGCAGAATGTCAGCCAAATTGCTCGAAGGAATTCAGAGAAACCTTAGAACCTATTGTGGATTTCACCCAACTTGCTGAACTCACCGAGGCAAACACTTTGCGACCTTCTCATTCCATTGAGATACACACATGGGCAGAATAACAGCCAAATAGCATTCACTGCTCGATGGTACTCAGAGACATTTTGTGGATTTCCTCCAACTTGCTGATCTCATCGAGATAAGCACTATACAACTTTCTCACTGCATTGAGATACACGCATTGGCAGAATATCAGCCAATTTGCATTCACTACTCGAAGGTATTCAGAGAAACTTTGGAACCTATTGCGAATTTCTTCCAACTTGCTGAAGTGATCGAGATAAGAACTTGACCATTATCTCACTTCATTGAGATACACACACTGGCAGAATATCAAACAAATGGCATTCAGTGTTCGAAGGTTTTCAGAGAAACTTTGGAACCGATTGTGGATTTCTTGCAACTTGCTGAACTCGTGGAGACAATGACTTTACCACTTTCTCATTTCATTGAGATACACGCATTGGCAGAGTACCAACCAAAGTTCATTGACTGCTCCAAGGCATTCAATGAATCTTTGGAACCTATTGGGGATATCTTACAACTTGCTGAACTCATAGAGATAAGGACTTTACCACTTTCTCATTGCATTGAGATAAACACATTGGCAGAATTTCAGCCAAATTGCATTCACTGCTCGCAGGATTTCAGAGAAACCTTGGAACCTATTGTGGATTTCCCCCAACTTGCTGATCTCATCGAGATAAGCACTATACAACTTTCTCACTTCATTGAGCTACACACACTGGCAAAATATCAGCCAAATTGCATTCACTGCTCCAAGGTATTGCGAGAAACTTTGGAAGCTATTGTGGATTTCTTCCAATTTGCTGGACTGAATGAGATAAACACTTGACCACTTTCTGATTTCATTGCGATACACATACTGTGGGAGTATCAACCAAATGTAATTCACTACTCGCAGGCATTCAGTGAATCTTTGGCACCTAGTTGATTTCTTTCAACTTGCTGAACTCATAGAGATAAGGACTTTACCACTTTCTCATTGCATTGAGATAAACACATTGGCAGAATATCAGCCCAATGGCATACGCTGCTGGAAGGAATTCAGAGAATATTTGGAACTTTACCACTATCTGATTTCATTGAGATACAGACACTGGCAGAATATCAGACAAATGACATTCACTGCTCGAAGGTATTCAGAGAAACTTTGGAACCGATTGTGGATTTCTTGCAACTTGCTGAACTCGTGGAGACAAAGACTTTCTCATTTCATTGAGATACACGCATTGGCAGAGTATCAACCAAAGTTCATTCACTGCTCCAAGGCATTCAGTGAATCTTTGGAACCTATTGGGGATATCTTACAACTTGTTGAACTCATTGAGATAAGGACTTTACCACTTTCTCAATTCATTGAGACAAACACATTGGCAGAATTTCAGCCAAATTGCTCGAAGGAATTCAGAGAAACCTTAGAACCTATTGTGGATTTCCCCCAACTTGCTGAACTCACCGAGACAAACACTTTGCGACCTTCTCATTCCATTGAGATACACACATGGGCAGAATAACAGGCAAATGGCATTCACTGCTCGTTGGTATTCAGAGACATTTTGGAACATTTTGTCGATTTACTCCAACTTGCTGATCTCATCGAGATAAGCACTATACAACTTTCTCACTGCATTGAGATACACGTATTGGCAGAATATCAGCCAATTTGCATTCACTACTCGAAGGTATTCAGAGAAACTTTGGAACCTATTGCGAATTTCTTCCAACTTGCTGAAGTGATCGAGATAAGAACTTGACCATTATCTCACTTCATTGAGATACACACACTGGCAGAATATCAAACAAATGGCATTCAGTGATCGAAGGTTTTCAGAGAAACTTTGGAACCGATTGTGGATTTCTTGCAACTTGCTGAACTCGTGGAGACAAAGACTTTACCACTTTCTCATTTCATTGAGATACACGCATTGGCAGTGTATCAACCAAAGTTCATTCACTGCTCCAAGGCATTCAGTGAATCTTTGGAACCTATTGGGGATATCTTACAACTTGCTGAACTCATTGAGATAAGGACTTTACCACTTTCTCAATTCATTGAGATAAACACATTGGCAGAATTTCAGCCAAATTGCATTCACTACTCGAAGGTATTCAGAGAAACTATGGAACCTATTGCGGATTTCTTCCAACTTGCTGAAGTCATCGAGATAAGAACTTTACCATTAACTCATTTCATTGAGCTACACACACTGGCAAAATATCAGCCAAATGGCATTCACTGCTCCAAGGTATTGCGAGAAACTTTGGAAGCTATTGTGGATTTCTTCCAATTTGCTGGACTGAATGAGATAAAAACTTGACCACTTTCTCATTTCATTGTGATACACATACTGTGGGAGTATCAACCAAATGTAATTCACTACTCGCAGGCATTCAGTGAATCTTTGGCAACTATTGGGGATTTCTTTCAACTTGCTGAACTCATAGAGATAAGGACTTTACCACTTTCTCATTGCATTGAGATAAACACATTGGCAGAATATCAGCCCAATGGCATACGCTGCTGGAAGGAATTCAGAGAATATTTGGAACTTTACCACTATCTGATTTCATTGAGATACACACACTGGCAGAATATCAGACAAATGACATTCACTGCTCGAAGGTATTCAGAGAAACTTTGGAACCGATTGTGGATTTCTTGCAACTTGCTGAACTCGTGGAGACAAAGACTTTCTCATTTCATTGAGATACACGCATTGGCAGAGTATCAACCAAAGTTCATTCACTGCTCCAAGGCATTCAGTGAATCTTTGGAACCTATTGGGGATATCTTACAACTTGTTGAACTCATTGAGATAAGGACTTTACCACTTTCTCAATTCATTGAGATAAACACATTGGCAGAATGTCAGCCAAATTGCTCGAAGGAATTCAGAGAAACCTTAGAACCTATTGTGGATTTCACCCAACTTGCTGAACTCACCGAGACAAACACTTTGCGACCTTCTCATTCCATTGAGATACACACATGGGCAGAATAACAGCCAAATAGCATTCACTGCTCGATGGTATTCAGAGACATTTTGTGGATTTCCTCCAACTTGCTGATCTCATCGAGATAAGCACTATACAACTTTCTCACTGCATTGAGATACACGCATTGGCAGAATATCAGCCAATTTGCATTCACTACTCGAAGGTATTCAGAGAAACTTTGGAACCTATTGCGAATTTCTTCCAACTTGCTGAAGTGATCGAGATAAGAACTTGACCATTATCTCACTTCATTGAGATACACACACTGGCAGAATATCAAACAAATGGCATTCAGTGTTCGAAGGTTTTCAGAGAAACTTTGGAACCGATTGTGGATTTCTTGCAACTTGCTGAACTCGTGGAGACAAAGACTTTACCACTTTCTCATTACATTGAGATACACGCATTGGCAGTGTATCAACCAAAGTTCATTCACTGCTCCAAGGCATTCAGTGAATCTTTGGAACCTATTGGGGATATCTTACAACTTGCTGAACTCATTGAGATAAGGACTTTACCACATTCTCAATTCATTGAGATAAACACATTGGCTGAATTTCAGCCAAATTGCATTCACTACTCGAAGGTATTCAGAGAAACTATGGAACCTATTGCGGATTTCTTCCAACTTGCTGAAGTCATCGAGATAAGAACTTTACCATTAACTCATTTCATTGAGCTACACACACTGGCAAAATATCAGCCAAATGGCATTCCCTGCTCCAAGGTATTGCGAGAAACTTTGGAAGCTATTGTGGATTTCTTCCAATTTGCTGGACTGAATGAGATAAAAACTTGACCACTTTCTCATTTCATTGTGATACACATACTGTGGGAGTATCAACCAAATGTAATTCACTACTCGCAGGCATTCAGTGAATCTTTGGCAACTATTGGGGATTTCTTTCAACTTGCTGAACTCATAGAGATAAGGACTTTACCACTTTCTCATTGCATTGAGATAAACACATTGGCAGAATATCAGCCCAATGGCATACGCTGCTGGAAGGAATTCAGAGAATATTTGGAACTTTACCACTATCTGATTTCATTGAGATACACACACTGGCAGAATATCAGACAAATGACATTCACTGCTCGAAGGTATTCAGAGAAACTTTGGAACCGATTGTGGATTTCTTGCAACTTGCTGAACTCGTGGAGACAAAGACTTTCTCATTTCATTGAGATACACGCATTGGCAGAGTATCAACCAAATTTCATTCACTGCTCCAAGGCATTCAGTGAATCTTTGGAACCTATTGGGGATATCTTACAACTTGTTGAACTCATTGAGATAAGGACTTTACCACTTTCTCAATTCATTGAGATAAACACATTGGCAGAATGTCAGCCAAATTGCTCGAAGGAATTCAGAGAAACCTTAGAACCTATTGTGGATTTCACCCAACTTGCTGAACTCACCGAGGCAAACACTTTGCGACCTTCTCATTCCATTGAGATACACACATGGGCAGAATAACAGCCAAATAGCATTCACTGCTCGATGGTACTCAGAGACATTTTGTGGATTTCCTCCAACTTGCTGATCTCATCGAGATAAGCACTATACAACTTTCTCACTGCATTGAGATACACGCATTGGCAGAATATCAGCCAATTTGCATTCACTACTCGAAGGTATTCAGAGAAACTTTGGAACCTATTGCGAATTTCTTCCAACTTGCTGAAGTGATCGAGATAAGAACTTGACCATTATCTCACTTCATTGAGATACACACACTGGCAGAATATCAAACAAATGGCATTCAGTGTTCGAAGGTTTTCAGAGAAACTTTGGAACCGATTGTGGATTTCTTGCAACTTGCTGAACTCGTGGAGACAATGACTTTACCACTTTCTCATTTCATTGAGATACACGCATTGGCAGAGTACCAACCAAAGTTCATTGACTGCTCCAAGGCATTCAATGAATCTTTGGAACCTATTGGGGATATCTTACAACTTGCTGAACTCATAGAGATAAGGACTTTACCACTTTCTCATTGCATTGAGATAAACACATTGGCAGAATTTCAGCCAAATTGCATTCACTGCTCGCAGGATTTCAGAGAAACCTTGGAACCTATTGTGGATTTCCCCCAACTTGCTGATCTCATCGAGATAAGCACTATACAACTTTCTCACTTCATTGAGCTACACACACTGGCAAAATATCAGCCAAATTGCATTCACTGCTCCAAGGTATTGCGAGAAACTTTGGAAGCTATTGTGGATTTCTTCCAATTTGCTGGACTGAATGAGATAAACACTTGACCACTTTCTGATTTCATTGCGATACACATACTGTGGGAGTATCAACCAAATGTAATTCACTACTCGCAGGCATTCAGTGAATCTTTGGCACCTAGTTGATTTCTTTCAACTTGCTGAACTCATAGAGATAAGGACTTTACCACTTTCTCATTGCATTGAGATAAACACATTGGCAGAATATCAGCCCAATGGCATACGCTGCTGGAAGGAATTCAGAGAATATTTGGAACTTTACCACTATCTGATTTCATTGAGATACAGACACTGGCAGAATATCAGACAAATGACATTCACTGCTCGAAGGTATTCAGAGAAACTTTGGAACCGATTGTGGATTTCTTGCAACTTGCTGAACTCGTGGAGACAAAGACTTTCTCATTTCATTGAGATACACGCATTGGCAGAGTATCAACCAAAGTTCATTCACTGCTCCAAGGCATTCAGTGAATCTTTGGAACCTATTGGGGATATCTTACAACTTGTTGAACTCATTGAGATAAGGACTTTACCACTTTCTCAATTCATTGAGACAAACACATTGGCAGAATTTCAGCCAAATTGCTCGAAGGAATTCAGAGAAACCTTAGAACCTATTGTGGATTTCCCCCAACTTGCTGAACTCACCGAGACAAACACTTTGCGACCTTCTCATTCCATTGAGATACACACATGGGCAGAATAACAGGCAAATGGCATTCACTGCTCGTTGGTATTCAGAGACATTTTGGAACATTTTGTCGATTTACTCCAACTTGCTGATCTCATCGAGATAAGCACTATACAACTTTCTCACTGCATTGAGATACACGTATTGGCAGAATATCAGCCAATTTGCATTCACTACTCGAAGGTATTCAGAGAAACTTTGGAACCTATTGCGAATTTCTTCCAACTTGCTGAAGTGATCGAGATAAGAACTTGACCATTATCTCACTTCATTGAGATACACACACTGGCAGAATATCAAACAAATGGCATTCAGTGATCGAAGGTTTTCAGAGAAACTTTGGAACCGATTGTGGATTTCTTGCAACTTGCTGAACTCGTGGAGACAAAGACTTTACCACTTTCTCATTTCATTGAGATACACGCATTGGCAGTGTATCAACCAAAGTTCATTCACTGCTCCAAGGCATTCAGTGAATCTTTGGAACCTATTGGGGATATCTTACAACTTGCTGAACTCATTGAGATAAGGACTTTACCACTTTCTCAATTCATTGAGATAAACACATTGGCAGAATTTCAGCCAAATTGCTCGAAGGAATTCAGAGAAACCTTAGAACCTATTGTGGATTTCCCCCAACTTGCTGAACTCACCGAGACAAACATTTTGCGACCTTCTCATTCCATTGAGATACACACATGGGCAGAATAACAGCCAAATGGCATTCACTGCTCCAAGGTATTGCGAGAAACTTTGGAAGCTATTGTGGATTTCTTCCAATTTGCTGGACTGAATGAGATAAAAACTTGACCACTTTCTCATTTCATTGTGATACACATACTGTGGGAGTATCAACCAAATGTAATTCACTACTCGCAGGCATTCAGTGAATCTTTGGCAACTATTGGGGATTTCTTTCAACTTGCTGAACTCATAGAGATAAGGACTTTACCACTTTCTCATTGCATTGAGATAAACACATTGGCAGAATATCAGCCCAATGGCATACGCTGCTGGAAGGAATTCAGAGAATATTTGGAACTTTACCACTATCTGATTTCATTGAGATACACACACTGGCAGAATATCAGACAAATGACATTCACTGCTCGAAGGTATTCAGAGAAACTTTGGAACCGATTGTGGATTTCTTGCAACTTGCTGAACTCGTGGAGACAAAGACTTTCTCATTTCATTGAGATACACGCATTGGCAGAGTATCAACCAAAGTTCATTCACTGCTCCAAGGCATTCAGTGAATCTTTGGAACCTATTGGGGATATCTTACAACTTGTTGAACTCATTGAGATAAGGACTTTACCACTTTCTCAATTCATTCAGATAAACACATTGGCAGAATGTCAGCCAAATTGCTCGAAGGAATTCAGAGAAACCTTAGAACCTATTGTGGATTTCACCCAACTTGCTGAACTCACCGAGACAAACACTTTGCGACCTTCTCATTCCATTGAGATACCCACATGGGCAGAATAACAGCCAAATAGCATTCACTGCTCGATGGTATTCAGAGACATTTTGTGGATTTCCTCCAACTTGCTGATCTCATCGAGATAAGCACTATACAACTTTCTCACTGCATTGAGATACACGCATTGGCAGAATATCAGCCAATTTGCATTCACTACTCGAAGGTATTCAGAGAAACTTTGGAACCTATTGCGAATTTCTTCCAACTTGCTGAAGTGATCGAGATAAGAACTTGACCATTATCTCACTTCATTGAGATACACACACTGGCAGAATATCAAACAAATGGCATTCAGTGTTCGAAGGTTTTCAGAGAAACTTTGGAACCGATTGTGGATTTCTTGCAACTTGCTGAACTCGTGGAGACAAAGACTTTACCACTTTCTCATTACATTGAGATACACGCATTGGCAGTGTATCAACCAAAGTTCATTCACTGCTCCAAGGCATTCAGTGAATCTTTGGAACCTATTGGGGATATCTTACAACTTGCTGAACTCATTGAGATAAGGACTTTACCACTTTCTCAATTCATTGAGATAAACACATTGGCAGAATTTCAGCCAAATTGCATTCACTACTCGAAGGTATTCAGAGAAACTATGGAACCTATTGCGGATTTCTTCCAACTTGCTGAAGTCATCGAGAAAAGAACTTTACCATTAACTCATTTCATTGAGCTACACACACTGGCAAAATATCAGCCAAATGGCATTCCCTGCTCCAAGGTATTGCGAGAAACTTTGGAAGCTATTGTGGATTTCTTCCAATTTGCTGGACTGAATGAGATAAAAACTTGACCACTTTCTCATTTCATTGTGATACACATACTGTGGGAGTATCAACCAAATGTAATTCACTACTCGCAGGCATTCAGTGAATCTTTGGCAACTATTGGGGATTTCTTTCAACTTGCTGAACTCATAGAGATAAGGACTTTACCACTTTCTCATTGCATTGAGATAAACACATTGGCAGAATATCAGCCCAATGGCATACGCTGCTGGAAGGAATTCAGAGAATATTTGGAACTTTACCACTATCTGATTTCATTGAGATACACACACTGGCAGAATATCAGACAAATGACATTCACTGCTCGAAGGTATTCAGAGAAACTTTGGAACCGATTGTGGATTTCTTGCAACTTGCTGAACTCGTGGAGACAAAGACTTTCTCATTTCATTGAGATACACGCATTGGCAGAGTATCAACCAAATTTCATTCACTGCTCCAAGGCATTCAGTGAATCTTTGGAACCTATTGGGGATATCTTACAACTTGTTGAACTCATTGAGATAAGGACTTTACCACTTTCTCAATTCATTGAGATAAACACATTGGCAGAATGTCAGCCAAATTGCTCGAAGGAATTCAGAGAAACCTTAGAACCTATTGTGGATTTCACCCAACTTGCTGAACTCACCGAGGCAAACACTTTGCGACCTTCTCATTCCATTGAGATACACACATGGGCAGAATAACAGCCAAATAGCATTCACTGCTCGATGGTACTCAGAGACATTTTGTGGATTTCCTCCAACTTGCTGATCTCATCGAGATAAGCACTATACAACTTTCTCACTGCATTGAGATACACGCATTGGCAGAATATCAGCCAATTTGCATTCACTACTCGAAGGTATTCAGAGAAACTTTGGAACCTATTGCGAATTTCTTCCAACTTGCTGAAGTGATCGAGATAAGAACTTGACCATTATCTCACTTCATTGAGATACACACACTGGCAGAATATCAAACAAATGGCATTCAGTGTTCGAAGGTTTTCAGAGAAACTTTGGAACCGATTGTGGATTTCTTGCAACTTGCTGAACTCGTGGAGACAAAGACTTTACCACTTTCTCATTTCATTGAGATACACGCATTGGCAGAGTACCAACCAAAGTTCATTGACTGCTCCAAGGCATTCAATGAATCTTTGGAACCTATTAGGGATATCTTACAACTTGCTGAACTCATAGAGATAAGGACTTTACCACTTTCTCATTGCATTGAGATAAACACATTGGCAGAATTTCAGCCAAATTGCATTCACTGCTCGCAGGATTTCAGAGAAACCTTGGAACCTATTGTGGATTTCCCCCAACTTGCTGATCTCATCGAGATAAGCACTATACAACTTTCTCACTTCATTGAGCTACACACACTGGCAAAATATCAGCCAAATTGCATTCACTGCTCCAAGGTATTGCGAGAAACTTTGGAAGCTATTGTGGATTTCTTCCAATTTGCTGGACTGAATGAGATAAACACTTGACCACTTTCTGATTTCATTGCGATACACATACTGTGGGAGTATCAACCAAATGTAATTCACTACTCGCAGACATTCAGTGAATCTTTGGCACCTAGTTGATTTCTTTCAACTTGCTGAACTCATAGAGATAAGGACTTTACCACTTTCTCATTGCATTGAGATAAACACATTGGCAGAATATCAGCCCAATGGCATACGCTGCTGGAAGGAATTCAGAGAATATTTGGAACTTTACCACTATCTGATTTCATTGAGATACAGACACTGGCAGAATATCAGACAAATGACATTCACTGCTCGAAGGTATTCAGAGAAACTTTGGAACCGATTGTGGATTTCTTGCAACTTGCTGAACTCGTGGAGACAAAGACTTTCTCATTTCATTGAGATACACGCATTGGCAGAGTATCAACCAAAGTTCATTCACTGCTCCAAGGCATTCAGTGAATCTTTGGAACCTATTGGGGATATCTTACAACTTGTTGAACTCATTGAGATAAGGACTTTACCACTTTCTCAATTCATTGAGACAAACACATTGGCAGAATTTCAGCCAAATTGCTCGAAGGAATTCAGAGAAACCTTAGAACCTATTGTGGATTTCCCCCAACTTGCTGAACTCACCGAGACAAACACTTTGCGAACTTCTCATTCCATTGAGATACACACATGGGCAGAATAACAGGCAAATGGCATTCACTGCTCGTTGGTATTCAGAGACATTTTGGAACATTTTGTCGATTTACTCCAACTTGCTGATCTCATCGAGATAAGCACTATACAACTTTCTCACTGCATTGAGATACACGTATTGGCAGAATATCAGCCAATTTGCATTCACTACTCGAAGGTATTCAGAGAAACTTTGGAACCTATTGCGAATTTCTTCCAACTTGCTGAAGTGATCGAGATAAGAACTTGACCATTATCTCACTTCATTGAGATACACACACTGGCAGAATATCAAACAAATGGCATTCAGTGATCGAAGGTTTTCAGAGAAACTTTGGAACCGATTGTGGATTTCTTGCAACTTGCTGAACTCGTGGAGACAAAGACTTTACCACTTTCTCATTTCATTGAGATACACGCATTGGCAGTGTATCAACCAAAGTTCATTCACTGCTCCAAGGCATTCAGTGAATCTTTGGAACCTATTGGGGATATCTTACAACTTGCTGAACTCATAGAGATAAGGACTTTACCACTTTCTCATTGCATTGAGATAAACACATTGGCAGAATTTCAGCCAAATTGCATTCACTGCTCGCAGGATTTCAGAGAAACCTTGGAACCTATTGTGGATTTCCCCCAACTTGCTGATCTCATCGAGATAAGCACTATACAACTTTCTCACTTCATTGAGCTACACACACTGGCAAAATATCAGCCAAATTGCATTCACTGCTCCAAGGTATTGCGAGAAACTTTGGAAGCTATTGTGGATTTCTTCCAATTTGCTGGACTGAATGAGATAAACACTTGACCACTTTCTGATTTCATTGCGATACACATACTGTGGGAGTATCAACCAAATGTAATTCACTACTCGCAGGCATTCAGTGAATCTTTGGCACCTAGTTGATTTCTTTCAACTTGCTGAACTCATAGAGATAAGGACTTTACCACTTTCTCATTGCATTGAGATAAACACATTGGCAGAATATCAGCCCAATGGCATACGCTGCTGGAAGGAATTCAGAGAATATTTGGAACTTTACCACTATCTGATTTCATTGAGATACACACACTGGCAGAATATCAGACAAATGACATTCACTGCTCGAAGGTATTCAGAGAAACTTTGGAACCGATTGTGGATTTCTTGCAACTTGCTGAACTCGTGGAGACAAAGACTTTCTCATTTCATTGAGATACACGCATTGGCAGAGTATCAACCAAAGTTCATTCACTGCTCCAAGGCATTCAGTGAATCTTTGGAACCTATTGGGGATATCTTACAACTTGTTGAACTCATTGAGATAAGGACTTTACCACTTTCTCAATTCATTGAGACAAACACATTGGCAGAATTTCAGCCAAATTGCTCGAAGGAATTCAGAGAAACCTTAGAACCTATTGTGGATTTCCCCCAACTTGCTGAACTCACCGAGACAAACACTTTGCGACCTTCTCATTCCATTGAGATACACACATGGGCAGAATAACAGGCAAATGGCATTCACTGCTCGTTGGTATTCAGAGACATTTTGGAACATTTTGTCGATTTACTCCAACTTGCTGATCTCATCGAGATAAGCACTATACAACTTTCTCACTGCATTGAGATACACGTATTGGCAGAATATCAGCCAATTTGCATTCACTACTCGAAGGTATTCAGAGAAACTTTGGAACCTATTGCGAATTTCTTCCAACTTGCTGAAGTGATCGAGATAAGAACTTGACCATTATCTCACTTCATTGAGATACACACACTGGCAGAATATCAAACAAATGGCATTCAGTGATCGAAGGTTTTCAGAGAAACTTTGGAACCGATTGTGGATTTCTTGCAACTTGCTGAACTCGTGGAGACAAAGACTTTACCACTTTCTCATTTCATTGAGATACACGCATTGGCAGTGTATCAACCAAAGTTCATTCACTGCTCCAAGGCATTCAGTGAATCTTTGGAACCTATTGGGGATATCTTACAACTTGCTGAACTCATTGAGATAAGGACTTTACCACTTTCTCAATTCATTGAGATAAACACATTGGCAGAATTTCAGCCAAATTGCATTCACTACTCGAAGGTATTCAGAGAAACTATGGAACCTATTGCGGATTTCTTCCAACTTGCTGAAGTCATCGAGATAAGAACTTTACCATTAACTCATTTCATTGAGCTACACACACTGGCAAAATATCAGCCAAATGGCATTCACTGCTCCAAGGTATTGCGAGAAACTTTGGAAGCTATTGTGGATTTCTTCCAATTTGCTGGACTGAATGAGATAAAAACTTGACCACTTTCTCATTTCATTGTGATACACATACTGTGGGAGTATCAACCAAATGTAATTCACTACTCGCAGGCATTCAGTGAATCTTTGGCAACTATTGGGGATTTCTTTCAACTTGCTGAACTCATAGAGATAAGGACTTTACCACTTTCTCATTGCATTGAGATAAACACATTGGCAGAATATCAGCCCAATGGCATACGCTGCTGGAAGGAATTCAGAGAATATTTGGAACTTTACCACTATCTGATTTCATTGAGATACACACACTGGCAGAATATCAGACAAATGACATTCACTGCTCGAAGGTATTCAGAGAAACTTTGGAACCGATTGTGGATTTCTTGCAACTTGCTGAACTCGTGGAGACAAAGACTTTCTCATTTCATTGAGATACACGCATTGGCAGAGTATCAACCAAAGTTCATTCACTGCTCCAAGGCATTCAGTGAATCTTTGGAACCTATTGGGGATATCTTACAACTTGTTGAACTCATTGAGATAAGGACTTTACCACTTTCTCAATTCATTGAGATAAACACATTGGCAGAATGTCAGCCAAATTGCTCGAAGGAATTCAGAGAAACCTTAGAACCTATTGTGGATTTCACCCAACTTGCTGAACTCACCGAGACAAACACTTTGCGACCTTCTCATTCCATTGAGATACACACATGGGCAGAATAACAGCCAAATAGCATTCACTGCTCGATGGTATTCAGAGACATTTTGTGGATTTCCTCCAACTTGCTGATCTCATCGAGATAAGCACTATACAACTTTCTCACTGCATTGAGATACACGCATTGGCAGAATATCAGCCAATTTGCATTCACTACTCGAAGGTATTCAGAGAAACTTTGGAACCTATTGCGAATTTCTTCCAACTTGCTGAAGTGATCGAGATAAGAACTTGACCATTATCTCACTTCATTGAGATACACACACTGGCAGAATATCAAACAAATGGCATTCAGTGTTCGAAGGTTTTCAGAGAAACTTTGGAACCGATTGTGGATTTCTTGCAACTTGCTGAACTCGTGGAGACAAAGACTTTACCACTTTCTCATTACATTGAGATACACGCATTGGCAGTGTATCAACCAAAGTTCATTCACTGCTCCAAGGCATTCAGTGAATCTTTGGAACCTATTGGGGATATCTTACAACTTGCTGAACTCATTGAGATAAGGACTTTACCACTTTCTCAATTCATTGAGATAAACACATTGGCAGAATTTCAGCCAAATTGCATTCACTACTCGAAGGTATTCAGAGAAACTATGGAACCTATTGCGGATTTCTTCCAACTTGCTGAAGTCATCGAGATAAGAACTTTACCATTAACTCATTTCATTGAGCTACACACACTGGCAAAATATCAGCCAAATGGCATTCCCTGCTCCAAGGTATTGCGAGAAACTTTGGAAGCTATTGTGGATTTCTTCCAATTTGCTGGACTGAATGAGATAAAAACTTGACCACTTTCTCATTTCATTGTGATACACATACTGTGGGAGTATCAACCAAATGTAATTCACTACTCGCAGGCATTCAGTGAATCTTTGGCAACTATTGGGGATTTCTTTCAACTTGCTGAACTCATAGAGATAAGGACTTTACCACTTTCTCATTGCATTGAGATAAACACATTGGCAGAATATCAGCCCAATGGCATACGCTGCTGGAAGGAATTCAGAGAATATTTGGAACTTTACCACTATCTGATTTCATTGAGATACAGACACTGGCAGAATATCAGACAAATGACATTCACTGCTCGAAGGTATTCAGAGAAACTTTGGAACCGATTGTGGATTTCTTGCAACTTGCTGAACTCGTGGAGACAAAGACTTTCTCATTTCATTGAGATACACGCATTGGCAGAGTATCAACCAAATTTCATTCACTGCTCCAAGGCATTCAGTGAATCTTTGGAACCTATTGGGGATATCTTACAACTTGTTGAACTCATTGAGATAAGGACTTTACCACTTTCTCAATTCATTGAGATAAACACATTGGCAGAATGTCAGCCAAATTGCTCGAAGGAATTCAGAGAAACCTTAGAACCTATTGTGGATTTCACCCAACTTGCTGAACTCACCGAGGCAAACACTTTGCGACCTTCTCATTCCATTGAGATACACACATGGGCAGAATAACAGCCAAATAGCATTCACTGCTCGATGGTACTCAGAGACATTTTGTGGATTTCCTCCAACTTGCTGATCTCATCGAGATAAGCACTATACAACTTTCTCACTGCATTGAGATACACGCATTGGCAGAATATCAGCCAATTTGCATTCACTACTCGAAGGTATTCAGAGAAACTTTGGAACCTATTGCGAATTTCTTCCAACTTGCTGAAGTGATCGAGATAAGAACTTGACCATTATCTCACTTCATTGAGATACACACACTGGCAGAATATCAAACAAATGGCATTCAGTGTTCGAAGGTTTTCAGAGAAACTTTGGAACCGATTGTGGATTTCTTGCAACTTGCTGAACTCGTGGAGACAAAGACTTTACCACTTTCTCATTTCATTGAGATACACGCATTGGCAGAGTACCAACCAAAGTTCATTGACTGCTCCAAGGCATTCAATGAATCTTTGGAACCTATTAGGGATATCTTACAACTTGCTGAACTCATAGAGATAAGGACTTTACCACTTTCTCATTGCATTGAGATAAACACATTGGCAGAATTTCAGCCAAATTGCATTCACTGCTCGCAGGATTTCAGAGAAACCTTGGAACCTATTGTGGATTTCCCCCAACTTGCTGATCTCATCGAGATAAGCACTATACAACTTTCTCACTTCATTGAGCTACACACACTGGCAAAATATCAGCCAAATTGCATTCACTGCTCCAAGGTATTGCGAGAAACTTTGGAAGCTATTGTGGATTTCTTCCAATTTGCTGGACTGAATGAGATAAACACTTGACCACTTTCTGATTTCATTGCGATACACATACTGTGGGAGTATCAACCAAATGTAATTCACTACTCGCAGGCATTCAGTGAATCTTTGGCACCTAGTTGATTTCTTTCAACTTGCTGAACTCATAGAGATAAGGACTTTACCACTTTCTCATTGCATTGAGATAAACACATTGGCAGAATATCAGCCCAATGGCATACGCTGCTGGAAGGAATTCAGAGAATATTTGGAACTTTACCACTATCTGATTTCATTGAGATACAGACACTGGCAGAATATCAGACAAATGACATTCACTGCTCGAAGGTATTCAGAGAAACTTTGGAACCGATTGTGGATTTCTTGCAACTTGCTGAACTCGTGGAGACAAAGACTTTCTCATTTCATTGAGATACACGCATTGGCAGAGTATCAACCAAAGTTCATTCACTGCTCCAAGGCATTCAGTGAATCTTTGGAACCTATTGGGGATATCTTACAACTTGTTGAACTCATTGAGATAAGGACTTTACCACTTTCTCAATTCATTCAGATAAACACATTGGCAGAATGTCAGCCAAATTGCTCGAAGGAATTCAGAGAAACCTTAGAACCTATTGTGGATTTCACCCAACTTGCTGAACTCACCGAGACAAACACTTTGCGACCTTCTCATTCCATTGAGATACACACATGGGCAGAATAACAGCCAAATAGCATTCACTGCTCGATGGTATTCAGAGACATTTTGTGGATTTCCTCCAACTTGCTGATCTCATCGAGATAAGCACTATACAACTTTCTCACTGCATTGAGATACACGCATTGGCAGAATATCAGCCAATTTGCATTCACTACTCGAAGGTATTCAGAGAAACTTTGGAACCTATTGCGAATTTCTTCCAACTTGCTGAAGTCATCGAGATAAGAACTTGACCATTATCTCACTTCATTGAGATACACACACTGGCAGAATATCAAACAAATGGCATTCAGTGTTCGAAGGTTTTCAGAGAAACTTTGGAACCGATTGTGGATTTCTTGCAACTTGCTGAACTCGTGGAGACAAAGACTTTACCACTTTCTCATTACATTGAGATACACGCATTGGCAGTGTATCAACCAAAGTTCATTCACTGCTCCAAGGCATTCAGTGAATCTTTGGAACCTATTGGGGATATCTTACAACTTGCTGAACTCATTGAGATAAGGACTTTACCACTTTCTCAATTCATTGAGATAAACACATTGGCAGAATTTCAGCCAAATTGCATTCACTACTCGAAGGTATTCAGAGAAACTATGGAACCTATTGCGGATTTCTTCCAACTTGCTGAAGTCATCGAGAAAAGAACTTTACCATTAACTCATTTCATTGAGCTACACACACTGGCAAAATATCAGCCAAATGGCATTCCCTGCTCCAAGGTATTGCGAGAAACTTTGGAAGCTATTGTGGATTTCTTCCAATTTGCTGGACTGAATGAGATAAAAACTTGACCACTTTCTCATTTCATTGTGATACACATACTGTGGGAGTATCAACCAAATGTAATTCACTACTCGCAGGCATTCAGTGAATCTTTGGCAACTATTGGGGATTTCTTTCAACTTGCTGAACTCATAGAGATAAGGACTTTACCACTTTCTCATTGCATTGAGATAAACACATTGGCAGAATATCAGCCCAATGGCATACGCTGCTGGAAGGAATTCAGAGAATATTTGGAACTTTACCACTATCTGATTTCATTGAGATACACACACTGGCAGAATATCAGACAAATGACATTCACTGCTCGAAGGTATTCAGAGAAACTTTGGAACCGATTGTGGATTTCTTGCAACTTGCTGAACTCGTGGAGACAAAGACTTTCTCATTTCATTGAGATACACGCATTGGCAGAGTATCAACCAAATTTCATTCACTGCTCCAAGGCATTCAGTGAATCTTTGGAACCTATTGGGGATATCTTACAACTTGTTGAACTCATTGAGATAAGGACTTTACCACTTTCTCAATTCATTGAGATAAACACATTGGCAGAATGTCAGCCAAATTGCTCGAAGGAATTCAGAGAAACCTTAGAACCTATTGTGGATTTCACCCAACTTGCTGAACTCACCGAGGCAAACACTTTGCGACCTTCTCATTCCATTGAGATACACACATGGGCAGAATAACAGCCAAATAGCATTCACTGCTCGATGGTACTCAGAGACATTTTGTGGATTTCCTCCAACTTGCTGATCTCATCGAGATAAGCACTATACAACTTTCTCACTGCATTGAGATACACGCATTGGCAGAATATCAGCCAATTTGCATTCACTACTCGAAGGTATTCAGAGAAACTTTGGAACCTATTGCGAATTTCTTCCAACTTGCTGAAGTGATCGAGATAAGAACTTGACCATTATCTCACTTCATTGAGATACACACACTGGCAGAATATCAAACAAATGGCATTCAGTGTTCGAAGGTTTTCAGAGAAACTTTGGAACCGATTGTGGATTTCTTGCAACTTGCTGAACTCGTGGAGACAAAGACTTTACCACTTTCTCATTTCATTGAGATACACGCATTGGCAGAGTACCAACCAAAGTTCATTGACTGCTCCAAGGCATTCAATGAATCTTTGGAACCTATTAGGGATATCTTACAACTTGCTGAACTCATAGAGATAAGGACTTTACCACTTTCTCATTGCATTGAGATAAACACATTGGCAGAATTTCAGCCAAATTGCATTCACTGCTCGCAGGATTTCAGAGAAACCTTGGAACCTATTGTGGATTTCCCCCAACTTGCTGATCTCATCGAGATAAGCACTATACAACTTTCTCACTTCATTGAGCTACACACACTGGCAAAATATCAGCCAAATTGCATTCACTGCTCCAAGGTATTGCGAGAAACTTTGGAAGCTATTGTGGATTTCTTCCAATTTGCTGGACTGAATGAGATAAACACTTGACCACTTTCTGATTTCATTGCGATACACATACTGTGGGAGTATCAACCAAATGTAATTCACTACTCGCAGGCATTCAGTGAATCTTTGGCACCTAGTTGATTTCTTTCAACTTGCTGAACTCATAGAGATAAGGACTTTACCACTTTCTCATTGCATTGAGATAAACACATTGGCAGAATATCAGCCCAATGGCATACGCTGCTGGAAGGAATTCAGAGAATATTTGGAACTTTACCACTATCTGATTTCATTGAGATACAGACACTGGCAGAATATCAGACAAATGACATTCACTGCTCGAAGGTATTCAGAGAAACTTTGGAACCGATTGTGGATTTCTTGCAACTTGCTGAACTCGTGGAGACAAAGACTTTCTCATTTCATTGAGATACACGCATTGGCAGAGTATCAACCAAAGTTCATTCACTGCTCCAAGGCATTCAGTGAATCTTTGGAACCTATTGGGGATATCTTACAACTTGTTGAACTCATTGAGATAAGGACTTTACCACTTTCTCAATTCATTGAGACAAACACATTGGCAGAATTTCAGCCAAATTGCTCGAAGGAATTCAGAGAAACCTTAGAACCTATTGTGGATTTCCCCCAACTTGCTGAACTCACCGAGACAAACACTTTGCGACCTTCTCATTCCATTGAGATACACACATGGGCAGAATAACAGGCAAATGGCATTCACTGCTCGTTGGTATTCAGAGACATTTTGGAACATTTTGTCGATTTACTCCAACTTGCTGATCTCATCGAGATAAGCACTATACAACTTTCTCACTGCATTGAGATACACGTATTGGCAGAATATCAGCCAATTTGCATTCACTACTCGAAGGTATTCAGAGAAACTTTGGAACCTATTGCGAATTTCTTCCAACTTGCTGAAGTGATCGAGATAAGAACTTGACCATTATCTCACTTCATTGAGATACACACACTGGCAGAATATCAAACAAATGGCATTCAGTGATCGAAGGTTTTCAGAGAAACTTTGGAACCGATTGTGGATTTCTTGCAACTTGCTGAACTCGTGGAGACAAAGACTTTACCACTTTCTCATTTCATTGAGATACACGCATTGGCAGTGTATCAACCAAAGTTCATTCACTGCTCCAAGGCATTCCGTGAATCTTTGGAACCTATTGGGGATATCTTACAACTTGCTGAACTCATAGAGATAAGGACTTTACCACTTTCTCATTGCATTGAGATAAACACATTGGCAGAATTTCAGCCAAATTGCATTCACTGCTCGCAGGATTTCAGAGAAACCTTGGAACCTATTGTGGATTTCCACCAACTTGCTGATCTCATCGAGATAAGCACTATACAACTTTCTCACTTCATTGAGCTACACACACTGGCAAAATATCAGCCAAATTGCATTCACTGCTCCAAGGTATTGCGAGAAACTTTGGAAGCTATTGTGGATTTCTTCCAATTTGCTGGACTGAATGAGATAAACACTTGACCACTTTCTGATTTCATTGCGATACACATACTGTGGGAGTATCAACCAAATGTAATTCACTACTCGCAGGCATTCAGTGAATCTTTGGCACCTAGTTGATTTCTTTCAACTTGCTGAACTCATAGAGATAAGGACTTTACCACTTTCTCATTGCATTGAGATAAACACATTGGCAGAATATCAGCCCAATGGCATACGCTGCTGGAAGGAATTCAGAGAATATTTGGAACTTTACCACTATCTGATTTCATTGAGATACAGACACTGGCAGAATATCAGACAAATGACATTCACTGCTCGAAGGTATTCAGAGAAACTTTGGAACCGATTGTGGATTTCTTGCAACTTGCTGAACTCGTGGAGACAAAGACTTTCTCATTTCATTGAGATACACGCATTGGCAGAGTATCAACCAAAGTTCATTCACTGCTCCAAGGCATTCAGTGAATCTTTGGAACCTATTGGGGATATCTTACAACTTGTTGAACTCATTGAGATAAGGACTTTACCACTTTCTCAATTCATTGAGACAAACACATTGGCAGAATTTCAGCCAAATTGCTCGAAGGAATTCAGAGAAACCTTAGAACCTATTGTGGATTTCCCCCAACTTGCTGAACTCACCGAGACAAACACTTTGCGACCTTCTCATTCCATTGAGATACACACATGGGCAGAATAACAGGCAAATGGCATTCACTGCTCGTTGGTATTCAGAGACATTTTGGAACATTTTGTCGATTTACTCCAACTTGCTGATCTCATCGAGATAAGCACTATACAACTTTCTCACTGCATTGAGATACACGTATTGGCAGAATATCAGCCAATTTGCATTCACTACTCGAAGGTATTCAGAGAAACTTTGGAACCTATTGCGAATTTCTTCCAACTTGCTGAAGTGATCGAGATAAGAACTTGACCATTATCTCACTTCATTGAGATACACACACTGGCAGAATATCAAACAAATGGCATTCAGTGATCGAAGGTTTTCAGAGAAACTTTGGAACCGATTGTGGATTTCTTGCAACTTGCTGAACTCGTGGAGACAAAGACTTTACCACTTTCTCATTTCATTGAGATACACGCATTGGCAGTGTATCAACCAAAGTTCATTCACTGCTCCAAGGCATTCAGTGAATCTTTGGAACCTATTGGGGATATCTTACAACTTGCTGAACTCATTGAGATAAGGACTTTACCACTTTCTCAATTCATTGAGATAAACAAATTGGCAGAATTTCAGCCAAATTGCATTCACTACTCGAAGGTATTCAGAGAAACTATGGAACCTATTGCGGATTTCTTCCAACTTGCTGAAGTCATCGAGATAAGAACTTTACCATTAACTCATTTCATTGAGCTACACACACTGGCAAAATATCAGCCAAATGGCATTCACTGCTCCAAGGTATTGCGAGAAACTTTGGAAGCTATTGTGGATTTCTTCCAATTTGCTGGACTGAATGAGATAAAAACTTGACCACTTTCTCATTTCATTGTGATACACATACTGTGGGAGTATCAACCAAATGTAATTCACTACTCGCAGGCATTCAGTGAATCTTTGGCAACTATTGGGGATTTCTTTCAACTTGCTGAACTCATAGAGATAAGGACTTTACCACTTTCTCATTGCATTGAGATAAACACATTGGCAGAATATCAGCCCAATGGCATACGCTGCTGGAAGGAATTCAGAGAATATTTGGAACTTTACCACTATCTGATTTCATTGAGATACACACACTGGCAGAATATCAGACAAATGACATTCACTGCTCGAAGGTATTCAGAGAAACTTTGGAACCGATTGTGGATTTCTTGCAACTTGCTGAACTCGTGGAGACAAAGACTTTCTCATTTCATTGAGATACACGCATTGGCAGAGTATCAACCAAAGTTCATTCACTGCTCCAAGGCATTCAGTGAATCTTTGGAACCTATT
This sequence comes from Prionace glauca, assembly GCA_037974335.1. Classification (NCBI taxonomy): domain Eukaryota; kingdom Metazoa; phylum Chordata; class Chondrichthyes; order Carcharhiniformes; family Carcharhinidae; genus Prionace; species Prionace glauca. The sequence continues at coordinate 63,277,819 of CM075737.1, forward strand.
GGGGATATCTTACAACTTGTTGAACTCATTGAGATAAGGACTTTACCACTTTCTCAATTCATTCAGATAAACACATTGGCAGAATGTCAGCCAAATTGCTCGAAGGAATTCAGAGAAACCTTAGAACCTATTGTGGATTTCACCCAACTTGCTGAACTCACCGAGACAAACACTTTGCGACCTTCTCATTCCATTGAGATACACACATGGGCAGAATAACAGCCAAATAGCATTCACTGCTCGATGGTATTCAGAGACATTTTGTGGATTTCCTCCAACTTGCTGATCTCATCGAGATAAGCACTATACAACTTTCTCACTGCATTGAGATACACGCATTGGCAGAATATCAGCCAATTTGCATTCACTACTCGAAGGTATTCAGAGAAACTTTGGAACCTATTGCGAATTTCTTCCAACTTGCTGAAGTGATCGAGATAAGAACTTGACCATTATCTCACTTCATTGAGATACACACACTGGCAGAATATCAAACAAATGGCATTCAGTGTTCGAAGGTTTTCAGAGAAACTTTGGAACCGATTGTGGATTTCTTGCAACTTGCTGAACTCGTGGAGACAAAGACTTTACCACTTTCTCATTACATTGAGATACACGCATTGGCAGTGTATCAACCAAAGTTCATTCACTGCTCCAAGGCATTCAGTGAATCTTTGGAACCTATTGGGGATATCTTACAACTTGCTGAACTCATTGAGATAAGGACTTTACCACTTTCTCAATTCATTGAGATAAACACATTGGCAGAATTTCAGCCAAATTGCATTCACTACTCGAAGGTATTCAGAGAAACTATGGAACCTATTGCGGATTTCTTCCAACTTGCTGAAGTCATCGAGATAAGAACTTTACCATTAACTCATTTCATTGAGCTACACACACTGGCAAAATATCAGCCAAATGGCATTCCCTGCTCCAAGGTATTGCGAGAAACTTTGGAAGCTATTGTGGATTTCTTCCAATTTGCTGGACTGAATGAGATAAAAACTTGACCACTTTCTCATTTCATTGTGATACACATACTGTGGGAGTATCAACCAAATGTAATTCACTACTCGCAGGCATTCAGTGAATCTTTGGCAACTATTGGGGATTTCTTTCAACTTGCTGAACTCATAGAGATAAGGACTTTACCACTTTCTCATTGCATTGAGATAAACACATTGGCAGAATATCAGCCCAATGGCATACGCTGCTGGAAGGAATTCAGAGAATATTTGGAACTTTACCACTATCTGATTTCATTGAGATACAGACACTGGCAGAATATCAGACAAATGACATTCACTGCTCGAAGGTATTCAGAGAAACTTTGGAACCGATTGTGGATTTCTTGCAACTTGCTGAACTCGTGGAGACAAAGACTTTCTCATTTCATTGAGATACACGCATTGGCAGAGTATCAACCAAATTTCATTCACTGCTCCAAGGCATTCAGTGAATCTTTGGAACCTATTGGGGATATCTTACAACTTGTTGAACTCATTGAGATAAGGACTTTACCACTTTCTCAATTCATTGAGATAAACACATTGGCAGAATGTCAGCCAAATTGCTCGAAGGAATTCAGAGAAACCTTAGAACCTATTGTGGATTTCACCCAACTTGCTGAACTCACCGAGGCAAACACTTTGCGACCTTCTCATTCCATTGAGATACACACATGGGCAGAATAACAGCCAAATAGCATTCACTGCTCGATGGTACTCAGAGACATTTTGTGGATTTCCTCCAACTTGCTGATCTCATCGAGATAAGCACTATACAACTTTCTCACTGCATTGAGATACACGCATTGGCAGAATATCAGCCAATTTGCATTCACTACTCGAAGGTATTCAGAGAAACTTTGGAACCTATTGCGAATTTCTTCCAACTTGCTGAAGTGATCGAGATAAGAACTTGACCATTATCTCACTTCATTGAGATACACACACTGGCAGAATATCAAACAAATGGCATTCAGTGTTCGAAGGTTTTCAGAGAAACTTTGGAACCGATTGTGGATTTCTTGCAACTTGCTGAACTCGTGGAGACAATGACTTTACCACTTTCTCATTTCATTGAGATACACGCATTGGCAGAGTACCAACCAAAGTTCATTGACTGCTCCAAGGCATTCAATGAATCTTTGGAACCTATTGGGGATATCTTACAACTTGCTGAACTCATAGAGATAAGGACTTTACCACTTTCTCATTGCATTGAGATAAACACATTGGCAGAATTTCAGCCAAATTGCATTCACTGCTCGCAGGATTTCAGAGAAACCTTGGAACCTATTGTGGATTTCCCCCAACTTGCTGATCTCATCGAGATAAGCACTATACAACTTTCTCACTTCATTGAGCTACACACACTGGCAAAATATCAGCCAAATTGCATTCACTGCTCCAAGGTATTGCGAGAAACTTTGGAAGCTATTGTGGATTTCTTCCAATTTGCTGGACTGAATGAGATAAACACTTGACCACTTTCTGATTTCATTGCGATACACATACTGTGGGAGTATCAACCAAATGTAATTCACTACTCGCAGGCATTCAGTGAATCTTTGGCACCTAGTTGATTTCTTTCAACTTGCTGAACTCATAGAGATAAGGACTTTACCACTTTCTCATTGCATTGAGATAAACACATTGGCAGAATATCAGCCCAATGGCATACGCTGCTGGAAGGAATTCAGAGAATATTTGGAACTTTACCACTATCTGATTTCATTGAGATACAGACACTGGCAGAATATCAGACAAATGACATTCACTGCTCGAAGGTATTCAGAGAAACTTTGGAACCGATTGTGGATTTCTTGCAACTTGCTGAACTCGTGGAGACAAAGACTTTCTCATTTCATTGAGATACACGCATTGGCAGAGTATCAACCAAAGTTCATTCACTGCTCCAAGGCATTCAGTGAATCTTTGGAACCTATTGGGGATATCTTACAACTTGTTGAACTCATTGAGATAAGGACTTTACCACTTTCTCAATTCATTGAGACAAACACATTGGCAGAATTTCAGCCAAATTGCTCGAAGGAATTCAGAGAAACCTTAGAACCTATTGTGGATTTCCCCCAACTTGCTGAACTCACCGAGACAAACACTTTGCGACCTTCTCATTCCATTGAGATACACACATGGGCAGAATAACAGGCAAATGGCATTCACTGCTCGTTGGTATTCAGAGACATTTTGGAACATTTTGTCGATTTACTCCAACTTGCTGATCTCATCGAGATAAGCACTATACAACTTTCTCACTGCATTGAGATACACGTATTGGCAGAATATCAGCCAATTTGCATTCACTACTCGAAGGTATTCAGAGAAACTTTGGAACCTATTGCGAATTTCTTCCAACTTGCTGAAGTGATCGAGATAAGAACTTGACCATTATCTCACTTCATTGAGATACACACACTGGCAGAATATCAAACAAATGGCATTCAGTGATCGAAGGTTTTCAGAGAAACTTTGGAACCGATTGTGGATTTCTTGCAACTTGCTGAACTCGTGGAGACAAAGACTTTACCACTTTCTCATTTCATTGAGATACACGCATTGGCAGTGTATCAACCAAAGTTCATTCACTGCTCCAAGGCATTCAGTGAATCTTTGGAACCTATTGGGGATATCTTACAACTTGCTGAACTCATTGAGATAAGGACTTTACCACTTTCTCAATTCATTGAGATAAACACATTGGCAGAATTTCAGCCAAATTGCTCGAAGGAATTCAGAGAAACCTTAGAACCTATTGTGGATTTCCCCCAACTTGCTGAACTCACCGAGACAAACATTTTGCGACCTTCTCATTCCATTGAGATACACACATGGGCAGAATAACAGCCAAATGGCATTCACTGCTCCAAGGTATTGCGAGAAACTTTGGAAGCTATTGTGGATTTCTTCCAATTTGCTGGACTGAATGAGATAAAAACTTGACCACTTTCTCATTTCATTGTGATACACATACTGTGGGAGTATCAACCAAATGTAATTCACTACTCGCAGGCATTCAGTGAATCTTTGGCAACTATTGGGGATTTCTTTCAACTTGCTGAACTCATAGAGATAAGGACTTTACCACTTTCTCATTGCATTGAGATAAACACATTGGCAGAATATCAGCCCAATGGCATACGCTGCTGGAAGGAATTCAGAGAATATTTGGAACTTTACCACTTTCTGATTTCATTGAGATACACACACTGGCAGAATATCAGACAAATGACATTCACTGCTCGAAGGTATTCAGAGAAACTTTGGAACCGATTGTGGATTTCTTGCAACTTGCTGAACTCGTGGAGACAAAGACTTTCTCATTTCATTGAGATACACGCATTGGCAGAGTATCAACCAAAGTTCATTCACTGCTCCAAGGCATTCAGTGAATCTTTGGAACCTATTGGGGATATCTTACAACTTGTTGAACTCATTGAGATAAGGACTTTACCACTTTCTCAATTCATTGAGATAAACACATTGGCAGAATGTCAGCCAAATTGCTCGAAGGAATTCAGAGAAACCTTAGAACCTATTGTGGATTTCACCCAACTTGCTGAACTCACCGAGACAAACACTTTGCGACCTTCTCATTCCATTGAGATACACACATGGGCAGAATAACAGCCAAATAGCATTCACTGCTCGATGGTATTCAGAGACATTTTGTGGATTTCCTCCAACTTGCTGATCTCATCGAGATAAGCACTATACAACTTTCTCACTGCATTGAGATACACGCATTGGCAGAATATCAGCCAATTTGCATTCACTACTCGAAGGTATTCAGAGAAACTTTGGAACCTATTGCGAATTTCTTCCAACTTGCTGAAGTGATCGAGATAAGAACTTGACCATTATCTCACTTCATTGAGATACACACACTGGCAGAATATCAAACAAATGGCATTCAGTGTTCGAAGGTTTTCAGAGAAACTTTGGAACCGATTGTGGATTTCTTGCAACTTGCTGAACTCGTGGAGACAAAGACTTTACCACTTTCTCATTACATTGAGATACACGCATTGGCAGTGTATCAACCAAAGTTCATTCACTGCTCCAAGGCATTCAGTGAATCTTTGGAACCTATTGGGGATATCTTACAACTTGCTGAACTCATTGAGATAAGGACTTTACCACTTTCTCAATTCATTGAGATAAACACATTGGCAGAATTTCAGCCAAATTGCATTCACTACTCGAAGGTATTCAGAGAAACTATGGAACCTATTGCGGATTTCTTCCAACTTGCTGAAGTCATCGAGAAAAGAACTTTACCATTAACTCATTTCATTGAGCTACACACACTGGCAAAATATCAGCCAAATGGCATTCCCTGCTCCAAGGTATTGCGAGAAACTTTGGAAGCTATTGTGGATTTCTTCCAATTTGCTGGACTGAATGAGATAAAAACTTGACCACTTTCTCATTTCATTGTGATACACATACTGTGGGAGTATCAACCAAATGTAATTCACTACTCGCAGGCATTCAGTGAATCTTTGGCAACTATTGGGGATTTCTTTCAACTTGCTGAACTCATAGAGATAAGGACTTTACCACTTTCTCATTGCATTGAGATAAACACATTGGCAGAATATCAGCCCAATGGCATACGCTGCTGGAAGGAATTCAGAGAATATTTGGAACTTTACCACTATCTGATTTCATTGAGATACAGACACTGGCAGAATATCAGACAAATGACATTCACTGCTCGAAGGTATTCAGAGAAACTTTGGAACCGATTGTGGATTTCTTGCAACTTGCTGAACTCGTGGAGACAAAGACTTTCTCATTTCATTGAGATACACGCATTGGCAGAGTATCAACCAAATTTCATTCACTGCTCCAAGGCATTCAGTGAATCTTTGGAACCTATTGGGGATATCTTACAACTTGTTGAACTCATTGAGATAAGGACTTTACCACTTTCTCAATTCATTGAGATAAACACATTGGCAGAATGTCAGCCAAATTGCTCGAAGGAATTCAGAGAAACCTTAGAACCTATTGTGGATTTCACCCAACTTGCTGAACTCACCGAGGCAAACACTTTGCGACCTTCTCATTCCATTGAGATACACACATGGGCAGAATAACAGCCAAATAGCATTCACTGCTCGATGGTACTCAGAGACATTTTGTGGATTTCCTCCAACTTGCTGATCTCATCGAGATAAGCACTATACAACTTTCTCACTGCATTGAGATACACGCATTGGCAGAATATCAGCCAATTTGCATTCACTACTCGAAGGTATTCAGAGAAACTTTGGAACCTATTGCGAATTTCTTCCAACTTGCTGAAGTGATCGAGATAAGAACTTGACCATTATCTCACTTCATTGAGATACACACACTGGCAGAATATCAAACAAATGGCATTCAGTGTTCGAAGGTTTTCAGAGAAACTTTGGAACCGATTGTGGATTTCTTGCAACTTGCTGAACTCGTGGAGACAAAGACTTTACCACTTTCTCATTTCATTGAGATACACGCATTGGCAGAGTACCAACCAAAGTTCATTGACTGCTCCAAGGCATTCAATGAATCTTTGGAACCTATTAGGGATATCTTACAACTTGCTGAACTCATAGAGATAAGGACTTTACCACTTTCTCATTGCATTGAGATAAACACATTGGCAGAATTTCAGCCAAATTGCATTCACTGCTCGCAGGATTTCAGAGAAACCTTGGAACCTATTGTGGATTTCCCCCAACTTGCTGATCTCATCGAGATAAGCACTATACAACTTTCTCACTTCATTGAGCTACACACACTGGCAAAATATCAGCCAAATTGCATTCACTGCTCCAAGGTATTGCGAGAAACTTTGGAAGCTATTGTGGATTTCTTCCAATTTGCTGGACTGAATGAGATAAACACTTGACCACTTTCTGATTTCATTGCGATACACATACTGTGGGAGTATCAACCAAATGTAATTCACTACTCGCAGGCATTCAGTGAATCTTTGGCACCTAGTTGATTTCTTTCAACTTGCTGAACTCATAGAGATAAGGACTTTACCACTTTCTCATTGCATTGAGATAAACACATTGGCAGAATATCAGCCCAATGGCATACGCTGCTGGAAGGAATTCAGAGAATATTTGGAACTTTACCACTATCTGATTTCATTGAGATACAGACACTGGCAGAATATCAGACAAATGACATTCACTGCTCGAAGGTATTCAGAGAAACTTTGGAACCGATTGTGGATTTCTTGCAACTTGCTGAACTCGTGGAGACAAAGACTTTCTCATTTCATTGAGATACACGCATTGGCAGAGTATCAACCAAAGTTCATTCACTGCTCCAAGGCATTCAGTGAATCTTTGGAACCTATTGGGGATATCTTACAACTTGTTGAACTCATTGAGATAAGGACTTTACCACTTTCTCAATTCATTGAGACAAACACATTGGCAGAATTTCAGCCAAATTGCTCGAAGGAATTCAGAGAAACCTTAGAACCTATTGTGGATTTCCCCCAACTTGCTGAACTCACCGAGACAAACACTTTGCGACCTTCTCATTCCATTGAGATACACACATGGGCAGAATAACAGGCAAATGGCATTCACTGCTCGTTGGTATTCAGAGACATTTTGGAACATTTTGTCGATTTACTCCAACTTGCTGATCTCATCGAGATAAGCACTATACAACTTTCTCACTGCATTGAGATACACGTATTGGCAGAATATCAGCCAATTTGCATTCACTACTCGAAGGTATTCAGAGAAACTTTGGAACCTATTGCGAATTTCTTCCAACTTGCTGAAGTGATCGAGATAAGAACTTGACCATTATCTCACTTCATTGAGATACACACACTGGCAGAATATCAAACAAATGGCATTCAGTGATCGAAGGTTTTCAGAGAAACTTTGGAACCGATTGTGGATTTCTTGCAACTTGCTGAACTCGTGGAGACAAAGACTTTACCACTTTCTCATTTCATTGAGATACACGCATTGGCAGTGTATCAACCAAAGTTCATTCACTGCTCCAAGGCATTCAGTGAATCTTTGGAACCTATTGGGGATATCTTACAACTTGCTGAACTCATTGAGATAAGGACTTTACCACTTTCTCAATTCATTGAGATAAACACATTGGCAGAATTTCAGCCAAATTGCATTCACTGCTCGAAGGATTTCAGAGAAACCTTGGAACCTATTATGGATTTCCCCCAACTTGCTGATCTCATCGAGATAAGCACTATACAACTTTCTCATTTCATTGAGATACACGCATTGGCAGAATATTAGCCAAATTGCATTCACTACTCGAAGGTATTCAGAGAAACTATGGAACCTATTGCGGATTTCTTCCAACTTGCTGAAGTCATCGAGATAAGAACTTTACCATTAACTCATTTCATTGAGCTACACACACTGGCAAAATATCAGCCAAATGGCATTCACTGCTCCAAGGTATTGCGAGAAACTTTGGAAGCTATTGTGGATTTCTTCCAATTTGCTCGACTGAATGAGATAAACACTTGACCACTTTCTCATTTCATTGTGATACACATACTGTGGGAGTATCAACCAAATGTAATTCACTACTCGCAGGCATTCAGTGAATCTTCGGCACCTATTGGGGATTTCTTTCAACTTGCTGAACTCATAGAGATAAGGACTTTACCACTTTCTCATTGCATTGAGATAAACACATTGGCAGAATATCAGCCCAATGGCATACGCTGCTGGAAGGAATTCAGAGAATATTTGGAACTTTACCACTATCTGATTTCATTGAGATACACACACTGGCAGAATATCAGACAAATGACATTCACTGCTCGAAGGTATTCAGAGAAACTTTGGAACCGATTGTGGATTTCTTGCAACTTGCTGAACTCGTGGAGACAAAGACATTACTACTTTCTCATTTCATTGAGATACACGCATTGGCAGAGTACCAACCAAAGTTCATTGACTGCTCCAAGGCATTCAATGAATCTTTGGAACCTATTGGGGATATCTTACAACTTGCTGAACTCATAGAGATAAGGACTTTACCACTTTCTCATTGCATTGAGATAAACACATTGGCAGAATTTCAGCCAAATTGCATTCACTGCTCGCAGGATTTCAGAGAAACCTTGGAACCTATTGTGGATTTCCCCCAACTTGCTGATCTCATCGAGATAAGCACTATACAACTTTCTCACTTCATTGAGATACACGCATTGGCAGAATATCAGCCAAATTGCATTCACTCCTCGAAGGTATTCAGAGAAACTATGGAACCTATTGCGGATTTCTTCCAACTTGCTGAAGTCATCGAGATAAGAACTTTACCATTAACTCATTTCATTGAGCTACACACACTGGCAAAATATCAGCCAAATGGCATTCACTGCTCCAAGGTATTGCGAGAAACTTTGGAACCGATTGTTGATTTATTGCAACTTGCTGAACTCGTGGAGACAAAGACTTTACCACTTTCTCATTACATTGAGATACACGCATTGGCAGTGTATCAACCAAAGTTCATTCACTGCTCCAAGGCATTCAGTGAATCTTTGGAACCTATTGGGGATATCTTACAACTTGCTGAACTCATTGAGATAAGGACTTTACCACTTTCTCAATTCATTGAGATAAACACATTGGCAAAATTTCAGCCAAATTGCATTCACTACTCGAAGGTATTCAGAGAAACTATGGAACCTATTGTGGATTTCTTCCAACTTGCTGAAGTCATCGAGATAAGAACTTTACCATTAACTCATTTCATTGAGCTACACACACTGGCAAAATATCAGCCAAATGGCATTCACTGCTCCAAGGTATTGCGAGAAACTTTGGAAGCTATTGTGGATTTCTTCCAATTTGCTGGACTGAATGAGATAAAAACTTGACCACTTTCTCATTTCATTGTGATACACATACTGTGGGAGTATCAACCAAATGTAATTCACTACTCGCAGGCATTCAGTGAATCTTTGGCAACTATTGGGGATTTCTTTCAACTTGCTGAACTCATAGAGATAAGGACTTTACCACTTTCTCATTGCATTGAGATAAACACATTGGCAGAATATCAGCCCAATGGCATACGCTGCTGGAAGGAATTCAGAGAATATTTGGAACTTTACCACTATCTGATTTCATTGAGATACACACACTGGCAGAATATCAGACAAATGACATTCACTGCTCGAAGGTATTCAGAGAAACTTTGGAACCGATTGTGGATTTCTTGCAACTTGCTGAACTCGTGGAGACAAAGACTTTCTCATTTCATTGAGATACACGCATTGGCAGAGTATCAACCAAAGTTCATTCACTGCTCCAAGGCATTCAGTGAATCTTTGGAACCTATTGGGGATATCTTACAACTTGTTGAACTCATTGAGATAAGGACTTTACCACTTTCTCAATTCATTGAGATAAACACATTGGCAGAATGTCAGCCAAATTGCTCGAAGGAATTCAGAGAAACCTTAGAACCTATTGTGGATTTCACCCAACTTGCTGAACTCACCGAGACAAACACTTTGCGACCTTCTCATTCCATTGAGATACACACATGGGCAGAATAACAGCCAAATAGCATTCACTGCTCGATGGTATTCAGAGACATTTTGTGGATTTCCTCCAACTTGCTGATCTCATCGAGATAAGCACTATACAACTTTCTCACTGCATTGAGATACACGCATTGGCAGAATATCAGCCAATTTGCATTCACTACTCGAAGGTATTCAGAGAAACTTTGGAACCTATTGCGAATTTCTTCCAACTTGCTGAAGTGATCGAGATAAGAACTTGACCATTATCTCACTTCATTGAGATACACACACTGGCAGAATATCAAACAAATGGCATTCAGTGTTCGAAGGTTTTCAGAGAAACTTTGGAACCGATTGTGGATTTCTTGCAACTTGCTGAACTCGTGGAGACAAAGACTTTACCACTTTCTCATTACATTGAGATACACGCATTGGCAGTGTATCAACCAAAGTTCATTCACTGCTCCAAGGCATTCAGTGAATCTTTGGAACCTATTGGGGATATCTTACAACTTGCTGAACTCATTGAGATAAGGACTTTACCACTTTCTCAATTCATTGAGATAAACACATTGGCAGAATTTCAGCCAAATTGCATTCACTACTCGAAGGTATTCAGAGAAACTATGGAACCTATTGCGGATTTCTTCCAACTTGCTGAAGTCATCGAGATAAGAACTTTACCATTAACTCATTTCATTGAGCTACACACACTGGCAAAATATCAGCCAAATGGCATTCCCTGCTCCAAGGTATTGCGAGAAACTTTGGAAGCTATTGTGGATTTCTTCCAATTTGCTGGACTGAATGAGATAAAAACTTGACCACTTTCTCATTTCATTGTGATACACATACTGTGGGAGTATCAACCAAATGTAATTCACTACTCGCAGGCATTCAGTGAATCTTTGGCAACTATTGGGGATTTCTTTCAACTTGCTGAACTCATAGAGATAAGGACTTTACCACTTTCTCATTGCATTGAGATAAACACATTGGCAGAATATCAGCCCAATGGCATACGCTGCTGGAAGGAATTCAGAGAATATTTGGAACTTTACCACTATCTGATTTCATTGAGATACAGACACTGGCAGAATATCAGACAAATGACATTCACTGCTCGAAGGTATTCAGAGAAACTTTGGAACCGATTGTGGATTTCTTGCAACTTGCTGAACTCGTGGAGACAAAGACTTTCTCATTTCATTGAGATACACGCATTGGCAGAGTATCAACCAAATTTCATTCACTGCTCCAAGGCATTCAGTGAATCTTTGGAACCTATTGGGGATATCTTACAACTTGTTGAACTCATTGAGATAAGGACTTTACCACTTTCTCAATTCATTGAGATAAACACATTGGCAGAATGTCAGCCAAATTGCTCGAAGGAATTCAGAGAAACCTTAGAACCTATTGTGGATTTCACCCAACTTGCTGAACTCACCGAGGCAAACACTTTGCGACCTTCTCATTCCATTGAGATACACACATGGGCAGAATAACAGCCAAATAGCATTCACTGCTCGATGGTACTCAGAGACATTTTGTGGATTTCCTCCAACTTGCTGATCTCATCGAGATAAGCACTATACAACTTTCTCACTGCATTGAGATACACGCATTGGCAGAATATCAGCCAATTTGCATTCACTACTCGAAGGTATTCAGAGAAACTTTGGAACCTATTGCGAATTTCTTCCAACTTGCTGAAGTGATCGAGATAAGAACTTGACCATTATCTCACTTCATTGAGATACACACACTGGCAGAATATCAAACAAATGGCATTCAGTGTTCGAAGGTTTTCAGAGAAACTTTGGAACCGATTGTGGATTTCTTGCAACTTGCTGAACTCGTGGAGACAAAGACTTTACCACTTTCTCATTTCATTGAGATACACGCATTGGCAGAGTACCAACCAAAGTTCATTGACTGCTCCAAGGCATTCAATGAATCTTTGGAACCTATTGGGGATATCTTACAACTTGCTGAACTCATAGAGATAAGGACTTTACCACTTTCTCATTGCATTGAGATAAACACATTGGCAGAATTTCAGCCAAATTGCATTCACTGCTCGCAGGATTTCAGAGAAACCTTGGAACCTATTGTGGATTTCCCCCAACTTGCTGATCTCATCGAGATAAGCACTATACAACTTTCTCACTTCATTGAGCTACACACACTGGCAAAATATCAGCCAAATTGCATTCACTGCTCCAAGGTATTGCGAGAAACTTTGGAAGCTATTGTGGATTTCTTCCAATTTGCTGGACTGAATGAGATAAACACTTGACCACTTTCTGATTTCATTGCGATACACATACTGTGGGAGTATCAACCAAATGTAATTCACTACTCGCAGGCATTCAGTGAATCTTTGGCACCTAGTTGATTTCTTTCAACTTGCTGAACTCATAGAGATAAGGACTTTACCACTTTCTCATTGCATTGAGATAAACACATTGGCAGAATATCAGCCCAATGGCATACGCTGCTGGAAGGAATTCAGAGAATATTTGGAACTTTACCACTATCTGATTTCATTGAGATACAGACACTGGCAGAATATCAGACAAATGACATTCACTGCTCGAAGGTATTCAGAGAAACTTTGGAACCGATTGTGGATTTCTTGCAACTTGCTGAACTCGTGGAGACAAAGACTTTCTCATTTCATTGAGATACACGCATTGGCAGAGTATCAACCAAATTTCATTCACTGCTCCAAGGCATTCAGTGAATCTTTGGAACCTATTGGGGATATCTTACAACTTGTTGAACTCATTGAGATAAGGACTTTACCACTTTCTCAATTCATTGAGATAAACACATTGGCAGAATGTCAGCCAAATTGCTCGAAGGAATTCAGAGAAACCTTAGAACCTATTGTGGATTTCACCCAACTTGCTGAACTCACCGAGGCAAACACTTTGCGACCTTCTCATTCCATTGAGATACACACATGGGCAGAATAACAGCCAAATAGCATTCACTGCTCGATGGTACTCAGAGACATTTTGTGGATTTCCTCCAACTTGCTGATCTCATCGAGATAAGCACTATACAACTTTCTCACTGCATTGAGATACACGCATTGGCAGAATATCAGCCAATTTGCATTCACTACTCGAAGGTATTCAGAGAAACTTTGGAACCTATTGCGAATTTCTTCCAACTTGCTGAAGTGATCGAGATAAGAACTTGACCATTATCTCACTTCATTGAGATACACACACTGGCAGAATATCAAACAAATGGCATTCAGTGTTCGAAGGTTTTCAGAGAAACTTTGGAACCGATTGTGGATTTCTTGCAACTTGCTGAACTCGTGGAGACAAAGACTTTACCACTTTCTCATTTCATTGAGATACACGCATTGGCAGAGTACCAACCAAAGTTCATTGACTGCTCCAAGGCATTCAATGAATCTTTGGAACCTATTGGGGATATCTTACAACTTGCTGAACTCATAGAGATAAGGACTTTACCACTTTCTCATTGCATTGAGATAAACACATTGGCAGAATTTCAGCCAAATTGCATTCACTGCTCGCAGGATTTCAGAGAAACCTTGGAACCTATTGTGGATTTCCCCCAACTTGCTGATCTCATCGAGATAAGCACTATACAACTTTCTCACTTCATTGAGCTACACACACTGGCAAAATATCAGCCAAATTGCATTCACTGCTCCAAGGTATTGCGAGAAACTTTGGAAGCTATTGTGGATTTCTTCCAATTTGCTGGACTGAATGAGATAAACACTTGACCACTTTCTGATTTCATTGCGATACACATACTGTGGGAGTATCAACCAAATGTAATTCACTACTCGCAGGCATTCAGTGAATCTTTGGCACCTAGTTGATTTCTTTCAACTTGCTGAACTCATAGAGATAAGGACTTTACCACTTTCTCATTGCATTGAGATAAACACATTGGCAGAATATCAGCCCAATGGCATACGCTGCTGGAAGGAATTCAGAGAATATTTGGAACTTTACCACTATCTGATTTCATTGAGATACAGACACTGGCAGAATATCAGACAAATGACATTCACTGCTCGAAGGTATTCAGAGAAACTTTGGAACCGATTGTGGATTTCTTGCAACTTGCTGAACTCGTGGAGACAAAGACTTTCTCATTTCATTGAGATACACGCATTGGCAGAGTATCAACCAAAGTTCATTCACTGCTCCAAGGCATTCAGTGAATCTTTGGAACCTATTGGGGATATCTTACAACTTGTTGAACTCATTGAGATAAGGACTTTACCACTTTCTCAATTCATTGAGACAAACACATTGGCAGAATTTCAGCCAAATTGCTCGAAGGAATTCAGAGAAACCTTAGAACCTATTGTGGATTTCCCCCAACTTGCTGAACTCACCGAGACAAACACTTTGCGACCTTCTCATTCCATTGAGATACACACATGGGCAGAATAACAGGCAAATGGCATTCACTGCTCGTTGGTATTCAGAGACATTTTGGAACATTTTGTCGATTTACTCCAACTTGCTGATCTCATCGAGATAAGCACTATACAACTTTCTCACTGCATTGAGATACACGTATTGGCAGAATATCAGCCAATTTGCATTCACTACTCGAAGGTATTCAGAGAAACTTTGGAACCTATTGCGAATTTCTTCCAACTTGCTGAAGTCATCGAGATAAGAACTTGACCATTATCTCACTTCATTGAGATACACACACTGGCAGAATATCAAACAAATGGCATTCAGTGATCGAAGGTTTTCAGAGAAACTTTGGAACCGATTGTGGATTTCTTGCAACTTGCTGAACTCGTGGAGACAAAGACTTTACCACTTTCTCATTTCATTGAGATACACGCATTGGCAGTGTATCAACCAAAGTTCATTCACTGCTCCAAGGCATTCAGTGAATCTTTGGAACCTATTGGGGATATCTTACAACTTGCTGAACTCATTGAGATAAGGACTTTACCACTTTCTCAATTCATTGAGATAAACACATTGGCAGAATTTCAGCCAAATTGCATTCACTGCTCGAAGGATTTCAGAGAAACCTTGGAACCTATTGTGGATTTCCCCCAACTTGCTGATCTCATCGAGATAAGCACTATACAACTTTCTCATTTCATTGAGATACACGCATTGGCAGAATATTAGCCAAATTGCATTCACTACTCGAAGGTATTCAGAGAAACTATGGAACCTATTGCGGATTTCTTCCAACTTGCTGAAGTCATCGAGATAAGAACTTTACCATTAACTCATTTCATTGAGCTACACACACTGGCAAAATATCAGCCAAATGGCATTCACTGCTCCAAGGTATTGCGAGAAACTTTGGAAGCTATTGTGGATTTCTTCCAATTTGCTCGACTGAATGAGATAAACACTTGACCACTTTCTCATTTCATTGTGATACACATACTGTGGGAGTATCAACCAAATGTAATTCACTACTCGCAGGCATTCAGTGAATCTTCGGCACCTATTGGGGATTTCTTTCAACTTGCTGAACTCATAGAGATAAGGACTTTACCACTTTCTCATTGCATTGAGATAAACACATTGGCAGAATATCAGCCCAATGGCATACGCTGCTGGAAGGAATTCAGAGAATATTTGGAACTTTACCACTATCTGATTTCATTGAGATACACACACTGGCAGAATATCAGACAAATGACATTCACTGCTCGAAGGTATTCAGAGAAACTTTGGAACCGATTGTGGATTTCTTGCAACTTGCTGAACTCGTGGAGACAAAGACATTACTACTTTCTCATTTCATTGAGATACACGCATTGGCAGAGTACCAACCAAAGTTCATTGACTGCTCCAAGGCATTCAATGAATCTTTGGAACCTATTGGGGATATCTTACAACTTGCTGAACTCATAGAGATAAGGACTTTACCACTTTCTCATTGCATTGAGATAAACACATTGGCAGAATTTCAGCCAAATTGCATTCACTGCTCGCAGGATTTCAGAGAAACCTTGGAACCTATTGTGGATTTCCCCCAACTTGCTGATCTCATCGAGATAAGCACTATACAACTTTCTCACTTCATTGAGATACACGCATTGGCAGAATATCAGCCAAATTGCATTCACTCCTCGAAGGTATTCAGAGAAACTATGGAACCTATTGCGGATTTCTTCCAACTTGCTGAAGTCATCGAGATAAGAACTTTACCATTAACTCATTTCATTGAGCTACACACACTGGCAAAATATCAGCCAAATGGCATTCACTGCTCCAAGGTATTGCGAGAAACTTTGGAAGCTATTGTGGATTTCTTCCAATTTGCTGGACTGAATGAGATAAACACTTGACCACTTTCTGATTTCATTGCGATACACATACTGTGGGAGTATCAACCAAATGTAATTCACTACTCGCAGGCATTCAGTGAATCTTTGGCACCTAGTTGATTTCTTTCAACTTGCTGAACTCATAGAGATAAGGACTTTACCACTTTCTCATTGCATTGAGATAAACACATTGGCAGAATATCAGCCCAATGGCATACGCTGCTGGAAGGAATTCAGAGAATATTTGGAACTTTACCACTATCTGATTTCATTGAGATACAGACACTGGCAGAATATCAGACAAATGACATTCACTGCTCGAAGGTATTCAGAGAAACTTTGGAACCGATTGTGGATTTCTTGCAACTTGCTGAACTCGTGAAGACAAAGACTTTCTCATTTCATTGAGATACACGCATTGGCAGAGTATCAACCAAAGTTCATTCACTGCTCCAAGGCATTCAGTGAATCTTTGGAACCTATTGGGGATATCTTACAACTTGTTGAACTCATTGAGATAAGGACTTTACCACTTTCTCAATTCATTGAGACAAACACATTGGCAGAATTTCAGCCAAATTGCTCGAAGGAATTCAGAGAAACCTTAGAACCTATTGTGGATTTCACCCAACTTGCTGAACTCACCGAGACAAACACTTTGCGACCTTCTCATTCCATTGAGATACACACATGGGCAGAATAACAGCCAAATGGCATTCACTGCTCGATGGTATTCAGAGACATTTTGGAACATTTTGTGGATTTCCTCCAACTTGCTGATCTCATCGAGATAAGCACTATACAACTTTCTCACTGCATTGAGATACACGCATTGGCAGAATATCAGCCAATTTGCATTCACTACTCGAAGGTATTCAGAGAAACTTTGGAACCTATTGCGAATTTCTTCCAACTTGCTGAAGTGATCGAGATAAGAACTTGACCATTATCTCACTTCATTGAGATACACACACTGGCAGAATATCAAACAAATGGCATTCAGTGTTCGAAGGTTTTCAGAGAAACTTTGGAACCGATTGTGGATTTCTTGCAACTTGCTGAACTCGTGGAGACAAAGACTTTACCACTTTCTCATTACATTGAGATACACGCATTGGCAGAGTATCAACCAAAGTTCATTCACTGCTCCAAGGCATTCAATGAATCTTTGGAACCTATTGGGGATATCTTACAACTTGCTGAACTCATAGAGATAAGGACTTTACCACTTTCTCATTGCATTGAGATAAACACATTGGCAGAATTTCAGCCAAATTGCATTCACTGCTCGCAGGATTTCAGAGAAACCTTGGAACCTATTGTGGATTTCCCCCAACTTGCTGATCTCATCGAGATAAGCACTATACAACTTTCTCACTTTATTGAGATACACGCATTGGCAGAATATCAGCCAAATTGCATTCACTCCTCGAAGGTATTCAGAGAAACTATGGAACCTATTGCGGATTTCTTCCAACTTGCTGAAGTCATCGAGATAAGAACTTTACCATTAACTCATTTCATTGAGCTACACACACTGGCAAAATATCAGCCAAATGGCATTCACTGCTCCAAGGTATTGCGAGAAACTTTGGAAGCTATTGTGGATTTCTTCCAATTTGCTGGACTGAATGAGATAAACACTTGACCACTTTCTCATTTCATTGTGATACACATACTGTGGGAGTATCAACCAAATGTAATTCACTACTCGCAGGCATTCAGTGAATCTTTGGCACCTAGTTGATTTCTTTCAACTTGCTGAACTCATAGAGATAAGGACTTTACCACTTTCTCATTGCATTGAGATAAACACATTGGCAGAACATCAGCCCAATGGCATACGCTGCTGGAAGGAATTCAGAGAATATTTGGAACTTTACCACTATCTGATTTCATTGAGATACACACACTGCAGAATATCAGACAAATGACATTCACTGCTCGAAGGTATTCAGAGAAACTTTGGAACCGATTGTGGATTTCTTGCAACTTGCTGAACTCGTGGAGACAAAGACTTTCTCATTTCATTGAGATACACGCATTGGCAGAGTATCAACCAAAGTTCATTCACTGCTCCAAGGCATTCAGTGAATCTTTGGAACCTATTGGGGATATCTTACAACTTGTTGAACTCATTGAGATAAGGACTTTACCACTTTCTCAATTCATTGAGATAAATACATTGGCAGAATGTCAGCCAAATTGCTCGAAGGAATTCAGAGAAACCTTAGAACCTATTGTGGATTTCACCCAACTTGCTGAACTCACCGAGACAAACACTTTGCGACCTTCTCATTCCATTGAGATACACACATGGGCAGAATAACAGCCAAATAGCATTCACTGCTCGATGGTACTCAGAGACATTTTGTGGATTTCCTCCAACTTGCTGATCTCATCGAGATAAGCACTATACAACTTTCTCACTGCATTGAGATACACGCATTGGCAGAATATCAGCCAATTTGCATTCACTACTCGAAGGTATTCAGAGAAACTTTGGAACCTATTGCGAATTTCTTCCAACTTGCTGAAGTGATCGAGATAAGAAGTTGACCATTATCTCACTTCATTGAGATACACACACTGGCAGAATATCAAACAAATGGCATTCAGTGTTCGAAGGTTTTCAGAGAAACTTTGGAACCGATTGTGGATTTCTTGCAACTTGCTGAACTCGTGGAGACAAAGACTTTACCACTTTCTCATTTCATTGAGATACACGCATTGGCAGTGTATCAACCAAAGTTCATTCACTGCTCCAAGGCATTCAGTGAATCTTTGGAATCTATTGGGGATATCTTACAACTTGCTGAACTCATTGAGATAAGGACTTTACCACTTTCTCAATTCATTGAGATAAACACATTGGCAGAATTTCAGCCAAATTGCATTCACTGCTCGAAGGATTTCAGAGAAACCTTGGAACCTATTGTGGATTTCCCCCAACTTGCTGATCTCATCGAGATAAGCACTATACAACTTTCTCATTTCATTGAGATACACGCATTGGCAGAATATTAGCCAAATTGCATTCACTACGCGGAGGTATTCAGAGAAACTATGGAACCTATTGCGGATTTCTTCCAACTTGCTGAAGTCATCGAGATAAGAACTTTACCATTAACTCATTTCATTGAGCTACACACACTGGCAAAATATCAGCCAAATGGCATTCACTGCTCCAAGGTATTGCGAGAAACTTTGGAAGCTATTGTGGATTTCTTCCAATTTGCTGGACTGAATGAGATAAACACTTGACCACTTTCTCATTTCATTGTGATACACATACTGTGGGAGTATCAACCAAATGTAATTCACTACTCGCAGGCATTCAGTGAATCTTTGGCACCTAGTTGATTTCTTTCAACTTGCTGAACTCATAGAGATAAGGACTTTACCACTTTCTCATTGCATTGAGATAAACACATTGGCAGAACATCAGCCCAATGGCATACGCTGCTGGAAGGAATTCAGAGAATATTTGGAACTTTACCACTATCTGATTTCATTGAGATACACACACTGCAGAATATCAGACAAATGACATTCACTGCTCGAAGGTATTCAGAGAAACTTTGGAACCGATTGTGGATTTCTTGCAACTTGCTGAACTCGTGGAGACAAAGACTTTCTCATTTCATTGAGATACACGCATTGGCAGAGTATCAACCAAAGTTCATTCACTGCTCCAAGGCATTCAGTGAATCTTTGGAACCTATTGGGGATATCTTACAACTTGTTGAACTCATTGAGATAACGACTTTACCACTTTCTCAATTCATTGAGATAAACACATTGGCAGAATTTCAGCCAAATTGCTCGAAGGAATTCAGAGAAACCTTAGAACCTATTGTGGATTTCCCCCAACTTGCTGAACTCACCGAGACAAACATTTTGCGACCTTCTCATTCCATTGAGATACACACATGGGCAGAATAACAGCCAAATGGCATTCACTGCTCGATGGTATTCAGAGACATTTTGGAACATTTTGTGGATTTCCTCCCACTTGCTGATCTCATCGAGATAAGCACTATACAACTTTCTCACTGCATTGAGATACACGCATTGGCACAATATCAGCCAATTTGCATTCACTACTCGAAGGTATTCAGAGAAACTTTGGAACCTATTGCGAATTTCTTCCAACTTGCTGAAGTCATCGAGATAAAAACTTGACCATTATCTCACTTCATTGAGATACACACACTGGCAGAATATCAAACAAATGGCATTCAGTGTTCGAAGGTTTTCAGAGAAACTTTGGAACCGATTGTTGATTTCTTGCAACTTGCTGAACTCGTGGAGACAAAGACTTTACCACTTTCTCATTTCATTGAGATACACGCATTGGCAGTGTATCAACCAAAGTTCATTCACTGCTCCAAGGCATTCAATGAAAATTTGGAACCTATCTTACAACATGCTGAACTCATAGAGATAAGGACTTTACCACTTTCTCATTGCATTGAGATAAACACATTGGCAGAATTTCAGCCAAATTGCATTCACTGCTCGCAGGATTTCAGAGAAACCTTGGAACCTATTGTGGATTTCCCCCAACTTGCTGATCTCATCGAGATAAGCACTATACAACTTTCTCATTTCATTGAGATACACGCATTGGCAGAATATCAGCCAAATTGCATTCACTCCTCGAAGGTATTCAGAGAAACTATGGAACCTATTGCGGATTTCTTCCAACTTGCTGAAGTCATCGAGATAAGAACTTTACCATTAACTCATTTCATTGAGCTACACACACTGGCAAAATATCAGCCAAATGGCATTCACTGCTCCAAGGTATTGCGAGAAACTTTGGAAGCTATTGTGGATTTCTTCCAATTTGCTGGACTGAATGAGATAAACACTTGACCACTTTCTG
This sequence comes from Prionace glauca, assembly GCA_037974335.1. Classification (NCBI taxonomy): domain Eukaryota; kingdom Metazoa; phylum Chordata; class Chondrichthyes; order Carcharhiniformes; family Carcharhinidae; genus Prionace; species Prionace glauca. The sequence goes on from CM075737.1 coordinate 63,299,604, forward strand.
ATTTCATTGCGATACACATACTGTGGGAGTATCAACCAAATGTAATTCATTACTCGCAGGCATTCAGTGAATCTTTGGCACCTAGTTGATTTCTTTCAACTTGCTGAACTCATAAAGATAAGGACTTTACCACTTTCTCATTGCATTGAGATAAACACATTGGCAGAATATCAGCCCAATGGCATACGCTGCTGGAAGGAATTCAGAGAATATTTGGAACTTTACCACTATCTGATTTCATTGAGATACACACACTGCAGAATATCAGACAAATGACGTTCACTGCTCGAAGGTATTCAGAGAAACTTTGGAACCGATTGTGGATTTCTTGCAACTTGCTGAAGTCGTGGAGACAAAGACTTTACCACTTTCTCATTTCATTGAGATACACGCATTGGCAGTGTATCAACAAAGTTCATTCACTGCTCCAAGGCATTCAATAAATCTTTGGAACCTATTGGGGATATCTTACAACTTGCTGAACTCATAGAGATAAGGACTTTACCACTTTCTCATTGCATTGAGATAAACACATTGGCAGAATTTCAGCCAAATTGCATTCACTGCTCGCAGGATTTCAGAGAAACCTTGGAACCTATTGTGGATTTCCCCCAACTTGCTGATCTCATCGAGATAAGCACTATACAACTTTCTCATTTCATTGAGATACACGCATTTGCAGAATATCAGCCAAATTGCATTCACTCCTCGAAGGTATTCAGGGAAACTATGGAACCTGTTGCGGATTTCTTCCAACTTGCTGAAGTCATCGAGATAAGAACTTTACCATTAACTCATTTCATTGAGCTACACACACTGGCAAAATATCAGCCAAATGGCATTCACTGCTCCAAGGTATTGCGAGAAACTTTGGAAGCTATTGTGGATTTCTTCCAATTTGCTGGACTGAATGAGATAAACACTTGACCACTTTCTGATTTCATTGCGATACACATACTGTGGGAGTATCAACCAAATGTAATTCATTACTCGCAGGCATTCAGTGAATCTTTGGCACCTAGTTGATTTCTTTCAACTTGCTGAACTCATAGAGATAAGGACTTTACCACTTTCTCATTGCATTGAGATAAACACATTGGCAGAATATCAGCCCAATGGCATACGCTGCTGGAAGGAATTCAGAGAATATTTGGAACTTTACCACTATCTGATTTCATTGAGATACACACACTGGCAGAATATCAGACAAATGACATTCACTGCTCGAAGGTATTCAGAGAAACTTTGGAACCGATTGTGGATTTCTTGCAACTTGCTGAACTCGTGGAGACAAAGACTTTCTCATTTCATTGAGATACACGCATTGGCAGAGTATCAACCAAAGTTCATTCACTGCTCCAAGGCATTCAGTGAATCTTTGGAACCTATTGGGGATATCTTACAACTTGTTGAACTCATTGAGATAAGGACTTTACCACTTTCTCAATTCATTGAGATAAACACATTGGCAGAATGTCAGCCAAATTGCTCGAAGGAATTCAGAGAAACCTTAGAACCTATTGTGGATTTCACCCAACTTGCTGAACTCACCGAGACAAACACTTTGCGACCTTCTCATTCCATTGAGATACACACATGGGCAGAATAACAGCCAAATAGCATTCACTGCTCGATGGTATTCAGAGACATTTTGTGGATTTCCTCCAACTTGCTGATCTCATCGAGATAAGCACTATACAACTTTCTCACTGCATTGAGATACACGCATTGGCAGAATATCAGCCAATTTGCATTCACTACTCGAAGGTATTCAGAGAAACTTTGGAACCTATTGCGAATTTCTTCCAACTTGCTGAAGTGATCGAGATAAGAACTTGACCATTATCTCACTTCATTGAGATACACACACTGGCAGAATATCAAACAAATGGCATTCAGTGTTCGAAGGTTTTCAGAGAAACTTTGGAACCGATTGTGGATTTCTTGCAACTTGCTGAACTCGTGGAGACAAAGACTTTACCACTTTCTCATTACATTGAGATACACGCATTGGCAGTGTATCAACCAAAGTTCATTCACTGCTCCAAGGCATTCAGTGAATCTTTGGAACCTATTGGGGATATCTTACAACTTGCTGAACTCATTGAGATAAGGACTTTACCACTTTCTCAATTCATTGAGATAAACACATTGGCAGAATTTCAGCCAAATTGCATTCACTACTCGAAGGTATTCAGAGAAACTATGGAACCTATTGCGGATTTCTTCCAACTTGCTGAAGTCATCGAGATAAGAACTTTACCATTAACTCATTTCATTGAGCTACACACACTGGCAAAATATCAGCCAAATGGCATTCCCTGCTCCAAGGTATTGCGAGAAACTTTGGAAGCTATTGTGGATTTCTTCCAATTTGCTGGACTGAATGAGATAAAAACTTGACCACTTTCTCATTTCATTGTGATACACATACTGTGGGAGTATCAACCAAATGTAATTCACTACTCGCAGGCATTCAGTGAATCTTTGGCAACTATTGGGGATTTCTTTCAACTTGCTGAACTCATAGAGATAAGGACTTTACCACTTTCTCATTGCATTGAGATAAACACATTGGCAGAATATCAGCCCAATGGCATACGCTGCTGGATGGAATTCAGAGAATATTTGGAACTTTACCACTATCTGATTTCATTGAGATACACACACTGGCAGAATATCAGACAAATGACATTCACTGCTCGAAGGTATTCAGAGAAACTTTGGAACCGATTGTGGATTTCTTGCAACTTGCTGAACTCGTGGAGACAAAGACTTTCTCATTTCATTGAGATACACGCATTGGCAGAGTATCAACCAAATTTCATTCACTGCTCCAAGGCATTCAGTGAATCTTTGGAACCTATTGGGGATATCTTACAACTTGTTGAACTCATTGAGATAAGGACTTTACCACTTTCTCAATTCATTGAGATAAACACATTGGCAGAATGTCAGCCAAATTGCTCGAAGGAATTCAGAGAAACCTTAGAACCTATTGTGGATTTCACCCAACTTGCTGAACTCACCGAGGCAAACACTTTGCGACCTTCTCATTCCATTGAGATACACACATGGGCAGAATAACAGCCAAATAGCATTCACTGCTCGATGGTACTCAGAGACATTTTGTGGATTTCCTCCAACTTGCTGATCTCATCGAGATAAGCACTATACAACTTTCTCACTGCATTGAGATACACGCATTGGCAGAATATCAGCCAATTTGCATTCACTACTCGAAGGTATTCAGAGAAACTTTGGAACCTATTGCGAATTTCTTCCAACTTGCTGAAGTGATCGAGATAAGAACTTGACCATTATCTCACTTCATTGAGATACACACACTGGCAGAATATCAAACAAATGGCATTCAGTGTTCGAAGGTTTTCAGAGAAACTTTGGAACCGATTGTGGATTTCTTGCAACTTGCTGAACTCGTGGAGACAAAGACTTTACCACTTTCTCATTTCATTGAGATACACGCATTGGCAGAGTACCAACCAAAGTTCATTGACTGCTCCAAGGCATTCAATGAATCTTTGGAACCTATTGGGGATATCTTACAACTTGCTGAACTCATAGAGATAAGGACTTTACCACTTTCTCATTGCATTGAGATAAACACATTGGCAGAATTTCAGCCAAATTGCATTCACTGCTCGCAGGATTTCAGAGAAACCTTGGAACCTATTGTGGATTTCCCCCAACTTGCTGATCTCATCGAGATAAGCACTATACAACTTTCTCACTTCATTGAGCTACACACACTGGCAAAATATCAGCCAAATTGCATTCACTGCTCCAAGGTATTGCGAGAAACTTTGGAAGCTATTGTGGATTTCTTCCAATTTGCTGGACTGAATGAGATAAACACTTGACCACTTTCTGATTTCATTGCGATACACATACTGTGGGAGTATCAACCAAATGTAATTCACTACTCGCAGGCATTCAGTGAATCTTTGGCACCTAGTTGATTTCTTTCAACTTGCTGAACTCATAGAGATAAGGACTTTACCACTTTCTCATTGCATTGAGATAAACACATTGGCAGAATATCAGCCCAATGGCATACGCTGCTGGAAGGAATTCAGAGAATATTTGGAACTTTACCACTATCTGATTTCATTGAGATACAGACACTGGCAGAATATCAGACAAATGACATTCACTGCTCGAAGGTATTCAGAGAAACTTTGGAACCGATTGTGGATTTCTTGCAACTTGCTGAACTCGTGGAGACAAAGACTTTCTCATTTCATTGAGATACACGCATTGGCAGAGTATCAACCAAAGTTCATTCACTGCTCCAAGGCATTCAGTGAATCTTTGGAACCTATTGGGGATATCTTACAACTTGTTGAACTCATTGAGATAAGGACTTTACCACTTTCTCAATTCATTGAGACAAACACATTGGCAGAATTTCAGCCAAATTGCTCGAAGGAATTCAGAGAAACCTTAGAACCTATTGTGGATTTCCCCCAACTTGCTGAACTCACCGAGACAAACACTTTGCGACCTTCTCATTCCATTGAGATACACACATGGGCAGAATAACAGGCAAATGGCATTCACTGCTCGTTGGTATTCAGAGACATTTTGGAACATTTTGTCGATTTACTCCAACTTGCTGATCTCATCGAGATAAGCACTATACAACTTTCTCACTGCATTGAGATACACGTATTGGCAGAATATCAGCCAATTTGCATTCACTACTCGAAGGTATTCAGAGAAACTTTGGAACCTATTGCGAATTTCTTCCAACTTGCTGAAGTCATCGAGATAAGAACTTGACCATTATCTCACTTCATTGAGATACACACACTGGCAGAATATCAAACAAATGGCATTCAGTGATCGAAGGTTTTCAGAGAAACTTTGGAACCGATTGTGGATTTCTTGCAACTTGCTGAACTCGTGGAGACAAAGACTTTACCACTTTCTCATTTCATTGAGATACACGCATTGGCAGTGTATCAACCAAAGTTCATTCACTGCTCCAAGGCATTCAGTGAATCTTTGGAACCTATTGGGGATATCTTACAACTTGCTGAACTCATTGAGATAAGGACTTTACCACTTTCTCAATTCATTGAGATAAACACATTGGCAGAATTTCAGCCAAATTGCATTCACTGCTCGAAGGATTTCAGAGAAACCTTGGAACCTATTGTGGATTTCCCCCAACTTGCTGATCTCATCGAGATAAGCACTATACAACTTTCTCATTTCATTGAGATACACGCATTGGCAGAATATTAGCCAAATTGCATTCACTACTCGAAGGTATTCAGAGAAACTATGGAACCTATTGCGGATTTCTTCCAACTTGCTGAAGTCATCGAGATAAGAACTTTACCATTAACTCATTTCATTGAGCTACACACACTGGCAAAATATCAGCCAAATGGCATTCACTGCTCCAAGGTATTGCGAGAAACTTTGGAAGCTATTGTGGATTTCTTCCAATTTTCTCGACTGAATGAGATAAACACTTGACCACTTTCTCATTTCATTGTGATACACATACTGTGGGAGTATCAACCAAATGTAATTCACTACTCGCAGGCATTCAGTGAATCTTCGGCACCTATTGGGGATTTCTTTCAACTTGCTGAACTCATAGAGATAAGGACTTTACCACTTTCTCATTGCATTGAGATAAACACATTGGCAGAATATCAGCCCAATGGCATACGCTGCTGGAAGGAATTCAGAGAATATTTGGAACTTTACCACTATCTGATTTCATTGAGATACACACACTGGCAGAATATCAGACAAATGACATTCACTGCTCGAAGGTATTCAGAGAAACTTTGGAACCGATTGTGGATTTCTTGCAACTTGCTGAACTCGTGGAGACAAAGACATTACTACTTTCTCATTTCATTGAGATACACGCATTGGAAGAGTACCAACCAAAGTTCATTGACTGCTCCAAGGCATTCAATGAATCTTTGGAACCTATTGGGGATATCTTACAACTTGCTGAACTCATAGAGATAAGGACTTTACCACTTTCTCATTGCATTGAGATAAACACATTGGCAGAATTTCAGCCAAATTGCATTCACTGCTCGCAGGATTTCAGAGAAACCTTGGAACCTATTGTGGATTTCCCCCAACTTGCTGATCTCATCGAGATAAGCACTATACAACTTTCTCACTTCATTGAGATACACGCATTGGCAGAATATCAGCCAAATTGCATTCACTCCTCGAAGGTATTCAGAGAAACTATGGAACCTATTGCGGATTTCTTCCAACTTGCTGAAGTCATCGTGATAAGAACTTTACCATTAACTCATTTCATTGAGCTACACACACTGGCAAAATATCAGCCAAATGGCATTCACTGCTCCAAGGTATTGCGAGAAACTTTGGAAGCTATTGTGGATTTCTTCCAATTTGCTGGACTGAATGAGATAAACACTTGACCACTTTCTGATTTCATTGCGATACACATACTGTGGGAGTATCAACCAAATGTAATTCACTACTCGCAGGCATTCAGTGAATCTTTGGCACCTAGTTGATTTCTTTCAACTTGCTGAACTCATAGAGATAAGGACTTTACCACTTTCTCATTGCATTGAGATAAACACATTGGCAGAATATCAGCCCAATGGCATACGCTGCTGGAAGGAATTCAGAGAATATTTGGAACTTTACCACTATCTGATTTCATTGAGATACAGACACTGGCAGAATATCAGACAAATGACATTCACTGCTCGAAGGTATTCAGAGAAACTTTGGAACCGATTGTGGATTTCTTGCAACTTGCTGAACTCGTGGAGACAAAGACTTTCTCATTTCATTGAGATACACGCATTGGCAGAGTATCAACCAAAGTTCATTCACTGCTCCAAGGCATTCAGTGAATCTTTGGAACCTATTGGGGATATCTTACAACTTGTTGAACTCATTGAGATAAGGACTTTACCACTTTCTCAATTCATTGAGACAAACACATTGGCAGAATTTCAGCCAAATTGCTCGAAGGAATTCAGAGAAACCTTAGAACCTATTGTGGATTTCACCCAACTTGCTGAACTCACCGAGACAAACACTTTGCGACCTTCTCATTCCATTGAGATACACACATGGGCAGAATAACAGCCAAATGGCATTCACTGCTCGATGGTATTCAGAGACATTTTGGAACATTTTGTGGATTTCCTCCAACTTGCTGATCTCATCGAGATAAGCACTATACAACTTTCTCACTGCATTGAGATACACGCATTGGCAGAATATCAGCCAATTTGCATTCACTACTCGAAGGTATTCAGAGAAACTTTGGAACCTATTGCGAATTTCTTCCAACTTGCTGAAGTGATCGAGATAAGAACTTGACCATTATCTCACTTCATTGAGATACACACACTGGCAGAATATCAAACAAATGGCATTCAGTGTTCGAAGGTTTTCAGAGAAACTTTGGAACCGATTGTGGATTTCTTGCAACTTGCTGAACTCGTGGAGACAAAGACTTTACCACTTTCTCATTTCATTGAGATACACGCATTGGCAGTGTATCAACCAAAGTTCATTCACTGCTCCAAGGCATTCAGTGAATCTTTGGAACCTATTGGGGATATCTTACAACTTGCTGAACTCATAGAGATAAGGACTTTACCACTTTCTCATTGCATTGAGATAAACACATTGGCAGAATTTCAGCCAAATTGCATTCACTGCTCGCAGGATTTCAGAGAAACCTTGGAACCTATTGTGGATTTCCCCCAACTTGCTGATCTCATCGAGATAAGCACTATACAACTTTCTCACTTTATTGAGATACACGCATTGGCAGAATATCAGCCAAATTGCATTCACTCCTCGAAGGTATTCAGAGAAACTATGGAACCTATTGCGGATTTCTTCCAACTTGCTGAAGTCATCGAGATAAGAACTTTACCATTAACTCATTTCATTGAGCTACACACACTGGCAAAATATCAGCCAAATGGCATTCACTGCTCCAAGGTATTGCGAGAAACTTTGGAAGCTATTGTGGATTTCTTCCAATTTGCTGGACTGAATGAGATAAACACTTGACCACTTTCTCATTTCATTGTGATACACATACTGTGGGAGTATCAACCAAATGTAATTCACTACTCGCAGGCATTCAGTGAATCTTTGGCACCTAGTTGATTTCTTTCAACTTGCTGAACTCATAGAGATAAGGACTTTACCACTTTCTCATTGCATTGAGATAAACACATTGGCAGAACATCAGCCCAATGGCATACGCTGCTGGAAGGAATTCAGAGAATATTTGGAACTTTACCACTATCTGATTTCATTGAGATACACACACTGCAGAATATCAGACAAATGACATTCACTGCTCGAAGGTATTCAGAGAAACTTTGGAACCGATTGTGGATTTCTTGCAACTTGCTGAACTCGTGGAGACAAAGACTTTCTCATTTCATTGAGATACACGCATTGGCAGAGTATCAACCAAAGTTCATTCACTGCTCCAAGGCATTCAGTGAATCTTTGGAACCTATTGGGGATATCTTACAACTTGTTGAACTCATTGAGATAAGGACTTTACCACTTTCTCAATTCATTGAGATAAATACATTGGCAGAATGTCAGCCAAATTGCTCGAAGGAATTCAGAGAAACCTTAGAACCTATTGTGGATTTCACCCAACTTGCTGAACTCACCGAGACAAACACTTTGCGACCTTCTCATTCCATTGAGATACACACATGGGCAGAATAACAGCCAAATAGCATTCACTGCTCGATGGTATTCAGAGACATTTTGTGGATTTCCTCCAACTTGCTGATCTCATCGAGATAAGCACTATACAACTTTCTCACTGCATTGAGATACACGCATTTGCAGAATATCAGCCAATTTGCATTCACTACTCGAAGGTATTCAGAGAAACTTTGGAACCTATTGCGAATTTCTTCCAACTTGCTGAAGTGATCGAGATAAGAACTTGACCATTATCTCACTTCATTGAGATACACACACTGGCAGAATATCAAACAAATGGCATTCAGTGTTCGAAGGTTTTCAGAGAAACTTTGGAACCGATTGTGGATTTCTTGCAACTTGCTGAACTCGTGGAGACAAAGACTTTACCACTTTCTCATTTCATTGAGATACACGCATTGGCAGTGTATCAACCAAAGTTCATTCACTGCTCCAAGGCATTCAGTGAATCTTTGGAATCTATTGGGGATATCTTACAACTTGCTGAACTCATTGAGATAAGGACTTTACCACTTTCTCAATTCATTGAGATAAACACATTGGCAGAATTTCAGCCAAATTGCATTCACTGCTCGAAGGATTTCAGAGAAACCTTGGAACCTATTGTGGATTTCCCCCAACTTGCTGATCTCATCGAGATAAGCACTATACAACTTTCTCATTTCATTGAGATACACGCATTGGCAGAATATTAGCCAAATTGCATTCATTACGCGGAGGTATTCAGAGAAACTATGGAACCTATTGCGGATTTCTTCCAACTTGCTGAAGTCATCGAGATAAGAACTTTACCATTAACTCATTTCATTGAGCTACACACACTGGCAAAATATCAGCCAAATGGCATTCACTGCTCCAAGGTATTGCGAGAAACTTTGGAAGCTATTGTGGATTTCTTCCAATTTGCTGGACTGAATGAGATAAACACTTGACCACTTTCTCATTTCATTGTGATACACATACTGTGGGAGTATCAACCAAATGTAATTCACTACTCGCAGGCATTCAGTGAATCTTTGGCACCTAGTTGATTTCTTTCAACTTGCTGAACTCATAGAGATAAGGACTTTACCACTTTCTCATTGCATTGAGATAAACACATTGGCAGAACATCAGCCCAATGGCATACGCTGCTGGAAGGAATTCAGAGAATATTTGGAACTTTACCACTATCTGATTTCATTGAGATACACACACTGCAGAATATCAGACAAATGACATTCACTGCTCGAAGGTATTCAGAGAAACTTTGGAACCGATTGTGGATTTCTTGCAACTTGCTGAACTCGTGGAGACAAAGACTTTCTCATTTCATTGAGATACACGCATTGGCAGAGTATCAACCAAAGTTCATTCACTGCTCCAAGGCATTCAGTGAATCTTTGGAACCTATTGGGGATATCTTACAACTTGTTGAACTCATTGAGATAACGACTTTACCACTTTCTCAATTCATTGAGATAAACACATTGGCAGAATTTCAGCCAAATTGCTCGAAGGAATTCAGAGAAACCTTAGAACCTATTGTGGATTTCCCCCAACTTGCTGAACTCACCGAGACAAACATTTTGCGACCTTCTCATTCCATTGAGATACACACATGGGCAGAATAACAGCCAAATGGCATTCACTGCTCGATGGTATTCAGAGACATTTTGGAACATTTTGTGGATTTCCTCCCACTTGCTGATCTCATCGAGATAAGCACTATACAACTTTCTCACTGCATTGAGATACACGCATTGGCACAATATCAGCCAATTTGCATTCACTACTCGAAGGTATTCAGAGAAACTTTGGAACCTATTGCGAATTTCTTCCAACTTGCTGAAGTCATCGAGATAAAAACTTGACCATTATCTCACTTCATTGAGATACACACACTGGCAGAATATCAAACAAATGGCATTCAGTGTTCGAAGGTTTTCAGAGAAACTTTGGAACCGATTGTTGATTTCTTGCAACTTGCTGAACTCGTGGAGACAAAGACTTTACCACTTTCTCATTTCATTGAGATACACGCATTGGCAGTGTATCAACCAAAGTTCATTCACTGCTCCAAGGCATTCAATGAATCTTTGGAACCTATTGGGGATATCTTACAACTTGCTGAACTCATAGAGATAAGGACTTTACCACTTTCTCATTGCATTGAGATAAACACATTGGCAGAATTTCAGCCAAATTGCATTCACTGCTCGCAGGATTTCAGAGAAACCTTGGAACCTATTGTGGATTTCCCCCAACTTGCTGATCTCATCGAGATAAGCACTATACAACTTTCTCATTTCATTGAGATACACGCATTGGCAGAATATCAGCCAAATTGCATTCACTCCTCGAAGGTATTCAGAGAAACTATGGAACCTATTGCGGATTTCTTCCAACTTGCTGAAGTCATCGAGATACGAACTTTACCATTAACTCATTTCATTGAGCTACACACACTGGCAAAATATCAGCCAAATGGCATTCACTGCTCCAAGGTATTGCGAGAAACTTTGGAAGCTATTGTGGATTTCTTCCAATTTGCTGGACTGAATGAGATAAACACTTGACCACTTTCTGATTTCATTGCGATACACATACTGTGGGAGTATCAACCAAATGTAATTCATTACTCGCAGGCATTCAGTGAATCTTTGGCACCTAGTTGATTTCTTTCAACTTGCTGAACTCATAGAGATAAGGACTTTACCACTTTCTCATTGCATTGAGATAAACACATTGGCAGAATATCAGCCCAATGGCATACGCTGCTGGAAGGAATTCAGAGAATATTTGGAACTTTACCACTATCTGATTTCATTGAGATACACACACTGGCAGAATATCAGACAAATGACATTCACTGCTCGAAGTTATTCAGAGAAACTTTGGAACCGATTGTGGATTTCTTGCAACTTGCTGAACTCGTGGAGACAAAGACTTTCTCATTTCATTGAGATACACGCATTGGCAGAGTATCAACCAAAGTTCATTCACTGCTCCAAGGCATTCAGTGAATCTTTGGAACCTATTGGGGATATCTTACAACTTGTTGAACTCATTGAGATAACGACTTTACCACTTTCTCAATTCATTGAGATAAACACATTGGCAGAATTTCAGCCAAATTGCTCGAAGGAATTCAGAGAAACCTTAGAACCTATTGTGGATTTCCCCCAACTTGCTGAACTCACCGAGACAAACATTTTGCGACCTTCTCATTCCATTGAGATACACACATGGGCAGAATAACAGCCAAATGGCATTCACTGCTCGATGGTATTCAGAGACATTTTGGAACATTTTATGGATTTCCTGCCACTTGCTGATCTCATCGAGATAAGCACTATACAACTTTCTCACTGCATTGAGATACACGCACTGGCAGAATATCAGCCAATTTGCATTCACTACTCGAAGGTATTCAGAGAAACTTTGGAACCTATTGCGAATTTCTTCCAACTTGCTGAAGTGATCGAGATAAGAAGTTGACCATTATCTCACTTCATTGAGATACACACACTGGCAGAATATCAAACAAATGGCATTCAGTGTTCGAAGGTTTTCAGAGAAACTTTGGAACCGATTGTTGATTTCTTGCAACTTGCTGAACTCGTGGAGACAAAGACTTTACCACTTTCTCATTTCATTGAGATACACGCATTGGCAGTGTATCAACCAAAGTTCATTCACTGCTCCAAGGCATTCAATGAAAATTTGGAACCTATCTTACAACATGCTGAACTCATAGAGATAAGGACTTTACCACTTTCTCATTGCATTGAGATAAACACATTGGCAGAATTTCAGCCAAATTGCATTCACTGCTCGCAGGATTTCAGAGAAACCTTGGAACCTATTGTGGATTTCCCCCAACTTGCTGATCTCATCGAGATAAGCACTATACAACTTTCTCATTTCATTGAGATACACGCATTGGCAGAATATCAGCCAAATTGCATTCACTCCTCGAAGGTATTCAGAGAAACTATGGAACCTATTGCGGATTTCTTCCAACTTGCTGAAGTCATCGAGATAAGAACTTTACCATTAACTCATTTCATTGAGCTACACACACTGGCAAAATATCAGCCAAATGGCATTCACTGCTCCAAGGTATTGCGAGAAACTTTGGAAGCTATTGTGGATTTCTTCCAATTTGCTGGACTGAATGAGATAAACACTTGACCACTTTCTGATTTCATTGTGATACACATACTGTGGGAGTATCAACCAAATGTAATTCATTACTCGCAGGCATTCAGTGAATCTTTGGCACCTAGTTGATTTCTTTCAACTTGCTGAACTCATAGAGATAAGGACTTTACCACTTTCTCATTGCATTGAGATAAACACATTGGCAGAATATCAGCCCAATGGCATACGCTGCTGGAAGGAATTCAGAGAATATTTGGAACTTTACCACTATCTGATTTCATTGAGATACACACACTGCAGAATATCAGACAAATGACGTTCACTGCTCGAAGGTATTCAGAGAAACTTTGGAACCGATTGTGGATTTCTTGCAACTTGCTGAACTCGTGGAGACAAAGACTTTCTCATTTCATTGAGATACACGCATTGGCAGAGTATCAACCAAAGTTCATTCACTGCTCCAAGGCATTCAGTGAATCTTTGGAACCTATTGGGGATATCTTACAACTTGTTGAACTCATTGAGATAACGACTTTACCACTTTCTCAATTCATTGAGATAAACACATTGGCAGAATTTCAGCCAAATTGCTCGAAGGAATTCAGAGAAACCTTAGAACCTATTGTGGATTTCCCCCAACTTGCTGAACTCACCGAGACAAACATTTTGCGACCTTCTCATTCCATTGAGATACACACATGGGCAGAATAACAGCCAAATGGCATTCACTGCTCGATGGTATTCAGAGACATTTTGGAACATTTTGTGGATTTCCTGCCACTTGCTGATCTCATCGAGATAAGCACTATACAACTTTCTCACTGCATTGAGATACACGCACTGGCAGAATATCAGCCAATTTGCATTCACTACTCGAAGGTATTCAGAGAAACTTTGGAACCTATTGCGAATTTCTTCCAACTTGCTGAAGTCATCGAGATAAAAACTTGACCATTATCTCACTTCATTGAGATACACACACTGGCAGAATATCAAACAAATGGCATTCAGTGTTCGAAGGTTTTCAGAGAAACTTTGGAACCGATTGTTGTTTTCTTGCAACTTGCTGAAGTCGTGGAGACAAAGACTTTACCACTTTCTCATTTCATTGAGATACACGCATTGGCAGTGTATCAACAAAGTTCATTCACTGCTCCAAGGCATTCAATGAATCTTTGGAACCTATTGGGGATATCTTACAACTTGCTGAACTCATAGAGATAAGGACTTTACCACTTTCTCATTGCATTGAGATAAACACATTGGCAGAATTTCAGCCAAATTGCATTCACTGCTCGCAGGATTTCAGAGAAACCTTGGAACCTATTGTGGATTTCCCCCAACTTGCTGATCTCATCGAGATAAGCACTATACAACTTTCTCATTTCATTGAGATACACGCATTTGCAGAATATCAGCCAAATTGCATTCACTCCTCGAAGGTATTCAGGGAAACTATGGAACCTATTGCGGATTTCTTCCAACTTGCTGAAGTCATCGAGATAAGAACTTTACCATTAACTCATTTCATTGAGCTACACACACTGGCAAAATATCAGCCAAATGGCATTCACTGCTCCAAGGTATTGCGAGAAACTTTGGAAGCTATTGTGGATTTCTTCCAATTTGCTGGACTGAATGAGATAAACACTTGACCACTTTCTGATTTCATTGCGATACACATACTGTGGGAGTATCAACCAAATGTAATTCATTACTCGCAGGCATTCAGTGAATCTTTGGCACCTAGTTGATTTCTTTCAACTTGCTGAACTCATAGAGATAAGGACTTTACCACTTTCTCATTGCATTGAGATAAACACATTGGCAGAATATCAGCCCAATGGCATACGCTGCTGGAAGGAATTCAGAGAATATTTGGAACTTTACCACTATCTGATTTCATTGAGATACACACACTGGCAGAATATCAGACAAATGACATTCACTGCTCGAAGGTATTCAGAGAAACTTTGGAACCGATTGTGGATTTCTTGCAACTTGCTGAACTCGTGGAGACAAAGACTTTCTCATTTCATTGAGATACACGCATTGGCAGAGTATCAACCAAAGTTCATTCACTGCTCCAAGGCATTCAGTGAATCTTTGGAACCTATATCTTACAACTTGTTGAACTCATTGAGATAAGGACTTTACCACTTTCTCAATTCATTGAGACAAACACATTGGCAGAATTTCAGCCAAATTGCTCGAAGGAATTCAGAGAAACCTTGGAACCTATTGTGGATTTCCCCCAACTTGCTGAACTCACCGAGACAAACACTTTGCGACCTTCTCATTCCATTGAGATACACACATGGGCAGAATAACAGCCAAATGGCATTCACTGCTCGATGGTATTCAGAGACATTTTGGAACATTTTGTGGATTTCCTCCAACTTGCTGATCTCATCGAGATAAGCACTATACAACTTTCTCACTGCATTGAGATACACGCATTGGCAGAATATCAGCCAATTTGCATTCACTACTCGAAGGTATTCAGAGAAACTTTGGAACCTATTGCGAATTTCTTCCAACTTGCTGAAGTGATCGAGATAAGAACTTGACCATTATCTCACTTCATTGAGATACACACACTGGCAGAATATCAAACAAATGGCATTCAGTGTTCGAAGGTTTTCAGAGAAACTTTGGAACCGATTGTGGATTTCTTGCAACTTGCTGAACTCGTGGAGACAAAGACTTTACCACTTTCTCATTTCATTGAGATACACGCATTGGCAGTGTATCAACCAAAGTTCATTCACTGCTCCAAGGCATTCAGTGAATCTTTGGAACCTATTGGGGATATCTTACAACTTGCTGAACTCATTGAGATAAGGACTTTACCACTTTCTGAATTCATTGAGATAAACACATTGGCAGAATTTCAGCCAAATTGCATTCACTGCTCGAAGGATTTCAGAGAAACCTTGGAACCTATTGTGGATTTCCCCCAACTTGCTGATCTCATCGAGATAAGCACTATACAACTTTCTCATTTCATTGAGATACACGCATTGGCAGAATATTAGCCAAATTGCATTCACTACTCGGAGGTATTCAGAGAAACTATGGAACCTATTGCGGATTTCTTCCAACTTGCTGAAGTCATCGAGATAAGAACTTTACCATTAACTCATTTCATTGAGCTACACACACTGGCAAAATATCAGCCAAATGGCATTCACTGCTCCAAGGTATTGCGAGAAACTTTGGAAGCTATTGTGGATTTCTTCCAATTTGCTGGACTGAATGAGATAAACACTTGACCACTTTCTCATTTCATTGTGATACACATACTGTGGGAGTATCAACCAAATGTAATTCACTACTCGCAGGCATTCAGTGAATCTTTGGCACCTAGTTGATTTCTTTCAACTTGCTGAACTCATATGGGATAAGGACTTTACCACTTTCTCATTGCATTGAGATAAACACATTGGCAGAACATCAGCCCAATGGCATACGCTGCTGGAAGGAATTCAGAGAATATTTGGAACTTTACCACTATCTGATTTCATTGAGATACAGACACTGGCAGAATATCAGACAAATGACATTCACTGCTCGAAGGTATTCAGAGAAACTTTGGAACCGATTGTTGATTTCTTGCAACTTGCTGAACTCGTGGAGACAAAGACTTTACTACTTTCTCATTTCATTGAGATACACGCATTGGCAGAGTATCAACCAAAGTTCATTCACTGCTCCAAGGCATTCAGTGAATCTTTGGAACCTATTGGGGATATCTTACAACTTGTTGAACTCATTGAGATAAGGACTTTACCACTTTCTCAATTCATTGAGATAAACACATTGGCAGAATTTCAGCCAAATTGCTCGAAGGAATTCAGAGAAACCTTAGAACCTATTGTGGATTTCCCCCAACTTGCTGAACTCACCGGGACAAACACTTTGCGACCTTCTCATTCCATTGAGATACACACATGGGCAGAATAACAGCCAAATGGCATTCACTGCTCGATGGTATTCAGAGACATTTTGGAACATTTTGTGGATTTACTCCAACTTGCTGATCTCATCGAGATAAGCACTATACAACTTTCTCACTGCATTGAGATACACGTATTGGCAGAATATCAGCCAATTTGCATTCACTACTCGAAGGTATTCAGAGAAACTTTGGAACCTATTGCGAATTTCTTCCAACTTGCTGAAGTGATCGAGATAAGAACTTGACCATTATCTCACTTCATTGAGATACACACACTGGCAGAATATCAAACAAATGGCATTCAGTGTTCGAAGGTTTTCAGAGAAACTTTGGAACCGATTGTTGATTTCTTGCAACTTGCTGAACTCGTGGAGACAAAGACTTTACCACTTTCTCATTTCATTGAGATACACGCATTGGCAGTGTATCAACCAAAGTTCATTCACTGCTCCAAGGCATTCAATGAATCTTTGGAACCTATTGGGGATATCTTACAACATGCTGAACTCATAGAGATAAGGACTTTACCACTTTCTCATTGCATTGAGATAAACACATTGGCAGAATTTCAGCCAAATTGCATTCACTGCTCGCAGGATTTCAGAGAAACCTTGGAACCTATTGTGGATTTCCCCCAACTTGCTGATCTCATCGAGATAAGCACTATACAACTTTCTCACTTTATTGAGATACACGCATTGGCAGAATATCAGCCAAATTGCATTCACTACTCGAAGGTATTCAGAGAAACTATGGAACCTATTGCGGATTTCTTCCAACTTCCTGAAGTCATCGAGATAAGAACTTTACCATTAACTCATTTCATTGAGCTACACACACTGGCAAAATATCAGCCAAATGGCATTCACTGCTCCAAGGTATTGCGAGAAACTTTGGAAGCTATTGTGGATTTCTTCCAATTTGCTGGACTGAATGAGATAAACACTTGACCACTTTCTGATTTCATTGCGATACACATACTGTGGGAGTATCAACCAAATGTAATTCATTACTCGCAGGCATTCAGTGAATCTTTGGCACCTAGTTGATTTCTTTCAACTTGCTGAACTCATAGAGATAAGGACTTTACCACTTTCTCATTGCATTGAGATAAACACATTGGCAGAATATCAGCCCAATGGCATACGCTGCTGGAAGGAATTCAGAGAATATTTGGAACTTTACCACTATCTGATTTCATTGAGATACACACACTGCAGAATATCAGACAAATGACATTCACTGCTCGAAGGTATTCAGAGAAACTTTGGAACCGATTGTGGATTTCTTGCAACTTGCTGAACTCGTGGAGACAAAGACTTTCTCATTTCATTGAGATACATGCATTGGCAGAGTATCAACCAAAGTTCATTCACTGCTCCAAGGCATTCAGTGAATCTTTGGAACCTATTGGGGATTTCTTACAACTTGTTGAACTCATTGAGATAACGACTTTACCACTTTCTCAATTCATTGAGATAAACACATTGGCAGAATGTCAGCCAAATTGCTCGAAGGAATTCAGAGAAACCTTAGAACCTATTGTGGATTTCCCCCAACTTGCTGAACTCACCGAGACAAACATTTTGCGACCTTCTCATTCCATTGAGATACACACATGGGCAGAATAACAGCCAAATGGCATTCACTGCTCGATGGTATTCAGAGACATTTTGGAACATTTTGTGGATTTCCTCCCACTTGCTGATCTCATCGAGATAAGCACTATACAACTTTCTCACTGCATTGAGATACACGCACTGGCACAATATCAGCCAATTTGCATTCACTACTCGAAGGTATTCAGAGAAACTTTGGAACCTATTGCGAATTTCTTCCAACTTGCTGAAGTCATCGAGATAAAAACTTGACCATTATCTCACTTCATTGAGAATACACACACTGGCAGAATATCAAACAAATGGCATTCAGTGTTCGAAGGTTTTCAGAGAAACTTTGGAACCGATTGTTGATTTCTTGCAACTTGCTGAAGTCGTGGAGACAAAGACTTTACCACTTTCTCATTTCATTGAGATACACGCATTGGCAGTGTATCAACCAAAGTTCATTCACTGCTCCAAGGCATTCAATGAATCTTTGGAACCTATTGGGGATATCTTACAACTTGCTGAACTCATAGAGATAAGGACTTTACCACTTTCTCATTGCATTGAGATAAACACATTGGCAGAATTTCAGCCAAATTGCATTCACTGCTCGCAGGATTTCAGAGAAACCTTGGAACCTATTGTGGATTTCCCCCAACTTGCTGATCTCATCGAGATAAGCACTATACAACTTTCTCATTTCATTGAGATACACGCATTGGCAGAATATCAGCCAAATTGCATTCACTCCTCGAAGGTATTCAGGGAAACTATGGAACCTATTGCGGATTTCTTCCAACTTGCTGAAGTCATCGAGATAAGAACTTTACCATTAACTCATTTCATTGAGCTACACACACTGGCAAAATATCAGCCAAATGGCATTCACTGCTCCAAGGTATTGCGAGAAACTTTGGAAGCTATTGTGGATTTCTTCCAATTTGCTGGACTGAATGAGATAAACACTTGACCACTTTCTGATTTCATTGCGATACACATACTGTGGGAGTATCAACCAAATGTAATTCATTACTCGCAGGCATTCAGTGAATCTTTGGCACCTAGTTGATTTCTTTCAACTTGCTGAACTCATAGAGATAAGGACTTTACCACTTTCTCATTGCATTGAGATAAACACATTGGCAGAATATCAGCCCAATGGCATACGCTGCTGGAAGGAATTCAGAGAATATTTGGAACTTTACCACTATCTGATTTCATTGAGATACACACACTGGCAGAATATCAGACAAATGACATTCACTGCTCGAAGGTATTCAGAGAAACTTTGGAACCGATTGTGGATTTCTTGCAACTTGCTGAACTCGTGGAGACAAAGACTTTCTCATTTCATTGAGATACACGCATTGGCAGAGTATCAACCAAAGTTCATTCACTGCTCCAAGGCATTCAGTGAATCTTTGGAACCTATATCTTAGAACTTGTTGAACTCATTCTGATAAGGACTTTACCACTTTCTCAATTCATTGAGATAAACACATTGGCAGAATTTCAGCCAAATTGCTCGAAGGAATTCAGAGAAACCTTAGAACCTATTGTGGATTTCCCCCAACTTGCTGAACTCACCGAGACAAACACTTTGCGACCTTCTCATTCCATTGAGATACACACATGGGCAGAATAACAGCCAAATGGCATTCACTGCTCGATGGTATTCAGAGACATTTTGGAACATTTTGTGGATTTCCTCCAACTTGCTGATCTCATCGAGATAAGCACTATACAACTTTCTCACTGCATTGAGATACACGCACTGGCAGAATATCAGCCAATTTGCATTCACTACTCGAAGGTATTCAGAGAAACTTTGGAACCTATTGCGAATTTCTTCCAACTTGCTGAAGTCATCGAGATAAGAACTTGACCATTATCTCACTTCATTGAGATACACACACTGGCAGAATATCAAACAAATGGCATTCAGTGTTCGAAGGTTTTCAGAGAAACTTTGGAACCGATTGTGGATTTCTTGCAACTTGCTGAACTCGTGGAGACAAAGACTTTACCACTTTCTCATTTCATTGAGATACACGCATTGGCAGTGTATCAACCAAAGTTCATTCACTGCTCCAAGGCATTCAGTGAATCTTTGGAACCTATTGGGGATATCTTACAACTTGCTGAACTCATTGAGATAAGGACTTTACCACTTTCTGAATTCATTGAGATAAACACATTGGCAGAATTTCAGCCAAATTGCATTCACTGCTCGAAGGATTTCAGAGAAACCTTGGAACCTATTGTGGATTTCCCCCAACTTGCTGATCTCATCGAGATAAGCACTATACAACATTCTCATTTCATTGAGATACACGCATTGGCAGAATATTAGCCAAATTGCATTCACTACTCGGAGGTATTCAGAGAAACTATGGAACCTATTGCGGATTTCTTCCAACTTGCTGAAGTCATCGAGATAAGAACTTTACCATTAACTCATTTCATTGAGCTACACACACTGGCAAAATATCAGCCAAATGGCATTCACTGCTCCAAGGTATTGCGAGAAACTTTGGAAGCTATTGTGGATTTCTTCCAATTTGCTGGACTGAATGAGATAAACACTTGACCACTTTCTCATTTCATTGTGATACACATACTGTGGGAGTATCAACCAAATGTAATTCACTACTCGCAGGCATTCAGTGAATCTTTGGCACCTAGTTGATTTCTTTCAACTTGCTGAACTCATATGGGATAAGGACTTTACCACTTTCTCATTGCATTGAGATAAACACATTGGCAGAACATCAGCCCAATGGCATACGCTGCTGGAAGGAATTCAGAGAATATTTGGAACTTTACCACTATCTGATTTCATTGAGATACAGACACTGGCAGAATATCAGACAAATGACATTCACTGCTCGAAGGTATTCAGAGAAACTTTGGAACCGATTGTTGATTTCTTGCAACTTGCTGAACGCGTGGAGACAAAGACTTTACCACTTTCTCATTTCATTGAGATACACGCATTGGCAGTGTATCAACCAAAGTTCATTCACTGCTCCAAGGCATTCAATGAATCTTTGGAACCTATTGGGGATATCTTACAACATGCTGAACTCATAGAGATAAGGACTTTACCACTTTCTCATTGCATTGAGATAAACACATTGGCAGAATTTCAGCCAAATTGCATTCACTGCTCGCAGGATTTCAGAGAAACCTTGGAACCTATTGTGGATTTCCCCCAACTTGCTGATCTCATCGAGATAAGCACTATACAACTTTCTCATTTCATTGAGATACACGCATTGGCAGAATATCAGCCAAATTGCATTCACTACTCGAAGGTATTCAGAGAAACTATGGAACCTATTGCGGATTTCTTCCAACTTGCTGAAGTCATCGAGATAAGAACTTTACCATTAACTCATTTCATTGAGCTACACACACTGGCAAAATATCAGCCAAATTGCATTCACTGCTCCAAGGTATTGCGAGAAACTTTGGAAGCTATTGTGGATTTCTTCCAATTTGCTGGACTGAATGAGATAAACACTTGACCACTTTCTGATTTCATTGCGATACACATACTGTGGGAGTATCAACCAAGTGTAATTCATTACTCGCAGGCATTCAGTGAATCTTTGGCACCTAGTTGATTTCTTTCAACTTGCTGAACTCATAGAGATAAGGACTTTACCACTTTCTCATTGCATTGAGATAAACACATTGGCAGAATATCAGCCCAATGGCATACGCTGCTGGAAGGAATTCAGAGAATATTTGGAACTTTACCACTATCTGATTTCATTGAGATACACACACTGCAGAATATCAAACAAATGGCATTCAGTGTTCGGAGGTTTTCAGAGAAACTTTGGAACCGATTGTGGATTTCTTGCAACTTGCTGAACTCGTGGAGACAAAGACTTTCTCATTTCATTGAGATACACGCATTGGCAGAGTATCAACCAAAGTTCATTCACTGCTCCAAGGCATTCAGTGAATCTTTGTAACCTATTGGGGATATCTTACAACTTGCTGAAGTCATTGAGATAAGGACTTTACCACTTTATCAATTCATTGAGATAAACACATTGGCAGAATTTCAGCCAAATTGCTCGAAGGAATTCAGAGAAACCTTAGAACCTATTGTGGATTTCCCCCAACTTGCTGAACTCACCGAGACAAACATTTTGCGACCTTCTCATTCCATTGAGATACACACATGGGCAGAATAACAGCCAAATGGCATTCACTGCTCGATGGTATTCAGAGACATTTTGGAACATTTTGTGGATTTCCTCCCACTTGCTGATCTCATCGAGATAAGCATTATACAACTTTCTCACTGCATTGAGATACACGCACTGGCACAATATCAGCCAATTTGCATTCACTACTCGAAGGTATTCAGAGAAACTTTGGAACCTATTGCGAATTTCTTCCAACTTGCTGAAGTCATCGAGATAAAAACTTGACCATTATCTCACTTCATTGAGATACACACACTGGCAGAATATCAAACAAATGGCATTCAGTGTTCGAAGGTTTTCAGAGAAACTTTGGAACCGATTGTTGATTTCTTGCAACTTGCTGAACTCGTGGAGACAAAGACTTTACCACTTTCTCATTTCATTGAGATACACGCATTGGCAGTGTATCAACCAAAGTTCATTCACTGCTCCAAGGCATTCAATGAATCTTTGGAACCTATTGGGGATATCTTACAACTTGCTGAACTCATAGAGATAAGGACTTTACCACTTTCTCATTGCATTGAGATAAACACATTGGCAGAATTTCAGCCAAATTGCATTCACTGCTCGCAGGATTTCAGAGAAACCTTGGAACCTATTGTGGATTTCCCCCAACTTGCTGATCTCATCGAGATAAGCACTATACAACTTTCTCATTTCATTGAGATACACGCATTGGCAGAATATCAGCCAAATTGCATTCACTCCTCGAAGGTATTCAGAGAAACTATGGAACCTATTGCGGATTTCTTCCAACTTGCTGAATTCATCGAGATAAGAACTTTACCATTAACTCATTTCATTGAGCTACACACACTGGCAAAATATCAGCCAAATGGCATTCACTGCTCCAAGGTATTGCGAGAAACTTTGGAAGCTATTGTGGATTTCTTCCAATTTGCTGGACTGAATGAGATAAACACTTGACCACTTTCTGATTTCATTGTGATACACATACTGTGGGAGTATCAACCAAATGTAATTCATTACTCGCAGGCATTCAGTGAATCTTTGGCACCTAGTTGATTTCTTTCAACTTGCTGAACTCATAGAGATAAGGACTTTACCACTTTCTCATTGCATTGAGATAAACACATTGGCAGAATATCAGCCCAATGGCATACGCTGCTGGAAGGAATTCAGAGAATATTTGGAACTTTACCACTATCTGATTTCATTGAGATACACACACTGCAGAATATCAGACAAATGACGTTCACTGCTCGAAGGTATTCAGAGAAACTTTGGAACCGATTGTGGATTTCTTGCAACTTGCTGAACTCGTGGAGACAAAGACTTTCTCATTTCATTGAGATACACGCATTGGCAGAGTATCAACCAAAGTTCATTCACTGCTCCAAGGCATTCAGTGAATCTTTGGAACCTATTGGGGATATCTTACAACTTGTTGAACTCATTGAGATAACGACTTTACCACTTTCTCAATTCATTGAGATAAACACATTGGCAGAATTTCAGCCAAATTGCTCGAAGGAATTCAGAGAAACCTTAGAACCTATTGTGGATTTCCCCCAACTTGCTGAACTCACCGAGACAAACATTTTGCGACCTTCTCATTCCATTGAGATACACACATGGGCAGAATAACAGCCAAATGGCATTCACTGCTCGATGGTATTCAGAGACATTTTGGAACATTTTGTGGATTTCCTCCAACTTGCTGATCTCATCGAGATAAGCACTATACAACTTTCTCACTGCATTGAGATACACGCACTGGCAGAATATCAGCCAATTTGCATTCACTACTCGAAGGTATTCAGAGAAACTTTGGAACCTATTGCGAATTTCTTCCAACTTGCTGAAGTCATCGAGATAAAAACTTGACCATTATCTCACTTCATTGAGATACACACACTGGCAGAATATCAAACAAATGGCATTCAGTGTTCGAAGGTTTTCAGAGAAACTTTGGAACCGATTGTTGTTTTCTTGCAACTTGCTGAAGTCGTGGAGACAAAGACTTTACCACTTTCTCATTTCATTGAGATACACGCATTGGCAGTGTATCAACAAAGTTCATTCACTGCTCCAAGGCATTCAATGAATCTTTGGAACCTATTGGGGATATCTTACAACTTGCTGAACTCATAGAGATAAGGACTTTACCACTTTCTCATTGCATTGAGATAAACACATTGGCAGAATTTCAGCCAAATTGCATTCACTGCTCGCAGGATTTCAGAGAAACCTTGGAACCTATTGTGGATTTCCCCCAACTTGCTGATCTCATCGAGATAAGCACTATACAACTTTCTCATTTCATTGAGATACACGCATTTGCAGAATAGCAGCCAAATTGCATTCACTCCTCGAAGGTATTCAGGGAAACTATGGAACCTATTGCGGATTTCTTCCAACTTGCTGAAGTCATCGAGATAAGAACTTTACCATTAACTCATTTCATTGAGCTACACACACTGGCAAAATATCAGCCAAATGGCATTCACTGCTCCAAGGTATTGCGAGAAACTTTGGAAGCTATTGTGGATTTCTTCCAATTTGCTGGACTGAATGAGATAAACACTTGACCACTTTCTGATTTCATTGCGATACACATACTGTGGGAGTATCAACCAAATGTAATTCATTACTCGCAGGCATTCAGTGAATCTTTGGCACCTAGTTGATTTCTTTCAACTTGCTGAACTCATAGAGATAAGGACTTTACCACTTTCTCATTGCATTGAGATAAACACATTGGCAGAATATCAGCCCAATGGCATACGCTGCTGGAAGGAATTCAGAGAATATTTGGAACTTTACCACTATCTGATTTCATTGAGATACACACACTGGCAGAATATCAGACAAATGACATTCACTGCTCGAAGGTATTCAGAGAAACTTTGGAACCGATTGTGGATTTCTTGCAACTTGCTGAACTCGTGGAGACAAAGACTTTCTCATTTCATTGAGATACACGCATTGGCAGAGTATCAACCAAAGTTCATTCACTGCTCCAAGGCATTCAGTGAATCTTTGTAACCTATTGGGGATATCTTACAACTTGCTGAAGTCATTGAGATAAGGACTTTACCACTTTATCAATTCATTGAGATAAACACATTGGCAGAATTTCAGCCAAATTGCTCGAAGGAATTCAGAGAAACCTTAGAACCTATTGTGGATTTCCCCCAACTTGCTGAACTCACCGAGACAAACATTTTGCGACCTTCTCATTCCATTGAGATACACACATGGGCAGAATAACAGCCAAATGGCATTCACTGCTCGATGGTATTCAGAGACATTTTGGAACATTTTGTGGATTTCCTCCCACTTGCTGATCTCATCGAGATAAGCATTATACAACTTTCTCACTGCATTGAGATACACGCACTGGCACAATATCAGCCAATTTGCATTCACTACTCGAAGGTATTCAGAGAAACTTTGGAACCTATTGCGAATTTCTTCCAACTTGCTGAAGTCATCGAGATAAAAACTTGACCATTATCTCACTTCATTGAGATACACACACTGGCAGAATATCAAACAAATGGCATTCAGTGTTCGAAGGTTTTCAGAGAAACTTTGGAACCGATTGTTGATTTCTTGCAACTTGCTGAACTCGTGGAGACAAAGACTTTACCACTTTCTCATTTCATTGAGATACACGCATTGGCAGTGTATCAACCAAAGTTCATTCACTGCTCCAAGGCATTCAATGAATCTTTGGAACCTATTGGGGATATCTTACAACTTGCTGAACTCATAGAGATAAGGACTTTACCACTTTCTCATTGCATTGAGATAAACACATTGGCAGAATTTCAGCCAAATTGCATTCACTGCTCGCAGGATTTCAGAGAAACCTTGGAACCTATTGTGGATTTCCCCCAACTTGCTGATCTCATCGAGATAAGCACTATACAACTTTCTCATTTCATTGAGATACACGCATTGGCAGAATATCAGCCAAATTGCATTCACTCCTCGAAGGTATTCAGAGAAACTATGGAACCTATTGCGGATTTCTTCCAACTTGCTGAATTCATCGAGATAAGAACTTTACCATTAACTCATTTCATTGAGCTACACACACTGGCAAAATATCAGCCAAATGGCATTCACTGCTCCAAGGTATTGCGAGAAACTTTGGAAGCTATTGTGGATTTCTTCCAATTTGCTGGACTGAATGAGATAAACACTTGACCACTTTCTGATTTCATTGTGATACACATACTGTGGGAGTATCAACCAAATGTAATTCATTACTCGCAGGCATTCAGTGAATCTTTGGCACCTAGTTGATTTCTTTCAACTTGCTGAACTCATAGAGATAAGGACTTTACCACTTTCTCATTGCATTGAGATAAACACATTGGCAGAATATCAGCCCAATGGCATACGCTGCTGGAAGGAATTCAGAGAATATTTGGAACTTTACCACTATCTGATTTCATTGAGATACACACACTGCAGAATATCAGACAAATGACGTTCACTGCTCGAAGGTATTCAGAGAAACTTTGGAACCGATTGTGGATTTCTTGCAACTTGCTGAACTCGTGGAGACAAAGACTTTCTCATTTCATTGAGATACACGCATTGGCAGAGTATCAACCAAAGTTCATTCACTGCTCCAAGGCATTCAGTGAATCTTTGGAACCTATTGGGGATATCTTACAACTTGTTGAACTCATTGAGATAACGACTTTACCACTTTCTCAATTCATTGAGATAAACACATTGGCAGAATTTCAGCCAAATTGCTCGAAGGAATTCAGAGAAACCTTAGAACCTATTGTGGATTTCCCCCAACTTGCTGAACTCACCGAGACAAACATTTTGCGACCTTCTCATTCCATTGAGATACACACATGGGCAGAATAACAGCCAAATGGCATTCACTGCTCGATGGTATTCAGAGACATTTTGGAACATTTTGTGGATTTCCTCCAACTTGCTGATCTCATCGAGATAAGCACTATACAACTTTCTCACTGCATTGAGATACACGCACTGGCAGAATATCAGCCAATTTGCATTCACTACTCGAAGGTATTCAGAGAAACTTTGGAACCTATTGCGAATTTCTTCCAACTTGCTGAAGTCATCGAGATAAAAACTTGACCATTATCTCACTTCATTGAGATACACACACTGGCAGAATATCAAACAAATGGCATTCAGTGTTCGAAGGTTTTCAGAGAAACTTTGGAACCGATTGTTGTTTTCTTGCAACTTGCTGAAGTCGTGGAGACAAAGACTTTACCACTTTCTCATTTCATTGAGATACACGCATTGGCAGTGTATCAACAAAGTTCATTCACTGCTCCAAGGCATTCAATGAATCTTTGGAACCTATTGGGGATATCTTACAACTTGCTGAACTCATAGAGATAAGGACTTTACCACTTTCTCATTGCATTGAGATAAACACATTGGCAGAATTTCAGCCAAATTGCATTCACTGCTCGCAGGATTTCAGAGAAACCTTGGAACCTATTGTGGATTTCCCCCAACTTGCTGATCTCATCGAGATAAGCACTATACAACTTTCTCATTTCATTGAGATACACGCATTTGCAGAATAGCAGCCAAATTGCATTCACTCCTCGAAGGTATTCAGGGAAACTATGGAACCTATTGCGGATTTCTTCCAACTTGCTGAAGTCATCGAGATAAGAACTTTACCATTAACTCATTTCATTGAGCTACACACACTGGCAAAATATCAGCCAAATGGCATTCACTGCTCCAAGGTATTGCGAGAAACTTTGGAAGCTATTGTGGATTTCTTCCAATTTGCTGGACTGAATGAGATAAACACTTGACCACTTTCTGATTTCATTGCGATACACATACTGTGGGAGTATCAACCAAATGTAATTCATTACTCGCAGGCATTCAGTGAATCTTTGGCACCTAGTTGATTTCTTTCAACTTGCTGAACTCATAGAGATAAGGACTTTACCACTTTCTCATTGCATTGAGATAAACACATTGGCAGAATATCAGCCCAATGGCATACGCTGCTGGAAGGAATTCAGAGAATATTTGGAACTTTACCACTATCTGATTTCATTGAGATACACACACTGGCAGAATATCAGACAAATGACATTCACTGCTCGAAGGTATTCAGAGAAACTTTGGAACCGATTGTGGATTTCTTGCAACTTGCTGAACTCGTGGAGACAAAGACTTTCTCATTTCATTGAGATACACGCATTGGCAGAGTATCAACCAAAGTTCATTCACTGCTCCAAGGCATTCAGTGAATCTTTGGAACCTATATCTTACAACTTGTTGAACTCATTGAGATAAGGACTTTACCACTTTCTCAATTCATTGAGACAAACACATTGGCAGAATTTCAGCCAAATTGCTCGAAGGAATTCAGAGAAACCTTGGAACCTATTGTGGATTTCCCCCAACTTGCTGAACTCACCGAGACAAACACTTTGCGACCTTCTCATTCCATTGAGATACACACATGGGCAGAATAACAGCCAAATGGCATTCACTGCTCGATGGCATTCAGAGACATTTTGGAACATTTTGTGGATTTCCTCCAACTTGCTGATCTCATCGAGATAAGCACTATACAACTTTCTCACTGCATTGAGATACACGCATTGGCAGAATATCAGCCAATTTGCATTCACTACTCGAAGGTATTCAGAGAAACTTTGGAACCTATTGCGAATTTCTTCCAACTTGCTGAAGTGATCGAGATAAGAACTTGACCATTATCTCACTTCATTGAGATACACACACTGGCAGAATATCAAACAAATGGCATTCAGTGTTCGAAGGTTTTCAGAGAAACTTTGGAACCGATTGTGGATTTCTTGCAACTTGCTGAACTCGTGGAGACAAAGACTTTACCACTTTCTCATTTCATTGAGATACACGCATTGGCAGTGTATCAACCAAAGTTCATTCACTGCTCCAAGGCATTCAGTGAATCTTTGGAACCTATTGGGGATATCTTACAACTTGCTGAACTCATTGAGATAAGGACTTTACCACTTTCTGAATTCATTGAGATAAACACATTGGCAGAATTTCAGCCAAATTGCATTCACTGCTCGAAGGATTTCAGAGAAACCTTGGAACCTATTGTGGATTTCCCCCAACTTGCTGATCTCATCGAGATAAGCACTATACAACTTTCTCATTTCATTGAGATACACGCATTGGCAGAATATTAGCCAAATTGCATTCACTACTCGGAGGTATTCAGAGAAACTATGGAACCTATTGCGGATTTCTTCCAACTTGCTGAAGTCATCGAGATAAGAACTTTACCATTAACTCATTTCATTGAGCTACACACACTGGCAAAATATCAGCCAAATGGCATTCACTGCTCCAAGGTATTGCGAGAAACTTTGGAAGCTATTGTGGATTTCTTCCAATTTGCTGGACTGAATGAGATAAACACTTGACCACTTTCTCATTTCATTGTGATACACATACTGTGGGAGTATCAACCAAATGTAATTCACTACTCGCAGGCATTCAGTGAATCTTTGGCACCTAGTTGATTTCTTTCAACTTGCTGAACTCATATGGGATAAGGACTTTACCACTTTCTCATTGCATTGAGATAAACACATTGGCAGAACATCAGCCCAATGGCATACGCTGCTGGAAGGAATTCAGAGAATATTTGGAACTTTACCACTATCTGATTTCATTGAGATACAGACACTGGCAGAATATCAGACAAATGACATTCACTGCTCGAAGGTATTCAGAGAAACTTTGGAACCGATTGTTGATTTCTTGCAACTTGCTGAACTCGTGGAGACAAAGACTTTACTACTTTCTCATTTCATTGAGATACACGCATTGGCAGAGTATCAACCAAAGTTCATTCACTGCTCCAAGGCATTCAGTGAATCTTTGGAACCTATTGGGGATATCTTACAACTTGTTGAACTCATTGAGATAAGGACTTTACCACTTTCTCAATTCATTGAGATAAACACATTGGCAGAATTTCAGCCAAATTGCTCGAAGGAATTCAGAGAAACCTTAGAACCTATTGTGGATTTCCCCCAACTTGCTGAACTCACCGGGACAAACACTTTGCGACCTTCTCATTCCATTGAGATACACACATGGGCAGAATAACAGCCAAATGGCATTCACTGCTCGATGGTATTCAGAGACATTTTGGAACATTTTGTGGATTTACTCCAACTTGCTGATCTCATCGAGATAAGCACTATACAACTTTCTCACTGCATTGAGATACACGTATTGGCAGAATATCAGCCAATTTGCATTCACTACTCGAAGGTATTCAGAGAAACTTTGGAACCTATTGCGAATTTCTTCCAACTTGCTGAAGTGATCGAGATAAGAACTTGACCATTATCTCACTTCATTGAGATACACACACTGGCAGAATATCAAACAAATGGCATTCAGTGTTCGAAGGTTTTCAGAGAAACTTTGGAACCGATTGTTGATTTCTTGCAACTTGCTGAACTCGTGGAGACAAAGACTTTACCACTTTCTCATTTCATTGAGATACACGCATTGGCAGTGTATCAACCAAAGTTCATTCACTGCTCCAAGGCATTCAATGAATCTTTGGAACCTATTGGGGATATCTTACAACATGCTGAACTCATAGAGATAAGGACTTTACCACTTTCTCATTGCATTGAGATAAACACATTGGCAGAATTTCAGCCAAATTGCATTCACTGCTCGCAGGATTTCAGAGAAACCTTGGAACCTATTGTGGATTTCCCCCAACTTGCTGATCTCATCGAGATAAGCACTATACAACTTTCTCATTTCATTGAGATACACGCATTGGCAGAATATCAGCCAAATTGCATTCACTACTCGAAGGTATTCAGAGAAACTATGGAACCTATTGCGGATTTCTTCCAACTTCCTGAAGTCATCGAGATAAGAACTTTACCATTAACTCATTTCATTGAGCTACACACACTGGCAAAATATCAGCCAAATGGCATTCACTGCTCCAAGGTATTGCGAGAAACTTTGGAAGCTATTGTGGATTTCTTCCAATTTGCTGGACTGAATGAGATAAACACTTGACCACTTTCTGATTTCATTGCGATACACATACTGTGGGAGTATCAACCAAATGTAATTCATTACTCGCAGGCATTCAGTGAATCTTTGGCACCTAGTTGATTTCTTTCAACTTGCTGAACTCATAGAGATAAGGACTTTACCACTTTCTCATTGCATTGAGATAAACACATTGGCAGAATATCAGCCCAATGGCATACGCTGCTGGAAGGAATTCAGAGAATATTTGGAACTTTACCACTATCTGATTTCATTGAGATACACACACTGCAGAATATCAGACAAATGACATTCACTGCTCGAAGGTATTCAGAGAAACTTTGGAACCGATTGTGGATTTCTTGCAACTTGCTGAACTCGTGGAGACAAAGACTTTCTCATTTCATTGAGATACATGCATTGGCAGAGTATCAACCAAAGTTCATTCACTGCTCCAAGGCATTCAGTGAATCTTTGGAACCTATTGGGGATTTCTTACAACTTGTTGAACTCATTGAGATAACGACTTTACCACTTTCTCAATTCATTGAGATAAACACATTGGCAGAATGTCAGCCAAATTGCTCGAAGGAATTCAGAGAAACCTTAGAACCTATTGTGGATTTCCCCCAACTTGCTGAACTCACCGAGACAAACATTTTGCGACCTTCTCATTCCATTGAGATACACACATGGGCAGAATAACAGCCAAATGGCATTCACTGCTCGATGGTATTCAGAGACATTTTGGAACATTTTGTGGATTTCCTCCCACTTGCTGATCTCATCGAGATAAGCACTATACAACTTTCTCACTGCATTGAGATACACGCACTGGCACAATATCAGCCAATTTGCATTCACTACTCGAAGGTATTCAGAGAAACTTTGGAACCTATTGCGAATTTCTTCCAACTTGCTGAAGTCATCGAGATAAAAACTTGACCATTATCTCACTTCATTGAGAATACACACACTGGCAGAATATCAAACAAATGGCATTCAGTGTTCGAAGGTTTTCAGAGAAACTTTGGAACCGATTGTTGATTTCTTGCAACTTGCTGAAGTCGTGGAGACAAAGACTTTACCACTTTCTCATTTCATTGAGATACACGCATTGGCAGTGTATCAACCAAAGTTCATTCACTGCTCCAAGGCATTCAATGAATCTTTGGAACCTATTGGGGATATCTTACAACTTGCTGAACTCATAGAGATAAGGACTTTACCACTTTCTCATTGCATTGAGATAAACACATTGGCAGAATTTCAGCCAAATTGCATTCACTGCTCGCAGGATTTCAGAGAAACCTTGGAACCTATTGTGGATTTCCCCCAACTTGCTGATCTCATCGAGATAAGCACTATACAACTTTCTCATTTCATTGAGATACACGCATTGGCAGAATATCAGCCAAATTGCATTCACTCCTCGAAGGTATTCAGGGAAACTATGGAACCTATTGCGGATTTCTTCCAACTTGCTGAAGTCATCGAGATAAGAACTTTAGCATTAACTCATTTCATTGAGCTACACACACTGGCAAAATATCAGCCAAATGGCATTCACTGCTCCAAGGTATTGCGAGAAACTTTGGAAGCTATTGTGGATTTCTTCCAATTTGCTGGACTGAATGAGATAAACACTTGACCACTTTCTGATTTCATTGCGATACACATACTGTGGGAGTATCAACCAAATGTAATTCATTACTCGCAGGCATTCAGTGAATCTTTGGCACCTAGTTGATTTCTTTCAACTTGCTGAACTCATAGAGATAAGGACTTTACCACTTTCTCATTGCATTGAGATAAACACATTGGCAGAATATCAGCCCAATGGCATACGCTGCTGGAAGGAATTCAGAGAATATTTGGAACTTTACCACTATCTGATTTCATTGAGATACACACACTGGCAGAATATCAGACAAATGACATTCACTGCTCGAAGGTATTCAGAGAAACTTTGGAACCGATTGTGGATTTCTTGCAACTTGCTGAACTCGTGGAGACAAAGACTTTCTCATTTCATTGAGATACACGCATTGGCAGAGTATCAACCAAAGTTCATTCACTGCTCCAAGGCATTCAGTGAATCTTTGGAACCTATATCTTAGAACTTGTTGAACTCATTGTGATAAGGACTTTACCACTTTCTCAATTCATTGAGATAAACACATTGGCAGAATTTCAGCCAAATTGCTCGAAGGAATTCAGAGAAACCTTAGAACCTATTGTGGATTTCCCCCAACTTGCTGAACTCACCGAGACAAACACTTTGCGACCTTCTCATTCCATTGAGATACACACATGGGCAGAATAACAGCCAAATGGCATTCACTGCTCGATGGTATTCAGAGACATTTTGGAACATTTTGTGGATTTCCTCCAACTTGCTGATCTCATCGAGATAAGCACTATACAACTTTCTCACTGCATTGAGATACACGCACTGGCAGAATATCAGCCAATTTGCATTCACTACTCGAAGGTATTCAGAGAAACTTTGGAACCTATTGCGAATTTCTTCCAACTTGCTGAAGTCATCGAGATAAGAACTTGACCATTATCTCACTTCATTGAGATACACACACTGGCAGAATATCAAACAAATGGCATTCAGTGTTCGAAGGTTTTCAGAGAAACTTTGGAACCGATTGTGGATTTCTTGCAACTTGCTGAACTCGTGGAGACAAAGACTTTACCACTTTCTCATTTCATTGAGATACACGCATTGGCAGTGTATCAACCAAAGTTCATTCACTGCTCCAAGGCATTCAGTGAATCTTTGGAACCTATTGGGGATATCTTACAACTTGCTGAACTCATTGAGATAAGGACTTTACCACTTTCTGAATTCATTGAGATAAACACATTGGCAGAATTTCAGCCAAATTGCATTCACTGCTCGAAGGATTTCAGAGAAACCTTGGAACCTATTGTGGATTTCCCCCAACTTGCTGATCTCATCGAGATAAGCACTATACAACATTCTCATTTCATTGAGATACACGCATTGGCAGAATATTAGCCAAATTGCATTCACTACTCGGAGGTATTCAGAGAAACTATGGAACCTATTGCGGATTTCTTCCAACTTGCTGAAGTCATCGAGATAAGAACTTTACCATTAACTCATTTCATTGAGCTACACACACTGGCAAAATATCAGCCAAATGGCATTCACTGCTCCAAGGTATTGCGAGAAACTTTGGAAGCTATTGTGGATTTCTTCCAATTTGCTGGACTGAATGAGATAAACACTTGACCACTTTCTCATTTCATTGTGATACACATACTGTGGGAGTATCAACCAAATGTAATTCACTACTCGCAGGCATTCAGTGAATCTTTGGCACCTAGTTGATTTCTTTCAACTTGCTGAACTCATATGGGATAAGGACTTTACCACTTTCTCATTGCATTGAGATAAACACATTGGCAGAACATCAGCCCAATGGCATACGCTGCTGGAAGGAATTCAGAGAATATTTGGAACTTTACCACTATCTGATTTCATTGAGATACAGACACTGGCAGAATATCAGACAAATGACATTCACTGCTCGAAGGTATTCAGAGAAACTTTGGAACCGATTGTTGATTTCTTGCAACTTGCTGAACGCGTGGAGACAAAGACTTTACCACTTTCTCATTTCATTGAGATACACGCATTGGCAGTGTATCAACCAAAGTTCATTCACTGCTCCAAGGCATTCAATGAATCTTTGGAACCTATTGGGGATATCTTACAACATGCTGAACTCATAGAGATAAGGACTTTACCACTTTCTCATTGCATTGAGATAAACACATTGGCAGAATTTCAGCCAAATTGCATTCACTGCTCGCAGGATTTCAGAGAAACCTTGGAACCTATTGTGGATTTCCCCCAACTTGCTGATCTCATCGAGATAAGCACTATACAACTTTCTCATTTCATTGAGATACACGCATTGGCAGAATATCAGCCAAATTGCATTCACTACTCGAAGGTATTCAGAGAAACTATGGAACCTATTGCGGATTTCTTCCAACTTGCTGAAGTCATCGAGATAAGAACTTTACCATTAACTCATTTCATTGAGCTACACACACTGGCAAAATATCAGCCAAATTGCATTCACTGCTCCAAGGTATTGCGAGAAACTTTGGAAGCTATTGTGGATTTCTTCCAATTTGCTGGACTGAATGAGATAAACACTTGACCACTTTCTGATTTCATTGCGATACACATACTGTGGGAGTATCAACCAAGTGTAATTCATTACTCGCAGGCATTCAGTGAATCTTTGGCACCTAGTTGATTTCTTTCAACTTGCTGAACTCATAGAGATAAGGACTTTACCACTTTCTCATTGCATTGAGATAAACACATTGGCAGAATATCAGCCCAATGGCATACGCTGCTGGAAGGAATTCAGAGAATATTTGGAACTTTACCACTATCTGATTTCATTGAGATACACACACTGCAGAATATCAAACAAATGGCATTCAGTGTTCGGAGGTTTTCAGAGAAACTTTGGAACCGATTGTGGATTTCTTGCAACTTGCTGAACTCGTGGAGACAAAGACTTTCTCATTTCATTGAGATACACGCATTGGCAGAGTATCAACCAAAGTTCATTCACTGCTCCAAGGCATTCAGTGAATCTTTGTAACCTATTGGGGATATCTTACAACTTGCTGAAGTCATTGAGATAAGGACTTTACCACTTTATCAATTCATTGAGATAAACACATTGGCAGAATTTCAGCCAAATTGCTCGAAGGAATTCAGAGAAACCTTAGAACCTATTGTGGATTTCCCCCAACTTGCTGAACTCACCGAGACAAACATTTTGCGACCTTCTCATTCCATTGAGATACACACATGGGCAGAATAACAGCCAAATGGCATTCACTGCTCGATGGTATTCAGAGACATTTTGGAACATTTTGTGGATTTCCTCCCACTTGCTGATCTCATCGAGATAAGCACTATACAACTTTCTCACTGCATTGAGATACACGCACTGGCACAATATCAGCCAATTTGCATTCACTACTCGAAGGTATTCAGAGAAACTTTGGAACCTATTGCGAATTTCTTCCAACTTGCTGAAGTCATCGAGATAAAAACTTGACCATTATCTCACTTCATTGAGATACACACACTGGCAGAATATCAAACAAATGGCATTCAGTGTTCGAAGGTTTTCAGAGAAACTTTGGAACCGATTGTTGATTTCTTGCAACTTGCTGAACTCGTGGAGACAAAGACTTTACCACTTTCTCATTTCATTGAGATACACGCATTGGCAGTGTATCAACCAAAGTTCATTCACTGCTCCAAGGCATTCAATGAATCTTTGGAACCTATTGGGGATATCTTACAACTTGCTGAACTCATAGAGATAAGGACTTTACCACTTTCTCATTGCATTGAGATAAACACATTGGCAGAATTTCAGCCAAATTGCATTCACTGCTCGCAGGATTTCAGAGAAACCTTGGAACCTATTGTGGATTTCCCCCAACTTGCTGATCTCATCGAGATAAGCACTATACAACTTTCTCATTTCATTGAGATACACGCATTGGCAGAATATCAGCCAAATTGCATTCACTCCTCGAAGGTATTCAGAGAAACTATGGAACCTATTGCGGATTTCTTCCAACTTGCTGAATTCATCGAGATAAGAACTTTACCATTAACTCATTTCATTGAGCTACACACACTGGCAAAATATCAGCCAAATGGCATTCACTGCTCCAAGGTATTGCGAGAAACTTTGGAAGCTATTGTGGATTTCTTCCAATTTGCTGGACTGAATGAGATAAACACTTGACCACTTTCTGATTTCATTGCGATACACATACTGTGGGAGTATCAACCAAATGTAATTCATTACCCGCAGGCATTCAGTGAATCTTTGGCACCTAGTTGATTTCTTTCAACTTGCTGAACTCATAGAGATAAGGACTTTACCACTTTCTCATTGCATTGAGATAAACACATTGGCAGAATATCAGCCCAATGGCATACGCTGCTGGAAGGAATTCAGAGAATATTTGGAACTTTACCACTATCTGATTTCATTGAGATACACACACTGGCAGAATATCAGACAAATGACATTCACTGCTCGAAGGTATTCAGAGAAACTTTGGAACCGATTGTGGATTTCTTGCAACTTGCTGAACTCGTGGAGACAAAGACTTTCTCATTTCATTGAGATACACGCATTGGCAGAGTATCAACCAAAGTTCATTCACTGCTCCAAGGCATT
The DNA here is from genome assembly GCA_037974335.1 of Prionace glauca. Taxonomy (NCBI): domain Eukaryota; kingdom Metazoa; phylum Chordata; class Chondrichthyes; order Carcharhiniformes; family Carcharhinidae; genus Prionace; species Prionace glauca. The sequence continues at coordinate 63,337,621 of CM075737.1, forward strand.
CAGTGAATCTTTGGAACCTATTGGGGATATCTTACAACTTGTTGAACTCATTGAGATAAGGACTTTACCACTTTCTCAATTCATTGAGACAAACACATTGGCAGAATTTCAGCCAAATTGCATTCACTGCTCGAAGGATTTCAGAGAAACCTTGGAACCTATTGTGGATTTCCCCCAACTTGCTGATCTCATCGAGATAAGCACTATACAACATTCTCATTTCATTGAGATACACGCATTGGCAGAATATTAGCCAAATTGCATTCACTACTCGGAGGTATTCAGAGAAACTATGGAACCTATTGCGGATTTCTTCCAACTTGCTGAAGTCATCGAGATAAGAACTTTACCATTAACTCATTTCATTGAGCTACACACACTGGCAAAATATCAGCCAAATGGCATTCACTGCTCCAAGGTATTGCGAGAAACTTTGGAAGCTATTGTGGATTTCTTCCAATTTGCTGGACTGAATGAGATAAACACTTGACCACTTTCTCATTTCATTGTGATACACATACTGTGGGAGTATCAACCAAATGTAATTCACTACTCGCAGGCATTCAGTGAATCTTTGGCACCTAGTTGATTTCTTTCAACTTGCTGAACTCATATGGGATAAGGACTTTACCACTTTCTCATTGCATTGAGATAAACACATTGGCAGAACATCAGCCCAATGGCATACGCTGCTGGAAGGAATTCAGAGAATATTTGGAACTTTACCACTATCTGATTTCATTGAGATACAGACACTGGCAGAATATCAGACAAATGACATTCACTGCTCGAAGGTATTCAGAGAAACTTTGGAACCGATTGTTGATTTCTTGCAACTTGCTGAACGCGTGGAGACAAAGACTTTACCACTTTCTCATTTCATTGAGATACACGCATTGGCAGTGTATCAACCAAAGTTCATTCACTGCTCCAAGGCATTCAATGAATCTTTGGAACCTATTGGGGATATCTTACAACATGCTGAACTCATAGAGATAAGGACTTTACCACTTTCTCATTGCATTGAGATAAACACATTGGCAGAATTTCAGCCAAATTGCATTCACTGCTCGCAGGATTTCAGAGAAACCTTGGAACCTATTGTGGATTTCCCCCAACTTGCTGATCTCATCGAGATAAGCACTATACAACTTTCTCATTTCATTGAGATACACGCATTGGCAGAATATCAGCCAAATTGCATTCACTACTCGAAGGTATTCAGAGAAACTATGGAACCTATTGCGGATTTCTTCCAACTTGCTGAAGTCATCGAGATAAGAACTTTACCATTAACTCATTTCATTGAGCTACACACACTGGCAAAATATCAGCCAAATTGCATTCACTGCTCCAAGGTATTGCGAGAAACTTTGGAAGCTATTGTGGATTTCTTCCAATTTGCTGGACTGAATGAGATAAACACTTGACCACTTTCTGATTTCATTGCGATACACATACTGTGGGAGTATCACCCAAGTGTAATTCATTACTCGCAGGCATTCAGTGAATCTTTGGCACCTAGTTGATTTCTTTCAACTTGCTGAACTCATAGAGATAAGGACTTTACCACTTTCTCATTGCATTGAGATAAACACATTGGCAGAATATCAGCCCAATGGCATACGCTGCTGGAAGGAATTCAGAGAATATTTGGAACTTTACCACTATCTGATTTCATTGAGATACACACACTGCAGAATATCAAACAAATGGCATTCAGTGTTCGGAGGTTTTCAGAGAAACTTTGGAACCGATTGTGGATTTCTTGCAACTTGCTGAACTCGTGGAGACAAAGACTTTCTCATTTCATTGAGATACACGCATTGGCAGAGTATCAACCAAAGTTCATTCACTGCTCCAAGGCATTCAGTGAATCTTTGTAACCTATTGGGGATATCTTACAACTTGCTGAAGTCATTGAGATAAGGACTTTACCACTTTATCAATTCATTGAGATAAACACATTGGCAGAATTTCAGCCAAATTGCTCGAAGGAATTCAGAGAAACCTTAGAACCTATTGTGGATTTCCCCCAACTTGCTGAACTCACCGAGACAAACATTTTGCGACCTTCTCATTCCATTGAGATACACACATGGGCAGAATAACAGCCAAATGGCATTCACTGCTCGATGGTATTCAGAGACATTTTGGAACATTTTGTGGATTTCCTCCCACTTGCTGATCTCATCGAGATAAGCACTATACAACTTTCTCACTGCATTGAGATACACGCACTGGCACAATATCAGCCAATTTGCATTCACTACTCGAAGGTATTCAGAGAAACTTTGGAACCTATTGCGAATTTCTTCCAACTTGCTGAAGTCATCGAGATAAAAACTTGACCATTATCTCACTTCATTGAGATACACACACTGGCAGAATATCAAACAAATGGCATTCAGTGTTCGAAGGTTTTCAGAGAAACTTTGGAACCGATTGTTGATTTCTTGCAACTTGCTGAACTCGTGGAGACAAAGACTTTACCACTTTCTCATTTCATTGAGATACACGCATTGGCAGTGTATCAACCAAAGTTCATTCACTGCTCCAAGGCATTCAATGAATCTTTGGAACCTATTGGGGATATCTTACAACTTGCTGAACTCATAGAGATAAGGACTTTACCACTTTCTCATTGCATTGAGATAAACACATTGGCAGAATTTCAGCCAAATTGCATTCACTGCTCGCAGGATTTCAGAGAAACCTTGGAACCTATTGTGGATTTCCCCCAACTTGCTGATCTCATCGAGATAAGCACTATACAACTTTCTCATTTCATTGAGATACACGCATTGGCAGAATATCAGCCAAATTGCATTCACTCCTCGAAGGTATTCAGAGAAACTATGGAACCTATTGCGGATTTCTTCCAACTTGCTGAATTCATCGAGATAAGAACTTTACCATTAACTCATTTCATTGAGCTACACACACTGGCAAAATATCAGCCAAATGGCATTCACTGCTCCAAGGTATTGCGAGAAACTTTGGAAGCTATTGTGGATTTCTTCCAATTTGCTGGACTGAATGAGATAAACACTTGACCACTTTCTGATTTCATTGCGATACACATACTGTGGGAGTATCAACCAAATGTAATTCATTACCCGCAGGCATTCAGTGAATCTTTGGCACCTAGTTGATTTCTTTCAACTTGCTGAACTCATAGAGATAAGGACTTTACCACTTTCTCATTGCATTGAGATAAACACATTGGCAGAATATCAGCCCAATGGCATACGCTGCTGGAAGGAATTCAGAGAATATTTGGAACTTTACCACTATCTGATTTCATTGAGATACACACACTGGCAGAATATCAGACAAATGACATTCACTGCTCGAAGGTATTCAGAGAAACTTTGGAACCGATTGTGGATTTCTTGCAACTTGCTGAACTCGTGGAGACAAAGACTTTCTCATTTCATTGAGATACACGCATTGGCAGAGTATCAACCAAAGTTCATTCACTGCTCCAAGGCATTCAGTGAATCTTTGGAACCTATTGGGGATATCTTACAACTTGTTGAACTCATTGAGATAAGGACTTTACCACTTTCTCAATTCATTGAGACAAACACATTGGCAGAATTTCAGCCAAATTGCATTCACTGCTCGAAGGATTTCAGAGAAACCTTGGAACCTATTGTGGATTTCCCCCAACTTGCTGATCTCATCGAGATAAGCACTATACAACATTCTCATTTCATTGAGATACACGCATTGGCAGAATATTAGCCAAATTGCATTCACTACTCGGAGGTATTCAGAGAAACTATGGAACCTATTGCGGATTTCTTCCAACTTGCTGAAGTCATCGAGATAAGAACTTTACCATTAACTCATTTCATTGAGCTACACACACTGGCAAAATATCAGCCAAATGGCATTCACTGCTCCAAGGTATTGCGAGAAACTTTGGAAGCTATTGTGGATTTCTTCCAATTTGCTGGACTGAATGAGATAAACACTTGACCACTTTCTCATTTCATTGTGATACACATACTGTGGGAGTATCAACCAAATGTAATTCACTACTCGCAGGCATTCAGTGAATCTTTGGCACCTAGTTGATTTCTTTCAACTTGCTGAACTCATATGGGATAAGGACTTTACCACTTTCTCATTGCATTGAGATAAACACATTGGCAGAACATCAGCCCAATGGCATACGCTGCTGGAAGGAATTCAGAGAATATTTGGAACTTTACCACTATCTGATTTCATTGAGATACAGACACTGGCAGAATATCAGACAAATGACATTCACTGCTCGAAGGTATTCAGAGAAACTTTGGAACCGATTGTTGATTTCTTGCAACTTGCTGAACGCGTGGAGACAAAGACTTTACCACTTTCTCATTTCATTGAGATACACGCATTGGCAGTGTATCAACCAAAGTTCATTCACTGCTCCAAGGCATTCAATGAATCTTTGGAACCTATTGGGGATATCTTACAACATGCTGAACTCATAGAGATAAGGACTTTACCACTTTCTCATTGCATTGAGATAAACACATTGGCAGAATTTCAGCCAAATTGCATTCACTGCTCGCAGGATTTCAGAGAAACCTTGGAACCTATTGTGGATTTCCCCCAACTTGCTGATCTCATCGAGATAAGCACTATACAACTTTCTCATTTCATTGAGATACACGCATTGGCAGAATATCAGCCAAATTGCATTCACTACTCGAAGGTATTCAGAGAAACTATGGAACCTATTGCGGATTTCTTCCAACTTGCTGAAGTCATCGAGATAAGAACTTTACCATTAACTCATTTCATTGAGCTACACACACTGGCAAAATATCAGCCAAATTGCATTCACTGCTCCAAGGTATTGCGAGAAACTTTGGAAGCTATTGTGGATTTCTTCCAATTTGCTGGACTGAATGAGATAAACACTTGACCACTTTCTGATTTCATTGCGATACACATACTGTGGGAGTATCACCCAAGTGTAATTCATTACTCGCAGGCATTCAGTGAATCTTTGGCACCTAGTTGATTTCTTTCAACTTGCTGAACTCATAGAGATAAGGACTTTACCACTTTCTCATTGCATTGAGATAAACACATTGGCAGAATATCAGCCCAATGGCATACGCTGCTGGAAGGAATTCAGAGAATATTTGGAACTTTACCACTATCTGATTTCATTGAGATACACACACTGCAGAATATCAAACAAATGGCATTCAGTGTTCGGAGGTTTTCAGAGAAACTTTGGAACCGATTGTGGATTTCTTGCAACTTGCTGAACTCGTGGAGACAAAGACTTTCTCATTTCATTGAGATACACGCATTGGCAGAGTATCAACCAAAGTTCATTCACTGCTCCAAGGCATTCAGTGAATCTTTGGAACCTATATCTTACAACTTGTTGAACTCATTGAGATAAGGACTTTACCACTTTCTCAATTCATTGAGACAAACACATTGGCAGAATTTCAGCCAAATTGCTCGAAGGAATTCAGAGAAACCTTGGAACCTATTGTGGATTTCCCCCAACTTGCTGAACTCACCGAGACAAACACTTTGCGACCTTCTCATTCCATTGAGATACACACATGGGCAGAATAACAGCCAAATGGCATTCACTGCTCGATGGTATTCAGAGACATTTTGGAACATTTTGTGGATTTCCTCCAACTTGCTGATCTCATCGAGATAAGCACTATACAACTTTCTCACTGCATTGAGATACACGCATTGGCAGAATATCAGCCAATTTGCATTCACTACTCGAAGGTATTCAGAGAAACTTTGGAACCTATTGCGAATTTCTTCCAACTTGCTGAAGTGATCGAGATAAGAACTTGACCATTATCTCACTTCATTGAGATACACACACTGGCAGAATATCAAACAAATGGCATTCAGTGTTCGAAGGTTTTCAGAGAAACTTTGGAACCGATTGTGGATTTCTTGCAACTTGCTGAACTCGTGGAGACAAAGACTTTACCACTTTCTCATTTCATTGAGATACACGCATTGGCAGTGTATCAACCAAAGTTCATTCACTGCTCCAAGGCATTCAGTGAATCTTTGGAACCTATTGGGGATATCTTACAACTTGCTGAACTCATTGAGATAAGGACTTTACCACTTTCTGAATTCATTGAGATAAACACATTGGCAGAATTTCAGCCAAATTGCATTCACTGCTCGAAGGATTTCAGAGAAACCTTGGAACCTATTGTGGATTTCCCCCAACTTGCTGATCTCATCGAGATAAGCACTATACAACTTTCTCATTTCATTGAGATACACGCATTGGCAGAATATTAGCCAAATTGCATTCACTACTCGGAGGTATTCAGAGAAACTATGGAACCTATTGCGGATTTCTTCCAACTTGCTGAAGTCATCGAGATAAGAACTTTACCATTAACTCATTTCATTGAGCTACACACACTGGCAAAATATCAGCCAAATGGCATTCACTGCTCCAAGGTATTGCGAGAAACTTTGGAAGCTATTGTGGATTTCTTCCAATTTGCTGGACTGAATGAGATAAACACTTGACCACTTTCTCATTTCATTGTGATACACATACTGTGGGAGTATCAACCAAATGTAATTCACTACTCGCAGGCATTAAGTGAATCTTTGGCACCTAGTTGATTTCTTTCAACTTGCTGAACTCATATGGGATAAGGACTTTACCACTTTCTCATTGCATTGAGATAAACACATTGGCAGAACATCAGCCCAATGGCATACGCTGCTGGAAGGAATTCAGAGAATATTTGGAACTTTACCACTATCTGATTTCATTGAGATACAGACACTGGCAGAATATCAGACAAATGACATTCACTGCTCGAAGGTATTCAGAGAAACTTTGGAACCGATTGTTGATTTCTTGCAACTTGCTGAACTCGTGGAGACAAAGACTTTACTACTTTCTCATTTCATTGAGATACACGCATTGGCAGAGTATCAACCAAAGTTCATTCACTGCTCCAAGGCATTCAGTGAATCTTTGGAACCTATATCTTACAACTTGTTGAACTCATTGAGATAAGGACTTTACCACTTTCTCAATTCATTGAGATAAACACATTGGCAGAATTTCAGCCAAATTGCTCGAAGGAATTCAGAGAAACCTTAGAACCTATTGTGGATTTCCCCCAACTTGCTGAACTCACCGAGACAAACACTTTGCGACCTTCTCATTCCATTGAGATACACACATGGGCAGAATAACAGCCAAATGGCATTCACTGCTCGATGGTATTCAGAGACATTTTGGAACATTTTGTGGATTTCCTCCAACTTGCTGATCTCATCGAGATAAGCACTATACAACTTTCTCACTGCATTGAGATACACGCATTGGCAGAATATCAGCCAATTTGCATTCACTACTCGAAGGTATTCAGAGAAACTTTGGAACCTATTGCGAATTTCTTCCAACTTGCTGAAGTGATCGAGATAAGAACTTGACCATTATCTCACTTCATTGAGATACACACACTGGCAGAATATCAAACGAATGGCATTCAGTGTTCGAAGGTTTTCAGAGAAACTTTGGAACCGATTGTGGATTTCTTGCAACTTGCTGAACTCGTGGAGACAAAGACTTTACCACTTTCTCATTTCATTGAGATACACGCATTGGCAGTGTATCAACCAAAGTTCATTCACTGCTCCAAGGCATTCAGTGAATCTTTGGAACCTATTGGGGATATCTTACAACTTGCTGAACTCATTGAGATAAGGACTTTACCACTTTCTCAATTCATTGAGATAAACACATTGGCAGAATTTCAGCCAAATTGCATTCACTGCTCGAAGGATTTCAGAGAAACCTTGGAGCCTATTGTGGATTTCCCCCAACTTGCTGATCTCATCGAGATAAGCACTATACAACTTTCTCATTTCATTGAGATACACGCATTGGCAGAATATCAGCCAATTTGCATTCACTACTCGAAGGTATTCAGAGAAACTTTGGAACCTATTGCGGATTTCTTCCAACTTGCTGAAGTCATCGAGATAAGAACTTTACCATTAACTCATTTCATTGAGCTACACACACTGGCAAAATATCAGCCAAATGGCATTCCCTGCTCCAAGGTATTGCGAGAAACTTTGGAAGCTATTGTGGATTTCTTCCAATTTGCTGGACTGAATGACATAAAAACTTGACCACTTTCTCATTTCATTGTGATACACATACTGTGGGAGTATCAACCAAATGTAATTCACTACTCGCAGGCATTCAGTGAATCTTTGGCAACTATTGGGGATTTCTTTCAACTTGCTGAACTCATAGAGATAAGGACTTTACCACTTTCTCATTGCATTGAGATAAACACATTGGCAGAATATCAGCCCAATGGCATACGCTGCTGGAAGGAATTCAGAGAATATTTGGAACTTTACCACTATCTGATTTCATTGAGATACAGACACTGGCAGAATATCAGACAAATGACATTCACTGCTCGAAGGTATTCAGAGAAACTTTGGAACCGATTGTGGATTTCTTGCAACTTGCTGAACTCGTGGAGACAAAGACTTTCTCATTTCATTGAGATACACGCATTGGCAGAGTATCAACCAAAGTTCATTCACTGCTCCAAGGCATTCAGTGAATCTTTGGAACCTATTGGGGATATCTTACAACTTGTTGAACTCATTGAGATAAGGACTTTACCACTTTCTCAATTCATTGAGATAAACACATTGGCAGAATGTCAGCCAAATTGCTCGAAGGAATTCAGAGAAACCTTAGAACCTATTGTGGATTTCACCCAACTTGCTGAACTCACCGAGACAAACACTTTGCGACCTTCTCATTCCATTGAGATACACACATGGGCAGAATAACAGCCAAATAGCATTCACTGCTCGATGGTACTCAGAGACATTTTGTGGATTTCCTCCAACTTGCTGATCTCATCGAGATAAGCACTATACAACTTTCTCACTGCATTGAGATACACGCATTGGCAGAATATCAGCCAATTTGCATTCACTACTCGAAGGTATTCAGAGAAACTTTGGAACCTATTGCGAATTTCTTCCAACTTGCTGAAGTGATCGAGATAAGAACTTGACCATTATCTCACTTCATTGAGATACACACACTGGCAGAATATCAAACAAATGGCATTCAGTGTTCGAAGGTTTTCAGAGAAACTTTGGAACCGATTGTGGATTTCTTGCAACTTGCTGAACTCGTGGAGACAATGACTTTACCACTTTCTCATTTCATTGAGATACACGCATTGGCAGAGTACCAACCAAAGTTCATTGACTGCTCCAAGGCATTCAATGAATCTTTGGAACCTATTGGGGATATCTTACAACTTGCTGAACTCATAGAGATAAGGACTTTACCACTTTCTCATTGCATTGAGATAAACACATTGGCAGAATTTCAGCCAAATTGCATTCACTGCTCGCAGGATTTCAGAGAAACCTTGGAACCTATTGTGGATTTCCCCCAACTTGCTGATCTCATCGAGATAAGCACTATACAACTTTCTCACTTCATTGAGATACACGCATTGGCAGAATATTAGCCAAATTGCATTCACTCCTCGAAGGTATTCAGAGAAACTATGGAACCTATTGCGGATTTCTTCCAACTTGCTGAAGTCATCGAGATAAGAACTTTACCATTAACTCATTTCATTGAGCTACACACACTGGCAAAATATCAGCCAAATTGCATTCACTGCTCCAAGGTATTGCGAGAAACTTTGGAAGCTATTGTGGATTTCTTCCAATTTGCTGGACTGAATGAGATAAACACTTGACCACTTTCTGATTTCATTGCGATACACATACTGTGGGAGTATCAACCAAATGTAATTCACTACTCGCAGGCATTCAGTGAATCTTTGGCACCTAGTTGATTTCTTTCAACTTGCTGAACTCATAGAGATAAGGACTTTACCACTTTCTCATTGCATTGAGATAAACACATTGGCAGAATATCAGCCCAATGGCATACGCTGCTGGAAGGAATTCAGAGAATATTTGGAACTTTACCACTATCTGATTTCATTGAGATACAGACACTGGCAGAATATCAGACAAATGACATTCACTGCTCGAAGGTATTCAGAGAAACTTTGGAACCGATTGTGGATTTCTTGCAACTTGCTGAACTCGTGGAGACAAAGACTTTCTCATTTCATTGAGATACACGCATTGGCAGAGTATCAACCAAAGTTCATTCACTGCTCCAAGGCATTCAGTGAATCTTTGGAACCTATTGGGGATATCTTACAACTTGTTGAACTCATTGAGATAAGGACTTTACCACTTTCTCAATTCATTGAGACAAACACATTGGCAGAATTTCAGCCAAATTGCTCGAAGGAATTCAGAGAAACCTTAGAACCTATTGTGGATTTCCCCCAACTTGCTGAACTCACCGAGACAAACACTTTGCGACCTTCTCATTCCATTGAGATACACACATGGGCAGAATAACAGGCAAATGGCATTCACTGCTCGTTGGTATTCAGAGACATTTTGGAACATTTTGTCGATTTACTCCAACTTGCTGATCTCATCGAGATAAGCACTATACAACTTTCTCACTGCATTGAGATACACGTATTGGCAGAATATCAGCCAATTTGCATTCACTACTCGAAGGTATTCAGAGAAACTTTGGAACCTATTGCGAATTTCTTCCAACTTGCTGAAGTGATCGAGAGAAGAACTTGACCATTATCTCACTTCATTGAGATACACACACTGGCAGAATATCAAACAAATGGCATTCAGTGATCGAAGGTTTTCAGAGAAACTTTGGAACCGATTGTGGATTTCTTGCAACTTGCTGAACTCGTGGAGACAAAGACTTTACCACTTTCTCATTTCATTGAGATACACGCATTGGCAGTGTATCAACCAAAGTTCATTCACTGCTCCAAGGCATTCAGTGAATCTTTGGAACCTATTGGGGATATCTTACAACTTGCTGAACTCATTGAGATAAGGACTTTACCACTTTCTCAATTCATTGAGATAAACACATTGGCAGAATTTCAGCCAAATTGCATTCACTGCTCGAAGGATTTCAGAGAAACCTTGGAACCTATTGTGGATTTCCCCCAACTTGCTGATCTCATCGAGATAAGCACTATACAACTTTCTCATTTCATTGAGATACACGCATTGGCAGAATATTAGGCAAATTGCATTCACTACTCGAAGGTATTCAGAGAAACTATGGAACCTATTGCGGATTTCTTCCAACTTGCTGAAGTCATCGAGATAAGAACTTTACCATTAACTCATTTCATTGAGCTACACACACTGGCAAAATATCAGCCAAATGGCATTCACTGCTCCAAGGTATTGCGAGAAACTTTGGAAGCTATTGTGGATTTCTTCCAATTTGCTGGACTGAATGAGATAAAAACTTGACCACTTTCTCATTTCATTGTGATACACATACTGTGGGAGTATCAACCAAATGTAATTCACTACTCGCAGGCATTCAGTGAATCTTTGGCAACTATTGGGGATTTCTTTCAACTTGCTGAACTCATAGAGATAAGGACTTTACCACTTTCTCATTGCATTGAGATAAACACATTGGCAGAATATCAGCCCAATGGCATACGCTGCTGGAAGGAATTCAGAGAATATTTGGAACTTTACCACTATCTGATTTCATTGAGATACACACACTGGCAGAATATCAGACAAATGACATTCACTGCTCGAAGGTATTCAGAGAAACTTTGGAACCGATTGTGGATTTCTTGCAACTTGCTGAACTCGTGGAGACAAAGACATTACTACTTTCTCATTTCATTGAGATACACGCATTGGCAGAGTACCAACCAAAGTTCATTGACTGCTCCAAGGCATTCAATGAATCTTTGGAACTTATTGGGGATATCTTACAACTTGCTGAACTCATAGAGATAAGGACTTTACCACTTTCTCATTGCATTGAGATAAACACATTGGCAGAATTTCAGCCAAATTGCATTCACTGCTCGCAGGATTTCAGAGAAACCTTGGAACCTATTGTGGATTTCCCCCAACTTGCTGATCTCATCGAGATAAGCACTATACAACTTTCTCACTTCATTGAGATACACGCATTGGCAGAATATCAGCCAAATTGCATTCACTCCTCGAAGGTATTCAGAGAAACTGTGGAACCTATTGCGGATTTCTTCCAACTTGCTGAAGTCATCGAGATAAGAACTTTACCATTAACTCATTTCATTGAGCTACACACACTGGCAAAATATCAGCCAAATGGCATTCACTGCTCCAAGGTATTGCGAGAAACTTTGGAAGCTATTGTGGATTTCTTCCAATTTGCTGGACTGAATGAGATAAACACTTGACCACTTTCTGATTTCATTGCGATACACATACTGTGGGAGTATCAACCAAATGTAATTCACTACTCGCAGGCATTCAGTGAATCTTTGGCACCTAGTTGATTTCTTTCAACTTGCTGAACTCATAGAGATAAGGACTTTACCACTTTCTCATTGCATTGAGATAAACACATTGGCAGAATATCAGCCCAATGGCATACGCTGCTGGAAGGAATTCAGAGAATATTTGGAACTTTACCACTATCTGATTTCATTGAGATACAGACACTGGCAGAATATCAGACAAATGACATTCACTGCTCGAAGGTATTCAGAGAAACTTTGGAACCGATTGTGGATTTCTTGCAACTTGCTGAACTCGTGGAGACAAAGACTTTCTCATTTCATTGAGATACACGCATTGGCAGAGTATCAACCAAAGTTCATTCACTGCTCCAAGGCATTCAGTGAATCTTTGGAATCTATTGGGGATATCTTACAACTTGTTGAACTCATTGAGATAAGGACTTTACCACTTTCTCAATTCATTGAGACAAACACATTTGCAGAATTTCAGCCAAATTGCTCGAAGGAATTCAGAGAAACCTTAGAACCTATTGTGGATTTCCCCCAACTTGCTGAACTCACCGAGACAAACACTTTGCGACCTTCTCATTCCATTGAGATACACACATGGGCAGAATAACAGCCAAATGGCATTCACTGCTCGATGGTATTCAGAGACATTTTGGAACATTTTGTGGATTTCCTCCAACTTGCTGATCTCATCGAGATAAGCACTATACAACTTTCTCACTGCATTGAGATACACGCATTGGCAGAATATCAGCCAATTTGCATTCACTACTCGAAGGTATTCAGAGAAACTTTGGAACCTATTGCGAATTTCTTCCAACTTGCTGAAGTGATCGAGATAAGAACTTGACCATTATCTCACTTCATTGAGATACACACACTGGCAGAATATCAAACAAATGGCATTCAGTGTTCGAAGGTTTTCAGAGAAACTTTGGAACCGATTGTGGATTTCTTGCAACTTGCTGAACTCGTGGAGACAAAGACTTTACCACTTTCTCATTACATTGAGATACACGCATTGGCAGAGTATCAACCAAAGTTCATTCACTGCTCCAAGGCATTCAATGAATCTTTGGAACCTATTGGGGATATCTTACAACTTGCTGAACTCATAGAGATAAGGACTTTACCACTTTCTCATTGCATTGAGATAAACACATTGGCAGAAGTTCAGCCAAATTGCATTCACTGCTCGCAGGATTTCAGAGAAACCTTGGAACCTATTGTGGATTTCCCCCAACTTGCTGATCTCATCGAGATAAGCACTATACAACTTTCTCACTTTATTGAGATACACGCATTGGCAGAATATCAGCCAAATTGCATTCACTCCTCGAAGGTATTCAGAGAAACTATGGAACCTATTGCGGATTTCTTCCAACTTGCTGAAGTCATCGAGATAAGAACTTTACCATTAACTCATTTCATTGAGCTACACACACTGGCAAAATATCAGCCAAATGGCATTCACTGCTCCAAGGTATTGCGAGAAACTTTGGAAGCTATTGTGGATTTCTTCCAATTTGCTGGACTGAATGAGATAAACACTTGACCACTTTCTGATTTCATTGCGATACACATACTGTGGGAGTATCAACCAAATGTAATTCACTACTCGCAGGCATTCAGTGAATCTTTGGCACCTAGTTGATTTCTTTCAACTTGCTGAACTCATAGAGATAAGGACTTTACCACTTTCTCATTGCATTGAGATAAACACATTGGCAGAATATCAGCCCAATGGCATACGCTGCTGGAAGGAATTCAGAGAATATTTGGAACTTTACCACTATCTGATTTCATTGAGATACAGACACTGGCAGAATATCAGACAAATGACATTCACTGCTCGAAGGTATTCAGAGAAACTTTGGAACCGATTGTGGATTTCTTGCAACTTGCTGAACTCGTGGAGACAAAGACTTTCTCATTTCATTGAGATACACGCATTGGCAGAGTATCAACCAAAGTTCATTCACTGCTCCAAGGCATTCAGTGAATCTTTGGAATCTATTGGGGATATCTTACAACTTGTTGAACTCATTGAGATAAGGACTTTACCACTTTCTCAATTCATTGAGACAAACACATTTGCAGAATTTCAGCCAAATTGCTCGAAGGAATTCAGAGAAACCTTAGAACCTATTGTGGATTTCCCCCAACTTGCTGAACTCACCGAGACAAACACTTTGCGACCTTCTCATTCCATTGAGATACACACATGGGCAGAATAACAGCCAAATGGCATTCACTGCTCGATGGTATTCAGAGACATTTTGGAACATTTTGTGGATTTCCTCCAACTTGCTTATCTCATCGAGATAAGCACTATACAACTTTCTCACTGCATTGAGATACACGCATTGGCAGAATATCAGCCAATTTGCATTCACTACTCGAAGGTATTCAGAGAAACTTTGGAACCTATTGCGAATTTCTTCCAACTTGCTGAAGTGATCGAGATAAGAACTTGACCATTATCTCACTTCATTGAGATACACACACTGGCAGAATATCAAACAAATGGCATTCAGTGTTCGAAGGTTTTCAGAGAAACTTTGGAACCGATTGTGGATTTCTTGCAACTTGCTGAACTCGTGGAGACAAAGACTTTACCACTTTCTCATTACATTGAGATACACGCATTGGCAGAGTATCAACCAAAGTTCATTCACTGCTCCAAGGCATTCAATGAATCTTTGGAACCTATTGGGGATATCTTACAACTTGCTGAACTCATAGAGATAAGGACTTTACCACTTTCTCATTGCATTGAGATAAACACATTGGCAGAAGTTCAGCCAAATTGCATTCACTGCTCGCAGGATTTCAGAGAAACCTTGGAACCTATTGTGGATTTCCCCCAACTTGCTGATCTCATCGAGATAAGCACTATACAACTTTCTCACTTTATTGAGATACACGCATTGGCAGAATATCAGCCAAATTGCATTCACTCCTCGAAGGTATTCAGAGAAACTATGGAACCTATTGCGGATTTCTTCCAACTTGCTGAAGTCATCGAGATAAGAACTTTACCATTAACTCATTTCATTGAGCTACACACACTGGCAAAATATCAGCCAAATGGCATTCACTGCTCCAAGGTATTGCGAGAAACTTTGGAAGCTATTGTGGATTTCTTCCAATTTGCTGGACTGAATGAGATAAACACTTGACCACTTTCTGATTTCATTGCGATACACATACTGTGGGAGTATCAACCAAATGTAATTCACTACTCGCAGGCATTCAGTGAATCTTTGGCACCTAGTTGATTTCTTTCAACTTGCTGAACTCATAGAGATAAGGACTTTACCACTTTCTCATTGCATTGAGATAAACACATTGGCAGAATATCAGCCCAATGGCATACGCTGCTGGAAGGAATTCAGAGAATATTTGGAACTTTACCACTATCTGATTTCATTGAGATACAGACACTGGCAGAATATCAGACAAATGACATTCACTGCTCGAAGGTATTCAGAGAAACTTTGGAACCGATTGTGGATTTCTTGCAACTTGCTGAACTCGTGGAGACAAAGACTTTCTCATTTCATTGAGATACACGCATTGGCAGAGTATCAACCAAAGTTCATTCACTGCTCCAAGGCATTCAGTGAATCTTTGGAACCTATTGGGGATATCTTACAACTTGTTGAACTCATTGAGATAAGGACTTTACCACTTTCTCAATTCATTGAGACAAACACATTGGCAGAATTTCAGCCAAATTGCTCGAAGGAATTCAGAGAAACCTTAGAACCTATTGTGGATTTCCCCCAACTTGCTGAACTCACCGAGACAAACACTTTGCGACCTTCTCATTCCATTGAGATACACACATGGGCAGAATAACAGCCAAATGGCATTCACTGCTCGATGGTATTCAGAGACATTTTGGAACATTTTGTGGATTTCCTCCAACTTGCTGATCTCATCGAGATAAGCACTATACAACTTTCTCACTGCATTGAGATACACGCATTGGCAGAATATCAGCCAATTTGCATTCACTACTCGAAGGTATTCAGAGAAACTTTGGAACCTATTGCGAATTTCTTCCAACTTGCTGAAGTGATCGAGATAAGAACTTGACCATTATCTCACTTCATTGAGATACACACACTGGCAGAATATCAAACAAATGGCATTCAGTGTTCGAAGGTTTTCAGAGAAACTTTGGAACCGATTGTGGATTTCTTGCAACTTGCTGAACTCGTGGAGACAAAGACTTTACCACTTTCTCATTACATTGAGATACACGCATTGGCAGAGTATCAACCAAAGTTCATTCACTGCTCCAAGGCATTCAATGAATCTTTGGAACCTATTGGGGATATCTTACAACTTGCTGAACTCATAGAGATAAGGACTTTACCACTTTCTCATTGCATTGAGGTAAACACATTGGCAGAATTTCAGCCAAATTGCATTCACTGCTCGCAGGATTTCAGAGAAACCTTGGAACCTATTGTGGATTTCCCCCAACTTGCTGATCTCATCGAGATAAGCACTATACAACTTTCTCACTTTATTGAGATACACGCATTGGCAGAATATCAGCCAAATTGCATTCACTCCTCGAAGGTATTCAGAGAAACTATGGAACCTATTGCGGATTTCTTCCAACTTGCTGAAGTCATCGAGATAAGAACTTTACCATTAACTCATTTCATTGAGCTACACACACTGGCAAAATATCAGCCAAATGGCATTCACTGCTCCAAGGTATTGCGAGAAACTTTGGAACCGATTGTTGATTTCTTGCAACTTGCTGAACTCGTGGAGACAAAGACTTTACCACTTTCTCATTACATTGAGATACACGCATTGGCAGTGTATCAACCAAAGTTCATTCACTGCTCCAAGGCATTCAGTGAATCTTTGGAACCTATTGGGGATATCTTACAACTTGCTGAACTCATTGAGATAAGGACTTTACCACTTTCTCAATTCATTGAGATAAACACATTGGCAGAATGTCAGCCAAATTGCATTCACTACTCGAAGGTATTCAGAGAAACTATGGAACCTATTGCGGATTTCTTCCAACTTGCTGAAGTCATCGAGATAAGAACTTTACCATTAACTCATTTCATTGAGCTACACACACTGGCAAAATATCAGCCAAATGGCATTCACTGCTCCAAGGTATTGCGAGAAACTTTGGAAGCTATTGTGGATTTCTTCCAATTTGCTGGACTGAATGAGATAAAAACTTGACCACTTTCTCATTTCATTGTGATACACATACTGTGGGAGTATCAACCAAATGTAATTCACTACTCGCAGGCATTCAGTGAATCTTTGGCAACTATTGGGGATTTCTTTCAACTTGCTGAACTCATAGAGATAAGGACTTTACCACTTTCTCATTGCATTGAGATAAACACATTGGCAGAATATCAGCCCAATGGCATACGCTGCTGGAAGGAATTCAGAGAATATTTGGAACTTTACCACTATCTGATTTCATTGAGATACACACACTGGCAGAATATCAGACAAATGACATTCACTGCTCGAAGGTATTCAGAGAAACTTTGGAACCGATTGTGGATTTCTTGCAACTTGCTGAACTCGTGGAGAGAAAGACTTTCTCATTTCATTGAGATACACGCATTGGCAGAGCCACTTTCTCATTTCATTGAGATACACGCATTGGCAGTGTATCAACCAAAGTTCATTCACTGCTCCAAGGCATTCAGTGAATCTTTGGAACCTATTGGGGATATCTTACAACTTGTTGAACTCATTGAGATAAGGACTTTACCACTTTCTCAATTCATTGAGACAAACACATTGGCAGAATTTCAGCCAAATTGCTCGAAGGAATTCAGAGAAACCTTAGAACCTATTGTGGATTTCCCCCAACTTGCTGAACTCACCGAGACAAACACATTGCGACCTTCTCATTCCATTGAGATACACACATGGGCAGAATAACAGGCAAATGGCATTCACTGCTCGATGGTATTCAGAGACATTTTGGAACATATTGTCGATTTACTCCAACTTGCTGATCTCATCGAGATAAGCACTATACAACTTTCTCACTGCATTGAGATACACGTATTGGCAGAATATCAGCCAATTTGCATTCACTACTCGAAGGTATTCAGAGAAACTTTGGAACCTATTGCGAATTTCTTCCAACTTGCTGAAGTGATCGAGATAAGAACTTGACCATTATCTCACTTCATTGAGATACACACACTGGCAGAATATCAAACAAATGGCATTCAGTGATCGAAGGTTTTCAGAGAAACTTTGGAACCGATTGTGGATTTCTTGCAACTTGCTGAACTCGTGGAGACAAAGACTTTACCACTTTCTCATTTCATTGAGATACACGCATTGGCAGTGTATCAACCAAAGTTCATTCACTGCTCCAAGGCATTCAGTGAATCTTTGGAACCTATTGGGGATATCTTACAACTTGCTGAACTCATTGAGATAAGGACTTTACCACTTTCTCAATTCATTGAGATAAACACATTGGCAGAATTTCAGCCAAATTGCATTCACTGCTCGAAGGATTTCAGAGAAACCTTGGAACCTATTGTGGATTTCCCCCAACTTGCTGATCTCATCGAGATAAGCACTATACAACTTTCTCATTTCATTGAGATACACGCATTGGCAGAATATTAGCCAAATTGCATTCACTACTCGGAGGTATTCAGAGAAACTATGGAACCTATTGCGGATTTCTTCCAACTTGCTGAAGTCATCGAGATAAGAACTTTACCATTAACTCATTTCATTGAGCTACACACACTGGCAAAATATCAGCCAATTGGCATTCACTGCTCCAAGGTATTGCGAGAAACTTTGGAAGCTATTGTGGATTTCTTCCAATTTGCTGGACTGAATGAGATAAACACTTGACCACTTTCTCATTTCATTGTGATACACATACTCTGGGAGTATCAACCAAATGTAATTCACTACTCGCAGGCATTCAGTGAATCTTTGGCACCTAGTTGATTTCTTTCAACTTGCTGAACTCATAGAGATAAGGACTTTACCACTTTCTCATTGCATTGAGATAAACACATTGGCAGAACATCAGCCCAATGGCATACGCTGCTGGAAGGAATTCAGAGAATATTTGGAACTTTACCACTATCTGATTTCATTGAGATACACACACTGCAGAATATCAGACAAATGACATTCACTGCTCGAAGGTATTCAGAGAAACTTTGGAACCGATTGTGGATTTCTTGCAACTTGCTGAACTCGTGGAGACAAAGACTTTCTCATTTCATTGAGATACACGCATTGGCAGAGTATCAACCAAAGTTCATTCACTGCTCCAAGGCATTCAATGAATCTTTGGAACCTATTGGGGATATCTTACAACTTGCTGAACTCATAGAGATAAGGACTTTACCACTTTCTCATTGCATTGAGATAAACACATTGGCAGAATTTCAGCCAAATTGCATTCACTGCTCGCAGGATTTCAGAGAAACCTTGGAACCTATTGTGGATTTCCCCCAACTTGCTGATCTCATCGAGATAAGCACTATACAACTTTCTCATTTCATTGAGATACACGCATTGGCAGAATATCAGCCAAATTGCATTCACTCCTCGAAGGTATTCAGAGAAACTATGGAACCTATTGCGGATTTCTTCCAACTTGCTGAAGTCATCGAGATAAGAACTTTACCATTAACTCATTTCATTGAGCTACACACACTGGAAAAATATCAGCCAAATGGCATTCACTGCTCCAAGGTATTGCGAGAAACTTTGGAAGCTATTGTGGATTTCTTCCAATTTGCTGGACTGAATGAGATAAACACTTGACCACTTTCTGATTTCATTGCGATACACATACTGTGGGAGTATCAACCAAATGTAATTCATTACTCGCAGGCATTCAGTGAATCTTTGGCACCTAGTTGATTTCTTTCAACTTGCTGAACTCATAGAGATAAGGACTTTACCACTTTCTCATTGCATTGAGATAAACACATTGGCAGAATATCAGCCCAATGGCATACGCTGCTGGAAGGAATTCAGAGAATATTTGGAACTTTACCACTATCTGATTTCATTGAGATACACACACTGGCAGAATATCAGACAAATGACATTCACTGCTCGAAGGTATTCAGAGAAACTTTGGAACCGATTGTTGATTTCTTGCAACTTGCTGAACTCGTGGAGACAAAGACTTTACTACTTTCTCATTTCATTGAGATACACGCATTGGCAGAGTATCAACCAAAGTTCATTCACTGCTCCAAGGCATTCAGTGAATCTTTGGAACCTATATCTTACAACTTGTTGAACTCATTGAGATAAGGACTTTACCACTTTCTCAATTCATTGAGATAAACACATTGGCAGAATTTCAGCCAAATTGCTCGAAGGAATTCAGAGAAACCTTAGAACCTATTGTGGATTTCCCCCAACTTGCTGAACTCACCGAGACAAACACTTTGCGACCTTCTCATTCCATTGAGATACACACATGGGCAGAATAACAGCCAAATGGCATTCA
The DNA here is from genome assembly GCA_037974335.1 of Prionace glauca. NCBI lineage: Eukaryota > Metazoa > Chordata > Chondrichthyes > Carcharhiniformes > Carcharhinidae > Prionace > Prionace glauca. The sequence goes on from CM075737.1 coordinate 63,358,585, forward strand.
CTGCTCGATGGTATTCAGAGACATTTTGGAACATTTTGTGGATTTCCTCCAACTTGCTGATCTCATCGAGATAAGCACTATACAACTTTCTCACTGCATTGAGATACACGCATTGGCAGAATATCAGCCAATTTGCATTCACTACTCGAAGGTATTCAGAGAAACTTTGGAACCTATTGCGAATTTCTTCCAACTTGCTGAAGTGATCGAGATAAGAACTTGACCATTATCTCACTTCATTGAGATACACACACTGGCAGAATATCAAACGAATGGCATTCAGTGTTCGAAGGTTTTCAGAGAAACTTTGGAACCGATTGTGGATTTCTTGCAACTTGCTGAACTCGTGGAGACAAAGACTTTACCACTTTCTCATTTCATTGAGATACACGCATTGGCAGTGTATCAACCAAAGTTCATTCACTGCTCCAAGGCATTCAGTGAATCTTTGGAACCTATTGGGGATATCTTACAACTTGCTGAACTCATTGAGATAAGGACTTTACCACTTTCTCAATTCATTGAGATAAACACATTGGCAGAATTTCAGCCAAATTGCATTCACTGCTCGAAGGATTTCAGAGAAACCTTGGAGCCTATTGTGGATTTCCCCCAACTTGCTGATCTCATCGAGATAAGCACTATACAACTTTCTCATTTCATTGAGATACACGCATTGGCAGAATATCAGCCAATTTGCATTCACTACTCGAAGGTATTCAGAGAAACTTTGGAACCTATTGCGAATTTCTTCCAACTTGCTGAAGTGATCGAGATAAGAACTTGACCATTATCTCACTTCATTGAGATACACACACTGGCAGAATATCAGCCAAATTGCATTTACTGCTCCAAGGTATTGCGAGAAACTTTGGAAGCTATTGTGGATTTCTTCCAATTTGCTGGACTGAATGAGATAAACACTTGACAACTTTCTCATTTCATTGTGATACACATACTGTGGGAGTATCAACCAAATGTAATTCACTACTCGCAGGCATTCAGTGAATCTTCGGCACCTATTGGGGATTTCTTTCAACTTGCTGAACTCATAGAGATAAGGACTTTACCACTTTCTCATTGCATTGAGATAAACACATTGGCAGAATATCAGCCCAATGGCATACGCTGCTGGAAGGACTTCAGAGAATATTTGGAACTTTACCACTATCTGATTTCATTGAGATACACACACTGGCAGAATATCAGACCAATGACATTCACTGCTCGAAGGTATTCAGAGAAACTTTGGAACCGATTGTGGATTTCTTGCAACTTGCTGAACTCGTGGAGACAAAGACATTACTACTTTCTCATTTCATTGACATACACGCATTGGCAGAGTATCAACCAAAGTTCATTGACTGCTCCAAGGCATTCAATGAATCTTTGGAACCTATTGGGGATATCTTACAACTTGCTGAACTCATAGAGATAAGGACTTTACCACTTTCTCATTGCATTGAGATAAACACATTGGCAGAATTTCAGCCAAATTGCATTCACTGCTCGCAGGATTTCAGAGAAACCTTGGAACCTATTGTGGATTTCCCCCAACTTGCTGATCTCATCGAGATAAGCACTATACAACTTTCTCACTTTATTGAGATACACGCATTGGCAGAATATCAGCCAAATTGCATTCACTCCTCGAAGGTATTCAGAGAAACTATGGAACCAATTGCGGATTTCTTCCAACTTGCTGAAGTCATCGAGATAAGAACTTTACCATTAACTCATTTCATTGAGCTACACACACTGGCAAAATATCAGCCAAATGGCATTCACTGCTCCAAGGTATTGCGAGAAACTTTGGAACCGATTGTTGATTTCTTGCAACTTGCTGAACTCGTGGAGACAAAGACTTTACCACTTTCTCATTACATTGAGATACACGCATTGGCAGTGTATCAACCAAAGTTCATTCACTGCTCCAAGGCATTCAGTGAATCTTTAGAACCTATTGGGGATATCTTACAACTTGCTGAACTCATTGAGATAAGGACTTTACCACTTTCTCAATTCATTGAGATAAACACATTGGCAGAATTTCAGCCAATTTGCATTCACTACTCGAAGGTATTCAGAGAAACTTTGGAACCTATTGCGAATTTCTTCCAACTTGCTGAAGTGATCGAGATAAGAACTTGACCATTATCTCACTTCATTGAGATACACACACTGGCAGAATATCAAACAAATGGCATTCAGTGTTCGAAGGTTTTCAGAGAAACTTTGGAACCGATTGTGGATTTCTTGCAACTTGCTGAACTCGTGGAGACAAAGACTTTACCACTTTCTCATTACATTGAGATACACGCATTGGCAGTGTATCAACCAAAGTTCATTCACTGCTCCAAGGCATTCAGTGAATCTTTGGAACCTATTGGGGATATCTTACAACTTGCTGAACTCATTGAGATAAGGACTTTACCACTTTCTCAATTCATTGAGATAAACACATTGGCAGAATGTCAGCCAAATTGCATTCACTACTCGAAGGTATTCAGAGAAACTATGGAACCTATTGCGGATTTCTTCCAACTTGCTGAAGTCATCGAGATAAGAACTTTACCATTAACTCATTTCATTGAGCTACACACACTGGCAAAATATCAGCCAAATGGCATTCCCTGCTCCAAGGTATTGCGAGAAACTTTGGAAGCTATTGTGGATTTCTTCCAATTTGCTGGACTGAATGAGATAAAAACTTGACCACTTTCTCATTTCATTGTGATACACATACTGTGGGAGTATCAACCAAATGTAATTCACTACTCGCAGGCATTCAGTGAATCTTTGGCAACTATTGGGGATTTCTTTCAACTTGCTGAACTCATAGAGATAAGGACTTTACCACTTTCTCATTGCATTGAGATAAACACATTGGCAGAATATCAGCCCAATGGCATACGCTGCTGGAAGGAATTCAGAGAATATTTGGAACTTTACCACTATCTGATTTCATTGAGATACAGACACTGGCAGAATATCAGACAAATGACATTCACTGCTCGAAGGTATTCAGAGAAACTTTGGAACCGATTGTGGATTTCTTGCAACTTGCTGAACTCGTGGAGACAAAGACTTTCTCATTTCATTGAGATACACGCATTGGCAGAGTATCAACCAAAGTTCATTCACTGCTCCAAGGCATTCAGTGAATCTTTGGAACCTATTGGGGATATCTTACAACTTGTTGAACTCATTGAGATAAGGACTTTACCACTTTCTCAATTCATTGAGATAAACACATTGGCAGAATGTCAGCCAAATTGCTCGAAGGAATTCAGAGAAACCTTAGAACCTATTGTGGATTTCACCCAACTTGCTGAACTCACCGAGACAAACACTTTGCGACCTTCTCATTCCATTGAGATACACACATGGGCAGAATAACAGCCAAATAGCATTCACTGCTCGATGGTACTCAGAGACATTTTGTGGATTTCCTCCAACTTGCTGATCTCATCGAGATAAGCACTATACAACTTTCTCACTGCATTGAGATACACGCATTGGCAGAATATCAGCCAATTTGCATTCACTACTCGAAGGTATTCAGAGAAACTTTGGAACCTATTGCGAATTTCTTCCAACTTGCTGAAGTGATCGAGATAAGAACTTGACCATTATCTCACTTCATTGAGATACACACACTGGCAGAATATCAAACAAATGGCATTCAGTGTTCGAAGGTTTTCAGAGAAACTTTGGAACCGATTGTGGATTTCTTGCAACTTGCTGAACTCGTGGAGACAAAGACTTTACCACTTTCTCATTTCACTGAGATACACGCATTGGCAGAGTACCAACCAAAGTTCATTGACTGCTCCAAGGCATTCAATGAATCTTTGGAACCTATTGGGGATATCTTACAACTTGCTGAACTCATAGAGATAAGGACTTTACCACTTTCTCATTGCATTGAGATAAACACATTGGCAGAATTTCAGCCAAATTGCATTCACTGCTCGCAGGATTTCAGAGAAACCTTGGAACCTATTGTGGATTTCCCCCAACTTGCTGATCTCATCGAGATAAGCACTATACAACTTTCTCACTTCATTGAGATACACGCATTGGCAGAATATTAGCCAAATTGCATTCACTCCTCGAAGGTATTCAGAGAAACTATGGAACCTATTGCGGATTTCTTCCAACTTGCTGAAGTCATCGAGATAAGAACTTTACCATTAACTCATTTCATTGAGCTACACACACTGGCAAAATATCAGCCAAATTGCATTCACTGCTCCAAGGTATTGCGAGAAACTTTGGAAGCTATTGTGGATTTCTTCCAATTTGCTGGACTGAATGAGATAAACACTTGACCACTTTCTGATTTCATTGCGATACACATACTGTGGGAGTATCAACCAAATGTAATTCACTACTCGCAGGCATTCAGTGAATCTTTGGCACCTAGTTGATTTCTTTCAACTTGCTGAACTCATAGAGATAAGGACTTTACCACTTTCTCATTGCATTGAGATAAACACATTGGCAGAATATCAGCCCAATGGCATACGCTGCTGGAAGGAATTCAGAGAATATTTGGAACTTTACCACTATCTGATTTCATTGAGATACAGACACTGGCAGAATATCAGACAAATGACATTCACTGCTCGAAGGTATTCAGAGAAACTTTGGAACCGATTGTGGATTTCTTGCAACTTGCTGAACTCGTGGAGACAAAGACTTTCTCATTTCATTGAGATACACGCATTGGCAGAGTATCAACCAAAGTTCATTCACTGCTCCAAGGCATTCAGTGAATCTTTGGAACCTATTGGGGATATCTTACAACTTGTTGAACTCATTGAGATAAGGACTTTACCACTTTCTCAATTCATTGAGACAAACACATTGGCAGAATTTCAGCCAAATTGCTCGAAGGAATTCAGAGAAACCTTAGAACCTATTGTGGATTTCCCCCAACTTGCTGAACTCACCGAGACAAACACTTTGCGACCTTCTCATTCCATTGAGATACACACATGGGCAGAATAACAGGCAAATGGCATTCACTGCTCGTTGGTATTCAGAGACATTTTGGAACATTTTGTCGATTTACTCCAACTTGCTGATCTCATCGAGATAAGCACTATACAACTTTCTCACTGCATTGAGATACACGTATTGGCAGAATATCAGCCAATTTGCATTCACTACTCGAAGGTATTCAGAGAAACTTTGGAACCTATTGCGAATTTCTTCCAACTTGCTGAAGTGATCGAGAGAAGAACTTGACCATTATCTCACTTCATTGAGATACACACACTGGCAGAATATCAAACAAATGGCATTCAGTGATCGAAGGTTTTCAGAGAAACTTTGGAACCGATTGTGGATTTCTTGCAACTTGCTGAACTCGTGGAGACAAAGACTTTACCACTTTCTCATTTCATTGAGATACACGCATTGGCAGTGTATCAACCAAAGTTCATTCACTGCTCCAAGGCATTCAGTGAATCTTTGGAACCTATTGGGGATATCTTACAACTTGCTGAACTCATTGAGATAAGGACTTTACCACTTTCTCAATTCATTGAGATAAACACATTGGCAGAATTTCAGCCAAATTGCATTCACTGCTCGAAGGATTTCAGAGAAACCTTGGAACCTATTGTGGATTTCCCCCAACTTGCTGATCTCATCGAGATAAGCACTATACAACTTTCTCATTTCATTGAGATACACGCATTGGCAGAATATTAGGCAAATTGCATTCACTACTCGAAGGTATTCAGAGAAACTATGGAACCTACTGCGGATTTCTTCCAACTTGCTGAAGTCATCGAGATAAGAACTTTACCATTAACTCATTTCATTGAGCTACACACACTGGCAAAATATCAGCCAAATGGCATTCACTGCTCCAAGGTATTGCGAGAAACTTTGGAAGCTATTGTGGATTTCTTCCAATTTGCTGGACTGAATGAGATAAAAACTTGACCACTTTCTCATTTCATTGTGATACACATACTGTGGGAGTATCAACCAAATGTAATTCACTACTCGCAGGCATTCAGTGAATCTTTGGCAACTATTGGGGATTTCTTTCAACTTGCTGAACTCATAGAGATAAGGACTTTACCACTTTCTCATTGCATTGAGATAAACACATTGGCAGAATATCAGCCCAATGGCATACGCTGCTGGAAGGAATTCAGAGAATATTTGGAACTTTACCACTATCTGATTTCATTGAGATACACACACTGGCAGAATATCAGACAAATGACATTCACTGCTCGAAGGTATTCAGAGAAACTTTGGAACCGATTGTGGATTTCTTGCAACTTGCTGAACTCGTGGAGACAAAGACATTACTACTTTCTCATTTCATTGAGATACACGCATTGGCAGAGTACCAACCAAAGTTCATTCACTGCTCCAAGGCATTCAGTGAATCTTTGGAACCTATTGGGGATATCTTACAACTTGCTGAACTCATTGAGATAAGGACTTTACCACTTTCTCAATTCATTGAGATAAACACATTGGCAGAATTTCAGCCAAATTGCATTCACTGCTCGAAGGATTTCAGAGAAACCTTGGAGCCTATTGTGGATTTCCCCCAACTTGCTGATCTCATCGAGATAAGCACTATACAACTTTCTCATTTCATTGAGATACACGCATTGGCAGAATATCAGCCAATTTGCATTCACTACTCGAAGGTATTCAGAGAAACTTTGGAACCTATTGCGAATTTCTTCCAACTTGCTGAAGTGATCGAGATAAGAACTTGACCATTATCTCACTTCATTGAGATACACACACTGGCAGAATATCAGCCAAATTGCATTTACTGCTCCAAGGTATTGCGAGAAACTTTGGAAGCTATTGTGGATTTCTTCCAATTTGCTGGACTGAATGAGATAAACACTTGACAACTTTCTCATTTCATTGTGATACACATACTGTGGGAGTATCAACCAAATGTAATTCACTACTCGCAGGCATTCAGTGAATCTTCGGCACCTATTGGGGATTTCTTTCAACTTGCTGAACTCATAGAGATAAGGACTTTACCACTTTCTCATTGCATTGAGATAAACACATTGGCAGAATATCAGCCCAATGGCATACGCTGCTGGAAGGACTTCAGAGAATATTTGGAACTTTACCACTATCTGATTTCATTGAGATACACACACTGGCAGAATATCAGACCAATGACATTCACTGCTCGAAGGTATTCAGAGAAACTTTGGAACCGATTGTGGATTTCTTGCAACTTGCTGAACTCGTGGAGACAAAGACATTACTACTTTCTCATTTCATTGACATACACGCATTGGCAGAGTATCAACCAAAGTTCATTGACTGCTCCAAGGCATTCAATGAATCTTTGGAACCTATTGGGGATATCTTACAACTTGCTGAACTCATAGAGATAAGGACTTTACCACTTTCTCATTGCATTGAGATAAACACATTGGCAGAATTTCAGCCAAATTGCATTCACTGCTCGCAGGATTTCAGAGAAACCTTGGAACCTATTGTGGATTTCCCCCAACTTGCTGATCTCATCGAGATAAGCACTATACAACTTTCTCACTTTATTGAGATACACGCATTGGCAGAATATCAGCCAAATTGCATTCACTCCTCGAAGGTATTCAGAGAAACTATGGAACCAATTGCGGATTTCTTCCAACTTGCTGAAGTCATCGAGATAAGAACTTTACCATTAACTCATTTCATTGAGCTACACACACTGGCAAAATATCAGCCAAATGGCATTCACTGCTCCAAGGTATTGCGAGAAACTTTGGAACCGATTGTTGATTTCTTGCAACTTGCTGAACTCGTGGAGACAAAGACTTTACCACTTTCTCATTACATTGAGATACACGCATTGGCAGTGTATCAACCAAAGTTCATTCACTGCTCCAAGGCATTCAGTGAATCTTTAGAACCTATTGGGGATATCTTACAACTTGCTGAACTCATTGAGATAAGGACTTTACCACTTTCTCAATTCATTGAGATAAACACATTGGCAGAATTTCAGCCAATTTGCATTCACTACTCGAAGGTATTCAGAGAAACTTTGGAACCTATTGCGAATTTCTTCCAACTTGCTGAAGTGATCGAGATAAGAACTTGACCATTATCTCACTTCATTGAGATACACACACTGGCAGAATATCAAACAAATGGCATTCAGTGTTCGAAGGTTTTCAGAGAAACTTTGGAACCGATTGTGGATTTCTTGCAACTTGCTGAACTCGTGGAGACAAAGACTTTACCACTTTCTCATTACATTGAGATACACGCATTGGCAGTGTATCAACCAAAGTTCATTCACTGCTCCAAGGCATTCAGTGAATCTTTGGAACCTATTGGGGATATCTTACAACTTGCTGAACTCATTGAGATAAGGACTTTACCACTTTCTCAATTCATTGAGATAAACACATTGGCAGAATGTCAGCCAAATTGCATTCACTACTCGAAGGTATTCAGAGAAACTATGGAACCTATTGCGGATTTCTTCCAACTTGCTGAAGTCATCGAGATAAGAACTTTACCATTAACTCATTTCATTGAGCTACACACACTGGCAAAATATCAGCCAAATGGCATTCCCTGCTCCAAGGTATTGCGAGAAACTTTGGAAGCTATTGTGGATTTCTTCCAATTTGCTGGACTGAATGAGATAAAAACTTGACCACTTTCTCATTTCATTGTGATACACATACTGTGGGAGTATCAACCAAATGTAATTCACTACTCGCAGGCATTCAGTGAATCTTTGGCAACTATTGGGGATTTCTTTCAACTTGCTGAACTCATAGAGATAAGGACTTTACCACTTTCTCATTGCATTGAGATAAACACATTGGCAGAATATCAGCCCAATGGCATACGCTGCTGGAAGGAATTCAGAGAATATTTGGAACTTTACCACTATCTGATTTCATTGAGATACAGACACTGGCAGAATATCAGACAAATGACATTCACTGCTCGAAGGTATTCAGAGAAACTTTGGAACCGATTGTGGATTTCTTGCAACTTGCTGAACTCGTGGAGACAAAGACTTTCTCATTTCATTGAGATACACGCATTGGCAGAGTATCAACCAAAGTTCATTCACTGCTCCAAGGCATTCAGTGAATCTTTGGAACCTATTGGGGATATCTTACAACTTGTTGAACTCATTGAGATAAGGACTTTACCACTTTCTCAATTCATTGAGATAAACACATTGGCAGAATGTCAGCCAAATTGCTCGAAGGAATTCAGAGAAACCTTAGAACCTATTGTGGATTTCACCCAACTTGCTGAACTCACCGAGACAAACACTTTGCGACCTTCTCATTCCATTGAGATACACACATGGGCAGAATAACAGCCAAATAGCATTCACTGCTCGATGGTACTCAGAGACATTTTGTGGATTTCCTCCAACTTGCTGATCTCATCGAGATAAGCACTATACAACTTTCTCACTGCATTGAGATACACGCATTGGCAGAATATCAGCCAATTTGCATTCACTACTCGAAGGTATTCAGAGAAACTTTGGAACCTATTGCGAATTTCTTCCAACTTGCTGAAGTGATCGAGATAAGAACTTGACCATTATCTCACTTCATTGAGATACACACACTGGCAGAATATCAAACAAATGGCATTCAGTGTTCGAAGGTTTTCAGAGAAACTTTGGAACCGATTGTGGATTTCTTGCAACTTGCTGAACTCGTGGAGACAAAGACTTTACCACTTTCTCATTTCACTGAGATACACGCATTGGCAGAGTACCAACCAAAGTTCATTGACTGCTCCAAGGCATTCAATGAATCTTTGGAACCTATTGGGGATATCTTACAACTTGCTGAACTCATAGAGATAAGGACTTTACCACTTTCTCATTGCATTGAGATAAACACATTGGCAGAATTTCAGCCAAATTGCATTCACTGCTCGCAGGATTTCAGAGAAACCTTGGAACCTATTGTGGATTTCCCCCAACTTGCTGATCTCATCGAGATAAGCACTATACAACTTTCTCACTTCATTGAGATACACGCATTGGCAGAATATTAGCCAAATTGCATTCACTCCTCGAAGGTATTCAGAGAAACTATGGAACCTATTGCGGATTTCTTCCAACTTGCTGAAGTCATCGAGATAAGAACTTTACCATTAACTCATTTCATTGAGCTACACACACTGGCAAAATATCAGCCAAATTGCATTCACTGCTCCAAGGTATTGCGAGAAACTTTGGAAGCTATTGTGGATTTCTTCCAATTTGCTGGACTGAATGAGATAAACACTTGACCACTTTCTGATTTCATTGCGATACACATACTGTGGGAGTATCAACCAAATGTAATTCACTACTCGCAGGCATTCAGTGAATCTTTGGCACCTAGTTGATTTCTTTCAACTTGCTGAACTCATAGAGATAAGGACTTTACCACTTTCTCATTGCATTGAGATAAACATATTGGCAGAATATCAGCCCAATGGCATACGCTGCTGGAAGGAATTCAGAGAATATTTGGAACTTTACCACTATCTGATTTCATTGAGATACAGACACTGGCAGAATATCAGACAAATGACATTCACTGCTCGAAGGTATTCAGAGAAACTTTGGAACCGATTGTGGATTTCTTGCAACTTGCTGAACTCGTGGAGACAAAGACTTTCTCATTTCATTGAGATACACGCATTGGCAGAGTATCAACCAAAGTTCATTCACTGCTCCAAGGCATTCAGTGAATCTTTGGAACCTATTGGGGATATCTTACAACTTGTTGAACTCATTGAGATAAGGACTTTACCACTTTCTCAATTCATTGAGACAAACACATTGGCAGAATTTCAGCCAAATTGCTCGAAGGAATTCAGAGAAACCTTAGAACCTATTGTGGATTTCCCCCAACTTGCTGAACTCACCGAGACAAACACTTTGCGACCTTCTCATTCCATTGAGATACACACATGGGCAGAATAACAGGCAAATGGCATTCACTGCTCGTTGGTATTCAGAGACATTTTGGAACATTTTGTCGATTTACTCCAACTTGCTGATCTCATCGAGATAAGCACTATACAACTTTCTCACTGCATTGAGATACACGTATTGGCAGAATATCAGCCAATTTGCATTCACTACTCGAAGGTATTCAGAGAAACTTTGGAACCTATTGCGAATTTCTTCCAACTTGCTGAAGTGATCGAGAGAAGAACTTGACCATTATCTCACTTCATTGAGATACACACACTGGCAGAATATCAAACAAATGGCATTCAGTGATCGAAGGTTTTCAGAGAAACTTTGGAACCGATTGTGGATTTCTTGCAACTTGCTGAACTCGTGGAGACAAAGACTTTACCACTTTCTCATTTCATTGAGATACACGCATTGGCAGTGTATCAACCAAAGTTCATTCACTGCTCCAAGGCATTCAGTGAATCTTTGGAACCTATTGGGGATATCTTACAACTTGCTGAACTCATTGAGATAAGGACTTTACCACTTTCTCAATTCATTGAGATAAACACATTGGCAGAATTTCAGCCAAATTGCATTCACTGCTCGAAGGATTTCAGAGAAACCTTGGAACCTATTGTGGATTTCCCCCAACTTGCTGATCTCATCGAGATAAGCACTATACAACTTTCTCATTTCATTGAGATACACGCATTGGCAGAATATTAGGCAAATTGCATTCACTACTCGAAGGTATTCAGAGAAACTATGGAACCTACTGCGGATTTCTTCCAACTTGCTGAAGTCATCGAGATAAGAACTTTACCATTAACTCATTTCATTGAGCTACACACACTGGCAAAATATCAGCCAAATGGCATTCACTGCTCCAAGGTATTGCGAGAAACTTTGGAAGCTATTGTGGATTTCTTCCAATTTGCTGGACTGAATGAGATAAAAACTTGACCACTTTCTCATTTCATTGTGATACACATACTGTGGGAGTATCAACCAAATGTAATTCACTACTCGCAGGCATTCAGTGAATCTTTGGCAACTATTGGGGATTTCTTTCAACTTGCTGAACTCATAGAGATAAGGACTTTACCACTTTCTCATTGCATTGAGATAAACACATTGGCAGAATATCAGCCCAATGGCATACGCTGCTGGAAGGAATTCAGAGAATATTTGGAACTTTACCACTATCTGATTTCATTGAGATACACACACTGGCAGAATATCAGACAAATGACATTCACTGCTCGAAGGTATTCAGAGAAACTTTGGAACCGATTGTGGATTTCTTGCAACTTGCTGAACTCGTGGAGACAAAGACATTACTACTTTCTCATTTCATTGAGATACACGCATTGGCAGAGTACCAACCAAAGTTCATTGACTGCTCCAAGGCATTCAATGAATCTTTGGAACCTATTGGGGATATCTTACAACTTGCTGAACTCATAGAGATAAGGACTTTACCACTTTCTCATTGCATTGAGATAAACACATTGGCAGAATTTCAGCCAAATTGCATTCACTGCTCGCAGGATTTCAGAGAAACCTTGGAACCTATTGTGGATTTCCCCCAACTTGCTGATCTCATCGAGATAAGCACTATACAACTTTCTCACTTCATTGAGATACACGCATTGGCAGAATATCAGCCAAATTGCATTCACTCCTCGAAGGTATTCAGAGAAACTATGGAACCTATTGCGGATTTCTTCCAACTTGCTGAAGTCATCGAGATAAGAACTTTACCATTAACTCATTTCATTGAGCTACACACACTGGCAAAATATCAGCCAAATGGCATTCACTGCTCCAAGGTATTGCGAGAAACTTTGGAAGCTATTGTGGATTTCTTCCAATTTGCTGGACTGAATGAGATAAACACTTGACCACTTTCTGATTTCATTGCGATACACATACTGTGGGAGTATCAACCAAATGTAATTCACTACTCGCAGGCATTCAGTGAATCTTTGGCACCTAGTTGATTTCTTTCAACTTGCTGAACTCATAGAGATAAGGACTTTACCACTTTCTCATTGCATTGAGATAAACACATTGGCAGAATATCAGCCCAATGGCATACGCTGCTGGAAGGAATTCAGAGAATATTTGGAACTTTACCACTATCTGATTTCATTGAGATACAGACACTGGCAGAATATCAGACAAATGACATTCACTGCTCGAAGGTATTCAGAGAAACTTTGGAACCGATTGTGGATTTCTTGCAACTTGCTGAACTCGTGGAGACAAAGACTTTCTCATTTCATTGAGATACACGCATTGGCAGAGTATCAACCAAAGTTCATTCACTGCTCCAAGGCATTCAGTGAATCTTTGGAATCTATTGGGGATATCTTACAACTTGTTGAACTCATTGAGATAAGGACTTTACCACTTTCTCAATTCATTGAGACAAACACATTGGCAGAATTTCAGCCAAATTGCTCGAAGGAATTCAGAGAAACCTTAGAACCTATTGTGGATTTCCCCCAACTTGCTGAACTCACCGAGACAAACACTTTGCGACCTTCTCATTCCATTGAGATACACACATGGGCAGAATAACAGCCAAATGGCATTCACTGCTCGATGGTATTCAGAGACATTTTGGAACATTTTGTGGATTTCCTCCAACTTGCTGATCTCATCGAGATAAGCACTATACAACTTTCTCACTGCATTGAGATACACGCATTGGCAGAATATCAGCCAATTTGCATTCACTACTCGAAGGTATTCAGAGAAACTTTGGAACCTATTGCGAATTTCTTCCAACTTGCTGAAGTGATTGAGATAAGAACTTGACCATTATCTCACTTCATTGAGATACACACACTGGCAGAATATCAAACAAATGGCATTCAGTGTTCGAAGGTTTTCAGAGAAACTTTGGAACCGATTGTGGATTTCTTGCAACTTGCTGAACTCGTGGAGACAAAGACTTTACCACTTTCTCATTACATTGAGATACACGCATTGGCAGAGTATCAACCAAAGTTCATTCACTGCTCCAAGGCATTCAATGAATCTTTGGAACCTATTGGGGATATCTTACAACTTGCTGAACTCATAGAGATAAGGACTTTACCACTTTCTCATTGCATTGAGATAAACACATTGGCAGAAGTTCAGCCAAATTGCATTCACTGCTCGCAGGATTTCAGAGAAACCTTGGAACCTATTGTGGATTTCCCCCAACTTGCTGATCTCATCGAGATAAGCACTATACAACTTTCTCACTTTATTGAGATACACGCATTGGCAGAATATCAGCCAAATTGCATTCACTCCTCGAAGGTATTCAGAGAAACTATGGAACCTATTGCGGATTTCTTCCAACTTGCTGAAGTCATCGAGATAAGAACTTTACCATTAACTCATTTCATTGAGCTACACACACTGGCAAAATATCAGCCAAATGGCATTCACTGCTCCAAGGTATTGCGAGAAACTTTGGAAGCTATTGTGGATTTCTTCCAATTTGCTGGACTGAATGAGATAAACACTTGACCACTTTCTCATTTCATTGTGATACACATACTGTGGGAGTATCAACCAAATGTAATTCACTACTCGCAGGCATTCAGTGAATCTTTGGCACCTAGTTGATTTCTTTCAACTTGCTGAACTCATAGAGATAAGGACTTTACCACTTTCTCATTGCATTGAGATAAACACATTGGCAGAACATCAGCCCAATGGCATACGCTGCTGGAAGGAATTCAGAGAATATTTGGAACTTTACCACTATCTGATTTCATTGAGATACACACACTGCAGAATATCAGACAAATGACATTCACTGCTCGAAGGTATTCAGAGAAACTTTGGAACCGATTGTGGATTTCTTGCAACTTGCTGAACTCGTGGAGACAAAGACTTTCTCATTTCATTGAGATACACGCATTGGCAGAGTATCAACCAAAGTTCATTCACTGCTCCAAGGCATTCAGTGAATCTTTGGAATCTATTGGGGATATCTTACAACTTGTTGAACTCATTGAGATAAGGACTTTACCCCTTTCTCAATTCATTGAGACAAACACATTGGCAGAATTTCAGCCAAATTGCTCGAAGGAATTCAGAGAAACCTTAGAACCTATTGTGGATTTCCCCCAACTTGCTGAACTCACCGAGACAAACACTTTGCGACCTTCTCATTCCATTGAGATACACACATGGGCAGAATAACAGCCAAATGGCATTCACTGCTCGATGGTATTCAGAGACATTTTGGAACATTTTGTGGATTTCCTCCAACTTGCTGATCTCATCGAGATAAGCACTATACAACTTTCTCACTGCATTGAGATACACGCATTGGCAGAATATCAGCCAATTTGCATTCACTACTCGAAGGTATTCAGAGAAACTTTGGAACCTATTGCGAATTTCTTCCAACTTGCTGAAGTGATCTAGATAAGAACTTGACCATTATCTCACTTCATTGAGATACACACACTGGCAGAATATCAAACAAATGGCATTCAGTGTTCGAAGGTTTTCAGAGAAACTTTGGAACCGATTGTGGATTTCTTGCAACTTGCTGAACTCGTGGAGACAAAGACTTTACCACTTTCTCATTACATTGAGATACACGCATTGGCAGAGTATCAACCAAAGTTCATTCACTGCTCCAAGGCATTCAATGAATCTTTGGAAGCTATTGGGGATATCTTACAACTTGCTGAACTCATAGAGATAAGGACTTTACCACTTTCTCATTGCATTGAGATAAACACATTGGCAGAATTTCAGCCAAATTGCATTCACTGCTCGCAGGATTTCAGAGAAACCTTGGAACCTATTGTGGATTTCCCCCAACTTGCTGATCTCATCGAGATAAGCACTATACAACTTTCTCACTTTATTGAGATACACGCATTGGCAGAATATCAGCCAAATTGCATTCACTCCTCGAAGGTATTCAGAGAAACTATGGAACCTATTGCGGATTTCTTCCAACTTGCTGAAGTCATCGAGATAAGAACTTTACCATTAACTCATTTCATTGAGCTACACACACTGGCAAAATATCAGCCAAATGGCATTCACTGCTCCAAGGTATTGCGAGAAACTTTGGAACCGATTGTTGATTTCTTGCAACTTGCTGAACTCGTGGAGACAAAGACTTTACCACTTTCTCATTACATTGAGATACACGCATTGGCAGTGTATCAACCAAAGTTCATTCACTGCTCCAAGGCATTCAGTGAATCTTTGGAACCTATTGGGGATATCTTACAACTTGCTGAACTCATTGAGATAAGGACTTTACCACTTTCTCAATTCATTGAGATAAACACATTGGCAGAATTTCAGCCAAATTGCATTCACTACTCGAAGGTATTCAGAGAAACTATGGAACCTATTGCGGATTTCTTCCAACTTGCTGAAGTCATCGAGATAAGAACTTTACCATTAACTCATTTCATTGAGCTACACACACTGGCAAAATATCAGCCAAATGGCATTCACTGCTCCAAGGTATTGCGAGAAACTTTGGAAGCTATTGTGGATTTCTTCCAATTTGCTGGACTGAATGAGATAAAAACTTGACCACTTTCTCATTTCATTGTGATACACATACTGTGGGAGTATCAACCAAATGTAATTCACTACTCGCAGGCATTCAGTGAATCTTTGGCAACTATTGGGGATTTCTTTCAACTTGCTGAACTCATAGAGATAAGGACTTTACCACTTTCTCATTGCATTGAGATAAACACATTGGCAGAATATCAGCCCAATGGCATACGCTGCTGGAAGGAATTCAGAGAATATTTGGAACTTTACCACTATCTGATTTCATTGAGATACACACACTGGCAGAATATCAGACAAATGACATTCACTGCTCGAAGGTATTCAGAGAAACTTTGGAACCGATTGTGGATTTCTTGCAACTTGCTGAACTCGTGGAGACAAAGACTTTCTCATTTCATTGAGATACACGCATTGGCAGAGCCACTTTCTCATTTCATTGAGATACACGCATTGGCAGTGTATCAACCAAAGTTCATTCACTGCTCCAAGGCATTCAGTGAATCTTTGGAACCTATTGGGGATATCTTACAACTTGTTGAACTCATTGAGATAAGGACTTTACCACTTTCTCAATTCATTGAGACAAACACATTGGCAGAATTTCAGCCAAATTGCTCGAAGGAATTCAGAGAAACCTTAGAACCTATTGTGGATTTCCCCCAACTTGCTGAACTCACCGAGACAAACACATTGCGACCTTCTCATTCCATTGAGATACACACATGGGCAGAATAACAGGCAAATGGCATTCACTGCTCGATGGTATTCAGAGACATTTTGGAACATATTGTCGATTTACTCCAACTTGCTGATCTCATCGAGATAAGCACTATACAACTTTCTCACTGCATTGAGATACCCGTATTGGCAGAATATCAGCCAATTTGCATTCACTACTCGAAGGTATTCAGAGAAACTTTGGAACCTATTGCGAATTTCTTCCAACTTGCTGAAGTGATCGAGATAAGAACTTGACCATTATCTCACTTCATTGAGATACACACACTGGCAGAATATCAAACAAATGGCATTCAGTGATCGAAGGTTTTCAGAGAAACTTTGGAACCGATTGTGGATTTCTTGCAACTTGCTGAACTCGTGGAGACAAAGACTTTACCACTTTCTCATTTCATTGAGATACACGCATTGGCAGTGTATCAACCAAAGTTCATTCACTGCTCCAAGGCATTCAGTGAATCTTTGGAACCTATTGGGGATATCTTACAACTTGCTGAACTCATTGAGATAAGGACTTTACCACTTTCTCAATTCATTGAGATAAACACATTGGCAGAATTTCAGCCAAATTGCATTCACTGCTCGAAGGATTTCAGAGAAACCTTGGAACCTATTGTGGATTTCCCCCAACTTGCTGATCTCATCGAGATAAGCACTATACAACTTTCTCATTTCATTGAGATACACGCATTGGCAGAATATTAGCCAAATTGCATTCACTACTCGGAGGTATTCAGAGAAACTATGGAACCTATTGCGGATTTCTTCCAACTTGCTGAAGTCATCGAGATAAGAACTTTACCATTAACTCATTTCATTGAGCTACACACACTGGCAAAATATCAGCCAAATGGCATTCACTGCTCCAAGGTATTGCGAGAAACTTTGGAAGCTATTGTGGATTTCTTCCAATTTGCTGGACTGAATGAGATAAACACTTGACCACTTTCTCATTTCATTGTGATACACATACTCTGGGAGTATCAACCAAATGTAATTCACTACTCGCAGGCATTCAGTGAATCTTTGGCACCTAGTTGATTTCTTTCAACTTGCTGAACTCATAGAGATAAGGACTTTACCACTTTCTCATTGCATTGAGATAAACACATTGGCAGAACATCAGCCCAATGGCATACGCTGCTGGAAGGAATTCAGAGAATATTTGGAACTTTACCACTATCTGATTTCATTGAGATACACACACTGCAGAATATCAGACAAATGACATTCACTGCTCGAAGGTATTCAGAGAAACTTTGGAACCGATTGTGGATTTCTTGCAACTTGCTGAACTCGTGGAGACAAAGACTTTCTCATTTCATTGAGATACACGCATTGGCAGAGTATCAACCAAAGTTCATTCACTGCTCCAAGGCATTCAATGAATCTTTGGAACCTATTGGGGATATCTTACAACTTGCTGAACTCATAGAGATAAGGACTTTACCACTTTCTCATTGCATTGAGATAAACACATTGGCAGAATTTCAGCCAAATTGCATTCACTGCTCGCAGGATTTCAGAGAAACCTTGGAACCTATTGTGGATTTCCCCCAACTTGCTGATCTCATCGAGATAAGCACTATACAACTTTCTCATTTCATTGAGATACACGCATTGGCAGAATATCAGCCAAATTGCATTCACTCCTCGAAGGTATTCAGAGAAACTATGGAACCTATTGCGGATTTCTTCCAACTTGCTGAAGTCATCGAGATAAGAACTTTACCATTAACTCATTTCATTGAGCTACACACACTGGCAAAATATCAGCCAAATGGCATTCACTGCTCCAAGGTATTGCGAGAAACTTTGGAAGCTATTGTGGATTTCTTCCAATTTGCTGGACTGAATGAGATAAACACTTGACCACTTTCTGATTTCATTGCGATACACATACTGTGGGAGTATCAACCAAATGTAATTCATTACTCGCAGGCATTCAGTGAATCTTTGGCACCTAGTTGATTTCTTTCAACTTGCTGAACTCATAGAGATAAGGACTTTACCACTTTCTCATTGCATTGAGATAAACACATTGGCAGAATATCAGCCCAATGGCATACGCTGCTGGAAGGAATTCAGAGAATATTTGGAACTTTACCACTATCTGATTTCATTGAGATACACACACTGGCAGAATATCAGACAAATGACATTCACTGCTCGAAGGTATTCAGAGAAACTTTGGAACCGATTGTTGATTTCTTGCAACTTGCTGAACTCGTGGAGACAAAGACTTTACTACTTTCTCATTTCATTGAGATACACGCATTGGCAGAGTATCAACCAAAGTTCATTCACTGCTCCAAGGCATTCAGTGAATCTTTGGAACCTATATCTTACAACTTGTTGAACTCATTGAGATAAGGACTTTACCACTTTCTCAATTCATTGAGATAAACACATTGGCAGAATTTCAGCCAAATTGCTCGAAGGAATTCAGAGAAACCTTAGAACCTATTGTGGATTTCCCCCAACTTGCTGAACTCACCGAGACAAACACTTTGCGACCTTCTCATTCCATTGAGATACACACATGGGCAGAATAACAGCCAAATGGCATTCACTGCTCGATGGTATTCAGAGACATTTTGGAACATTTTGTGGATTTCCTCCAACTTGCTGATCTCATCGAGATAAGCACTATACAACTTTCTCACTGCATTGAGATACACGCATTGGCAGAATATCAGCCAATTTGCATTCACTACTCGAAGGTATTCAGAGAAACTTTGGAACCTATTGCGAATTTCTTCCAACTTGCTGAAGTGATCGAGATAAGAACTTGACCATTATCTCACTTCATTGAGATACACACACTGGCAGAATATCAAACGAATGGCATTCAGTGTTCGAAGGTTTTCAGAGAAACTTTGGAACCGATTGTGGATTTCTTGCAACTTGCTGAACTCGTGGAGACAAAGACTTTACCACTTTCTCATTTCATTGAGATACACGCATTGGCAGTGTATCAACCAAAGTTCATTCACTGCTCCAAGGCATTCAGTGAATCTTTGGAACCTATTGGGGATATCTTACAACTTGCTGAACTCATTGAGATAAGGACTTTACCACTTTCTCAATTCATTGAGATAAACACATTGGCAGAATTTCAGCCAAATTGCATTCACTGCTCGAAGGATTTCAGAGAAACCTTGGAGCCTATTGTGGATTTCCCCCAACTTGCTGATCTCATCGAGATAAGCACTATACAACTTTCTCATTTCATTGAGATACACGCATTGGCAGAATATCAGCCAATTTGCATTCACTACTCGAAGGTATTCAGAGAAACTTTGGAACCTATTGCGAATTTCTTCCAACTTGCTGAAGTGATCGAGATAAGAACTTGACCATTATCTCACTTCATTGAGATACACACACTGGCAGAATATCAGCCAAATTGCATTTACTGCTCCAAGGTATTGCGAGAAACTTTGGAAGCTATTGTGGATTTCTTCCAATTTGCTGGACTGAATGAGATAAACACTTGACAACTTTCTCATTTCATTGTGATACACATACTGTGGGAGTATCAACCAAATGTAATTCACTACTCGCAGGCATTCAGTGAATCTTCGGCACCTATTGGGGATTTCTTTCAACTTGCTGAACTCATAGAGATAAGGACTTTACCACTTTCTCATTGCATTGAGATAAACACATTGGCAGAATATCAGCCCAATGGCATACGCTGCTGGAAGGAATTCAGAGAATATTTGGAACTTTACCACTATCTGATTTCATTGAGATACACACACTGGCAGAATATCAGACCAATGACATTCACTGCTCGAAGGTATTCAGAGAAACTTTGGAACCGATTGTGGATTTCTTGCAACTTGCTGAACTCGTGGAGACAAAGACATTACTACTTTCTCATTTCATTGACATACACGCATTGGCAGAGTATCAACCAAAGTTCATTGACTGCTCCAAGGCATTCAATGAATCTTTGGAACCTATTGGGGATATCTTACAACTTGCTGAACTCATAGAGATAAGGACTTTACCACTTTCTCATTGCATTGAGATAAACACATTGGCAGAATTTCAGCCAAATTGCATTCACTGCTCGCAGGATTTCAGAGAAACCTTGGAACCTATTGTGGATTTCCCCCAACTTGCTGATCTCATCGAGATAAGCACTATACAACTTTCTCACTTTATTGAGATACACGCATTGGCAGAATATCAGCCAAATTGCATTCACTCCTCGAAGGTATTCAGAGAAACTATGGAACCAATTGCGGATTTCTTCCAACTTGCTGAAGTCATCGAGATAAGAACTTTACCATTAACTCATTTCATTGAGCTACACACACTGGCAAAATATCAGCCAAATGGCATTCACTGCTCCAAGGTATTGCGAGAAACTTTGGAACCGATTGTTGATTTCTTGCAACTTGCTGAACTCGTGGAGACAAAGACTTTACCACTTTCTCATTACATTGAGATACACGCATTGGCAGTGTATCAACCAAAGTTCATTCACTGCTCCAAGGCATTCAGTGAATCTTTAGAACCTATTGGGGATATCTTACAACTTGCTGAACTCATTGAGATAAGGACTTTACCACTTTCTCAATTCATTGAGATAAACACATTGGCAGAATTTCAGCCAATTTGCATTCACTACTCGAAGGTATTCAGAGAAACTTTGGAACCTATTGCGAATTTCTTCCAACTTGCTGAAGTGATCGAGATAAGAACTTGACCATTATCTCACTTCATTGAGATACACACACTGGCAGAATATCAAACAAATGGCATTCAGTGTTCGAAGGTTTTCAGAGAAACTTTGGAACCGATTGTGGATTTCTTGCAACTTGCTGAACTCGTGGAGACAAAGACTTTACCACTTTCTCATTACATTGAGATACACGCATTGGCAGTGTATCAACCAAAGTTCATTCACTGCTCCAAGGCATTCAGTGAATCTTTGGAACCTATTGGGGATATCTTACAACTTGCTGAACTCATTGAGATAAGGACTTTACCACTTTCTCAATTCATTGAGATAAACACATTGGCAGAATGTCAGCCAAATTGCATTCACTACTCGAAGGTATTCAGAGAAACTATGGAACCTATTGCGGATTTCTTCCAACTTGCTGAAGTCATCGAGATAAGAACTTTACCATTAACTCATTTCATTGAGCTACACACACTGGCAAAATATCAGCCAAATGGCATTCCCTGCTCCAAGGTATTGCGAGAAACTTTGGAAGCTATTGTGGATTTCTTCCAATTTGCTGGACTGAATGAGATAAAAACTTGACCACTTTCTCATTTCATTGTGATACACATACTGTGGGAGTATCAACCAAATGTAATTCACTACTCGCAGGCATTCAGTGAATCTTTGGCAACTATTGGGGATTTCTTTCAACTTGCTGAACTCATAGAGATAAGGACTTTACCACTTTCTCATTGCATTGAGATAAACACATTGGCAGAATATCAGCCCAATGGCATACGCTGCTGGAAGGAATTCAGAGAATATTTGGAACTTTACCACTATCTGATTTCATTGAGATACAGACACTGGCAGAATATCAGACAAATGACATTCACTGCTCGAAGGTATTCAGAGAAACTTTGGAACCGATTGTGGATTTCTTGCAACTTGCTGAACTCGTGGAGACAAAGACTTTCTCATTTCATTGAGATACACGCATTGGCAGAGTATCAACCAAAGTTCATTCACTGCTCCAAGGCATTCAGTGAATCTTTGGAACCTATTGGGGATATCTTACAACTTGTTGAACTCATTGAGATAAGGACTTTACCACTTTCTCAATTCATTGAGATAAACACATTGGCAGAATGTCAGCCAAATTGCTCGAAGGAATTCAGAGAAACCTTAGAAGCTATTGTGGATTTCCCCCAACTTGCTGAACTCACCGAGACAAACACTTTGCGACCTTCTCATTCCATTGAGATACACACATGGGCAGAATAACAGCCAAATAGCATTCACTGCTCGATGGTACTCAGAGACATTTTGTGGATTTCCTCCAACTTGCTGATCTCATCGAGATAAGCACTATACAACTTTCTCACTGCATTGAGATACACGCATTGGCAGAATATCAGCCAATTTGCATTCACTACTCGAAGGTATTCAGAGAAACTTTGGAACCTATTGCGAATTTCTTCCAACTTGCTGAAGTGATCGAGATAAGAACTTGACCATTATCTCACTTCATTGAGATACACACACTGGCAGAATATCAAACAAATGGCATTCAGTGTTCGAAGGTTTTCAGAGAAACTTTGGAACCGATTGTGGATTTCTTGCAACTTGCTGAACTCGTGGAGACAATGACTTTACCACTTTCTCATTTCATTGAGATACACGCATTGGCAGAGTACCAACCAAAGTTCATTGACTGCTCCAAGGCATTCAATGAATCTTTGGAACCTATTGGGGATATCTTACAACTTGCTGAACTCATAGAGATAAGGACTTTACCACTTTCTCATTGCATTGAGATAAACACATTGGCAGAATTTCAGCCAAATTGCATTCACTGCTCGCAGGATTTCAGAGAAACCTTGGAACCTATTGTGGATTTCCCCCAACTTGCTGATCTCATCGAGATAAGCACTATACAACTTTCTCACTTCATTGAGATACACGCATTGGCAGAATATTAGCCAAATTGCATTCACTCCTCGAAGGTATTCAGAGAAACTATGGAACCTATTGCGGATTTCTTCCAACTTGCTGAAGTCATCGAGATAAGAACTTTACCATTAACTCATTTCATTGAGCTACACACACTGGCAAAATATCAGCCAAATTGCATTCACTGCTCCAAGGTATTGCGAGAAACTTTGGAAGCTATTGTGGATTTCTTCCAATTTGCTGGACTGAATGAGATAAACACTTGACCACTTTCTGATTTCATTGCGATACACATACTGTGGGAGTATCAACCAAATGTAATTCACTACTCGCAGGCATTCAGTGAATCTTTGGCACCTAGTTGATTTCTTTCAACTTGCTGAACTCATAGAGATAAGGACTTTACCACTTTCTCATTGCATTGAGATAAACACATTGGCAGAATATCAGCCCAATGGCATACGCTGCTGGAAGGAATTCAGAGAATATTTGGAACTTTACCACTATCTGATTTCATTGAGATACAGACACTGGCAGAATATCAGACAAATGACATTCACTGCTCGAAGGTATTCAGAGAAACTTTGGAACCGATTGTGGATTTCTTGCAACTTGCTGAACTCGTGGAGACAAAGACTTTCTCATTTCATTGAGATACACGCATTGGCAGAGTATCAACCAAAGTTCATTCACTGCTCCAAGGCATTCAGTGAATCTTTGGAACCTATTGGGGATATCTTACAACTTGTTGAACTCATTGAGATAAGGACTTTACCACTTTCTCAATTCATTGAGACAAACACATTGGCAGAATTTCAGCCAAATTGCTCGAAGGAATTCAGAGAAACCTTCGAACCTATTGTGGATTTCCCCCAACTTGCTGAACTCACCGAGACAAACACTTTGCGACCTTCTCATTCCATTGAGATACACACATGGGCAGAATAACAGGCAAATGGCATTCACTGCTCGTTGGTATTCAGAGACATTTTGGAACATTTTGTCGATTTACTCCAACTTGCTGATCTCATCGAGATAAGCACTATACAACTTTCTCACTGCATTGAGATACACGTATTGGCAGAATATCAGCCAATTTGCATTCACTACTCGAAGGTATTCAGAGAAACTTTGGAACCTATTGCGAATTTCTTCCAACTTGCTGAAGTGATCGAGATAAGAACTTGACCATTATCTCACTTCATTGAGATACACACACTGGCAGAATATCAAACAAATGGCATTCAGTGTTCGAAGGTTTTCAGAGAAACTTTGGAACCGATTGTGGATTTCTTGCAACTTGCTGAACTCGTGGAGACAATGACTTTACCACTTTCTCATTTCATTGAGATACACGCATTGGCAGAGTACCAACCAAAGTTCATTGACTGCTCCAAGGCATTCAATGAATCTTTGGAACCTATTGGGGATATCTTACAACTTGCTGAACTCATAGAGATAAGGACTTTACCACTTTCTCATTGCATTGAGATAAACACATTGGCAGAATTTCAGCCAAATTGCATTCACTGCTCGAAGGATTTCAGAGAAACCTTGGAACCTATTGTGGATTTCCCCCAACTTGCTGATCTCATCGAGATAAGCACTATACAACTTTCTCACTTCATTGAGATACACGCATTGGCAGAATATTAGCCAAATTGCATTCACTCCTCGAAGGTATTCAGAGAAACTATGGAACCTATTGCGGATTTCTTCCAACTTGCTGAAGTCATCGAGATAAGAACTTTACCATTAACTCATTTCATTGAGCTACACACACTGGCAAAATATCAGCCAAATTGCATTCACTGCTCCAAGGTATTGCGAGAAACTTTGGAAGCTATTGTGGATTTCTTCCAATTTGCTGGACTGAATGAGATAAACACTTGACCACTTTCTGATTTCATTGCGATACACATACTGTGGGAGTATCAACCAAATGTAATTCACTACTCGCAGGCATTCAGTGAATCTTTGGCACCTAGTTGATTTCTTTCAACTTGCTGAACTCATAGAGATAAGGACTTTACCACTTTCTCATTGCATTGAGATAAACACATTGGCAGAATATCAGCCCAATGGCATACGCTGCTGGAAGGAATTCAGAGAATATTTGGAACTTTACCACTATCTGATTTCATTGAGATACAGACACTGGCAGAATATCAGACAAATGACATTCACTGCTCGAAGGTATTCAGAGAAACTTTGGAACCGATTGTGGATTTCTTGCAACTTGCTGAACTCGTGGAGACAAAGACTTTCTCATTTCATTGAGATACACGCATTGGCAGAGTATCAACCAAAGTTCATTCACTGCTCCAAGGCATTCAGTGAATCTTTGGAACCTATTGGGGATATCTTACAACTTGTTGAACTCATTGAGATAAGGACTTTACCACTTTCTCAATTCATTGAGACAAACACATTGGCAGAATTTCAGCCAAATTGCTCGAAGGAATTCAGAGAAACCTTCGAACCTATTGTGGATTTCCCCCAACTTGCTGAACTCACCGAGACAAACACTTTGCGACCTTCTCATTCCATTGAGATACACACATGGGCAGAATAACAGGCAAATGGCATTCACTGCTCGTTGGTATTCAGAGACATTTTGGAACATTTTGTCGATTTACTCCAACTTGCTGATCTCATCGAGATAAGCACTATACAACTTTCTCACTGCATTGAGATACACGTATTGGCAGAATATCAGCCAATTTGCATTCACTACTCGAAGGTATTCAGAGAAACTTTGGAACCTATTGCGAATTTCTTCCAACTTGCTGAAGTGATCGAGATAAGAACTTGACCATTATCTCACTTCATTGAGATACACACACTGGCAGAATATCAAACAAATGGCATTCAGTGATCGAAGGTTTTCAGAGAAACTTTGGAACCGATTGTGGATTTCTTGCAACTTGCTGAACTCGTGGAGACAAAGACTTTACCACTTTCTCATTTCATTGAGATACACGCATTGGCAGTGTATCAACCAAAGTTCATTCACTGCTCCAAGGCATTCAGTGAATCTTTGGAACCTATTGGGGATATCTTACAACTTGCTGAACTCATTGAGATAAGGACTTTACCACTTTCTCAATTCATTGAGATAAACACATTGGCAGAATTTCAGCCAAATTGCATTCACTGCTCGAAGGATTTCAGAGAAACCTTGGAACCTATTGTGGATTTCCCCCAACTTGCTGATCTCATCGAGATAAGCACTATACAACTTTCTCATTTCATTGAGATACACGCATTGGCAGAATATTAGCCAAATTGCATTCACTACTCGAAGGTATTCAGAGAAACTATGGAACCTATTGCGGATTTCTTCCAACTTGCTGAAGTCATCGAGATAAGAACTTTACCATTAACTCATTTCATTGAGCTACACACACTGGCAAAATATCAGCCAAATGGCATTCACTGCTCCAAGGTATTGCGAGAAACTTTGGAAGCTATTGTGGATTTCTTCCAATTTGCTCGACTGAATGAGATAAACACTTGACCACTTTCTCATTTCATTGTGATACACATACTGTGGGAGTATCAACCAAATGTAATTCACTACTCGCAGGCATTCAGTGAATCTTCGGCACCTATTGGGGATTTCTTTCAACTTGCTGAACTCATAGAGATAAGGACTTTACCACTTTCTCATTGCATTGAGATAAACACATTGGCAGAATATCAGCCCAATGGCATACGCTGCTGGAAGGAATTCAGAGAATATTTGGAACTTTACCACTATCTGATTTCATTGAGATACACACACTGGCAGAATATCAGACAAATGACATTCACTGCTCGAAGGTATTCAGAGAAACTTTGGAACCGATTGTGGATTTCTTGCAACTTGCTGAACTCGTGGAGACAAAGACATTACTACTTTCTCATTTCATTGAGATACACGCATTGGCAGAGTACCAACCAAAGTTCATTGACTGCTCCAAGGCATTCAATGAATCTTTGGAACCTATTGGGGATATCTTACAACTTGCTGAACTCATAGAGATAAGGACTTTACCACTTTCTCATTGCATTGAGATAAACACATTGGCAGAATTTCAGCCAAATTGCATTCACTGCTCGCAGGATTTCAGAGAAACCTTGGAACCTATTGTGGATTTCCCCCAACTTGCTGATCTCATCGAGATAAGCACTATACAACTTTCTCACTTCATTGAGATACACGCATTGGCAGAATATCAGCCAAATTGCATTCACTCCTCGAAGGTATTCAGAGAAACTATGGAACCTATTGCGGATTTCTTCCAACTTGCTGAAGTCATCGAGATAAGAACTTTACCATTAACTCATTTCATTGAGCTACACACACTGGCAAAATATCAGCCAAATGGCATTCACTGCTCCAAGGTATTGCGAGAAACTTTGGAAGCTATTGTGGATTTCTTCCAATTTGCTGGACTGAATGAGATAAACACTTGACCACTTTCTGATTTCATTGCGATACACATACTGTGGGAGTATCAACCAAATGTAATTCACTACTCGCAGGCATTCAGTGAATCTTTGGCACCTAGTTGATTTCTTTCAACTTGCTGAACTCATAGAGATAAGGACTTTACCACTTTCTCATTGCATTGAGATAAACACATTGGCAGAATATCAGCCCAATGGCATACGCTGCTGGAAGGAATTCAGAGAATATTTGGAACTTTACCACTATCTGATTTCATTGAGATACAGACACTGGCAGAATATCAGACAAATGACATTCACTGCTCGAAGGTATTCAGAGAAACTTTGGAACCGATTGTGGATTTCTTGCAACTTGCTGAACTCGTGGAGACAAAGACTTTCTCATTTCATTGAGATACACGCATTGGCAGAGTATCAACCAAAGTTCATTCACTGCTCCAAAGCATTCAGTGAATCTTTGGAATCTATTGGGGATATCTTACAACTTGTTGAACTCATTGAGATAAGGACTTTACCACTTTCTCAATTCATTGAGACAAACACATTGGCAGAATTTCAGCCAAATTGCTCGAAGGAATTCAGAGAAACCTTAGAACCTATTGTGGATTTCCCCCAACTTGCTGAACTCACCGAGACAAACACTTTGCGACCTTCTCATTCCATTGAGATACACACATGGGCAGAATAACAGCCAAATGGCATTCACTGCTCGATGGTATTCAGAGACATTTTGGAACATTTTGTGGATTTCCTCCAACTTGCTGATCTCATCGAGATAAGCACTATACAACTTTCTCACTGCATTGAGATACACGCATTGGCAGAATATCAGCCAATTTGCATTCACTACTCGAAGGTATTCAGAGAAACTTTGGAACCTATTGCGAATTTCTTCCAACTTGCTGAAGTGATCGAGATAAGAACTTGACCATTATCTCACTTCATTGAGATACACACACTGGCAGAATATCAAACAAATGGCATTCAGTGTTCGAAGGTTTTCAGAGAAACTTTGGAACCGATTGTGGATTTCTTGCAACTTGCTGAACTCGTGGAGACAAAGACTTTACCACTTTCTCATTACATTGAGATACACGCATTGGCAGAGTATCAACCAAAGTTCATTCACTGCTCCAAGGCATTCAATGAATCTTTGGAACCTATTGGGGATATCTTACAACTTGCTGAACTCATAGAGATAAGGACTTTACCACTTTCTCATTGCATTGAGATAAACACATTGGCAGAAGTTCAGCCAAATTGCATTCACTGCTCGCAGGATTTCAGAGAAACCTTGGAACCTATTGTGGATTTCCCCCAACTTGCTGATCTCATCGAGATAAGCACTATACAACTTTCTCACTTTATTGAGATACACGCATTGGCAGAATATCAGCGAAATTGCATTCACTCCTCGAAGGTATTCAGAGAAACTATGGAACCTATTGCGGATTTCTTCCAACTTGCTGAAGTCATCGAGATAAGAACTTTACCATTAACTCATTTCATTGAGCTACACACACTGGCAAAATATCAGCCAAATGGCATTCACTGCTCCAAGGTATTGCGAGAAACTTTGGAAGCTATTGTGGATTTCTTCCAATTTGCTGGACTGAATGAGATAAACACTTGACCACTTTCTGATTTCATTGCGATACACATACTGTGGGAGTATCAACCAAATGTAATTCACTACTCGCAGGCATTCAGTGAATCTTTGGCACCTAGTTGATTTCTTTCAACTTGCTGAACTCATAGAGATAAGGACTTTACCACTTTCTCATTGCATTGAGATAAACACATTGGCAGAATATCAGCCCAATGGCATACGCTGCTGGAAGGAATTCAGAGAATATTTGGAACTTTACCACTATCTGATTTCATTGAGATACAGACACTGGCAGAATATCAGACAAATGACATTCACTGCTCGAAGGTATTCAGAGAAACTTTGGAACCGATTGTTGATTTCTTGCAACTTGCTGAACTCGTGGAGACAAAGACTTTCTCATTTCATTGAGATACACGCATTGGCAGAGTATCAACCAAAGTTCATTCACTGCTCCAAGGCATTCAGTGAATCTTTGGAACCTATTGGGGATATCTTACAACTTGTTGAACTCATTGAGATAAGGACTTTACCACTTTCTCAATTCATTGAGACAAACACATTGGCAGAATTTCAGCCAAATTGCTCGAAGGAATTCAGAGAAACCTTAGAACCTATTGTGGATTTCCCCCAACTTGCTGAACTCACCGAGACAAACACTTTGCGACCTTCTCATTCCATTGAGATACACACATGGGCAGAATAACAGCCAAATGGCATTCACTGCTCGATGGTATTCAGAGACATTTTGGAACATTTTGTGGATTTCCTCCAACTTGCTGATCTCATCGAGATAAGCACTATACAACTTTCTCACTGCATTGAGATACACGAATTGGCAGAATATCAGCGAATTTGCATTCACTACTCGAAGGTATTCAGAGAAACTTTGGAACCTATTGCGAATTTCTTCCAACTTGCTGAAGTGATCGAGATAAGAACTTGACCATTATCTCACTTCATTGAGATACACACACTGGCAGAATATCAAACAAATGGCATTCAGTGTTCGAAGGTTTTCAGAGAAACTTTGGAACCGATTGTGGATTTCTTGCAACTTGCTGAACTCGTGGAGACAAAGACTTTACCACTTTCTCATTACATTGAGATACACGCATTGGCAGAGTATCAACCAAAGTTCATTCACTGCTCCAAGGCATTCAATGAATCTTTGGAACCTATTGGGGATATCTTACAACTTGCTGAACTCATAGAGATAAGGACTTTACCACTTTCTCATTGCATTGAGATAAACACATTGGCAGAATTTCAGCCAAATTGCATTCACTGCTCGCAGGATTTCAGAGAAACCTTGGAACCTATTGTGGATTTCCCCCAACTTGCTGATCTCATCGAGATAAGCACTATACAACTTTCTCACTTCATTGAGATACACGCATTGGCAGAATATCAGCCAAATTGCATTCACTCCTCGAAGGTATTCAGAGAAACTATGGAACCTATTGCGGATTTCTTCCAACTTGCTGAAGTCATCGAGATAAGAACTTTACCATTAACTCATTTCATTGAGCTACACACACTGGCAAAATATCAGCCAAATGGCATTCACTGCTCCAAGGTATTGCGAGAAACTTTGGAAGCTATTGTGGATTTCTTCCAATTTGCTGGACTGAATGAGATAAACACTTGACCACTTTCTGATTTCATTGCGATACACATACTGTGGGAGTATCAACCAAATGTAATTCATTACTCGCAGGCATTCAGTGAATCTTTGGCACCTAGTTGATTTCTTTCAACTTGCTGAACTCATAGAGATAAGGACTTTACCACTTTCTCATTGCATTGAGATAAACACATTGGCAGAATATCAGCCCAATGGCATACGCTGCTGGAAGGAATTCAGAGAATATTTGGAACTTTACCACTATCTGATTTCATTGAGATACACACACTGCAGAATATCAGACAAATGACATTCACTGCTCGAAGGTATTCAGAGAAACTTTGGAACCGATTGTGGATTTCTTGCAACTTGCTGAACTCGTGGAGACAAAGACTTTCTCATTTCATTGAGATACACGCATTGGCAGAGTATCAACCAAAGTTCATTCACTGCTCCAAGGCATTCAGTGAATCTTTGGAACCTATTGGGGATATCTTACAACTTGTTGAACTCATTGAGATAACGACTTTACCACTTTCTCAATTCATTGAGATAAACACATTGGCAGAATTTCAGCCAAATTGCTCGAAGGAATTCAGAGAAACCTTAGAACCTATTGTGGATTTCCCCCAACTTGCTGAACTCACCGAGACAAACATTTTGCGACCTTCTCATTCCATTGAGATACACACATGGGCAGAATAACAGCCAAATGGCATTCACTGCTCGATGGTATTCAGAGACATTTTGGAACATTTTGTGGATTTCCTGCCACTTGCTGATCTCATCGAGATAAGCACTATACAACTTTGTCACTGCATTGAGATATACGCACTGGCAGAATATCAGCCAATTTGCATTCACTACTCGAAGGTATTCAGAGAAACTTTGGAACCTATTGCGAATTTCTTCCAACTTGCTGAAGTCATCGAGATAAAAACTTGACCATTATCTCACTTCATTGAGATACACACACTGGCAGAATATCAAACAAATGGCATTCAGTGTTCGAAGGTTTTCAGAGAAACTTTGGAACCGATTGTTGTTTTCTTGCAACTTGCTGAAGTCGTGGAGACAAAGACTTTACCACTTTCTCATTTCATTGAGATACACGCATTGGCAGTGTATCAACAAAGTTCATTCACTGCTCCAAGGCATTCAATAAATCTTTGGAACCTATTGGGGATATCTTACAACTTGCTGAACTCATAGAGATAAGGACTTTACCACTTTCTCATTGCATTGAGATAAACACATTGGCAGAATTTCAGCCAAATTGCATTCACTGCTCGCAGGATTTCAGAGAAACCTTGGAACCTATTGTGGATTTCCCCCAACTTGCTGATCTCATCGAGATAAGCACTATACAACTTTCTCATTTCATTGAGATACACGCATTTGCAGAATATCAGCCAAATTGCATTCACTCCTCGAAGGTATTCAGGGAAACTATGGAACCTGTTGCGGATTTCTTCCAACTTGCTGAAGTCATCGAGATAAGAACTTTACCATTAACTCATTTCATTGAGCTACACACACTGGCAAAATATCAGCCAAATGGCATTCACTGCTCCAAGGTATTGCGAGAAACTTTGGAAGCTATTGTGGATTTCTTCCAATTTGCTGGACTGAATGAGATAAACACTTGACCACTTTCTGATTTCATTGCGATACACATACTGTGGGAGTATCAACCAAATGTAATTCATTACTCGCAGGCATTCAGTGAATCTTTGGCACCTAGTTGATTTCTTTCAACTTGCTGAACTCATAGAGATAAGGACTTTACCACTTTCTCATTGCATTGAGATAAACACATTGGCAGAATATCAGCCCAATGGCATACGCTGCTGGAAGGAATTCAGAGAATATTTGGAACTTTACCACTATCTGATTTCATTGAGATACACACACTGGCAGAATATCAGACAAATGACATTCACTGCTCGAAGGTATTCAGAGAAACTTTGGAACCGATTGTGGATTTCTTGCAACTTGCTGAACTCGTGGAGACAAAGACTTTCTCATTTCATTGAGATACACGCATTGGCAGAGTATCAACCAAAGTTCATTCACTGCTCCAAGGCATTCAGTGAATCTTTGGAACCTATATCTTAGAACTTGTTGAACTCATTGAGATAAGGACTTTACCACTTTCTCAATTCATTGAGACAAACACATTGGCAGAATTTCAGCCAAATTGCTCGAAGGAATTCAGAGAAACCTTAGAACCTATTGTGGATTTCCCCCAACTTGCTGAACTCACCGAGACAAACACTTTGCGACCTTCTCATTCCATTGAGATACACACATGGGCAGAATAACAGCCAAATGGCATTCACTGCTCGATGGTATTCAGAGACATTTTGGAACATTTTGTGGATTTCCTCCAACTTGCTGATCTCATCGAGATAAGCACTATACAACTTTCTCACTGCATTGAGATACACGTATTGGCAGAATATCAGCCAATTTGCATTCACTACTCGAAGGTATTCAGAGAAACTTTGGAACCTATTGCGAATTTCTTCCAACTTGCTGAAGTGATCGAGATAAGAACTTGACCATTATCTCACTTCATTGAGATACACACACTGGCAGAATATCAAACAAATGGCATTCAGTGTTCGAAGGTTTTCAGAGAAACTTTGGAACCGATTGTGGATTTCTTGCAACTTGCTGAACTCGTGGAGACAAAGACTTTACCACTTTCTCATTTCATTGAGATACACGCATTGGCAGTGTATCAACCAAAGTTCATTCACTGCTCCAAGGCATTCAGTGAATCTTTGGAACCTATTGGGGATATCTTACAACTTGCTGAACTCATTGAGATAAGGACTTTACCACTTTCTGAATTCATTGAGATAAACACATTGGCAGAATTTCAGCCAAATTGCATTCACTGCTCGAAGGATTTCAGAGAAACCTTGGAACCTATTGTGGATTTCCCCCAACTTGCTGATCTCATCGAGATAAGCACTATACAACTTTCTCATTTCATTGAGATACACGCATTGGCAGAATATTAGCCAAATTGCATTCACTACTCGGAGGTATTCAGAGAAACTATGGAACCTATTGCGGATTTCTTCCAACTTGCTGAAGTCATCGAGATAAGAACTTTACCATTAACTCATTTCATTGAGCTACACACACTGGCAAAATATCAGCCAAATGGCATTCACTGCTCCAAGGTATTGCGAGAAACTTTGGAAGCTATTGTGGATTTCTTCCAATTTGCTGGACTGAATGAGATAAACACTTGACCACTTTCTCATTTCATTGTGATACACATACTGTGGGAGTATCAACCAAATGTAATTCACTACTCGCAGGCATTCAGTGAATCTTTGGCACCTAGTTGATTTCTTTCAACTTGCTGAACTCATATGGGATAAGGACTTTACCACTTTCTCATTGCATTGAGATAAACACATTGGCAGAACATCAGCCCAATGGCATACGCTGCTGGAAGGAATTCAGAGAATATTTGGAACTTTACCACTATCTGATTTCATTGAGATACAGACCCTGGCAGAATATCAGACAAATGACATTCACTGCTCGAAGGTATTCAGAGAAACTTTGGAACCGATTGTTGATTTCTTGCAACTTGCTGAACTCGTGGAGACAAAGACTTTACTACTTTCTCATTTCATTGAGATACACGCATTGGCAGAGTATCAACCAAAGTTCATTCACTGCTCCAAGGCATTCAGTGAATCTTTGGAACCTATTGGGGATATCTTACAACTTGTTGAACTCATTGAGATAAGGACTTTACCACTTTCTCAATTCATTGAGATAAACACATTGGCAGAATTTCAGCCAAATTGCTCGAAGGAATTCAGAGAAACCTTAGAACCTATTGTGGATTTCCCCCAACTTGCTGAACTCACCGGGACAAACACTTTGCGACCTTCTCATTCCATTGAGATACACACATGGGCAGAATAACAGCCAAATGGCATTCACTGCTCGATGGTATTCAGAGACATTTTGGAACATTTTGTGGATTTACTCCAACTTGCTGATCTCATCGAGATAAGCACTATACAACTTTCTCACTGCATTGAGATACACGTATTGGCAGAATATCAGCCAATTTGCATTCACTACTCGAAGGTATTCAGAGAAACTTTGGAACCTATTGCGAATTTCTTCCAACTTGCTGAAGTGATCGAGATAAGAACTTGACCATTATCTCACTTCATTGAGATACACATACTGGCAGAATATCAAACAAATGGCATTCAGTGTTCGAAGGTTTTCAGAGAAACTTTGGAACCGATTGTTGATTTCTTGCAACTTGCTGAACTCGTGGAGACAAAGACTTTACCACTTTCTCATTTCATTGAGATACACGCATTGGCAGTGTATCAACCAAAGTTCATTCACTGCTCCAAGGCATTCAATGAATCTTTGGAACCTATTGGGGATATCTTACAACATGCTGAACTCATAGAGATAAGGACTTTACCACTTTCTCATTGCATTGAGATAAACACATTGGCAGAATTTCAGCCAAATTGCATTCACTGCTCGCAGGATTTCAGAGAAACCTTGGAACCTATTGTGGATTTCCCCCAACTTGCTGATCTCATCGAGATAAGCACTATACAACTTTCTCACTTTATTGAGATACACGCATTGGCAGAATATCAGCCAAATTGCATTCACTCCTCGAAGGTATTCAGAGAAACTATGGAACCTATTGCGGATTTCTTCCAACTTGCTGAAGTCATCGAGATAAGAACTTTACCATTAACTCATTTCATTGAGCTACACACACTGGCAAAATATCAGCCAAATGGCATTCACTGCTCCAAGGTATTGCGAGAAACTTTGGAAGCTATTGTGGATTTCTTCCAATTTGCTGGACTGAATGAGATAAACACTTGACCACTTTCTGATTTCATTGCGATACACATACTGTGGGAGTATCAACCAAATGTAATTCACTACTCGCAGGCATTCAGTGAATCTTTGGCACCTAGTTGATTTCTTTCAACTTGCTGAACTCATAGAGATAAGGACTTTACCACTTTCTCATTGCATTGAGATAAACACATTGGCAGAATATCAGCCCAATGGCATACGCTGCTGGAAGGAATTCAGAGAATATTTGGAACTTTACCACTATCTGATTTCATTGAGATACAGACACTGGCAGAATATCAGACAAATGACATTCACTGCTCGAAGGTATTCAGAGAAACTTTGGAACCGATTGTTGATTTCTTGCAACTTGCTGAACTCGTGGAGACAAAGACTTTCTCATTTCATTGAGATACACGCATTGGCAGAGTATCAACCAAAGTTCATTCACTGCTCCAAGGCATTCAGTGAATCTTTGGAACCTATTGGGGATATCTTACAACTTGTTGAACTCATTGAGATAAGGACTTTACCACTTTCTCAATTCATTGAGACAAACACATTGGCAGAATTTCAGCCAAATTGCTCGAAGGAATTCAGAGAAACCTTAGAACCTATTGTGGATTTCCCCCAACTTGCTGAACTCACCGAGACAAACACTTTGCGACCTTCTCATTCCATTGAGATACACACATGGGCAGAATAACAGCCAAATGGCATTCACTGCTCGATGGTATTCAGAGACATTTTGGAACATTTTGTGGATTTCCTCCAACTTGCTGATCTCATCGAGATAAGCACTGTACAACTTTCTCACTGCATTGAGATACACGAATTGGCAGAATATCAGCGAATTTGCATTCACTACTCGAAGGTATTCAGAGAAACTTTGGAACCTATTGCGAATTTCTTCCAACTTGCTGAAGTGATCGAGATAAGAACTTGACCATTATCTCACTTCATTGAGATACACACACTGGCAGAATATCAAACAAATGGCATTCAGTGTTCGAAGGTTTTCAGAGAAACTTTGGAACCGATTGTGGATTTCTTGCAACTTGCTGAACTCGTGGAGACAAAGACTTTACCACTTTCTCATTACATTGAGATACACGCATTGGCAGAGTATCAACCAAAGTTCATTCACTGCTCCAAGGCATTCAATGAATCTTTGGAACCTATTGGGGATATCTTACAACTTGCTGAACTCATAGAGATAAGGACTTTACCACTTTCTCATTGCATTGAGATAAACACATTGGCAGAATTTCAGCCAAATTGCATTCACTGCTCGCAGGATTTCAGAGAAACCTTGGAACCTATTGTGGATTTCCCCCAACTTGCTGATCTCATCGAGATAAGCACTATACAACTTTCTCACTTCATTGAGATACACGCATTGGCAGAATATCAGCCAAATTGCATTCACTCCTCGAAGGTATTCAGAGAAACTATGGAACCTATTGCGGATTTCTTCCAACTTGCTGAAGTCATCGAGATAAGAACTTTACCATTAACTCATTTCATTGAGCTACACACACTGGCAAAATATCAGCCAAATGGCATTCACTGCTCCAAGGTATTGCGAGAAACTTTGGAAGCTATTGTGGATTTCTTCCAATTTGCTGGACTGAATGAGATAAACACTTGACCACTTTCTGATTTCATTGCGATACACATACTGTGGGAGTATCAACCAAATGTAATTCATTACTCGCAGGCATTCAGTGAATCTTTGGCACCTAGTTGATTTCTTTCAACTTGCTGAACTCATAGAGATAAGGACTTTACCACTTTCTCATTGCATTGAGATAAACACATTGGCAGAATATCAGCCCAATGGCATACGCTGCTGGAAGGAATTCAGAGAATATTTGGAACTTTACCACTATCTGATTTCATTGAGATACACACACTGCAGAATATCAGACAAATGACGTTCACTGCTCGAAGGTATTCAGAGAAACTTTGGAACCGATTGTGGATTTCTTGCAACTTGCTGAACTCGTGGAGACAAAGACTTTCTCATTTCATTGAGATACACGCATTGGCAGAGTATCAACCAAAGTTCATTCACTGCTCCAAGGCATTCAGTGAATCTTTGGAACCTATTGGGGATATCTTACAACTTGTTGAACTCATTGAGATAAGGACTTTACCACTTTCTCAATTCATTGAGATAAACACATTGGCAGAATTTCAGCCAAATTGCTCGAAGGAATTCAGAGAAACCTTAGAACCTATTGTGGATTTCCCCCAACTTGCTGAACTCACCGAGACAAACATTTTGCGACCTTCTCATTCCATTGAGATACACACATGGGCAGAATAACAGCCAAATGGCATTCACTGCTCGATGGTATTCAGAGACATTTTGGAACATTTTGTGGATTTCCTGCCACTTGCTGATCTCATCGAGATAAGCACTATACAACTTTCTCACTGCATTGAGATACACGCACTGGCAGAATATCAGCCAATTTGCATTCACTACTCGAAGGTATTCAGAGAAACTTTGGAACCTATTGCGAATTTCTTCCAACTTGCTGAAGTCATCGAGATAAAAACTTGACCATTATCTCACTTCATTGAGATACACACACTGGCAGAATATCAAACAAATGGCATTCAGTGTTCGAAGGTTTTCAGAGAAACTTTGGAACCGATTGTTGTTTTCTTGCAACTTGCTGAAGTCGTGGAGACAAAGACTTTACCACTTTCTCATTTCATTGAGATACACGCATTGGCAGTGTATCAACAAAGTTCATTCACTGCTCCAAGGCATTCAATAAATCTTTGGAACCTATTGGGGATATCTTACAACTTGCTGAACTCATAGAGATAAGGACTTTACCACTTTCTCATTGCATTGAGATAAACACATTGGCAGAATTTCAGCCAAATTGCATTCACTGCTCGCAGGATTTCAGAGAAACCTTGGAACCTATTGTGGATTTCCCCCAACTTGCTGATCTCATCGAGATAAGCACTATACAACTTTCTCATTTCATTGAGATACACGCATTTGCAGAATATCAGCCAAATTGCATTCACTCCTCGAAGGTATTCAGGGAAACTATGGAACCTGTTGCGGATTTCTTCCAACTTGCTGAAGTCATCGAGATAAGAACTTTACCATTAACTCATTTCATTGAGCTACACACACTGGCAAAATATCAGCCAAATGGCATTCACTGCTCCAAGGTATTGCGAGAAACTTTGGAAGCTATTGTGGATTTCTTCCAATTTGCTGGACTGAATGAGATAAACACTTGACCACTTTCTGATTTCATTGCGATACACATACTGTGGGAGTATCAACCAAATGTAATTCATTACTCGCAGGCATTCAGTGAATCTTTGGCACCTAGTTGATTTCTTTCAACTTGCTGAACTCATAGAGATAAGGACTTTACCACTTTCTCATTGCATTGAGATAAACACATTGGCAGAATATCAGCCCAATGGCATACGCTGCTGGAAGGAATTCAGAGAATATTTGGAACTTTACCACTATCTGATTTCATTGAGATACACACACTGGCAGAATATCAGACAAATGACATTCACTGCTCGAAGGTATTCAGAGAAACTTTGGAACCGATTGTGGATTTCTTGCAACTTGCTGAACTCGTGGAGACAAAGACTTTCTCATTTCATTGAGATACACGCATTGGCAGAGTATCAACCAAAGTTCATTCACTGCTCCAAGGCATTCAGTGAATCTTTGGAACCTATATCTTAGAACTTGTTGAACTCATTGAGATAAGGACTTTACCACTTTCTCAATTCATTGAGACAA
Organism: Prionace glauca; assembly: GCA_037974335.1. Classification (NCBI taxonomy): domain Eukaryota; kingdom Metazoa; phylum Chordata; class Chondrichthyes; order Carcharhiniformes; family Carcharhinidae; genus Prionace; species Prionace glauca. Next base: position 63,398,877 of record CM075737.1, read on the forward strand.
ACACATTGGCAGAATTTCAGCCAAATTGCTCGAAGGAATTCAGAGAAACCTTAGAACCTATTGTGGATTTCCCCCAACTTGCTGAACTCACCGAGACAAACACTTTGCGACCTTCTCATTCCATTGAGATACACACATGGGCAGAATAACAGCCAAATGGCATTCACTGCTCGATGGTATTCAGAGACATTTTGGAACATTTTGTGGATTTCCTCCAACTTGCTGATCTCATCGAGATAAGCACTATACAACTTTCTCACTGCATTGAGATACACGTATTGGCAGAATATCAGCCAATTTGCATTCACTACTCGAAGGTATTCAGAGAAACTTTGGAACCTATTGCGAATTTCTTCCAACTTGCTGAAGTGATCGAGATAAGAACTTGACCATTATCTCACTTCATTGAGATACACACACTGGCAGAATATCAAACAAATGGCATTCAGTGTTCGAAGGTTTTCAGAGAAACTTTGGAACCGATTGTGGATTTCTTGCAACTTGCTGAACTCGTGGAGACAAAGACTTTACCACTTTCTCATTTCATTGAGATACACGCATTGGCAGTGTATCAACCAAAGTTCATTCACTGCTCCAAGGCATTCAGTGAATCTTTGGAACCTATTGGGGATATCTTACAACTTGCTGAACTCATTGAGATAAGGACTTTACCACTTTCTGAATTCATTGAGATAAACACATTGGCAGAATTTCAGCCAAATTGCATTCACTGCTCGAAGGATTTCAGAGAAACCTTGGAACCTATTGTGGATTTCCCCCAACTTGCTGATCTCATCGAGATAAGCACTATACAACTTTCTCATTTCATTGAGATACACGCATTGGCAGAATATTAGCCAAATTGCATTCACTACTCGGAGGTATTCAGAGAAACTATGGAACCTATTGCGGATTTCTTCCAACTTGCTGAAGTCATCGAGATAAGAACTTTACCATTAACTCATTTCATTGAGCTACACACACTGGCAAAATATCAGCCAAATGGCATTCACTGCTCCAAGGTATTGCGAGAAACTTTGGAAGCTATTGTGGATTTCTTCCAATTTGCTGGACTGAATGAGATAAACACTTGACCACTTTCTCATTTCATTGTGATACACATACTGTGGGAGTATCAACCAAATGTAATTCACTACTCGCAGGCATTCAGTGAATCTTTGGCACCTAGTTGATTTCTTTCAACTTGCTGAACTCATATGGGATAAGGACTTTACCACTTTCTCATTGCATTGAGATAAACACATTGGCAGAACATCAGCCCAATGGCATACGCTGCTGGAAGGAATTCAGAGAATATTTGGAACTTTACCACTATCTGATTTCATTGAGATACAGACCCTGGCAGAATATCAGACAAATGACATTCACTGCTCGAAGGTATTCAGAGAAACTTTGGAACCGATTGTTGATTTCTTGCAACTTGCTGAACTCGTGGAGACAAAGACTTTACTACTTTCTCATTTCATTGAGATACACGCATTGGCAGAGTATCAACCAAAGTTCATTCACTGCTCCAAGGCATTCAGTGAATCTTTGGAACCTATTGGGGATATCTTACAACTTGTTGAACTCATTGAGATAAGGACTTTACCACTTTCTCAATTCATTGAGATAAACACATTGGCAGAATTTCAGCCAAATTGCTCGAAGGAATTCAGAGAAACCTTAGAACCTATTGTGGATTTCCCCCAACTTGCTGAACTCACCGGGACAAACACTTTGCGACCTTCTCATTCCATTGAGATACACACATGGGCAGAATAACAGCCAAATGGCATTCACTGCTCGATGGTATTCAGAGACATTTTGGAACATTTTGTGGATTTACTCCAACTTGCTGATCTCATCGAGATAAGCACTATACAACTTTCTCACTGCATTGAGATACACGTATTGGCAGAATATCAGCCAATTTGCATTCACTACTCGAAGGTATTCAGAGAAACTTTGGAACCTATTGCGAATTTCTTCCAACTTGCTGAAGTGATCGAGATAAGAACTTGACCATTATCTCACTTCATTGAGATACACATACTGGCAGAATATCAAACAAATGGCATTCAGTGTTCGAAGGTTTTCAGAGAAACTTTGGAACCGATTGTTGATTTCTTGCAACTTGCTGAACTCGTGGAGACAAAGACTTTACCACTTTCTCATTTCATTGAGATACACGCATTGGCAGTGTATCAACCAAAGTTCATTCACTGCTCCAAGGCATTCAATGAATCTTTGGAACCTATTGGGGATATCTTACAACATGCTGAACTCATAGAGATAAGGACTTTACCACTTTCTCATTGCATTGAGATAAACACATTGGCAGAATTTCAGCCAAATTGCATTCACTGCTCGCAGGATTTCAGAGAAACCTTGGAACCTATTGTGGATTTCCCCCAACTTGCTGATCTCATCGAGATAAGCACTATACAACTTTCTCATTTCATTGAGATACACGCATTGGCAGAATATCAGCCAAATTGCATTCACTACTCGAAGGTATTCAGAGAAACTATGGAACCTATTGCGGATTTCTTCCAACTTGCTGAAGTCATCGAGATAAGAACTTTACCATTAACTCATTTCATTGAGCTACACACACTGGCAAAATATCAGCCAAATGGCATTCACTGCTCCAAGGTATTGCGAGAAACTTTGGAAGCTATTGTGGATTTCTTCCAATTTGCTGGACTGAATGAGATAAACACTTGACCACTTTCTCATTTCATTGCGATACACATACTGTGGGAGTATCAACCAAATGTAATTCATTACTCGCAGGCATTCAGTGAATCTTTGGCACCTAGTTGATTTCTTTCAACTTGCTGAACTCATAGAGATAAGGACTTTACCACTTTCTCATTGCATTGAGATAAACACATTGGCAGAATATCAGCCCAATGGCATACGCTGCTGGAAGGAATTCAGAGAATATTTGGAACTTTACCACTATCTGATTTCATTGAGATACACACACTGCAGAATATCAGACAAATGACATTCACTGCTCGAAGGTATTCAGAGAAACTTTGGAACCGATTGTGGATTTCTTGCAACTTGCTGAACTCGTGGAGACAAAGACTTTCTCATTTCATTGAGATACATGCATTGGCAGAGTATCAACCAAAGTTCATTCACTGCTCCAAGGCATTCAGTGAATCTTTGGAACCTATTGGGGATATCTTACAACTTGTTGAACTCATTGAGATAACGACTTTACCACTTTCTCAATTCATTGAGATAAACACATTGGCAGAATGTCAGCCAAATTGCTCGAAGGAATTCAGAGAAACCTTAGAACCTATTGTGGATTTCCCCCAACTTGCTGAACTCACCGAGACAAACATTTTGCGACCTTCTCATTCCATTGAGATACACACATGGGCAGAATAACAGCCAAATGGCATTCACTGCTCGATGGTATTCAGAGACATTTTGGAACATTTTGTGGATTTCCTCCCACTTGCTGATCTCATCGAGATAAGCACGATACAACTTTCTCACTGCATTGAGATACACGCATTGGCAGAATATCAGCCAATTTGCATTCACTACTCGAAGGTATTCAGAGAAACTTTGGAACCTATTGCGAATTTCTTCCAACTTGCTGAAGTCATCGAGATAAAAACTTGACCATTATCTCACTTCATTGAGAATACACACACTGGCAGAATATCAAGCAAATGGCATTCAGTGTTCGAAGGTTTTCAGAGAAACTTTGGAACCGATTGTTGATTTCTTGCAACTTGCTGAAGTCGTGGAGACAAAGACTTTACCACTTTCTCATTTCATTGAGATACACGCATTGGCAGTGTATCAACCAAAGTTCATTCACTGCTCCAAGGCATTCAATGAATCTTTGGAACCTATTGGGGATATCTTACAACTTGCTGAACTCATAGAGATAAGGACTTTACCACTTTCTCATTGCATTGAGATAAACACATTGGCAGAATTTCAGCCAAATTGCATTCACTGCTCGCAGGATTTCAGAGAAACCTTGGAACCTATTGTGGATTTCCCCCAACTTGCTGATCTCATCGAGATAAGCACTATACAACTTTCTCATTTCATTGAGATACACGCATTGGCAGAATATCAGCCAAATTGCATTCACTCCTCGAAGGTATTCAGGGAAACTATGGAACCTATTGCGGATTTCTTCCAACTTGCTGAAGTCATCGAGATAAGAACTTTACCATTAACTCATTTCATTGAGCTACACACACTGGCAAAATATCAGCCAAATGGCATTCACTGCTCCAAGGTATTGCGAGAAACTTTGGAAGCTATTGTGGATTTCTTCCAATTTGCTGGACTGAATGAGATAAACACTTGACCACTTTCTGATTTCATTGCGATACACATACTGTGGGAGTATCAACCAAATGTAATTCATTACTCGCAGGCATTCAGTGAATCTTTGGCACCTAGTTGATTTCTTTCAACTTGCTGAACTCATAGAGATAAGGACTTTACCACTTTCTCATTGCATTGAGATAAACACATTGGCAGAATATCAGCCCAATGGCATACGCTGCTGGAAGGAATTCAGAGAATATTTGGAACTTTACCACTATCTGATTTCATTGAGATACAGACACTGGCAGAATATCAGACAAATGACATTCACTGCTCGAAGGTATTCAGAGAAACTTTGGAACCGATTGTGGATTTCTTGCAACTTGCTGAACTCGTGGAGACAAAGACTTTCTCATTTCATTGAGATACACGCATTGGCAGAGTATCAACCAAAGTTCATTCACTGCTCCAAGGCATTCAGTGAATCTTTGGAACCTATATCTTAGAACTTGTTGAACTCATTGAGATAAGGACTTTACCACTTTCTCAATTCATTGAGATAAACACATTGGCAGAATTTCAGCCAAATTGCTCGAAGGAATTCAGAGAAACCTTAGAACCTATTGTGGATTTCCCCCAACTTGCTGAACTCACCGAGACAAACACTTTGCGACCTTCTCATTCCATTGAGATACACACATGGGCAGAATAACAGCCAAATGGCATTCACTGCTCGATGGTATTCAGAGACATTTTGGAACATTTTGTGGATTTCCTCCAACTTGCTGATCTCATCGAGATAAGCACTATACAACTTTCTCACTGCATTGAGATACACGCACTGGCAGAATATCAGCCAATTTGCATTCACTACTCGAAGGTATTCAGAGAAACTTTGGAACCTATTGCGAATTTCTTCCAACTTGCTGAAGTGATCGAGATAAGAACTTGACCATTATCTCACTTCATTGAGATACACACACTGGCAGAATATCAAACAAATGGCATTCAGTGTTCGAAGGTTTTCAGAGAAACTTTGGAACCGATTGTGGATTTCTTGCAACTTGCTGAACTCGTGGAGACAAAGACTTTACCACTTTCTCATTTCATTGAGATACACGCATTGGCAGTGTATCAACCAAAGTTCATTCACTGCTCCAAGGCATTCAGTGAATCTTTGGAACCTATTGGGGATATCTTACAACTTGCTGAACTCATTGAGATAAGGACTTTACCACTTTCTGAATTCATTGAGATAAACACATTGGCAGAATTTCAGCCAAATTGCATTCACTGCTCGAAGGATTTCAGAGAAACCTTGGAACCTATTGTGGATTTCCCCCAACTTGCTGATCTCATCGAGATAAGCACTATACAACTTTCTCATTTCATTGAGATACACGCATTGGCAGAATATTAGCCAAATTGCATTCACTACTCGGAGGTATTCAGAGAAACTATGGAACCTATTGCGGATTTCTTCCAACTTGCTGAAGTCATCGAGATAAGAACTTTACCATTTCATTGAGCTACACACACTGGCAAAATATCAGCCAAATGGCATTCACTGCTCCAAGGTATTGCGAGAAACTTTGGAAGCTATTGTGGATTTCTTCCAATTTGCTGGACTGAATGAGATAAACACTTGACCACTTTCTCATTTCATTGTGATACACATACTGTGGGAGTATCAACCAAATGTAATTCACTACTCGCAGGCATTCAGTGAATCTTTGGCACCTAGTTGATTTCTTTCAACTTGCTGAACTCATATGGGATAAGGACTTTACCACTTTCTCATTGCATTGAGATAAACACATTGGCAGAACATCAGCCCAATGGCATACGCTGCTGGAAGGAATTCAGAGAATATTTGGAACTTTACCACTATCTGATTTCATTGAGATACAGACACTGGCAGAATATCAGACAAATGGCATTCACTGCTCGAAGGTATTCAGAGAAACTTTGGAACCGATTGTTGATTTCTTGCAACTTGCTGAACGCGTGGAGACAAAGACTTTACCACTTTCTCATTTCATTGAGATACACGCATTGGCAGTGTATCAACCAAAGTTCATTCACTGCTCCAAGGCATTCAATGAATCTTTGGAACCTATTGGGGATATCTTACAACATGCTGAACTCATAGAGATAAGGACTTTACCACTTTCTCATTGCATTGAGATAAACACATTGGCAGAATTTCAGCCAAATTGCATTCACTGCTCGCAGGATTTCAGAGAAACCTTGGAATCTATTGTGGATTTCGCCCAACTTGCTGATCTCATCGAGATAAGCACTATACAACTTTCTCATTTCATTGAGATACACGCATTGGCAGAATATCAGCCAAATTGCATTCACTACTCGAAGGTATTCAGAGAAACTATGGAACCTATTGCGGATTTCTTCCAACTTGCTGAAGTCATCGAGATAAGAACTTTACCATTAACTCATTTCATTGAGCTACACACACTGGCAAAATATCAGCCAAATGGCATTCACTGCTCCAAGGTATTGCGAGAAACTTTGGAAGCTATTGTGGATTTCTTCCAATTTGCTGGACTGAATGAGATAAACACTTGACCACTTTCTCATTTCATTGCGATACACATACTGTGGGAGTATCAACCAAATGTAATTCATTACTCGCAGGCATTCAGTGAATCTTTGGCACCTAGTTGATTTCTTTCAACTTGCTGAACTCATAGAGATAAGGACTTTACCACTTTCTCATTGCATTGAGATAAACACATTGGCAGAATATCAGCCCAATGGCATACGCTGCTGGAAGGAATTCAGAGAATATTTGGAACTTTACCACTATCTGATTTCATTGAGATACACACACTGCAAATATCAGACAAATGACGTTCACTGCTCGAAGGTATTCAGAGAAACTTTGGAACCGATTGTGGATTTCTTGCAACTTGCTGAACTCGTGGAGACAAAGACTTTCTCATTTCATTGAGATACACGCATTGGCAGAGTATCAACCAAAGTTCATTCACTGCTCCAAGGCATTCAGTGAATCTTTGGAATCTATTGGGGATATCTTACAACTTGTTGAACTCATTGAGATAACGACTTTACCACTTTCTCAATTCATTGAGATAAACACATTGGCAGAATTTCAGCCAAATTGCTCGAAGGAATTCAGAGAAACCTTAGAACCTATTGTGGATTTCCCCCAACTTGCTGAACTCACCGAGACAAACATTTTGCGACCTTCTCATTCCATTGAGATACACACATGGGCAGAATAACAGCCAAATGGCATTCACTGCTCGATGGTATTCAGAGACATTTTGGAACATTTTGTGGATTTCCTGCCACTTGCTGATCTCATCGAGATAAGCACTATACAACTTTCTCACTGCATTGAGATACACGCACTGGCAGAATATCAGCCAATTTGCATTCACTACTCGAAGGTATTCAGAGAAACTTTGGAACCTATTGCGAATTTCTTCCAACTTGCTGAAGTCATCGAGATAAAAACTTGACCATTATCTCACTTCATTGAGATACACACACTGGCAGAATATCAAACAAATGGCATTCAGTGTTCGAAGGTTTTCAGAGAAACTTTGGAACCGATTGTTGTTTTCTTGCAACTTGCTGAAGTCGTGGAGACAAAGACTTTACCACTTTCTCATTTCATTGAGATACACGCATTGGCAGTGTATCAACAAAGTTCATTCACTGCTCCAAGGCATTCAATGAATCTTTGGAACCTATTGGGGATATCTTACAACTTGCTGAACTCATAGAGATAAGGACTTTACCACTTTCTCATTGCATTGAGATAAACACATTGGCAGAATTTCAGCCAAATTGCATTCACTGCTCGCAGGATTTCAGAGAAACCTTGGAACCTATTGTGGATTTCCCCCAACTTGCTGATCTCATCGAGATAAGCACTATACAACTTTCTCATTTCATTGAGATACACGCATTTGCAGAATATCAGCCAAATTGCATTCACTCCTCGAAGGTATTCAGGGAAACTATGGAACCTGTTGCGGATTTCTTCCAACTTGCTGAAGTCATCGAGATAAGAACTTTACCATTAACTCATTTCATTGAGCTACACACACTGGCAAAATATCAGCCAAATGGCATTCACTGCTCCAAGGTATTGCGAGAAACTTTGGAAGCTATTGTGGATTTCTTCCAATTTGCTGGACTGAATGAGATAAACACTTGACCACTTTCTGATTTCATTGCGATACACATACTGTGGGAGTATCAACCAAATGTAATTCATTACTCGCAGGCATTCAGTGAATCTTTGGCACCTAGTTGATTTCTTTCAACTTGCTGAACTCATAGAGATAAGGACTTTACCACTTTCTCATTGCATTGAGATAAACACATTGGCAGAATATCAGCCCAATGGCATACGCTGCTGGAAGGAATTCAGAGAATATTTGGAACTTTACCACTATCTGATTTCATTGAGATACACACACTGGCAGAATATCAGACAAATGACATTCACTGCTCGAAGGTATTCAGAGAAACTTTGGAACCGATTGTGGATTTCTTGCAACTTGCTGAACTCGTGGAGACAAAGACTTTCTCATTTCATTGAGATACATGCATTGGCAGAGTATCAACCAAAGTTCATTCACTGCTCCAAGGCATTCAGTGAATCTTTGGAACCTATATCTTAGAACTTGTTGAACTCATTGAGATAAGGACTTTACCACTTTCTCAATTCATTGAGATAAACACATTGGCAGAATTTCAGCCAAATTGCTCGAAGGAATTCAGAGAAACCTTAGAACCTATTGTGGATTTCCCCCAACTTGCTGAACTCACCGAGACAAACACTTTGCGACCTTCTCATTCCATTGAGATACACACATGGGCAGAATAACAGCCAAATGGCATTCACTGCTCGATGGTATTCAGAGACATTTTGGAACATTTTGTGGATTTCCTGCCACTTGCTGATCTCATCGAGATAAGCACTATACAACTTTCTCACTGCATTGAGATACACGCACTGGCAGAATATCAGCCAATTTGCATTCACTACTCGAAGGTATTCAGAGAAACTTTGGAACCTATTGCGAATTTCTTCCAACTTGCTGAAGTGATCGAGATAAGAACTTGACCATTATCTCACTTCATTGAGATACACACACTGGCAGAATATCAAACAAATGGCATTCAGTGTTCGAAGGTTTTCAGAGAAAATTTGGAACCGATTGTGGATTTCTTGCAACTTGCTGAACTCGTGGAGACAAAGACTTTACCACTTTCTCATTTCATTGAGATACACGCATTGGCAGTGTATCAACCAAAGTTCATTCACTGCTCCAAGGCATTCAGTGAATCTTTGGAACCTATTGGGGATATCTTACAACTTGCTGAACTCATTGAGATAAGGACTTTACCACTTTCTGAATTCATTGAGATAAACACATTGGCAGAATTTCAGCCAAATTGCATTCACTGCTCGAAGGATTTCAGAGAAACCTTGGAACCTATTGTGGATTTCCCCCAACTTGCTGATCTCATCGAGATAAGCACTATACAACTTTCTCATTTCATTGAGATACACGCATTGGCAGAATATTAGCCAAATTGCATTCACTACTCGGAGGTATTCAGAGAAACTATGGAACCTATTGCGGATTTCTTCCAACTTGCTGAAGTCATCGAGATAAGAACTTTACCATTAACTCATTTCATTGAGCTACACACACTGGCAAAATATCAGCCAAATGGCATTCACTGCTCCAAGGTATTGCGAGAAACTTTGGAAGCTATTGTGGATTTCTTCCAATTTGCTGGACTGAATGAGATAAACACTTGACCACTTTCTCATTTCATTGTGATACACATACTGTGGGAGTATCAACCAAATGTAATTCACTACTCGCAGGCATTCAGTGAATCTTTGGCACCTAGTTGATTTCTTTCAACTTGCTGAACTCATATGGGATAAGGACTTTACCACTTTCTCATTGCATTGAGATAAACACATTGGCAGAACATCAGCCCAATGGCATACGCTGCTGGAAGGAATTCAGAGAATATTTGGAACTTTACCACTATCTGATTTCATTGAGATACACACACTGGCAGAATATCAGACAAATGACATTCACTGCTCGAAGGTATTCAGAGAAACTTTGGAACCGATTGTTGATTTCTTGCAACTTGCTGAACGCGTGGAGACAAAGACTTTACCACTTTCTCATTTCATTGAGATACACGCATTGGCAGTGTATCAACCAAAGTTCATTCACTGCTCCAAGGCATTCAATGAATCTTTGGAACCTATTGGGGATATCTTACAACATGCTGAACTCATAGAGATAAGGACTTTACCACTTTCTCATTGCATTGAGATAAACACATTGGCAGAATTTCAGCCAAATTGCATTCACTGCTCGCAGGATTTCAGAGAAACCTTGGAACCTATTGTGGATTTCGCCCAACTTGCTGATCTCATCGAGATAAGCACTATACAACTTTCTCATTTCATTGAGATACACGCATTGGCAGAATATCAGCCAAATTGCATTCACTACTCGAAGGTATTCAGAGAAACTATGGAACCTATTGCGGATTTCTTCCAACTTGCTGAAGTCATCGAGATAAGAACTTTACCATTAACTCATTTCATTGAGCTACACACACTGGCAAAATATCAGCCAAATGGCATTCACTGCTCCAAGGTATTGCGAGAAACTTTGGAAGCTATTGTGGATTTCTTCCAATTTGCTGGACTGAATGAGATAAACACTTGACCACTTTCTGATTTCATTGCGATACACATACTGTGGGAGTATCAACCAAATGTAATTCATTACTCGCAGGCATTCAGTGAATCTTTGGCACCTAGTTGATTTCTTTCAACTTGCTGAACTCATAGAGATAAGGACTTTACCACTTTCTCATTGCATTGAGATAAACACATCGGCAGAACATCAGCCCAATGGCATACGCTGCTGGAAGGAATTCAGAGAATATTTGGAACTTTACCACTATCTGATTTCATTGAGATACAGACACTGGCAGAATATCAGACAAATGACATTCACTGCTCGAAGGTATTCAGAGAAACTTTGGAACCGATTGTTGATTTCTTGCAACTTGCTGAACTCGTGGAGACAAAGACTTTACTACTTTCTCATTTCATTGAGATACACGCATTGGCAGAGTATCAACCAAAGTTCATTCACTGCTCCAAGGCATTCAATGAATCTTTGGAACCTATTGGGGATATCTTACAACTTGCTGAACTCATAGAGATAAGGACTTTACCACTTTCTCATTGCATTGAGATAAACACATTGGCAGAATTTCAGCCAAATTGCATTCACTGCTCGCAGGATTTCAGAGAAACCTTGGAACCTATTGTGGATTTCCCCCAACTTGCTGATCTCATCGAGATAAGCACTATACAACTTTCTCACTTTATTGAGATACACGCATTGGCAGAATATCAGCCAAATTGCATTCACTCCTCGAAGGTATTCAGAGAAACTATGGAACCTATTGCGGATTTCTTCCAACTTGCTGAAGTCATCGAGATAAGAACTTTACCATTAACTCATTTCATTGAGCTACACACACTGGCAAAATATCAGCCAAATGGCATTCACTGCTCCAAGGTATTGCGAGAAACTTTGGAACCGATTGTTGATTTCTTGCAACTTGCTGAACTCGTGGAGACAAAGACTTTACCACTTTCTCATTACATTGAGATACACGCATTGGCAGTGTATCAACCAAAGTTCATTCACTGCTCCAAGGCATTCAGTGAATCTTTGGAACCTATTGGGGATATCTTACAACTTGCTGAACTCATTGAGATAAGGACTTTACCACTTTCTCAATTCATTGAGATAAACACATTGGCAGAATTTCAGCCAAATTGCATTCACTACTCGAAGGTATTCAGAGAAACTATGGAACCTATTGCGGATTTCTTCCAACTTGCTGAAGTCATCGAGATAAGAACTTTACCATTAACTCATTTCATTGAGCTACACACACTGGCAAAATATCAGCCAAATGGCATTCACTGCTCCAAGGTATTGCGAGAAACTTTGGAAGCTATTGTGGATTTCTTCCAATTTGCTGGACTGAATGAGATAAAAACTTGACCACTTTCTCATTTCATTGTGATACACATACTGTGGGAGTATCAACCAAATGTAATTCACTACTCGCAGGCATTCAGTGAATCTTTGGCAACTATTGGGGATTTCTTTCAACTTGCTGAACTCATAGAGATAAGGACTTTACCACTTTCTCATTGCATTGAGATAAACACATTGGCAGAATATCAGCCCAATGGCATACGCTGCTGGAAGGAATTCAGAGAATATTTGGAACTTTACCACTATCTGATTTCATTGAGATACACACACTGGCAGAATATCAGACAAATGACATTCACTGCTCGAAGGTATTCAGAGAAACTTTGGAACCGATTGTGGATTTCTTGCAACTTGCTGAACTCGTGGAGACAAAGACTTTCTCATTTCATTGAGATACACGCATTGGCAGAGTATCAACCAAAGTTCATTCACTGCTCCAAGGCATTCAGTGAATCTTTGGAACCTATTGGGGATATCTTACAACTTGTTGAACTCATTGAGATAAGGACTTTACCACTTTCTCAATTCATTGAGATAAATACATTGGCAGAATGTCAGCCAAATTGCTCGAAGGAATTCAGAGAAACCTTAGAACCTATTGTGGATTTCCCCCAACTTGCTGAACTCACCGAGACAAACATTTTGCGACCTTCTCATTCCATTGAGATACACACATGGGCAGAATAACAGCCAAATGGCATTCACTGCTCGATGGTATTCAGAGACATTTTGGAACATTTTGTGGATTTCCTCCCACTTGCTGATCTCATCGAGATAAGCACTATACAACTTTCTCACTGCATTGAGATACACGCATTGGCACAATATCAGCCAATTTGCATTCACTACTCGAAGGTATTCAGAGAAACTTTGGAACCTATTGCGAATTTCTTCCAACTTGCTGAAGTCATCGAGATAAAAACTTGACCATTATCTCACTTCATTGAGATACACACACTGGCAGAATATCAAACAAATGGCATTCAGTGTTCGAAGGTTTTCAGAGAAACTTTGGAACCGATTGTTGATTTCTTGCAACTTGCTGAACTCGTGGAGACAAAGACTTTACCACTTTCTCATTTCATTGAGATACACGCATTGGCAGTGTATCAACCAAAGTTCATTCACTGCTCCAAGGCATTCAATGAATCTTTGGAACCTATTGGGGATATCTTACAACTTGCTGAACTCATAGAGATAAGTACTTTACCACTTTCTCATTGCATTGAGATAAACACATTGGCAGAATTTCAGCCAAATTGCATTCACTGCTCGCAGGATTTCAGAGAAACCTTGGAACCTATTGTGGATTTCTTCCAACTTGCTGAAGTCATCGAGATAAGAACTTTACCATTAACTCATTTCATTGAGCTACACACACTGGCAAAATATCAGCCAAATGGCATTCACTGCTCCAAGGTATTGCGAGAAACTTTGGAAGCTATTGTGGATTTCTTCCAATTTGGTGGACTGAATGAGATAAACACTTGACCACTTTCTGATTTCATTGCGATACACATACTGTGGGAGTATCAACCAAATGTAATTCATTACTCGCAGGCATTCAGTGAATCTTTGGCACCTAGTTGATTTCTTTCAACTTGCTGAACTCATAGAGATAAGGACTTTACCACTTTCTCATTGCATTGAGATAAACACATTGGCAGAATATCAGCCCAATGGCATACGCTGCTGGAAGGAATTCAGAGAATATTTGGAACTTTACCACTATCTGATTTCATTGAGATACACACACTGGCAGAATATCAGACAAATGACATTCACTGCTCGAAGTTATTCAGAGAAACTTTGGAACCGATTGTGGATTTCTTGCAACTTGCTGAACTCGTGGAGACAAAGACTTTCTCATTTCATTGAGATACACGCATTGGCAGAGTATCAACCAAAGTTCATTCACTGCTCCAAGGCATTCAGTGAATCTTTGGAACCTATATCTTACAACTTGTTGAACTCATTGAGATAAGGACTTTACCACTTTCTCAATTCATTGAGATAAACACATTGGCAGAATTTCAGCCAAATTGCTCGAAGGAATTCAGAGAAACCTTAGAACCTATTGTGGATTTCCCCCAACTTGCTGAACTCACCGAGACAAACACTTTGCGACCTTCTCATTCCATTGAGATACACACATGGGCAGAATAACAGCCAAATGGCATTCACTGCTCGATGGAATTCAGAGACATTTTGGAACATTTTGTGGATTTACTCCAACTTGCTGATCTCATCGAGATAAGCACTATACAACTTTCTCACTGCATTGAGATACACGCATTGGCAGAATATCAGCCAATTTGCATTCACTACTCGAAGGTATTCAGAGAAACTTTGGAACCTATTGCGAATTTCTTCCAACTTGCTGAAGTGATCGAGATAAGAACTTGACCATTATCTCACTTCATTGAGATACACACACTGGCAGAATATCAAACAAATGGCATTCAGTGTTCGAAGGTTTTCAGAGAAACTTTGGAACCGATTGTTGATTTCTTGCAACTTGCTGAACTCGTGGAGACAAAGACTTTACCACTTTCTCATTTCATTGAGATACACGCATTGGCAGTGTATCAACCAAAGTTCATTCACTGCTCCAAGGCATTCAGTGAATCTTTGGAACCTATTGGGGATATCTTACAACTTGCTGAACTCATTGAGATAAGGACTTTACCACTTTCTGAATTCATTGAGATAAACACATTGGCAGAATTTCAGCCAAATTGCATTCACTGCTCGAAGGATTTCAGAGAAACCTTGGAACCTATTGTGGATTTCCCCCAACTTGCTGATCTCATCGAGATAAGCACTATACAACTTTCTCATTTCATTGAGATACACGCATTGGCAGAATATTAGCCAAATTGCATTCACTACTCGGAGGTATTCAGAGAAACTATGGAACCTATTGCGGATTTCTTCCAACTTGCTGAAGTCATCGAGATAAGAACTTTACCATTAACTCATTTCATTGAGCTACACACACTGGCAAAATATCAGCCAAATGGCATTCACTGCTCCAAGGTATTGCGAGAAACTTTGGAAGCTATTGTGGATTTCTTCCAATTTGCTGGACTGAATGAGATAAACACTTGACCACTTTCTCATTTCATTGTGATACACATACTGTGGGAGTATCAACCAAATGTAATTCACTACTCGCAGGCATTCAGTGAATCTTTGGCACCTAGTTGATTTCTTTCAACTTGCTGAACTCATATGGGATAAGGACTTTACCACTTTCTCATTGCATTGAGATAAACACATTGGCAGAACATCAGCCCAATGGCATACGCTGCTGGAAGGAATTCAGAGAATATTTGGAACTTTACCACTATCTGATTTCATTGAGATACAGACACTGGCAGAATATCAGACAAATGACATTCACTGCTCGAAGGTATTCAGAGAAACTTTGGAACCGATTGTTGATTTCTTGCAACTTGCTGAACTCGTGGAGACAAAGACTTTACTACTTTCTCATTTCATTGAGATACACGCATTGGCAGAGTATCAACCAAAGTTCATTCACTGCTCCAAGGCATTCAGTGAATCTTTGGAACCTATTGGGGATATCTTACAACTTGTTGAACTCATTGAGATAAGGACTTTATCACTTTCTCAATTCATTGAGATAAACACATTGGCAGAATTTCAGCCAAATTGCTCGAAGGAATTCAGAGAAACCTTAGAACCTATTGTGGATTTCCCCCAACTTGCTGAACTCACCGGGACAAACACTTTGCGACCTTCTCATTCCATTGAGATACACACATGGGCAGAATAACAGCCAAATGGCATTCACTGCTCGATGGTATTCAGAGACATTTTGGAACATTTTGTGGATTTACTCCAACTTGCTGATCTCATCGAGATAAGCACTATACAACTTTCTCACTGCATTGAGATACACGTATTGGCAGAATATCAGCCAATTTGCATTCACTACTCGAAGGTATTCAGAGAAACTTTGGAACCTATTGCGAATTTCTTCCAACTTGCTGAAGTGATCGAGATAAGAACTTGACCATTATCTCACTTCATTGAGATACACACACTGGCAGAATATCAAACAAATGGCATTCAGTGTTCGAAGGTTTTCAGAGAAACTTTGGAACCGATTGTTGATTTCTTGCAACTTGCTGAACTCGTGGAGACAAAGACTTTACCACTTTCTCATTTCATTGAGATACACGCATTGGCAGTGTATCAACCAAAGTTCATTCACTGCTCCAAGGCATTCAATGAATCTTTGGAACCTATTGGGGATATCTTACAACATGCTGAACTCATAGAGATAAGGACTTTACCACTTTCTCATTGCATTGAGATAAACACATTGGCAGAATTTCAGCCAAATTGCATTCACTGCTCGCAGGATTTCAGAGAAACCTTGGAACCTATTGTGGATTTCGCCCAACTTGCTGATCTCATCGAGATAAGCACTATACAACTTTCTCATTTCATTGAGATACACGCATTGGCAGAATATCAGCCAAATTGCATTCACTACTCGAAGGTATTCAGAGAAACTATGGAACCTATTGCGGATTTCTTCCAACTTGCTGAAGTCATCGAGATAAGAACTTTACCATTAACTCATTTCATTGAGCTACACACACTGGCAAAATATCAGCCAAATGGCATTCACTGCTCCAAGGTATTGCGAGAAACTTTGGAAGCTATTGCGGATTTCTTCCAATTTGCTGGACTGAATGAGATAAACACTTGACCACTTTCTGATTTCATTGCGATACACATACTGTGGGAGTATCAACCAAATGTAATTCACTACTCGCAGGCATTCAGTGAATCTTTGGCACCTAGTTGATTTCTTTCAACTTGCTGAACTCATAGAGATAAGGACTTTACCACTTTCTCATTGCATTGAGATAAACACATTGGCAGAATATCAGCCCAATGGCATACGCTGCTGGAAGGAATTCAGAGAATATTTGGAACTTTACCACTATCTGATTTCATTGAGATACACACACTGCAGAATATCAGACAAATGACATTCACTGCTCGAAGGTATTCAGAGAAACTTTGGAACCGATTGTGGATTTCTTGCAACTTGCTGAACTCGTGGAGACAAAGACTTTACCACTTTCTCATTTCATTGAGATACACGAATTGGCAGAGTATCAACCAAAGTTCATTCACTGCTCCAAGGCATTCAGTGAATTTTTGGAACCTATTGGGGATATCTTACAACTTGTTGAACTCATTGAGATAAGGACTTTACCACTTTCTCAATTCATTGAGATAAACACATTGGCAGAATTTCAGCCAAATTGCTCGAAGGAATTCAGAGAAACCTTAGAACCTATTGTGGATTTCCCCCAACTTGCTGAACTCACCGAGACAAACACTTTGCGACCTTCTCATTCCATTGAGATACACACATGGGCAGAATAACAGCCAAATGGCATTCACTGCTCGATGGTATTCAGAGACATTTTGGAACATTTTGTGGATTTCCTCCAACTTGCTGATCTCATCGAGATAAGCACTATACAACTTTCTCACTGCATTGAGATACACGCACTGGCAGAATATCAGCCAATTTGCATTCACTACCCGAAGGTATTCAGAGAAACTTTGGAACCTATTGCGAATTTCTTCCAACTTGCTGAAGTGATCGAGATAAGAACTTGACCATTATCTCACTTCATTGAGATACACACACTGGCAGAATATCAAACAAATGGCATTCAGTGTTCGAAGGTTTTCAGAGAAACTTTGGAACCGATTGTGGATTTCTTGCAACTTGCTGAACTCGTGGAGACAAAGACTTTACCACTTTCTCATTTCATTGAGATACACGCATTGGCAGTGTATCAACCAAAGTTCATTCACTGCTCCAAGGCATTCAGTGAATCTTTGGAACCTATTGGGGATATCTTACAACTTGCTGAACTCATTGAGATAAGGACTTTACCACTTTCTGAATTCATTGAGATAAACACATTGGCAGAATTTCAGCCAAATTGCATTCACTGCTCGAAGGATTTCAGAGAAACCTTGGAACCTATTGTGGATTTCCCCCAACTTGCTGATCTCATCGAGATAAGCACTATACAACTTTCTCATTTCATTGAGATACACGCATTGGCAGAATATTAGCCAAATTGCATTCACTACTCGGAGGTATTCAGAGAAACTATGGAACCTATTGCGGATTTCTTCCAACTTGCTGAAGTCATCGAGATAAGAACTTTACCATTAACTCATTTCATTGAGCTACACACACTGGCAAAATATCAGCCAAATGGCATTCACTGCTCCAAGGTATTGCGAGAAACTTTGGAAGCTATTGTGGATTTCTTCCAATTTGCTGGACTGAATGAGATAAACACTTGACCACTTTCTCATTTCATTGTGATACACATACTGTGGGAGTATCAACCAAATGTAATTCACTACTCGCAGGCATTCAGTGAATCTTTGGCACCTAGTTGATTTCTTTCAACTTGCTGAACTCATATGGGATAAGGACTTTACCACTTTCTCATTGCATTGAGATAAACACATTGGCAGAACATCAGCCCAATGGCATACGCTGCTGGAAGGAATTCAGAGAATATTTGGAACTTTACCACTATCTGATTTCATTGAGATACAGACACTGGCAGAATATCAGACAAATGACATTCACTGCTCGAAGGTATTCAGAGAAACTTTGGAACCGATTGTTGATTTCTTGCAACTTGCTGAACGCGTGGAGACAAAGACTTTACCACTTTCTCATTTCATTGAGATACACGCATTGGCAGTGTATCAACCAAAGTTCATTCACTGCTCCAAGGCATTCAATGAATCTTTGGAACCTATTGGGGATATCTTACAACATGCTGAACTCATAGAGATAAGGACTTTACCACTTTCTCATTGCATTGAGATAAACACATTGGCAGAATTTCAGCCAAATGGCATTCACTGCTCGCAGGATTTCAGAGAAACCTTGGAACCTATTGTGGATTTCGCCCAACTTGCTGATCTCATCGAGATAAGCACTATACAACTTTCTCATTTCATTGAGATACACGCATTGGCAGAATATCAGCCAAATTGCATTCACTACTCGAAGGTATTCAGAGAAACTATGGAACCTATTGCGGATATCTTCCAACTTGCTGAAGTCATCGAGATAAGAACTTTACCATTAACTCATTTCATTGAGCTACACACACTGGCAAAATATCAGCCAAATGGCATTCACTGCTCCAAGGTATTGCGAGAAACTTTGGAAGCTATTGTGGATTTCTTCCAATTTGCTGGACTGAATGAGATAAACACTTGACCACTTTCTGATTTCATTGCGATACACATACTGTGGGAGTATCAACCAAATGTAATTCATTACTCGCAGGCATTCAGTGAATCTTTGGCACCTAGTTGATTTCTTTCAACTTGCTGAACTCATAGAGATAAGGACTCACTTATCTTTGGACTCACCACTTTCTCATTGCATTGAGATAAACACATTGGCAGAATATCAGCCCAATGGCATACGCTGCTGGAAGGAATTCAGAGAATATTTGGAACTTTACCACTATCTGATTTCATTGAGATACACACACTGCAGAATATCAAACAAATGGCATTCAGTGTTCGAAGGTTTTCAGAGAAACTTTGGAACCGATTGTGGATTTCTTGCAACTTGCTGAACTCGTGGAGACAAAGACTTTCTCATTTCATTGAGATACACGCATTGGCAGAGTATCAACCAAAGTTCATTCACTGCTCCAAGGCATTCAGTGAATCTTTGGAACCTATTGGGGATATCTTACAACTTGTTGAACTCATTGAGATAACGACTTTACCACTTTCTCAATTCATTGAGATAAACACATTGGCAGAATTTCAGCCAAATTGCTCGAAGGAATTCAGAGAAACCTTAGAACCTATTGTGGATTTCCCCCAACTTGCTGAACTCACCGAGACAAACATTTTGCGACCTTCTCATTCCATTGAGATACACACATGGGCAGAATAACAGCCAAATGGCATTCACTGCTCGATGGTATTCAGAGACATTTTGGAACATTTTGTGGATTTCCTCCCACTTGCTGATCTCATCGAGATAAGCACTATACAACTTTCTCACTGCATTGAGATACACGCACTGGCACAATATCAGCCAATTTGCATTCACTACTCGAAGGTATTCAGAGAAACTTTGGAACCTATTGCGAATTTCTTCCAACTTGCTGAAGTCATCGAGCTAAAAACTTGACCATTATCTCACTTCATTGAGAATACACACACTGGCAGAATATCAAACAAATGGCATTCAGTGTTCGAAGGTTTTCAGAGAAACTTTGGAACCGATTGTTGATTTCTTCCAACTTGCTGAAGTCGTGGAGACAAAGACTTTACCACTTTCTCATTTCATTGAGATACACGCATTGGCAGTGTATCAACCAAAGTTCATTCACTGCTCCAAGGCATTCAGTGAATCTTTGGAACCTATATCTTAGAACTTGTTGAACTCATTGAGATAAGGACTTTACCACTTTCTCAATTCATTGAGATAAACACATTGGCAGAATTTCAGCCAAATTGCTCGAAGGATTTCAGAGAAACCTTAGAACCTATTGTGGATTTCCCCCAACTTGCTGAACTCACCGAGACAAACACTTTGCGACCTTCTCATTCCATTGAGATACACACATGGGCAGAATAACAGCCAAATAGCATTCACTGCTCGATGGTATTCAGAGACATTTTGGAACATTTTGTGGATTTCCTCCAACTTGCTGATCTCATCGAGATAAGCACTATACAACTTTCTCACTGCATTGAGATACACGCACTGGCAGAATATCAGCCAATTTGCATTCACTACTCGAAGGTATTCAGAGAAACTTTGGAACCTATTGCGAATTTCTTCCAACTTGCTGAAGTGATCGAGATAAGAACTTGACCATTATCTCACTTCATTGAGATACACACACTGGCAGAATATCAAACAAATGGCATTCAGTGTTCGAAGGTTTTCAGAGAAACTTTGGAACCGATTGTGGATTTCTTGCAACTTGCTGAACTCGTGGAGACAAAGACTTTACCACTTTCTCATTTCATTGAGATACACGCATTGGCAGTGTATCAACCAAAGTTCATTCACTGCTCCAAGGCATTCAGTGAATCTTTGGAACCTATTGGGGATATCTTACAACTTGCTGAACTCATTGAGATAAGGACTTTACCACTTTCTGAATTCATTGAGATAAACACATTGGCAGAATTTCAGCCAAATTGCATTCACTGCTCGAAGGATTTCAGAGAAACCTTGGAACCTATTGTGGATTTCCCCCAACTTGCTGATCTCATCGAGATAAGCACTATACAACTTTCTCATTTCATTGAGATACACGCATTGGCAGAATATTAGCCAAATTGCATTCACTACTCGGAGGTATTCAGAGAAACTATGGAACCTATTGCGGATTTCTTCCAACTTGCTGAAGTCATCGAGATAAGAACTTTACCATTAACTCATTTCATTGAGCTACACACACTGGCAAAATATCAGCCAAATGGCATTCACTGCTCCAAGGTATTGCGAGAAACTTTGGAAGCTATTGTGGATTTCTTCCAATTTGCTGGACTGAATGAGATAAACACTTGACCACTTTCTCATTTCATTGTGATGCACATACTGTGGGAGTATCAACCAAATGTAATTCACTACTCGCAGGCATTCAGTGAATCTTTGGCACCTCGTTGATTTCTTTCAACTTGCTGAACTCATAGAGATAAGGACTTTACCACTTTCTCATTGCATTGAGATAAACACATCGGCAGAACATCAGCCCAATGGCATACGCTGCTGGAAGGAATTCAGAGAATATTTGGAACTTTACCACTATCTGATTTCATTGAGATACAGACACTGGCAGAATATCAGACAAATGACATTCACTGCTCGAAGGTATTCAGAGAAACTTTGGAACCGATTGTTGATTTCTTGCAACTTGCTGAACTCGTGGAGACAAAGACTTTACTACTTTCTCATTTCATTGAGATACACGCATTGGCAGAGTATCAACCAAAGTTCATTCACTGCTCCAAGGCATTCAGTGAATCTTTGGAACCTATTGGGGATATCTTACAACTTGTTGAACTCATTGAGATAAGGACTTTACCACTTTCTCAATTCATTGAGATAAACACATTGGCAGAATTTCAGCCAAATTGCTCGAAGGAATTCAGAGAAACCTTAGAACCTATTGTGGATTTCCCCCAACTTGCTGAACTCACCGAGACAAACACTTTGCGACCTTCTCATTCCATTGAGATACACACATGGGCAGAATAACAGCCAAATGGCATTCACTGCTCGATGGTATTCAGAGACATTTTGGAACATTTTGTGGATTTACTCCACCTTGCTGATCTCATCGAGATAAGCACTATACAACTTTCTCACTGCATTGAGATACACGCATTGGCAGAATATCAGCCAATTTGCATTCACTACTCGAAGGTATTCAGAGAAACTTTGGAACCTATTGCGAATTTCTTCCAACTTGCTGAAGTCATCGAGATAAAAACTTGACCATTATCTCACTTCATTGAGAATACACACACTGGCAGAATATCAAACAAATGGCATTCAGTGTTCGAAGGTTTTCAGAGAAACTTTGGAACCGATTGTTGATTTCTTGCAACTTGCTGAAGTCGTGGAGACAAAGACTTTACCACTTTCTCATTTCATTGAGATACACGCATTGGCAGTGTATCAACCAAAGTTCATTCACTGCTCCAAGGCATTCAGTGAATCTTTGGAACCTATATCTTAGAACTTGTTGAACTCATTGAGATAAGGACTTTACCACTTTCTCAATTCATTGAGATAAACACATTGGCAGAATTTCAGCCAAATTGCTCGAAGGAATTCAGAGAAACCTTAGAACCTATTGTGGATTTCCCCCAACTTGCTGAACTCACCGAGACAAACACTTTCGGACCTTCTCATTCTATTGAGATACACACATGGGCAGAATAACAGCCAAATGGCATTCAATGCTCGATGGTATTCAGAGACATTTTGGAACATTTTGTGGATTTCCTCCAACTTCCTGATCTCATCGAGATAAGCACTATACAACTTTCTCACTGCATTGAGATACACGCATTGGCAGAATATCAGCCAATTTGCATTCACTACTCGAAGGTATTCAGAGAAACTTTGGAACCTATTGCGAATTTCTTCCAACTTGCTGAAGTCATCGAGATAAAAACGTGACCATTATCTCACTTCATTGAGATACACACACTGGCAGAATATCAAACAAATGGCATTCAGTGTTCGAAGGTTTTCAGAGAAACTTTGGAACCGATTGTGGATTTCTTGCAACTTGCTGAACTCGTGGAGACAAAGACTTTACCACTTTCTCATTTCATTGAGATACACACATTGGCAGAATATCAGACAAATGGCATTCAGTGCTCCAAGGTATTGCGAGAAACTTTGGAAGCTATTGCGGATTTCTTCCAACTTGCTGAAGTCATCGAGATAAGAACTTTACCATTAACTCATTTCATTGAGCTACACACACTGGCAAAATATCAGCCAAATGGCATTCACTGCTCCAAGGTATTGCGAGAAACTTTGGAAGCTATTGTGGATTTCTTCCAATTTGCTGGACTGAATGAGATAAACACTTGACCACTTTCTCATTTCATTGTGATACACATACTGTGGGAGTATCAACCAAATGTAATTCACTACTCGCAGGCATTCAGTGAATCTTTGGCACCTAGTTGATTTCTTTCAACTTGCTGAACTCATAGAGATAAGGACTTTACCACTTTCTCATTGCATTGAGATAAACACATTGGCAGAACATCAGCCCAATGGCATACGCTGCTGGAAGGAATTCAGAGAATATTTGGAACTTTACCACTATCTGATTTCATTGAGATACAGACACTGGCAGAATATCAGACAAATGACATTCACTGCTCGAAGGTATTCAGAGAAACTTTGGAACCGATTGTGGATTTCTTGCAACTTGCTGAACTCGTGGAGACAAAGACATTACTACTTTCTCATTTCATTGAGATACACGCATTGGCAGAGTATCAACCAAAGTTCATTCACTGCTCCAAGGCATTCAGTGAATCTTTGGAACCTATTGGGGATATCTTACAACTTGTTGAACTCATTGAGATAAGGACTTTACCACTTTCTCAATTCATTGAGATAAACACATTGGCAGAATTTCAGCCAAATTGCATTCACTGCTCGAAGGATTTCAGAGAAACCTTAGAACCTATTGTGGATTTCCCCCTATTTGCTGAACTCACCGAGACAAACACTTTGCGACCTTCTCATTCCATTGAGATACACACATGGGCAGAATAACAGCCAAATGGCATTCACTGCTCGATGGTATTCAGAGACATTTTGGAACATTTTGTGGATTTCCTCCAACTTGCTGATCTCATCGAGATAAGCACTATACAACTTTCTCACTGCATTGAGATACACGCATTGGCAGAATATCAGCCAATTTGCATTCACTACTCGAAGGTATTCAGAGAAACTTTGGAACCTGTTGCGAATTTCTTCCAACTTGCTGAAGTGATCGAGATAAAAACTTGACCATTATCTCACTTCATTGAGATACACATTGAGATACACACACTGGCAGAATATCAAACAAATGGCATTTAGTGATCGAAGGTTTTCAGAGAAACTTTGGAACCAATTGTGGATTTCTTGCAACTTGCTGAACTCGTGGAGACAAAGAAGTTACCACTTTCTTATTTCATTGAGATACACGCATTGGCAGTGTATCAACCAAAGTTCATTCACTGCTCCAAGGCATTCAGTGAATCTTTGGCACCTATTGGGGATTTCTTTCAACTTGCTGAACTCATAGAGATAAGGACTTTACCACTTTCTCATTGCATTGAGATAAACACATTGGCAGAATTTCAGCCAAATTGCATTCACTGTTCGCAGGATTTCAGAGAAACCTTGGAACCTATTGTGGATTTCCCCCAACTTGCTGATCTCATCGAGATAAGCACTATACAACTTTCTCATTTCATTGAGATACACGCATTGGCAGAATATCAGCCAAATTGCATTCACTACTCGAAGGTATTCAGAGAAACTATGGAACCTATTGCGGATTTCTTCCAACTTGCTGAAGTCATCGAGATAAGAACTTTACCATTAACTCATTTCATTGAGCTACACACACTGGCAAAATATCAGCCAAATGGCATTCACTGCTCCAATGTATTGCGAGAAACTTTGGAAGCTATTGTGGATTTCTTGCAATTTGCTGGACTGAATGAGATAAACACTTGACCACTTTCTCATTTCATTGTGATACACATACTGTGGGAGTATCAACGAAATGTAATTCACTACTCGCAGGCATTCAGTGAATCTTTGGCACCTATTGGGGATTTCTTTCAACTTGCTGAACTCATAGAGATAAGGACTTTACCATTTTCTCATTGCATTGAGATAAACACATTGGCAGAATATCAGCCCAACGGCATACGCTGCTGGAAGGAATTCAGAGAATATTTGGAACTTTACCACTATCTGATTTCATTGAGATACACACACTGGCAGAATATCAGACAAATGACATTCACTGCTCGAAGGTATTCAGAGAAACTTTGGAACCGATTATGGATTTCTTGCAACTTGCTGAACTCGTGGAGACAAAGACTTTACTACTTTCTCATTTCATTGAGATACACGTCATTGGCAGAGTATCAACCAAAGTGCATTCACTGCTCCAAAGCATTCAGTGAATCTTTGGAACCTATTGAGGATATCTTACAACTTGTTGAACTCATTGAGATAAGGACTTTACCACTTTCTCAATTCATTGAGATAAACACATTGGCAGAATTTCAGCCAAATTGCTCGAAGGAATTCAGAGAAACCTTAGAACATATTGTGGATTTCCCCCAACTTGCTGAACTCACCGAGACAAACACTTTGCGACCTTCTCATTCCATTGAGATACACACATGGGCAGAATAACAGCCAAATGGCATTCACTGCTCGATGGTATTCAGAGACATTTTGGAATATTTTGTGGATTTCCTCCAACTTGCTGATCTCATCGAGATAAGCACTATACAACTTTCTCATTGCATTGAGATACACGCATTGGCAGAATATCAGCCAATTTGCATTCACTACTCGAAGGTATTCAGAGAAACTTTGGAACCTATAGCGAATTTCTTCCAACTTGCTGAAGTGATCGAGATAAGAACTTTACCATTATCTCACTTCATTGAGATACACACACTGGCAGAATATCAAACAAATGGCATTCAGTGTTCGAAGGTTTTCAGAGAAACTTTGGAACCGATTGTGGATTTCTTGCAACTTGCTGAACTCGTGGAGACAAAGACTTTACCACTTCCTCATTTCATTGAGATACACACATTGGCAGAATATCAGACAAATGGCATTCAGTGCTCGAAGGTATTTTCAGAAATTTTGGAACCCATTGTGAATTTCTTCCAATTTGCTGAACTCAACGAGGTAAACACTTTCCCACTTTCTCATTTCATTGAGATACACGCATAGACAGAATAACAGCCAATGGCATTCACTGCTCGACTGTATTCAGAGAAACTTTGGAACCGATTGTGGATTTCTTGCAACTTGCTGAACTCGTGGAGACAAAGACTTTACCACTTTCTCATTTCATAGAGATACACGCATTGGCAGAGTATCAACCAAAGTTCATTCACTGCTCCAAGGCATTCAGTGAATCTTTGGAACCTATTGGGGATATCTTACAACTTGCTGAACTCATTGAGATAAGGACTTTACCATTTTCTCAATTCATTGAGATAAACACATTGGCAGAATGTCAGCCAAATTGCTCGAAGGAATTCAGAGAAACCTTAGAACCTATTGTGGATTTCCCCCAACTTGCTGAACTCACCGAGACAAACACTTTGCGACCTTCTCATTCCATTGAGATACACACATGGGCAGAATAACAGCCAAATGGCATTCACTGCTCGATGGTATTCAGAGTCATTTTGGAACATTTTGCTGATCTCATCGAGATAAGCACTATACAACTTTCTCATTGCATTGTGATACACGCATTGGCAGAATATCAGCCAATTTGCATTCACTACTAGAAGGTATTCAGAGAAACTTTGGAACCTATTGCGAATTTCTTCCAACTTGCTGAAGTGATCGAGATAAGAACTTTACCATTATCTCACTTCATTGAGATACACACACTGGCAGAATATCAAACAAATGGCATTCAGTGTTCGAAGGTTTTCAGAGAAACTTTGGAACCGATTGTGGATTTCTTGCAACTTGCTGAACTCGTGGAGACAAAGACTTTACCACTTTCTCATTTCATTGAGATACACACATTGGCAGAATATCAGAGAAATGGCATTCAGTGCTCGAAGGTATTTTCAGAAATTTTGGAACCCATTGTGAATTTCTTCCAATTTGCTGAACTCAACGATGTAAACACTTTCCCACTTTCTCATTTCATTGAGATACACGCATAGACAGAATAACAGCCAATGGCATTCACTGCTCGACTGTATTCAGAGAAACTTTGGAACCGATTGTGGATTTATTGCAACTTGCTGAAATCGTGGAGACAAAGACTTTACGACTTTCTCATTTCATTGAGATACACGCATTGGCAGAGTATCAACCAAAGTTCATTCACTGCTCCAAGGCATTCAGTGAATCTTTGGAATCTATTGGGGATATCTTACAACTTGCTGAACTCATTGAGATAAGGACTTTACCACTTTCTCAATTCATTGAGATAAACACATTGGCAGAATTTCAGCCAAATTGCATTCACTGCTCGAAGGATTTCAGAGAAACCTTGGAACCTATTGTGGATTTCCCCCAACTTGCTGATCTCATCGAGATAAGCACTATGCAACTTTCTCATTTCATTGAGATACACGCATTGGCAGAATATCAGCCAAATTGCATTCACTCCTCGAAGGTATTCAGAGAAACTTTGGAACCTATTGCGGATTTCTTCCAACTTGCTGAAGTCATCGAGATAAGAACTTTACCATTAACTCATTTCATTGAGCTACACACACTGGCAAAATATCAGCCAAATGGCATTCACTGCTCCAAGGTATTGCCAGAAACTTTGGAAGCTATTGTGGATTTCTTCCAATTTGCTGGACTGAATGAGATAAACACTTGACCACTTTCTGATTTCATTGTGATACACATACTGTGGGAGTATCAACCAAATGTAATTCACTACTCGCAGGCGTTCAGTGAATCTTTGGCACCTATTGGGGATTTCTTTCAACTTGCTGAACTCATAGAGATAAGGACTTTACCACTTTCTCATTGCATTGAGATAAACACATTGGCAGAATATCAGCCCAATGGCATACGCTGCTGGAAGGAATTCAGAGAATATTTGGAACTTTACCACTATCTGATTTCATTGAGATACAGACACTGGCAGAATATCAGACAAATGACATTCACTGCTCGAAGGTATTCAGAGAAACTTTGGAACCGATTGTGGATTTCTTGCAACTTGCTGAACTCGTGGAGACAAAGACTTTACTACTTTCTCATTTCATTGAGATACACGCATTGGCAGAGTATCAACCAAAGTTCATTCACTGCTCCAAGGCATTCAGTGAATCTTTGGAACCTATTGAGGATATCTTACAACTTGTTGAACTCATTGAGATAAGGGCTTTACCACTTTCTCAATTCATTGAGATAAACACATTGGCAGAATTTCAGCCAAATTGCTCGAAGGAATTCAGAGAAACCTTAGAACCTATTGTGGATTTCCCCCAACTTGCTGAACTCACCGAGACAAACACTTTGCGACCTTCTCATTCCATTGAGATACACACATGGGCAGAATAACAGCCAAATGGCATTCACTGCTCGATGGTATTCAGAGACATTTTGGAATATTTTGTGGATTTCCTCCAACTTGCTGATCTCATCGAGATAAGCACTATACAACTTTCTCATTGCATTGAGATACACACATTGGCAGAATATCAGCCAATTTGCATTCACTACTCGAAGGTATTCAGAGAAACTTTGGAACCTATAGCGAATTTCTTCCAACTTGCTGAAGTGATCGAGATAAGAACTTTACCATTATCTCACTTCATTGAGATACACACACTGGCAGAATATCAAACAAATGGCATTCAGTGTTCGAAGGGTTTCAGAGAAACTTTGGAACCGATTGTGGATTTCTTGCAACTTGCTGAACTCGTGGAGACAAAGACTTTACCACATCCTCATTTCATTGAAATACACACATTGGCAGAATATCAGACAAATGGCATTCAGTGCTCGAAGGTATTTTCAGAAATTTTGGAACCCATCCTTTGAGAAAGTGACCAAAGAGGTGGATAAGGGTAAGGCAGTTGATGTGGTGTATATGGATTTTAGCAAGGCGTTTGATAAGGTTCACCATGGTAGGCTTCTGCAGAAAATGCAGATGTATGGGATTGGGGGTGATCTAGGTAATTGGATCAGGAATTGGCTAGCAGATAGGAGACAGAGAGTGGTGGTTGATGGGAAATATTCGTCATGGAGTTCGGTTACAAGTGGTGTGCCTCAGGGATCTGTTTTGGGGCCACTGCTGTTTGTAATTTTTATTAATGATCTGGATGAGGGTATAGTTGGGTGGATTAGTAAGTTTGCTGATGACACCAAAGTCGGAGGTGTGGTAGATTGTGAGGAAGGGTGTCATAGTTTGCAGGATGACTTAGAAAGGTTGCAGAGCTGGGCTGAGAGGTGGCGAATGGAGTTTAATGTGGAGAAGTGTGAGGTAATTCATTTCGGTAGGAATAACAGATGTGTTGAGTATAGGGCTAACGGGAGGACTTTGAATAGTGTGGAGGAGCAGAGGGATCTAGGTGTATGTGTACATAGATCCCTGAAAGTTGGGAATCAAGTAGATAAAGTTAAGAAGGCATACGGAGTTTTGGCGTTTATTGGTAGGGGGATTGAATTTAGGTGTCGCAGCATCATGATGCAACTGTACACATCTCTGGTGCGGCCGCACTTGGAGTTTTGTGTGCAGTTCTGGTCCCCACATTACAAGAAGGATGTAGAGGCTTTGGAGTGGGTGCAGAGGAGGTTTACCAGGATGTTGCCTGGTATGGAGGGGAGATCCTATGAGGAGAGATTGAGAGATTTGGGGTTGTTTTCGCTGGAAAGAAGGCGGCGAAGAGGGGATCTCATTGAAACATATAAGATGATTAGAGGTTTAGACAGGGTAGATAGTGATAGCCTTTTTCCTAGGATGGAGAAAGCTAACACGAGGGGGCACGATTTTAAATTAAGGGGGGGTAGTTATAGGACAGATGTCAGGGGTAGGTTCTTTACCCAGAGGGTGGTGAGGGACTGGAATGCCCTGCCAGCTGCAGTTGTAAATGCACCTCGTTTGGGGGCGTTTAAAAGATCTGTGGATAGGTTTATGGATGAAAAGGGATTGGTTTAGGCTAGTGGGTCATTGTTTTGTAACTGGTCGGCGCAACATCGTGGGCCGAAGGCCCTGTTCTGCGCTGTAATGTTCTATGTTCTATGTTCTATGTTCTATTGTGAATTTCTTCCAATTTGCTGAACTCAACGAGGTAAACACTTTCCCACTTTCTCATTTCATTGAGATACACGCATAGACAGAATAACAGCCAATGGCATTCACTGCTCGACTGTATTCAGAGAAACTTTGGAACCGATTGTGGATTTCTTGCAACTTGCTGAACTCGTGGAGACAAAGACTTTACCACTTTCTCATTTCATTGAGATACACGCATTGGCAGAGTATCGACCAAAGTTCATTCACTGCTCCAAGGCATTCAGTGAATCTTTGGAACCTATTGGGGATATCTTACAACTTGCTGAACTCATAGAGATAAGGACTTTACCACTTTCTCAATTCATTGAGATAAACACGTTGGCAGAATTTCAGCCAAATTGCTCGAAGGATTTCAGAGAAACCTTGGAACCTATTGTGGATTTCCCCCAACTTGCTGATCTCATCGAGATAAGCACTATACAACTTTCTCATTTCATTGAGATACACGCATTGGCAGAATATCAGCCAAATTGCATTCACTACTCGAAGGTATTCAGAGAAACTATGGAACCAATTGCGGATTTCTTCCAACTTGCTGAAGTCATCGAGATAAGAACTTTACCATTAACTCATTTCATTGAGCTACACACACTGGCAAAATATCAGCCAAATGGCATTCACTGCTCCAAGGTATTGCGAGAAACTTTGGAAGCTATTGTGGATTTCTTCGAATTTGCTGGACTGAATGAGATAAACACTTGGCCACTTTCTCATTTCATTGTGATACACATACTGTGGGAGTATCAACCAAATGTAATTCACTACTCGCAGGCATTCAGTGAATCTTTGGCACCTATTGGGGATTTCTTTCAACTTACTGAACTCATTGAGATAAGAACTTTACCACTTTCTCATTGCATTGAGATAAACACATTGGCAGAATTTCAGCCAAATTGCATTCACTGCTCGCAGGATTTCAGAGAAACCTTGGAACCTATTGTGGATTTCCCCCAACTTGCTGATCTCATCGAGATAAGCACTATACAACTTTCTCATTTCATTGAGATAAACACATTGGCAGAATATCAGCCCAATGGCATAAGCTGCTGGAAGGAATTCAGAGAATATTTGGAACTTTACCACTATCTGATTTCATTGAGATACACACACTGGCAGAATATCAGACAAATGGCATTCACTGCTCGAAGGTATTCAGAGAAACTTTGGAACCGATTGTGGATTTCTTGCAACTTGCTGAACTCGTGGAGACAAAGACTTTACCACTTTCTCATTTCATTGAGATACACGCATTGGCAGTGTATCAACCAAAGTTCATTCACTGCTCCAAGGCATTCAGTGAATCTTTGGAACCTATTGGGGATATGTTACAACTTGTTGAACTCATTGAGATAAGGACTTTACCACTTTATCAATTCATTGAGATAAACACATTGGCAGAATTTCAGCCAAATTGCTCGAAGGAATTCAGAGAAACCTTAGAACCTATTGTGGATTTCCCCCAACTTGCTGAACTCACCGAGACAAACACTTTGCGACCTTCTCATTCCATTGAGATACACACATGGGCAGAATAACAGCCAAATGGCATTCACTGCTCGATGGTATTCAGAGACATTTTGGAACATTTTGCTGATCTCATCGAGATAAGCACTATACAACTTTCTCATTGCATTGTGATACACGCATTGGCAGAATATCAGCCAATTTGCATTCACTACTCGAAGGTATTCAGAGAAACTTTGGAACCTATTGCGAATTTCTTCCAACTTGCTGAAGTGATCGAGATAAGAACTTTACCATTATCTCACTTCAATGAGATACACACACTGGCAGAATATCAAACAAATGGCATTCAGTGTTCGAAGGTTTTCAGAGAAACTTTCGAACCGATTGTGGATTTCTTGCAACTTGCTGAACTCGTGGAGACAAAGACTTTACCACTTTCTCATTTCATTGAGATACACACATTGGCAGAATATCAGACAAATGGCATTCAGTGCTCGAAGGTATTTTCAGAAATTTTGGAACCCATTGTGAATTTCTTCCAATGTGCTGAACTCAACGAGGTAAACACTTTCCCACTTTCTCATTTCATTGAGATACACGCATAGACAGAATAACAGCCACTGGCATTCACTGCTCGACTGTATTCAGAGAAACTTTGGAACCGATTGTGGATTTCTTGCAACTTGCTGAACTCGTGGAGACAAAGACTTTACCACTTTCTCATTTCATTGAGATACACCCATTGGCAGAATAACAGCCAAATGGCATTCACTGCTCGATGGTATTCAGAGACATTTTGGAACATTTTGCTGATCTCATCGAGATAAGCACTATACAACTTTCTCATTGCATTGTGATACACGCATTGGCAGAATATCAGCCAATTTGCATTCACTACTCGAAGGTATTCAGAGAAACTTTGGAACCTATTGCGAATTTCTTCCAACTTGCTGAAGTGATCGAGATAAGAACTTTACCATTATCTCACTTCATTGAGATACACACACTGGCAGAATATCAAACAAATGGCATTCAGTGTTCGAAGGTTTTCAGAGAAACTTTGGAACCGATTGTGGATTTCTTGCAACTTGCTGAACTCGTGGAGACAAAGACTTTACCACTTTCTCATTTCATTGAGATACACACATTGGCAGAATATCAGACAAATGGCATTCAGTGCTCGAAGGTATTTTCAGAAATTTTGGAACCCATTGTGAATTTCTTCCAATTTGCTGAACTCAACGAGGTAAACACTTTCCCACTTTCTCATTTCATTGAGATACACGCATAGACAGAATAACAGCCAATGGCCTTCACTGCTCGATTGTATTCAGAGAAACTTTGGAACCGATTGTGGATTTCTTGCAACTTGCTGAACTCGTGGAGACAAAGACTTTACCACTTTCTCATTTCATTGAGATACACGCATTGGCAGAGTATCAACCAAAGTTCATTCACTGCTCCAAGGCATTCAGTGAATCTTTGGAACCTATTGGGGATATCTTACGACTTGCTGAACTCATTGAGATAAGGACTTTACCACTTTCTCAATTCATTGAGATAAACACATTGGCAGAATTTCAGCCAAATTGCATTCACTGCTCGAAGGATTTCAGAGAAACCTTGGAACCTATTGTGGATTTCCCCCAACTTGCTGATCTCATCGAGATAAGCACTATACAACTTTCTCATTTCATTGAGATACACGCATTGGCAGAATATCAGCCAAATTGCATTCACTACTCGAAGGTATTCAGAGAAACTTTGGAACCTATTGCGGATTTCTTCCAACTTGCTGAAGTCATCGAGATAAGAACTTTACCATTAACTCATTTCATTGAGCTACACACACTGGCAAAATATCAGCCAAATGGCATTCACTGCTCCAAGGTATTGCCAGAAACTTTGGAAGCTATTGTGGATTTCTTCCAATTTGCTGGACTGAATGAGATAAACACTTGACCACTTTCTCATTTCATTGCGATACACATACTGTGGGAGTATCAACCAAATGTAATTCACTACTCGCAGGCATTCAGTGAATCTTTGGCACCTATTGGGGATTTCTTTCAACTTGCTGAACTCATAGAGATAAGGACTTTACCACTTTCTCATTGCATTGAGATAAACACATTGGCAGAACATCAGCCCAATGGCATACGCTGCTGGAAGGAATTCAGAGAATATTTGGAACTTTACCACTATCTGATTTCATTGAGATACACACACTGGCAGAATATCAGACAAATGGCATTCACTGCTCGAAGGTATTCAGAGAAACTTTGGAACCGATTGTGGATTTCTTGCAACTTGCTGAACTCGTGGAGACAAAGACTTTACCACTTTCTCATTTCATTGAGATACACGCATTGGCAGTGTATCAACCAAAGTTCATTCACTGCTCCAAGGCATTCAGTGAATCTTTGGAACATATTGGGGATATCTTACAACTTGCTGAACTCATTGAGATAAGGACTTTACCACTTTCTCCATTCATTGAGATAAACACGTTGGCAGAATTTCAGCCAAATTGCTCGAAGGAATTCAGAGAAACCTTAGAACCTATTGTGGATTTCCCTCAACTTGCTGAACTCACCGAGACAAACACTTTGCGACCTTCTCATTCCATTGAGATACACACATGGGCAGAATAACAGCCAAATGGCATTCACTGCTCGATGGTATTCAGAGACATTTTGGAACATTTTGCTGATCTCATCGAGATAAGCACTATACAACTTTCTCATTGCATTGTGATACACGCATTGGCAGAATATCAGCCAATTTGCATTCACTACTCGAATGTATTCAGAGAAACTTTGGAACCTATTGCGAATTTCTTCCAACTTGCTGAAGTGATCGAGATAAGAACTTGACCATTATCTCACTTCATTGAGATACACACACTGGCAGAATATCAAACAAATGGCATTCAGTGTTCGAAGGTTTTCAGAGAAACTTTGGAACCGATTGTGGATTTCTTGCAACTTGCTGAACTTGTGGAGACAAAGACTTTACCACTTTCTCATTTCATTGAGATACACACATTGGCAGAATATCAGACAAATGGCATTCAGTGCTCGAATGTATTTTCAGAAATTTTGGAACCCATTGTGAATTTCTTCCAATGTGCTGAACTCAACGAGGTAAACACTTCCCCACTTTCTCATTTCATTGAGATACTCGCATAGACAGAATAACAGCCACTGGCATTCACTGCTCGACTGTATTCAGAGAAACTTTGGAACCGATTGTGGATTTCTTGCAACTTGCTGAACTCGTGGAGACAAAGACTTTACCACTTTCTCATTTCATTGAGATACACGCATTGGCAGAGTATCAACCAAAGTTCATTCACTGCTCCAAGGCATTCAGTGAATCTTTGGAACCTATTGGGGATATCTTACAACTTGTTGAACTCATTGAGATAAGGACTTTACCACTTTCTCAATTCATTGAGATAAACACATTGGCAGAATTTCAGCCAAATTGCTCGAAGGAATTCAGGGAAACCTTAGAACCTAATGTGGATTTCCCCCAACTTGCTGAACTCACCGAGACAAACACTTGGCGACCTTGTCATTCCATTGAGATGCACACATGGGCAGAATAACAGCCAAATGGCATTCACTGCTCGATGGTATTCAGAGACATTTTGGAACATTTTGTGGATTTCCTCCAACTTGCTGATCTCATCGAGGTAAGCACTATACAACTTTCTGATTGCATTGAGATACACGCATTGGCAGAATATCAGCCAATTTGCATTCACTACTCGAAGGTATTCAGAGAAACTTTGGAACCTATTGCGAATTTCTTCCAACTTGCTGCAGTGATCGAGATAAGAACTTTACCATTATCTCACTTCATTGCGATACACACACTGGCAGAATATCAGACAAATGACATTCACTGCTCGAAGGTATTCAGAGAAACTTTGGAACCGATTGTGGATTTCTTGCAACTCGCTGAACTCGTGGAGACAAAGACTTTACCACTTTCTCATTTCATTGAGATACACACATTGGCAGAATATCAGACAAATGGCATTCAGTGCTCGAAGGTATTTTCAGAAATTTTGGAACCCATTGTGAATTTCTTCCAATTTGCTGAACTCAACGAGGTAAACACTTTCCCACTTTCTCATTTCATTGAGATACACGCATAGACAGAATAGCAGCCAATAGCCTTCATTGCTAGATTGTATTCAGAGAAACTTTGGAACCGATTGTGGATTTCTTGCAACTTGCTGAACTCGTGGAGACAAAGACTTTACCACTTTCTCATTTCATTGAGATACACGCATTGGCAGAGTATCAACCAAAGTTCATTCACTGCTCCAAGGCATTCAGTGAATCTTTGGAACCTTTTGGGGATATCTTACAACTTGCTGAACTCATTGAGATAAGGACTTTACCACTTTCTCAATTCATTGAGATAAACACATTGGCAGAATTTCAGCCAAATTGCATTCACTGCTCGAAGGATTTCAGAGAAACCTTGGAACCTATTGTGGATTTCCCCCAACTTGCTGATCTCATCGAGATAAGCACTATACAACTTTCTCATTTCATTGAGATACACGCATTGGCAGAATATTAGCCAAATTGCATTCACTACTCGGAGGTATTCAGAGAAACTATGGAACCTATTGCGGATTTCTTCCAACTTGCTGAAGTCATCGAGATAAGAACTTTACCATTAACTCATTTCATTGAGCTACACACACTGGCAAAATATCAGCCAAATGGCATTCACTGCTCCAAGGTATTGCGAGAAACTTTGGAAGCTATTGTGGATTTCTTCCAATTTGCAGGACTGAATGAGATAAACACTTGACCACTTTCTCATTTCATTGTGATGCACATACTGTGGGAGTATCAACCAAATGTAATTCACTACTCGCAGGCATTCAGTGAATCTTTGGCACCTAGTTGATTTCTTTCAACTTGCTGAACTCATAGAGATAAGGACTTTACCACTTTCTCATTGCATTGAGATAAACACATCGGCAGAACATCAGCCCAATGGCATACGCTGCTGGAAGGAATTCAGAGAATATTTGGAACTTTACCACTATCTGATTTCATTGAGATACAGACACTGGCAGAATATCAGACAAATGACATTCACTGCTCGAAGGTATTCAGAGAAACTTTGGAACCGATTGTTGATTTCTTGCAACTTGCTGAACTCGTGGAGACAAAGACTTTACTACTTTCTCATTTCATTGAGATACACGCATTGGCAGAGTATCAACCAAAGTTCATTCACTGCTCCAAGGCATTCAGTGAATCTTTGGAACCTATTGGGGATATCTTACAACTTGTTGAACTCAATGAGATAAGGACTTTACCACTTTCTCAATTCATTGAGATAAACACATTGGCAGAATTTCAGCCAAATTGCATTCACTGCTCGAAGGATTTCAGAGAAACCTTAGAACCTATTGTGGATTTCCCCCTACTTGCTGAACTCACCAAGACAACCACTTTGCGACCTTCTCATTCCATTGAGATACACACATGGGCAGAATAACAGCCAAATGGCATTCACTGCTCGATGGTATTCAGAGACATTTTGGAACATTTTGTGGATTTCCTCCAACTTGCTGATCTCATCGAGATAAGCACTATACAACTTTCTCAGTGCATTGAGATACACGCATTGGCAGAATATCAGCCAATTTGCATTCACTACTCGAAGGTATTCAGAGAAACTTTGGAACCTGTTGCGAATTTGTTCCAACTTGCTGAAGTGATCGAGATAAGAACTTGACCATTATCTCACTTCATTGAGATACACACACTGGCAGAATATCAAACAAATGGCATTTAGTGATCGAAGGTTTTCAGAGAAACTTTGGAACCAATTGTGGATTTCTTGCAACTTGCTGAACTCGTGGAGACAAAGAAGTTACCACTTTCTCATTTCATTGAGATACACGCATTGGCAGTGTATCAACCAAAGTTCATTCACTGCTCCAAGGCATTCAGTGAATCTTTGGCACCTATTGGGGATTTCTTTCAAGTTGCTGAACTCATAGAGATAAGGACTTTACCACTTTCTCATTGCATTGAGATAAACACATTGGCAGAATTTCAGCCAAATTGCATTCACTGTTCGCAGGATTTCAGAGAAACCTTGGAACCTATTGTGGATTTCCCCCAACTTGCTGATCTCATCGAGATAAGCACTATACAACTTTCTCATTTCATTGAGATACACGCATTGGCAGAATATCAGCCAAATTGCATTCACTACTCGAAGGTATTCAGAGAAACTATGGAACCTATTGCGGATTTCTTCCAACTTGCTGAAGTGATCGAGATAAGAACTTTACCATTAACTCATTTCATTGAGCTACACACACTGGCAAAATATCAGCCAAATGGCATTCACTGCTCCAATGTATTGCGAGAAACTTTGGAAGCTATTGTGGATTTCTTGCAATTTGCTGGACTGAATGAGATAAACACTTGACCACTTTCTCATTTCATTGTGATACACGTACTGTGGGAGTATCAACCAAATGTAATTCACTACTCGCAGGCATTCAGTGAATCTTTGGCACCTATTGGGGATTTCTTTCAACTTGCTGAACTCATAGAGATAAGGACTTTACCATTTTCTCATTGCATTGAGATAAACACATTGGCAGAATATCAGCCCAATGGCATACGCTGCTGGAAGGAATTCAGAGAATATTTGGAACTTTACCACTATCTGATTTCATTGAGATACACACACTGGCAGAATATCAGACAAATGACATTCACTGCTCGAAGGTATTCAGAGAAACTTTGGAACCGATTATGGATTTCTTGCAACTTGCTGAACTCGTGGAGACAAAGACTTTACTACTTTCTCATTTCATTGAGATACACGCATTGGCAGAGTATCAACCAAAGTGCATTCACTGCTCCAAGGCATTCAGTGAATCTTTGGAACCTATTGAGGATATCTTACAACTTGTTGAACTCATTGAGATAAGGACTTTACCACTTTCTCAATTCATTGAGATAAACACATTGGCAGAATTTCAGCCAAATTGCTCGAAGGAATTCAGAGAAACCTTAGAACCTATTGTGGATTTCCCCCAACTTGCTGAACTCACCGAGACAAACACTTTGCGACCTTCTCATTCCATTGAGATACACACATGGGCAGAATAACAGCCAAATGGCATTCACTGCTCGATGGTATTCAGAGACATTTTGGAATATTTTGTGGATTTCCTCCAACTTGCTGATCTCATCGAGATAAGCACTATACAACTTTCTCACTGCATTGAGATACACACATTGGCAGAATATCAGACAAATGGCATTCAGTGCTCGAAGGTATTTTCAGAAATTTTGGAACCCATTGTGAATTTCTTCCAATTTGCTGAACTCAGCGAGGTAAACACTTTCCCACTTTCTCATTTCATTGAGATACACGCATAGACAGAATAACAGCCAATGGCATTCACTGCTCGACTGTATTCAGAGAAACTTTGGAACCGATTGTGGATTTCTTGCAACTTGCTGAACTCGTGGAGACAAAGACTTTACCACTTTCTCATTTCATAGAGATACACGCATTGGCAGAGTATCAACCAAAGTTCATTCACTGCTCCAAGGCATTCAGTGAATCTTTGGAACCTATTGGGGATATCTTACAACTTGCTGAACTCATTGAGATAAGGACTTTACCATTTTCTCAATTCATTGAGATAAACACATTGGCAGAATGTCAGCCAAATTGCTCGAAGGAATTCAGAGAAACCTTAGAACCTATTGTGGATTTCCCCCAACTTGCTGAACTCACCGAGACAAACACTTTGCGACCTTCTCATTCCATTGAGATACACACATGGGCAGAATAACAGGCAAATGGCATTCACTGCTCGATGGTATTCAGAGACATTTTGGAATATTTTGTGGATTTCCTCCAACTTGCTGATCTCATCGAGATAAGCACTATACAACTTTCTCATTGCATTGAGATACACGCATTGGCAGAATATCAGCCAATTTGCATTCACTACTCGAAGGTATTCAGAGAAACTTTGGAACCTATTGCGAATTCCTTCCAACTTGCTGAAGTGATCGAGATAAGAACTTTACCATTATCTCACTTCATTGAGATACACACACTGGCAGAATATCAAACAAATGGCATTCAGTGTTCAAAGGTTTTCAGAGAAACTTTGGAACCGATTGTGGATTTCTTGCAACTTGCTGAACTCGTGGAGACAAAGACTTTACCACTTTCTCATTTCATTGAGATACACACATTGGCAGAATATCAGACAAATGGCATTCAGTGCTCGAAGGTATTTTCAGAAATTTTGGAACCCATTGTGAATTTCTTCCAATTTGCTGAACTCAACGAGGTAAACACTTTCCCACTTTCTCATTTCATTGAGATACACGCATAGACAGAATAACAGCCAATGGCATTCACTGCTCGACTGTATTCAGAGAAACTTTGTAACCGATTGTGGATTTCTTGCACCTTGCTGAACTCGTGGAGACAAAGACTTTACCACTTTCTCATTTCATTGAGATACACGCATTGGCAGAGTATCAACCAAAGTTCATTCACTGCTCCAAGGCATTCAGTGAATCTTTGGAACCTATTGGGGATATCTTACAACTTGTTGAACTCATTGAGATAAGAACTTTACCGTTAACTCATTTCATTGAGCTACACACACTGGCAAAATATCAGCCAAATGGCATTCACTGCTCCAAGGTATTGCGAGAAACTTTGGAAGCTATTGTGGATTTTTTCCAATTTGCTGGACTGAATGAGATAAACACTTGACCACTTTCTAATTTCATTGAGATACACGCATTGGCAGAGTATCAACCAAAGTTCATTCACTGCTCCAAGGCATTCAGTGAATCTTTGGGGATATCTTACAACTTGCTGAACTCATTGAGATAAGGACTTTACCACTTTCTCAATTCATTGAGATAAACACATTGGCAGAATTTCAGCCAAATTGCATTCACTGCTCGAAGGATTTCAGAGAAACCTTGGAACCTATTGTGGATTTCCCCCAACTTGCTGCACTCACCGAGATATGCACTATACAACTTTTTCATTTCATTGAGATACACGCATTGGCAGAATATCAGCCAAATTGCATTCACTACTCGAAGGTATTCAGAGAAACTATGGAACCTATTGCGGATTTCTTCCAACTTGCTGAAGTCATCGAGATAAGAACTTTACCATTAACTCATTTCATTGAGCTGCACACACTGGCAAAATGTCAGCCAAATGGCATTCACTGCTCCAAGGTATTGCGAGAAACTTTGGAAGCTATTGTGGATTTCTTCCAATTTGCTGGACTGAATGAGATAAACACTTGACCACTTTCTCATTTCATTGCGATACACATACTGTGGGAGTATCAACCAAATGTAATTCACTACTCGCAGGCATTCAGTGAATCTTTGGCACCTATTGGGGATTTCTTTCAACTTGCTGAACTCATAGAGATAAGGACTTTACCACTTTCTCATTGCATTGAGATAAACACATTGGCAGAATATCAGCCCAATGGCATACGCTGCTGGAAGGAATTCAGAGAATATTTGGAACTTTACCACTATCTGATTTCATTGAGATACACACACTGGCAGAATATCAGACAAATGACATTCACTGCTCGAAGGTATTCAGAGAAACTTTGGAACCGATTGTGGATTTCTTGCAACTTGCTGAACTCGTGGAGACAAAGACTTTACCACTTTCTCATTTCATTGAGATACACGCATTGGCAGAGTGTCAACCAAAGTTCATTCACTGCTCCAAGGCATTCAGTGAATCTTTGGAACCTATTGGGGATATCTTACAACTTGTTGAACTCATTGAGATAAGGACTTTACCACATGAGCAGTGGGCATGTGGGGGGTGGGGGGGGGGGGTATAGAGTCGTGAGGTTACAGCATGGAAACAGGCCCTTTGGCCCAACTTGTCTTTTTATTAAACCCCTAAACTAATCCCAATTTGCCGCATTTGTCCCGTATCACTCTGTACCCATATAACTGTCTAAATACTTTTAAAAAGACAAAATTGTACCCGCCTCTACTACTATCTCTGGCAGCTTGTTCCAGACACTTACCACTGTGTGTGTGAAAAAATTGCCCCTCTGGACACTTTTCTACCTCTCCCCTCTCACCTTAAATCGACCCTTGTCAGGCCTCATGTGGAGTACTGTGCGCAGTTCTGGTCGCCTCACTATAGGAAAGACGTAGAAGCTATTGAAAGAGTGCAGAGGAGATTTACAAGGATGTTGCCTGGACTGGGAGGCATGCCTTGTGAAGATAGGTTGAGGGAGCTGGGACTCTTTTCCCTGGAGAGGCGAAGGTTGAGAGGCGACCTGATAGAGGTTTATAAAATGTTGAGAGGAATAGATAGGGTGGACTCTCAGAGGCTATTTCCCCAGGTTGAAATGGTCGCTACGAGAGGACACAGATTTAAGGTGCGGGGAGGGAAGTACAGAGGTGGTTAGGGGTAAGTTTTTCACTCAGAGGGTGGTGAGTGAATGGAATCGGCTGCCGTGATCGGTGGTGGAGGCGAACTCGCTGGGGTCTTTTAAAAGATCTCTGGATGAGTATATGGGGTTTAATGGGATTGGGGGTTATAGATAGGTCTATAGATTGGTGGGGTTGATGTGATCGGCGCAACTCGAGGGCCGAAGGGCCTGTTTGTGCTGTAATGTTCTATGTTCTATGTTTCTCAATTCATTGAGATAAACACATTGGCAGAATTTCAGCCAAATTGCATTCACTGCTCGAAGGATTTCAGAGAAACCTTGGAACCTATTGTGGATTTCCCCCAACTTGCTGATCTCATCGAGATAAGCACTATACAACTTTCTCATTT
Organism: Prionace glauca; assembly: GCA_037974335.1. Lineage (NCBI taxonomy): Eukaryota > Metazoa > Chordata > Chondrichthyes > Carcharhiniformes > Carcharhinidae > Prionace > Prionace glauca. Next base: position 63,442,342 of record CM075737.1, read on the forward strand.
CATTGAGATACACGCATTGGCAGAATATCAGCCAAATTGCATTCACTACTCGAAGGTATTCAGAGAAACTTTGGAACCTATTGCGGATTTCTTCCAACTTGCTGAAGTCATCGAGATAAGAACTTTACCATTAACTCATTTCATTGAGCTACACACACTGGCAAAATATCAGCCAAATGGCATTCACTGCTCCAAGGTATTGCGAGAAACTTTGGAAGCTATTGTGGATTTCTTCCAATTTGCTGGACTGAATGAGATAAACACTTGACCACTTTCTCATTTCATTGTGATACACATACTGTGGGAGTATCAACCAAATGTAATTGACTACTCGCAGGCATTCAGTGAATCTTTGGCACCTATTGGGGATTTCTTTCAACTTGCTGAACTCATAGAGATAAGGACTTTAGCACTTTCTCATTGCATTGAGATAAACACATTGGCAGAATATCAGCCCAATGGCATACGCTGCTGGAAGGAATTCAGAGAATATTTGGAACTTTACCACTATCTGATTTCATTGAGATACAGACACTGGCAGAATATCAGACAAATGACATTCACTGCTCGAAGGTATTCAGAGAAACTTTGGAACCGATTGTGGATTTCTTGCAACTTGCTGAACTCGTGGAGACAAAGACTTTACTACTTTCTCATTTCATTGAGATACACGCATTGGCAGAGTATCAACCAAAGTTCATTCACTGCTCCAAGGCATTCAGTTAATCTTTGGAACCTATTGGGGATATCTTACAACTTTTGAACTCATTGAGATAAGGACTTTACCACTTTCTCAATTCATTGAGATAAACACATTGGCAGAATTTCAGCCAAATTGCTCGAAGGAATTCAGAGAAACCTTAGTACCTATTGCGGATTTCCCCCAACTTGCTGAACTCACCGAGACAAACACTTTGCGACCTTCTCATTCCATTGAGATACACACATGGGCAGAATAACAGGCAAATGGCATTCACTGCTCGATGGTATTCAGAGACATTTTGGAACATTTTGTGGATTTCCTCCAACTTGCTGATCTCATCGAGATAAGCACTATACAACTTTCTCACTGCATTGAGATACACGCATTGGCAGAATATCAGCCAATTTGCATTCACTACTCGAAGGTATTCAGAGAAACTTTGGAACCTATTGCGAATTTCTTCCAACTTGCTGAAGTCATCGAGATAAAAACTTGAACATTATCTCACTTCATTGAGATACACACACTGGCAGAATATCAAACAAATGGCATTCAGTGTTCGAAGGTTTTCAGAGAAACTTTGGAACCGATTGTGGATTTCTTGCAACTTGCTGAACTCGTGGAGACAAAGACTTTACCACTTTCTCATTTCATTGAGATACACGCATTGGCAGTGTATCAACCAAAGTTCATTCACTGCTCCAAGGCATTCAGTGAATCTTTGGAACCTATTGGGGATATCTTACAACTTGCTGAACTCATTGAGATAAGGACTTTACCACTTTCTGAATTCATTGAGATAAACACATTGGCAGAATTTCAGCCAAATTGCATTCACTGCTCGAAGGTATTCAGAGAAACCTTGGAACCTATTGTGGATTTCCCCCAACTTGCTGATCTCATCGAGATAAGCACTATACAACTTTCTCATTTCATTGAGATACACGCATTGGCAGAATATTAGCCAAATTGCATTCACTACTCGGAGGTATTCAGAGAAACTATGGAACCTATTGCGGATTTCTTCCAACTTGCTGAAGTCATCGAGATAAGAACTTTACCATTAACTCATTTCATTGAGCTACACACACTGGCAAAATATCAGCCAAATGGCATTCACTGCTCCAAGGTATTGCGAGAAACTTTGGAAGCTATTGTGGATTTCTTCCAATTTGCTGGACTGAATGAGATTAACACTTGACCACTTTCTCATTTCATTGTGATGCACATACTGTGGGAGTATCAACCAAATGTAATTCACTACTCGCAGGCATTCAGTGAATCTTTGGCACCTAGTTGATTTCTTTCAACTTGCTGAACTCATAGAGATAAGGACTTTACCACTTTCTCATTGCATTGAGATAAACACATCGGCAGAACATCAGCCCAATGGCATACGCTGCTGGAAGGAATTCAGAGAATATTTGGAACTTTACCACTATCTGATTTCATTGAGATACACACACTGGCAGAATATCAGACAAATGACATTCACTGCTCGAAGGTATTCAGAGAAACTTTGGAACCGATTGTTGATTTCTTGCAACTTGCTGAACTCGTGGAGACAAAGACTTTACTACTTTCTCATTTCATTGAGATACACGCATTGGCAGAGTATCAACCAAAGTTCATTCACTGCTCCAAGGCATTCAGTGAATCTTTGGAACCTATTGGGGATATCTTACAACTTGTTGAACTCATTGAGATAAGGACTTTACCACTTTCTCAATTCATTGAGATAAACATATTGGCAGAATTTCAGCCAAATTGCATTCACTGCTCGAAGGATTTCAGAGAAACCTTAGAACCTATTGTGGATTTCCCCCTACTTGCTGAACTCACCAAGACAAACACTTTGCGACCATTTCATTCCATTGAGATACACACATGGGCAGAATAACAGCCAAATGGCATTCACTGCTCGATGGTATTCAGAGACATTTTGGAACATTTTGTGGATTTCCTCCAACTTGCTGATCTCATCGAGATAAGCACTATACAACTTTCTCACTGCATTGAGATACACGCATTGGCAGAATATCAGCCAATTTGCATTCACTACTCGAAGGTATTCAGAGAAACTTTGGAACCTGTTGCGAATTTGTTCCAACTTGCTGAAGTGATCGAGATAAGAACTTGACCATTATCTCACTTCATTGAGATACACACACTGGCAGAATATCAAACAAATGGCATTTAGTGATCGAAGGTTTTCAGAGAAACTTTGGAACCAATTGTGGATTTCTTGCAACTTGCTGAACTCGTGGAGACAAAGAAGTTACCACTTTCTCATTTCATTGAGATACACGCATTGGCAGTGTATCAACCAAAGTTCATTCACTGCTCCAAGGCATTCAGTGAATCTTTGGCACCTATTGGGGATTTCTTTCAACTTGCTGAACTCATAGAGATAAGGACTTTACCACTTTCTCATTGCATTGAGATAAACACATTGGCAGAATTTCAGCCAAATTGCATTCACTGTTCGCAGGATTTCAGAGAAACCTTGGAACCTATTGTGGATTTCCCCCAACTTGCTGATCTCATCGAGATAAGCACTATACAACTTTCTCATTTCATTGAGATACACGCATTGGCAGAATATCAGCCAAATTGCATTCACTACTCGAAGGTATTCAGAGAAACTATGGAACCTATTGCGGATTTCTTCCAACTTGCTGAAGTCATCGAGATAAGAACTTTACCATTAACTCATTTCGTTGAGCTACACACACTGGCAAAATATCAGCCAAATGGCATTCACTGCTCCAATGTATTGCGAGAAACTTTGGAAGCTATTGTGGATTTCTTGCAATTTGCTGGACTGAATGAGATAAACACTTGACCACTTTCTCATTTCATTGTGATACACATACTGTGGGAGTATCAACCAAATGTAATTCACTACTCGCAGGCATTCAGTGAATCTTTGGCACCTATTGGGGATTTCTTTCAACTTGCTGAACTCATAGAGATAAGGACTTTACCATTTTCTCATTGCATTGAGATAAACACATTGGCAGAATATCAGCCCAATGGCATACGCTGCTGGAAGGAATTCAGAGAATATTTGGAACTTTACCACTATCTGATTTCATTGAGATACACACACTGGCAGAATATCAGACAAATGACATTCACTGCTCGAAGGTATTCAGAGAAACTTTGGAACCGATTATGGATTTCTTGCAACTTGCTGAACTCGTGGAGACAAAGACTTTACTACTTTCTCATTTCATTGAGATACACGCATTGGCAGAGTATCAACCAAAGTGCATTCACTGCTCCAAGGCATTCAGTGAATCTTTGGAACCTATTGAGGATATCTTACAACTTGTTGAACTCATTGAGATAAGGACTTTACCACTTTCTCAATTCATTGAGATAAACACATTGGCAGAATTTCAGCCAAATTGCTCGAAGGAATTCAGAGAAACCTTAGAACCTATTGTGGATTTCCCCCAACTTGCTGAACTCACCGAGACAAACACTTTGCGACCTTCTCATTCCATTGAGATACACACATGGGCAGAATAACAGCCAAATGGCATTCACTGCTCGATGGTATTCAGAGACATTTTGGAATATTTTGTGGATTTCCTCCAACTTGCTGATCTCATCGAGATAAGCACTATACAACTTTCTCACTGCATTGAGATACACACATTGGCAGAATATCAGACAAATGGCATTCAGTGCTCGAAGGTATTTTCAGAAATTTTGGAACCCATTGTGAATTTCTTCCAATTTGCTGAACTCAGCGAGGTAAACACTTTCCCACTTTCTCATTTCATTGAGATACACGCATAGACAGAATAACAGCCAATGGCATTCACTGCTCGACTGTATTCAGAGAAACTTTGGAACCGATTGTGGATTTCTTGCAACTTGCTGAACTCGTGGAGACAAAGACTTTACCACTTTCTCATTTCATAGAGATACACGCATTGGCAGAGTATCAACCAAAGTTCATTCACTGCTCCAAGGCATTCAGTGAATCTTTGGAACCTATTGGGGATATCTTACAACTTGCTGAACTCATTGAGATAAGGACTTTACCATTTTCTCAATTCATTGAGATAAACACATTGGCAGAATGTCAGCCAAATTGCTCGAAGGAATTCAGAGAAACCTTAGAACCTATTGTGGATTTCCCCCAACTTGCTGAACTCACCGAGACAAACACTTTGCGACCTTCTCATTCCATTGAGATACACACATGGGCAGAATAACAGCCAAATGGCATTCACTGCTCGATGGTATTCAGAGACATAGAACATAGAACATTACAGCGCAGAACAGGCCCTTCGGCCCACGATGTTGCGCCGACCAGTTACAAAACAATGACCCACTAGCCTAAACCAATCCCTTTTCATCCATAAACCTATCCACAGATCTTTTAAACGCCCCCAAACTAGGTGCATTTACAACTGCAGCTGGCAGGGCATTCCAGTCCCTCACCACCCTCTGGGTAAAGAACCTACCCCTGACATCTGTCCTATAACTACCCCCCCTTAATTTAAAATCGTGCCCCCTCGTGTTAGCTTTCTCCATCCTAGGAAAAAGGCCATCACTATCTACCCTGTCTAAACCTCTAATCATCTTATATGTTTCAATGAGATCCCCTCTTAGCCGCCTTCTTTCCAGCGAAAACAACCCCAAATCACTCAATCTCTCCTCATAGGATCTCCCCTCCATACCAGGCAACATCCTGGTAAACCTCCTCTGCACCCTCTCCAAAGCCTCCACATCCTTCTTGTAATGTGGGGACCAGAACTGCACACAAAACTCCAAGTGCGGCCGCACCAGAGATGTGTACAGTTGCATCATGACGCTACGACTCCTAAATTCAATCCCCCTACCAATAAACGCCAAAACTCCGTATGCCTTCTTAACAACTTTATCTACTTGATTCCCAACTTTCAGGGATCTATGTACACATACACCTAGATCCCTCTGCTCCTCCACACTATTCAAAGTCCTCCCGTTAGCCCTATACTCAACACATCTGTTATTCCTACCGAAATGAATTACCTCACACTTCTCCACATTAAACTCCATTCGCCACCTCTCAGCCCAGCTCTGCAACCTTTCTAAGTCATCCTGCAAACTATGACACCCTTCCTCACAATCTACCACACCTCCGACTTTGGTGTCATCAGCAAACTTACTAATCCACCCAACTATACCCTCATCCAGATCATTAATAAAAATTACAAACAGCAGTGGCCCCAAAACAGATCCCTGAGGCACACCACTTGTAACCGAACTCCATGACGAATATTTCCCATCAACCACCACTCTCTGTCTCCTATCTGCTAGCCAATTCCTGATCCAATTACCTAGATCACCCCCAATCCCATACATCTGCATTTTCTGCAGAAGCCTACCATGGTGAACCTTATCAAACGCCTTGCTAAAATCCATATACACCACATCAACTGCCTTACCCCTATCCACCTCTTTGGTCACTTTCTCAAAGAACTCGATAAGGTTAGTAAGGCATGACCTACCCGCTACAAAACCGTGCTGACTATCTCTAATCAACTCATTACTTTCCAAATAACTATAAATCCTGTCTCTAATAATCCTTTCCAAAACCTTACCCACCACAGAAGTAAGACTCACCGGTCTATAATTCCCAGGGAAGTCCCTTCTCCCCTTCTTAAACAATGGGACAACATTTGCTGTCCTCCAATCTTCTGGTACAATACCAGAGACTAACGACGACCTGAAGATCAGAGCCAGAGGCTCCGCAATCACCCCTCTTGCCTCCCAAAGAATCCTAGGGTAAATCCCATCTGGGCCAGGGGACTTATCTATTTTCAAACCCTCTAAAATATCCAGCACATCCCCCGTATCAACTGCAATACTATCTATTTCACACCCCTGCACCCCAGTGTCCTCCTCAGCTACATTCCTGTCCCCTTGCGTGAACACCGAAGAGAAATATTGGTTCAACGCCTCTCCAATCTCCTCCGGTTCCACACACAACTTCCCTCTACTGTCTGTAACTGGCCCTAATCTTGTCCTAACCAACCTTCTGTTCTTGACATACCTGTAAAACGCCTTAGGGTTCTCCTTAATCCTATCAGCCAAAAATCATCTCATGCCCTCTTTTGGCCCTTCTTAACTCCCTCTTCAACTCCCTCCTAGCCAATCTAAAACTTTCTAATGCACTACCTGAGCCCTCAAGCCTCATCCGAACATAAGCCTCCTTTTTCTTCCTAACCAACGAATCAACTTTTTTGGTGCACCACGGTTCCCTGGGCCTACCAAATCCTCCTTGCCTGACAGGGATATACTTATCACAGACCCGCAATAGCTGCTCCTTGAAAAATCTCCACATCTCGGATGTTCCCAGTCCCTGTAATCTCCCATTCCAACCAATGCTTCCTAATTCTCTCCTAATAGCCTCATAATTACCCTTCCCCCAGCTGAAACTACTGACCCGAGGTTCATGCCTATCCCTTTCCATCACTAAGGTGAACGTAATCGAATTATGATCACTATCCCCAAACTGTACACCAACTTCCAAGTCTAGCACCTGGTCTGGCTCATTACCGAGCACCAAATCCAATATAGCCTCACCTCTCGTCGGCCTATCTACATACTGAGTCAAAAAACCTTCTTGCACACTTTGAACAAAAACTGACCCCTCTAACGAGCCAGAGCAGTAGCAATTCCAATCTACATGAGTAAAGTTAAAGTCCCCCATAACAATCACCCTATTACTTTCACTCCTAACAAGGATCGTCTCCGCAATCCTTTCCTCAACCTCCCTAGAACTTTTTGGAGGTCTATAAAAGACTCCCAACAGGGTGACCTCTCCTCTCCTATTTCTAATCTCCGCCCATATTACCTCAACAGACAAGTCCTCATCAAAGTTCCTCTCTGACACTGAGATACAGTCCTTGACCAATAATGCTACCCCACCCCCCCTTCTACCTCCTTGTCTACTCCGATTAAAGCATTTGTACCCCGGGACCTGCAACATCCATTCCTGACCCTGCTCTATCCAAGTCTCTGAAATGGCCACAACATCGAAGTCCCAGGTACTGGTCCACGCTGCAAGTTCATCCACCTTATTGCGAATACTCCTCGCATTAAAGTATACACATTTCAAACCACATTCCAAACCCTGTTCCGCCCCTCTCCCGCAATGCCGGGCATTGCAGTCCCCATCTACGCCCCCCTCACTTTCACCCCCTCTACTCAGGATCCCACCCCCCCTCTGAATCAGTTTAAACCACTCTGCATAACCTTAACAAATTTACCTCCCAGGATATTTGTTCCCCTTTGGTTCAGGTGAATCCCATCCCTCTGATAAAGGTCCCACCTTCCCCAGAACGAGCCCCAATTGTTCAAGTACTTAAACCCCTCCCTCCTGCACCATCCCCTCATTTTGGAACATTTTGCTGATCTCATCGAGATAAGCACTATACAACTTTCTCATTGCATTGTGATACACGCATTGGCAGAATATCAGCCAATTTGCATTCACTACTCGAAGGTATTCAGAGAAACTTTGGAACCTATTGCGAATTTCTTCCAACTTGCTGAAGTGATCGAGATAAGAACTTTACCATTATCTCACTTCATTGAGATACACACACTGGCAGAATATCAAACAAATGGCATTCAGTGTTCGAAGGTTTTCAGAGAAACTTTGGAACCGATTGTAGATTTCTTGCAACTTGCTGAACTCGTGGAGACAAAGACTTTACCACTTTCTCATTTCATTGAGATACACGCATTGGCAGAGTATCAACCAAAGTTCATTCACTGCTCCAAGGCATTCAGTGAATCTTTGGAACCTATTGGGGATATCTTACAACTTGCTGAACTCATTGAGATAAGGACTTTACCACTTTCTCAATTCATTGAGATAAACACATTGGCAGAATTTCAGCCAAATTGCATTCACTGCTTGAAGGATTTCAGAGAAACCTTGGAACCTATTGTGGATTTCCCCCAACTTGCTGATCTCATCGAGATAAGCACTATACAACTTTCTCATTTCATTGAGATACACGCATTGGCAGAATATCAGCCAAATTGCATTCACTCCTCGAAGGTATTCAGAGAAACTTTGGAACCTATTGCGAATTTCTTCCAACTTGCTGAAGTGATCGAGATAAGAACTTTACCATTATCTCACTTCATTGAGATACACACACTGGCAGAATATCAAACAAATGGCATTCAGTGTTCGAAGGTTTTCAGAGAAACTTTGGAACCGATTGTGGATTTCTTGCAACTTGCTGAACTCGTGGAGACAAAGACTTTACCACTTTCTCATTTCATTGAGATACACACATTGGCAGAATATCAGACAAATGGCATTCAGTGCTCGAAGGTATTTTCAGAAATTTTGGAACCCATTGTGAATTTCTTCCAATTTGCTGAACTCAACGAGGTAAACACTTTCCCACTTTCTCATTTCATTGAGATACACGCATAGACAGAATAACAGCCAATGGCATTCACTGCTCGACTGTATTCAGAGAAACTTTGGAACCGATTGTGGATTTATTGCAACTTGCTGAAATCGTGGAGACAAAGACTTTACGACTTTCTCATTTCATTGAGATACACGCATTGGCAGAGTATCAACCAAAGTTCATTCACTGCTCCAAGGCATTCAGTGAATCTTTGGAACCTATTGGGGATATCTTACAACTTGCTGAACTCATTGAGATAAGGACTTTACCACTTTCTCAATTCATTGAGATAAACACATTGGCAGAATTTCAGCCAAATTGCATTCACTGCTCGAAGGATTTCAGAGAAACCTTGGAACCTATTGTGGATTTCCCCCAACTTGCTGATCTCATCGAGATAAGCACTATACAACTTTCTCATTTCATTGAGATACACGCATTGGCAGAATATCAGCCAAATTGCATTCACTCCTCGAAGGTATTCAGAGAAACTTTGGAACCTATTGCGGATTTCTTCCAACTTGCTGAAGTCATCGAGATAAGAACTTTACCATTAACTCATTTCATTGAGCTACACACACTGGCAAAATATCAGCCAAATGGCATTCACTGCTCCAAGGTATTGCCAGAAACTTTGGAAGCTATTGTGGATTTCTTCCAATTTGCTGGACTGAATGAGATAAACACTTGACCACTTTCTCATTTCATTGTGATACACATACTGTGGGAGTATCAACCAAATGTAATTCACTACTCGCAGGCATTCAGTGAATCTTTGGCACCTATTGGGGATTTCTTTCAACTTGCTGAACTCATAGAGATAAGGACTTTACCACTTTCTCATTGCATTGAGATAAACACATTGGCAGAATTTCAGCCAAATTGCATTCACTGCTCGCAGGATTTCAGAGAAACCTTGGAACCTATTGTGGATTTCCCCCAACTTGCTGATGTCATCGAGATAAGCACTATACAACTTTCTCATTGCATTGAGATAAACACATTGGCAGAATATCAGCCCAATGGCATAAGCTGCTGGAAGGAATTCAGAGAATATTTGGAACTTTACCACTATCTGATTTCATTGAGATACACACACTGGCAGAATATCAGACAAATGGCATTCACTGCTCGAAGGTATTCAGAGAAACTTTGGAACCGATTGTGGATTTCTTGCAACTTGCTGCACTCGTGGAGACAAAGACTTTACCACTTTCTCATTTCATTGAGATACACGCATTGGCAGTGTATCAACCAAAGTTCATTCACTGCTCCAAGGCATTCAGTGAATCTTTGGAACCTATTGGGGATATGTTACAACTTGTTGAACTCATTGAGATAAGGACTTTACCACTTTATCAATTCATTGAGATAAACACATTGGCAGAATTTCAGCCAAATTGCTCGAAGGAATTCAGAGAAACCTTAGAACCTATTGTGGATTTCCCCCAACTTGCTGAACTCACCGAGACAAACACTTTGCGACCTTCTCATTCCATTGAGATACACACATGGGCAGAATAACAGCCAAATGGCATTCACTGCTCGATGGTATTCAGAGACATTTTGGAACATTTTGCTGATCTCATCAAGATAAGCACTATACAACTTTCTCATTGCATTGAGATACACGCATTGGCAGAATATCAGCCAATTTGCATTCACTACTCGAAGGTATTCAGAGAAACTTTGGAACCTATTGCGAATTTCTTCCAACTTGCTGAAGTGATCGAGATAAGAACTTTACCATTATCTCACTTCAATGAGATACACGCACTGGCAGAATATCAAACAAATGGCATTCAGTGTTCGAAGGTTTTCAGAGAAACTTTGGAACCGATTGTGGATTTCTTGCAACTTGCTGAACTCGTGGAGACAAAGACTTTACCACTTTCTCATTTCATTGAGATACACACATTGGCAGAATATCAGACAAATGGCATTCAGTGCTCGAAGGTATTTTCAGAAATTTTGGAACCCATTGTGAATTTCTTCCAATGTGCTGAACTCAACGAGGTAAACACTTTCCCACTTTCTCATTTCATTGAGATACACGCATAGACAGAATAACAGCCACTGGCATTCACTGCTCGACTGTATTCAGAGAAACTTTGGAACCGATTGTGGATTTCTTGCAGCTTGCTGAACTCGTGGAGACAAAGACTTTACCACTTTCTCATTTCATTGAGATACACCCATTGGCAGAATAACAGCCAAATGGCATTCACTGCTCGATGGTATTCAGAGACATTTTGGAACATTTTGCTGATCTCATCGAGATAAGCACTATACAACTTTCTCATTGCATTGTGATACACGCATTGGCAGAATATCAGCCAATTTGCATTCACTACTCGAAGGTATTCAGAGAAACTTTGGAACCTATTGCGAATTTCTTCCAACTTGCTGAAGTGATCGAGATAAGAACTTTACCATTATCTCACTTCATTGAGATACACACACTGGCAGAATATCAAACAAATGGCATTCAGTGTTCGAAGGTTTTCAGAGAAACTTTGGAACCGATTGTGGATTTCTTGCAACTTGCTGAACTCGTGGAGACAAAGACTTTACCACTTTCTCATTTCATTGAGATACACACATTGGCAGAATATCAGACAAATGGCATTCAGTGCTCGAAGGTATTTTCAGAAATTTTGGAACCCATTGTGAATTTCTTCCAATTTGCTGAACTCAACGAGGTAAACACTTTCCCACTTTCTCATTTCATTGAGATACACGCATAGACAGAATAACAGCCAATGGCCTTCACTGCTCGATTGTATTCAGAGAAACTTTGGAACCGATTGTGGATTTCTTGCAACTTGCTGAACTCGTGGAGACAAAGACTTTACCACTTTCTCATTTCATTGAGATACACGCATTGGCAGAGTATCAACCAAAGTTCATTCACTGTTCCAAGGCATTCAGTGAATCTTTGGAACCTATTGGGGATATCTTACGACTTGCTGAACTCATTGAGATAAGGACTTTACCACTTTCTCAATTCATTGAGATAAACACATTGGCAGAATTTCAGCCAAATTGCATTCACTGCTCGAAGGATTTCAGAGAAACCTTGGAACCTATTGTGGATTTCCCCCAACTTGCTGATCTCATCGAGATAAGCACTATACAACTTTCTCATTTCATTGAGATACACGCATTGGCAGAATATCAGCCAAATTGCATTCACTACTCGAAGGTATTCAGAGAAACTTTGGAACCTATTGCGGATTTCTTCCAACTTGCTGAAGTCATCGAGATAAGAACTTTACCATTAACTCATTTTATTGAGCTACACACACTGGCAAAATATCAGCCAAATGGCATTCACTGCTCCAAGGTATTGCGAGAAACTTTGGAAGCTATTGTGGATTTCTTCCAATTTGCTGGACTGAATGAGATAAACACTTGACCACTTTCTCATTTCATTGCGATACACATACTGTGGGAGTATCAACCAAATGTAATTCACTACTCGCAGGCATTCAGTGAATCTTTGGCACCTATTGGGGATTTCTTTCAACTTGCTGAACTCATAGAGATAAGGACTTTACCACTTTCTCATTGCATTGAGATAAACACATTGGCAGAATATCAGCCCAATGGCATACGCTGCTGGAAGGAATTCAGAGAATATTTGGAACTTTACCACTATCTGATTTCATTGAGATACACACACTGGCAGAATATCAGACAAATGGCATTCACTGGTCGAAGGTATTCAGAGAAACTTTGGAACCGATTGTGGATTTCTTGCAACTTGCTGAACTCATTGAGATAAGGACTTTACCACTTTCTCATTTCATTGAGATACACGCATTGGCAGTGTATCAACCAAAGTTCACTCACTGCTCCAAGGCATTCAGTGAATCTTTGGAACCTATTAGATATCTTACAACTTGCTGAACTCATTGAGATAAGGACTTTACCACTTTCTCCATTCATTGAGATAAACACGTTGGCAGAATTTCAGCCAAATTGCTCGAAGGAATTCAGAGAAACCTTAGAACCTATTGTGGATTTCCCCCAACTTGCTGAACTCACCGAGACAAACACTTTGCGACCTTCTCATTCCATTGAGATACACACATGGGCAGAATAACAGCCAAATGGCATTCACTGCTCGATGGTATTCAGAGACATTTTGGAACATTTTGCTGATCTCATCGAGATAAGCACTATACAACTTTCTCATTGCATTGTGATACACGCATTGGCAGAATATCTGCCAATTTGCATTCACTACTCGAAGGTATTCAGAGAAACTTTGGAACCTATTGCGAATTTCTTCCAACTTGCTGAAGTGATCGAGATAAGAACTTTACCATTATCTCACTTCATTGAGATACACACACTGGCAGAATATCAAACAAATGGCATTCAGTGTTCGAAGGTTTTCAGAGAAACTTTGGAACCGATTGTGGATTTCTTGCAACTTGCTGAACTTGTGGAGACAAAGACTTTACCACTTTCTCATTTCATTGAGATATACACATTGGCAGAATATTAGACAAATGGCATTCAGTGCTCGAATGTATTTTCAGAAATTTTGGAACCCATTGTGAATTTCTTCCAATGTGCTGAACTCAACGAGGTAAACACTTTCCCACTTTCTCATTTCATTGAGATACTCGCATAGACAGAATAACAGCCACTGGCATTCACTGCTCGACTGTATTCAGAGAAACTTTGGAACCGATTGTGGATTTCTTGCAACTTGCTGAACTCGTGGAGACAAAGACTTGACCACTTTCTCATTTCATTGAGATACACGCATTGGCAGAGTATCAACCAAAGTTCATTCACTGCTCCAAGGCATTCAGTGAATCTTTGGAACCAATTGGGGATATCTTACAACTTGTTGAACTCATTGAGATAAGGACTTTACCACTTTCTCAATTCATTGAGATAAACACATTGGCAGAATTTCAGCCAAATTGCTCGAAGGAATTCAGGGAAACCTTAGAACCTAATGTGGATTTCCCCCAACTTGCTGAACTCACCGAGACAAACACTTGGCGACCTTGTCATTCCATTGAGATGCACACATGGGCAGAATAACAGCCAAATGGCATTCACTGCTCGATGGTATTCAGAGACATTTTGGAACATTTTGTGGATTTCCTCCAACTTGCTGATCTCATCGAGGTAAGCACTATACAACTTTCTGATTGCATTGAGATACACGCATTGGCAGAATATCAGCCAATTTGCATTCACTACTCAAAGGTATTCAGAGAAACTTTGGAACCAATTGCGAATTTCTTCCAACTTGCTGCAGTGATCGAGATAAGAACTTTACCATTATCTCACTTCATTGAGATACACACACTGCCAGAATATCAGACAAATGACATTCAGTGTTCGAAGGTATTCAGAGAAACTTTGAAACCGATTGTGGATTTCTTGCAACTTGCTGAACTCGTGGAGACAAAGACTTTACTAATTTCTCATTTCATTGAGATACACGCATTGGCAGAGTATCAACCAAAGTTCATTCACTGCTCCAAGGCATTCAGTGAATCTTTGGAACCTATTGGGGATATCTTACAACTTGTTGAACTCATTGAGATAAGGACTTTACCACTTTCTCAATTCATTGAGATAAACACATTGGCAGAATTTCAGCCAAATTGCATTCACTGCTCGAAGGATTTCAGAGAAACCTTAGAACCTATTGTGGATTTCCCCAACTTGCTGAACTCACCGAGACAAACACTTTGCGACCTTCTCATTCCATTGAGATACACACATGGGCAGAATAACAGCCAAATGGCATTCACTGCTCGATGGTATTCAGAGACATTTTGGAACATTTTGTGGATTTCCTCCAACTTGCTGATCTCACGAGATAAGCACTATACAACTTTTTCACTGCATTGAGATACACGCATTGGCAGAATATCAGCGAATTTGCATTCACTACTCGAAGGTATTCAGAGAAACTTTGGAACCTATTGCGAATTTCTTCCAACTTGCTGAAGTGATCGAGATAAGAACTTGACCATTATCTCACTTCATTGAGATACACACACTGGCAGAATATCAAACAAATGGCATTCAGTGTTCGAAGGTTTTCAGGGAAACTTTGGAACCGATTGTGGATTTCTTGCAACTTGCTGAACTCGTGGAGACAAAGACTTTACCACTTTCTCATTTCATTGAGATACACACATTGGCAGAATATCAGACAAATGGCATTCAGTGCTCGAAGGTATTTTCAGAAATTTTGGAACCCATTGTGAATTTCTTCCAATTTGCTGAACTCAACGAGGTAAACACTTTCCCACTTTCTCATTCCATTGAGATACACGCATAGGCAGAATAACAGCCAAATGGCATTCACTGCACGAATGTATTCAGAGAAACTTTGGAACCGATTGTGGATTTCTTGCAACTTGCTGAACTCGTGGAGACAAAGACTTTCTCATTTCATTGAGATACACGCATTGGCAGTGTATCAACCAAAGTTCATTCACTGCTCCAAGGCATTCAGTGAATCTTTGGAACCTATTGGGGATATCTTACAACTTGCTGAACTCATTGAGATAAGGACTTTACCACTTTCTCAATTCATTGAGATAAACACATTGGCAGAATTTCAGCCAAATTGCATTCACTGCTCGAAGGATTTCAGAGAAACCTTGGAACCTATTGTGGATTTCCCCCAACTTGCTGATCTCATCGAGATAAGCACTATACAACTTTCTCATTTCATTGAGATACACGCATTGGCAGAATATCAGCCAAATTGTATTCACTACTCGAAGGTATTCAGAGAAACTTTGGAACCGATTGTGGATTTCTTGCAACTTGCTGAACTCGTGGAGACAAAGACTTGACCACTTTCTCATTTCATTGAGATACACGCATTGGCAGAGTATCAACCAAAGTTCATTCACTGCTCCAAGGCATTCAGTGAATCTTTGGAACCTATGGGGGATATCTTACAACTTGTTGAACTCATTGAGATAAGGACTTTACCATTAACTCATTTCATTGAGCTACACACACTGGCAAAATATCAGCCAAATGGCATTCACTGCTCCAAGGTATTGCGAGAAACTTTGGAAGCTATTGTGGATTTCTTCCAATTTGCTGGACCTAACGAGATAAACACTTGACCACTTTCTCATTTCATTGTGATACACATACTGTGGGAGTATCAACCAAATGTAATTCACTACTCGCAGGCATTCAGTGAATCTTTGGCACCTATTGGGGATTTCTTTCAACTTGCTGAACTCATAGAGATAAGGACTTTACCACTTTCTCATTGCATTGAGATAAACACATTGGCAGAATATCAGCCCAATGGCATACGCTGCTGGAAGGAATTCAGAGAATATTTGGAACTTTACCACTATCTGATTTCATTGAGATACACACACTGGCAGAATATCAGACAAATGACATTCACTGCTCGAAGGTATTCACTGCTCGAAGAATTTCTTCCAATTTGCTGAACTCAACGAGGTAAACACTTTCCCACTTTCTCATTTCATTGAGATACACGCATAGACAGAATAACAGCCAATGGCATTCACTGCTCGACTGTATTCAGAGAAACTTTGGAACCGATTGTGGATTTCTTGCACCTTGCTGAACTCGTGGAGACAAAGACTTTACCACTTTCTCATTTCATTGAGATACACGCATTGGCAGAGTATCAACCAAAGTTCATTCACTGCTCCAAGGCATTCAGTGAATCTTTGGAACCTATTGGGGATATCTTACAACTTGTTGAACTCATTGAGATAAGAACTTTACCATTAACTCATTTCATTGAGCTACACACACTGGCAAAATATCAGCCAAATGGCATTCACTGCTCCAAGGTATTGCGAGAAACTTTGGAAGCTATTGTGGATTTTTTCCAATTTGCTGGACTGAATGAGATAAACACTTGACCACTTTCTAATTTCATTGAGATACACGCATTGGCAGAGTATCAACCAAAGTTCATTCACTGCTCCAAGGCATTCAGTGAATCTTTGGAACCTATTGGGGATATCTTACAACTTGCTGAACTCATTGAGATAAGGACTTTACCACTTTCTCATTGCATTGAGATAAACACATTGGCAGAATTTCAGCCAAATTGCATTCACTGCTCGAAGGATTTCAGAGAAACCTTGGAACCTATTGTGGATTTCCCCCAACTTGCTGATCTCATCGAGATAAGCACTATACAACTTTCTCATTTCATTGAGATACACGCATTGGCAGAATATCAGCCAAATTGTATTCACTACTCGAAGGTATTCAGAGAAACTTTGGAACCTATTGCGGATTTCTTCCAACTTGCTGAAGTCATCGAGATAAGAACTTTACCATTAACTCATTTCATTGAGCTACACACACTGGCAAAATATCAGCCAAATGGCATTCACTGCTCCAAGGTATTGCGAGAAACTTTGGAAGCTATTGTGGATTTCTTCCAATTTGCTGGACTGAATGAGATAAACACTTGACCACTTTCTGATTTCATTGCGATACACATACTGTGGGAGTATCAACAAAATGTAATTCACTACTCGCAGGCATTCAGTGAATCTTTGGCACCTATTGGGGATTTCTTTCAAGTTTCTGAACTCATAGAGATAAGGACTTTACCACTTTCTCATTGCATTGAGATAAACACATTGGCAGAATATCAGCCCAATGGCATACGCTGCTGGAAGGAATTCAGAGAATATTTGGAACTTTACCACTATCTGATTTCATTGAGATACACCCACTGGCAGAATATCAGACAAATGACATTCACTGCTCGAAGGTATTCAGAGAAACTTTGGAACCGATTGTGGATTTCTTGCAACTTGCTGAACTCGTGGAGACAAAGACTTTACTAATTTCTCATTTCATTGAGATACACGCATTGGCAGAGTATCAACCAAAGTGCATTCACTGCTCCAAGGCATTCAGTGAATCTTTGGAACCTATTGGGGATATCTTACAGCTTGCTGAACTCATTGAGATAAGGACTTTACCACTTTCTGAATTCATTGAGATAAACACATTGGCAGAATTTCAGCCAAATTGCTCGAAGGAATTCAGAGAAACCTTAGAACCTATTGTGGATTTCCCCCAACTTGCTGAACTCACCGAGACAAACACTTTGCGACCTTCTCATTCCATTGAGATACACACATGGGCAGAATAACAGCCAAATGGCATTCACTGCTCGATGGTATTCAGAGACATTTTGGAACATTTTGTGGATTTCCTCCAACTTGCTGATCTCATCGAGATAAGCACTATACAACTTTTTCACTGCATTGAGATACACGCATTGGCAGAATATCAGCGAATTTGCATTCACTACTCGAAGGTATTCAGAGAAACTTTGGAACCTACTGCGAATTTCTTCCAACTTGCTGAAGTGATCGAGATAAGAACTTGACCATTATCTCACTTCATTGAGATACACACACTGGCAGTGTATCAACCAAAGTTCATTCACTGCTCCAAGGCATTCAGTGAATCTTTGGAACCTATTGGGGATATCTTACAACTTGCTGAACTCGTGGAGATAAGGACTTTACCATTTTCTCATTGCATTGAGATAAACACATTGGCAGAATTTCAGCCAAATTGCATTCACTGCTCGCAGGATTTCAGAGAAACTATGGAACCTATTGTGGATTTCCCCCAACTTGCTGATCTCATCGAGATAAGAACTTTACCATTAACTCATTTCATTGAGCTACACACACTGGCAAAATATCAGCCAAATGGCATTCACTGCTCCAAGGTATTGCGAGAAACTTTGGAAGCTATTGTGGATTTTTTCCAATTTGCTGGACTGAATGAGATAAACACTTGACCACTTTCTCATTTCATTGAGATACACGCATTGGCAGAGTATCAACCAAAGTTCATTCACTGCTCCAAGGCATTCAGTGAATCTTTGGCACCTATTGGGGATTTCTTTCAACTTGCTGAACTCATTGAGATAAGGACTTTACCACTTTCTCATTGCATTGAGATAAACACATTGGCAGAATTTCAGCCAAATTGCATTCACTGCTCGCAGGATTTCAGAGAAACCTTGGAACCTATTGTGGATTTCCCCCAACTTGCTGATCTCATCGAGATAAGCACTATACAACTTTCTCATTTCATTGAGATACACGCATTGGCAGAATATCAGCCAAATTGCATTCACTACTCGAAGGTATTCAGAGAAACTATGGAACCTATTGCGGATTTCTTCCAACTTGCTGAAGTCATCGAGATAAGAACTTTACCATTAACTCATTTCATTGAGCTACACACACTGGCAAAATATCAGCCAAATGGCATTCACTGCTCCAAGGTATTGCCAGAAACTTTGGAAGCTATTGTGGATTTCTTCCAATTTGCTGGACTGAATGAGATAAAAACTTGACCACTTTCTCATTTCATTGTGATACACATACTGTGGGAGTATCAA
Organism: Prionace glauca; assembly: GCA_037974335.1. Taxonomy (NCBI): domain Eukaryota; kingdom Metazoa; phylum Chordata; class Chondrichthyes; order Carcharhiniformes; family Carcharhinidae; genus Prionace; species Prionace glauca. The sequence goes on from CM075737.1 coordinate 63,461,933, forward strand.
CCAAATGTAATTCACTACTCGCAGGCATTCAGTGAATCTTTGGCACCTATTGGGGATTTCTTTCAACTTGCTGAACTCATAGAGATAAGGACTTTACCACTTTCTCATTGCATTGAGATAAACACATTGGCAGAATATCAGCCCAATGGCATACGCTGCTGGAAGGAATTCAGAGAATATTTGGAACTTTACCACTATCTGATTTCATTGAGATACACACACTGGCAGAATATCAGACAAATGACATTCACTGCTCGAAGGTATTCAGAGAAACTTTGGAACCGATTGTGGATTTCTTGCAACTTGCTGAACTCGTGGAGACAAAGACTTTACCACTTTCTCATTTCATTGAGATACACGCATTGGCAGAATATCAACGAAAGTTCATTCACTGCTCCAAGGCATTCAGTGAATCTTTGGAACCTATTGGGGATATCTTACAACTCGCTGAACTCATTGAGATAAGGACTTTACCACTTTCTCAATTCATTGAGATAAACACATTGGCAGAATATCAGACAAATGGCATTCAGTGCTCGAAGGTATTTTCAGAAATTTTGGAACCCATTGTGAATTTCTTCCAATTTGCTGAACTCAACGAGGTAAACACTTTCCCACTTTCTCATTTCATTCAGATACACGCATAGACAGAATAACAGCCAATGGCATTCACTGCTCGATTGTATTCAGAGAAACTTTGGAACCGATTGTGGATTTCTTGCAACTTGCTGAACTCGTGGAGACAAAGACTTGACCACTTTCTCATTTCATTGAGATACACGCATTGGCAGTGTATCAACCAAAGTTCATTCACTGCTCCAAGGCATTCAGTGAATCTTTGGAACCTATTGGGGATATCTTACAACTTGTTGAACTCATTGAGATAAGGACTTTACCACTTTCTCAATTCATTGAGATAAACACATTGGCAGAATTTCAGCCAAATTGCTCGAAGGAATTCAGAGAAACCTTAGAACCTATTGTGGATTTCCCCCAACTTGCTGAACTCACCGAGACAAACACTTTGCAACCTTCTCATTCCATTGAGATACACACATGGGCAGAATAACAGCCAAATGGCATTCACTGCTCGATGGTATTCAGAGACATTTTGGAACATTTTGTGGATTTCCTCCAACTTGCTGATCTCATCGAGATAAGCACTATACAACTTTCTCACTGCATTGAGATACACGCATTGGCAGAATATCAGCGAATTTGCATTCACTACTCGAAGGTATTCAGAGAAACTTTGGAACCTACTGCGAATTTCTTCCAACTTGCTGAAGTGATCGAGATAAGAACTTGACCATTATCTCACTTCATTGAGATACACACACTGGCAGTGTATCAACCAAAGTTCATTCACTGCTCCAAGGCATTCAGTGAATCTTTGGAACCTATTGGGGATATCTTACAACTTGCTGAACTCGTGGAGATAAGGACTTTACCACTTTCTCAATTCATTGAGATAAACACATTGCCAGAATTTCAGCCAAATTGTATTCACTACTCGAAGGTATTCAGAGAAACTTTGGAACCTATTGCGGATTTCTTCCAACTTGCTGAACTCGTGGAGATAAGGACTTTACCACTTTCTCAATTCATTGAGATAAACACATTGGCAGAATTTCAGCCAAATTGCATTCACTGCTCGAAGGATTTCAGAGAAACCTTGGAACCTATTGTGGATTTCCCCCAACTTGCTGATCTCATCGAGATAAGCACTATACAACTTTCTCATTTCATTGAGATACACGCATTGGCAGAATATCAGCCAAATTGCATTCACTACTCGAAGGTATTCAGAGAAACTATGGAACCTATTGCGGATTTCTTCCAACTTGCTGAAGTCATCGAGATGAGAACTTTACCATTAACTCGTTAGAGTTTAGAAGAATGAGGGGAGATCTCATTGAGACGTATAAGATGATGAATGGGATGGATAGGATAGAGGTGGAGAGACTGTTCCCGCTCAAAAAAGACAGTAGGACTAGGGGGCACAGCCTCAAGATAAAGGGGAGGCGGTTTAGAACAGAGTTGAGGAGGAACGTCTTCACTCAAAGGGTGGTGAATCGCTGGAATTCTCTGCCCATTGAAGTGGTGGAGGCTGCCTCGCTAAATATTTTTAAGAAACGGGTTGATGGGTTTTTGATAAGAGAAGGGATTAAGGGTTATGGGGAGAGGGCGGGAAGGTGGAGCTGAGTCACGACAGATCAGCCATGATCTTATTGAATGGTGGGGCAGGCTCGAAGGGCCAGATGGCCTACTCCTGCTCCTATTTCTTATGCTCTTATGTTCTTATGTTCATTTCATTGAGCTACACACACTGGCAAAATATCAGCCAAATGGCATTCACTGCTCCAAGGTATTGTGAGAAACTTTGGAAGCTATTGTGGATTTCTTCCAATTTGCTGGACTGAATGAGATAAACACTTGACCACTTTCTCATTTCATTGAGATACACGCATTGGCAGAGTATCAACCAAAGTGCATTCACTGCTCCAAGGCATTCAGTGAATCTTTGGAACCTATTGGGGATATCTTACAACTTGCTGAAGTCATTGAGATAAGGACTTTACCACTTTCTCAATTCATTGAGATAAACACATTGGCAGAATTTCAGCCAAATTGCTCGAAGGAATTCAGAGAAACCTTAGAACCTATTGTGGATTTCCCCCAACTTGCTGATCTCATCGAGATAAGCACTATACAACTTTCTCATTTCATTGAGATACACGCATTGGCAGAATATCAGCCAAATTGTATTCACTACTCGAAGGTATTCAGAGAAACTTTGGAACCTATTGCGGATTTCTTCCAACTTGCTGAAGTCATCGAGATAAGAACTTTACCATTAACTCATTTCATTGAGCTACACACACTGGCAAAATATCAGCCAAATGGCATTCACTGCTCCAAGGTATTGCGAGAAACTTTGGAAGCTATTGTGGATTTTTTCCAATTTGCTGGACTGAATGAGATAAACACTTGACCACTTTCTCATTTCATTGAGATACACGCATTGGCAGAGTATCAACCAAAGTTCATTCACTGCTCCAAGGCATTCAGTGAATCTTTGGCACCTATTGGGGATTTCTTTCAACTTGCTGAACTCATAGAGATAAGGACTTTACCACTTTCTCATTGCATTGAGATAAACACATTGGCAGAATTTCAGCCAAATTGCATTCACTGCTCGCAGGATTTCAGAGAGACCTTGGAACCTATTGTGGATTTCCCCCAACTTGCTGATCTCATCGAGATAAGCACTATACAACTTTCTCATTTCATTGAGATACACGCATTGGCAGAATATCAGCCAAATTGCATTCACTACTCGAAGGTATTCAGAGAAACTATGGAACCTATTGCGGATTTCTTCCAACTTGCTGAAGTCATCGAGATAAGAACTTTACCATTAACTCATTTCATTGAGCTACACACACTGGCAAAATATCAGCCAAATGGCATTCACTGCTCCAAGGTATTGCGAGAAACTTTGGAAGCTATTGTGGATTTTTTCCAATTTGCTGGACTGAATGAGATAAACACTTGACCACTTTCTCATTTCATTGCGATACACATACTGTGGGAGTATCAACAAAATGTAATTCACTACTCGCAGGCATTCAGTGAATCTTTGGCACCTATTGGGGATTTCTTTCAACTTGCTGAACTCATAGAGATAAGGACTTTACCACTTTCTCATTGCATTGAGATAAACACATTGGCAGAATATCAGCCCAATGGCATACGCTGCTGGAAGGAATTCAGAGAATATTTGGAACTTTACCACTATCTGATTTCATTGAGATACACACTCTGGCAGAATATCAGACAAATGGCATTCACTGCTCGAAGTTATTCAGAGAAACTTTGGAACCGATTGTGGATTTCTTGCAACTTGCTGAACTCGTGGAGACAAAGACTTTACCACTTTCTCATTTCATTGAGATACACGCATTGGCAGAGTATCAACCAAAGTTCATTCACTGCTCCAAGGCATTCAGTGAATCTTTGGAACCTATTGGGGATATCTTACAACTCGCTGAACTCATTGAGATAAGGACTTTACCACTTTCTCAATTCATTGAGATAAACACATTGGCAGAATTTCAGCCAAATTGCTCGAAGGAATTCAGAGAAACCTTAGAACCTATTGTGGATTTCCCCCAACTTGCTGAACTCACCGAGACAAACACTTTCGGACCTTCTCATTCCATTGAGATACACACATGGGCAGAATAACAGCCAAATGGCATTCACTGCTCGATGGTATTCAGAGACATTTTGGAACATTTTGTGGATGTCCTCCAACTTGCTGATTTACCTGTTAAAAACCTGTTTAAAATAAGTTTAAAGCACTTTGTTCTTTGTAGAACTGTTTAAAGCATTTATTTTATTGTCTTTACTGCTAGTTTAGAACCGAGTTGTGGACGAAGCTGCTTGAATTTAAATTAATTATCAGGGCCACACGGTGAAGCCTTTCACTGTTTGCTGAAGCAGAGAGAGAGAGCTAAGAATTTACCTGTTAAAAACCTGTTTAAAATAAGTTTAAAGCACTTTGTTCTTTGTAGAACTGTTTAAAGCATTTATTTTATTGTATTTACTGCTAGTTTTGAACAGAGTTGTGGACGAGCCTGCTTCAAATCAGCGCCAGGTTTAAAAGGAGGCCTGGTGTAGACAGCAGGCAGCGTCTGAGCGGGCAGCGGAGTGAGAGGGAAGCAGAGTGAGTTAATAGGGCTTAATATCAAAAAGGGCTTGAGGGAAAAAAGGACAGGTGAGTTTGTTTGAAAAAAAACAAGGAAAAAAAAAAAAAATTTTTTCCCAAGACTACTACAGCACGAAACAAGGAAAAATTTTTTTCACATAAAAAATTACAGTGAATAATGGAGGGGCATGTGATGTGTGGTTTCTGTATGATGTGGGAACTGGTGGACCCCAGGGTCCTTCCCAGTGACCATGTCTGCAGTAAGTGCAGGTTGCTGGAGGAGCTCCAGCTCAAGGTGAATGAGCTGGCCTCTGAGCGACAGACACTGAGGCTCATCAGGGGGAGAGAGGGTGCCCCTAGACTGGCTAAATCTAAGGGTCAGGGACAAAAGGGGGCTGCTGGGAGGAGGAAGGGGGTGAGGAGCGGAGGCCTCAGCCTCTTAACCTGCATAACAGGTTTGAGGTTCTTGCTTCCAGTCTGGAAGAGGACGAGGCAAGAGAGGTTGGTGAGCAAACTGCACACGGTACAGTGATGCAGCAGGACATAGGCAAAGAGAAGGGGAAAAGGAACGTAGTAGTGATTGGGGATAGTGGGGTGAAGGGTATTGACACTGTCCTTTGTCACAATGACAAAGTGCACAGAAGGGTGTGTTGTCTGCCTGGTGCTCAGGTACAGGATGTCGCAGCTGGGCTGCAGAGGAATCTGGAGTGGGAGGGTGAGAACCCAGTCGTTGTAGTACATGTGGGTGCCGGCGACGTAGGCAAAATGCGGACTGAGGATCTGGGAAGGGAGTATGAGAAGCTGGGAATGGAATTAAAAAGTAGAACCGACAAGGTGGTTATCTCTGGGCTACTGCCTGAACCGAGGGCAGACGGGCGTAGGGTTGATAGGATAAAGGAAGTAAATGGGTGGCTCAGGGATTGGTGTGGGAGGAATGGGTTCGAATTTATGGGGCATTGGCACCAGTATTGGGGTAGGTGGGACCTGTTCGGGCAGGATGGGGTTGGTCTGAATCATGCTGGGACCAGAGTGCTGGCGAATCGAGTAAAGAGGACTGTAGATAGGGCTTTAAACTAATTAGGGGTGGGGGGGGGGAGGGTGCGAGGGTAGGTGATGTTACGAGGTCTAAAGTTAAGGATAGGGTACAGGTAAGGGAAGAGGCCAAGGATGTCCCAATTGGTGGCGTTACAGCAAGTAGGGTCCAGGTGAAGGCTGGGATGAAAGCGCTTTATCTGAATGCACGAAGCATTCGGAATAAAGTGGATGAGCTGATGGCGCAGATCGACACAAATGGATACGATCTGGTGGCCATTACAGAGACGTGGCTGCAAGGTGACAGGGACTGGGAGATGAATGTACAGGGTTATCAAGTGTTTAGGAAGGATAGGCAGGAGGAAAGAGGGGGTGGCGTAGCTCTGCTGATTAAGGATAGTATCAAGGTGGTAGCAAGGGATGATATCGGAGCCAAGGAGCAGAAAGTGGAATCGTTGTGGGTGGAGATTAGGATCAGAAAAGGGAGGAAGACGCTAGTGGGTGTCGTCTATAGGCCCCCGAATAATGATCTGGAGGTGGGGCGGGCTGTTAACGCGCAAATAAGTGCAGCGTGCAGGAATGGGACGGCAGTAATGGGGGATTTCAATCTACATATTGATTGGTCGACCCATGTTGGACGAGGTGGGCTCGAGGAGGAGTTCTTGGAATGCTGCCGGGATAATTTCCTTGAACAGTGTGTGTTGGAGCCGACGAGGGAGCGAGCTATCTTAGATCTGGTGCTATGTAATGAGGCGGGTAGAATTAGGGACCTTGCGGTGAAGGATCCTCTTGGAGAGAGTGATCATTGTATGATGGAGTTTCTGGTGCAGATGGAGGAGGAGAAAGTGGGTTCCCAGACATGCGTCCTTTGTTTGAATAGAGGGGAGTATGGTAGGATGAGAGAAGAATTGGCGAATGTGGACTGGGGGAACGCGTTGGAAGGTAGGTCTGCTGAGGAGCAGTGGAGGATCTTTAAGGAGATCTTTCTTGGTGCTCAGCAGAAATTTATTCCGATGGTTAAAAAGGACAGTAGGAGGAGAGGTAATAAGCCGTGGATAACGAAGGAGGTGAAGGAAAGTGTTAAATTAAAAGCGGAGGAGTTTAGAGTAGCTAAGAGCAGTGGGCGAGAAGAGGATTGGGAAAGGTTTAAATGTCAACAAAGATTGACAAAGAAATTGATAAAGGAGGGTAGGAGAAGCTATGAGGCTGGGCTAGCACTTAATATAAAAAAGGATAGCAAGAGTTTTTATAAATATATAAAAAGGAAGAGGCTGGCTAGGGTAAACGTTGGTCCTTTAGAGGATGAGAAAGGGGAGCTAGTGGTAGGGGATGGGGATATGGCTAAGGTATTGAATAACTTTTTTGTTTCTGTCTTCACGGAGGAGGACGTGAATAATTTGCCGGGTGTTAGCGATGGAAAGGTGGTAGGAATGGAGGGTCTTAATGACATTACTGTTACTAGAGAGGTGGTGCTCGACAGACTGGAGGGGCTGATTGTGGACAAGTCCCCAGGACCGGATGGAATGCATCCGAGGGTTCTGAAAGAAATGGCGGAGGTGATAGTGGATGCCTTGGTGGTTATTTTCCAGACGTCGCTGGATTCCGGGGAAGTGCCGGAAGATTGGAAAACGGCTAATGTTACGCCGTTGTTTAAGAAGGGTGCCAGGCAAAAGGCGGGGAATTATAGGCCGGTTAGTTTAACGTCTGTGGTAGGTAAAATGTTAGAAACCGTCATTAAGGAGGAAATAGCGAGGCATCTTGAGGGGAATTGCTTGATAGGGCGGACGCAACACGGTTTCATTAAAGGGAAGTCGTGTCTGACAAATTTACTGGAGTTCTATGAGGATGTGTCTTGGGCAGTGGATGGAGGAGAGCCGGTGGATGTGGTCTTTCTGGATTTTCAGAAGGCGTTTGACAAGGTACCTCACAAGAGGTTATTGCAGAAGGTCAGGGGACATGGAGTTGGGGGTAGGGTGTTAGCATGGATAGAGGATTGGTTGTCAAATAGGAGGCAGAGAGTGGGGGTCAATGGATGCTATTCGGATTGGCGGTTGGTGACTAGTGGGGTGCCCCAGGGGTCGGTACTGGGGCCTCAGCTATTTACCATTTATATAGATGATCTGGAGGAGGGAACCGAGTGCAGGGTGTCGAAATTTGCTGATGACACCAAGATTGGGGGAAAGGCAAATAGTGCGGAGGGTGTGGAGAGTCTGCAGAAGGATCTAGATAGGCTGGGCGAATGGGCCAGGAAATGGCAAATGGAATTTAATGTTGGCAAGTGTGAGGTGGTCCACTTTGGTAGGAGGAATGGTAGGAAGGACTATTACTTACGGGGCGAAAAACTGCAGCAGGCGACGGTGCAGAGGGACCTCGGGGTCCTTGTGCATGAGTCGCAAAAACCCAGCTTGCAGGTGCAGCAGGTGGTCAGGAAGGCGAATGGGATGCTGGCCTTCATAGCGAAGGGGATTGAATATAAAAGTAGGGAGGTCTTGCTGCAGCTGTATAGGGCATTGGTGAGGCCGCAGCTGGAGTACTGTGTGCAGTTTTGGGCGCCGCACCTGCGCAAGGATATTTTGGCCCTGGAGGGAGTGCAGAGGAGGTTTACTCGGCTGATACCGGAGTTGAGGGGATTGAGCTATGAGGAGAGGCTGAATAAACTAGGCTTGTACTCGTTAGAGTTTAGAAGAATGAGGGGAGATCTCATTGAGACGTATAAGATGATGAATGGGATGGATAGGATAGAGGTGGAGAGACTCTTCCCGCTCAGAAAGGACAGTAGGACTAGGGGGCACAGCCTCAAGATAAAGGGGGGGCGGTTTAGAACGGAGTTGAGGAGGAACTTCTTCACTCAAAGGGTGGTGAATCTCTGGAATTCTCTGCCCGTTGAAGTGGTGGAGGCTGCCTCGCTAAATATTTTTAAGAAACAGGTTGATGGGTTTTTGATAAGAGAAGGGATTGAGGGTTATGGGGAGAGGGCGGGAAGGTGGAGCTGAGTCACGACAGATCAGCCATGATCTTATTGAATGGCGGGGCAGGCTCGAAGGGCCAGATGGCCTACTTCTGCTCCTATTTCTTATGTTCTTATGTTCTTAATATCAGCTTATTGGCGAAAAAGACTCAATTTCTTTGAGCGGAACTTCAGAATCCAATGTGGATTTACTCAAAATGCTTATGTCAACCGGACAAGTATGTCGGAAAGAATCTTGGATGACATGGAGATAAACTTTGGATACAATTGTGGATTTACTCAAAATGCTTAATTCACCGGGATAACAACTTTGCCGCAATATCAGCCCTCTGGGCGGAACTTCAGAATCCAGTATGCGTTTACTCAAAACGTTTAAGTCAACAGGATGGACACTTGGATGCAACATCACCTTTGTTGGCAAAATCACCTCGAACGGCACAAGAGAAATAATTGGGATATAATGGTGAATAAAATATAATGCTGAATAAAGCTAGATCAGGACATCACCACAAAATATCAATAACTTGGCAGAATGACATGAAGACATTCATTGGAAACTGATGGAGATGTACGCAATTTGCTGAACTCATCGAGATATGCACTTTGCCACCGTATCAGTTCAGCGGCCTCAAACAATCAATGACTGTCAGAGAAACATTGGCAGATAGTGTGACTTTACCCAAAATGCTTAACTCTACGGAATCAGCACTTGGCCGCAATATCACCTTGTGTGGCGGATAGAATTTCGAAAAGCGTGGAGAGACACTTTAGAATCGACAGTGGATTCACTCAAAATGCTTAACTCACTGGGATAAGCACGTTGCTGCAATATTGACTTTGTGGAGAAAATGACACAATTTCTTTGAGTGGAACATCAGAATCCAATGTGAATTTACTCAAAATGCCTAAGTCAACAGGATACGCACTTGGCCGCATTATCAGCGTGCTTAGCAAAATATCTCAAATGGCAGGGAGAGAAACTTTGGAAACGACTGGGGAAATGCTGAACAAAGCGAGATGAGGACTATTTCATAAAATATGAATAATTCGACAGGAAAAGCTCGAGAACATTGGGAGACTCATTGGAAATTGATGCAGATCTCCGCTAGTTGCTGAACTGATCGGGAGTTCAGCACTTTGCCGCCATATCTGTTCAGCGGCATAAATGTTCCCTTACCATGCCAATAACATTGGCAGCTAAAATCGATTACTGAAATCGATTGCTTATCTCACAGGATAGGCATTTGGCTGCAATATCACCTTGAGCCGTGAATAGAATCTTGAATGGCTTGGAGAGAAACTTTGGAATTGATTGTGGATTCACTCAAAATGCTTAACTCACAGGGATAAGCACGTTGCCGCTTTTTGGTGAAAAGACTCAATCCTTTCGAGCGAAACTTCGGAATCCAATGAGGATTTACTCAAAATGCTTTATGCAAACGGGATAGAAACTTGGATGCAATATCACCATCCTTGGTGTAGAGAATCTTGAATGACTTGGACAGAAACATGGGCAGTGATTGTGCATTTACTCAATATGCTGAAGTCAACAGGAGAAACAAGGAAAAATTTTTTTCACATAAAAAATTACAGTGAATAATGGAGGGGCATGTGATGTGTGGTTTCTGTATGATGTGGGAACTGGTGGACCCCAGGGTCCTTCCCAGTGACCATGTCTGCAGTAAGTGCAGGTTGCTGGAGGAGCTCCAGCTCAAGGTGGATGAGCTGGTCTCTGAGCTACAGACACTGAGGCTCATCAGGGGGAGAGAGGGTGCCCCTAGACTGGCTAAATCTAAGGGTCAGGGACAAAAGGGGGCTGCTGGGAGGAGGAAGGGGGGTGAGGAGCGGAGGCCTCAGCCTCTTAACCTGCATAACAGGTTTGAGGTTCTTGCTTCCAGTCTGGAAGAGGACGAGGCAAGAGAGGTTGGTGAGCAAACTGCACACGGTACAGTGATGCAGCAGGACATAGGCAAAGAGAAGGGGAAAAGGAACGTAGTAGTGATTGGGGATAGTGGGGTGAAGGGTATTGACACTGTCCTTTGTCACAATGACAAAGTGCACAGAAGGGTGTGTTGTCTGCCTGGTGCTCGGGTACAGGATGTCGCAGCTGGGCTGCAGAGGAATCTGGAGTGGGAGGGTGAGAACCCAGTCGTTGTAGTACATGTGGGTGCCGGCGACGTAGGCAAAATGCGGACTGAGGATCTGGGAAGGGAGTATGAGAAGCTGGGAATGGAATTAAAAACTAGAACCGACAAGGTGGTTATCTCTGGGCTACTGCCTGAACCGAGGGCAGACGGGCGTAGGGTTGACAGGATAAAGGAAGTAAATGGGTGGCTCAGGGATTGGTGTGGGAGGAATGGGTTCGAATTTATGGGGCATTGGCACCAGTATTGGGGTAGGTGGGACCTGTTCGGGCAGGATGGGGTTGGTCTGAATCATGCTGGGACCAGAGTGCTGGCGAATCGAGTAAAGAGGACTGTAGACAAGGCTTTAAACTAATTAGGGGGGGGGGGGGAGGGTGCGAGGGTAGGTGACGCTATGAGGTCTAAAGTTAAGGATAGGGTACAGGTAAGGGAAGAGGCCAAGGATGTCCCAATTGGTGGCGTTACGGCAAGTATGGTCCAGGTGAAGGCTGGGATGAAAGCGCTTTATCTGAATGCACGAAGCATTCGGAATAAAGTGGATGAGCTGATGGCGCAGATCGACACAAATGGATACGATCTGGTGGCCATTACAGAGACGTGGCTGCAAGGAGACAGGGACTGGGAGATGAATGTACAGGGTTATCAAGTGTTTAGGAAGGATAGGCAGGAGGAAAGAGGGGGTGGCGTAGCTCTGCTGATTAAGGATAGTATCAAGGTGGTAGCAAGGGATGATATCGGAGCCAAGGAGCAGAAAGTGGAATCGTTGTGGGTGGAGATTAGGATCAGAAAAGGGAGGAAGACGCTAGTGGGTGTCGTCTATAGGCCCCCGAATAATGATCTGGAGGTGGGGCGGGCTGTTAACGCGCAAATAAGTGCAGCGTGCAGGAATGGGACGGCAGTAGTTATGGGAGATTTCAATCTGCATATTGATTGGTCGACCCATGTTGGACGAGGTGGGCTCGAGGAGGAGTTCTTGGAATGCTGCCGGGATAATTTCCTTGAACAGTGTGTGTTGGAGCCGACGAGGGAGCGAGCTATCTTGGATCTGGTGCTATGTAATGAGGCGGGTAGAATTAGGGACCTTGCGGTGAAGGATCCTCTTGGAGAGAGTGATCATTGTATGGTGGAGTTTCTGGTGCAGATGGAGGAGGAGAAAGTGGGTTCCCAGACACGCGTCCTTTGTTTGAATAGAGGGGAGTATGGTAGGATGAGAGAAGAATTGGCGAATGTGGACTGGGGGAACGCGTTGGAAGGTAGGTCTGCTGAGGAGCAGTGGAGGATCTTTAAGGAGATCTTTCTTGGTGCTCAGCAGAAATTTATTCCGATGGTTAAAAAGGACAGTAGGAGGAGAGGTAATAAGCCGTGGATAACGAAGGAGGTGAAGGAAAGTGTTAAATTAAAAGCGGAGGAGTTTAGAGTAGCTAAGAGCAGTGGGCGAGAAGAGGATTGGGAAAGGTTTAAATGTCAACAAAGATTGACAAAGAAATTGATAAAGGAGGGTAGGAGAAGCTATGAAGCTGGGCTAGCACTTAATATAAAAAAGGATAGCAAGAGTTTTTATAAATATATAAAAAGGAAGAGGCTGGCTAGGGTAAACGTTGGTCCTTCAGAGGATGAGAAAGGGGAGCTAGTGGTAGGGGATGGGGATATGGCTAAGGTCTTGAATAACTTCTTTGTTTCTGTCTTCACGGAGGAGGACGTGAATAATTTGCCGGGTGTTAGCGATGGAAAGGTGGTAGGACTAGAGAGGTGGTGCTCGACAGACTGGAGGGGCTGATTGTGGACAAGTCCCCAGGACCGGATGGAATGCATCCGAGGGTTCTGAAAGAAATGGCGGAGGTGATAGTGGATGCCTTGGTGGTTATTTTTCAGACGTCGCTGGATTCCGGGGAAGTGCCGGAAGATTGGAAAACGGCTAATGTTACGCCGTTGTTTAAGAAGGGTGCCAGGCAAAAGGCGGGGAATTATAGGCCGGTTAGTTTAACGTCTGTGGTAGGTAAAATGTTAAAAACCGTCATTAAGGAGGAAATAGCGAGGCATCTTGAGGGGAATTGCTTGATAGGGCGGACGCAACACGGTTTCATTAAAGGGAAGTCGTGTCTGACAAATTTACTGGAGTTCTATGAGGATGTGTCTAGGGCAGTGGATGGAGGAGAGCCGGTGGAAGTGGTCTTTCTGGATTTTCAGAAGGCGTTTGACAAGGTACCTCACAAGAGGTTATTGCAGAAGGTCAGGGGACATGGAATTGGGGGTAGGGTGTTAGCGTGGATAGAGGATTGGTTGTCAAATAGGAGGCAGAGAGTGGGGGTCAATGGATGCTATTCGGATTGGCGGTTGGTGACTAGTGGGGTGCCCCAGGGGTCGGTGCTGGGGCCTCAGCTATTTACCATTTATATAGATGATCTGGAGGAGGGAACCGAGTGCAGGGTGTCGAAATTTGCTGATGACACCAAGATTGGGGGAAAGGCAAATTGTGCGGAGGGTGTGGAGAGTCTGCAGAAGGATCTAGATAGGCTGGGCGAATGGGCCAGGAAATGGCAAATGGAATTTAATGTTGGCAAGTGTGAGGTGGTCCACTTTGGTAGGAGGAATGGTAGGAAGGACTATTACTTACGGGGCGAAAAACTGCAGCAGGCGACGGTGCAGAGGGACCTCGGGGTCCTTGTGCATGAGTCGCAAAAACCCAGCTTGCAGGTGCAGCAGGTGGTCAGGAAGGCGAATGGGATGCTGGCCTTCATAGCGAAGGGGATTGAATATAAAAGTAGGGAGGTCTTGCTGCAGCTGTATAGGGCATTGGTGAGGCCGCAGCTGGAGTACTGTGTGCAGTTTTGGGCGCCGCATCTGCGCAAGGATGTTTTGGCCCTGGAGGGAGTGCAGAGGAGGTTTACTCGGCTGATACCGGAGTTGAGGGGATTGAGCTATGAGGAGAGGCTGAATAAACTAGGCTTGTACTCGTTAGAGTTTAGAAGAATGAGGGGAGATCTCATTGAGACGTATAAGATGATGAATGGGATGGATAGGATAGAGGTGGAGAGACTGTTCCCGCTCAAAAAAGACAGTAGGACTAGGGGGCACAGCCTCAAGATAAAGGGGGGGCGGTTTAGAACAGAGTTGAGGAGGAACTTCTTCACTCAAAGGGTGGTGAATCTCTGGAATTCTCTGCCCGTTGAAGTGGTGGAGGCTGCCTCGCTAAATATTTTTAAGAAGCGGGTTGATGGGTTTTTGATAAGAGAAGGGATTAAGGGTTATGGGGAGAGGGCGGGAAGGTGGAGCTGAGACACGACAGATCAGCCATGATCTTATTGAATGGCGGGGCAGGCTCGAAGGGCCAGATGGCCTACTCCTGCTCCTATTTCTTATGTTCTTATGAAATTGATGCAGATCTCCGCTAGTTGCTGAATTGATCGGGAGTTCAGCACTTTGCCGCCATATCTGTTCAGCGGCATAAATGTTCCCTTACCATGCCAATAACATTGGCAGCTAAAATCGATTACTAAAATCGATTGCTTATCTCACAGGATAGGCATTTGGCTGCAATATCACCTTGAGCCGTGAATAGAATCTTGAATGGCTTGGAGAGAAACTTTGGAATTGATTGTGGATTCACTCAAAATGCTTAACTCACAGGGATAAGCACGTTGCCGCTTTTTGGTGAAAAGACTCAATCCTTTCGAGCGGAACTTCGGAATCCAATGAGGATTTACTCAAAATGCTTTACGCAAACGGGATAGAAACTTGGACGCAATATCACCATCCTTGGTGTAGAGAATCTTGAATGACTTGGACAGAAACATGGGCAGTGATTGTGCATTTACTCAATATGCTGAAGTCAACAGGATAGGCACTTGCACTCAATATCAGCTTATTGGCGAAAAAGACTCAATTTCTTTGAGCGGAACTTCAGAATCCAATGTGGATTTACTCAAAATGCTTATGTCAACCGGACAAGTATGTCGGAAAGAATCTTGGATGACATGGAGATAAACTTTGGATACAATTGTGGATTTACTCAAAATGCTGAATTCACCGGGATAACAACTTTGCCGCAATATCAGCCTTCTGGGCGGAACTTCAGAATCCAGTATGCGTTTACTCAAAACGTTTAAGTCAACAGGATGGACACTTGGATGCAACATCACCTTTGTTGGCAAAAGCACCTCGAACGGCACAAGAGAAATAATTGGGATATAATGGTGAATAAAATATAATGCTGAATAAAGCTAGATCAGGACATCACCACAAAATATCAATAACTTGGCAGAATGACATGAAGACATTCATTGGAAACTGATGGAGATGTACGAAATTTGCTGAACTCATCGAGATATGCACTTTGCCACCGTATCAGTTCAGCGGCCTCAAACAATCAATGACTGTCAGAGAAACATTGGCAGATAGTGTGGCTTTACCCAAAATGCTTAACTCTACGGAATCAGCACTTGGCCGCAATATCACCTTGTGTGGCGGATAGAATTTCGAAAAGCGTGGAGAGACACTTTAGAATCGACAGTGGATTCACTCAAAATGCTTAACTCACTGGGATAAGCACGTTGCTGCAATATTGACTTTGTGGAGAAAATGACACAATTTCTTTGAGTGGAACATCAGAATCCAATGTGAATTTACTCAAAATGCCTAAGTCAACAGGATACGCACTTGGCTGCAAAGCATGATCGGCTTGCTTAGCAAAATATCTCACATGGCATGGAGAGAACTTTGGAAACGACTGGGGACATAGTGGAAATGCTGAGCAAAGCGAGATGAGGACTTCTCCACAAAAAGTCAATATCTCAGCAGGAAACGCCCGCTGGCATTGAGCGAATCATTGGAAAGTGATGGTGATTTACACAAGTTGTAAAACTAATCGGGATACGCACTTTGCCACCAGTTCAGGGGCTGCAAACGTTCACTTACTGTCAGAGAAATGTTGAAAGCCAATGTGGATTTACTGAAAATGCTTAACTCAACGGGATAGGCACTGGGCCGCTTTATCAGTTTTTTGGAGAAAATGACTCAATATTTCCAATGGAAGGTTGGGATCCAAAGTGAATTTTCTCAAAATGCCTAAGTCAACAGGATACGCACTTGGCCGCATTATCGGCTTGTTTAGCAAAATAATCTCAAATGGCAGGGAGAGAAACTTTGGAAACGACTGGGGACATAGTGGAAATGCTGAACAAAGCGAGATGAGGACTATTTCATAAAATATGAATAACTCGACAGGAAAAGCTCGAGAACATTGGGAGACTCATTGGAAATTGATGCAGATCTCCGCTAGTTGCTGAATTGATCGGGAGTTCAGCACTTTGCCGCCATATCTGTTCAGCGGCATAAATGTTCCCTTACCATGCCAATAACATTGGCAGCTAAAATCGATTACTGAAATTGATTGCTTATCTCACAGGATAGGCATTTGGCTGCAATATCACCTTGAGCCGTGAATAGAATCTTGAATGGCTTGGAGAGAAACTTTGGGATTGAACATAAGAAATAGGAATAGGAGTCGGCCATCTAGCCCCTCGAGCCTGTCCCGCCATTCAATAAGATCATGGCTGATCTGTTGTGGCTCAGTTCCACCTTCAATGCCCTCGTTCATAAAAAACCCACCAACCCGCGTCTTAAATATATTTAGCGAGGCAGCCTCCACCACTTCAAGGGGCAAAGAATTCTTGAGATTCACCATCCTTTGAGTGAAGAAGTTCCTCCTCAACTCTGTTCTAAACCGCCCCCCCTTTATCTTGAGGCTGTGCCCCCTAGTCCTACTGTCTTTTTTGAGCGGGAAGAGTCTCTCCACCTCTATCCTATCCATCCCATTCATCATCTTATACGTCTCAATGAGATCTCCCCTCTTTCTTCTAAACTCTAACGAATACAAGCCTAGTTTATTCAGCCTCTCCTCATCGCTCAATCCCCTCAACTCCGGTATCAGCCGAGTAAACCTCCTCTGCACTCCCTCCAAGGCCAAAATATCCTTGCGCAGATGCGGCGCCCAAAACTGCATACAGTACTCCAGCTGCGGCCTCACCAATGCCCTATACAGTTGCAGCAAGACCTCCCTACTTTTATATTCAATCCCCTTCGCTATGAAGGCCAGCATCCCATTTGCCTTCCTGACCACCTGCTGCACCTGCAAGCTGGGTTTTTGCGACTCATGCACAAGGACCCCGAGGTCCCTCTGCACCGTCGCCTGCTGCAGTCTCCAGCCTGAACAGACCCCGAGCCCCGAGCTTTTAATGATACTCACGATTGTGGCCTTTGTGTTGCACAGGCAGTGAGAGATTTGTGCCTGAACTGCCACAGTTTTGGGGAGGGGGGAGATGTGGGGTTCAGCGATGAGGCCAATGATGCTGTGGGGTGGTTGTGGGGGAGAGTGATGAGGCCAGCGATGTGTTTGACGGGGTGGAGGGAGCCAGTGATGTTGTGGGGAAGGGGTGTCTGGACGCTGGGAGATGTTTTTTAGCGATCTCACATTGAGTGGTTATCACTGCTGCCTCACAGCCGCAAAGAACCAAGTTCAATTCTGGCCCCAGGCCACTCCTTGTCAGGAATTTGCACTCCCTCTCTGTGTCTGCGTGGGTTTCCTCCGATGGTCCAACCATGTATGGGTTAGGTTGATTGTCTAAATTTACCCGAGTATCAGGGAGACGAGCAAATGAGTGAGATTACGGCCTGGGAGGGGCCGAATGGCCTCCTTCTGCAGTGCAGGGATTCTGTGATCTCCCAACAATGTGCACGTTCACAGGCTCCCACTCATCCTGCCGATTTCAGGCTCTTTGGTGAATATTATTTGAAAAATATTCACGATTGTGATCTCTGCATTGCACAGGATGCGAGGACTCAGGGTTAGGGTTAGGTCCCGTTCCCCCGAGCGTTTTCCCGTTTTGCTTTCCCCTACCTCCCCCTTAACCTTTGATCCCTTTACCAGTCAAGAACCTATCTGTCTCTTTCTTAACTAAACTCAGAGACCCGGCCTCCACAGTCTTGTGTGGAAATGAATTCTACAGATTCACCACCCTCTGACTGAAGAAATTCTCCTCATGACAATTCAAAAGTAAGAAGTCTTCACAACAGCAGGTTAAAGTCCCACAAGTTTATTTGGAATCACGAGCTTTCGGAACACTGCTCCTTCATCAGGTGAGTGGACAACTGTTTTTTTTTGTGAGACTTCTTACTGTGCCCACCCTAGTCCAACACCAGCATTTCCACATCCCAGTTCGAAAGGGCAAACCCTTTCCTCTGAGGCTGAGCCCTCGGGTCCTAGTCTCTCCTCCTAATGGAAACATCCTCCCCAAGTGCTCTCTATCCAGGCCTTTCATTATTCTGTAAGATTCAATGAGATCCCATTCCTCATCCTTCCAAACTCTATCAATTACAGATACAGAGTCCTCAGATGCTGCTCATAGATCAAATATTTTATTCCCCGGATCATTCTTGTGAGCCTCCTCTGGGCTCTCTCCAAGGCCAGCAGATCCTTCCTTAGATCGGGGGCTCAGAATTGCCGACAATATTCTGAATGTGGCCCGACCAAAGTCTTATAAAACCTCGGCAGTTCATCCCTGCTTTATATTCCCATCCTTTCAAAATGAATCCGAGCAGAGGGACCTCTGTTACATAGAATGAATATCGAACGATTTACAATCTGAGCCTCCATTATTTCCTATTCCCTGACCCTCAACACCCCATGTAGGATCTAACTTTTCTACTTTGTTTATAAAAGGTGTTGGATTGAAGGGGGTTAAGTGAAGCTGTTTGTTTAGTGACTGTAATTGATGCGAGTCTCCATGGATCCGATTAGTATGCCTGGAGGGTTTTCCCTTTTCCATTAATAAAGGATTCCGTTCAATGTGTTGTCCCATTGAGTCAGCGAGAGTGACAACTCTGATACTAACAGAGAGCAGCGGCTGTGGATGGAGAGGGAGGACAGGAGAGATCAGAATCTGGGAACAATGGATTGGAATGTTCCAACAATGAATCAAAATCTGGGAACAATGGATTGGAATGTTCCAACAATGCATCAGAACCTGGGAACAATGGATTGGAATGTTCCGACAATGAATCAGAACCTGGGAACAATGGATTGGAATGTTCCAACAATGAATCAGAACCTGGGAACAATGGATTGGAATGTTCCAACAATGAATCAGAACCTAGGAACAATGGATTGGAATGTTCCAACAATGAATCAGAACCAGGGAACAATGGATTGGAATGTTCCAACAATGAATCAGAACCAGGGAACAATGGATTGGAATGTTCCAACAATGAATCAGAACCTGGGAACAATGGATTGGAATGTTCCAACAATGAATCAGAACCTGGGAACAATGGATTGGAATGTTCCAACAATGAATCAGAACCAGGGAACAATGGATTGGAATGTTCCAACAATGAATCAGATCCTGGGAACAATGGATTGGAATGTTCCAACAATGGATCAGAATCTGGGAACAATGGATTGGAATGTTCCGACAATGGATCAGAACCTGGGAACAATAGATTGGAATTTTCCGACAATGAATCAGACCCTGGGAACAATGGATTGGAATGTTCCGACAATGGATCAGAACTAGGGAACAATGGATTGGAATGTTCCGACAATGAATCAGAACCTGGGAACAATGGATTGGAATGTTCCGACAATGAATCAGAACCTGGGAACAATGGATCGGAATGTTCTGACAATGGAGCAGAACCTGGAAACAATGGATTGGAATGTTCCGACAATGGATCTGAACCTGGGAACAATGGATTGGAATGTTCCGACAATGAATTGAATCAGAACTTGGGAACAATGGATTGGAATGTTCCAACAATGGATCAGAACCAGGGAACAATGGATTGGAATGTTCCGACAATGAATCAGGGCCTGGGAACAATGGATCGGAATGTTCCAACAATGGATCAGAACCTGGGAACAATGGCTTGGAATGTTCCGACAATGGATCAGAACCTGGGAACAATGGATTGGAATGTTCCAACAATGAATCAGACCCTGGGAACAATGGATTGGAATGTTCCGACAATGGATCAGAACCTGGGAACAATGGCTTGGAATGTTCCGACAATGAATCAGGGCCTGGGAACAATGGATTGGAATGTTCGAACAATGAATCAGAACCTGGGAACAATGGATTGGAATGTTCCAACAACGGATCAGAACCTGGGAACAATGGATTGGAATGTTCCGACAATGAATCAGAGCCTGGGAACAATGGATTGGAATGTTCCGACAATGAATCAGAACCTGGGAACAATGGATTGGAATGTTCCGACAATGAATCAGGGCCTGGGAACAATGGATTGGAATGTTCCGAAAATGAATCAGAACCTGGGAACAATGGATTGGAATGTTCCGACAATGGATCAGAACCTGGGAACAATGGATTGGAATGTTCCAACAATGAATCAGAACTTGGGAACAATGGCTTGGAATGTTCCGACAATGAATCAGGGCCTGGGAACAATGGATTGGAATGTTCCGACAATGGATCAGAACCTGGGAACAATGGATTGGAATGTTCCAACAATGGATCAGAACCTGGGAACAATGGATCGCAATGTTCCGACAGTGGATCAGAATCTGGGAACAATGGATTGGAATGTTCCGACAATGAATCAGAACTTGGGAACAATGGCTTGGAATGTTCCGACAATGAATCAGGGCCTGGGAACAATGGATTGGAATGTTCTGACAATGGATCAGAACCTGGGAACAATGGATTGGAATGTTCCGACAATGGATCAGGGCCTGGGAACAATGGATTGGAATGTTCCGACAATGGATCAGAATCTGGGAACAATGGATTGGAATGTTCCGACAATGAATCAGAACTTGGGAACAATGGCTTGGAATGTTCCGACAATGAATCAGAACCTGGGAACAATGGATTGGAATGTTCCAACAATGGATCAGAACCTGGGAACAATGGATTGGAATGTTCCAACAATGGATCAGAACCTGGGAACAATGGATCGCAATGTTCCGACAGTGGATCAGAATCTGGGAACAATGGATTGGAATGTTCCGACAATGAATCAGAACTTGGGAACAATGGCTTGGAATGTTCCGACAATGAATCAGGGCCTGGGAACAATGGATTGGAATGTTCTGACAATGGATCAGAACCTGGGAACAATGGATTGGAATGTTCCGACAATGGATCAGGGCCTGGGAACAATGGATTGGAATGTTCCGACAATGAATCAGGGCCTGGGAACAATGGATTGGAATGTTCTGACAATGGATCAGAACCTGGGAACAATGGATTGGAATGTTCCGACAATGAATCAGAACTTGGGAACAATGGCTTGGAATGTTCCGACAATGAATCAGGGCCTGGGAACAATGGATTGGAATGTTCTGACAATGGATCAGAACCTGGGAACAATGGATTGGAATGTTCCGACAATGAATCAGAACTTGGGAACAATGGCTTGGAATGTTCCGACAATGAATCGGGGCCTGGGAACAATGGATTGGAATGTTCCGACAATGGATCAGAACCTGGGAACAATGGATTGGAATGTTCTGACAATGGATCAGAACCTGGGAAAAATGGATTGGAATGTTCCAACAATGGATCAGAACCTGGGAACAATGGATTGGAATGTTCCGACAATGAATCAGAATCTGGGAACAATGGATCGCAATGTTCCGACAGTGGATCAGAACCTGGGAACAATGGATTGGAATTTCCGACAATGGATCAGAACCTGGGAACAATGGACTGGAATGTTCCGACAATGAATCAGAACCTGGGAACAATGGACTGGAATGTTCCGACAATGAATCAGAACCTGGGAACAATGGACTGGAATGTTCCGACAATGGATCAGATCCTGGGAACAATGGATTGGAATGTTCCGACAATAAATCAGAACCTGGGAACAATGGATTGGAATGTTCTGACAATGGATCAGAACCTGGGAACAATGGATTGGAATGTTCCAACAATGGATCAGAACCTGGGAACAATGGATTGGAATGTTCCGACAATGAATCAGAATCTGGGAACAATGGATCGCAATGTTCCGACAGTGGATCAGAACCTGGGAACAATGGATTGGAATTTTCCGACAATGGATCAGAACCTGGGAACAATGGACTGGAATGTTCCGACAATGAATCAGAACCTGGGAACAATGGACTGGAATGTTCCGACAATGAATCAGAACCTGGGAACAATGGACTGGAATGTTCCGACAATGGATCAGATCCTGGGAACAATGGATTGGAATGTTCCGACAATAAATCAGAACCTGGGAACAATGGATTGGAATGTTCTGACAATGGATTAGAATCTGGGAACAATGGATTGGAATGTTCCGACAATGGATCAGATCCTGGGAACAATGGATTGGAATGTTCCGACAATGAATCAGAACCAGGAAACAATGGATTGGAATGTTCCAACAATGAATCAGAACCTAGGAACAATGGATTGGAATGTTCCAACAATGAATCAGAACCTGGGAACAATGGATTGGAATGTTCCGACAATGAATCAGAACCTGGGAACAATGGATTGGAATTTTCCAACAATGAATCAGAACCTAGGAACAATGGATTGGAATGTTCCGACAATGGATCAGAACCTGGGAACAATGGATTGGAATGTTCCAACAATGAATCAGAACCAGGGAACAATGGATTGGAATGTTCCAACAATGAATCAGAACCAGGGAACAATGGATTGGAATGTTCCAACAATGAATCAGAACTTGGGAACAATGGATTGGAATGTTCCAACAATGAATCAGAACCTGGGAACAATGGATTGGAATGTTCCAACAATGAATCAGAACCTGGGAACAATGGATTGGAATGTTCCAACAATGAATCAGAACCAGGGAACAATGGATTGGAATGTTCCAACAATGAATCAGAACCTGGGAACAATGGATTGGAATGTTCCGACAATGGATCAGAACTAGGGAACAATGGATTGGAATGTTCCGACAATGAATCAGAACCTGGGAACAATGGATTGGAATGTTCCGACAATGGATCAGAACTTGGGAACAATGGATTGGAATGTTCCGACAATGAATCAGAACCTGGGAACAATGGATCGGAATGTTCTGACAATGGATCAGAACCTGGAAACAATGGATTGGAATGTTCCGACAATGGATCTGAACCTGGGAACAATGGATTGGAATGTTCCGACAATGAATTGAATCAGAACTTGGGAACAATGGATTGGAATGTTCCAACAATGGATCAGAACCAGGGAACAATGGATTGGAATGTTCCGACAATGAATCAGGGCCTGGGAACAATGGATCGGAATGTTCTGACAATGGATCAGAACCTGGGAACAATGGATTGGAATGTTCCAACAATGGATCAGAACCTGGGAACAATGGCTTGGAATGTTCCGACAATGGATCAGAACCTGGGAACAATGGATTGGAATGTTCCAACAATGGATTAGAATCTGGGAATAATGGATTGGAATGTTCCGACAATGAATCAGGGCCTGGGAACAATGGATTGGAATGTTCCGACAATGAATCAGAGCCTGGGAACAATGGATTGGAATGTTCCGACAATGAATCAGAACCTGGGAACAATGGATTGGAATGTTCCGACAATGAATCAGAACCTAGGAACAATGGCTTGGAATGTTCCAACAATGGATCAGAACCTGGGAACAATGGCTTGGAATGTTCCGACAATGGATCAGAACCTGGGAACAATGGATTGGAATGTTCCGACAATGGATCAGAACCTGGGAACAATGGATTGGAATGTTCCAACAATGAATCAGAACTTGGGAACAATGGCTTGGAATGTTCCGACAATGAATCAGGGCCTGGGAACAATGGATTGGAATGTTCCGAAAATGAATCAGAACCTGGGAACAATGGATTGGAATGTTCCGACAATGGATCAGAACCTGGGAACAATGGATTGGAATGTTCCAACAATGAATCAGAACTTGGGAACAATGGCTTGGAATGTTCCGACAATGAATCAGGGCCTGGGAACAATGGATTGGAATGTTCCGACAATGGATCAGAACCTGGGAACAATGGATTGGAATGTTCCAACAATGGATCAGAACCTGGGAACAATGGATCGCAATGTTCCGACAGTGGATCAGAATCTGGGAACAATGGATTGGAATGTTCCGACAATGAATCAGAACTTGGGAACAATGGCTTGGAATGTTCCGACAATGAATCAGATCCTGGGAACAATGGATTGGAATGTTCCGACAATGAATCAGAACTTGGGAACAATGGCTTGGAATGTTCCGACAATGAATCAGGGCCTGGGAACAATGGATTGGAATGTTCCGACAATGGATCAGAATCTGGGAACAATGGCTTGGAATGTTCCGACAATGAATCAGAACCTGGGAACAATGGATTGGAATGTTCCAACAATGGATCAGAACCTGGGAACAATGGATTGGAATGTTCCAACAATGGATCAGAACCTGGGAACAATGGATCGCAATGTTCCGACAGTGGATCAGAATCTGGGAACAATGGATTGGAATGTTCCGACAATGAATCAGAACTTGGGAACAATGGCTTGGAATGTTCCGACAATGAATCAGAACCTGGGAACAATGGCTTGGAATGTTCCGACAATGAATCAGAACTTGGGAACAATGGCTTGGAATGTTCCGACAATGAATCAGATCCTGGGAACAATGGATTGGAATGTTCTGACAATGGATCAGAACCTGGGAACAATGGATTGGAATGTTCCGACAATGGATCAGGGCCTGGGAACAATGGATTGGAATGTTCCGACAATGAATCAGGGCCTGGGAACAATGGATTGGAATGTTCTGACAATGGATCAGAACCTGGGAACAATGGATTGGAATGTTCCGACAATGAATCAGAACCTGGGAACAATGGATTGGAATGTTCCAACAATGGATCAGAACCTGGGAACAATGGATCGCAATGTTCCGACAGTGGATCAGAATCTGGGAACAATGGATTGGAATGTTCCGACAATGAATCAGAACCTGGGAACAATGGATTGGAATGTTCCAACAATGGATCAGAACCTGGGAACAATGGATCGCAATGTTCCGACAGTGGATCAGAATCTGGGAACAATGGATTGGAATGTTCCGACAATGAATCAGAACCTGGGAACAATGGATTGGAATGTTCCAACAATGGATCAGAACCTGGGAACAATGGATCGCAATGTTCCGACAGTGGATCAGAATCTGGGAACAATGGATTGGAATGTTCCGACAATGAATCAGAACCTGGGAACAATGGATTGGAATGTTCCAACAATGGATCAGAACCTGGGAACAATGGATCGCAATGTTCCGACAGTGGATCAGAATCTGGGAACAATGGATTGGAATGTTCCGACAATGAATCAGAACTTGGGAACAATGGCTTGGAATGTTCCGACAATGAATCAGAACCTGGGAACAATGGCTTGGAATGTTCCGACAATGAATCAGAACTTGGGAACAATGGCTTGGAATGTTCCGACAACAAATCAGGGCCTGGGAACAATGGATTGGAATGTTCTGACAATGGATCAGAACCTGGGAACAATGGATTGGAATGTTCCGACAATGGATCAGGGCCTGGGAACAATGGATTGGAATGTTCCGACAATGAATCAGGGCCTGGGAACAATGGATTGGAATGTTCTGACAATGGATCAGAACCTGGGAACAATGGATTGGAATGTTCCGACAATGAATCAGAACTTGGGAACAATGGCTTGGAATGTTCCGACAATGAATCAGGGCCTGGGAACAATGGATTGGAATGTTCTGACAATGGATCAGAACCTGGGAACAATGGATTGGAATGTTCCGACAATGGATCAGGGCCTGGGAACAATGGATTGGAATGTTCTGACAATGAATCAGGGCCTGGGAACAATGGATTGGAATGTTCTGACAATGGATCAGAACCTGGGAACAATGGATTGGAATGTTCCGACAATGGATCAGAACCTGGGAACAATGGATTGGAATGTTCTGACAATGGATCAGAACTAGGGAACAATGGATTGGAATGTTCCAACAATGGATCAGAACCTGGGAACAATGGATCGCAATGTTCCGACAGTGGATCAGAATCTGGGAACAATGGATCGCAATGTTCCGACAATGGATCAGAACCTGGGAACAATGGATTGGAATGTTCCGACAATGGATCAGAACCTGGGAACAATGGCTTGGAATGTTCCGACAATGAATCAGAGCCTGGGAACAATGGATCGCAATGTTCTGACAATGGATCAGAACCTGGGAACAATGGATTGGAATGTTCTGACAATGGATCAGAACCTGGGAACAATGGATTGGAATGTTCTGACAATGGATCAGAACCTGGGAACAATGGATTGGAATGTTCCAACAATGGATCAGAACCTGGGAACAATGGATTGGAATGTTCCGACAATGAATCAGAATCTGGGAACAATGGATCGCAATGTTCCGACAGTGGATCAGAACCTGGGAACAATGGATTGGAATTTTCCGACAATGGATCAGAACCTGGGAACAATGGACTGGAATGTTCCGACAATGAATCAGAACCTGGGAACAATGGACTGGAATGTTCCGACAATGAATCAGAACCTGGGAACAATGGACTGGAATGTTCCGACAATGAATCAGAACCTGGGAACAATGGACTGGAATGTTCCGACAATGAATCAGAACCTGGGAACAATGGACTGGAATGTTCCGACAATGGATCAGATCCTGGGAACAATGGATTGGAATGTTCCGACAATGGATCAGATCCTGGGAACAATGGATTGGAATGTTCCGACAATAAATCAGAACCTGGGAACAATGGATTGGAATGTTCCGACAATGGATTAGAATCTGGGAATAATGGATTGGAATGTTCCGACAATGGATCAGATCCTGGGAACAATGGATTGGAATGTTCCGACCAAGGAAAGGAGTTTATTCTATTATATTTCTATGGTTACTGCAGATTATTGGTGGATGACACCAGCTGATCGGATTGGATATCTACTGTACGCGATTCAATACGTTTACTATCCCCTCCTGGTGACTGTTGGTGTTCCAGGTAAGTCCCTGGTTGGATTGTACTGGTCTGACTGGCACGGAAATCGGAGCAGGCGAGGGGTGGTGCACGGGAAGGTCTGTTGAACATGGGTGGGATTTTGCAGTTTCGGGAAGAGTGAGGCTGTAAAGTCCCATTCCCTGTGTCCAGTTCTAGAAAGGCTGTTTAATTTTCTTGTCTTTTATTGTACTGGGTTTTCTGCTTTTGTTGTTTCTGTTGAATCTCTTTATCCAGTTATTAATTCTTTCAGCCACTGATAAATGTCCCCCAGGGCTTATGGACAAAGATGTCTTCTGTGTGCTGTGACTTTCCATAGACCTGTGGCCTCAAACGCTACTCTTTCACGAGAAAAAGATTGAGACTGAATCCTTTAACCCTCTACATATAACACCAGTTCACTGCTAATAACCCACCCAGTCACCAGGCAACATAATCCATCCACAGAGCTCTGTTTACCCTCTGCAAAAATATCACTACACTGCTAATAACCCATGCAGTCACCAGGCTGCAGCATCCATTGTATTTCTCATATCTGCACAGCAAGATCTCACAGAGAGATCTTTCATGTTTTGAAAAGTTTGAAGTTTATTCATTCATGTCACAAATCCGCAAATGTCAACACTGCAATGAAGTTACGGTGAAGATCCCTGTCACCTATCTCCAGCGCCTGTTGAGGTACACTGAGGAAGAATTTAGCATAGATACCACCTACCCAGTACAAATTTCAGAGTGTGGTAGGAATGGGGAGCACCTGGAAAGAAAAAACACATATAAACACAGGGAGAACGTGCAAACTCTACACAGACAGTAGCCTGGAATTGAACCAGGGTCTCTGGTGCTTTGAGGCAACAATGCTAACCCCAATGCTAACCAGTGCCACCACAAACTCTCGTACAGTCACCAAAACACAAACATGCATACTCAGATGCCCATACATAAATACACACATTTCCTGATAGAAGAAATCAAATTAAAACATGTAATCCCACACACACATTCAACAACAACCAAAATGCTATAACACTCCCAGAATCACACTCAGGAACACTCTTATGGTTAATCTCTTGCTCACACACACACACACACACACACGGGAGAGGGTGGCAGGTTTACAACTACTCCCTGCCCTTTGATGGCAGGGTGAGCAGTAAACGCCAGTCCAACGCCGGCATACCCACATCATAAATATAATAGAGTCAGAACTGTTCAGGCATCAGGATCTCCCTCTGCCAACTGTTAGTATTGTCCAGAGGAAAGGATGAAACCAGCACTGTTTGGTACCAGCTCTGTTGCAGGGTTTGTCAGTGAGCTGTCTGAGAGACAACAGATTACCACCTACAGGATTCCATTCTGGATTATCTGTCAGGTTTTATAGAACATTGAACATAGAGCACTGCAGCACAAACAGGCCCTTCGGCCCACAAGTTGCGCCGATCATATCCATACCTACCAGGCCATAGAACTATCTGTAACTCTCAATCCCATGAAATCCCATATAGAACATAGAACATAGAACATAGAACTCATCCAGAAGTCTTTTAAAAGACCCCAGCGAGTTCGCCTCCACCACCGATGACGGCAGCCGATTCCACTCACTCACCACCCTCTGAGTGAAAAACTTACCCCTAACATCACCTCTGTACTTGCTTCCCAGCACCTTAAATCTGTGTCCTCTCGTAGCCACCATTTCAGCCCTGGGAAATAGCCTCTGAGAATCCACCCTATCTATTCCTCTCAACATTTTATAAACCTCTATCAGTTCACCTCTCATCTTTCATAGAGACATAGGAGATAATGAACGGGATGGATAGGGTAGAGGTAGAGAGATTTTTCCCACTTAGAAAGGATAGCAGGACTAGAGGGCACAGCTTCAAGATAAGGGGGGGCAGTTTAGATCGGAGTTGAGGAGGAACTTATTCACTCAAAGGGTGGTGAATCGCTGGAATTCTCTGTCCCTTGAAGTGGTGGAGGCTGCCTCGCTAAACATATTTAAGTCACAAGTAGATAGGTTTTTGACAGACAAGGGAATTAAGAGTTATGGGGAGAAAATGGAACTGATCCACTTCAGATCAGCCATGATCTTATTGAATGGCGGGGCAGGCTCGAAGGGCCAGATGGCCTACTCCTGCTCCTATTTCTCTGTTCTTATGTCTTTCTCCGTTTCTGTGTTTAACCAATTCTGTTCTTCGGTGTTTCTTTGTTCCTGCGTGTCTCCGTTTCTGTGCTTTGTAGTTCCTCTGATTTGTGTTTCTGTGTTCTCCGTTTCTGTGTTTCTCTATTTCTGTATTTCTGTGTTTCTGATTCTCTCCGTTTCTGTGTTTCTGTGTTTCTGATTCTCTCTGTTTCTGTGTTTCTGTGTTTCTGATTCTCTCTGTTTCTGTGTTTCTGTGTTTCTGATTCTCTCTGTTTCTGTGTTTCTCCATTCCTGTTTCTTTCCGTTTCTGTGTTTTTTGTGTTTCTCTGTTTCTCCGTTTCTGTGTTTCTCTATTTCTGTATTTCTGTGTTTCTGATTCTCTCCGTTTCTGGATCTCTTCATTTCGGTGTTTCTCCATTTTTGTGTTTCTCCATTTCTGTTTCTTTCCGTTTCAATGTTTCTCTGTTTCTGCATTACTGTGCTTCTCCTTTCCTTTCTATGTTTCACCGACTCTGTTCCTCTCTGTTTCTCCATTTCTGTGTTTCTCTGTTTCTGTTTCTCTTCGTTTCTGTGTTTCTCTGTTTCTGTATTTCTCCATTTCTGTGATTCTGCACTTCTGTGTTTTTCCATTTCTGTGTTTTTCCATTTCTGCGTTTCTATGTTTCTGTATTTCTCTATTTCTGTGCCTCTTCATTTCGCTGTTTCTCCATTTATGTGTTTCTCCCTTTCTGTATTTCTGCGTTTCTGTTTTTCTCCGTTTGTGTGTTTTTGTGTTTCTCCATTAGTGCATTTCTCCATTTCTATGTTTTTTCTGGTTCTCTGTTGCTCCATTCCTGTTTTTCTCCATTTCTGTGTTTCTGTTTCTCTGTTTCTGCGTTTCTGTGCTTCTCCTTTTCTGTGTTTCACCGATTCTGTGTTTCTCTGTTTCTGTTTTTCTCTATTTCTGTATTTCAG
This sequence comes from Prionace glauca, assembly GCA_037974335.1. NCBI lineage: Eukaryota > Metazoa > Chordata > Chondrichthyes > Carcharhiniformes > Carcharhinidae > Prionace > Prionace glauca. The sequence goes on from CM075737.1 coordinate 63,491,929, forward strand.
TTTTTCTGTTTTTCTCCGTTTGTGTTTTTGAGTTTCTCTGTCTTTGTGTTTCTCCATTTCTGTGTTTCACCAATTCTGTTCTTCTCTGTTTCTGTGTTTCTGCATGTCTCCCTTTCTGTGCTTTGTAATTTCTCTGGATTGTGTTTCTGTGATCCTCCGTTTCTGTGTTTCTCTCTTTCTGTGTTTCCGTTTTTCTTCCTCTCTGTGTTTTTGTGTTTCTCTGTTTCTGTACTTCTCCGTTGTTCCGTTTCTGTACTTCTCCGTTTCTGTGTTCTCTAAGGTCCCCTTAGAGGATGAGAAAGGGGACCTAGTGGTAGGGGAGGGGGATATGGCTCAGGTATTGAATAACTTTTTTGTTTCTGTCTTCACGGAGGAGGACGTGAATAATTTGCCGGGTGTTAGCGATGGAAAGGTGGTAGGAATGGAGGGTCTTAATGACATTATTGTTACGAGAGAGGCGATGCTCGACAGACTGGAGGGGCTGATTGTGGACAAGTCCCCAGGACCGGATGGAATGCAGATGTGAGGTGATGCATTTTGGGAGGTCGAATACCTAAGAAATATACAGTAAATGGCAGAACTCTTAAGAATATTGATAGGCAGAGGGATTTGGGTGTACAGGTACACAGATCACTGAAAGTGGCAATGCAGGTGGAGAACACGGTGGTAAAGTGTTAGCGTGGATTGAGGATTGGTTATCTAACAGGAAGCAGAAAGTGGCAATAAATGGGTGCTATTCTGATTGGCGGTTGGTGACTAGTGGCGTGCTGCAGGGATCAGTGCTGGGGCCTCAGCTATTTACCATTTATGTAGATGATCTGGAGGAGGGCGCTGAGTGTAGGGTAACAAAGTTTGCTGAAGACACGAAGATGAGTGGGAAAGCGAATTGCGTGGAGGGATTTTCAGAAGGCGTTTGACAAAGTACCTCATAAGAGGTTATTGCAGAAGGTCAGGGGACATGGAGTTGGGGGTAGGGTGTTAGCGTGGATAGAGGATTGGTTGTCAAATAGGAGGCAGAGAGTGGGGGTCAATGGATGCTATTCGGATTGGCGGTTGGTGACTAGTGGGGTGCCCCAGGGGTCGGTGCTGGGGCCTCAGCTATTTACCATTTATATAGATGATCTGGAGGAGGGAACCGAGTGCAGGGTGTCGAAATTTGCTGATGACACCAAGATTGGAGGAACGGCAAATTGTGCGGAGGGTGTGGAGAGTCTGCAGAAGGATCTAGATAGGCTGGGCGAATGGGCCAGGAAATGGCAAATGGAATTTAATGTTGGCAAGTGTGAGGTGGTCCACTTTGGTAGGAAGGACTATTATTTACGTGGCGAAAAACTGCAGCAGGCGACGGTGCAGAGGGACCTCGGGGTCCTTGTGCATGAGTCGCAAAAACCCAGCTTGCAGGTGCAGCAGGTGGTCAGGAAGGCGAATGGGATGCTGGCCTTCATAGCGAAGGGGATTGAATATAAAAGTAGGGAGGTCTTGCTGCAGCTGTATAGGGCATTGGTGAGGCCGCAGCTGGAGTACTGTGTGCAGTTTTGGGCGCCGCACCTGCGCAAAGATATTTTGGCCTTGGAGAGAGTGCAGAGGAGGTTTACTAGGCTGATACCGGAGTTGAGGGGGTTGAGCTATGAGGAGAGGCTGAATGAACTAGGCTTGTACTCGTTGGAGTTTAGAAGAATGAGGGGAGATCTCATTGAGACGTATAAGATGATGAATGGGATGGATAGGATAGAGGTGGAGAGACTCTTCCCGCTCAAAAAGGACAGTAGGACTAGGGGGCACAGCCTCAAGATAAAGGTGGGGCGTTTTAGAACGGAGTTGAGGAGGAACTTCTTCACTCAAAGGGTGGTGAATCTCTGGAATTCTCTGCCCGTTGAAGTGGTGGAGGCAGCCTCGCTAAATATTTTCAAGAAGCGGGTTGATGGGTTTTTGATAAGAGAGGGGATTTAGGGTTATGGGGAGAGGGCGGGAAGGTGGAACTGAGCAGCGACAGATCAGCCATGATCTTATTGAATGGCGGGGCAGGCTCGAAGGGCTAGATGGCCGACTCCTGCTCCTATTTCTTATGTTCTTATAAAAATCCAGTAAATTCATCAAACACGACTTTCCTTCGTGAATCCATGCTGCGTCTGTTTGATTGAACCAATCTTTCCAGGTGTCCTGCTATTTCTTCTTTAATGATGGATTCTAGCATTTTCCCAATGACGGACCAGCCTGTAGTTACCCCCTTTTATCTACTTCCTTTTTTAAACAGCAGCGTAACATTATGCCATTTTCCAATCTGCTGGCACTTTCCCAGAGTCCAACGAATTTTGATAAATCACTACCAACACATCTGTGATTACTTCTGCCATTTCTTTTAGTATTCTGGGATGCATTCCATCCGTCCCAGGGACTTGTCTACCTTTAGTCCCATTAGCCTACCAAGCACTACCTCGTTAATAATAGTAATAGTGTTTCCTTTGGGTGCTCCAGTTCCCTCCTACAGTCCAAAAAACGTGCGGATTAGGTTGATTGGCCATGCTAAAATTGCCCTTAGTTTCCTGAGATGCGTAGATTTGAGGGACCAGTGGGTAAATATGTAGGGATATGGGGGTAGGGCCTGGGTGGGATTGTGGTCAGTGCAGACTTGATGGGACGAATGGCCTCTCCCTGTGCTGCAGTGTTTCGATGATTCTATTACCTTCCAAACCTGTGCTGATTATGATGCCCCATTTGAAAATAAACCCTTCTGTGCTTACTCGGTCCATAACCCTCTCACCTCTAATTAATGTATCGATCCAGATGCCTGTAAAAGTTGCCCATGAGCCTGATTCCACCACCTCCCCTGGCAGAGCATTCTAGGCACCGAAACTCTCTGCATGAAAAATATCCCCTGTACATCTCCTTCAATATTTCCTCTTGCATTTAGAATCACTGCCCCCTTGAAATTGAAATTTCCACCCTGGAGAAAAGCCTCTGACTATCCACCCTGTCTGTGCCTCTCTCAGTTTTGGAGACCTCTATCAGATCTCCCCTCTCCTCCGTCTTTCCAGTGCAAACTGCTGGTTTATTCAAGCTCTCCTCATAGCCAGCGGAGCTGACTTCTCTCTAAGTTACTGCTATAAACACCATTCCTCTCATAATTACTTCTTCTCCCATCATCACGCCGTCACTCCCTCCCCATCTGTCCTTCTCTCTCCCTGTATTTCACTTAGAAAATATCCCTCTATTTCACTTTCGCTCTTTCTGAATGTTCCTCTTTCACTCTCATCCATTCATTTTCCCAGCCTCACACCCTTGTTAGATTCAGCCCATCCCACAAGTCGTTCCTCTCTCGTGCTCATCTCTCTCCTTCCACATCTGAGTATGTTTCTGAGCACTGTATCAGATGTGGATCCAGTGTCATTTGGAGCCTGTGCATTGCTTGTCACAGTTCAATCTGTTATTTTACTGCTCTAAGAGCAGAGTTTGTATCTGCTGCAGAGCCTGAACTTTCTGAGATGTCTCATTGATTCTGAATATTTTCTCAGTTTGGGAAACTGGATTAGATTTCAGAATTTTTAAAAAAACAAGTTTCTTTGCAAACTAAATTATTGTTCAACAGAATTTGGAATTTATGTTAAATTCTATCCCACTTCAATCACATCACAGAATGTCGACAGTTAAAGATCACACACAGAGACACAGTAACAACTGAAACACAATTACTAAAATGTCACAGTCCAGTGATGGATATCACTGAAACTACCTGAACTCTAGACATGGGACAGATGGTGTTTGAGCAGACAGAGTCTTTCCACTTGTTATTATTTGATAAATGTGATTCTGTTGAATCTGGTGTTTGGAAAAAAGTAAGTAAACACTAAAAATAAATATTTTCCATCACTGAACTCAATGTCGTAATCTGTTTGTTCAAATATTTTACAAAACAATTTCAAACCAAGTTGCTGCCACAATGTCCCTAAGGTGAATTTACAGTGTATAAATTAAAGGCTTGGGGACATATAACCTCAGAGATTAAGACAGAGAGACTTCCAGCAGCTCGAAAAGGCACATCACCTCATACTAAAGATGCATCGTCCAATTGACATGGCTGAGAAAATAATTTACCCAATCATTGCCATTATTGGTGTTCCCGGTGAGTGACTCGACAGATTGTGTAAATCTGTATGTGAGCAGCTCTCTGATTTTAAACTCTGATTGAAAATGCTCCATGCTGATCTCATTATCGCTGATATACAGACTCCAGATAAACCATGTAATTTACTTAAATCAAATGGTTTGAAATATCTTAGTGGTTTTAATCCTTTTCATCAACTGACAATGAATCTATGGTGGTGAGGGACTGGAATGCCCTGCCTGCTGCAGTTGTAGATGCGCCTAGTTTGGGGGCGTTTAAGAGATCCGTGGATAGGTTTATGGATGGAAAGGGATTGGTTGAGGTTAGAGGGTCGTTGCTTTTTAATTGGTCGGCGCAACATCGTGGGCCGAAGGGCCTGTTCTGCACTGTAATGTTCTATGTTCTATGAGCCTCTGTGTGTTACTCACAACTCAATGAAGTTCATGTATTGAGTAGTGAATTACTCAATCTTATCGGTTGTAAGATTGGACCTCAGTGAAGGTGATCTCTCTGAAATAATGTTTTGTGGAAATAAGAATATAATCGAAATTTGATTGTGGATCACTACGCAGAGTGGAATCCCTGACACCAGTGAACAAGTATTGCAATGTATATTTGTCAGTGTAAAATTGTACTGATTGTCATTCTTTCATCTGAGTGGAATATCTAATTGAAATCTCTGTTAATATCTGACACTATCTGTCCAAGTAGAATTGTATTGTGTTTAGGAAAAGAATTGGAATGAAATAAGTTGATTCAGTTTTACGTAAATACTATTTTAATGTGGTGAGTGAGATGTCCATTCTGTGGAGTTGTCTGAGTGTTTCATCTTTGGAATATGTTGAAAGAATTTGGCTTTGTTTGAATGATGATTGGTGGTCAGTGTGTGATGTCAAATTTCTCTCAGCTTTGTGTTGAAAAGAAAGGTTTCAGCTAGTTCCTGATAGTTAAAAAACCCAATTACAACTGAGCAATATTCTGTCTTTGTAAAACATTTTGTGATTTCTTCACATTTCATTAATCTGGAAATGAACTTCCATGTTTTTTTCAGGGTGTTATGATTATGTCTAAACTCTGTTGCTGCTTCAGGTGATTCTGATCACCTGAACCCGAAACTCCTCGAAAGCTTTCAGATACTTGATTTCTGTAGAGTGATTGGGAAACATATTGTTCTGATCAGAATGTAGAGCCTGACCCTGAGCTGTGCTGACATTAATTTCCAATTCCAATACCCAATCTGTAAGTTTCTAATGTATTGTTAATGTGTTACTGTATTAAGGTGTATTCTTCCACTCTGCTCATTCTGAGTTTGGATTGGATTGTGAATTTTGAAATTATAATTTTGCTTCCCGATTCACAGTGTATTTTGTAAATGATGAAGGACAGTGATCCCAGCACTGATCCTTGTGGAAAACACTCCAGCAATCAGAGAAAATCCTTTTAACTTCTAATCCCTGTGCCTGTCTTTGTAACCAGCTTCGAGTCATTCTGCTGCTAGTTCTCTTCCTCCACTTGCACTGAGATTAGACTCGTAGAGTTTGTTAAGTATTAACTTATTGAAGGCATCCAGAAACACCATTGTATCAACATTCCCGATAATTGCTGAAATTATTCAATGAAATCTATCATGAATGATCTTAATTTTGGAATATCTGCTGAATGCTTTTTATCACAGCCTGTGTTGGAAACATAGAAACATAGAACAGTACAGCCTTCGGCCCTCGATGTTGTGCTGACCGATGTCCTAACCCAAGATCAAGCTATCCCACTCCCTGTCATTCTGCTGTGCTCCTTGTTCCTATCCAATAACCACTTGAAAGTTCCTAAAGTGTCCAAAGAATACAGAACAAAGAACAACACTATAGGAAAGATGTAGAAGCTATTGAAAGGGTGCAGAGGAGATTTACAAGGATGTTGCCTGGACTGGGAGGCATGCCTTATGAAGATAGGTTGAGGGAGCTGGGACTCTTTTCCCTGGAGAGGCGAAGGTTGAGAGGCGACCTGATAGAAGTTTATAAAATGTTGAGAGGAATAGATAGGGTGGACTCTCAGAGGCTATTTCCCCGGGTTGAAATGGTCGCTACGAGAGGACACAGATTTAAGGTGCGGGGAGGGAAGTACAGAGGTGATGTTAGGGGTAAGTTTTTCACTCAGAGGGTAGTGAGTGAATGGAATCGGCTGCCGTCGTCGGTGGTGGAGGAGAACTCGCTGGGGTCTTTTAAAAGACTTCTGGATGAGTATATGGGGTTTAATGGGATTGGGGGTTATAGATAGGTCTATAGTTTGGTGGGGTTGATGCGATCGGCGCAACTCGAGGGCCGAAGGGCCTGTTTGTGCTGTAATGTTCTATGTTCTATGTTCTATTTAACACAGCACAGGAAACAGGCCCTTCGGCCCAACAAGCCCACGCCGCCATTTTAACATTCAGTGAGTGCCTCATCTATCTACTTCTACCTATGACTTTTCTCTACGCCAGATTAAGGGAGGTCTAATTTAGGGACAATTTGTTAACACCAGTCAGCTTGAAAGCACATTTTTGGGGTGTGGGAAGAAACCAGAGCACCCAGAGAAAGAGTCCAATGCCGGCATATCCACATCACGACTCCACAATCACAGCAGGCAGTTCATTCCACACCCCAACCACTCTCTGAGTAAAGAATCTACCTCGGACATCCCTCCTATATCTCCCACCATGAACATTATAGTTATGCCCCCCGTAACAGCCACATCCACCTGAAGAAATAGGCTCTGCATGTCCACTCATCATCTTTTAAACCTCTATTAAGCCACCTCTCATCCTCCTCCGCTCTAAACAGAAAAGCCCCAGCTCCCTCAACCTTTCCTCATAAAACCTACCTTCCAAACCAGGCAGCATCCTGGTAAATCTCCTCTGCACTCTCTCCAATGCTTCCACATCCTTAATATTGTGAGATGACCAGAACTGAACACAATATTCCAAATTGCCAGACCCCTGTGAAACCGACTCTGAATAACCTAAGACATGACGAACATGAGAGAAGGTCAAGTCAAGGCTGACTCCACATAACTTAGGGCTGGAGGAGTGAGACGAGAAAAGGTCAGAAATGACAAAGTCATCAGCCTTCTTCTGTTCTACCAAAAGGACAAGATAATATTATTGGTGAGACAAAGTGGTCTTAGAGGTGACCGGATCCTAATACAATTGATGATGTATTTCTGCTTGTATTTGAACATGTACAAGAAAAAGATAAGAAAAAGATATAACTATGGAACTGATTCTTACAGCAGGCGCGGTCTTGGTATAGAATCAGCAGCTTGTAGGGACTGCTCTCTGTCTCCAAGACTCTGCCATATACTACATGCAGTTTTGTGATAACAAAAGCTAATTGTTTTTGCAAAGCAAACTTTGTTTAAGTTTTACTGTCACAGCTCGGAAAACAAGAAATTCTCCACTACAATATTTGGCGCTGCGAGGAGAAACCAATATCCTGGGTGAATTCTGTGGGGGATTAAAGAAGTGATCGAGCCTCGACCCGGAGGGAAGAGACAGATGCTGGCACAAGGTAAGATTTGCCTTGGTCTCTCTCTCTGTCTCTCTCGGATCGGTGCTGCGAGCCCTTATCCCTCACGGAGGACACTGACAGGTAACGGTATCCGAACCTAAATTATACTCTGCGTAGCGGTTTGGGTCAGGGATCCCTTGATCTCGTGTGGATCTGGATCAGGGTTATACAAACTTAGTCAGGGTCAGGGACCATGTGATTTGATTTCGGTACCAGGAAGTTTTTATTGTGGTATTTGCCAGGAGCACGGTATACTGACGTTATGGGACAGATTTTAGACAAGACACAGGTGTTGTATCTGATCATTCAGGCACTGATCCCTGTGATACACCGCGAGTAATTGGCCTCCAGTCTGAAAATTTTCCTTCCACCACCACCCTCTTAATAGTGACAGAATCCCCAAGAGTCCACAGGACTCTTAAATCGGCCTCGCAGGTGGAGGAGGTGGTCAAGAAGGCGTATGGTGTACTGGCCTTCATTAATCGAGGGATTGAGTTTAGGAGTCGGGAGGTAATGCTGCAACTTTACAGGACCCTCGTCAGGCCTCATTTGGAGTACTGTGCGCAGTTCTGGTCGCCTCACTATAGGAAAGACGTAGAAGCTATTGAGAGGGTACAGAGGAGATTTACAAGGATGTTGCCTGGACTGGGAGGCATGCCTTATGAAGATAGGTTGAGGGAGCTGGGACTCTTCTCCCTGGAGAGGTGAAGGTTGAGAGGCGACCTGACTCTGATAGGAATATTAGGAAGACAAGTTATTACCTGAATGGGTGTAAATTGAGTGAGGAACCAGGCAGGTACAGCAGGCAGTAATGGAGCCACCTGGCCTGTAAGCTTTCATAGTGAGATGATTCCTATTTAGGGATAGGGATGATTTGCTGCAATATATAAAGCATTGCTGAGGCCACACCCAGAGATTTTTGTACAGTTTTGGTGTCCTTATCTGCGAAAGGATGTCCTTGATATAGAGAGAGTGCAGCGACCAAGCTGATACCTGGGATGGCAGGTCTGTCATATGAGGAAAGATTAGATTGGTTAGCATTATATTGAAATTTGTCGAGTGAGAGGGGACCTCATAGAAACTTATTAAATTCTAAAGAATGAGGCAGGGTCGATTCAGAAAGAATGTTACCAATAGTGGGGTTGTCCACAACTCGCTGGCAGAGTTTGATGGTGAGGGCAAAACTTTTCAGAACTGAGGGGAAGAGAAATTTCTTCAGTCAGAGGGTGGTGAATGTATGGAATTCACAGGTGTTCTGTGATTTCAAAAATAAATTAGATTTAGCTCTGGGGCTAAAGGGATCAAAGGATATAAGGTAAGGGTTAATCAAGATGTTCAGTTTAATGATCAGTCATGATAAGAATGAATGGCGGCACAGGCTCCTACTCAGGCTTCAAATTTCAATGTTTCAATGACTCAGGGGCTCACCTGGAATGAAACGCTGGAGGAATTCTCTAAACACATCCCCTCCACTCTACTCCCTCCACACACTCACAACAATTTATCTCCTCGTCTCTTCCTTTCTCCTCTCTCTCTCTTACACCTCCTCTCTCTCTCTCTCTTACACCTCCTCTCTCTCTCTTACACCTCCTCTCTATCTCTCCTCTTACACCTCCTCTCTCTCTCTCTCTTACACCTCCTCTCTCTCTCTCTCTTACACCTCCTCTCTCTCTCTCTCTTACACCCTCTCTCTCTCTCTCTTACACCTCTCTCTCTCTCTTACACCTCCTCTCTCTCTCTCTCTCTCTCTCTCTTACACCTCCTCTCTATCTCTCCTCTTACACCTCCTCTCTCTCTCTCTCTTACACCTCCTCTCTCTCTCTCTCTTACACCTCCTCTCTCTGCTCTTACACCTCCTCTCTCTCTCTCTTACACCTCCTCTCTCTCTCTCTTACACCTCCTCTCTATCTCTCCTCTTACACCTCCTCTCTCTCTCTCTCTTACACCTCCTCTCTCTCTCTCTCTTACACCCTCTCTCTCTCTCTCTACACCTCCTCTCTCTCTCTCTCTCTCTCTCTTACACCTCCTCTCTCTCTCTCTCTCTCTCTCTTACACCTCCTCTCTCTCTCTCTTACACCTCCTCTCTCTCTCTCTCTTACACCTCCTCTCTCTCTCTTACACCCTCTCTCTCTCTCTCTTACACCTCTCTCTCTCTCTTACACCTCCTCTCTCTCTCTCTCTTACACCTCCTCTCTCTCTCTCCTCTTACACCTCCTCTCTCTCTCTCCTCTTACACCTCCTCTCTCTCTCTCTCTTACACCTCCTCTCTCTCTCTCTTACACCTCCTCTCTCTCTCTCTCTTACACCTCCTCTCTCTCTCTCTTACACCTCCTCTCTATCTCTCCTCTTACACCTCCTCTCTCTCTCTCTCTTACACCTCCTCTCTCTCTCTCTCTTACACTCCTCTCTCTCTCTTACACCTCCTCTCTCTCTCTCTCTTACACCTCCTCTCTCTCTCTCTCTCTCTCTCTCTTACACCTCCTCTCTATCTCTCCTCTTACACCTCCTCTCTCTCTCTCTCTTACACCTCCTCTCTCTCTCTTACACCCTCTCTCTCTCTCTTCCACCTCTCTGTCTCTCTTACACCTCCTCTCTCTCTCTCTCTCTCTTACACCTCCTCTCTATCTCTCCTCTTACACCTCCTCTCTCTCTCTCTCTTACACCTCCCCTCTCTCTTCTCTCTTACACCTCCCTCTCTCTCTCTCTCTTACACTCTCTCTCTCTTTGTCTCTTCCACCTCCTCTCTCTCTCTCCTTACACCTCCTCTCTCTCTCTTACACCTCCTGTCTCTCTCTGTCTCTCTTACACCTCTCTCTCTCTCTCTTACACTCTCTCTCTCTCTCCTCTTACACCTCCTGTCTCTCTCTGTCTCTTACACCTCTCTCTCTCTCTCTTACACCTCCTCTCTCTCTCTCTCTTACACCTCCTCTCTCTCTCTCTCTTACACCCTCTCTCTTTGTCTCTTCCACCTCCTCTCTCTCTCTCTCTTACACCCTCTCTCTCTCTCTCTCTCTCTTACACCTCCTGTCTCTCTCTGTCTCTCTTACACCTCCTCTCTCTCTCTCTTACACCTCCTCTCTCTCTCTCTCTTACACCTCCTCTCTCTCTCTCTCTTACACCCTCTCTCTCTCTCTCTCTTACACCCTCTCTCACTTTGTCTCTTCCACCTCCTCTCTCTCTCTCTCTTACACCCTCTCTCTCTCTCTCTCTCTCTTACACCTCCTGTCTCTCTCTGTCTCTCTTACACCTCCTCTCTCTCTCTCTTACACCTCCTCTCTCTCTCTCTCTTACACCTCCTCTCTCTCTCTCTCTTACACCCCTCTCTCTCTCTCTCTCTTACACCCTCTCTCTCTTTGTCTCTTCCACCTCCTCTCTCTCTCTCTCTCTTAACTCTCTGTCTCTCTTACACCTCCCCTCTCTCTCTCTCCCTTACACCTCCTCTCTCTCTCTCTCTCTTACACCCTCTCTCACTTTGTCTCTTCCACCTCCTCTCTCTCTCTCTCTTAACCCTCTCTCTCTTACACCTCCTGTCTCTCTCTGTCTCTCTTACACCTCCTCTCTCTCTCTCTTACACCTCCTCTCTCTCTATCTCTTACACCTTCTCTCTCTCTCCTCTCTCCCTTACATCTCCTCTCTCTCTCTCTTACACCTCCTCTCTCTCTCTCTTATACCTCCTCTCTCTCTATCTCTCACACCTCCTCTCTCTCTCTCTCTTACACCTTCTCTCTCTCTCTCTCTCTCCCTTACACCTCCTCTCTCTCTCTCTCTCTTACACCTCCTCTCTCTCTCTCTCTCTCTCTTACACCTCCCCTCTCTCTTTCTCTCTTACACCTCCCCTCTCTCTCTCTCTCTTACACCCTCTCTCTCTTTGTCTCTTCCACCTCCTCTCTCTCTCTCTCTTAACCCTCTCTCTCTTACACCTCCTGTCTCTCTCTGTCTCTCTTACACCTCTCTCTCTCTCCCTTACACCTCCTCTCTCTCTTTCTAACACCTCCTCTCTCTCTCTTACACCTCCTCTCTCTCTCTTACACCTCCTCTCTCTCTCTTACACCTCCTGTCTCTCTCTGTCTCTCTTACACCTCCTCTCTCTCTCTCTCTCTCTCTTACACCTCCCCTCTCTCTTTCTCTCTTACACCTCCTCTCTCTCTCTCTCTCTTACACCCTCTCTCTCTTTGTTTCTCCACCTCCTCTCTCTCTCTCTTAACTCTCTCTCTCTCTTACACCTCCTGTCTCTCTCTGTCTCTCTTACACCTCTCTCTCTCTCTCTTACACCTCCTCTCTCTCTCTCTTACACCTCCTGTCTCTCTCTGTCTCTCTTACACCTCCTCTCTCTCTCTTACACCTCCCCTCTCTCTTTCTCTCTTACACCTCCTCTCTCTCTCTCTCTCTCTTACACCCTCTCTCTCTCTTACACCTCCTGTCTCTCTCTGTCTCTCTTACACCTCGTCTCTCTCTCTCTTACACCTCCTCTCTCTCTCTCTCTTACACCTCCTCTCTCTCTCTCTCTCTTACACCTCCTCTCTCTCTCTTACACCTCCTCTCTCTCTTAACTCTCTCTCTCTCTTACACCTCCTGTCTCTCTCTGTCTCTCTTACACCTCGTCTCTCTCTCTCTTACACCTCCTCTCTCTCTCTCTCTTACACCTCCTCTCTCTCTCTCTCTCTTACACCTCCTCTCTCTCTCTTACACCTCCTCTCTCTCTCTCTCTTACACCCTCTCTCTCTCTCTCTCTCTCTCTTACACCTCCTCTCTCTCTCTCTCTTACACCCTCTCTCTCTCTCTCTTACACCTCCTCTCCCTCTCTCTCTCTCTTCCACATCTCTCTCTCCCTTACACCTCCTCTCTCTCTCTCTTATACCTCCTCTCTCTCTATATCTCACACCTCCTCTCTCTCTCTCCCTTACACCTCCTCTCTCTCTCTCTTATACCTCCTCTCTCTATATCTCACACATCCCCCCTCTCTCTCTCTTACACCTTCTCTCTCTCTCTCTCTCTCCCTTACACCTCCTCTCTCCCTCTCTCTCTGTCTTACACCTCCCCTCTCTCTCTCTTCCACCTTCTCTCTCTTTCTCTCTCTCTTACACCTCCTCTCTCTCTCTCTCTATCTTACACCTCCTCTCTCTCTCTCTCTTACACCTCCTCTCTCTCTCTCTCTTACACCTCCCCTCTCTCTCTTACACCTTCTCTCTCTTTCTCTCTCTCTTACACCTCCTCTCTCTCTCTCTTGAATCTCCTTTCTCTCTCTCTCTCTTACACTCTCTCTCTCTCTTACACCCCTCTCTCTCTCTCTTACACCTCATCTCTCTCTCTCTCTCTCTTACACTCCTCTCTCTCTCTCTCTTACACCTCCTCTCTCTCTCTCTCTTACACCTCCCCTCTCTCTCTCTTCCACCTCTCTGTCTCTCTTACTCCTCCTCTCTCTCTCTCTCTCTTAACCCTCTCTCTCTTACACCTCCTGTCTCTCTCTGTCTCTCTTACACCTCTCTCTCTTACACCTCCTCTGTCTCTCTCTTACACCTCCTCTCTCTCTCTCTCTTACACCTCCTATCTCTCTCTCTTATACCTCCTCTCTCTCTATCTCTCATACCTCCTCTCTCTCTCTCTCTCTCTCTCTCTTACACATTCTCTCTCTCTCTCTCTCTCTCCCTTACACCTCCTCTCTCTCTCTCTCTCTCACCTCCTCTCTCTCTGTCTTACACCCTCTCTCTCTCTCTCTCTTACACCTCCTCTCTCTCTCTTACTCCTCCTCTCTCTCTCTCTCTCTTAGACCTCCTCTCTCCCTCTCTCTTAGACCTCCTCTCTCTCTCTCTCTTACACCTCCTCTCTCTCTCTCTCTTAGACCTCCTCTCTCTCTCTCTCTTAGACCTCCTCTCTCTCTCTCTCTTACACCTCCTCTCTCTCTCTCTTATACCTCCTCTCTCTCTATATCTCACACCTCCTCTCTCTCTCTCTCTTACACCTCCTCTCTCTCTCTTATACCTCCTCTCTCTCGATATCTCACACCTCCTCTCTCTCTCTCTCTTACACCTTCTCTCTCTCTCTCCCTTACACCTCCTCTCTCTCTCTCTCTCTTACACCTCCTCTCTCCCTCTCTCTCTGTCTTACACCTCCCCTCTCTCTCTCTTCCACCTTCTCTCTCTTTCTCTCTCTCTTACACCTCCTCTCTCTCTCTCTCTATCTTACACCTCCTCTCTCTCTCTCTCTTACACCTCCTCTCTCTCTCTCTCTTACACCTCCCCTCTCTCTCTCTTACACCTTCTCTCTCTTTCTCTCTCTCTTACACCTCCTCTCTCTCTCTCTTGAATCTCCTTTCTCTCTCTCTCTCTTACACTCTCTCTCTCTCTCTCTTACACCCTCTCTCTCTCTCTTACACCTCCTCTCTCTCTCTCTTACACCTCCTCTCTCTCTCTCTCTTACACCTCCTCTCTATCTCTCTCTTACACCTCCTCTCTCTCTCTCTCTTACACCTCCCCTCTCTCTCTCTTCCACCTCTCTGTCTCTCTTACTCCTCCTCTCTCTCTCTCTCTCTTAACCCTCTCTCTCTTACACCTCCTGTCTCTCTCTGTCTCTCTTACACCTCTCTCTCTCTCTCTTTCTCTTACACCTCCTCTCTCTTTCTCTCTCTCTTAAACTCTCTCTCTCTCTTACACCACCTCTTTCTATCTCTCTCTCTTACACCTCCTCTCTTTCTCTCTCTTACAACTCCGCACTCTCTCTCTCTTACACTTCTCTCTCTCTCTCACCTCCTCTCTCTCTCTCTCACCTCCTCTCTCTCCCTTACACCTCCTCTCTCTCTCTCTTACACCTCCTCTCTCTCTCTCTCCCTTTCACCTCCTCTCTCTCTCTCTCTCTCTCCCCCTTATACCTCATCGCTCTCTCTCTTACAGATTCTCTCTCTCTCTCACCTCCTCTCTCTCCCTTACACCTCCTCTATCTCTCTCTCCCTTACACCTCCTCTCTCTCTCCCTTACACCTCCTCTCTCTCCCTTACACCTCCTCTATCTCTCTCTCTCTCTTAACTCTCTGTCTCTCTTACACCTCCCCTCTCTCTCTCTCTCTTACCACCTCCTCTCTCTCTCTCTCTCTTACACCCTCTCTCACTTTGTCTCTTCCACCTCCTCTCTCTCTCTCTCTTAACCCTCTCTCTCTTACACCTCCTGTCTCTCTCTGTCTCTCTTACACCTCCTCTCTCTCTCTCTTACACCTCCTCTCTCTCTATCTCTTACACCTTCTCTCTCTCTCTCTCTCTCCCTTTCACCTCCTCTCTCTCTCTCTCTCTCCCCCTTATACCTCATCGCTCTCTCTCTTACAGATTCTCTCTCTCTCTCACCTCCTCTCTCTCCCTTACACCTCCTCTCTCTCTCTCTTTCTCTTACACCTCCTCTCTCTCTCTCTCCCTTACACCTCCTCTCTCTCTCTCTCTCTCTCTCCCTTATACCTCATCTCTCTCTCTCTTACAGACTCTCTCTCTCTTACACCTCCTCTCTCTCTCTCTTTCTCTTACACCTCCTCTCTCTCTCTCTCTTACACCTCTCTCTCTCTCTTACACCTCTCTCTCTCTCTCTCCCTTACACCTCCTCTCTCTCTCTCTCTCTCTCTCTCTCTCCCTTATACCTCATCTCTCTCTCTCTTACAGACTCTCTCTCTCTCTTTCTCTTACACCTCCACTCTCTCTCTCTCTCTTACACCTCCTCTTTCTCTCTCTCTCTCTTACACCTCTCTCTCTCTCTTACACCTCCTCTCTCTCTCTCTTTCTCTTACACCTCCACTCTCTCTCTCTCTCTTACACCTCCACTCTCTCTCTCTCTCTTACACCCCCTCTCTCTCTCTCTCTCTTACAGCCTCTCTCTCCCTCTTACACCCCCTCTCTCTCTCTCTTACACCCCCTCTCTCTCTCTGTCTCTTCCACCTCCTCTCTAATACCTCTCTCTCTCTCTCTCTCTCTGTCTTACACCCTCTCTCTCTCTCTTTTACACCCCTCTCTCTCTCTTACATCTCCTCTCTCTCTCTCTCTTACACCTCTCTCTCTCTTACACCTCCTCTCTCTCTCTCTTTCTCTTACACCTCCACTCTCTCTCTCTTACACCCCCTATCTCTCTCTCTCATATACTCCTCCTCTTTCTCTCTCTCTCTCTTTTACACCTCCTCTCTCTCTCTCTTACACCTCCTCTCTCTCTCTCTTATACCTCCTCTCTCTCTCTCTCTCTTACACCTTCTCTCTCTCTCTCTTATACCTCCTCTCTGTCTCTCTCTCTTACACCTCCTCTCTCTCTCTCTCTCTTACACCTCCTCTCTCTCTCTTTCTCTTACCCCTCCTCTCTCTCTCTCTTACACCTCCTCTCTCTCTCTCTCTTACACCTCCCCTCTCTCTCTCTCTTACACCTCCTTTCTCTCTCTCCCTAACACCTCCTCTCTCTCTTTTACACCTCCTCTCTCTCTCTTACACCTCCTCTCTCTCTCTCCCTTACACCTCCTCTCTCTCTCTCTCTTACACCTCCTCTCTCTCTCTCTCTCTTACACCTCCTCTCTCTCTCTCTCTCTCTCTCACACCTCCTCTCTCTTATACCTCCTCTCTCTCTCTCTCTCTCTCACACCTCCTCTCTCTCTCTCTTACACCTCCTCTCTCTCTTTCTCTTACACCTCCTCTCTGTCTCTCTCTCTTACACCTCCTCTCTCTCTCTCTCTCTCTCTTACACCTCCTCTCTCTCTCTCCCTTACACCTCCTCTCTCTCTCTCTCTTACACCTCCTCTCTCTCTCTCTCTCTTACACCTCCTCTCTCTCTCTCTCTCTCTCTCTCACACCTCCTCTCTCTTATACCTCCTCTCTCTCTCTCTCTCTCTCACACCTCCTCTCTCTCTCTCTTACACCTCCTCTCTCTCTCTCTCTTACACCTCCTCTCTCTCTTTCTCTTACACCTCCTCTCTGTCTCTCTCTCTTACACCTCCTCTCTCTCTCTCTCTCTCTCTTACACCTCCTCTCTCTCTCTCTCTTACACCTCCTCTCTCTCTTTCTCTTACACCTCCTCTCTGTCTCTCTCTCTTACACCTCCTCTCTCTCTCTCTCTCTCTCTTACACCTCCTCTCTCTCTCTCTCTTACACCTCCTCTCTCTCTTTCTCTTACACCTCCTCTCTCTCTCTCTTTCTCTTACACCTCCTCTCTCTCTCTCTTTCTCTCACACCTCCTCTCTCTTATACCTCCTCTCTCTCTCTCTCTCTCTTACACCTCCTCTCTCTCTCTCTCTCTCTTACACCTCCTCTCTCTCTCTCTTACACCTCCTCTCTCTCTCTCTCTTACACCTCCTCTCTCTCTCTCTTACACCTCCTCTCTCTCTCTCTCTCTCTTACACCTCCTCTCTCTCTCTCTTACACCTCCTCTCTCTCTCTCTCTTACACCTCCTCTCTCTCTCTCTTACACCTCCTCTCTCTCTCTCTCTTACCCCTCCTCTCTCTCTCTCACTTATAACACAATCTAATGAGAATGTTGGTGAAGATTTGGAAAAGTGAGTGTTGCAGATGAGTGAGATGAATTAACGTGGCTCCCATAGTTTTATTTAAGGATTGAGCTCATAAAATTAAATACAGTAACTATATGGGGTGAAGTGAATCCTGAAACCCCTGAGATTCGGAATTGAACTGAGCACTAGTCACAGAGGATGCAAAAAACTTTGGAGTTAGAGAACAGGATTCTCCCCACCCGGAGAAAACCCACGCCAGCACGGGGAGAACGCGCAAACTCCCACAGACACCGGCCCAAATCCATGTATCTGCACAGCTAGCAGTGATAGTCACTGAGCTGTCGTGTTGCCCAATGGGACACTCATTTTAAAACATCTACCATAGGAATGGACACAGCCTGTTCCCAGTTTGAAAAGGAGAGTTTATCTCTTTCTGTAACTGAGGGGATATGTATCCAAACTCAGAATTCACACGGTGCAGGGTGGAGGTTTACACCAAGCGCGAGGCGAGGGAAATGAAATGTCTCCCCCCGACCCCCCCACACTTTATCCTCCCTGGATATAGTCACAGTGCTGCCCATGGGATCATGCTGTGCTTAAATTCCACAAAGAAAGCTGGAAAGGGAGAGGAAGAGAGTCTGGGGGAAGGTGAGAGAAATGGGGAGAAAGCGAGATGGAGAGAGCAATACTGGGGTGAGACAGAGAGATATGGGGAGAAACCTTCATAGAGAGAGAACAATTAGAGAGCGATAGGGAGATATGGGGTAAAGTGATGACGTGAATGAAGAATAGAAATGCACTGGATGGGAGAGAAATCTAGATGGAGGGGAATAAAGCTGGTCGGAGAGAAGAAGAGATAGATAGAGAAACAAAGGAGAAGGCATAGAGAGAGGGAGAGAAGAAAGGAAAGAAAATGACTGTCAGAGGATATAATCTATAAATTAGAAGCAGAAAGGTTGCGGAGAGAGTGAGAATGCGGAGGAAATTTGGAGAGGGGAATTTAAATAGAAAAATCCAGAATTGAGATCCAACTCTATCAGCTGTCCAGCCCAGGGAAGTGTTCAATCCGGGATGAGCTCTGATAATTGGGAGCAGGAAAGGATTGCAGATTCTATCACTGTCCACTTTGGGTCTAATTGGGAAACCCGTCCAGTCTGAATTAATCCTGTAAAACAGATCAGATGAGAAATCCAATCTCTCTGAAATATTTGAATGATCAGAATTTGCAGATTTCCTCCATCAAAGTGAGAGATGTGTAATTCACAGCTTCCTGTCTCCCAGTCCCTATTTAACCAGTGATGTTACATTGGCTACTTTCCAATCTGCAATGTTAATCTCCAACAACATCGCTACCCCGGGAACTCTTGTCCATTGGATGATGCTGAAATCCTCTCCTTACTGTCAGTTCACACATTGAGAATGTTTACTCAATAATTTTCTGGCTCTTATTCCTTTTTCCCTGACAGTTAATTTACTGGGAATTGTGATCCTGAGTCGAGGAAAGTGTGGCCTCTCCACCTGCACCACTTGCTACCTGGTGGCCATGGCAGTGGCGGATCTACTGTTCATCATCCTTAATCCCATTCTCACCTACATAAATGGTTATTATTTCCCTGTGAATTTCCTGGATCTCACCTGTGTGTGTCGTGTTCACAAAGCCCTGCTGAATGCAACCAGAGACTGTTCTGTCTGGTTCACCATCTCTTTCTCCTTTGATCGATTTGTGGCCATTGGCTGTCAGAAACTGAAAACTAAATATTGCACTGGAAAAACTGCGGCTGTGGTTCTGACAACAACCAGCATCCTGCTCTCTCTGAAAAATATCCCCTGGTACTTTACAAAGGAACATGGAAGGATAATTGGCAATGTCCAGTGGCTCTGTCGGACAAAGACAAGATATTGGACTGATCCTGGCTGGGTTGTATTTTCCTGGTTTGATAAGGTTTTAACCCCATTGCTCCCATTCGGTTTAGTGCTGTTGATTAACGCTCTGACAGTCAGACACATTTTGGTGACCAGTCGAGTCCGGAAGGGACTGAGGGCTCAGAGTCAGAGAGAGAATCACATAGACCCCGAGATGGAGAGCAGAAGGAAATCAATGATTTTACTCTTCAGCATATCCGGAGCTTTCATTCTCTTCTGGGTGGTGTCTGTTATATTTTTTATCTATTCGAAAGTGAAAGGATTAATTTCCGTCACCCTTCCTGAACTCACATTCCAACAAGTCGGATTGATGCTGCGGGATATAAATTGCTGCACAAACACATTTATTTATGCAGTGATTCAATCCAAATTCAGGGAGCAGATCAGAATCATGGTGAATTATCCAGTTACGTCAATTATTCAATTTGTGAAGAAACAAAACTGACTGACAGCCAATCACAGATCACGATCACTAAATCACCAATCACAGATCACGATCACTAAATCACCAATCACAGATCACGATCATTAAATCACCAATCACAGATCACGATCACAAATCACCATCTCAGACAATCAGAAACTGGATTGCTAACTGTCTGCCTCTGCCAATCAGAAACAGGATTGCTAACTGTCCGCCTCTACCAATCAGAGACTGGAATGCGCACTGACCACCTCAGCCAATCAGGGACTGGATTTGCTAACAGACACTGCCCCATCAGCCAATCAGAATTGCTGCTCACTTCCTGACAGCCAAGCCCACCAATGACTGGTCTCCATACAGTGACAGCTGGTGAGCCAATCTGAGGCTGCCTTTGTGACTGACAGCCGTGTCAGCCAATCAGAACAGCAGCTAACGGCCCGCCCCATCCAAACAAATCCTGGCGCTCTATTGGCTGAGCCACAGATGCTTCAACCAATCAGGAAGCTAGTGTGTATTTGTATCAGTCTTGTGTGTGTGTGTGTCTGTCTGTCAATGTCTGTGTGTGCGTCAGAGGCTGTGTGTATGTATCTGTCAGTGTCTGTGAGGGTGTGTCAGTGTCTGTGTGTCAGTGTCTGTGCATATGTGTCTGTCAGTGTCTCTGTGTGTCTCTCTGTGTTTGTGTGTGTGTCCGTCAGTCTGTGTGTATGTGTATCTGTCAGTATCTGTGTGTGTACCTGTCAGTGTTTGTGTGTGTCTGTCAGTCTGTGTGTATCTGTCATGCTTTGTGTGTGTGTCTGTCAGTGTCTATGTTTGTCTGTCAGAGTCTGTGCGTGTGTGTTTCTGCCAATATCTGTGTATGTCTGTCTGTCAGTATCTGTGTGTGTGTGTGTGTGTGTGTGTGCGTGCGTGTGTGTGTGTTTATGTGTGTCTGTATGTCTCTGAGTGTCTAATGTCTCTCTGTCAATGTTTGTGCGTCTGCGTCAGTGTCTATGCATGTGTTAGTCTGCATCAGTGTGTGTGAGTAAGTGTGTGTATCCATGTATGTATCAGTGTGTATCTGTGCATATCAGTGCACATCTGTGTAGCGGTATGTGTGAATATCTATTTGTGTGCATATCAAGGTGTATCTGCGTGTGTGTCTAACAGAATGTACCTGTGTGTGTCTATTAGTGAGTATCAGAATTTGTGTGCCTAACACTGTCTATCAGTGTGGGCTGAAGTTAGAAATAGGAAAGGAGTGGTCAAATAGGAGTTTTCTACAGGCCCCACCACATAGTAATGGAGATGTGGAGGAGGAAATTGCAAAGCAGATAATGGATAGGTGTGGCGGTCGTAGGGTAGTTGTGATGGGTGTCTTAAACTTTCTCCTCTGGAGAAAAGGTTTGGGGACCAAGGGTTCTGAGTGGCATTTCAGTCTTCAAAATTCAAATTCCTTGAGAGAAGAAAAAGAGAAAAGTAATTAATGAAATACAATAAAACATTTAAATTAAACACCCATCTCATCATCAATGGGGGGAATCAAACAGACCCAGCTCATCACCAAAGGGGGAATCACACAGACCCAGCTCATCACCCAATGGGGGAATCACACAGACCCAGCTCATCACCCATGGGGGAATCACACAGACCCACCTCATCACCAATGGGGGAATCACACAGACCCAGCACATCACCAATGGGGGAATCACACAGACCCAGCTCATCACCAATGGGGGGAATCACACAGACCCAGCTCATCACCATGGGGGAATCACACAGACCCAGCACATCACCAATGGGGGAATCACACAGACCCAGCTCATCACCAATGGGGAGAATCACACAGACCCAGCTCATCACCAATGGGGAGAATCACACAGACCCAGCTCATCGCCAATGGGGGAATCACACAGACCCAGCTCATCACCAATGGGGGGAATCACCCAGGCCCAGCTCATCACCTATGGGGAGAATCACACAGACCCAGCTCATCACCAATGGGGGAATCACACAGACCCAGCTCATCACCAATGGGGGAATCACACAGACCCAGCTCATCACCAATGGGGGAATCACACAGACCCAGCTCATCACCAATGGGGGGAATCACACAGACCCAGCTCATCACCAATGGGGGAATCACACAGACCCAGCTCATCACCAATGGGGGAATTACACAGACCCAGCTCATCACCAATGGGGGAATTACACAGACCAATCTCATCACCAATGGGGGAATCACACAGACCCAGCTCATCACCAATGGGGGAATCACACAGACCCAGCACATCACCAATGGGGAGAATCACACAGACCCAGCTCTTCACTAATGGGGGGAATCACACAGACCCAGCTCATCACCAATGGGGGGAATCACACAGACCCAGTTCATCACCAATGGGGGAATCACACAGACCCAGTTCATCACCAATGGGGGAATCACACAGACCCAGTTCATCACCCATGGGGGAATCACACAGACCCAGCTCATCACCAATGGGGGAATCACACAGACCCAGCTCATCACCAATGGGGGAATCACACAGACCCAGTTCATCACCCATGGGGGAATCACACAGACCCAGCTCATCACCCATGGGGGAATCACACAGACCCAGCTCATCACCAATGGGGGAATTACACAGACCAATCTTATCACCAATGGGGGGAATCACACAGACCCAGCACATCACCAATGGGGAGAATCACACAGACCCAGCTCTTCACTAATGGGGGGAATCACACAGACCCAGCTCATCACCAATGGGGGAATCACACAGACCCAGTTCATCACCAATGAGGGGAATCACACAGACCCAGCTCATCGCCAATGGGGGGAATCACACAGACCCAGCTCATCGCCAATGGGGGAATCACACAGACCCAGTTCATCACCAATGAGGGGAATCACACAGACCCAGCTCATCACCAATGGGGGGAATCACACAGACCCAGCTCATCACCAATGGGAGAATCACACAGACCCAGCTCATCACCAATGGGGGAATCACACAGACCCAGTTCATCACCAATGGGGAATCACACAGACCCAGCTCATCAGCTATGGGGGAATCACACAGACCCAGCTCATCACCAATGGGGGAATCACACAGACCCAGCTCATCACCAATGGGGAATCACACAGACCCAGCTCATCAGCTATGGGGGAATCACACAGACCCAGTTCATCACCAATGGGGGAATCACACAGACCCAGCTCATCAGCTATGGGGGAATCACACAGATCCAGCTCATCACCCATGGGGGATTCACACAGATCCAGCTCATCACCAATGGGGGGAATCACACAGACTCAGCTCATCACCAATGGGGGGAATCACACAGACCCAGCTCATCACCAATGGGGGGAATCACACAGACTCAGCTCATCACCCATGGGGGATTCACACAGATCCAGCTCATCACCAATGGGGGGAATCACACAGACTCAGCTCATCACCAATGGGGGAATCACACAGACTCAGCTCATCACCAATGGGGGAATCACACAGACCCAGCTCATCACCCATGGGGGGAATCACACAGACCCAGTTCATCACCCATGGGGGAATTACACAGACCCAGCTCTTCATCAATGGCGGGAATCTCAGAGACCCAGGTCATCACCCATGGGGGAATCACACAGACCCAGCTCATCACCCATGGGGGAATTACACAGACCCAGCTCATCACCCATGGGGGAATTACACAGACCCAGCTCATCACCAATGGGGGAATCACAGAGACCCAGGTCATCATTAGATTGGCTAGGAGGGAGTTGAAGAGGGAGTTAAGAAGGGCTAAAAGAGGGCATGAAATGATTTTGGCTGATAGGATTAAGGAGAATCCTAAGGCGTTTTACAGGTATGTCAAGAACAGAAGGTTGGTTAGGACAAGATTAGGGCCAGTTACAGACAGTAGAGGGAAGTTGTGTGTGGAACCGGAGGAGATTGGAGAGGCGTTGAACCAATATTTCTCTTCGGTGTTCACGCAAGGGGACAGGAATGTAGCTGAGGAGGACACTGGGGTGCAGGGGTGTGTAATAGATAGTATTGCAGTTGATACAGGGGATGTGCTGGATATTTTAGAGGGATTGAAAATAGATAAGTCCCCTGGTCCAGATGGGATTTACCCAAGGATTCTTTGGGAGGCAAGAGGGGTGATTGCGGAGCCTCTGGCTCTGATCGTCAGGTCGTCGTTAGTCTCTGGTATAGTACCAGAAGATTGGAGGACAGCAAATGTTGTCCCATTGTTTAAGAAGGGGAGAAGGGACTTCCCTGGGAATTATAGACCGGTGAGTCTTACTTCTGTGGTGGGTAAGGTTTTGGAAAGGATTATTAGAGACAGGATTTATAGTTATTTGGAAAGTAATGAGTTGATTAGAGACAGTCAGCATGGTTTGGTAGCGGGTAGGTCATGTCTTACTAACCTTATCGAGTTCTTTGAGAAAGTGACCAAAGAGGTGGATAGGGGTAAGGCAGTTGATGTGGTGTATATGGATTTTAGCAAGGCGTTTGATAAGGTTCACCATGGTAGGCTTCTGCAGAAAATGCAGATGTATGGGATTGGGGGTGATCTAGGTAATTGGATCAGGAATTGGCTAGCAGATAGGAGACAGAGAGTGGTGGTTGATGGGAAATATTCGTCATGGAGTTCGGTTACAAGTGGTGTGCCTCAGGGATCTGTTTTGGGGCCACTGCTGTTTGTAATTTTTATTAATGATCTGGATGAGGGTATAGTTGGGTGGATTAGTAAGTTTGCTGATGACACCAAAGTCGGAGGTGTGGTAGATTGTGAGGAAGGGTGTCATAGTTTGCAGGATGACTTAGAAAGGTTGCAGAGCTGGGCTGAGAGGTGGCGGATGGAGTTTAATGTGGAGAAGTGTGAGGTAATTCATTTCGGTAGGAATAACAGATGTGTTGAGTATAGGGCTAACGGGAGGACTTTGAATAGTGTGGAGGAGCAGAGGGATCTAGGTGTATGTGTACATAGATCCCTGAAAGTTGGGAATCAAGTGGATAAGGTTGTTAAGAAGGCATACGGAGTTTTGGCGTTTATTGGTAGGGGGATTGAATTTAGGAGTCGCAGCGTCATGATGCAACTGTACACATCTCTGGTGCGGCCGCACTTGGAGTACTGTGTGCAGTTCTGGTCCCCACATTACAGGAAGGATGTGGAGGCTTTGGAGAGGGTGCAGAGGAGGTTTACCAGGATGTTGCCTGGTATGGAGGGGAGATCCTATGAGGAGAGATTGAGAGATTTGGGGTTGTTTTCGCTGGAAAGAAGGCGGCTAAGAGGGGATCTCATTGAAACATATAAGATGATTAGAGGTTTAGATAGGGTAGATAGTGATAGCCTTTTTCCTAGGATGGAGAAAGCTAACACGAGGGGGCACGATTTTAAATTAAGGGGGGGTAGTTATAGGACAGATGTCAGGGGTAGGTTCTTTACCCAGAGGGTGGTGAGGGACTGGAATGCCCTGCCAGCTGCAGTTGTAAATGCACCTAGTTTGGGGGCGTTTAAAAGATCTGTGGATAGGTTTATGGATGAAAAGGGATTGGTTTAGGCTAGTGGGTCATTGTTTTGTAACTGGTCGGCGCAACATCGTGGGCCGAAGGGCCTGTTCTGCGCTGTAATGTTCTATGTTCTATGTTCTATCACCAATGGGGGAATCACAAAGATTCAGCTCATCATCAATGGGGGGAATCACACAGACCCAGTTCATCACCCATGGGGGAATCACACAGACCCAGCTCATCACCAATGGGGGGAATCACACAGAACCAGCTCATCACCAATGGGGGAATCACACAGACCCAGCTCATCACCAATGGGGGAATCACACAGACCCAGCTCATCACCAATGGGGGAATCACACAGACCCAGCTCATCACCAATGGGGGGAATCACACAGACCCAGCTCATCACCAATGGCGGAATCACACAGACCCAGCTCATCACCAATGGGGGAATTACACAGACCCAGCTCATCACCAATGGGGGAATCACACAGACCCAGCTCATCGCCAATGGGGGAATCGGTGCTGGGGCCTCAGCTATTTACCATTTATATAGATGATCTGGAGGAGGGAACCGAGTGCAGGGTGTCGAAATTTGCTGATGACACCAAGATTGGGGGAAAGGCAAATTGTGCGGAGGGTGTGGAGAGTCTGCAGAAGGATCTAGATAGGCTGGGCAAATGGGCCAGAAAATGGCAAATGGAATTTAATGTTGGCAAGTGTGAGGTGGTCACTTTGGTAGGAGGAATGGTAGGAAGGACTATTACTTACGGGGCGAAAAACTGCAGCAGGCGACGGTGCAGAGGGACCTCGGGGTCCTTGTGCATGAGTCGCAAAAACCCAGCTTGCAGGTACAGCAGGTGGTCAGGAAGGCGAATGGGATGCTGGCCTTCATAGCGAAGGGGATTGAATATAAAAGTAGGGAGGTCTTGCTGCAGCTGTATAGGGCATTGGTGAGGCCGCAGCTGGAGTACTGTGTGCAGTTTTGGGCGCCGCACCTGCGCAAGGACATTTTGGCCCTGGAGGGAGTGCAGAGGAGGTTTACTCGGCTGATACCGGAGTTGAGGGGATTGAGCTATGAGGAGAGGCTGAATAAACTACGCTTGTACTTGTTAGAGTTTAGAAGAATGAGGGGAGATCTCATTGAGACGTATAAGATGATGAATGGGATGGATAGGATAGAGGTGGAGAGACTCTTCCTGCTCAGAAAGGACAGCAGGACTAGGGGGCACAGCCTCAAGATAAAGGGGAGGCGGTTTAGAACAGAGTTGAGGAGGAACTTCTTCACTCAAAGGGTGGTGAATCTCTGGAATTCTCTGCCCGTTGAAGTGGTGGAGGCTGCCTCGCTAAATATTTTTAAGAAACGGGTTGATGGGTTTTTGATAAGAGAAGGGATTAAGGGTTATGGGGAGAGGGTGGGAAGGTGGAGCTGAGTCACGACAGATCAGCCATGATCTTATTGAATGGCGGGGCAGGCTCGAAGGGCCAGATGGCCGACTCCTGCTCCTATTTCTTATGTTCTTATGAGTCACAAAGATTCAGCTCATCGCCAATGGGGGAATCACACAGACCCAGCTCATCACCAATGGGGGAATCACACAGACCCAGCTCTTCGTCAATGGCGGGAATCACAGAGACCCAGCTCATCGCCAATGGGGGAATCACACAGACCCAGCTCATCGCCAATGGGGGAATCACACAGACCCAGCTCTTCGTCAATGGCGGGAATCACACAGACCCAGCTCATCATCAATGGGGGAATCAGACAGACCCAGCTCATCGCCAATGGGGGAATCACACAGACACAGCTCATCGCCAATGGGGGAATCACACAGACACAGCTCATCACCAATGGGGGAATCACACAGACCCAGCTCATCATCAATGGGGGAATCACACAGACCCAGCTCATCACCAATGGGGGAATCACACAGACCCAGCTCTTCGTCAATGGCGGGAATCACAGAGACCCAGCTCATCGCCAATGGGGGAATCACACAGACCCAGCTCATCGCCAATGGGGGAATCACACAGACCCAGCTCATCACCAATGGGGGAATCACACAGTCCCAGCTCTTCGTCAATGGCGGGAATCACAGAGACCCAGGTCATCACCAATGGGGGAATCACAAAGACTCAGCTCATCGCCAATGGGGGAATCACACAGACCCAGCTCATCACCAATGGGGGAATCACACAGACCCAGTTAATCACCAATGGGGGAATAACACAGACCCAGCTCATCACCAATGGGGGAATCACACAGACCCAGCTCATCACCAATGGGGGAATCACACAGACCCAGCTCATCATCAATGGGGGAATCACACAGACCCAGCTCATCACCAGTGGGGGGAATCACACAGACCCAGCTCATCACCTATGGGGGGAATCACACAGACCCAGCTTATCACCTATGGGGGGAATCACACAGACCCAGCTCATCACCAATGGGGGAAATCACACAGACCCAGTTAATCACCAATGGGGGATTCACACAGACCCAGTTAATCACCAATGGGGGAATCACACAGACCCAGCTCATCACCAATGGGGGAATCACACAGACCCAGCTCATCACCAATGGGGGAATCACACAGACCCAGCTCATCACCAATGGGGGAATCACACAGACCCAGCTCATCACCAATGGGGGAATCACACAGACCCAGTTAATCACCAATGGGGGAATAACACAGACCCAGCTCATCACCAATGGGGGGAATCACACAGACCCAGCTCATCACCAATGGGGGAATAACACAGACCCAGCTCATCACCAATGGGGGAATAACACAGACCCAGCTCATCACCAATGGGGGGAATCACACAGACCCAGCTCATCACCAATGGGGGAATCACACAGACCCAGCTCATCACCCATGGGGGAAATCACACAGACCCAGCTCATCACCAATGGGGGAATCACACAGACCAAGCTCATCACCAATGGGGGGAATCACAGAGACCCAGCTCATCACCAATGGGGAGAATCACACAGACCCAGCTCATCACCAATGGGGAGAATCACACAGACCCAGCTCATCACCAATGGGGGAATCACACAGACCCAGCTCATCACCAATGGGAGAATCACACAGACCCAGCTCATCACCAATGGGGGAATCACACAGACCCAGCTCATCACCAATGGGGGAAATCACAGAGACCCAGCTCATCACCAATGGGGGAATCACACAGACCCAGCTCATCACCAATGGGGGGAATCACACAGACCCAGCTAATCACAAATGGGGGAATCACACAGACCCAGCTCATCACCAATGGGGGAATCACACAGACCCAGCTCATCACCAATGGGGGAATCACACAGACCCAGCTCATCACCAATGGGGGACTCACACAGACCCAGCTCATCACCAATGGGGGACTCACACAGACCCAGCTCATCACCAATGGCGGTAATTACACAGACCATGGGGGAATCACACAGAGTAAAAAGTCTGACAACACCAGGAATTACACAGACCCAGCTCATCACCAATGGGGGAAACACACAGACCCAGCTCATCACCAATGGCTGAGTCACACAGACCCAGCTCTTCGTCAATGGCGGGAATCACAGAGACCCAGCTCATCACCAATGGGGGGAATCATAGAACACCACAGCACAAACAGGCCCTTTGGCCCTCGAGTTGCGCCGATCGCATCAACCCCACCAATCTATAGACCTATCTATAACCCCCAATCCCATTAAACCCCATATACTCATCCAGAAGTTTTTTAAAAGACCCCAGCGAGTTCGCCTCCACCACCGACGACGGCAGCCGATTCCATTCACTCACCACCCTCTGAGTGAAAAACTTACCCCTAACATCACCTCTGTACTTCCCTCCCCGCACCTTAAATCTGTGTCCTCTCGTAGCGACCATTTCAACCCGGGGAAATAGCCTCTGAGAGTCCACCCTATCTATTCCTCTCAACATTTTATAAACTTCTATCAGGTCGCCTCTCAACCTTCGCCTCTCCAGGGAAAAGAGTCCCAGCTCCCTCAACCTATCTTCATAAGGCATGCCTCCCAGTCCAGGCAACATCCTTGTAAATCTCCTCTGCACCCTTTCAATAGCTTCTACGTCTTTCCTATAGTGAGGCGACCAGAACTGCGCACAGTACTCCAAATGAGGCCTGACGAGGGTCCTGTAAAGTTGCAGCATTACCTCCCGACTCCTAAACTCAATCCCTCGATTAATGAAGGCCAGTACACCATACGCCTTCTTGACCACCTCCTCCACCTGCGAGGCCGATTTAAGAGTCCTGTGAACCCGGACCCCGAGATCCTTCTGCTCTTCAACGCTACTAAGACCCCTGCCCTTAATAGTGTACTCGTTCATCCCGTTGGTTCTGCCGAAATGGACTACTACACATTTATCCGCGTTGAAGTCCATCTGCCACTTCTCCGCCCATTCCTGCATCCTATCTATGTCCTGCTGCAACTTTTGACATCCTTCCAGACCATCCACAACACCGCCGACCTTCGTGTCATCAGCGAACTTGCTAACCCATCCCTCCACTTCCTCATCCAGGTCATTTATGAAAATGACAAACAACAAGGGTCCCAGAACAGATCCCTGGGGCACCCCACTGGTGACTGACCTCCATTCCGAAAAAGACCCATCCACAACCACTCTCTGCCTTCTGCAGGCAAGCCAGTTCTGGATCCACAAGGCCAAAGGCCCTTGGATCCCATGCCCTCTCACCTTCTCAAGAAGTCTTGCATGGGGGACCTTATCAAAAGCCTTGCTGAAGTCCATGTACACTACGTCCACGGCACTTCCTTCGTCAATGTGTTCAGTCACATTATCGAAGAACTCAACTAGGCTCGTAAGGCACGACCTGCCCTTGACAAATCCATGCTGACTATTCCTGATCATGTCAAACCTCTCCAAATGGTCGTAAATCTTGTCCCTCAGAAGCCTCTCCATCAGCTTACCAACCACTGAGGTCAGACTCACCGGGCGGTAATTTCCCGGGCTATCTCTGTTCCCTTTCTTGAAAATAGGGACTACATCCGCAATCCTCCAATCTTCCGGAACCTCTCCCGTCTCCATTGACGACGCAAAGATCATCGCCAAGGGCTCTGCAATCACTTCCCTGGCCTCCCACAGTATCCTGGGGTACATCCCATCTGGTCCCGGCGACTTATCTACCTTGATAGAATTCAAAAGTTCTAACACATCCTCCTCCTTAATGTCCACGTACTCAATCTTTTCCACCTGCTGCAAGTCCATAGCAAGATCTCCCAAATCAGCTTCCACTGTGAATACTGATGCAAAGTACTCATTAAGCACCTCCGCCATTTCTTCTGGTTCTACACAGACCTTTCCCCCTTCATCTTTTATAGGTCCTATCCTTTCCCTTCTCACCCTTTTACCTTTCACATACTTATAGAAGGCCTTGGGATTTTCTTTAATCTTACCCGCCAAGGTCTTCTCATGACCCCTTCTGGCTCTCCTAATTACCCTTTTAACCTCCTTTCTACAGTCCTTATATTCTTCAAGATCCTTAACCTCTCCTAGTTCCCTGAACCTTTTGTATACCTTCCTTTTCCTCCTGACTAGGTTCAACACAGCCTTCGTGCACCACGGTTCCCGCGACCTACCAAAACCCCCTTGCCTTATCGGAACATTGTCATGCAGAGCGCTAGACAAACATTCCTTGAATATCCGCCACCTTCCTTCGGTACTCTTCCCTAAGAATGCCTCCTTCCAGTTTATTTGTCCAAGTAACTTCCTGACTTCCTCATATCTCCCCTTACTCCAGACAAACACCTTCCTAGCCTGTCTGATCCTATCTCGTTCCAATGCAATTGTGAAGGAGATAGAATTATGGTCACCATTCCCAAGATGCTCTCCTACCGAGAGATCCATCACCTGCCCTGGTTCATTCGCCAGTACCAGGCCAAGTACTGCCTCACCCCTCGTAGGCTTGTCCACTTACTGTGTCAGGAAACCTTCCTGAACACTCCTAACAAACTCCTCTCCAGCCAAACCCCTTACTCTAGGGATATTCCAGTCGATGTTTGGGAAATTGAAGTCTCCCATCACGACAACTCTGTTTTTAATACATTTCTCCAGAATCACACAGACCCAGCTCATCACCAATGGGGGAATCACACAGACCCAGCTCTTCGTCAATGGCGGGAATCACACAGACCCAGCTCATCGCCAATGGGGGAATCACACAGACCCAGCTCTTCGTCAATGGCGGGAATCACACAGACCCAGCTCATCACCAATGGGGGAATCACACAGACCCAGCTCTTCGTCAATGGCGGGAATCACAGAGACCCAGGTCATCACAAATGGGAATCACAAAGACTCAGCTCATCGCCAATGGGGGAATCACACAGACCCAGCTCTTCGTCAATGGCGGGAATCACAGAGACCTAGGTCATCACCAATGGGGGAATCACACAGACCCAGCTCATCACCAATGGGGGAATCACACAGACCCAGCTCTTCGTCAATGGCGGGAATCACAGAGACCTAGGTCATCACCAATGGGGGAATCACACAGACCCAGCTCATCACCAATGGGGGAATCACACAGACCCAGCTCTTCGGCAATGGCGGGAATCACAGAGACCTAGGTCATCACCAATGGGGGAATTACACAGACCCAGCTCATCACCAATGGCGGAATCACACAGACCCAGCTCATCACCAATGGGGGAATCACACAGGCCCAGCTCATCACCAATGGGGGGAATCACACAGACCCAGCTTATCACCAATGGGGGAATCACAAAGACCCAGCTCATCACCAATGGGGGGAATCACACAGACCCAGCTCATCACCCATGGGGGAATCACACAGACCCAGCTCATCACCCATGGGGGAATCACACAGACCCAGCTCATCACCAATGGGGGAATCACACAGACCCAGCTCATCACCAATGGGGGAATCACATAGACCCAGCTCATCACCAATGGGGGAATCACACAGACCCAGTTCATCACCCATGGGGGAATCACACAGACCCAGCTCATCACCAATGGGGGGAATCACACAGACCCAGCTCATCACCAATGGGGGAATCACACAGACCCAGCTCATCACCAATGGGGGGAATCACACAGACGCAGCTCATCAAGAATGGGGGGAATCACACAGACCGAGCTCATCACCAATGGGGGAATCACACAGACCCAGCTCATCACCAATGGGGGAATCACACAGACCCAGCTCATCACCAATGGGGGAATCACACAGACCCAGCTCATCACCAATGGGGGAATCACACAGACCCAGCTCATCACCCATGGGGGAATCACAAAGACTCAGCTCATCACCAATGGGGGGAATTACACAGACGCAGCTCATCAAGAATGGGGGGAATCACACAGACCCAGCTCATCACCCATGGGGGATTCACACAGAACCATTTCATCACCAATGGGAGAATCATAAAGACTCAGCTCATCGCCAATGGGGGAATCACACAGACCCAACTCATCACCAATGGGGGGAATCACACAGACCCAGCTCATCACCAATGGGGGGAATCACACAGACCCAGCTCATCACCAATGGGGTGAGTCACACAGACCCAGCTCATCACCAATGGGGGAATCACACAGACCCAGCTCTTCACCAATGGGGGGAATCACACAGACCTAGCTCATCACCAATGGGGGAATCACACAGACCCAGCTCATCGCCAATGGGGGAATCACACAGACCCAGCTCATCAAGAATGGGGGGAATCACACAGACCGAGCTCATCACCAATGGGGGAATCACACAGACCCAGCTCATCACCCATGGGGGAATCACACAGACTCAGCTCATCACCAATGGGGGAATCACACAGACCCAGCTCATCACCAATGGGGGAATCACACAGACCCAGCTCATCACCAATGGGGGAATCACACAGACCCAGCTCATCACCAATGGGGGAATCACACAGACCCAGTTCATCACCCATGGGGGAATCACACAGACCCAGTTCATCACCCATGGGGGAATCACACAGACCCAGCTCATCAAGAATGGGGGGAATCACACAGACCGAGCTCATCACCAATGGGGGAATCACACAGACTCAGCTCATCACCAATGGGGGAATCACACAGACCCAGTTCATCACCCATGGGGGAATCACACAGACCCAGCTCATCACCAATGGGGGAATCACACAGACCCAGCTCATCACCAATGGGGGAATCACACAGACCGAGCTCATCACCAATGGGGGGAATCACACAGACCCAGCTCATCACCAATGGGGGGAATCACACAGACCCAGCTCATCACCAATGGGGGAATCACACAGACTCAGCTCATCACCAATGGCGGTAATCACACAGACCCAGCTCATCACCAATGGGGGAATCACACAGACCCAGCTCATCACCAATGGGGGGAATCACACAGACCCAGCTCATCACCAATGGGAGAATCATAAAGACTCAGCTCATCGCCAATGGGGGAATCATAAAGACTCAGCTCATCGCCAATGGGGGGAATCACACAGACCCAGCTCATCACCAATGGGGGAATCAGACAGACCCAGCTCATCACCAATGGGGGTAATCACACAGACCCAGCTCATCACCAATGGGGGAATCACACAGACCCAGGTCATCGCCAATGGGGGAATCACAGAGACCCAGCTCATCACCAATGGGGGAATCACACAGACCCAGCTCATCACCAATGGGGGGAATCACACAGACCCAGCTCATCACCAATGGGGGAATCACACAGACCCAGGTCATCGCCAATGGGGGAATCACAGAGACCCAGCTCATCACCAATGGGGGAATCACACAGACCCAGCTCATCACCAATGGGGGAATCACACAGACCCAGGTCATCACCAATGGGGGAATCACACAGACCCAGCTCATCACCAATGGGGGAATCACACAGACCCAGCTCATCACCAATGGGGGGAATCACACAGCCTAGCTCATCACCAATGGGGGAATCACACAGACCCAGCTCATCGCCAATGGGGGAATCACACAGACCCAGCTCATCACCAATGGGGGGAATCACACAGACCCAGCTCATCACCAATGGGGGAATCACACAGCCTAGCTCATCACCAATGGGGGAATCACACAGCCTAGCTCATCACCAATGGGGGAATCACACAGACCCAGCTCATCACCAATGGGGGGAATCACACAGCCTAGCTCATCACCAATGGGGGAATCACACAGACCCAGCTCATCACCAATGGGGGAATCACACAGACCCAGTTCATCACCCATGGGGGAATCACACAGACTCAGCTCATCACCAATGGGGGAATCACACTGACCCAGCTCATCACCCATGGGGGAATCACACAGACCCAGGTCATCACCCATGGGGGAATCACACAGACTCAGCTCATCACCAATGGGGGGAATCACACAGACCCAGCTCATCACCAATGGGGGAATCACACAGACCCAGCTCATCACCAATGAAGGGAATAACACAGACCCGGCTCATCACCAATGGGGGAATCACACAGACCCAGCTCATCACCAATGGGGGAATCACACAGACCCAGCTCATCACCAATGGGGGAATCACACAGACCCAGCTCATCGCCAATGGGGGAATCACACAGACCCAGCTCATCACCCATGGGGGAATCACACAGACCCAGCTCATCACCCATGGGGGAATCACACAGACCCAGCTCATCACCAATGGGGGGAATCAAACACACCCAGCTCATCACCAATGGGGGAATCACACAGACCCAGCTCATCACCAATGGGGGAATCACACAGACCCAGCTCATCACCAAGGGGGGAATCACACAGACCCAGCTCATCACCAATGGGGGAATCACACAGACCCAGCTCATCACCAATGGGGGTAATCACACAGACCCAGCTCATCACCAATGGGGGGAATCAAACACACCCAGCTCATCACCAATGGGGGAATCACACAGACCCAGCTCATCACCAATGGGGGTAATCACACAGACCCAGCTCATCACCAATGGGGGAATCACACAGACCCAGCTCATCACCAATGGGGGTAATCACACAGACCCAGCTCATCACCAATGGGGGAATCACACAGACCCAGCTCATCACCAATGGGGGAATCACACAGACCCAGCTCATCACCAATGGGGGTAATCACACAGACCCAGCTCATCACCAATGGGGGAATCACACAGACCCAGCTCATCACCAATGGGGGAATCACACAGACCCAGCTCATCACCAATGGGGGTAATCACACAGACCCAGCTCATCACCAATGGGGAGAATCACACAGACCCAGCTCATCACCAATGGGGGTAATCACACAGACCCAGCTCATCACCAATGGGGGAATCACACAGACCCAGCTCATCACCAATGGGGTAATCACACAGACCCAGCTCATCACCAATGGGGGAATCACACAGACCCAGCTCATCACCAATGGGGTAATCACACAGACCCAGCTCATCACCAATGGGGGAATCACACAGACCCAGCTCATCACCAATGGGGGAATCACACAGACCCAGCTCATCACCAATGGGGGAATCACACAGACCCAGCTCATCACCCATGGGGGAATCACACAGACCCAGCTCATCACCAATGGGGGAATCACACAGACCCAGGTCATCACCAATGGGGGAATCACACAGACCCAGCTCATCACCAATGGGGGAATCACACAGACCCAGCTCATCACCCATGGGGGAATCACACAGACCCAGCTCATCACCAATGGGGGAATCACACAGACCCAGCTCATCACCCATGGGGGAATCACACAGACCCAGCTCATCGCCAATCGGGGGAATCACAGAGACCCAGCTCATCACCAATGGGGGAATCACACAGACCCAGCTCATCACCCATGGGGGAATCACACAGACCCAGCTCATCACCAATGGGGGAATCACACAGTCCCAGCTCATCACCAATGGGGGAATCACACAGTCCCAGCTCATCGCCAATGGGGGAATCACAGAGACCCAGCTCATCACCAATGGGGGAATCACAGAGACCCAGCTCATCACCAATGGGGTGAGTCACACAGACCAAGCCCATCACCAATGGGGGAATCACACAGACCCAGCTCATCACCAATGGGGGAATCACACAGACCCAGCTCATCACCAATGGGGGAATCACACAGTCCCAGCTCATCGCCAATGGGGGAATCACACAGACCCAGCTCATCACCAGTGGGGGGAATCACACAGACCCAGTTCATCACCCATGGGGGAATCACACAGACTCAGCTCATCACCAATGGGGGAATCACACAGACCCAGCTCATCACCCATGGGGGAATCACACAGACTCAGCTCATCACCAATGGGGGAATCACACAGACCCAGCTCATCACCAATGGGGGGAATCACACAGACCCAGTTCATCACCCATGGGGGAATCACACAGACTCAGCTCATCACCAATGGGGGGAATCACACAGACCCAGCTCATCACCAATGGGGGAATCACACAGACCCAGCTCATCACCAATGGGGGAATCACACAGACCCAGTTCATCACCAATGGGGAATCACACAGACACAGCTCATCACCCATGGGGGAATCACACAGACCCAGCTCATCACCAATGGGGGAATCACACAGACACAGCTCATCACCAATGGGGGAATCACACAGACCCAGCTCATCACCAATGGGGGGAATCACACAGTCCCAGCTCATCACCAATGGGGGAATCACACAGACCCAGCTGATCACCAATGGGGGAATCACACAGACCCAGCTCATCACCCATGGGGGAATCACACAGACCCAGCTCATCACCAATGGGGGAATCACACAGACCCAGGTCATCACCAATGGGGGGAATCACACAGACCCAGCTCATCACCAATGGGGGAATCACAGAGACCCAGCTCATCACCCATGGGGGAATCACACAGACCCAGCTCATCACCAATGGGGGGAATCACACAGACACAGCTCATCACCAATGGGGTGAGTCACACAGACCGAGCTCATCACCAATGGGGGAATCACACAGACCGAGCTCATCACCAATGGGGGAATCACACAGACCCAGCTCATCATCAATGGGGGAATCACACAGACCCAGCTCATCACCAATGGGGGAATCACACAGACTCAGCTCATCACCAATGGGGGGAATCACACAGACCCAGCTCATCACCAATGGGGGAATCACAGAGACCCAGCTCATCATCAATGGGGGAATCACACAGACCCAGCTCATCACCCATGGGGGAATTACACAGACCCAGCTCATCACCAATGGGGGGAATCACACAGACCCAGCTCATCGCCAATGGGGGAATCACACAGACCCAGCTCATCACCAATGGGGGAATCACACAGACCCAGCTCATCACCAATGGGGAATCACACAGAACCATTTCATCACCAATGGGGGAATCACACAGACCCAGCTCATCACCAATGGGGGAATCACACAGACCCAGGTCATCACCAATGGGGGAATCACACAGACCCAGCTCATCACCAATGGGGGAATCACACAGACCCAGCTCATCACCAATGGGGGAATCACAGAGACCCAGTTCATCACCAATGGGGGAATCACACAGACCCAGCTCATCACCCATGGGGGAATCACAGAGACCCAGCTCATCACCCATGGGGGAATCACACAGACCCAGCTCATCACCAATGGGGGGAATCACAGAGACCCAGCTCATCACCCATGGGGGAATCACACAGACCCAGCTCATCACCAATGGGGGAATCACAGAGACCCAGCTCATCACCCATGGGGGAATCACACAGACCCAGCTCATCACCAATGGGGGAATCACACAGACCCAGCTCATCACCAATGGGGGAATCACACAGACCCAGCTAATCACCAATGGGGGAATCACACAGACCCAGCTCATCACCAATGGGGGAATCACACAGACCCAGCTCATCACCAATGGGGGAATCACACAGACCCAACTCATCACCAATGGGGGAATCACACAGACCCAGCTCATCACCAATGGGGGAATCACACAGACCCAGCTCATCACCAATGGGGGAATCACACAGACCCAGCTCATCACCAATGGGGGAATCACACAGACCCAGCTCATCACCAATGGGGGGAATCACAGAGACCCAGCTCATCACCCATGGGGGAATCACACAGACCCAGCTCATCACCAATGGGGGGAATCACAGAGACCCAGCTCATCACCCATGGGGGAATCACACAGACCAAGCTCATCACCCATGGGGGAATCACACAGACCCAGCTCATCACCAATGGGGGAATCACACAGACCCAGCTAATCACCAATGGGGGGAATCACACAGACCCAGCTCATCACCAATGGGGGGAATCACACAGTCCCAGGTCATCACCCATGGGGGAATCACACAGACCCAGCTCATCACCAATGGGGGGAATCACACAGTCCCAGGTCATCACCCATGGGGGAATCACACAGACCCAGCTCATCACCAATGGGGGGAATCACACAGACCCAGCTCATCACCAATGGGGGAATCACACAGACCCAGCTCATCACCAATGGGGGAATCACACAGACCCAGCTCATCACCCATGGGGGAATCACACAGACCCAGCTCATCACCAATGGGGGGAATCACATAGACCCAGCTCATCACCAATGGGGGAATTACACAGACCCAGCTCATCACCAATGGGGGAATCACACAGACCCAGCTCATCACCAATGGGGGAATTACACAGACCCAGCTCATCACCAATGGGGGAATCACACAGACCCAGCTGATCACCAATGGGGGAATTACACAGACCCAGCTCATCACCAATGGGGGAATCACATAGACCCAGCTCATCACCAATGGGGGAATTACACAGACCCAGCTCATCACCAATGGGGGAATCACATAGACCCAGCTCATCACCAATGGGGGAATCACACAGACCCAGCTCATCACCAATGGGGGAATTACACAGACCCAGCTCATCACCAATGGGGGAATCACACAGACCCAGCTCATCACCAATGGGGGAATCACACAGACCCAGCTCATCACCAATGGGGGAATTACACAGACCCAGCTCATCACCAATGGGGGAATCACACAGACCCAGCTCATCACCAATGGGGGAATTACACAGACCCAGCTCATCACCAATGGGGGAATCACACAGACCCAGCTGATCACCAATGGGGGAATTACACAGACCCAGCTCATCACCAATGGGGGAATCACACAGACCCAGCTCATCACCAATGGGGGAATCACACAGACCCAGCTCATCACCAATGGGGGAATTACACAGACCCAGCTCATCACCAATGGGGGAATCACACAGACCCAGCTCATCACCAATGGGGGAATTACACAGACCCAGCTCATCACCAATGGGGGAATTACACAGGCCCAGCTCATCACCAATGGGGGAATCACATAGACCCAGCTCATCACCAATGGGGGAATTACACAGACCCAGCTCATCACCAATGGGGAAATTACACAGACCCAGCTCATCACCAATGGGGGAATCACACAGACTCAGCTCATCACCAATGGGGGAATCACACAGACCCAGCTCATCACCAATGGGGGAATTACACAGACCCAGCTCATCACCAATGGGGGAATTACACAGACTCAGCTCATCGCCAAAGGGGGAATTACACAGACCCAGCTCATCACCAATGGGGGAATCACACAGACTCAGCTCATCGCCAAAGGGGGAATCACACAGACCCAGCTCATCACCCATGGGGGAATCACACAGACTCAGCTCATCACCCATGGGGGAATTACACAGACCCAGCTCATCACCAATGGGGGAATTACACAGACACAGCTCATCACCCATGGGGGAATCACACAGACTCAGCTCATCGCCAAAGGGGGAATCACACAGACCCAGCTCATCACCCATGGGGGAATCACACAGACTCAGCTCATCACCCCTGGGGGAATTACACAGACACAGCTCATCACCCATGGGGGAATCACACAGACCCAGCTCATCACCCATGGGGGAATCACACAGACTCAGCTCATCACCCATGGGGGAATTACACAGACCCAGCTCATCACCAATGGGGGAATTACACAGACACAGCTCATCACCCATGGGGGAATCACACAGACTCAGCTCATCATCAATGGGGGAATCACACAGACCCAGCTCATCACCAATGGGGGAATCACACAGACCCAGCTCATCACCAATGGGGGAATCACACAGACCCAGCTCATCGCCAATGGGGGAATAATAAAGACTCAGCTCATCACCAATGGGGGGAATCACACAGACCCAGCTCATCACCAATCGGGGGAATCACAGAGACCCAGCTCATCACCAATGGGGGAATCACACAGACCCAGCTCATCGCCAATCGGGGGAATCACAGAGACCCAGCTCATCACCAATGGGGGAATCACACAGACCCAGCTCATCACCCATGGGGGAATCACACAGACCCAACTCATCACCAATGGGGGAATCACACAGACCCAGCCCATCGCCAATGGGGGAATCACACAGACCCAGCTCATCACCAATGGGGGAATCACACAGACCCAGCTCATCACTAATGGGGGGAATCACACAGACCCAGCTCATCACCAATGGGGGGAATCACACAGACCCAGCTCATCACCAATGGGGGGAATCACACAGACGCAGTTCATCACCCATGGGGGAATCACACAGACCCAGCTTATCACCAATGGGGGGAATCACACAGACCCAGTTCATCACCCATGGGGGAATCACACAGACCCAGCTTATCACCAATGGGGGGAATCACACAGACCCAGCTCATCACCCGTGGGGGAATCACACAGACCCAGTTCATCAGTAATGGGGGGAATCACACAGACCCAGCTCATCACCAATGGGGGGAATCACACAGACCCAGCTCATCACCAATGGGGGGAATCACACAGACCCAGTTCATCAGTAATGGGGGGAATCACACAGACCCAGCTTATCACCAATGGG
The DNA here is from genome assembly GCA_037974335.1 of Prionace glauca. Lineage (NCBI taxonomy): Eukaryota > Metazoa > Chordata > Chondrichthyes > Carcharhiniformes > Carcharhinidae > Prionace > Prionace glauca. The sequence continues at coordinate 63,532,798 of CM075737.1, forward strand.
GGGAATCACACAGACCCAGTTCATCGCCCATGGGGGAATCACACAGACCCAGCTCATCACCAATGGGGGGAATCACACAGACCCAGTTCATCACCCATGGGGGAATCACACAGACCCAGCTTATCACCAATGGGGGAATCACACAGACCCAGTTCATCACCAATGGGGGGAATCACACAGACCCAGCTCATCACCCATGGGGGAATCACACAGACCCAGTTCATCACCCATGGGGGAATCACACAGACCCAGTTCATCACCCATGGGGGAATCACACAGACCCAGTTCATCACCCATGGGGGAATCACACAGACCCAGCTCATCACCAATGGGGGGAATCACACAGACCCAGTTCATCACCAATGGGGGAATCACAGAGACCCAGCTGATCATCAATGGGGGGAATCACACAGACCCAGCTCATCACCACTCGGGGAATCACACAGACCCAGCTCATCACCAATGGGGGAATCACAAAGACTCAGCTCATCACCAATGGGGGAATCACACAGACCCAGCTCATCACCAATGGGGGAATCACACAGACGCAGCTCATCGCCAATGGGGGAATCACACAGACTCAGCTCATCACCAATGGGGGGAATCACACAGACCCAGCTCATCACCAATGGGGGAATCACACAGACCCAGCTCATCCGCAATGGGGGAATCACACAGACCCAGCTCATCACCAATGGGGGGAATCACACAGACCCAGCTCATCACCAATGGGGGAATCACACAGACCCAGCTCATCCGCAATGGGGGAATCACACAGACCCAGCTCATCCGCAATGGGGGAATCACACAGACCCAGCTCATCACCCATGGGGGAATCACACAGACTCAGCTCATCACCAATGGGGGGAATCACACAGACCCAGCTCATCACCAATGGGGGAATCACACAGACCCAGCTCATCAGCAATGGGGGAATCGCACAGACTCAGCTCATCCGCAATGGGGGAATCACACAGACCCAGCTCATCACCAATGGGGGAATCACACAGACCCAGCTCATCACCAATGGGGGAATCACACAGACCCAGCTCATCGCCAATGGGGGAATCACACAGACCCAGCTCATCACCAATGCGGGAATCACACAGACCCAGCTCATCACCAAAGGGGGAATCACACCGACCCAGCTCATCACCCATGGGGGAATCACACAGACCCAGCTCATCACCAATGGGGGGAATCACACAGACCCAGCTCATCACCAATGGGGGAATCACACAGACCCAGCTCATCACCAATGGGGGAATCACAAAGACTCAGCTCATCACCAATGGGGGGAATCACACAGATCCAGCTCATCACCAATGGGGGAATCACACAGACCCAGCTCATCACCCATGGGGGAATCACACAGACCCAGCTCATCACCAATGGGGGAATCACAAAGACTCAGCTCATCACCAATGGGGGGAATCACACAGACCCAGCTCATCACCAATGGGGGGAATCACAAAGACTCAGCTCATCACCAATGAGGGAATCACACAGACCCAGCTCATCACCAATGGGGGAATCACACAGACCCAGCTCATCACCAATGGGGGAATCACACAGACCCAGCTCATCACCAATGGGGGAATCACACAGACCCAGCTCATCACCAATGGGGGGAATCACACAGACCCAGCTCATCACCAATGGGGGAATCACACAGACCCAGCTCATCACCAATGGGGGGAATCACAGAGACCCAGCTCATCACCAATGGGGGAATCACACAGACCCAGCTCATCACCAATGGGGGGAATCACAGAGACCCAGCTGATCACCAATGGGGGAATCACACAGACCCAGCTCATCACCAATGGGGGAATCACACAGACCCACCTCATCATCAATGGGGGAATCACACAGACCCAGCTCATCACCAATGGGGGAATCACACAGACCCAGCTCATCACCAATGGGGGAATCACACAGACCCACCTCATCATCAATGGGGGAATCACAAAGACTCAGCTCATCACCAATGGGGGAATCACACAGACCCAGCTCATCAGTAATGGGGGGAATCACACAGACCCAGCTCATCACCAATGGGGGGAATCACACAGACCAAGCTCATCACCAATGGGGGAATCACACAGACTCAGCTCATCACCAATGGGGGAATCACACAGACCCAGCTCATCACCAATGGGGGAATCACACAGACCCAGCTCATCACCAATGTGGGAATCACACAGACCCAGCTCATCAGTAATGGGGGGAATCACACAGACCCAGCTCATCACCAATGGGGGGAATCACACAGACCAAGCTCATCACCAATGGGGGAATCACACAGACTCAGCTCATCACCAATGGGGGAATCACACAGACCCAGCTCATCACCAATGGGGGAATCACAAAGACTCAGCTCATCGCCAATGGCGGTAATCACACAGACCCAGCTCATCACCAATGGCGGGAATCACACAGACCCAGCTCATCACCAATGGGGGGATCACACAGACCCAGCTCATCACGAATGGGGGGAATCACACAGACTCAGCTCATCACCAATGGGGGAATCACACAGACCCAGCTCATCACCAATGGCGGTAATCACACAAACCCAGCTCATCACCAATGGGGGAATCACACAGACCCAGGTCATCACCAATGGGGGAATCCCACAGACCCAGCTCATCACCAATGGGGGAATCACACAGACCCAGCTCATCACCAATGGCGGTAATCACACAGACCCAGCTCATCACCAATGGGGGGAATCACACAGACCCAGGTCATCACCAATGGGGGAATCCCACAGACCCAGCTCATCACCAATGGGGGAATCACACAGACCCAGCTCATCACCAATGGCGGTAATCACACAGACCCAGGTCATCACCCATGGGGGAATCACACAGACCCAGCTCATCACCAATGGCGGTAATCACACAGACCCAGGTCATCACCCATGGGGGAATCACACAGACCCAGCTCATCACCAATGGCGGTAATCACACAGACCCAGCTCATCACCCATGGGGGAATCACACAGACCCAGCTCATCACCAATGGCGGTAATCACACAGACCCAGGTCATCACCCATGGGGGAATCACACAGACCCAGCTCATCACCAATGGGGGAATCACACAGACCCAGCTCATCACCAATGGGGGGAATCACACAGACCCAGCTCATCACCAATGGGGGAATTACACAGACCCAGCTCATCACCAATGGGGGAATCACACAGACCCAGCTCATCACCAATGGGGGAATCACACAGACCCAGCTCATCACCAATGGGGGAATCACACAGACCCAGTTCATCACCAATGGGGAATCACACAGACCCAGCTCATCACCAATGGGGGAATCACACAGACCCAGCTCATCACCAATGGGGGAATCACACAGACCCAGCTCATCAGCAATGGGGGAATCACACAGACCAAGCTCATCATCAATGGGGGGAATCACACAGACCCAGCTCATCACCAATGGGGGAATCACACAGACCCAGCTCATCACCAATGGGGGAATCACACAGACCCAGCTCATCACCAATGGCGGTAATCACACAGACCCAGATCATCACCCATGGGGGAATCACACAGACCCAGCTCATCACCAATGGGGGGAATCACACAGACCCTGCTCATCACCAATGGGGGAATCACACAGACCCAGCTCATCACCCATGGGAGAATTACACAGACGCAGCGCATCACCAATGGGGGGAATTAGACAGTCACAGCTCATCGCCAATGGGGGAATCACACAGACACAGCTCATCACCAATGGGGGAAACACACAGACGCAGCTCATCATCAATGGGAGAATTACACAGACGCAGCGCATCACCAATGGGGGAATCACAGAGACCCAGGTCATCACCAATGGGGGAATCACACAGACCCAGCTCATCACCAATGGGGGAATCACACAGACCCACCTCATCGCCAATGGGGGAATCACACAGACCCAGCTCATCACCAATGGGGTGAGTCACACAGACCCAGCTCATCACCAATGGCGGTAATCACACAGACCCAGCTCATCACCAATGGGGGAATCACACAGACCCAGCTCATCACTAATGGGGGGAATCACACAGACCCAGTTCATCACCAATGGGGGTAATCACACAGACCCAGCTCATCACCAATGGGGGGAATCACACAGACCCAGCTCATCACCAATGGCGGTAATCACACAGACCCAGCTCATCACCAATGGCGGTAATCACACAGACCCAGCTCATCACCAATGGGGGGAATCACACAGACCCAGCTCATCACCAATGGGGGAATCACACAGACCCAGCTCATCACCAATGGGGGAATCACACAGACCCACCTCATCACCAATGGGGGTAATCACACACACCCAGCTCATCACCAATGGCGGTAATCACACAGACCCAGCTCATCACCAATGGCGGTAATCACACAGACCCAGCTCATCACCAATGGCGGTAATCACACACACCCAGCTCATCACCAATGGCGGTAATCACACAGACCCAGCTCATCACCCATGGGGGAATCACACAGACCCAGCTCATCACCAATGGGGGAATGACACAGACCCAGATCATCACCAATGGGGGAATCACACAGACCCAGCTCATCACCAATGGGGGAATCACACAGACCCAGCTCATCACCAATGGGGGGAATCACACAGACCCAGCTCATCATCAATGGGGGAATCACACAGACCCAGCTCATCATCAATGGGGGAATCACACAGACCCAGCTCATCATCAATGGGGGAATTACACAGACCCAGCTCATCACGAATGGGGGGAATCACACAGACCCAGCCTATCACCAATGGGGGAATCACACAGACCCAGCTCATCGCCAATGGGGGAATCACAGAGACCCAGCTCATCACCAATGGGGGAATCACACAGACCCAGCTCATCATCAATGGGGGAATCACACAGACCCAGCTCATCACCAATGGGGGAATCACACAGACCCAGCTCATCACCCATGGGGGAATCACACAGACCCAGCTCATCATCAATGGGGGAATCACACAGACCCAGCTCATCACCAATTGTGGAATCACACAGACCCAGCTCATCACCAATGGGGGAATCACACAGACCCAGCTCATCACCAATGGGGGAATCACACAGACCCAGCTCATCACCCATGGGGGAATCACACAGACCCAGCTCATCACCAATGGGGGGAATCACACAGATCCAGCTCATCACCAATGGGGGAATCTCAGAGACCCAGCTCATCATCAACGGGGGAATCACACAGACCCAGCTCATCACGAATGGGGGGAACCACAAAGACTCAGCTCATCACCAATGGGGGGATTCACACAGACCCAGCTCATCGCCAATGGGGGAATCACACAGACTCAGCTCTTCGTCAATGGCGGGAATCACAGAGACCCAGGTCATCACAAATGGGGGAATCACAAAGACTCAGCTCATCGCCAATGGGGGAATCACACAGACCCAGCTCATCACCAATGGGGGAATCACACAGACTCAGCTCATCACCAATGGGGGAATCACACAGACCCAGCTCATCACCAATGGGGGGAATCAGACAGACCCAGCTCATCACCCATGGGGGAATCACACAGACCCAGCTCATCACCAATGGGGGAATCACACAGACCCAGCTCATCACCAATGGGGGAATCACACAGACCCGTCTCATCACCAATGGGGGGAATCACACAGACCCAGATCATCACCAATGGGGGAATCACACAGACCCAGCTCATCACCAATGGGGGAATCACACAGACCCAGCTCATCACCAATGGGGGAATCACACAGACCCAGCTCTTCGTCAATGGCGGGAATCACAGAGACCCAGCTCATCAGCAATGGGGGAATCACACAGACCCAGCTCATCACCAATGGGGGAATCACACAGACCCAGCTCATCAACCATGGGGGAATTACACAGACGCAGCTCATCAATAATGGGGGGAATCACACAGACCCAGCTCATCACCAATGGGGGGAATCACACAGACCCAGTTCATCACCAAAGGGGAATCACACAGACCCAGCTCTTCGTCAATGGCGGGAATCACAGAGACCCAGGTCATCACCAATGGGGGAATCACACAGACCCAGCTCATCACCAATGGGGGAATCACAGAGACCCAGGTCATCACCAATGGGGGAATCACACAGACCCAGCTCATCACCAATGGGGGAATTACACAGACCCAGCTCATCACCAATGGGGGAATTACACAGACCCAGCTCATCACCAATGGGGGAATCACACAGACCCAGCTCATCACCAATGGGGGAATCACACAGACCCAGTTCATCACTAATGGGGGAATCACACAGACCCAGCTCATCACCCATGGGGGGAATCACACAGACCCAGCTCATCACTAATGGGGGAATCACACAGACCCAGCTCATCACCAATGGGGGAATCACACAGACCCAGCTCATCACTAATGGGGGAATCACACAGACCCAGCTCATCACCAATGAGGGAATTACACAGACCCAGCTCATCTCCAATGGGGGAATCACAAAGACTCAGCTCATCACCAATGGGGGAATCACACAGACCCAGCTCATCACCAATTGTGGAATCACACAGACCCAGCTCATCACCAATGGGGGAATCACACAGACCCAGCTGATCACCAATGTGGGAATCACACAGACCCAGCTCATCACCAATGGGGGAATCACACAGACCCAGCTCATCGCCAATGGGGGAATCACACAAACCCAGCTCATCACCAATGGGGGAATCACACAGAACCAGCTCATCACTAATGGGGGAATCACACAGACCCAGCTCATCACCAATTGTGGAATCACACAGACCCAGCTCATCACCAATGGGGGAATCACACAGACCCAGCTCATCACCAATGGGGGAATCACACAGACCCAGCTCATCACCCATGGGGGAATCACACAGACCCAGCTCATCACCAATGGGGGGAATCACACAGATCCAGCTCATCACCAATGGGGGAATCTCAGAGACCCAGCTCATCATCAACGGGGGAATCACACAGACCCAGCTCATCACGAATGGGGGGAACCACAAAGACTCAGCTCATCACCAATGGGGGGATTCACACAGACCCAGCTCATCGCCAATGGGGGAATCACACAGACTCAGCTCTTCGTCAATGGCGGGAATCACAGAGACCCAGGTCATCACAAATGGGGGAATCACAAAGACTCAGCTCATCGCCAATGGGGGAATCACACAGACCCAGCTCATCACCAATGGGGGAATCACACAGACTCAGCTCATCGCCAATGGGGGAATCACACAGACCCAGCTCATCACCAATGGGGGAATCACACAGACCCAGCTCATCACCAATGGGGGAATCACACAGACCCAGCTCATCACCAATGGGGGGAATCAGACAGACCCAGCTCATCACCCATGGGGGAATCACACAGACCCAGCTCATCACCAATGGGGGAATCACACAGACCCAGCTCATCACCAATGGGGGAATCACACAGACCCGTCTCATCACCAATGGGGGGAATCACACAGACCCAGATCATCACCAATGGGGGAATCACACAGACCCAGCTCATCACCAATGGGGGAATCACACAGACCGAGCTCATCACCAATGGGGGGAATCACACAGACCCAGATCATCACCAATGGGGGAATCACACAGACCCAGCTCATCACCAATGGGGGAATCACACAGACCGAGCTCATCACCAATGTGGGAATCACACAGACCCAGCTCTTCGTCAATGGCGGGAATCACAGAGACCCAGCTCATCAGCAATGGGGGAATCACACAGACCCAGCTCATCACCAATGTGGGAATCACACAGACCCAGCTCATCACCAATGGGGGAATCACACAGACCCAGCTCATCACCAATGGGGGAATCACACAGACCCAGCTCTTCGTCAATGGCGGGAATCACAGAGACCCAGCTCATCAGCAATGGGGGAATCACACAGACCCAGCTCATCACCAATGGGGGAATCACACAGACCCAGCTCATCAACCATGGGGGAATTACACAGACGCAGCTCATCAATAATGGGGGGAATCACACAGACCCAGCTCATCACCAATGGGGGGAATCACACAGACCCAGTTCATCACCAAAGGGGAATCACACAGACCCAGCTCTTCGTCAATGGCGGGAATCACAGAGACCCAGGTCATCACCAATGGGGGAATCACACAGACCCAGCTCATCACCAATGGGGGAATCACAGAGACCCAGGTCATCACCAATGGGGGAATCACACAGACCCAGCTCATCACCAATGGGGGAATTACACAGACCCAGCTCATCACCAATGGGGGAATTACACAGACCCAGCTCATCACCAATGGGGGAATCACACAGACCCAGCTCATCACCAATGGGGGAATCACACAGACCCAGTTCATCACTAATGGGGGAATCACACAGACCCAGCTCATCACCCATGGGGGGAATCACACAGACCCAGCTCATCACTAATGGGGGAATCACACAGACCCAGCTCATCACCAATGGGGGAATCACACAGACCCAGCTCATCACTAATGGGGGAATCACACAGACCCAGCTCATCACCAATGAGGGAATTACACAGACCCAGCTCATCTCCAATGGGGGAATCACACAGACCCAGCTCATCACCAATTGTGGAATCACACAGACCCAGCTCATCACCAATGGGGGAATCACACAGACCCAGCTGATCACCAATGTGGGAATCACACAGACCCAGCTCATCACCAATGGGGGAATCACACAGACCCAGCTCATCGCCAATGGGGGAATCACACAAACCCAGCTCATCACCAATGGGGGAATCACACAGACCCAGCTCATCACTAATGGGGGGAATCACACAGACCCAGTTCATCACCAAAGGGGAATCACACAGACCCAGCTCATCACCAATGGGAGAATCACACAGACCCAGCTCATCACCAATAGGGGAATCACACAGACCCAGCTCATCACTAATGGGGGGAATCACACAGACCCAGTTCATCACCAAAGGGGAATCACACAGACCCAGCTCTTCGTCAATGGCGGGAATCACAGAGACCCAGCTCATCACCAATGGGGGGAATCACAGAGACCCAGCTCATCACCAATGGGGGGAATCACAGAGACCCAGCTCATCACGAATGGGGGGAATCACAAAGACTCAGCTCATCACCAATGGGGGAATCACACAGACCCAGCTCATCACCAATGGGGGAATCACACAGACCCAGCTCTTCGTCAATGGCGGGAATCACAGAGACCCAGCTCATCACCAATGGGGGGAATCACACAGACCCAGTTCATCACCAATGGGGGAATCACACAGACCCAGCTCATCACCAATGGGGGAATCACACAGACCCAGCTCATCACCAATGGGGGAATCACACAGACCCAGCTCATCACCAATGGGGGAATCACACAGACCCAGCTCATCACCAATGGGGGAATCACACAGACCCAGCTCATCACCAATGGGGGAATCACACAGACCCAGCTCATCACCAATGGGGGGAATCACAGAGACCCAGCTCATCACCAATGGGGGGAATCACACAGACCCAGCTCATCACCAATGGGGGAATCACACAGACCCAGCTCATCACCAATGGGGGAATCACACAGACCCAGCTCATCACCAATGGGGGAATCACACAGACCCAGCTCATCACCCATGGGGGAATCACACAGACCCAGCTCATCACCAATGGGGGAATCACACAGACCCAGCTCATCAACCATGGGGGAATTACACAGACGCAGCTCATCAATAATGGGGGGAATCACACAGACCCAGCTCATCACCAATGGGGGGAATCACACAGACCCAGCTCATCACCAATGGGGGGAATCACACAGACCCAGCTCATCGCCAATGGGGGAATCACACAGACCCAGCTCATCACCAATGGGGGAATCACACAGACCCAGCTCTTCGTCAATGGCGGGAATCACAGAGACCCAGGTCATCACCAATGGGGGAATCACACAGACCCAGCTCATCACCAATGGGGGAATCACACAGACCCAGCTCATCACCAATGGGGGAATCACACAGACCCAGCTCATCACCAATGGGGGAATCACACAGACCCAGCTCATCACCAATGGGGGAATCACACAGACCCAGCTCATCACCAATGGGGGAATCACACAGACCCAGCTCATCACCAATGGGGGAATCACACAGACCCAGCTCATCACCAATGGGGGGAATCACACAGACCCAGCTCATCACCAATGGGGGAATCACACAGACCCAGCTCATCACCAATGGGGGGAATCACACAGACCCAGCTCATCACCAATGAGGGAATTACACAGACCCAGCTCATCTCCAATGGGGGAATCACAAAGACTCAGCTCATCGCCAATGGGGGGAATCACACAGACCCAGTTCATCACCCATGGGGGAATTACACAGACGCAACTCATCAATAATAGGGGGAATCACACAGACCCAGCTCATCACCCATGGGGGAATCACACAGACCCAGCTCATCACCCATGGGGGAATCACACAGACCCAGCTCATCACCAATGGGGGAATCACACAGACCCAGCACATCACCAATGGGGGAATCACACAGACCCAGCTCATCACCAATGGGGGAATCACACAGACCCAGTTCATCACCCATGGGGGAATCACACAGACCCAGCTCATCAACCATGGGGGAATTACACAGACCCAGCTCATCACCAATGGGGGAATCACACAGACCCAGCTCATCACCAATGGGGGGAATCACACAGACCCAGCTCATCGCCAATGGGGGGAATCACACAGACCCAGCTCATCACGAATGGGGGGAATCACAAAGACTCAGCTCATCGCCAATGGGGGAATCACACAGACCCAGCTCTTCGTCAATGGCGGGAATCACACAGACCCAGCTCATCACCAATGGGGGAATCACACAGACCCAGCTCATCACCAATGGGGGAATCACACAGACCCAGCTCATCACCAATGGGGGAATCACACAGACCCAGCTCATCACCAATTGTGGAATCACACAGACCCAGCTCATCACCAATGGGGGAATCACACAGACCCAGCTGATCACCAATGTGGGAATCACACAGACCCAGCTCTTCGTCAATGGCGGGAATCACACAGACCCAGCTCATCACCAATGGGGGAATTACACAGACCCAGCTCATCACCAATGGGGGAATTACACAGACCCAGCTCATCACCAATGGGGGAATCACACAGACCCAGCTCATCACCAATGGGGGAATCACACAGACCCAGCTCATCACCAATGGGGGGAATCACACAGACCCAGCTCATCACCAATGGGGGAATCACACAGACCCAGCTCATCACCAATGGGGGAATCACACAGACCCAGCTCATCTCCAATGGGGGAATCACAAAGACTCAGCTCATCGCCAATGGGGGGAATCACACAGACCCAGTTCATCACCCATGGGGGAATTACACAGACGCAACTCATCAATAATAGGGGGAATCACACAGACCCAGCTCATCACCAATGGGGGAATCACACAGACCCAGTTCATCACCCATGGGGGAATTACACAGACCCAGCTCATCACCAATGGGGGAATCACACAGACCCAGCTCATCGCCAATGGGGGAAATCATCCAGACCCAGCTCATCACCAATGGGGGGAATCACACAGACCCAGCTCATCGCCAATGGGGGGAATCACACAGACCCAGCTCATCAGCAATGGGGGAATCACACAGACCCAGCTCTTCGTCAATGGCGGGAATCACAGAGACCCAGCTCATCACCAATTGGGGAATCACACAGACCCAGCTCTTCATCAATGGCGGGAATCACAGAGACCCAGGTCATCACCAATGGGGGAATCACACAGACCCAGCTCATCACCAATGGGGGAATCACACAGACCCAGCTCATCACCCATGGGGGAATTACACAGACGCAGCTCATCACCAATGGGGGGAATCACACAGACCCAGCTCATCGCCAATGGGGGAATCACACAGACCCAGCTCATCGCCAATGGGGGAATCACACAGACGCAGCTCATCACCAATGGGGGAATCACACAGACCCAGCTCATCACCAATGGGGGGAATCAAACAGACCCAGCTCATCACCAATGGGGGAATCACACAGACCCAGCTCATCACCAATGGGGGGAATCAAACAGACCCAGCTCATCACCAATGGGGGAATCACACAGACCCAGCTCATCACCAATGGGGGGAATCACACAGACCCAGCTCATCACCAATGGGGGAATCACAAAGACTCAGCTCATCACCAATGGGGGAATCACACAGACCCAGCTCATCACCAATGGGGGAATCACACAGACCCAGCTCATCACCAATGGGGGAATCACACAGACTCAGCTCATCAGCCGGGAGATTTACAAGGATGTTGCCTGGACTGGGAGGTATGCCTTATGAAGATAGGTTGAGGGAGCTGGGACTCTTTTCCCTGGAGAGGCGAAGGTTGAGAGGCGACCTGATAGAAGTTTATAAAATGTTGAGAGGAATAGATAGGGTGGACTCTCAGAGGCTATTTCCTCGGGTTGAAATGGTCGCTACGAGAGGACACAGATTTAAGGTGCGGGGAGGGAAGTACAGAGGTGATGTTAGGGGTAAGTTTTTCACTCAGAGGGTAGTGAGTGATTGGAATCGGCTGCCGTCGTCGGTGGTGGAGGCGAACTCGCTGGGGTCTTTTAAAAGACTTCTGGATGAGTATATGGGGTTTAATGGGATTGGGGGTTATAGATAGGTCTATAGATTGGTGGGGTTGATGCGATCGGCGCAACTCGAGGGCCGAAGGGCCTGTTTGTGCTGTAATGTTCTATGTTCTATGTTCTATGTTCTATGTTCTATCACCAATGGGGGGAATCACACAGACCCAGCTCATCACTAATGGGGGGAATCACACAGACCCAGCTCATCACCAATGGGGGGAATCACACAGACCCAGCTCATCACTAATGGGGGGAATCACAGAGACCCAGCTCATCACCAATGGGGGAATCACACAGACCCAGCTCATCACCAATGTGGGAATCACACAGACCCAGCTCATCACTAATGGGGGGAATCACACAGGCCCAGCTCATCACCAATGTGGGAATCACACAGACCCAGCTCATCACCAATGGGGGAATCACACAGACCCAGCTCATCACCCATGGGGGAATCACACAGACCCAGCTCATCACCAATGGGGGAATCACACAGACCCAGCTCATCACCCATGGGGGGAATCACACAGACCCAGCTCATCACCCATGGGGGAATCACACAGACCCAGCTCATCACTCATGGGGGAATCACACAGACCCAGCTCATCACCAATGGGGGAATCACACAGACCCAGCTCATCACCAATGGGAGAATCACACAGACCCAGCTCATCACCCATGGGGGAATCACACAGACCCAGCTCATCACCAATGGGGGAATCACACAGACCCAGCTAATCACCTTAGAACATAGAACATTACAGCGCAGAACAGGCCCGTCGGCCCACGATGTTGCGCCGACCAGTTACAAAACAATGACCCACTAGCCTAAACCAATCCCTTTTGATCCATAAACCTATCCACAGATCTTTTAAACGCCCCCAAACTAGGTGCATTTACAACTGCAGCTGGCAGGGCATTCCAGTCCCTCACCACCCTCTGGGTAAAGAACCTACCCCTGACATCAGTCCTATAACTACCCCCCCTTAATTTAAAATCGTGCCCCCTCGTGTTAGCTTTCTCCATCCTAGGAAAAAGGCTATCACTATCTACCCTGTCTAAACCTCTAATCATCTTATATGTTTCAATGAGATCCCCTCTTAGCCGCCTTCTTTCCAGCGAAAACAACCCCAAATCTCTCAATCTCTCCTCATAGGATCTCCCCTCCATACCAGGCAACATCCTGGTAAACCTCCTCTGCACCCTCTCCCAAGCCACTACATCCTTCCTGTAATGTGGGGACCAGAACTGCACACAAAACTCCAAGTGCGGCCGCACCAGAGATGTGTACAGTTGCATCATGACGCTACGACTCCTAAATTCAATCCCCCTACCAATAAACGCCAAAACTCCGTATGCCTTCTTAACAACTTTATCTACTTGATTCCCAACTTTCAGGGATCTATGTACACATACACCTAGATCCCTCTGCTCCTCCACACTACTCAAAGTCCTCCCGTTAGCCCTATACTCAACACATCTGTTATTCCTACCGAAATGAATTACCTCACACTTCTCCACATTAAACTCCATTCGCCACCTCTCAGCCCAGCTCTGCAACCTTTCTAAGTCATCCTGCAAACTATGACACCCTTCCACACAATCTACCACACCTCCGACTTTGGTGTCATCAGCAAACTTACTAATCCAATGGGAGAATCAATGGGAGAATCACACAGACCCAGCCTATCACCAATGGGGGAATCACACAGACCCAGCTCATCACTAATGGGGGAATGACACAGACCCAGCTCATCACCAATGGGGGAATCACACAGACCCAGCTCATCACTAATGGGGGAATCATACAGACCCAGCTCATCACCAATGGGGGAATCACAGAGACCCAGGTCATCACCAATGAGGGGAATCACACAGACCCACCTCATCACCAATGGGGGAAATCACACAGACCCAGCTCATCACCAATGGGGGAATCACACAGACCCAGGTCATCACCAATGGGGGAATCACACAGACCCAGGTCATCACCAATGGGGGAATCACACAGACTCAGGTCATCACCAATGGGGTGAGTCACACAGGCACAGCTCATCACTAATGGGGGGAATCACACAGACCCAGGTCATCACCAAGGGGGGAATCACACAGACCCAGCTCATCACCAATGGGGGGAATCACACAGACGCAGCTCATCACCAATGGGGGAATCACATAGACCCAGGTCATCACCAATGGGGGAATCACACAGACCCAGGTCATCACCAATGGGGGAATCACACAGACTCAGCTCATCACCAATGGGGGAATCACACAGACCCAGCTCATCACCACTCGGGGAATCACACAGACCCAGGTCATCACCAATGGGGGAATCACACAGACCCAGCTCATCACCAATGGGGGGAATCACACAGACCCAGCTCATCACCAATGGGGGAATCACACAGACCCAGCTCATCACCCATGGGGGAATCACACAGACCCAGCTCATCACCAATGGGGGAATCACACAGACCCAGCTCATCACCCATGGGGGAATCACACAGACCCAGCTCATCACCAATGGGGGAATCACACAGACCCAGGTCATCACCAATGGGGGGAATCACACAGACCCAGGTCATCGCCAATGGGGGAATCACACAGACCCAGCTCATCACCAATGGGGGGAATCACACAGACCCAGGTCATCACCAATGGGGGGAATCACACAGACCCAGCTGATCAACAATGGGGGGAATCACACAGACCCAGCTCATCACCAATGGGGGGAATCACACAGACCCAGCTCATCACCAATGGGGGGAATCACACAGACCCAGCTCATCACCAATGGGGGAATCACACAGACCCAGCTGATCAACAATGGGGGGAATCACACAGACCCAGCTGATCAACAATGGGGGGAATCACACAGACCCAACTCATCACCAATGGGGGAATCACACAGACCCAGCTCATCACCAATGGGGGAATCACACAGACCCAGCTCATCACCCATGGGGGGAATCACACAGACCCAGCTCATCACCTATGGGGGGAATCACACAGACCCAGCTCATCACCAATGGGGGGAATAACACAGACCCAGCTGATCAACAATGGGGGGAATCACACAGACCCAGCTCATCACTAATGGGGGGAATCACACAGACCCAGCTGATCAACAATGGGGGGAATCACACAGACCCAGCTCATCACGAATGGGGGGAATCACACAGACCCAGCTCATCACTAATGGGGGGAATCACACAGACCCAGCTCATCACCTATGGGGGGAATCACACAGACCCAGCTCATCACCAATGGGGGGAATAACACAGACCCAGCTGATCAACAATGGGGGGAATCACACAGACCCAGCTCATCACTAATGGGGGGAATCACACAGACCCAGCTGATCAACAATGGGGGGAATCACACAGACCCAGCTCATCACGAATGGGGGGAATCACACAGACCCAGCTCATCACCAATTGTGGAATCACACAGACCCAGCTCATCAACAATGGGGGGAATCACACAGACCCAGATTATCACCAATGGGGGAATCACACAGACCCAGCTCATCAACAATGGGGGGAATCACACAGACCCAGCTGATCAACAATGGGGGGAATCACACAGACCCAGCTCATCAACAATGGGGGGAATCACACAGACCCAGCTGATCAACAATGGGGGGAATCACACAGACCCAGCTCATCAACAATGGGGGGAATCACACAGACCCAGCTGATCAACAATGGGGGGAATCACACAGACCCAGCTCATCACCAATGGGGGGAATCACACAGACCCAGATTATCACCAATGGGGGAATCACACAGACCCAGCTCATCACCAATGGGGGGAATCACACAGACCCAGCTCATCACCCATGGGGGGAATCACACAGACCCAGCTCATCACCAATGGGGGAATCACACAGACCCAGCTCATCACCAATGGGGGAATCACACAGACCCAGCTCATCACTAATGGGGGAATCACAGAGACCCAGCTCATCACCAATGGGGGAATCACACAGACCCAGCTCATCACCAATGAAGGGAATAACACAGACCCGGCTCATCACCAATGGGGGAATCACACAGACCCAGCTCATCACCATGGGGGAATCACACAGACCCAGCTCATCACCCATGGGGGAATCACACAGACCCAGCTCATCACCAATGGGGGGAATCACACAGACCCAGCTCATCACCAATGGGGTGAGTCACACAGGCCCAGCTCATCACCAATGGGGGGAATCACACAGTCCCAGCTCATCACCAATGGGGGAATCACACAGACCCAGCTCATCACCAATGGGGGAATCACACAGACCCAGCTCATCACCAATGGGGGAATCACACAGACCCAGCTCATCACCAATGGGGGGAATCACACAGACCCAGCTCATCACCAATGGGGGGAATCACACAGACCCAGCTCATCACCAATGGGGGGAATCACACAGACCCAGCTCATCACGAATGGGGGAATCACACAGACTCAGCTCATCACCAATGGGGGAATCACACAGACTCAGCTCATCACCAATGGCGGTAATCACACAGACCCAGCTCATCACCCATGGGGGGAATCACACAGACCCAGCTCATCACCAATGGGGGAATCACACAGACCCAGCTCATCACCCATGGGGGAATCACACAGACCCAGCTCATCACCAATGGCGGTAATCACACAGACCCGGCTCATCACCAATGGGGGAATCACACAGACCCAGCTCATCACCAATGGGGGAATCACACAGACCCAGCTCATCACCAATGGGGGAATCACACAGACCCAGCTCATCACCCATGGGGGAATCACACAGACCCAGTTCATCACAAATGGGGGAATCACACAGACCCAGCTCATCACCCATGGGGGAATCACACAGACCCAGCTCATCACCAATGGGGGAATCACACAGACCCAGCTCATCACCCATGGGGGAATCACACAGACCCAGCTCATCACCAATGGGGGAATCACACAGACCCAGCTCATCACCAATGGGGGAATCACACAGACCCAGCTCATCACCCATGGGGGAATCACACAGACCCAGCTCATCACCAATGGGGGAATCACACAGACCCAGCTCATCACCAATGGGGGAATCACACAGACCCAGCTCATCACCAATGGGGGAATCACACAGACCCAGCTCATCACCAATGGGGGAATCACACAGACCCAGCTCATCACCAATGGGGGAATAACACAGACCCAGCTCATCACCAATGGGGGAATAACACAGACCCAGCTCATCACCAATGGGGGAATCACACAGACCCAGCTCATCACCAATGGGGGAATAACACAGACCCAGCTCATCACCAATGGGGGAATCACACAGACCCAGCTCATCACCAATGGGGGAATCACACAGACCCAGCTCATCACCAATGGGGGAAATCACCCAGACCCAGCTCATCACCAATGGGGGGAATCACACAGACCCAGCTCATCGCCAATGGGGGAATAACACAGACCCAGCTCATCACCAATGGGGGAATAACACAGACCCAGCTCATCACCAATGGGGGAATAACACAGACCCAGCTCATCACCAATGGGGGAATCACACAGACCCAGCTCATCACCAATGGGGGAATCACACAGACCCAGCTCATCACCAATGGGGGAATCACACAGACCCAGCTCATCACCAATGGGGAAATCACCCAGACCCAGCTCATCACCAATGGGGGGAATCACACAGACCCAGCTCATCGCCAATGGGGGGAATCACACAGACCCAGCTCATCACCAATGGGGGGAATCACACAGACCCAGCTCATCACCAATGGGGGGAATCACAAAGACTCAGCTCATCACCAATGGGGGAAATCACCCAGACCCAGCTCATCACCAATGGGGGGAATCACACAGACCCAGCTCATCGCCAATGGGGGGAATCACACAGACCCAGCTCATCACCCATGGGGGAATTACACAGACGCAGCTCATCACCAATGGGGGGAATTAGACAGTCACAGCTCATCGCCAATGGGGGAATCACACAGACCCAGCTCATCACCAATGGGGGGAATCAAACAGACCCAGCTCATCACCAATGGGGGAATCACACAGACCCAGCTCATCACCAATGGGGGGAATCAAACAGACCCAGCTCATCACCAATGGGGGGAATCACACAGACCCAGCTCATCACTAATGGGGGAATCACACAGACCCAGCTCATCACCAATGGGGGAATCACAAAGACCCAGCTCATCACCAATGGGGGAATCACAAAGACTCAGCTCATCACCAATGGGGGAATCACAAAGACTCAGCTCATCAGCTGGGAGATTTACAAGGATGTTGCCTGGACTGGGAGGTATGCCTTATGAAGATAGGTTGAGGGAGCTGGGACTCTTTTCCCTGGAGAGGCGAAGGTTGAGAGGCGACCTGATAGAAGTTTATAAAATGTTGAGAGGAATAGATAGGGTGGACTCTCAGAGGCTATTTCCTCGGGTTGAAATGGTCGCTACGAGAGGACACAGATTTAAGGTGCGGGGAGGGAAGTACAGAGGTGATGTTAGGGGTAAGTTTTTCACTCAGAGGGTAGTGAGTGATTGGAATCGGCTGCCGTCGTCGGTGGTGGAGGCGAACTTGCTGGGGTCTTTTAAAAGACTTCTGGATGAGTATATGGGGTTTAATGGGATTGGGGGTTATAGATAGGTCTATAGATTGGTGGGGTTGATGCGATCGGCGCAACTCGAGGGCCGAAGGGCCTGTTTGTGCTGTAATGTTCTATGTTCTATGTTCTATGTTCTATGTTCTATGTTCTATGTTCTATGTTCTATGTTATGGGGAGAGGGCAGGAAGGTGGAGCTGAGTCACGACAGATCAGCCATGATCTTATTGAATGGCGGGGCAGGCTCGAAGGACCAGATGGCCTACTCCTGCTCCTATTTCTTATGTTCTTATGAATCACAAAGACTCAGCTCATCACCAATGGTGGGAATCACACAGACCCAGCTCATCACCAATGGTGGGAATCACACAGACCCAGCTCATCACCAATGGGGGAATCACACAGACCCAGCTCATCACCAATGGGGGAATCACACAGACCCAGGTCATCACCAATGGGGGAATCACACAGACCCAGCTCATCACCAATGGGGGAATCACACAGACCCAGCTCATCACCAATGGGGGAATCACACAGACCCAGCTCATCACCCATGGGGGAATCACACAGACCCAGCTCATCACCAATGGGGGAATCACACAGACCCAGCTCATCACCCATGGGGGAATCACACAGACGCAGCTCATCACCAATGGTGGGAATCACACAGACCCAGCTCATCACCAATGGAGGGAATTACACAGACCCAGCTCATCACCAATGGGGGGAATCACACAGACCCAGCTCATCACCAAAGGGGGAATCACACAGACCCAGCTCATCACCAATGGGGGAATCACACAGACCCAGCTCATCACCCATGGGGGAATTACACAGACCCAGCTCATCACCAATGGGGGGAATCACACAGACCCAGCTCATCCCCAATGGGGGAATTACACAGACCCAGCTCATCACCAATGGGGGAATCACACAGACCCAGCTCATCACACATGGGGGAATTACACAGACGCAGCTCATCGCCAATGGGGGAATCACACAGACCCAGCTCATCACTAATGGGGGGAATCACACAGACCCAGCTCATCACCCATGGGGGAATCACATAGACCCAGCTCATCACCAATGGGGGAATCACACAGACCCAGCTCATCACCCATGGGGGAATTACACAGACGCAGCTCATCGCCAATGGGGGAATCACACAGACCCAGCTCATCACTAATGGGGGGAATCACACAGACCCAGCTCATCACCCATGGGGGAATCACATAGACCCAGCTCATCACCAATGGGGGAATCACACAGACCCAGCTCATCACCAATGGGGGAATCACACAGACCCAGCTCATCACCAATGGGGGAATAACACAGACCCAGCTCATCATAGAACATCGAACATAGAACATTACAGCGCAGAACAGGCCCTTCGGCCCACGATGTTGCGCCGACGAGTTACAAAACAATGACCCACTAGCCTAAACCAATCCCTTTTCATCCATAAACCTATCCACAGATCTCTTAAACACCCCCAAACTAGGTGCATTTACAACTGCAGCTGGCAGGGCATTCCAGTCCCTCACCACCCTCTGGGTAAAGAACCTACCCCTGACATCTGTCCTATAACTACCCCCCCTTAATTTAAAATCGTGCCCCCTCGTGTTAGCTTTCTCCATCCTAGGAAAAAGGCTATCACTATCTACCCTGTCTAAACCTCTAATCATCTTATATGTTTCAATGAGATCCCCTCTTAGCCGCCTTCTTTCCAGCGAAAACAACCCCAAATCTCTCAATCTCTCCTCATAGGATCTCCCCTCCATACCAGGCAACATCCTGGTAAACCTCCTCTGCACCCTCTCCAAAGCCTCCACATCCTTCCTGTAATGTGGGGACCAGAACTGCACACAAAACTCCAAGTGCGGCCGCACCAGAGATGTGTACAGTTGCATCATGACGCTGCGACTCCTAAATTCAATCCCCCTACCAATAAACGCCAAAACTCCGTATGCCTTCTTAACAACCTTATCCACTTGATTCCCAACTTTCAGGGATCTATGTACACATACACCTAGATCCCTCTGCTCCTCCACACTATTCAAAGTCCTCCCGTTAGCCCTATACTCAACACATCTGTTATTCCTACCGAAATGAATTACCTCACACTTCTCCACATTAAACTCCATCCGCCACCTCTCAGCCCAGCTCTGCAACCTATCTAAGTCATCCTGCGAACTATGACACCCTTCCTCACAATCTACCACACCTCCGACTTTGGTGTCATCAGCAAACTTACTAATCCACCCAACTATACCCTCATCGAGATCATTAATAAAAATTACAAACAGCAGTGGCCCCAAAACAGATCCCTGAGGCACACCACTTATAACCGAACTCCATGACGAATATTTCCCATCAACCACCACCCTCTGTCTCCTATCTGCTAGCCAATTCCTAATCCAATTACCTAGATCACCCCCAATCCCATACATCTGCATTTTCTGCAGAAGCCTACCATGGTGAACCTTATCAAACGCCTTGCTAAAATCCATATACACCACATCAACTGCCTTACCCCTATCCACCTCTTTGGTCACCTTCTCAAAGAACTCGATAAGGTTAGTAAGGCATGACCTACCCGCTACAAAACCATGCTGACTATCTCTAATCAACTCATTACTTTCCAAATAACTATAAATCCTGTCTCTAATAATCCTTTCCAAAACCTTACCCACCACAGAAGTAAGACTCACCGGTCTATAATTCCCAGGGAAGTCCCTTCTCCCCTTCTTAAACAATGGGACAACATTTGCTGTCCTCTAATCTTCTGGTACTATACCAGAGACTAACGACGACCTGAAGATCAGAGCCAGAGGCTCCGCAATCACCCCTCTTGCCTCCCAAAGAATCCTAGGGTAAATCCCATCTGGACCAGGGGACTTATCTATTTTCAATCCCTCTGAAATATCCAGAACATCCCCCGTATCAACTGCAATACTATCTATTTCACACCCCTGCACCCCAGTGTCCTCCTCAGCTACATTCCTGTCCGCTTGCGTGAACACCGAAGAGAAATATTGGTTCAACGCCTCACCAATCTCCTCCGGTTCCACACACAACTTCCCTCTACTGTCTGTAACAAATGGGGGGAATCACACCAATGACAGACCCAGATCATCACCAATGGGGGAATCACACAGACCCAGCTCATCACCAATGGGAGGAATCACACAGACCCAGCTTATCACCTACGGGGGGAATCACACAGACCCAGATCATCACCAATGGGGGAATCACACAGACCCAGTTCATCACCAATGGGGGAATCACACAGACCCAGCTCATCACCAATGGGGGAATCACACAGACCCAGCTCATCACCAATGGGGTAATCACACAGACCCAGCTCATCACCAATGGGGGAATCACACAGATCCAGCTCATCACCAATGGGGGAATCACACAGACCCAGCTCATCACCAATGGGGGAATCACACAGACCCAGCTAATCACCATAGAACATAGAACATAGAACATTACAGCGCAGAACAGGCCCGTCGGCCCACGATGTTGCGCCGACCAGTTACAAAACAATGACCCACTAGCCTAAACCAATCCCTTTTCATCCATAAACCTATCCACAGATCTTTTAAACGCCCCCAAACTAGGTGCATTTACAACTGCAGCTGGCAGGGCATTCCAGTCCCTCACCACCCTCTGGGTAAAGAACCTACCCCTGACATCAGTCCTATAACTACCCCCCCTTAATTTAAAATCGTGCCCCCTCGTGTTAGCTTTCTCCATCCTAGGAAAAAGGCTATCACTATCTACCCTGTCTAAACCTCTAATCATCTTATATGTTTCGATGAGATCCCCTCTTAGCCGCCTTCTTTCCAGCGAAAACAACCCCAAATCTCTCAATCTCTCCTCATAGGATCTCCCCTCCATACCAGGCAACATCCTGGTAAACCTCCTCTGCACCCTCTCCCAAGCCTCTACATCCTTCCTGTAATGTGGGGACCAGAACTGCACACAAAACTCCAAGTGCGGCCGCACCAGAGATGTGTACAGTTGCATCATGACGCTACGACTCCTAAATTCAATCCCCCTACCAATAAACCCCAAGACACCGTATGCCTTCTTAACAACTTTATCTACTTGATTCCCAACTTTCAGGGATCTATGTACACATACACCTAGATCCCTCTGCTCCTCCACACTATTCAAAGTCCTCCCGTTAGCCCTATACTCAACACATCTGTTATTCCTACCGAAATGAATTACCTCACACTTCTCCACATTAAACTCCATTCGCCACCTCTCAGCCCAGCTCTGCAACCTTTCTAAGTCATCCTGCAAACTATGACACCCTTCCACACAATCTACCACACCTCCGACTTTGGTGTCATCAGCAAACTTACTAATCCAATGGGAGAATCAATGGGAGAATCACACAGACCCAGCCTATCACCAATGGGGGAATCACACAGACCCAGCTCATCACTAATGGGGGAATGACACAGACCCAGCTCATCACCAATGGGGGGAATCACACAGACGCAGCTCATCACCAATGGGGTGAGTCACACAGGCACAGCTCATCACTAATGGGGGGAATCACACAGACCCAGGTCATCACCAAGGGGGGAATCACACAGACCCAGCTCATCACCAATGGGGGGAATCACACAGACGCAGCTCATCACCCATGGGGGAATCACACAGACCCAGCTCATCACCAATGGGGGAATCACACAGACCCAGCTCATCACCCATGGGGGAATCACACAGACCCAGCTCATCACCAATGGGGGAATCACACAGACCCAGCTCATCACCAATGGGGGAATCACACAGACCCAGCTCATCACCCATGGGGGAATCACACAGACCCAGCTCATCACCAATGGGGGAATCACACAGACCCAGCTCATCACCAATGGGGGGAATCACACAGACCCAGCTCATCACCAATGGGGGAATCACACAGACCCAGCTCATCACCAATGGGGGGAATCACACAGACCCAGCTCATCACCAATGGTGGAATCACACAGACCCAGCTCATCACCAATGGTGGAATCACACAGACCCAGCTCATCACCAATGGGGGAATCACACAGACCCAGCTCATCACCAATGTGGGAATCACACAGACCCAGCTCATCACCAATGGGGGGAATCACACAGACCCAGGTCATCGCCAATGGGGGAATCACACAGACCCAGCTCATCACCAATGGGGGAATCACACAGACCCAGCTGATCAACAATGGGGGGAATCACACAGACCCAGCTCATCACCAATGGGGGAATCACACAGACCCAGCTGATCAACAATGGGGGGAATCACACAGACCCAGCTCATCGCCAATGGGGGGAATCACACAGACCCAGCTGATCAACAATGGGGGGAATCACACAGACCCAGCTCATCACCAATGGGGGGAATCACACAGACCCAGCTCATCAACAATGGGGGGAATCACACAGACCCAGCTCATCACCAATGGGGGGAATCACACAGACCCAGCTGATCAACAATGGGGGGAATCACACAGACCCAGCTCATCACGAATGGGGGGAATCACACAGACCCAGCTCATCACGAATGGGGGGAATCACACAGACCCAGCTGATCAACAATGGGGGGAATCACACAGACCCAGCTCATCACGAATGGGAGGAATCACACAGACCCAGCTGATCAACAATGGGGGGAATCACACAGACCCAGCTCATCACCAATGGGGGAATCACACAGACCCAGATTATCACCAATGGGGGAATCACACAGACCCAGCTCATCACCAATGGGGTGAGTCACACAGGCCCAGGTCATCACCAATGGGGGGAATGACACAGACCCAGCTCAACGCCAATGGGGTGAGTCACACAGACCCAGCTAATCACGAATGGGGGGAATCACACAGACCCAGCTCATCACCCATGGGGGGAATCACACAGACCCAGCTCATCACCAATGGGGGAATCACATAGACCCAGCTCATCACCAATGGGAGAATCAAAAAGACTCAGCTCATCACCAATGGGGGGAATCACACAGACCCAGCTCATCACCAATGGGGGAATCACACAGACCCAGCTCATCACCAATGGGGGAATTACACAGACCCAGCTCATCACCAGTGGGAGAATCACACAGACCCAGCTCATCACCAATGGGGGAATCACAGAGACCCAGCTCATCACCAATGGGGGAATCACACAGACCCAGCTCATCACCAATGGGGGAATCACACAGACTCAGCTCATCACCAATGGGGGGAATCACACAGACCCAGCTCATCACCAATGGGGGAATCACACAGACTCAGCTCATCACCAATGGGGGAATCACACAGACCCAGCTCATCACTAATGGGGGGAATCACACAGACCCAGCTCATCACCAATGGGGGAATCACAGAGACCCAGCTGATCACCAATGGGGGAATCACAGAGACCCAGCTCATCACCAATGGGGGAATCACAGAGACCCAGCTCATCACCAATGGGGGGAATCACACAGACCCAGCTCATCACCAATGGGGGAATCACACAGACTCAGCTCATCACCAATGGGGGAATCACACAGACCGAGCTCATCACCAATGGGGGAATCACACAGACTCAGCTCATCACCCATGGGGGAATCACACAGACCCAGCTCATCACCTATGGGGGAATCACACAGACCCAGATCATCACCAATGGGGGAATCACACAGACCCAGCTCATCACCTATGGGGGAATCACACAGACCCAGGTCATCACCAATGGGGGAATCACACAGACCCAGCTCATCACCCATGGGGGAATCACACAGACCCAGCTCATCACCAATGGGGGGAATCACACAGACCCAGCTCATCACCAATGGGGGAATCACACAGACCCAGCTCATCACCAATGGGGAAATCACACAGACCCAGCTCATCACCAATGGGGGAATCACACAGACTCAGCTCATCACCCATGGGGGAATCACACAGACTCAGCTCATCACCCATGGGGGAATCACACAGACCCAGCTCATCACCTATGGGGGAATCACACAGACCCAGATCATCACCAATGGGGGAATCACACAGACCCAGCTCATCACCAGTGGGGGAATCACAGAGACCCAGGTCATCACCAATGGGGGAATCACAGAGACCCAGCTCATCGCCAATGGGGGAATCACACAGACCCAGCTCATCACCAATGGGGGAATCACACAGACCCAGCTCATCACCAATGGGGGAATCACACAGACCCAGATCATCACCAATGGGGGAATCACACAGACCCAGCTCATCACCATGGGGGAATCACACAGACCCAGCTCATCACCAATGGGGGGAATCACACAGACCCAGCTCATCACCAATGGGGGAATCACACAGACCCAGCTCATCACCAATGGGGGAATCACACAGACCCAGATCATCACCAATGGGGGAATCACACAGACCCAGCTCATCACCAATGGGGGAATCACACAGACCCAGCTCATCACCAATGGGGGAATAACATAGACCCAGCTCATCACCAATGGTGGAATCACACAGACCCAGCTCATCACCAATGGGGGAATAACACAGACCCAGCTCATCACCAATGGGGGGAATCACACAGACCCAGCTCATCACCAATGGGGGGAATCACACAGACCCAGCTCATCACCAATGGGGGGAATCACACAGACCCAGCTGATCAACAATGGGGGGAATCACACAGACCCAGCTCATCACCCATGGGGGAATCACACAGACTCAGCTCATCACCCATGGGGGAATCACACAGACCCAGCTCATCACCCATGGGGGAATCACACAGACCCAGCTCATCACGAATGGGGGAATCACACAGACCCAGCTCATCACCAATGGGGCAATCACACAGACCCAGCTCATCACCAATGGGGGAATCACACAGACCCAGCTCATCACCAATGGGGGAATCACACAGACCCAGCTCATCACCAATGGGGGAATCACACAGACCCAGCTCATCACTAATGGTGGTAATCACACAGACCCAGCTCATCACCAATGGGGGAATCACACAGACCCAGCTCATCACCAATGGGGGGAATTACACAGACCCAGCTCATCACCAATGGGGGAATCACACAGACCCAGCTCATCACCAATGGGGGAATCACACAGACCCAGCTCATCACCAATGGGGGAATCACACAGACCCAGCTCATCACCAATGGGGGAATCACACAGACCCAGCTCATCACCAATGGGGGAATCACAGAGACCCAGCTCATCACCAATGGGGGGAATCACACAGACCCAGCTCATCACCAATGGGGGGAATTACACAGACTCAGCTCATCACCAATGGGGGAATTACACAGACCCAGCTCATCACCAATGGGGGAATCACACAGACCCAGGTCATCACCAATGGGGGGAATTACACAGACCCAGCTCATCACCAATGGGGAATCACACAGACCCAGCTCATCACCAATGGGGGAATCACACAGACCCAGCTCATCACCAATGGGGGAATCACACAGACCCAGCTCATCACCAATGGGGGAATCACACAGACCCAGCTCATCACCAATGAGGGGAATCACACAGACCCAGCTCATCACCAATGGGGGAATCACACAGACCCAGCTCATCACCAATGGGGGAATCACACAGACCCAGCTCATCACCAATGGGGGAATCACACAGACCCAGCTCATCACCAATGGGGGAATCACACAGACCCAGCTCATCACCAATGGGGGAATCACACAGACCCAGCTCATCACCAATGGGGGAATCACAGAGACCCAGCCCATGACCAATGGGGGGAATCACACAGACCCAGTTCATCACCAATGGGGGAATCACACAGACCCAGCTCATCACCAATGGGGGAATCACACAGACCCAGCTCATCACTAATGGGGGGAATCACACAGACCCAGCTCATCACCAATGGGGGAATCACACAGACCCAGTTCATCACCAATGGGGGAATCACACAGACCCAGCTCATCACCAATGGGGGAATCACACAGACCCAGCTCATCACTAATGGGGGGAATCACACAGACCCAGTTCATCACCAATGGGGGAATCACACAGACCCAGTTCATCACCAATGGGGGAATCACACAGACCCAGCTCATCACCAATGGGGGAATCACACAGACCCAGCTCATCACTAATGGGGGGAATCACACAGACCCAGTTCATCACCAATGGGGGAATCACACAGACCCAGTTCATCACCCATGGGGGAATCACACAGACCCAGTTCATCACCAATGGGGGAATTACACAGACCGAGCTTATCACCTATGGGGGGAATCACACAGACCCAGCTCATCACCAATGGGGGAATCACACAGAACCAGCTCATCACCAATGAGGGGAATCACACAGACCCAGCTCATCGCCAATGGGGGAATCACACAGACCCAGCTCATCACCAATGGGGGAATCACACAGACCCAGCTCATCACCAATGGGGGAATCACACAGACCCAGCTCATCACTAATGGGGGGAATCACACAGACCCAGCTCATCACCAATGGGGGAATCACACAGACCCAGCTCATCACTAATGGGGGGAATCACACAGACCCAGTTCATCACCAATGGGGGAATCACACAGACCCAGCTAATCACCAATGGGGGGAATCACACAGACCCAGCTCATCACCAATGGGGGAATCACACAGACCCAGCTCATCACCAATGGGGGAATCACACAGACCCAGCTCATGACCAAAGGGGGGAATCACACAGACCCAGCTCATCACCAATGGGGGAATCACACAGACCCAGCTAATCACCAATGGGGGGAATCACACAGACCCAGCTCATCACCAATGGGGGAATCACACAGACCCAGCTCATGACCAAAGGGGGGAATCACACAGACCCAGCTCATCACTAATGGGGGGAATCACACAGACCCAGTTCATCACCAATGGGGGAATCACACAGACCCAGCTCATCACCAATGGGGGAATTACACAGACCCAGCTCATCACCAATGGGGGGAATCACACAGACCCAGCTCATCACCAATGGGGGAATAACATAGACCCAGCTCATCACCCATGGGGGAATCACACAGACTCAGCTCATTACCAATGGGGGAATTACACAGACCCAGCTCATCACCAATGGGGGGAATCACACAGACCCAGCTCATCACCAATGGGGGAATAACATAGACCCAGCTCATCACCAATGGGGGAATCACACAGAACCAGCTCATCACCAATGGGGGGAATCACACAGAACCAGCTCATCACCAATGGGGGGAATCACACAGACCCAGCTCATCACCAATGGGGGAATAACATAGACCCAGCTCATCACCAATGGGGGAATCACACAGACCCAGCTCATCACCAATGGGGGGAATCACACAGACCCAGTTCATCACCAATGGGGGAATCACACAGACTCAGCTCATCACCAATGTGGGAATCACACAGACCCAGCTCATCACCAATGGGGGAGTCACACAGAACCAGCTCATCACCAATGGGGGGAATCACACAGACCCAGCTCATCACCAATGGGGAATCACACAGACCCAGCTCATCACCAATGGGGGAATCGCACAGACCCAGCTCATCACCAATGGGGGAATAACATAGACCCAGCTCATCACCAATGGGGGAATCACACAGACCCAGCTCATCACCAATGGGGGGAATCACACAGACCCAGCTCATCACTAATGGGGGGAATCACACAGACCCAGCTCATCACCAATGGGGGAATCACAGAGACCCAGCTGATCACCAATGGGGGAATCACAGAGACCCAGCTCATCACCAATGGGGGAATCACAGAGACCCAGCTCATCACCAATGGGGGGAATCACACAGACCCAGCTCATCACCAATGGGGGAATCACACAGACCCAGCTCATCACCAATGGGGGAATCACACAGACCGAGCTCATCACCAATGGGGGAATCACACAGACCCAGCTCATCACCAATGGGGGAATCACACAGACCGAGCTCATCACCAATGGGGGAATCACACAGACCCAGCTCATCACCAATGGGGGAATCACACAGACTCAGCTCATCACCCATGGGGGAATCACACAGACTCAGCTCATCACCCATGGGGGAATCACACAGACCCAGATCATCACCAATGGGGGAATCACACAGACCCAGCTCATCACCAATGGGGGAATCACACAGACCCAGCTCATCACCCATGGGGGAATCACACAGACCCAGCTCATCACCAATGGGGGAATCACACAGACCCAGCTCATCACCCATGGGGGAATCACACAGACTCAGCTCATCACCCATGGGGGAATCACACAGACTCAGCTCATCACCCATGGGGGAATCACACAGACCCAGCTCATCACCTATGGGGGAATCACACAGACCCAGCTCATCACCAATGGGGGAATCACACAGACCCAGCTCATCACCAATGGGGGAATCACACAGACCCAGATCATCACCAATGGGGGAATCACACAGACCCAGCTCATCACCAATGGGGGAATCACACAGACCCAGCTCATCACCAATGGGGGAATCACACAGACCCAGCTCATCACCAATGGGGGAATCACACAGACCCAGCTCATCACCAATGGTGGAATCACACAGACCCAGCTCATCACCAATGGGGGAATAACACAGACCCAGCTCATCACCAATGGGGGGAATCACACAGACCCAGCTCATCACCAATGGGGGGAATCACACAGACCCAGCTCATCACCAATGGGGGGAATCACACAGACCCAGCTCATCACCCATGGGGGAATCACACAGACTCAGCTCATCACCCATGGGGGAATCACACAGACCGAGCTCATCACCAATGGGGTAATCACACAGACCCAGCTCATCACCAATGGGGAGAATCACACAGACCCAGCTCATCACCAATGGGGGAATCACACAGACCGAGCTCATCACCAATGGGGGAATAACACAGACCCAGCTCATCACCAATGGGGAGAATCACACAGACCCAGCTCATCACCAGTGGGGGAATCACACAGACCCAGCTCATCACGAATGGGGGAATCACACAGACCCAGCTCATCACCAATGGGGGAATCACACAGACCCAGCTCATCACCAATGGGGGAATCACACAGACCCAGCTCATCACCAATGGGGGAATCACACAGACCCAGCTCATCACTAATGGTGGTAATCACACAGACCCAGCTCATCACCAATGGGGGAATCACACAGACCCAGCTCATCACCAATGGGGGAATCACACAGACCCAGCTCATCACCAATGGGGGAATCACACAGACCCAGCTCATCACCAATGGGGGGAATCACACAGACCCAGCTCATCACCAATGGGGGAATCACACAGACCCAGCTCATCACCAATGGGGGAATCACACAGACCCAGCTCATCACCAATGGGGGAATCACACAGACCCAGCTCATCACCAATGGGGGAATCACACAGACCCAGCTCATCACCAATGGGGGAGTCACACAGACCCAGCTCATCACTAATGGTGGTAATCACACAGACCCAGCTCATCACCAATGGGGGAATCACACAGACCCAGCTCATCACCAATGGGGGAATCACACAGACCCAGCTCATCACCAATGGGGGAATCACACAGACCCAGCTCATCACCAATGGGGGGAATCACACAGACCCAGCTCATCACCAATGGGGGGAATTACACAGACTCAGCTCATCACCAATGGGGGAATTACACAGACCCAGCTCATCACCAATGGGGGAATCACACAGACCCAGGTCATCACCAATGGGGGGAATTACACAGACCCAGCTCATCACCAATGGGGAATCACACAGACCCAGCTCATCACCAATGGGGGAATCACACAGACCCAGCTCATCACCAATGGGGGAATCACACAGACCCAGCTCATCACCAATGGGGGAATCACACAGACCCAGCTCATCACCAATGAGGGGAATCACACAGACCCAGCTCATCACCAATGGGGGAATCACACAGACCCAGTTCATCACCAATGGGGGAATCACACAGACCCAGCTCATCACCAATGGGGGAATCACACAGACCCAGCTCATCACTAATGGGGGGAATCACACAGACCCAGTTCATCACCAATGGGGGAATCACACAGACCCAGCTCATCACCAATGGGGGAATCACACAGACCCAGTTCATCACCCATGGGGGAATCACACAGACCCAGCTCATCACCAATGGGGGAATCACACAGACCCAGCTCATCACCAATGGGGGAATCACACAGACCCAGCTCATCACTAATGGGGGGAATCACACAGACCCAGTTCATCACCAATGGGGGAATCACACAGACCCAGCTCATCACCAATGGGGGAATCACACAGACCCAGCTCATCACTAATGGGGGGAATCACACAGACCCAGTTCATCACCCATGGGGGAATCACACAGACCCAGTTCATCACCAATGGGGGAATCACACAGACCCAGCTCATCACTAATGGGGGGAATCACACAGACCCAGTTCATCACCCATGGGGGAATCACACAGACCCAGTTCATCACCAATGGGGGAATCACACAGACCCAGCTCATCACTAATGGGGGAATTACACAGACCGAGCTTATCACCTATGGGGGGAATCACACAGACCCAGCTCATCACCAATGGGGGAATCACACAGAACCAGCTCATCACCAATGGGGGAATCACACAGACCCAGCTCATCACCAATGGGGGAATCACACAGACCCAGCTCATCACCAATGGGGGAATCACACAGACCCAGCTCATCACCAATGGGGGAATCACACAGACCCAGCTCATCACCCATGGGGGAATCACACAGACCCAGCTCATCACCAATGGGGAATCACACAGACCCGGCTCATCACCAATGGGGGAATCACACAGACCCAGCTCATCACTAATGGGGGGAATCACACAGACCCAGTTCATCACCAATGGGGGGAATCACACAGACCCAGCTCATCACCAATGGGGAATCACACAGACCCAGCTCATCACCAATGGGGAATCACACAGACCCAGCTCATCACCAATGGGGGAATCACAGAGACCCAGCTCATCACCAATGGGGGAATCACACAGACCCAGCTCATCACCAATGGGGAATCACACAGACCCGGCTCATCACCAATGGGGGAATCACACAGACCCAGCTCATCACCAATGGGGGAATCACACAGACCCGGCTCATCACCAATGGGGGAATCACACAGACCCAGCTCATCACTAATGGGGGGAATCACACAGACCCAGCTCATCACCAATGGGGGAATCACACAGACCCAGCTCATCACCAATGGGGGGAATCACACAGACCCAGCTCATCACCAATGGGGGAATCACTCAGACCCAGCTCATCACCAATGGGGGAATCACACAGACCCAGCTCATCACCAATGGGGGAATCACACAGACCCAGCTCATCACCAATGGGGGAATCACACAGACCCAGCTCATCACCAATGGGGGAATTACACAGACCCAGCTCATCACCAATGGGGGAATCACACAGAACCAGCTCATCACCAATGGGGGAATCACACAGACCCAGCTCATCACCAATGGGGGAATCACACAGACCCAGCTCATCACCAATGGGGGAATCACACAGAACCAGCTCATCACCAATGGGGGGAATCACACAGACCCAGCTAATCACCAATGGGGGGAATCACACAGACCCAGCTCATCACCAATGGGGGAATCACACAGACCCAGCTCATGACCAAAGGGGGGAATCACACAGACCCAGCTCATCACCAATGGGGGAATCACACAGACCCAGCTCATCACCAATGGGGGAATCACACAGACCCAGCTCATCGCCAATGGGGGAATCACACAGACCCAGTTCATGACCAAAGGGGGGAATCACACAGACCCAGCTCATCACCAATGGGGGAATCACACAGACCCAGCTCATCACCAATGGGGGAATCACACAGACCCAGCTCATCACCAATGGGGGAATCACACAGACCCAGCTCATCACCAATGG
The DNA here is from genome assembly GCA_037974335.1 of Prionace glauca. Taxonomy (NCBI): domain Eukaryota; kingdom Metazoa; phylum Chordata; class Chondrichthyes; order Carcharhiniformes; family Carcharhinidae; genus Prionace; species Prionace glauca. The sequence continues at coordinate 63,567,035 of CM075737.1, forward strand.
GGGTATCACACAGACCCAGCTCATCACCAATGGGGGAATCACACAGACCCAGCTCATCACCAATGGGGGTATCACACAGACCCAGCTCATCACCAATGGGGGAATCACACAGACCCAGCTCATCACCAATGGGGGAATCACACAGACCCAGCTCATCACCAATGGGGGAATCACACAGACCCAGCTCATCACCAATGGGGGAATCACACAGACCCAGCTCATCGCCAATGGGGGAATCACACAGACCCAGTTCATCACCAATAGGGGGAATAACACAGATCCAGCTCATCACCACGGGCGAATCACACAGACCCAGTTCATCACCAATAGGGGGAATAACACAGATCCAGCTCATCACCAATGGGGAATCACACAGACCCAGCTCATCACCAATGGGGGAATCACACAGACCCAGCTCATCACCAATGGGGGGAATCACACAGACCCAGCTCATCACCAATGGGGGGAATTACACAGACTCAGCTCATCACCAATGGGGGAATTACACAGACCCAGCTCATCACCAATGGGGGAATCACACAGACCCAGGTCATCACCAATGGGGGGAATTACACAGACCCAGCTCATCACCAATGGGGAATCACACAGACCCAGCTCATCACCAATGGGGGAATCACACAGACCCAGCTCATCACCAATGGGGGAATCACACAGACCCAGCTCATCACCAATGGGGGAATCACACAGACCCAGCTCATCACCAATGAGGGGAATCACACAGACCCAGCTCATCACCAATGGGGGAATCACACAGACCCAGTTCATCACCAATGGGGGAATCACACAGACCCAGCTCATCACCAATGGGGGAATCACACAGACCCAGCTCATCACTAATGGGGGGAATCACACAGACCCAGTTCATCACCAATGGGGGAATCACACAGACCCAGCTCATCACCAATGGGGGAATCACACAGACCCAGTTCATCACCCATGGGGGAATCACACAGACCCAGCTCATCACCAATGGGGGAATCACACAGACCCAGCTCATCACCAATGGGGGAATCACACAGACCCAGCTCATCACTAATGGGGGGAATCACACAGACCCAGTTCATCACCAATGGGGGAATCACACAGACCCAGCTCATCACCAATGGGGGAATCACACAGACCCAGCTCATCACTAATGGGGGGAATCACACAGACCCAGTTCATCACCCATGGGGGAATCACACAGACCCAGTTCATCACCAATGGGGGAATCACACAGACCCAGCTCATCACTAATGGGGGGAATCACACAGACCCAGTTCATCACCCATGGGGGAATCACACAGACCCAGTTCATCACCAATGGGGGAATCACACAGACCCAGCTCATCACTAATGGGGGAATTACACAGACCGAGCTTATCACCTATGGGGGGAATCACACAGACCCAGCTCATCACCAATGGGGGAATCACACAGAACCAGCTCATCACCAATGGGGGAATCACACAGACCCAGCTCATCACCAATGGGGGAATCACACAGACCCAGCTCATCACCAATGGGGGAATCACACAGACCCAGCTCATCACCAATGGGGGAATCACACAGACCCAGCTCATCACCCATGGGGGAATCACACAGACCCAGCTCATCACCAATGGGGAATCACACAGACCCGGCTCATCACCAATGGGGGAATCACACAGACCCAGCTCATCACTAATGGGGGGAATCACACAGACCCAGCTCATCACCAATGGGGAATCACACAGACCCAGCTCATCACCAATGGGGAATCACACAGACCCAGCTCATCACCAATGGGGGAATCACAGAGACCCAGCTCATCACCAATGGGGGAATCACACAGACCCAGCTCATCACCAATGGGGAATCACACAGACCCGGCTCATCACCAATGGGGGAATCACACAGACCCAGCTCATCACCAATGGGGGAATCACACAGACCCGGCTCATCACCAATGGGGGAATCACACAGACCCAGCTCATCACTAATGGGGGGAATCACACAGACCCAGCTCATCACCAATGGGGGAATCACACAGACCCAGCTCATCACCAATGGGGGGAATCACACAGACCCAGCTCATCACCAATGGGGGAATCACTCAGACCCAGCTCATCACCAATGGGGGAATCACACAGACCCAGCTCATCACCAATGGGGGAATCACACAGACCCAGCTCATCACCAATGGGGGAATCACACAGACCCAGCTCATCACCAATGGGGGAATTACACAGACCCAGCTCATCACCAATGGGGGAATCACACAGAACCAGCTCATCACCAATGGGGGAATCACACAGACCCAGCTCATCACCAATGGGGGAATCACACAGACCCAGCTCATCACCAATGGGGGAATCACACAGAACCAGCTCATCACCAATGGGGGGAATCACACAGACCCAGCTAATCACCAATGGGGGGAATCACACAGACCCAGCTCATCACCAATGGGGGAATCACACAGACCCAGCTCATGACCAAAGGGGGGAATCACACAGACCCAGCTCATCACCAATGGGGGAATCACACAGACCCAGCTCATCACCAATGGGGGAATCACACAGACCCAGCTCATCGCCAATGGGGGAATCACACAGACCCAGTTCATGACCAAAGGGGGGAATCACACAGACCCAGCTCATCACCAATGGGGGAATCACACAGACCCAGCTCATCACCAATGGGGGAATCACACAGACCCAGCTCATCACCAATGGGGGAATCACACAGACCCAGCTCATCACCAATGGGGGTATCACACAGACCCAGCTCATCACCAATGGGGGAATCACACAGACCCAGCTCATCACCAATGGGGGTATCACACAGACCCAGCTCATCACCAATGGGGGAATCACACAGACCCAGCTCATCACCAATGGGGGAATCACACAGACCCAGCTCATCACCAATGGGGGAATCACACAGACCCAGCTCATCACCAATGGGGGAATCACACAGACCCAGCTCATCGCCAATGGGGGAATCACACAGACCCAGTTCATCACCAATAGGGGGAATAACACAGATCCAGCTCATCACCACGGGCGAATCACACAGACCCAGTTCATCACCAATAGGGGGAATAACACAGATCCAGCTCATCACCAATGGGGAATCACACAGACCCAGCTCATCACCAATGGGGGAATCACACAGACCCAGCTCATCACCAATGGGGGAATCACACAGACCCAGCTCATCACCAATGGGGGGAATCACACAGACCCAGTTCATCACCAATGAGGGGTATCACACAGACCCAGCTTATCACCTATGGGGGGAATCACACAGACCCAGCTCATCACGAATGGGGGGAGTCACACAGACACAGCACATCAACAATGGGGGGAATCACACAGACCCAGCTCATCACCAATGGGGGAAACACTCAGACCCAGCTCATCACCAATGGGGAGAATCATACAGACCCAACTCGTCAACAATGGGGGGAATCACACAGACCCAGCTCATCACCCATGGGGGTATCACACAGACCCAGCTCATCACCAACGGCGGAATCAAACAGTCCCAGATCATCACCAATGGGGGAATCACAGAGACCCAGCTCATCACCAATGGGGGAATCACACAGACCCAGTTCATCGCCAATGGGGGAATCACACAGACCCAGCTCATCACCAATGTCGGTAATCACACAGACCCAGCTCATCACCCATGGGGGAATCACACAGACTCAGCTCATCACCAATGTCGGTAATCACACAGACCCAGCTCATCACCCATGGGGGAATCACACAGACTCAGCTCATCACCAATGGGGGAATTACACAGAGTAAAAAGTCTGACAACACCAGGAATTACACAGACCCAGCTGATCACCAATGGGGGGAATCACAAAGACTCAGCTCATCGCCAATGGGGGAATCACACAGACCCAGCTCATCGCCAATGGGGGAATCACACAGACCCAGCTCTTCGTCAATGGCGGGAATCACAGAGACTCAGGTCATCACCAATGGGGGAATCAGACAGACCCAGCTCATCGCCAATGGGGGAATCACACAGACCCAGCTCATCACCAATGGGGGAATCACACAGACCCAGCTCTTCGTCAATGGCGGGAATCACAGAGACCCAGGTCATCACCAATGTTGGAATCACACAGACCCAGCTCATCACCAATGGGGGAATCATACAGACCCAGCTCATCACCAATGGGGGAGTCACACAGACCCAGCTCATCACCAATGGGGGAATCACACAGACCCAGCTCATCACCAATGGGGGAATCATACAGACCCAGCTCATCACCAATGGGGGAGTCACACAGACCCAGCTCATCACCAATGGGGGAATCACACAGACCCAGCTCTTCGTCAATGGCGGGAATCACAGAGACCCAGCTCATCACCAATGAGGGAATCACACAGAACCAGCTTATCACCCATGGGGGAATCACACAGATCCAGCTCATCACAAATGGGGGGAATCACACAGACCCAGCTCATCACCCATGGGGGAATCACACAGACCCAGCTCATCACCAATGGGGGAATCTCACAGACCCAGCTCATCGCCAATGGGGGAATCACACAGACCCAGATCATCACAAATGGGGGAATCACACAGACCCAGCTCATCACCCATGGGGGAATCACACAGACCCAGCTCATCACCAATGGGGGAATCACACAGACCCAGCTCATCACCAATGGGGGAATCACACAGACCCAGCTCATCACCAATGGGGGAATCACACAGACCCAGCTCATCACCAATGGGGGAATCACACAGACCCAGTTAATCACCAATGGGGGAATCACACAGACTCATCTCATCGCCAATGGGGGAATCACACAGACCCAGCTCATCACCAATGGGGGAATCACACAGACCCAGCTCATCACCAATGGGGGGAATTAGACAGTCACAGCTCATCGCCAGTGGGGGAATCACACAGACCCTGCTAATCACCAATGGGGGAAACATATAGACCCAGCTCATCGCCAATGGGGGAATCACACAGACACAGTTCATCACCCATGGGGGAATCACACAGACCCAGCTCATCACCAATGGGGGAATCACACAGACCCAGCTCATCACCAATGGGGGAATCACACAGACCCAGCTCATCGCCAATGGGGGAATCACACAGACCCAGCTCATCACCAATGGGGGAATCACACAGACCCAGCTCATCACCCATGGGGGAATCACACTGACCCAGCTCATCGCCAGTGAGGGAATCACACAGACCCAGCTCATGAGAACATAAGTATGAAAGAAATAGGAGCAGGAGTAGTCCAGCGAGATCTACGAGCCTGCCCCGCCATTCAATAAGATCATGCCTGACCTGTCGTGGCTCAGTTCCACATTCACTCCCTCTCCACATCATAATCCCTCTACCTATCATCAATGGGGGAACCACACAGACCCAGCTTATCACCAATGGGGGAATCACACAGACCCAGCTCATCACCAATGGGGGAATCACAGAGACCCAGCTCATCACGAATCGCGGAAATCACACAGACCCAGCTTATCACCAATGGGGGAATCACACAGACCCAGCTCATCACCAATGGGGGAATCACACAGACCCAGCTCATCACCAATGGGGGAATCACACAGACCCAGCTCATCACCAATGGGGGAATCACACAGACCCAGCTCATCACCAATGGGGGAATCACACAGACCCAGCTTATCACCTATGGGGGGAATCACACAGACCCAGCTCATCACCAATGGGGGGAATCACACAGACCCAGCTCATCACCAATGGGGGAATCACACAGACCCAGCTCATCACCAATGGGGGAATCACACAGACCCAGCTCATCACCAATGGGGGAATCACACAGACCCAGCTTATCACCTATGGGGGGAATCACACAGACCCAGCTCATCACCAATGGGGGGAATCACACAGACCCAGCTCATCACCAATGGGGGAATCACACAGACCCAGCTCATCACCCATGGGGGAATCACACAGACCCAGCTCATCACCAATGGGGGAATCACACAGACCCAGCTCATCACCCATGGGGGAATCACACAGACTCAGCTCATCACCCATGGGGGAATCACACAGACTCAGCTCATCACCAATGGGGGAATCACACAGACCCAGCTCATCACCAATGGGGGAATCACACAGACCCAGCTCATCACCCATGGGGGAATCACACAGACTCAGCTCATCACCCATGGGGGAATCACACAGACTCAGCTCATCACCAATGGCGGTAATCACACAGACGAGACTCATCACCAATGGGGGAATCACACAGACCCAGCTCATCACCAATGGCGGTAATCACACAGACGAGACTCATCACCAATGGGGGAATCACACAGACCCAGCTCATCACCAATGGGGGAATCACACAGACCCAGATCATCACCAGTGGGGGAATCACACAGACCCAGCTCATCACCCATGGGGGAATCACACAGACCCAGTTCATCACCAATGGGGGAATCACACAGTCCCAGCTCATCACCAATGGGGGAATCACACAGACCCAGCTCATCACCAATGGGGGAATCACACAGACCCAGCTCATCACCAATGGGGGAATCACACAGACCCAGCTCATCACCAATGGGGGAATCACACAGACCCAGCTCATCACCAATGGGGGAATCACACAGACCCAGATCATCACCAGTGGGGGAATCACACAGACTCAGCTCATCACCCATGGGGGAATCACACAGACTCAGCTCATCACCAATGGGGGAATGACACAGACCCAGCTCATCAACAATGGCGGTAATCACACAGACCCAGCTCATCACCAATGGGGGAATCACACAGACCCAGATCATCACCCATGGGGGAATCACACAGACTCAGCTCATCACCAATGGGGGAATGACACAGACCCAGCTCATCAACAATGGCGGTAATCACACAGACCCAGCTCATCACCAATGGGGGAATCACACAGACCCAGCTCATCACCAATGGGGGAATCACACAGACCCAGCTCATCACCAATGGGGGAATCACACAGACCCAGCTCATCACCAATGGGGGAATTACGCAGACTCAGCTCATCACCAATGGGGGAATTACGCAGACTCAGCTCATCACCAATGGGGGAATCACACAGACCCAGCTCATCACCAATGGGGGGAATCACACAGACCCAGCTCATCGCCAATGGGGGAATCACACAGACCCAGCTCATCGCCAATGGGGGAATTACACAGACCCAGCTCATCACCAATGGGGGAATCACACAGACCCAGCTCATCACCAATGGGGGAATCACACAGACCCAGTTCATCACCAATGGGGGGAATCACACAGTCCCAGCTCATCACCAATGGGGGAATCACACAGACCCAGTTCATCACCAATGGGGGAATCACACAGACCCAGCTCATCACCAATGGGGGAATCACACAGACCCAGCTCATCACCAATGGGGGGAATCACACAGACCCAGCTCATCACCAATGGGGGGAATCACACAGACCCAGTTCATCACCAATAGGGGGAATCTCACAGACCCAGTTCATCACCAATAGGGGGAATCTCACAGACCCAGTTCATCACCAATAGGGGGAATCTCACAGACCCAGTTCATCACCAATGGGGGGAATCACACAGACCCAGCTCATCACCAATGGGGGAATCACACAGACCCAGCTCATCACCCATGGGGGAATCACAAAGACTCAGCTCATCACCAATGGGGGGAATCACACAGACCGAGCTCATCACCAATGGGGGAATTACACAGATCCAGCTCATCACCAATGGGGGAATCACACAGACCCAGTTCATCACCAATGGGGGAATCACACAGACCCAGTTCATCACCAATAGGGGGAATCTCACAGACCCAGTTCATCACCAATAGGGGGAATCACACAGACCCAGCTCATCACCAATGGGGGGAATCACACAGACCCAGCTCATCACCAATGGGGGAATCACACAGACCCAGTTCATCACCAATGGGGGAATCACACAGACCCAGTTCATCACCAATGGGGGAATTACAGAGACCCAGCTCATCACCAATGGGGGAATCACACAGACCCAGTTCATCATCAATGGGGGAATCACACAGACCCAGCTCATCACCCATGGGGGAATCACACAGACCCAGCTCATCACCAATGGGGGGAATCACACAGACCCAGCTCATCACCAAGGGGGGGAATCACACAGACCAAGCTCATCACCAATGGGGGAATCACACAGACCCAGCTCATCACCAATGGGGGAATAACACAGACCCAGCTCATCACCAATGGGGGAATCACACAGACCCAACTCATCACCAATGGGGGGAATCACACAGACCCAGCTCATCACCAATGGGGGAATCACACAGACCCAGCTCATCACCCATGGGGGAATCACACAGACCCAGCTCATCACCCATGGGGGAAATCACACAGACCCAGCTCATCACCCATGGGGGAATCACACAGACCCAGCTCATCACCAATGGCAGTAATCACACAGACCAAGCTCATCACCCATGGGGGAATCACACAGACGAGACTCATCACCCATGGGGGAATCACACAGACGCAGCTCATCACCAATGGGGGGAATTAGACAGTCACAGCTCATCGCCAATGGGAGAAACACACAGACCAACTCATCACCAATGGGGGAAATCACACAGACGCAGCTCATCACCAATGGGGGGAATTAGACAGTCACAGCTCATCGCCAATGGGAGAAACACACAGACCAACTCATCACCAATGGGGGAAATCACACAGACCCAGCTCATCACCCATGGCGGAATCACACAGACCCAGCTCATCACCAATAGGGGGAATAACACAGACCCAGCTCATCACCAATGGGGGGAATCACACAAACCCAGCTCATCACCAATAGGGAGAATAACACAGACCCAGCTCATCACCAATGGGGGAATCACACAGACCCAGCTCATCACCAATGGGGGAATCACACAGACCCAGCTCATCACCAATGGGGGAGTCACACAGACCCAGCTCATCATCAATGGGGGAATCACACAGACCCAGCTCATCACCCATGGGGGAATCACACAGGCCCAGCTCATCATCAATGGGGGAATCACACAGACCCAGCTCATCATCAATGGGGGAATCACACAGACCCAGCTCATCACCCATGGGGGAATCACACAGGCCCAGCTCATCATCAATGGGGGAATCACACAGACCCAGCTCATCACCAATGGGGAATCACACAGACCCAGCTCATCACCAATGGGGGGAATCACACAGACCCAGCTCATCACCAATGGGGTGAATCACACAGACCCAGCTCATCACCAATGGGGGAATCACACAGACCCAGCTCATCACCAATGGGGGAATCACACAGACCCAGCTCATCACCAATGGGGGAATCACACAGACCCAGCTCATCACCAATGGGGGAATCACACAGACCCAGCTCATCACCAATGGGGGAGTCACACAGACCCAGCTCATCACGAATGGGGGGAATCACACAGACCCAGCTCATCACCAATGGGGGAATCACACAGACCCAGCTCATCACCAATGGGGGAGTCACACAGACCCAGCTCATCACGAATGGGGGGAATCACACAGACCCAGTTCATCACCAATGGGGGAATCACACAGACCCAGCTCATCACCAATGGGGGAATCACACAGACCCAGCTGATCAACAATGGGGGGAATCACACAGACCCAGCTCATCACCAATGGGGGAATCACACAGACCCAGTTCATCACCAATGGGGGGAATCACACAGACCCAGCTCATCACCAATGGGGGAATCACACAGACTCAGCTCATCACCAATGGGGGAATCACACAGACCCAGCTGATCAACAATGGGGGGAATCACACAGACCCAGCTCATCACGAATGGGGGGAGTCACACAGACCCAGCTCATCACCAATGGGGGAATCACACAGACCCAGCTCATCACCCATGGGGGAATCACACAGACCCAGCTCATCACCAATGGGGGAATCACACAGACCCAGCTCATCACCAATGGGGGAATCACACAGACCCAGCTCATCACCAATGGGGGAATCACACAGACCCAGCTCATCACCAATGGGGGGAATCACACAGACCCAGCTCATCACCAATGGGGGAATCACACAGACCCAGCTCATCACCAATGGGGGAATCACACAGACCCAGCTCATCGCCAATGGGGGAATCACACAGACCCAGCTCTTCGTCAATGGCGGGAATCACAGAGACCCAGGTCATCACCAATGGGGGAATCACACAGACCCAGTTCATCACCAATGTGGGAATCACACAGACCCAGGTCATTACCAATGGGGGAATCACACAGACCCAGCTCCTCACCAATGGGGGAATCACACAGACCCAGCTCATCACCAATGGGGGGAATCACACAGACCCAGCTCATCACCAATGGGGGAATCACACAGACTCAGCTCATCACCAATGGGGGAATCACACAGACCCAGCTCATCACCAATGGGGGAATCACACAGACCCAGCTCATCACCAATGGGGGGAATCACACAGACCCAGCTCATCACCAATGGGGGGAATCACACAGACCCAGCTCATCACCAATGGGGGAATCACACAGACCCAGCTCATCACCAATGGGGGGAATCACACAGACCCAGCTCATCACCAATGGGGGAATCACACAGACCCAGCTCATCACCAATGGGGGGAATCACACAGACCCAGCTCATCACCAATGGGGGAATCACACAGACCCAGTTCATCACCAATGGGGGAATCACACAGACCCAGCTCATCACCAATGGGGGGAATCACACAGACCCAGCTCATCACCAATGGGGGGAATCACACAGACCCAGCTCATCACCAATGGGGGAATCACACAGACACAGCACATCAACAATGGGGGAAACACTCAGACCCAGCTCATCACCAATGGGGAGAATCATACAGACCCAACTCGTCAACAATGGGGGGAATCACACAGACCCAGCTCATCACCAATGGGGGAATCACACAGACACAGCACATCAACAATGGGGGAAACACTCAGACCCAGCTCATCACCAATGGGGAGAATCATACAGACCCAACTCGTCAACAATGGGGGGAATCACACAGACCCAGCTCATCACCCATGGGGGTATCACACAGACCCAGCTCATCACCAACGGCGGAATCAAACAGTCCCAGATCATCACCAATGGGGGAATCACAGAGACCCAGCTCATCACCAATGGGGGAATCACACTGACCCAGCTCATCACCAATGGGGGAATCACACAGACCCAGCTCATCACCAATGGGGGAATCACACAGACCCAGCTCATCACCAATGGGGGAATCACACTGACCCAGCTCATCACCAATGGGGGAATCACACAGACCCAGCTCATCACCAATGGGGGAATCACACAGACCCAGCTCATCACCAATGGGGAGAATCATACAGACCCAACTCGTCAACAATGGGGGGAATCACACAGACCCAGCTCATCACCAACGGCGGAATCAAACAGTCCCAGATCATCACCAATGGGGGAATCACACAGACCCAGCTCATCACCAATGGGGGGAATCACAAAGACCCAGCTCATCACCAATGGGGGAATCACACAGACCCAGCTCATCACCAATGGGGGAATCACACAGACTCAGCTCATCACCAATGTCGGTAATCACACAGACCCAGCTCATCACCAATGGGGGAATCACACTGACTCAGCTCATCACCAATGGGGGAATCACACAGACCCAGCTCTTCGTCAATGGCGGGAATCACAGAGACCCAGCTCATCACCAATGTTGGAATCACACAGACCCAGCTCATCACCAATGGGGGAATCACACAGACCCAGCTCATCACCAATGTTGGAATCACACAGACCCAGCTCATCACCAATGGGGGAATCATACAGACCCAGCTCATCACCAATGGGGGAGTCACACAGACCCAGCTCATCACCAATGGGGGAATCACACAGACCCAGCTCTTCGTCAATGGCGGGAATCATACAGACCCAGCTCATCACCAATGGGGGAATCACACAGACCCAGCTCATCACCAATGGGGGAGTCACACAGACCCAGCTCATCACCAATGGGGGAATCACACAGACCCAGCTCTTCGTCAATGGCGGGAATCACAGAGACCCAGCTCATCACCAATGAGGGAATCACACAGAACCAGCTTATCACCCATGGGGGAATCACACAGATCCAGCTCATCACAAATGGGGGGAATCACACAGACCCAGCTCATCACCCATGGGGGAATCACACAGACCCAGCTCATCACCAATGGGGGAATCTCACAGACCCAGCTCATCGCCAATGGGGGGAATCACACAGACCCAGATCATCACAAATGGGGGAATCACACAGACCCAGCTCATCACCAATGGGGGAAACATATAGACCCAGCTCATCACCAATGGGGAGAATCACACAGACCCAGCTCATGACCAATGGGGGAATCACACAGACCCAGCTCATGACCAATGGGGGAATCACACAGACCCAGCTCATGACCAATGGGGGAATCACACAGACCCAGCTCATCACCAATGGGGGAGTCACACAGACCCAGCTCATCACCAATGGGGGAATCACACAGACCCAGCTCATCACCAATGGGGGAAACATATAGACCCAGCTCATCGCCAATGGGGGAATCACACAGACACAGTTCATCACCCATGGGGGAATCACACAGACCCAGCTCATCACCAATGGGGGAATCACACAGACCCAGCTCATCACCAATGGGGGAATCACACAGACCCAGCTCATCACCAATGGGGGAATCACACAGACCCAGCTCATCACCAATGGGGGAATCACACAGACCCAGCTCTTCGTCAATGGCGGGAATCACAGAGACACAGGTCATCACAAATGGGGGAATCACTAAGACTCAGCTCATCGCCAATGGGGGAATCACACAGACCCAGCTCATCACCAATGGGGGTATCACACAGACCCAGCTCATCACCAATGGGGGAATCACACAGACCCAGCTCATCACCAATGGGGGAATCACACAGACCCAGCTCATCACCAATGGGGGAATCACACAGACCCAGCTCATCACCAATGTCGGTAATCACACAGACCCAGCTCATCACCAATGGGGGAATTACACAGAGTAAAAAGTCTGACAACACCAGGAATTACACAGACCCAGCTGATCACCAATGGGGGGAATCACAAAGACTCAGCTCATCGCCAATGGGGGAATCACACAGACCCAGCTCATCGCCAATGGGGGAATCACACAGACACAGCTCTTCGTCAATGGCGGGAATCACAGAGACTCAGGTCATCACCAATGGGGGAATCAGACAGACCCAGCTCATCGCGAATGGGGGAATCACACAGACCCAGCTCATCACCAATGGGGGAATCACACAGACCCAGCTCTTCGTCAATGGCGGGAATCACAGAGACCCAGGTCATCACCAATGTTGGAATCACACAGACCCAGCTCATCACCAATGGGGGAATCATACAGACCCAGCTCATCACCAATGGGGGAGTCACACAGACCCAGCTCATCACCAATGGGGGAATCACACAGACCCAGCTCATCACCAATGGGGGAATCATACAGACCCAGCTCATCACCAATGGGGGAGTCACACAGACCCAGCTCATCACCAATGGGGGAATCACACAGACCCAGCTCTTCGTCAATGGCGGGAATCACAGAGACCCAGCTCATCACCAATGAGTGAATCACACAGAACCAGCTTATCACCCATGGGGGAATCACACAGATCCAGCTCATCACAAATGGGGGGAATCACACAGACCCAGCTCATCACCCATGGGGGAATCACACAGACCCAGCTCATCACCAATGGGGGAATCTCACAGACCCAGCTCATCGCCAATGGGGGAATCACACAGACCCAGATCATCACAAATGGGGGAATCACACAGACCCAGATCATCACCAATGGGGGAATCACACAGACCCAGCTCATCACCAATGGGGGAATCACACAGACCCAGCTCATCACCAATGGGGGAATCACACAGACCCAGCTCATCACCAATGGGGGAATCACACAGACCCAGCTCATCACCAATGGGGGAATCACACAGACCCAGTTAATCACCAATGGGGGAATCACACAGACTCATCTCATCGCCAATGGGGGAATCACACAGACCCTGCTCATCACCAATGGGGGAATCATATAGACCCAGCTCATCACCAATGGGGAGAATCACACAGACCCAGCTCATGACCAATGGGGGAATCACACAGACCCAGCTCATCACCAATGGGGGAATCACACAGACCCAGCTCATGACCAATGGGGGAATCACACAGACCCAGCTCATCACCAATGGGGGGAATTAGACAGTCACAGCTCATCGCCAGTGGGGGAATCACACAGACCCTGCTAATCACCAATGGGGGAAACATATAGACCCAGCTCATCGCCAATGGGGGAATCACACAGACACAGTTCATCACCCATGGGGGAATCACACAGACCCAGCTCATCACCAATGGGGGAATCACACAGACCCAGCTCATCACCAATGGGGGGAATCACACAGACCCAGCTCATCGCCAATGGGGGAATCACACAGACCCAGCTCATCACCAATGGGGGAATCACACAGACCCAGCTCATCACCCATGTGGGAATTACACAGACGCAGCTCATCACGAATGGGGGGAATCACAAAGACTCAGCTCATCACCAATGGGGGGAATTACACAGACCGAGCTCATCTCCAATGGGGGAATCACACAGACCCAGCTCATCAACAATGGGGGGAATCACACAGACCCAGCTCATCAACAATGGGGGGAATCACACAGACCCAGCTCATCAACAATGGGGGAATCACACAGACCCAGCTCATCAACAATGGGGGGAATCACACAGACCCAGCTCATCAACAATGGGGGGAATTACACAGACCCAGCTCATCACGAATGGGAGGAATCACACAGACCCAGCTCATCACCAATGGGGGAATCACACAGACCCAGCTCATCACCAATGGGGGAATCACACAGACCCAGCTCATCACCAATGGGGGAATCACACAGACCCAGCTCATCGCCAATGGGGGAATCACACAGACCCAGCTCATCGCCAATGGGGGAATCACACAGACCCAGCTCTTCGTCAATGGCGGGAATCACAGAGACCCAGGTCATCACCAATGGGGGAATCACACAGACCCAGCTCATCACCAATGGGGGAGTCACACAGACCCAGCTCATCACTAATGGGGGGAATCACACAGACCCAGCTCATCACTAATGGGGGAATCACAGAGACCCAGGTCATCACCAATGGGGGAATCACACTGACCCAGCTCATCACCCATGGGGGAATCACACTGACCCAGCTCATCGCCAGTGAGGGAATCACACAGACCCAGCTCATGAGAACATAAGTATGAAAGAAATAGGAGCAGGAGTAGTCCAGCGAGATCTACGAGCCTGCCCCGCCATTCAATAAGATCATGCCTGACCTGTCGTGGCTCAGTTCCACATTCACTCCCTCTCCACATCATAATCCCTCTACCTATCATCAATGGGGGAACCACACAGACCCAGCTCATCACCAATGGGGGAATCACACAGACCCAGCTCATCACCAATGGGGGAATCACAGAGACCCAGCTCATCACGAATCGCGGAAATCACACAGACCCAGCTTATCACCTATGGGGGGAATCACACAGACCCAGCTTATCACCTATGGGGGGAATCACACAGACCCAGCTCATCACCAATGGGGGAACCACACAGACCCAGCTCATCACCAATGGGGGGAATCACACAGACCCAGCTCATCACCAATGGGGGGAATCACACAGACCCAGCTCATCACCAATGGGGGGAATCACACAGACCCAGCTCATCACCAATGGGGGAATCACACAGACCCAGCTCATCACCAATGGGGGAACCACACAGACCCAGCTCATCACCAATGGGGGAACCACACAGACCCAGCTCATCACCCATGGGGGAATCACACAGACCCAGCTCATCACCAATGGGGGAATCACACAGACCCAACTCGTCAACAATGGGGGGAATCACACAGACCCAGCTCATCACCAATGGGGGAATCACACAGACCCAGCTCATCACCAATGGGGGAACCACACAGACCCAGCTCATCACCAATGGGGGAACCACACAGACCCAGCTCATCACCAATGGGGGAATCACACAGACCCAGCTCATCACCAATGGGGGAATCACACAGACCCAGCTCATCACCAATGGGGGAACCACACAGACCCAGCTCATCACCAATGGGGGAACCACACAGACCCAGCTCATCACCCATGGGGGAATCACACAGACTCAGCTCATCACCCATGGGGGAATCACACAGACTCAGCTCATCACCCATGGGGGAATCACACAGACTCAGCTCATCACCCATGGGGGAATCACACAGACTCAGCTCATCACCCATGGGGGAATCACACAGACCCAGCTCATCACCCATGGGGGAATCACACAGACCCAGCTCATCACCCATGGGGGAATCACACAGACTCAGCTCATCACCCATGGGGGAATCACACAGACTCAGCTCATCACCCATGGGGGAATCACACAGACTCAGCTCATCACCAATGGCGGTAATCACACAGACGAGACTCATCACCAATGGGGGAATCACACAGACACAGCTCATCACCAATGGCGGTAATCACACAGACGAGACTCATCACCAATGGGGGAATCACACAGACCCAGCTCATCACCAATGGGGGGAATCACACAGACCCAGCTCATCTCCAATGGCGGAAATCACACAGACCCAGCTCATCACCAATGGGGGAATCACACAGACCCAGCTCATCACCAATGGGGGAATCACACAGACCCAGCTCATCACCAATGGGGGAATCACACAGACCCAGCTCATCACCAATGGGGGAATTACGCAGACCCAGCTCATCACCAATGGGGGGAATCACACAGACCCAGCTCATCGCCAATGGGGGAATCACACAGACCCAGCTCATCGCCAATGGGGGAATCACACAGACCCAGCTCATCACCAATGGGAGAATCACACAGACCCAGCTCATCACCAATGGGGGAATCACACAGACCCAGCTCATCACCAATGGGGGAATCACACAGACCCAGCTCATCACCAATGGGGCAATCACACAGACCCAGCTCATCACCAATGGGGGAATTACACAGACCCAGCTCATCACCAATGGGGGAATCACGCAGACCCAGCTCATCACCAATGGGGGAATTACGCAGACCCAGCTCATCACCAAAGGGGGAATCACGCAGACCCAGCTCATCACCAATGGGGGAATCGCACAGACCCAGCTCATCACCCATGGGGGAATCACACAGACCCAGCTCATCACCAATGGGGGAATCACACAGACCCAGCTCATCACCAATGTGGGAATCACACAGACCCAGCTCATCACCAATGGGGGAATCACACAGACCCAGCTCATCACCAATGGGGGAATCACACAGACCCAGCTCATCACCAATGTGGGAATCACACAGACCCAGCTCATCACCAATGGGGGAATCACACAGACCCAGCTCATCACCAATGGGGGAATTACACAGACCCAGCTCATCACCAATGGGGGAATCACACAGAACCAGCTGATCACCAATGGGGGAATCACACAGACCCAGCTCATCACCAATGGGGGAATCACACAGACCCAGCTCATCACCAATGGGGGAATCACACAGACCCAGCTCATCACCAATGTGGGAATCACACAGACCCAGCTCATCACCAATGGGGGAATCACACAGACCCAGCTCATCACCAATGGGGGAATCCGACAGACCCAGCTCATCACTAATGGGGCAATCACACAGACCCAGCTCATCACCAATGGGGCAATCACACAGACCCAGCTCATCACCAATGGGGCAATCACACAGACCCAGCTCATCACTAATGGGGCAATCACACAGACCCAGCTCATCACCCATGGGGGAATCACACAGACCCAGCTCATCACCAATGGGGCAATCACACAGACCCAGCTCATCACCAATGGGGCAATCACACAGACCCAGCTCATCACCAATGGGGGGAATCACACAGACCCAGCTCATCACCAATGGGGGAATCACACAGACCCAGCTCATCACCCATGGGGGAATCACACAGACCCAGCTCATCACCAATGGGGGGAATCACACAGACCCAGCTCATCACCCATGGGGGAATCACACAGACCCAGCTCATCACCAATGGGGCAATCACACAGACCCAGCTCATCACCAATGGGGGGAATCACACAGACCCAGGTCATCACCCATGGGGGAATCACACAGACCCAGCTCATCACCAATGGGGGAATCACACAGACCCAGCTCATCACCAATGGGGGAATCACACAGACCCAGCTCATCACCAATGGGGGAATCACACAGACCCAGCTCATCACCAATGGGGCAATCACACAGACCCAGCTCATCACCAGTGGGGGAATCACACAGACCCAGCTCATCACCAATGGGGGGAATCACACAGAACCAGCTGATCACCAATGGGGGAATCACACAGACCCAGCTCATCACCAATGGGGCAATCACACAGACCCAGCTCATCACCAATGGGGGAATCACACAGACCCAGTTCATCACCAATGGGGGGAATCACACAGAACCAGCTGATCACCAATGGGGGAATCCGACAGACCCAGCTCATCACTAATGGGGCAATCACACAGACCCAGCTCATCACCCATGGGGGAATTACACAGAACCAGCTCATTACCAATGGGGGAATCACACAGAACCAGCTGATCACCCAATGGGGGAATCCGACAGACCCAGCTCATCACCCATGGGGGGAATCACAAAGAATCAGCTCATCACCAATGGGGGGAATCACACAGACCCAACTCATCACCAATGGTGGAATCACACAGACCCAGCTCATCGCCAATGGGGGAATCACACAGACCCAGCTCATCGCCAATGGGGGAATCACACAGACCCAGCTCATCACCAATAGGGGGAATCACACAGACCCAGCTCATCACCAATGGGGGAATCACACAGACCGAGCTCATCACCAATGGGGGAATCACACAGACCCAGTTCATCACCAATGGGGGAATCACACAGACCCAGTTCATCACCAATAGGGGGAATCACACAGACCCAGCTCATCACCAATGGGGGAATCACACAGACCCAGCTCATCACCAATAGGGGGAATCACACAGACCCAGCTCATCACCAATGGGGGAATCACACAGACCCAGCTCATCACCAATAGGGGGAATCACACAGACCCAGCTCATCACCAATGGGGGAATCACACAGACCCAGCTCATCACCAATGGGGGAATCACACAGACCCAGCTCATCACCAATAGGGGGAATCACACAGACCCAGCTCATCACCAATGGGGGAATCACACAGACCCAGTTCATCACCAATGGCGGGAATCACACAGACCCAGTTCATCACCAATGGGGGAATCACACAGACCCAGTTCATCACCAATGGGGGAATCACACAGACCCAGCTCATCATCAATGGGGGAATCACACAGACCCAGCTCACCACCAATGGGGGAATCACACAGACCCAGCTCATCACCAATGGGGGAATCACACAGACCCAGCTCATCACCAATGGGGGTAATCACACAGACCCAGCTCATCACCAATAGGGGGAATCACACAGACCCAGCTCATCACCCATGGGGGAATCACACAGACCCAGCTCATCACCAATGGGGGAATCACACAGACCCAGCTCATCACCCATGGGGGAATCACACAGACCCAGCTCATCACCAAGGGGGGAATCACACAGACCCAGTTCATCACCAATGGGGGAATCACACAGACCCAGCTCATCACCCATGGGGGAATTACACAGACCCAGTTCATCACCCATGGGGGAATTACACAGACCCAGTTCATCACCAATGGGGGAATCACACAGACCCAGTTCATCACCAATGGGGGAATCACACAGACCCAGTTCATCACCAATGGGGGAATTACAGAGACCCAGCTCATCACCAATGGGGGAATCACAGGGACCCAGTTCATCACCAATGGGGGAATCACACAGACCCAGTTCATCACCAATGGGGGGAATCACACAGACCCAGATCATCACCAATGGGGAATCACACAGACCCAGCTCATCACCCATGGGGGAATCACACAGACCCAGCTCATCACCAATGGGGGAATAACACAGACCCAGCTCATCACCCATGGGGGAATCACACAGACCCAGCTCATCACCAATGGGGGGAATCACACAGACCCAGCTCATCACCCATGGGGGAATCACACAGACCCAGCTCATCACCAAGGGGGGGAATCACACAGACCAAGCTCATCACCAATGGGGGAATCACACAGACCCAGCTCATCACCAATGGGGGAATAACACAGACCCAGCTCATCACCAATGGGGGAATCACACAGACCCAGCTCATCACCAATGGGGGAATCACACAGACCCAGCTCATCACCAATGGGGGAATCACACAGACCCAGCTCATCACCAATGGGGGGAATCACACAGACCCAGCTCATCACCAATGGGGGAATCACACAGACCCAGCTCATCACCAATGGGGGAATCACACAGACCCAACTCATCACCAATGGGGGAATCACACAGACTCAGCTCATCACCAATGGGGGGAATCACACAGACCAAGCTCATCACCAATGGGGGAATCACACAGACCCAACTCATCACCAATGGGGGAATCACACAGACCCAACTCATCACCAATGGGGGAATCACACAGACCCAACTCATCACCAATGGGGGAATCACACAGACCCAGCTCATCACCAATGGGGGAATCACACAGACCCAACTCATCACCAATGGGGGAATCACACAGACTCAGCTCATCACCAATGGGGGGAATCACACAGACCAAGCTCATCACCAATGGGGGAATCACACAGACCCAGCTCATCACCAATGGGGGAATCACACAGACCCAACTCATCACCAATGGGGGAATCACACAGACCCAGCTCATCACCAATGGGGGAATCACACAGACCCAACTCATCACCAATGGGGGAATAACACAGACCCAGCTCATCACCAATGGGGGGAATCACACAGACCCAGCTCATCACCAATGGGGGGAATCACACAGACCAAGCTCATCACCAATGGGGGAATCACACAGACCCAGCTCATCACCAATGGGGGAATCACACAGACCCAGCTCATCACCAATGGGGGGAATCACACAGACCCAGCTCATCACCAATGGGGGAATCACACAGACTCAGCTCATCACCAATGGGGGGAATCACACAGACCCAGCTCATCACCAATGGGGGGAATCACACAGACCAAGCTCATCACCAATGGGGGAATCACACAGACCCAGCTCATCACCAATGGGGGAATAACACAGACCCAACTCATCACCAATGGGGGAATCACACAGACCCAACTCATCACCAATGGGGGAATCACACAGACCCAACTCATCACCAATGGGGGGAATCACACAGACCCAGCTCATCACCAATGGGGGAATAACACAGACCCAGCTCATCACCAATGGGGGAATCACACAGACCCAGCTCATCACCAATGGGGGAATTACACAGACCCAGCTCATCACCAATGGGGGAATCACACAGACCCAGCTCATCACCCATGGGGGAATCACACAGACCCAGCTCATCACCAATGGGGGAATCACACAGACCCAACTCATCACCCATGGGGGAATCACACAGACCCAGCTCATCACCAATGGCGTTAATCACACAGACCCAGCTCATCACCGATGGGGGAATCACGCAGACGAGACTCATCACCAATGGGGGAATCACACAGACCCAGCTCATCACCAATGGGGGAATCACACAGACCCAGCTCATCACGAATGGGGGGAATCACACAGACCCAGCTCATCACCAATGGGGGAATCACACAGACCCAGCTCATCACCAATGGGGGAATCACACAGACCCAGCTCATCACCAATGGGGGAATCACACAGACCCAGCTCATCACCAATGGGGGAATCACACAGACCCAGCTCATCACCAATGGGGGAATCACACAGACCCAGCTCATCACGAATGGGGGGAGTCACACAGACCCAGCTCATCACGAATGGGGGGAATCACACAGACCCAGCTCATCACCAATGGGGGAATCACACAGACCCAGCTCATCACCAATGGGGGGAATCACACAGACCCAGCTCATCACCAATGGGGGGAGTCACACAGACCCAGCTCATCACGAATGGGGGGAGTCACACAGACCCAGCTCATCACCAATGGGGGAATCACACAGACCCAGCTCATCACGAATGGGGGGAGTCACACAGACCCAGCTCATCACGAATGGGGGGAGTCACACAGACCCAGCTCATCACCAATGGGGGAATCACACAGACCCAGCTCATCACCCATGGGGGAATCACACAGACCCAGGTCATCACCAATGGGGGAATCACACAGACCCAGCTCATCACCAATGGGGGAATCACACAGACCCAGCTCATCGCCAATGGGGGAATCACACAGACCCAGCTCTTCGTCAATGGCGGGAATCACAGAGACCCAGGTCATCACCAATGCGGGAATCACAGAGACCCAGCTCATCAACAATGGCAGTAATCACACAGACCCAGCTCATCACCAATGGGGGAATCACACAGACCCAGCTCATCGCCAATGGGGGAATCACACAGACCCAGCTCATCAACAATGGGGGGAATCACACAGACCCAGCTCATCACCAATGGGGGGAATCACACAGACCCAGCTCATCACCAATGGGGGAATCACACAGACCCAGCTCATCACCAATGGGGGGAATCACACAGACCCAGCTCATCACCAATGGGGGGAATCACACAGACCCAGCTCATCACCAATGGGGGGAATCACACAGACCCAGCTCATCACCAATGGGGGGAATCACACAGACCCAGCTCATCACCAATGGGGGGAATCACACTGACCCAGCTCATCACCAATGGGGGGAATCACACAGACCCAGCTCATCACCAATGGGGGAATCACACAGACCCAGCTCATCACCAATGGGGGAGTCACACAGACCCAGCTCATCACGAATGGGGGGAATCACACAGACCCAGCTGATCAACAATGGGGGGAATCACACAGACCCAGCTCATCACCAATGGGGGAATCACACAGACCCAGCTCATCACCAATGGGGGAATCACACAGACCCAGCTCATCACCAATGGCGGTAATCACACAGACCCAGCTCATCACCAATGGGGGAATCACACAGACCCAGCTCATCACCAATGGCGGTAATCACACAGACCCAGCTCATCACCAATGGGGGAATCACACAGACCCAGCTCATCGCCAATGGGGGAATCACACAGACCCAGCTCTTCGTCAATGGCGGGAATCACAGAGACCCAGGTCATCACCAATGGGGGAATCACACAGACCCAGCTCATCACCAATGGGGGAGTCACACAGACCCAGCTCATCACTAATGGGGGGAATCACACAGACCCAGCTCATCACCAATGGGGGAATCACAGAGACCCAGCTCATCACCAATGGGGGGAATCACACAGACCCAGCTCATCACCAATGGGGGAATCACACAGACTCAGTTCATCACCAATGTGGGAATCACACAGACCCAGGTCATCACCAATGGGGGGAATCACACAGACCCAGCTCATCACCAATGGGGGAATCACACTGACCCAGCTCATCACCCATGGGGGAATCACACTGACCCAGCTCATCGCCAGTGAGGGAATCACACAGACCCAGCTCATGAGAACATAAGTATGAAAGAAATAGGAGCAGGAGTAGTCCAGCGAGACCTACGAGCCTGCCCCGCCATTCAATAAGATCATGCCTGACCTGTCGTGGCTCAGTTCCACATTCACTCCCTCTCCACATCATAATCCCTCTACCTATCATCAATGGGGGAACCACACAGACCCAGCTCATCACCAATGGGGGAATCACACAGACCCAGCTCATCACGAATCGCGGAAATCACACAGACCCAGCTTATCACCTATGGGGGAACCACACAGACCCAGCTCATCACCAATGGGGGGAATCACACAGACCCAGCTTATCACCTATGGGGGGAATCACACAGACCCAGCTCATCACCCATGGGGGGAATCACACAGACCCAGCTCATCACCCATGGGGGAATCACACAGACCCAGCTCATCACCAATGGGGGAACCACACAGACCCAGCTCATCACCAATGGGGGAACCACACAGACCCAGCTCATCACCAATGGGGGGAATCACACAGACCCAGCTCATCACCAATGGGGGAACCACACAGACCCAGCTCATCACGAATCGCGGAAATCACACAGACCCAGCTCATCACCCATGGGGGAATCACACAGACCCAGCTCATCACCAATGGGGGAACCACACAGACCCAGCTCATCACGAATCGCGGAAATCACACAGACCCAGCTCATCACCCATGGGGGAATAACACAGACCCAGCTCATCGCCAATGGGGGAACCACACAGACCCAGCTCATCACCAATGGGGGAACCACACAGACCCAGCTCATCACCAATGGGGGAATCACACAGACCCAGCTCATCACCAATGGCGGAATCACACAGACCCAGCTCATCACCAATGGGGGAACCACACAGACCCAGCTCATCACCAATGGGGGAAATCACACAGACCCAGCTCATCACCAATGGGGGAATCACACAGACCCAACTCGTCAACAATGGGGGGAATCAGACAGACCCAGCTCATCACCCATGGGGGAATCACACAGACCCAGCTCATCACCAATGGCGGTAATCACACAGACGAGACTCATCACCCATGGGGGAATCACACAGACCCAGCTCATCACCCATGGGGGAATCACACAGACTCAGCTCATCACCAATGGCGGTAATCACACAGACGAGACTCATCACCCATGGGGGAATCATACAGACCCAGCTCATCACCCATGGGGGAATCACACAGACCCAGCTCATCACCAATGGGGGGAATTACACAGACCCAGCTCATCGCCAATGGGGGAATCACACAGACCCAGCTCATCACCAATGGGGGAATCACACAGACCCAGCTCATCACCCATGGGGGAATCACACAGACTCAGCTCATCACCCATGGGGGAATCACACCGACTCAGCTCATCACCCATGGGGGAATTACACAGACCCAGCTCATAACGAATGGGGGGAATCACACAGACCCAGCTCATCACCAATGGGGGAATGACACAGACCCAGCTCATCACCAATGGGGGAATTACAGAGACCCAGCTCATCACCAATGGGGGAATCACAGGGACCCAGTTCATCACCAATGGGGGAATCACACAGACCCAGTTCATCATCAATGGGGGAATTACACAGACCCAGCTCATCACGAATGGGGGGAATCACACAGACCCAGCTCATCACCAATGGGGGAATCACACAGACCCAGCTCATCACCAATGGATGAATCACACAGACCCAGCTTATCACCAATGGGGGGAATAACACAGACCCAGCTCATCACCAATGGGGGAATCACACAGACCCAGTTCATCATCAATGGGGGAATTACACAGACCCAGCTCATCACGAATGGGGGGAATCACACAGACCCAGCTCATCACCTATGGGGGAATCACACAGACCCAGCTCATCACCAATGGGGGGAATAACACAGACCCAGCTCATCACCAATGGGGGGAATCACACAGACCCAGCTCATCACCCATGGGGGAAATCACACAGACCCAGCTCATCACCCATGGGGGAAATCACACAGACCCAGCTCATCACCCATGGGGGAATCACACAGACCCAGCTCATCACCAATGGCGGTAATCACACAGACCCAGCTCATCACCGATGGGGGAATCACACAGACGAGACTCATCACCCATGGGGGAATCACACAGACGCAGCTCATCACCAATGGGGGGAATTAGACAGTCACAGCTCATCGCCAATGGGGGAATCACACAGACCCAGCTCATCCCCAATGGGGGAATCACACAGACCAACTCATCACCAATGGGGGAAATCACACAGACGCAGCTCATCACCAATGGGGGGAATCACACAGACCCAGCTCATCACCAATAGGGGGAATAACACAGATCCAGCTCATCACCAATGGGGGGAATCACACAGACCCAGCTCATCACCAATGGGGGAATCACACAGAGTCAGCTCTTCGTCAATGGCGGGAATCACAGAGACCCAGGTCATCACCAATGGGCGGAATCACACAGACCCAGCTCATCACCAATAGGGGGAATAACACAGATCCAGCTCATCACCAATGGGGGGAATCACACAGACCCAGCTCATCACCAATGGGGGAATCACACAGAGTCAGCTCTTCGTCAATGGCGGGAATCACAGAGACCCAGGTCATCACCAATGGGAGAATCACACAGACCCAGCTCATCACCAATGGGGGAATCACACAGACGCAGTTCATCACCAATGGGCGAATCACACAGACCCAGCTCATCACCAATGGGGGAATCACACAGACGCAGTTCATCACCAATGGGCGAATCACACAGACCCAGCTCATCACCAATGGGGGAATCACACAGACCCAGCTCATCACCAATGGGGGGAATCACACAGACCCAGCTCATCACCAATGGGGGAATCACACAGACCCAGCTCATCACCAATGGGGGAATCACACAGACGCAGCTCATCATGAATGGGGGGAATCCCACAGACCCAGCTCATCTCCAATGGGGGAATCACACAGACGCAGCTCATCATGAATGGGGGGAATCACACAGACCCAGCTCATCTCCAATGGGGGAATCACACAGACGCAGCTCATCATGAATGGGGGAATCACACAGACCCAGCTCTTCGTCAATGGGGGAATCACACAGACCCAGCTCATCACCAATGGGGGAATCACACAGACCCAGTTCATCACCAATGGGGGAATCACACAGACCCAGCTCATCACCAATGGGGGGAATCACACAGACCCAGCTCATCACAAATGGGGGAATCACACAGACCCAGTTCATCACCAATGGGGGAATCACACAGACCCAGCTCATCACCAATGGGGGGAATCACACAGACCCAGCTCATCACCAATGGGGGAATCACACAGACCCAGTTCATCACCAATGGGGGAATCACACAGACCCAGCTCATCTCCAATGGGGGAATCACACAGACGCAGCTCATCATGAATGGGGGGAATCACACAGACCCAGCTCATCTCCAATGGGGGAATCACACAGACGCAGCTCATCATGAATGGGGGAATCACACAGACCCAGCTCTTCGTCAATGGGGGAATCACACAGACCCAGCTCATCACCAATGGGGGAATCACACAGACCCAGCTCATCACCAACGGGGGAATCACACAGACCCAGCTCATCAACCATGGGGCAATTACACAGACGCAGCTCATCAATAATGGGGGGAATCACACAGACCCAGCTCATCACCAATGGGGAATCACACAGACCCAGCTCATCACCAATGGGGGGAATCACACAGACCCAGCTCTTCATCAATGGCGGGAATCACAGAGACCCAGCTCATCACCAATGGGGGAATTACACAGACCCAGCTCATCACCAATGGGGGAATCACACAGACCCAGCTCATCACCCATGGGGGAATTACACAGACTCAGCTCATCGCCAATGGGGGAATCACACAGACCCAGCTCATCACCAATGTGGGAATCACACAGACCCAGCTCATCACCAATTGGGGAATCACACAGACCCAGCTCATCACCAATGGGGGAATCACACAGACCCAGCTCTTCATCAATGGCGGGAATCACAGAGACCCAGGTCATCACCAATGGGGGAATCACACAGACCCAGCTCATCACCAATGGGGGAATCACACAGACCCAGCTCATCACCAATGGGGGAATCACACAGACCCAGCTCATCACCCATGGGGGAATCACACAGACCCAGCTCATCACCAATGGGGGGAATCACACAGACCCAGCTCATCACCCATGGGGGAATCACACAGACCCAGCTCATCACCCATGGGGGAATCACACAGACCCAGCTCATCACCAATGGGGGGAATCACACAGACCCAGCTCATCACCCATGGGGGAATCACACAGACCCAGCTCATCACCAATGGGGGAATCCCACAGACCCAGCTCATCAATAATGGGGGGAATCACACAGACACAGCTCATCAACCATGGGGGAATTACACAGACGCAGCTCATCAATAATGGCGGGAATCACAGAGACCCAGGTCATCACCAATGGGGGAATCACACAGACCCAGCTCATCACCAATGGGGGAATCACACAGACCCAGCTCATCACCAATGGGGGAATCACACAGACCCAGCTCATCACCAATGGGGGAATCACACAGACCCAGTTAATCACCAATGGGGGAATCACACAGACCCAGCTCATCACCAATGGGGGAATCACACTGACCCAGCTCATCACCAATGGGGGAATCACACAGACCCAGCTCATCACCAATGGGGGGAATCACACAGACCCAGCTCATCACCCATGGGGGAATCACACAGACCCAGCTCATCACCCATGGGGGAATCACACAGACCCAGCTCATCACCAATGGGGGGAATCACACAGACCCAGCTCATCACCCATGGGGGAATCACACAGACCCAGCTCATCACCAATGGGGGAATCCCACAGACCCAGCTCATCAATAATGGGGGGAATCACACAGACACAGCTCATCAACCATGGGGGAATTACACAGACGCAGCTCATCAATAATGGCGGGAATCACAGAGACCCAGGTCATCACCAATGGGGGAATCACACAGACCCAGCTCATCACCAATGGGGGAATCACACAGACCCAGCTCATCACCAATGGGGGAATCACACAGACCCAGCTCATCACCAATGGGGGAATCACACAGACCCAGTTAATCACCAATGGGGGAATCACACAGACCCAGCTCATCACCAATGGGGGAATCACACTGACCCAGCTCATCACCAATGGGGGAATCACACAGACCCAGCTCATCACCAATGGGGGGAATTAGACATTCACAGCTCATCACCAATGGGGGAATCACACAGACCCAGTTAATCACCAATGGGGGGAATTAGACATTCACAGCTCATCACCAATGGGGGAATCACACAGACCCAGCTCATCACCAATGGGGGGAATTAGACATTCACAGCTCATCACCAATGGGGGAATCACACAGACCCAGCTCATCACCCATGGGGGAATCACACAGACCCAGCTCATCACCAATGGGGGGAATCACACAGACACAGTTCATCACCAATGGGGGAATCACAGAGACACAGTTCATCACCAATGGGGGAATCACACAGACCCAGTTTATCACCAATGGGGGAATCACACAGACCCAGCTCATCACCATGGGGGAATCACACAGACCCAGCTCATCACCATGGGGGAATCACACAGACGCAGCTCATTACCAATGGGGGAATCACACAGACCCAGCTCATCACCCATGGGGGAATCACACAGACCCAGCTCATCACCAATGGGGGGAATCACACAGACCCAGCTCATCACCAATGGGGTGAGTCACACAGGCCCAGCTCATCACCAATGGGGGGAATCACACAGTCCCAGCTCATCACCAATGGGGGAATCACACAGACCCAGCTCATCACCAATGGGGGAATCACACA
Organism: Prionace glauca; assembly: GCA_037974335.1. Classification (NCBI taxonomy): domain Eukaryota; kingdom Metazoa; phylum Chordata; class Chondrichthyes; order Carcharhiniformes; family Carcharhinidae; genus Prionace; species Prionace glauca. The sequence continues at coordinate 63,596,682 of CM075737.1, forward strand.
GACCCAGCTCATCACCAATGGGGGAATCACACAGACCCAGCTCATCACCAATGGGGGGAATCACACAGACCCAGCTCATCACCAATGGGGGGAATCACACAGACCCAGCTCATCACCAATGGGGGAATCACACAGACTCAGCTCATCACCAATGGCGGTAATCACACAGACCCAGCTCATCACCCATGGGGGGAATCACACAGACCCAGCTCATCACCAATGGGGGAATCACACAGACCCAGCTCATCACCCATGGGGGAATCACACAGACCCAGCTCATCACCAATGGCGGTAATCACACAGACCCAGCTCATCACCAATGGGGGAATCACACAGACCCAGCTCTTCGTCAATGGGGGGAATCACACAGACCCAGCTCATCACCAATGGGGGAATCACACAGACTCAGCTCATCACCAATGGGGGAATCACACAGACCCAGCTCATCACCAATGGGGGAATTACACAGACCCAGCTCATCACCAATGGGGGGAATCACACAGACACAGCTCATTACCAATGGGGGAATCACACAGACCCAGCTCATCACCAATGGGGGAATCACACAGAACCAGGTCATCACCAATGGGGGAATTACACAGACACAGCTCATTACCAATGGGGGAATCACACAGACACAGCTCATTACCAATGGGGGAATCACACAGACCCAGCTCATCACCCATGGGGGAATCACACAGACTCAGCTCATCACCAATGGGGGAATCACACAGACCCAGCTCATCACCAATGGGGGGAATCACACAGACCCAGCTCATCACCAATGGGGGGAATCACACAGACTCAGCTCATCACCAATGGGGGAATCACACAGACCCAGCTCATCACCAATGGGGGGAATCACACAGACCCAGCTCATCACCAATGGGGAGAATCACACAGACCCAGCTCATCACCAATGGGGGAATTACACAGACCCAGCTCATCACCAATGGGGGAATTATACAGACGCAGCTCATCAAGAATGGGGGGAATCACACAGACCGGGCTCATCACCAATGGGAGAATCATAAAGACTCAGCTCATCACCAATGGGGGGAATCACACAGACCCAGCTCATCACCAATGGGGGGAATCACACAGACCCAGCTCATCACCCATGGGGGAATCACATAGACCCAGCTCATCACCAATGGGGGGAATCACACAGACCCAGCTCATCACCAATGGGGGAATCACACAGACACAGCTCATCACCAATGGGGGAATCACACAGACCCAGCTCATCACCAATGGGGGAATCACACAGACCCAGCTCATCACCAATGGGGGAATCACACAGACCCAGCTCATCACCAATAGGGGGAATCACACAGACCCAGCTCATCACCAATGGGGGAATCACACAGACCGAGCTCATCACGAATGGGGGAACCACACAGACCCAGCTCATCACCAATGGGGGGAATCACACAGACCCAGCTTATCACCTATGGGGGGAATCACACAGACCCAGCTCATCACCCATGGGGGGAATCACACAGACCCAGCTCATCACCCATGGGGGAATCACATAGACTCAGCTCATCACCAATGGGGGAATCACACAGACCCAGCTCATCACCCATGGGGGAATCACGCAGACACAGCTCATTACCAATGAGGGAATCACACAGTCCCAGCTCATCACCAATGGGGGAATCACACAGACTCAGCTCATCACCAATGGGGGAATCACACAGACCCAGCTCATCACCAATGGGGGAATCACACAGACCCAGCTCATCACCCATGGGGGAATCATAAAGACTCAGCTCATCGCCAATGGGGGAATCATAAAGACTCAGCTCATCGCCAATGGGGGAATCACACAGACCCAGCTCATCACTAATGGGGGAATCACACAGACCCAGCTCATCACCAATGGGGTGAGTCACACAGACCCAGCTCATCACCAATGGGGTTAATCACACAGACCCAGTTCATCACCCATGGGGGAATCACACAGACTCAGCTCATCACCAATGGGGGAATCACACAGACTCAGCTCATCACCAATGGGGGAATAACACAGACCCAGCTCATCACCCATGGGGGAATCACACAGACCCAGCTCATCACCAATGGGGGAATCACACAGACTCAGCTCATCACCAATGGGGGAATCACACAGACTCAGCTCATCACCAATGGGGGAATAACACAGACCCAGTTCATCACCCATGGGGGAATCACACAGACTCAGCTCATCACCAATGGGGGAATCACACAGACTCAGCTCATCACCAATGGGGGAATTACACAGACCCAGCTCATCACCAATGGGGGAATAACACAGACCCAGCTCATCACCAATGGGGGAATCACACAGACCCAGCTCATCACCAATGGGGGGAATCACACAGACCCAGCTCATCACCCATGGGGGAATCACACAGACCCAGCTCATCACCCATGGGGGAATCACACAGACCCAGCTCATCACCAATGGGGGGAATCACACAGACCCAGGTCATCACCCATGGGGGAATCACACAGACCCAGCTCATCACCAATGGGGGAATCACACAGACCCAGGTCATCACCAATGGGGGAATCACACAGACCCAGCTCATCACCAATGGGGGAATCACACAGACCCAGCTCATCACCAATGGGGGAATCACACAGACCCAGCTCATCACCAATGGGGGAATCACACAGACCCAGGTCATCACCAATGGGGGAATCACACAGACCCAGCTCATCACCAATGGGGGAATCACACAGACCCAGTTCATCACCCATGGGGGAATCACACCGACCCAGTTCATCACCCATGGGGGAATCACACCGACCCAGTTCATCACTAATGGGGGGAATCACACAGACCCATCTCATCACCAATGGGGGAATCACACAGACCCAGCTCATCACCAATGGGGGAATCACAGAGACCCAGCTCATCACCAATGGGGGGAATCACACAGACCAAGCTCATCACCAATGGGGGGAATCACACAGACCCAGCTCATCACCAATGGGGGAATCACACAGACCCAGCTCATCGCCAATGGGGGAATCACACAGACCCTGCTCATCGCCAATGGGGGAATCACACAGACCCAGCTCATCGCCAATGGGGGAATCACACAGACCCAGCTCATCACCAATGGGGGAATCACACAGACCCTGCTCATCGCCAATGGGGGAATCACACAGACCCAGCTCATCACCAATGGGGGAATCACACAGACCCAGCTCATCACCACGGGGGAATCACACAGACCCAGCTCATCACCAATGGGGGAATCACACAGACCCTGCTCATCGCCAATGGGGGAATCACACAGACCCAGCTCATCACCCATGGGGGAATCACACAGACCCAGCTCATCACCCATGGGGGAATCACACAGACCCAGCTCATCACCAATGGGGAATCACACAGACCCAGCTCATCACCAATGGGGAATCACACAGACCCAGCTCATCACCAATGGGGGAATCACAGAGACCCAGCTCATCACCAATGGGGGGAATCACACAGACCCAGCTCATCGCCAATGGGGGGAATCACACAGACCCAGCTCATCACCAATGGGGGAATCACACAGACCCAGCTCATCACCAATGGGGGAATCACACAGACCCAGCTCATCACCAATGGGGGAATCACACAGACCCAGCTCATCACCCATGGGGGAATCACACAGACCCAGCTCATCACCAATGAGGGAATCACACAGACCCAGCTCATCACCAATGGGGGAATCACACAGACCCAGCTCATCACCCATGGGGGAATCACAAAGAATCATCTCATCACCCATGGGGGAATCACACAGACCCAGCTCATCACCAATGGGGGAATCACACAGACCCAGCTCATCACCAATGGGGGAATCACACAGACCCAGCTCATCACCAATGGGGGAATCACACAGACCCAGCTCATCACCCATGGGGGAATCACAAAGAATCATCTCATCACCCATGGGGGAATCACACAGACCCAGCTCATCACCAATGGGGGAATCACACAGACCCAGCTCATCACCAATGGGGGAATCACACAGACCCAGCTCATCACCCATGGGGGAATCACAAAGAATCATCTCATCACCCATGGGGGAATCACACAGACCCAGCTCATCACCAATGGGGGAATCACACAGACCCAGCTCATCACCAATGGGGGAATCACACAGACCCAGCTCTTCACCAATGGGGGGAATCACACAGACCCAGCTCATCACCAATGGGGGAATCACACAGACCCAGCTCATCACCAATGGGGGGAATTAGACAGTCACAGCTCATCGCCAATGGGGGAATCACACAGACCCAGGTCATCACCAATGGGGGGAATCACACAGACCCAGCTCATCACCCATGGGGGAATCACACAGACCCAGCTGATCATCAATAGAACATAGAACATAGAACATTACAGCGCAGAACAGGCCCTTCGGCCCACGATGTTGCGCTGACCAGTTTCAAAACAATGACCCACTAACCTAAACCAATCCCTTTTCATCCATAAACCGATCCACGGATCTCTTAAACGCCCCCAAACTAGGTGCATTTACAACTGCAGCTGGCAGGGCATTCCAGTCCCTCACCACCCTCTGGATAAAGAACCTACCCCTGACATCTGTCCTATAACTACCCCCCTTAATTTAAAATCGTGCCCCCTCGTGCTAGCTTTCTCCATCCTTGGAAAAAGGCTATCACTATCTACCCTGTCTAAACCTCTAATCATCTTTTCTGTTTCAATGAGATCCCCTCTTAGCCACCTTCTTTCCAGCGAAAACAACCCCAAATCTCTCAATCTCTCCTCATAGGATCTCCCCTCCATACCAGGCAACATCCTGGTAAACCTCCTCTGCACCCTCTCCAAAGCCTCTACATCCTTCTTGTAATGTGGGGACCAGAACTGCACACAAAACTCCAAGTGCGGCCGCACCAGAGATGTGTACAGTTGCATCATGACGCTGCGACTCCTAAATTCAATCCCCCTACCAATAAACGCCAAAACTCCGTATGCCTTCTTAACAACCTTATCCACTTGATTCCCAACTTTCAGGGATCTATGTACACATACACCTAGATCCCTCTGCTCCTCCACACTATTCAAAGTCCTCCCATTAGCCCTATACTCAACACATCTGTTATTCCTACCGAAATGAATTACCTCACACTTCTCCACATTAAACTCCATCCGCCACCTCTCAGCCCAGCTCTGCAACCTATCTAAGTCATCCTGCAAACTATGACACCCTTCCTCACAATCTACCACACCTCCGACTTTGGTGTCATCAGCAAATTTACTAATCCACCCAACTATACCCTCATCCAGATCATTAATAAAAATTACAAACAGCAGTGGCCCCAAAACAGATCCCTGAGGCACACCACTTGTAACCGAACTCCATGACGAATATTTCCCATCAACGACCACTCTCTGTCTCCTATCTGCTAGCCAATTCCTGATCCAATTACCTAGATTACCCCCAATCCCATACATCTGCATTTTCTGCAGAAGCCTACCATGGTGAACCTTATCAAACGCCTTGCTAAAATCCATATACACCACATCAACTGCCTTACCCCTATCCACCTCTTTGGTCACCTTCTCAAAGAACTCGATAAGGTTAGTAAGGCATGACCTACCCGCTACAAAACCATGCTGACTGTCTCTAATCAACTCATTACTTTCCAAATAACTATAAATCCTGTCTCTAATAATCCTTTCCAAAACCTTACCCACCACAGAAGTAAGACTCACCGGTCTGTAATTCCCACGGAAGTCCCTTCTCCCCTTCTTAAACAATGGGACAACATTTGCTGTCCTCCAATCTTCTGGTACTATACCAGAGACTAACGACGACCTGAAGATCAGAGCCAGAGGCTCCGCAATCACCCCTCTTGCCTCCCAAAGAATCCTAGGGTAAATCCCATCTGGACCAGGGAACTTATCTATTTTCAATCCCTCTAAAATATCCAGCACATCCCCCGTATCAACTGCAATACTATCTATTACACACCCCTGCACCCCAGTGTCCTCCTCAGCTACATTCCTGTCCCCTTGCGTGAACACCGAAGAGAAATATTGGTTCAACGCCTCTCCAATCTCCTCCGGTTCCACACACAACTTCCCTCTACTGTCTGTAACTGGCCCTAATCTTGTCCTAACCAACCTTCTGTTCTTGACATACCTGTAAAACGCCTTAGGGTTCTCCTTAATCCTATCAGCCAAAATCATCTCATGCCCTCTTTTAGCCCTTCTTAACTCCCTCTTCAACTCCTTCCTAGCCAATCTAAAACTTTCTAATGCACTACCTGAGCCCTCAAGCCTCATCCGAACATAAGCCTCCTTTTTCTTCCTAACCAACGAATCAACTTTTTTAGTGCACCACGGTTCCCTGGGCCTACCAAATCCTCCTTGCCTGACAGGGATATACTTATCACAGACCCGCAATAGCTGCTCCTTGAAAAATCTCCACATCTCGGATGTTCCCAGTCCCTGTAATCTCCTAGTCCAACCAATGCTTCCTAATTCTCTCCTAATAGCCTCATAATTACCCTTCCCCCAGCTGAAACTACTGACCCGAGGTTCATGCCTATCCCTTTCCATCACTAAGGTGAACGTAATCGAATTGTGATCACTATCCCCAAACTGTACACCAACTTCCAAGTCTAGCACCTGGTCCGGCTCATTACCGAGCACCAAATCCAATATTTGTCTACTCCGATTAAAGCATTTGTACCCCGGGACCTGCAACATCCATTCCTGACCCTGCTCTATCCAAGTCTCTGAAATGGCCACAACATCGAAGTCCCAGGTACTGGTCCACGCTGCAAGTTCATCCACCTTATTGCGAATACTCCTCGCATTAAAATATACACATTTCAAACCACATTCCAAACCCTGTTCCGCCCCTCCCCCGCAATGCCGGGCATTGCAGTCCCCATCTACGCCCCCCTCACTTTCACCCCCTCTACTCAGGATCCCACCCCCCCTCTGAATCAGTTTAAACCACTCCGCATAACCTTAACAAATTTACCTCCCAGGATATTTGTTCCCCTTTGGTTCAGGTAAATCCCATCCCTCTGATAAAGGTCCCACCTTCCCCAGAACGAGCCCCAATTGTTCAAGTACTTAAACCCCTCCCTCCTGCACCATCCCCTCAGCCACGAGTTCAAGCTTTCCCTCCCTCTATTCCTCTCTAAACTATCCCGTGGCACAGGCAAGAGTCCAGAGATAACCACTCTGTCTGTCTTGGCCTTTAGCTTCCACCCCAACTCCATGAATCTCTGCTTAATGTCCCCTTCCCTTAGCTTCCCTATATCATGCGTCCCCACATGAATTATAACTTGGGGTTGATCTCCCTCTCCCCTGAGAGTCTTGAATATCCTCTCTGAGACATCCTGGACCCCAGCCCCTGGTAGGCAACACACCAGCCCTGAGTCCCTATCATTACTACCGACTCTCCTATCCGTCCCTTTAACGGTGGAGTCCCCAATGACAAGACCTAATCTTTGGCTACCCCTAACCACCTGAGCTTTTACAGTAGGCTCATCCCCAGAGACCTGCTCCCTTTGGCTATCCCCAGTTGATCCCTCCAGGACCGAAAACCTATTTTGGAGGGGAACAGCCCCAGGGGATTGTCCCACCACTTGCTTCTTTCCCCTCCTCTTGGCAGTGACCCAAGACTGGTTTCTAGGAGTGACTATCTCCTTATAACTTCTATCAATGTCCACCTCTGCATCCCGAATTTTGCGGAGCTCCTCTACTTCCACCTCCAACTCCTTTACACGCTCCTCCAGAAGCTGCAATCTAACGCACTTCCTACAAGTAAAATCCCCTGTAACACTACTGGAGTCCCTCACCACATACATCCCACAGGAGATGCAGCACACTGCCTGAACTGCCATCCCTGAAACAGTTACCAGCAGAAGAAATAAAAATAATAAAAAGAAAAACTTACCCACACTTATAATTTAGGTTAGAGGAGGTGGGAGGGTGGGATTCTCTACCAGTGTAGAGAATCGGGTATCCTCTCTACGCTAATTTATAGGGTTAGGGGCCCCGAAAACAAAAACTACAACTCCCGGCAAGCGTCTTAGTGACGACTTCCGGTTGTAACTAATTTAAAAAAAACCGCCAAAAACTCGCAACTTTAAAAACTAAAAATAAAAGTTAGCCAAAGAAACAGAAAAATGTACCCGTTGCTGCCTCCTCTGATGTCCAAAAATCGCTGCCTCTCGACTTTGCTCGCCAGAAACAATGAAGAGAGAGACACAGGGACCGAGAGAAAGAGGTACAGGGACCGAGAGAGAGACAGGGACTGAGTGAGACACAGGGACCCAGAGAGAGACACAGGGACCGAGAGAGACACAGGGACCGAGAGAGACACAGGGACCGAGAGAAAGAGGTACAGGGACCGAGAGAGAGACAGGGACTGAGTGAGACACAGGGACCCAGAGAGAGACACAGGAACCGAGAGAGACACAGGGACCGAGTGAGACACAGCGACCAAGAGAGACACAGGGACCGAGAGAGACACAGGGACCCAGAGAGAGACACAGGGACCGAGAGAAAGAGACAGGAACCGAGAGAGACACAGGGACCGAGTGAGACACAGCGACCAAGAGAGACACAGGGACCGAGAGAGACACAGGGACCCAGAGAGAGACACAGGGACCGAGAGAAAGAGACAGGAACCGAGAGAGACACAGGGACCGAGTGAGACACAGCGACCAAGAGAGACACAGGGACCGAGAGAGACACAGGGACCCAGAGAGAGACACAGGGACCGAGAGAAAGAGACAGGAACCGAGAGAGACACAGGGACCGAGTGAGACACAGCGACCAAGAGAGACACAGGGACTGAGAGAGAGACACAGGGACCGAGAGAGAGATACAGGGACTGAGAGAAAGAGACACAGGGAACGAGAGAGACACAGGGACCGAGTGAGACACAGGGACTGAGAGAGACACAGGGACCGAGGGAGAGAGACACAGGGACCGAGAGAGAGACACTGGGACCGATTGAGAGACACAGGGACGTAGAGAGAAAGACATAGGGACTGAGCGAGTCACAGGGACCGAGAGAGACATAGGGACCGAGAGAGACACAGGGACTGAGAGAGACACAGGGACCGAGAGAGAGAGACACAGGGTCCGAGAGAGACACAGGGACCGAGTGAGAGACACAGGGACTGAGAGAGACACAGGGCGGGGAGAGAGACACAGGGACCGAGAGAGACACAGGGACCGAGAGAGAGACACAGGGACCAAGAGAGAGACACAGGGTCTTAGAGAGAGGTACAGGGACCGAGAGAGAGACAGGGACTGAGTGAGACACAGGGACTGAGAGAGACACAGGAACCGAAAGAGAGACAGGGACCGAGAGAGAGACAGGGATTGAGAGAAACACAGGGGCCAAGAGAGACACAGGGACCGAGTGAGACACAGCGACCGAGAGAGACACAGGGACAGAGAGAGAGACACAGGGACTGAGAGAGAGACAGGGATTGAGAGAAACACAGGGGCCAAGAGAGACACAGGGACCGAGTGAGACACAGCGACCGAGAGAGACACAGGGACCGAGAGAGAGTCACAGGAACCGAGAGAGACACAGGGACCGAGAGAGAGACACAGGGACCGAGAGAGAGACACAGGGACCGAGAGAGAGACACAGGGACCGAGAGAGAGACACAGGGACCGAGAGAGACACCGGGACCGAGAGAGACACAGGGACCGGGAGAGAGACACAGAGACCGAGTGAGACACAGCTATCGAGAGAGACACAGGGACCGAGAGAGAGTCACAGGAACCGAGAGAGACACAGGGACTGAGAGAGACACAGGGGTGAGAGGGAGACACAGGGACCGAGAGAGAGACACAGGGAACGAGAGAGAGAGACAGGGACCGAGAGAGACACAGGGACCGAGAGAGAGACACAGGGACCGAGAGAGAGACACAGGGACTGAGAGAGAGAGACACAGGGACCATTGTTGGATTGTTGCTGTTCTTTGCTGTTGAGGCTGATCAGGTGTGAATATAGATGGTCAGGTGTCAGTATAGATGGTCAGGTGTGAATATAGATGGTCAGGTGTGAATATAGATGGTCAGGTGTGAATATAGATGGTCAGGTGTGAATATAGATGGTCAGGTGTGAGTATAGATGGTCAGGTGTGAATATAGATGGTCAGGTGTGAGTATCGATGGTCAGGTGTGAGTACAGATGGTCAGGTGTGAGTATAGATGGTCAGGTGTGAATATAGATGGTCAAGTGTGAATATAGATGGTCAGGTGTGAATATAGATGGTCAGGTGTGAATATAGATGGTCAGGTGTGAATATAGATGGTCAGGTGTGAGTATCGATGGTCAGGTGTGAGTATAGATGGTCAGGTGTGAATATAGATGGTCATGTGAGAGTATAGATGGTCAGGTGTGAGTGCAGATGGTCAGGTTGAATATAGATGGTCGGGTGTGAATATAGATGGTCAGGTGTGAATATAGATGGTCAGGCATGAATATAGATGGTTAGGTGTGAGTATAGATGGTCAGGTGTGAATATAGATGGTCAGGTGTGAATATAGATGGTCAGGTGTGAGTATAGATGGTCAGGTGTGAATATAGATGGTCAGGTGTGAGTATCGATGGTCAGGTGTGAGTACAGATGGTCAGGTGTGAGTATAGATGGTCAGGTGTGAATATAGATGGTCAGGTGTGAATATAGATGGTCAGGTGTGAATATAGATGGTCAGGTGTGAATATAGATGGTCAGGTGTGAATATAGATGGTCAGGTGTGAGTATCGATGGTCAGGTGTGAGTATAGATGGTCAGGTGTGAATATAGATGGTCATGTGAGAGTATAGATGGTCAGGTGTGAGTGCAGATGGTCAGGTTGAATATAGATGGTCGGGTGTGAATATAGATGGTCAGGTGTGAATATAGATGGTCAGGCATGAATATAGATGGTTAGGTGTGAGTATAGATGGTCAGGTGTGAATATAGATGGTCAGGTGTGAGTATAGATGGTCAGGTTGAATATAGATGGTCAGGTGTGAATATAGATGGTCAGGCATGAATATAGATGGTTAGGTGTGAGTATAGATGGTCAGGTGTGAATATAGATGGTCAGGTGTGAGTATAGATGGTCAGGTGTGAATATAGATGGTCAGGTGTGAATATAGATGGTCAGGTGTGAACATAGATGGTCAGGTGTGAGTATAGATGGTCAGGTGAGAGTATAGATGGTCAGGTGTGAATATAGATGGTCAGGCATGAATATAGATGGTTAGGTGTGAGTATAGATGGTCAGGTGTGAATATAGATGGTCAGGTGTGAATATAGATGGTCAGGTGTGAACATAGATGGTCAGGTGTGAGTATAGATGGTCAGGTGAGAGTATAGATGGTCAGGTGTGAATATAGATGGTCAGGCATGAATATAGATGGTCAGGTGTGAATATAGATGGTCAGGTGTGAATATAGATGGTCAGGTGTGAGTATAGATGGTCAGGTGAGAGTATAGATGGTCAGGTGTGAATATAGATGGTCAGGTGTGAGTATAGATGGTCAGGTGTGAATATAGATGGTCAGGTGTGAGTATCGATGGTCAGGTGTGATTATAGACGGTCAGGTGTGAATATAGATGGTCGGGTGTGAGTATCGATGGTCAGGTGTGAGTATAGATGGTCAGGTGTGAGTATAGATGGTCAGGTGTGAATATAGATGGTCAGGCATGAATATAGATGGTTAGGTGCGAGTATAGATGGTCAGCTGTGAATATAGATGGTCAGGTGTGAGTATAGATGGTCAGGTTGAATATAGATGGTCAGGTGTGAATATAGATGGTCAGGCATGAATATAGATGGTTAGGTGTGAGTATAGATGGTTAGGTGTGAATATAGATGGTCAGGTGTGAGTATAGATGGTCAGGTGTGAATATAGATGGTCAGGTGTGAATATAGATGGTCAGGTGTGAACATAGATGGTCAGGTGTGAGTATAGATCGTCAGGTGAGAGTATAGATGGTCAGGTGTGAATATAGATGGTCAGGCATGAATATAGATGGTTAGGTGTGAGTATAGATGGTCAGGTGTGAGTATAGATGGTCAGGTGTGAACATAGATGGTCAGGTGTGAGTATAGATGGTCAGGTGAGAGTATAGATGGTCAGGTGTGAATATAGATGGTTAGGTGTGAACATAGATGGTCAGGTGTGAGTATAGGTGGTCAGGTGTGAGTATAGATGGTCAGGTGTGATTATAGATGGTCAGGTGTGAGTATAGATGGTCGGTTGTGTGTATAGATGGTCAGGTGTGAGTATAGATGGTCAGGTGTGAGTATAGATGGTCAGGTGTGAATATAGATGGTCTGGTGTGAATATAGATGGTCAGGTCTGAATATAGATGGTCAGGTGTGAATATAGATGGTCAGGGGTGAGTATAGATGGTCAGGTGTGAATATAGATGGTCTGGTGTGAATATAGATGGTCAGGTGTGAATATAGATGGTCAGGTGTGAATATAGATGGTCAGGGGTGAATATAGATGGTCAGGTGTGAATATAGGTTGTCAGGTGTGAATATAGATGGACAGATGTGAGTATAGATGGTCAGGTGTGAGTATAGATGGTCAGGAGTGAATATAGATGGTCAGGTGTGAGTATACATGGTCAGGTGTGAGTATAGATGGTCAGGTGTGAATATAGATGGTCAAGTGTGAGTATAGATGGTCAGGTGTGAGTATAGATGGTCAGGAGTGAATATAGATGGTCAGGTGTGAGTATAGATGGTCAGGTGTGAGTATAGATGGTCAGGTGTGAATATAGATGGTCTGGTGTGAATATAGATGGTCAGGTGTGAGTATAGATGGTCAGATGTGAATATAGATGGTCAGGGGTGAATATAGATGGTCAGGTGTGAGTATAGATGGTCAGGTGTGACTATACATGGTCAGGTGTGAATATAGATGGTCAGGAGTGAGTATAGATGGTCAGGTGTGAATAGAGATGGTCAGGTGTGAATATAGATGGTCAGGTGTGAATATAGATGGTCAGGGGTGAATATAGATGGTCAGGTGTGAGTATAGATGGTCAGGTGTGAATATAGATGGTCAGATGTGAGTATAGATGGTCAGGTGTGAGTATAGATGGTCAGGAGTGAATATAGATGGTCAGGTGTGAATATAGATGGTCAGGGGTGAATATAGATGGTCAGGTGTGAGTATAGATGGTCAGGAGTGAATATAGATGGTCAGGTGTGAGTATACATGGCCAGGTGTGAGTATTGATGGTCAGGAGTGAGTATAGATGGTCAGGTGTGAATATAGATGGTCAGGGGTGAATATAGATGGTCAGGTGTGAATATAGATGGTCAGGTGGGAATATAGATGGTCAGGTGTGAGTATAGATGGTCAGGTGTGAATACGGATGGTCAGGTGTGAGTATAGATGGTCAGGTGTGAGTATAGATGGTCAGGTGTGAATATAGATGGTCAGGTGTGAATATAGATGGTCAGGTGGGAATATAGATGGTCAGGTGTGAGTATAGATGGTCAGGTGTGAATACGGATGGTCAGGTGTGAATATAGATGGTCAGGTGTGAATATAGATGGTCAGGTGTGAGTATAGATGGTCCAGTGTGAGTATAGATGGTCAGGTGTGAGTATAGATGGTCAGGTGTGAATATAGATGGTCAGGTGTGAGTCCAGATGGTCAGGTGTGAATATAGATGGTCAGGTGTGAGTATAGATGGTCCAGTGTGAGTATAGATGGTCCAATGTGAATATAGATGGTCAGGTCTGAATATAGATGGTCAGGTGTGAATATAGATGGTCAGGTGTGAATATAGATGGTCAGGTGTGAATATAGATGGTCAGGTGTGATGTAGATGGTCAGGTGTGAATATAGATGGTCAGGTGTGAATATAGATGGTCAGGCATGAATATAGATGGTTAGGTGTGAGTATAGATGGTCAGGTGTGAATATAGATGGTCAGGTGTGAATATAGATGGTCAGGTGTGAGTATAGATGGTCAGGTGTGAATATAGATGGTCAGGTGTGAGTATCGATGGTCAGGTGTGAGTACAGATGGTCAGGTGTGAGTATAGATGGTCAGGTGTGAATATAGATGGTCAGGTGTGAATATAGATGGTCAGGTGTGAATATAGATGGTCAGGTGTGAATATAGATGGTCAGGTGTGAATATAGATGGTCAGGTGTGAGTATCGATGGTCAGGTGTGAGTATAGATGGTCAGGTGTGAATATAGATGGTCATGTGAGAGTATAGATGGTCAGGTGTGAGTGCAGATGGTCAGGTTGAATATAGATGGTCGGGTGTGAATATAGATGGTCAGGTGTGAATATAGATGGTCAGGCATGAATATAGATGGTTAGGTGTGAGTATAGATGGTCAGGTGTGAATATAGATGGTCAGGTGTGAGTATAGATGGTCAGGTTGAATATAGATGGTCAGGTGTGAATATAGATGGTCAGGCATGAATATAGATGGTTAGGTGTGAGTATAGATGGTCAGGTGTGAATATAGATGGTCAGGTGTGAGTATAGATGGTCAGGTGTGAATATAGATGGTCAGGTGTGAATATAGATGGTCAGGTGTGAACATAGATGGTCAGGTGTGAGTATAGATGGTCAGGTGAGAGTATAGATGGTCAGGTGTGAATATAGATGGTCAGGCATGAATATAGATGGTTAGGTGTGAGTATAGATGGTCAGGTGTGAATATAGATGGTCAGGTGTGAATATAGATGGTCAGGTGTGAACATAGATGGTCAGGTGTGAGTATAGATGGTCAGGTGAGAGTATAGATGGTCAGGTGTGAATATAGATGGTCAGGCATGAATATAGATGGTCAGGTGTGAATATAGATGGTCAGGTGTGAATATAGATGGTCAGGTGTGAGTATAGATGGTCAGGTGAGAGTATAGATGGTCAGGTGTGAATATAGATGGTCAGGTGTGAGTATAGATGGTCAGGTGTGAATATAGATGGTCAGGTGTGAGTATCGATGGTCAGGTGTGATTATAGACGGTCAGGTGTGAATATAGATGGTCGGGTGTGAGTATCGATGGTCAGGTGTGAGTATAGATGGTCAGGTGTGAGTATAGATGGTCAGGTGTGAATATAGATGGTCAGGCATGAATATAGATGGTTAGGTGCGAGTATAGATGGTCAGCTGTGAATATAGATGGTCAGGTGTGAGTATAGATGGTCAGGTTGAATATAGATGGTCAGGTGTGAATATAGATGGTCAGGCATGAATATAGATGGTTAGGTGTGAGTATAGAGGGTTAGGTGTGAATATAGATGGTCAGGTGTGAGTATAGATGGTCAGGTGTGAATATAGATGGTCAGGTGTGAATATAGATGGTCAGGTGTGAACATAGATGGTCAGGTGTGAGTATAGATCGTCAGGTGAGAGTATAGATGGTCAGGTGTGAATATAGATGGTCAGGCATGAATATAGATGGTTAGGTGTGAGTATAGATGGTCAGGTGTGAGTATAGATGGTCAGGTGTGAACATAGATGGTCAGGTGTGAGTATAGATGGTCAGGTGAGAGTATAGATGGTCAGGTGTGAATATAGATGGTTAGGTGTGAACATAGATGGTCAGGTGTGAGTATAGGTGGTCAGGTGTGAGTATAGATGGTCAGGTGTGATTATAGATGGTCAGGTGTGAGTATAGATGGTCGGTTGTGTGTATAGATGGTCAGGTGTGAGTATAGATGGTCAGGTGTGAGTATAGATGGTCAGGTGTGAATATAGATGGTCTGGTGTGAATATAGATGGTCAGGTCTGAATATAGATGGTCAGGTGTGAATATAGATGGTCAGGGGTGAGTATAGATGGTCAGGTGTGAATATAGATGGTCTGGTGTGAATATAGATGGTCAGGTGTGAATATAGATGGTCAGGTGTGAATATAGATGGTCAGGGGTGAATATAGATGGTCAGGTGTGAATATAGGTTGTCAGGTGTGAATATAGATGGACAGATGTGAGTATAGATGGTCAGGTGTGAGTATAGATGGTCAGGAGTGAATATAGATGGTCAGGTGTGAGTATACATGGTCAGGTGTGAGTATAGATGGTCAGGTGTGAATATAGATGGTCAAGTGTGAGTATAGATGGTCAGGTGTGAGTATAGATGGTCAGGAGTGAATATAGATGGTCAGGTGTGAGTATAGATGGTCAGGTGTGAGTATAGATGGTCAGGTGTGAATATAGATGGTCTGGTGTGAATATAGATGGTCAGGTGTGAGTATAGATGGTCAGATGTGAATATAGATGGTCAGGGGTGAATATAGATGGTCAGGTGTGAGTATAGATGGTCAGGTGTGACTATACATGGTCAGGTGTGAATATAGATGGTCAGGAGTGAGTATAGATGGTCAGGTGTGAATAGAGATGGTCAGGTGTGAATATAGATGGTCAGGTGTGAATATAGATGGTCAGGGGTGAATATAGATGGTCAGGTGTGAGTATAGATGGTCAGGTGTGAATATAGATGGTCAGATGTGAGTATAGATGGTCAGGTGTGAGTATAGATGGTCAGGAGTGAATATAGATGGTCAGGTGTGAATATAGATGGTCAGGGGTGAATATAGATGGTCAGGTGTGAGTATAGATGGTCAGGAGTGAATATAGATGGTCAGGTGTGAGTATACATGGCCAGGTGTGAGTATTGATGGTCAGGAGTGAGTATAGATGGTCAGGTGTGAATATAGATGGTCAGGGGTGAATATAGATGGTCAGGTGTGAGTATAGATGGTCAGGAGTGAATATAGATGGTCAGGTGTGAATATAGATGGTCAGGTGTGAATATAGATGGTCAGGTGGGAATATAGATGGTCAGGTGTGAGTATAGATGGTCAGGTGTGAATACGGATGGTCAGGTGTGAGTATAGATGGTCAGGTGTGAGTATAGATGGTCAGGTGTGAATATAGATGGTCAGGTGGGAATATAGATGGTCAGGTGTGAGTATAGATGGTCAGGTGTGAATACGGATGGTCAGGTGTGAGTATAGATGGTCAGGTGTGAGTATAGATGGTCAGGTGTGAATATAGATGGTCAGGTGTGAATATAGATGGTCATGTGGGAATATAGATGGTCAGGTGTGAGTATAGATGGTCAGGTGTGAATACAGATGGTCAGGTGTGAATATAGATGGTCAGGTGTGAATATAGATGGTCAGGTGTGAGTATAGATGGTCCAGTGTGAGTATAGATGGTCAGGTGTGAGTATAGATGGTCAGGTGTGAATATAGATGGTCAGGTGTGAGTCCAGATGGTCAGGTGTGAATATAGATGGTCAGGTGTGAGTATAGATGGTCCAGTGTGAGTATAGATGGTCCAATGTGAATATAGATGGTCAGGTCTGAATATAGATGGTCAGGTGTGAATATAGATGGTCAGGTGTGAATATAGATGGTCAGGTGTGAATATAGATGGTCAGGTGTGATGTAGATGGTCAGGTGTGAATATAGATGGTCAGGTGTGAGTAAAGATGGTCAGGTGTGAGTATAGATGGTCAGGTGTGAGTATACATGGTCAGGTGTGAATATAGATGGTCAGGTGTGAATATAGATGGTCAGGTGTGAGTATAGATGGTCAGGTGTGAGTATAGATGGTCAGGTGTGAATATAGATGGTCAGGTGTGAGTATAGATGGTCAGGTGTGAGTATAGATGGTCAGGTGTGAATATAGATGGTCAGGTGTGAATATAGATGGTCAGGTGTGAGTCCAGATGGTCAGGTGTGAATATAGATGGTCAGGTGTGAGTATAGATGGTCAGGTGTGAGTATAGATGGTCAGGTGTGAATATAGATGGTCAGGTGTGAGTATAGATGGTCAGGTGTGAGTATAGATGGTCAGGTGTGAGTATAGATGGTCAGGTGTGAGTATAGATGGTCAGGTGTGAGTCCAGATGGTCAGGTGTGAATATAGATGGTCAGGTGTGAGTATAGATGGTCAGGTGTGAGTATAGATCGTCAGGTGTGTATATAGATGGTCAGGGGTGAATATAGATGGTCAGGTGTGAATATAGATGGTCAGGTGTGAGTATAGATGGTCAGGTGTGAATATAAATGGTCAGGTGTGAGTATAGATCGTCAGGTGTGTATATAGATGGTCAGGGGTGAATATAGATGGTCAGGTGTGAATGTAGATGGTCAGGTGTGAGTATAGATGGTCAGGTGTGAATATAAATGGTCAGGTGAGAGTATAGATGGTCAGGCGTGAGTATAGATGGTCAGGAGTGAATATAAATGGTCAGGTGTGAGTATAGATGGTCAGTTGTGAGTATAGATGGTCAGGTGAGAATATAGATGGTCAGGTGTGAGTATAGATGGTCAGGTGTGAGTATAGATGGTCAGGTGAGAATATAGATGGTCAGGTGTGAGTATAGATGGTCAGGTGTGAGTATAGATGGTCAGGTGTGAATATAGATGGTCAGGTGTGAATATAGATGGACAGATGTGAGTATAGATGGTCAGGTGTGAGTATAGATGGTCAGGTGAGAATATAGATGGTCAGGTGTGAGTATAGATGGTCAGGTGTGAGTATAGATGGTCAGGAGTGAATATAGATGGTCAGGTGTGAATATAGATGGTCCGGTGTGAATATAGATGGTCAGGTGTGAACATAGATGGTCAGGTGTGAGTATAGATGGTCAGGTGAGAGTATAGATGGTCAGGTGTGAATATAGATGGTCAGGCATGAATATAGATGGTCAGGTGTGAATATAGATGGTTAGGTGTGAATATAGATGGTCAGGTGTGAATATAGATCGTCCGGTGTGAACATAGATGGTCAGGTGTGAGTATAGATGGTCAGGTGAGAGTATAGATGGTCAGATGTGAATATAGATGGTCAGGCATAAATATAGATGGTCAGGTGTGAATATAGATGGTCAGGTGTGAATATAGATGGTCAGGTGTGAGTATAGATGGTCAGGTGAGAGTATAGATGGTCAGGTGTGAATATAGATGGTCAGGTGTGAGTATAGATGGTCAGGTGTGAATATAGATGGTCAGGTGTGAGTATCGATGGTCAGGTGTGAGTATAGACGGTCAGGTGTGAATATAGATGGTCAGGTGTGACTATCGATGGTCAGGTGTGAGTATAGATGGTCAGGTGTGAGTATAGATGGTCAGGTGTGAGTATAGATGGTCAGGTGTGAATATAGATGGTCAGGTGTGAATATAGATGGTCAGGTGTGAGTATAGATGGTCAGGTGAGAATATAGATGGTCAGGTGTGAATATAGATGGTCAGGTGTCAGTATAGATGGTCAGGTGTGAATATAGATGGTCAGGTGTGAATATAGATGGTCAGGTGTGAATATAGATGGTCAGGTGTGAATATAGATGGTCAGGTGTGAGTATAGATGGTCAGGTGTGAATATAGATGGTCAGGTGTGAGTATCGATGGTCAGGTGTGAGTATAGATGGTCAGGTGTGAGTATAGATGGTCAGGTGTGAATATAGATGGTCAGGTGTGAATATAGGTGGTCAGGTGTGAATATAGATGGTCAGGTGTGAATATAGATGGTCAGGTGTGAGTATCGATGGTCAGGTGTGAGTATAGATGGTCAGGTGTGAATATAGATGGTCAGGTGAGAGTATAGATGGTCAGGTGTGAGTATAGATGGTCAGGAGTGAATATAAATGGTCAGGTGTGAGTATAGATGGTCAGTTGTGAGTATAGATGGTCAGGTGAGAATATAGATGGTCAGGTTTGAGTATAGATGGTCAGGTGTGAGTATAGATGGTCAGGTGAGAATATAGATTGTCAGGTGTGAGTATAGATGGTCAGGTGTGAGTATAGATGGTCAGGTGTGAATATAGATGGTCAGGTGTGAATATAGATGGACAGATGTGAGTATAGATGGTCATGTGTGAGTATAGATGGTCAGGTGAGAATATAGATGGTCAGGTGTGAGTATAGATGGTCAGGTGTGAGTATAGATGGTCAGGAGTGAATATAGATGGTCAGGTGTGAGTATAGATGGTCAGGTGTGAATATAGATGGTCAGGTGTGAATATAGATGGTCAGGTGTGAACATAGATGGTCAGGTGTGAGTATAGATGGTCAGGTGAGAGTATAGATGGTCAGGTGTGAATATAGATGGTCAGGCATGAATATAGATGGTTAGGTGTGAGTATAGATGGTCAGGTGTGAGTATAGATGGTCAGGTGTGAACATAGATGGTCAGGTGTGAGTATAGATGGTCAGGTGAGAGTATAGATGGTCAGGTGTGAATATAGATGGTTAGGTGTGAACATAGATGGTCAGGTGTGAGTATAGGTGGTCAGGTGTGAGTATAGATGGTCAGGTGTGATTATAGATGGTCAGGTGTGAGTATAGATGGTCGGTTGTGTGTATAGATGGTCAGGTGTGAGTATAGATGGTCAGGTGTGAGTATAGATGGTCAGGTGTGAATATAGATGGTCTGGTGTGAATATAGATGGTCAGGTGTGAATATAGATGGTCAGGTGTGAATATAGATGGTCAGGGGTGAGTATAGATGGTCAGGTGTGAATATAGATGGTCTGGTGTGAATATAGATGGTCAGGTGTGAATATAGATGGTCAGGTGTGAATATAGATGGTCAGGGGTGAATATAGATGGTCAGGTGTGAATATAGGTTGTCAGGTGTGAATATAGATGGACAGATGTGAGTATAGATGGTCAGGTGTGAGTATAGATGGTCAGGAGTGAATATAGATGGTCAGGTGTGAGTATACATGGTCAGGTGTGAGTATAGATGGTCAGGTGTGAATATAGATGGTCAAGTGTGAGTATAGATGGTCAGGTGTGAGTATAGATGGTCAGGAGAGAATATAGATGGTCAGGTGTGAGTATAGATGGTCAGGTGTGAGTATAGATGGTCAGGTGTGAATATAGATGGTCTGGTGTGAATATAGATGGTCAGGTGTGAGTATAGATGGTCAGATGTGAATATAGATGGTCAGGGGTGAATATAGATGGTCAGGTGTGAGTATAGATGGTCAGGTGTGACTATACATGGTCAGGTGTGAATATAGATGGTCAGGAGTGAGTATAGATGGTCAGGTGTGAATAGAGATGGTCAGGTGTGAATATAGATGGTCAGGTGTGAATATAGATGGTCAGGGGTGAATATAGATGGTCAGGTGTGAGTATAGATGGTCAGGTGTGAATATAGATGGTCAGATGTGAGTATAGATGGTCAGGTGTGAGTATAGATGGTCAGGAGTGAATATAGATGGTCAGGTGTGAATATAGATGGTCAGGGGTGAATATAGATGGTCAGGTGTGAGTATAGATGGTCAGGAGTGAATATAGATGGTCAGGTGTGAGTATACATGGCCAGGTGTGAGTATTGATGGTCAGGAGTGAGTATAGATGGTCAGGTGTGAATATAGATGGTCAGGGGTGAATATAGATGGTCAGGCGTGAGTATAGATGGTCAGGAGTGAATATAGATGGTCAGGTGTGAATATAGATGGTCAGGTGTGAATATAGATGGTCAGGTGGGAATATAGATGGTCAGGTGTGAGTATAGATGGTCAGGTGTGAATACGGATGGTCAGGTGTGAGTATAGATGGTCAGGTGTGAGTATAGATGGTCAGGTGTGAATATAGATGGTCAGGTGGGAATATAGATGGTCAGGTGTGAGTATAGATGGTCAGGTGTGAATACGGATGGTCAGGTGTGAGTATAGATGGTCAGGTGTGAGTATAGATGGTCAGGTGTGAATATAGATGGTCAGGTGTGAATATAGATGGTCAGGTGGGAATATAGATGGTCAGGTGTGAGTATAGATGGTCAGGTGTGAATACGGATGGTCAGGTGTGAATATAGATGGTCAGGTGTGAATATAGATGGTCAGGTGTGAGTATAGATGGTCCAGTGTGAGTATAGATGGTCAGGTGTGAGTATAGATGGTCAGGTGTGAATATAGATGGTCAGGTGTGAGTCCAGATGGTCAGGTGTGAATATAGATGGTCAGGTGTGAGTATAGATGGTCCAGTGTGAGTATAGATGGTCCAATGTGAATATAGATGGTCAGGTCTGAATATAGATGGTCAGGTGTGAATATAGATGGTCAGGTGTGAATATAGATGGTCAGGTGTGAATATAGATGGTCAGGTGTGATGTAGATGGTCAGGTGTGAATATAGATGGTCAGGTGTGAGTAAAGATGGTCAGGTGTGAGTATAGATGGTCAGGTGTGAGTATACATGGTCAGGTGTGAATATAGATGGTCAGGTGTGAATATAGATGGTCAGGTGTGAGTATAGATGGTCAGGTGTGAGTATAGATGGTCAGGTGTGAATATAGATGGTCAGGTGTGAGTATAGATGGTCAGGTGTGAGTATAGATGGTCAGGTGTGAATATACATGGTCAGGTGTGAATATAGATGGTCAGGTGTGAGTCCAGATGGTCAGGTGTGAATATAGATGGTCAGGTGTGAGTATAGATGGTCAGGTGTGAGTATAGATGGTCAGGTGTGAATATAGATGGTCACGTGTGAGTATAGATGGTCAGGTGTGAGTATAGATGGTCAGGTGTGAGTATAGATGGTCAGGTGTGAGTATAGATGGTCAGGTGTGAGTCCAGATGGTCAGGTGTGAATATAGATGGTCAGGTGTGAGTATAGATGGTCAGGTGTGAGTATAGATCGTCAGGTGTGTATATAGATGGTCAGGGGTGAATATAGATGGTCAGGTGTGAATATAGATGGTCAGGTGTGAGTATAGATGGTCAGGTGTGAATATAAATGGTCAGGTGTGAGTATAGATCGTCAGGTGTGTATATAGATGGTCAGGGGTGAATATAGATGGTCAGGTGTGAATGTAGATGGTCAGGTGTGAGTATAGATGGTCAGGTGTGAATATAAATGGTCAGGTGAGAGTATAGATGGTCAGGTGTGAGTATAGATGGTCAGGAGTGAATATAAATGGTCAGGTGTGAGTATAGATGGTCAGTTGTGAGTATAGATGGTCAGGTGAGAATATAGATGGTCAGGTGTGAATATAGATGGTCAGGTGTGAGTATAGATGGTCAGGTGAGAATATAGATGGTCAGGTGTGAGTATAGATGGTCAGGTGTGAGTATAGATGGTCAGGTGTGAATATAGATGGTCAGGTGTGAATATAGATGGACAGATGTGAGTATAGATGGTCAGGTGTGAGTATAGATGGTCAGGTGAGAATATAGATGGTCAGGTGTGAGTATAGATGGTCAGGTGTCAGTATAGATGGTCAGGAGTGAATATAGATGGTCAGGTGTGAATATAGATGGTCCGGTGTGAATATAGATGGTCAGGTGTGAACATAGATGGTCAGGTGTGAGTATAGATGGTCAGGTGAGAGTATAGATGGTCAGGTGTGAATATAGATGGTCAGGCATGAATATAGATGGTCAGGTGTGAATATAGATGGTTAGGTGTGAATATAGATGGTCAGGTGTGAATATAGATCGTCCGGTGTGAACATAGATGGTCAGGTGTGAGTATAGATGGTCAGGTGAGAGTATAGATGGTCAGATGTGAATATAGATGGTCAGGCATGAATATAGATGGTCAGGTGTGAATATAGATGGTCAGGTGTGAATATAGATGGTCAGGTGTGAGTATAGATGGTCAGGTGAGAGTATAGATGGTCAGGTGTGAATATAGATGGTCAGGTGTGAGTATAGATGGTCAGGTGTGAATATAGATGGTCAGGTGTGAGTATCGATGGTCAGGTGTGAGTATAGACGGTCAGGTGTGAATATAGATGGTCAGGTGTGACTATCGATGGTCAGGTGTGAGTATAGATGGTCAGGTGTGAGTATAGATGGTCAGGTGTGAGTATAGATGGTCAGGTGTGAATATAGATGGTCAGGTGTGAATATAGATGGTCAGGTGTGAGTATAGATGGTCAGGTGAGAGTATAGATGGTCAGGTGTGAATATAGATGGTCAGGTGTGAGTATCGATGGTCAGGTGTGAGTATAGATGGTCAGGTGTGAATATAGATGGTCAGGTGAGAGTATAGATGGTCAGGTGTGAGTATAGATGGTCAGGAGTGAATATAAATGGTCAGGTGTGAGTATAGATGGTCAGTTGTGAGTATAGATGGTCAGGTGAGAATATAGATGGTCAGGTGTGAGTATAGATGGTCAGGTGTGAGTATAGATGGTCAGGTGAGAATATAGATGGTCAGGTGTGAGTATAGATGGTCAGATGTGAGTATAGATGGTCAGGTGTGAATATAGATGGTCAGGTGTGAATATAGATGGACAGATGTGAGTATAGATGGTCAGGTGTGAGTATAGATGGTCAGGTGAGAATATAGATGGTCAGGTGTGAGTATAGATGGTCAGGTGTGAGTATAGATGGTCAGGAGTGAATATAGATGGTCAGGTGTGAATATAGATGGTCCGGTGTGAATATAGATGGTCAGGTGTGAACATAGATGGTCAGGTGTGAGTATAGATGGTCAGGTGAGAGTATAGATGGTCAGGTGTGAATATAGATGGTCAGGCATGAATATAGATGGTCAGGTGTGAATATAGATGGTCAGGTGTGAATATAGATGGTCAGGTGTGAATATAGATGGTCCGGTGTGAACATAGATGGTCAGGTGTGAGTATAGATGGTCAGGTGAGAGTATAGATGGTCAGGTGTGAATATAGATGGTCAGGCATGAATATAGATTGTCAGGTGTGAATATAGATGGTCAGGTGTGAATATAGATGGTCAGGTGTGAGTATAGATGGTCAGGTGTGAGTATAGATGGTCAGGTGTGAGTATAGATGGTCAGGTGTGAATATAGATGGTCAGGTGTGAATATAGATGGTCAGTTGTGAGTATAGATGGTCAGGTGAGAGTATAGATGGTCAGGTGTGAATATAGATGGTCAGGTGTCAGTATAGATGGTCAGGTGTGAATATAGATGGTCAGGTGTGAATATAGATGGTCAGGTGTGAATATAGATGGTCAGGTGTGAGTATAGATGGTCAGGTGTGAATATAGATGGTCAGGTGTGAGTATCGATGGTCAGGTGTGAGTATAGACGGTCAGGTGTGAGTATAGATGGTCAGGTGTGAATATAGATGGTCAGGTGTGAATATAGATGGTCAGGTGTGAATATAGATGGACAGGTGTGAATATAGATGGTCAGGTGTGAATATAGATGGTCAGGTGTGAGTATCGATGGTCAGGTGTGAGTATAGATGGTCAGGTGTGAATATAGATGGTCATGTGAGAGTATAGATGGTCAGGTGTGAGTGCAGATGGTCAGGTTGAATATAGATGGTCGGGTGTGAATATACATGGTCAGGTGTGAATATAGATGGTCAGGCATGAATATAGATGGTTAGGTGTGAGTATAGATGGTCAGGTGTGAATATAGATGGTCAGGTGTGAGTATAGATGGTCAGGTTGAATATAGATGGTCAGGTGTGAATATAGATGGTCAGGCATGAATATAGATGGTTAGGTGTGAGTATAGATGGTCAGGTGTGAATATAGATGGTCAGGTGTGAGTATAGATGGTCAGGTGTGAATATAGATGGTCAGGTGTGAATATAGATGGTCAGGTGTGAACATAGATGGTCAGGTGTGAGTATAGATGGTCAGGTGAGAGTATAGATGGTCAGGTGTGAATATAGATGGTCAGGCATGAATATAGATGGTTAGGTGTGAGTATAGATGGTCAGGTGTGAATATAGATGGTCAGGTGTGAATATAGATGGTCAGGTGTGAACATAGATGGTCAGGTGTGAGTATAGATGGTCAGGTGAGAGTATAGATGGTCAGGTGTGAATATAGATGGTCAGGCATGAATATAGATGGTCAGGTGTGAATATAGATGGTCAGGTGTGAATATAGATGGTCAGGTGTGAGTATAGATGGTCAGGTGAGAGTATAGATGGTCAGGTGTGAATATAGATGGTCAGGCATGAATATAGATGGTCAGGTGTGAATATAGATGGTCAGGTTTGAATATAGATGGTCAGGTGTGAGTATAGATGGTCAGGTGAGAGTATAGATGGTCAGGTGTGAATATAGATGGTCAGGTGTGAGTATAGATGGTCAGGTGTGAATATAGATGGTCAGGTGTGAGTATCGATGGTCAGGTGTGAGTATAGACGGTCAGGTGTGAATATAGATGGTCAGGTGTGAGTATCGATGGTCAGGTGTGAGTATAGATGGTCAGGTGTGAGTATAGATGGTCAGGTGTGAGTATAGATGGTCATGTGTGAATATAGATGGTCAGGTGTGAATATAGATGGTCAGGTGTGAGTATAGATGGTCAGGTGTGAATATAGATGGTCAGGTGTGATTGCAGATGGTCAGGTTGAAATATAGATGGTCAGGTGTGAATATAGATGGTCAGGCATGAATATAGATGGTTAGGTGCGAGTATAGATGGTCAGGTGTGAATATAGATGGTCAGGTGTGAGTATAGATGGTCAGGTTGAATATAGATGATCAGGTGTGAATATAGATGGTCAGGCATGAATATAGATGGTTAGGTGTGAGTATAGATGGTCAGGTGTGAATATAGATGGTCAGGTGTGAGTATAGATGGTCAGGTGTGAATATAGATTGTCAGGTGTGAATATAGATGGTCAGGTGTGAACATAGATGGTCAGGTGTGAGTATAGATGGTCAGGTGTGAGTATAGATGGTCAGGTGTGAGTATAGATGGTCAGGTGAGAGTATAGATGGTCAGGTGTGAATATAGATGGTCAGGCATGAATATAGATGGTTAGGTGTGAGTATAGATGGTCAGGTGTGAGTATAGACGGTCAGGTGTGAACATAGATGGTCAGGTGTGAGTATAGATGGTCAGGTGAGAGTATAGATGGTCAGGTGTGAATATAGATGGTTAGGTGTGAACATAGATGGTCAGGTGTGAGTATAGATGGTCGGTTGTGTGTATAGATGGTCAGGTGTGAGTATAGATGGTCAGGTGTGAGTATAGATGGTCAGGTGTGAATATAGATGGTCTGGTGTGAATATAGATGGTCAGGTGTGAATATAGATGGTCAGGTGTGAATATAGATGGTCAGGGGTGAGTATAGATGGTCAGGTGTGAATATAGATGGTCTGGTGTGAATATAGATGGTCAGGTGTGAATATAGATGGTCAGGTGTGAATATAGATGGTCAGGGGTGAATATAGATGGTCAGGTGTGAATATAGGTTGTCAGGTGTGAATATAGATGGACAGATGTGAGTATAGATGGTCAGGTGTGAGTATAGATGGTCAGGAGTGAATATAGATGGTCAGGTGTGAGTATACATGGTCAGGTGTGAGTATAGATGGTCAGGTGTGAATATAGATGGTCAAGTGTGAGTATAGATGGTCAGGTGTGAGTATAGATGGTCAGGAGTGAATATAGATGGTCAGGTGTGAGTATAGATGGTCAGGTGTGAGTATAGATGGTCAGGTGTGAATATAGATGGTCTGGTGTGAATATAGATGGTCAGGTGTGAGTATAGATGGTCAGATGTGAATATAGATGGTCAGGGGTGAATATAGATGGTCAGGTGTGAGTATAGATGGTCAGGTGTGACTATACATGGTCAGGTGTGAATATAGATGGTCAGGAGTGAGTATAGATGGTCAGGTGTGAATAGAGATGGTCAGGTGTGAATATAGATGGTCAGGTGTGAATATAGATGGTCAGGGGTGAATATAGATGGTCAGGTGTGAGTATAGATGGTCAGGTGTGAATATAGATGGTCAGATGTGAGTATAGATGGTCAGGTGTGAGTATAGATGGTCAGGAGTGAATATAGATGGTCAGGTGTGAATATAGATGGTCAGGGGTGAATATAGATGGTCAGGTGTGAGTATAGATGGTCAGGAGTGAATATAGATGGTCAGGTGTGAGTATACATGGTCAGGTGTGAGTATTGATGGTCAGGAGTGAGTATAGATGGTCAGGTATGAATATAGATGGTCAGGGGTGAATATAGATGGTCAGGTGTGAGTATAGATGGTCAGGAGTGAATATAGATGGTCAGGTGTGAATATAGATGGTCAGGTGTGAATATAGATGGTCAGGTGGGAATATAGATGGTCAGGTGTGAGTATAGATGGTCAGGTGTGAATACGGATGGTCAGGTGTGAGTATAGATGGTCAGGTGTGAGTATAGATGGTCAGGAGTGAATATAGATGGTCAGGTGGGAATATAGATGGTCAGGTGTGAGTATAGATGGTCAGGTGTGAATACGGATGGTCAGGTGTGAGTATAGATGGTCAGGTGTGAGTATAGATGGTCAGGTGTGAATATAGATGGTCAGGTGTGAATATAGATGGTCAGGTGGGAATATAGATGGTCAGGTGTGAGTATAGATGGTCAGGTGTGAATACGGATGGACAGGTGTGAATATAGATGGTCAGGTGTGAATATAGATGGTCAGGTGTGAGTATAGATGGTCCAGTGCGAGTATAGATGGTCAGGTGTGAGTATAGATGGTCAGGTGTGAATATAGATTGTCAGGTGTGAGTCCAGATGGTCAGGTGTGAATATAGATGGTCAGGTGTGAGTATAGATGGTCCAGTGTGAGTATAGATGGTCCAGTGTGAATATAGATGGTCAGGTCTGAATATAGATGGTCAGGTGTGAATATAGATGGTCAGGTGTGAATATAGATGGTCAGGTGTGAATATAGATGGTCAGGTGTGATGTAGATGGTCAGGTGTGAATATAGATGGTCAGGTGTGAGTATAGATGGTCAGGTGTGAGTATAGATGGTCAGGTGTGAATATAGAAGGTCCGGTGTGAGTATAGATGGTCAGGTGTGAATATAGTTGGTCAGTTATGAATATAGATGGTCAGGTGTGAATGTAGATGGTCAGGTGTGAGTATAGATGGTCAGGTGTGAGTATAGATGGTCAGGTGTGAATATAGATGGTCAGGTGTGAGTAAAGATGGTCAGGTGTGAATATAGATGGTCAGGTGTGAGTATACATGGTCAGGTGTGAATATAGATGGTCAGGTGTGAGTATAGATGGTCAGGTGTGAATATAGATGGTCAGGTGTGAATATAGATGGTCAGGTGTGAGTCCAGATGGTCAGGTGTGAATATAGATGGTCAGGTGTGAGTATAGATGGTCAGGTGTGAGTATAGATGGTCAGGTGTGAATATAGATGGTCAGGTGTGAGTATAGATGGTCAGGTGTGAGTATAGATGGTCAGGTGTGAGTATAGATGGTCAGGTGTGAATATAGATGGTCAGGTGTGAGTCCAGATGGTCAGGTGTGAATATAGATTGTCAGGTGTGAGTATAGATGGTCAGGTGTGAGTATAGATCGTCAGGTGTGTATATAGATGGTCGGGGGTGAATATAGATGGTCAGGTGTGAATATAGATGGTCAGGTGTGAGTATAGATGGTCAGGTGTGAATATAAATGGTCAGGTGTGAATATAGATGGTCAGGGGTGAATATAGATGGTCAGGTGTGAATATAGGTTGTCAGGTGTGAATATAGATGGACAGATGTGAGTATAGATGGTCAGGTGTGAGTATAGATGGTCAGGAGTGAATATAGATGGTCAGGTGTGAGTATACATGGTCAGGTGTGAGTATAGATGGTCAGGTGTGAATATAGATGGTCAAGTGTGAGTATAGATGGTCAGGTGTGAGTATAGATGGTCAGGAGTGAATATAGATGGTCAGGTGTGAGTATAGATGGTCAGGTGTGAGTATAGATGGTCAGGTGTGAATATAGATGGTCTGGTGTGAATATAGATGGTCAGGTGTGAGTATAGATGGTCAGATGTGAATATAGATGGTCAGGGGTGAATATAGATGGTCAGGTGTGAGTATAGATGGTCAGGTGTGACTATACATGGTCAGGTGTGAATATAGATGGTCAGGAGTGAGTATAGATGGTCAGGTGTGAATAGAGATGGTCAGGTGTGAATATAGATGGTCAGGTGTGAATATAGATGGTCAGGGTGAATATAGATGGTCAGGTGTGAGTATAGATGGTCAGGTGTGAATATAGATGGTCAGATGTGAGTATAGATGGTCAGGTGTGAGTATAGATGGTCAGGAGTGAATATAGATGGTCAGGTGTGAATATAGATGGTCAGGGGTGAATATAGATGGTCAGGTGTGAGTATAGATGGTCAGGAGTGAATATAGATGGTCAGGTATGAGTATACATGGTCAGGTGTGAGTATTGATGGTCAGGAGTGAGTATAGATGGTCAGGTGTGAATATAGATGGTCAGGGGTGAATATAGATGGTCAGGTGTGAGTATAGATGGTCAGGAGTGAATATAGATGGTCAGGTGTGAATATAGATGGTCAGGTGTGAATATAGATGGTCAGGTGGGAATATAGATGGTCAGGTGTGAGTATAGATGGTCAGGTGTGAATACGGATGGTCAGGTGTGAGTATAGATGGTCAGGTGTGAGTATAGATGGTCAGGTGTGAATATAGATGGTCAGGTGGAATATAGATGGTCAGGTGTGAGTATAGATGGTCAGGTGTGAATACGGATGGTCAGGTGTGAGTATAGATGGTCAGGTGTGAGTATAGATGGTCAGGTGTGAATATAGATGGTCAGGTGTGAATATAGATGGTCAGGTGGGAATATAGATGGTCAGGTGTGAGTATAGATGGTCAGGTGTGAATACGGATGGTCAGGTGTGAATATAGATGGTCAGGTGTGAATATAGATGGTCAGGTGTGAGTATAGATGGTCCAGTGCGAGTATAGATGGTCAGGTGTGAGTATAGATGGTCAGGTGTGAATATAGATTGTCAGGTGTGAGTCCAGATGGTCAGGTGTGAATATAGATGGTCAGGTGTGAGTATAGATGGTCCAGTGTGAGTATAGATGGTCCAATGTGAATATAGATGGTCAGGTCTGAATATAGATGGTCAGGTGTGAATATAGATGGTCAGGTGTGAATATAGATGGTCAGGTGTGAATATAGATGGTCAGGTGTGATGTAGATGGTCAGGTGTGAATATAGATGGTCAGGTGTGAGTATAGATGGTCAGGTATATGGTCAGATGGTATAGATGATATTCCACCGTTAAAGGGACGGATAGGAGAGTCAGTAACAATGATAGGAACTCAGGGCTGGTGTGTTGCCTACCAGGGGCTGGGGTCCAGGATGTCTCAGAGAGGATATTCAAGACTCTCAGGGGTGAGGGGGATCAACCCCAAGTTATTATTCATGTGGGGACGCATGATATAGGAAGGCTAAGGGAAGGGGACATTAAACAGAGATTCATGGAGTTGGGGTGGAAGCTAAAGGCCAAGACAGACAGAGTGGTTATCTCTGGACTCTTGCCTGTGCCACGGGATAGTTTAGAGAGGAATAGAGGGAGGGAAAGCTTGAACTCGTGGCTGAGGGGATGGTGCAGGAGGGAGGGGTTTAAGTACTTGAACAATTGGGGCTCGTTCTGGGAAGGTGGGACCTTTATCAGAGGGATGGGATTCACCTGAACCAAAGGGGAACAAATATCCTGGGAGGTAAATTTGTTAAGGTTATGCAGAGTGGTTTAAACTGATTCAGAGGGGGGGTGGGATCCTGAGTAGAGGGGGTGAAAGTGAGGGGGGCGTAGATGGGGACTGCAATGCCCGGCATTGCGGGAGAGGGGCGGAACAGGGTTTGGAATGTGGTTTGAAATGTGTATACTTTAATGCGAGGAGTATTCGCAATAAGGTGGATGAACTTGCAGCGTGGACCAGTACCTGGGACTTCGATGTTGTGGCCATTTCAGAGACTTGGATAGAGCAGGGTCAGGAATGGATGTTGCAGGTCCCGGGGTACAAATGCTTTAATCGGAGTAGACAAGGAGGTAGAAGGGGGGGTGGGTAGCATTATTGGTCAAGGACTGTATCTCAGTGT
This sequence comes from Prionace glauca, assembly GCA_037974335.1. NCBI lineage: Eukaryota > Metazoa > Chordata > Chondrichthyes > Carcharhiniformes > Carcharhinidae > Prionace > Prionace glauca. The sequence goes on from CM075737.1 coordinate 63,628,526, forward strand.
CAGAGAGGAACTTTGATGAGGACTTGTCTGTTGAGGTAATATGGGCGGAGATTAGAAATAGGAGAGGAGAGGTCACCCTGTTGGGAGTCTTTTATAGACCTCCAAAAAGTTCTAGAGAGGTTGAGGAAAGGATTGCGGAGACGATCCTTGTTAGGAGTGAAAGTAATAGGGTAATTGTTATGGGGGACTTTAACTTTACTCATGTAGATTGGAATTGCTACTGCTCTGGCTCGTTAGAGGGGACAGTTTTTGTTCAAAGTGTGCAAGAAGGTTTTTTGACTCAGTATGTAGATAGGCCGACGAGAGGTGAGGCTATATTGGATTTGGTGCTCGGTAATGAGCCAGACCAGGTGCTAGACTTGGAAGTTGGTGTACAGTTTGGGGATAGTGATCACAATTCGATTACGTTCACCTTAGTGATGGAAAGGGATAGGCATGAACCTCGGGTCAGTAGTTTCAGCTGGGGGAAGGGTAATTATGAGGCTATTAGGAGAGAATTAGGAAGCATTGGTTGGAATGGGAGATTACAGGGACTGGGAACATCCGAGATGTGGAGATTTTTCAAGGAGCAGCTATTGCGGGTCTGTGATAAGTATATCCCTGTCAGGCAAGGAGGATTTGGTAGGCCCAGGGAACCGTGGTGCACCAAAAAAGTTGATTCGTTGGTTAGGAAGAAAAAGGAGGCTTATGTTCGGATGAGGCTTGAGGGCTCAGGTAGTGCATTAGAAAGTTTTAGATTGGCTAGGAGGGAGTTGAAGAGGGAGTTAAGAAGGGCCAAAAGAGGGCATGAGATGATTTTGGCTGATAGGATTAAGGAGAACCCTAAGGCGTTTTACAGGTATGTCAAGAACAGAAGGTTGGTTAGGACAAGATTAGGGCCAGTTACAGACAGTAGAGGGAAGTTGTGTGTGGAACCGGAGGAGATTGGAGAGGCGTTGAACCAATATTTCTCTTCGGTGTTCACGCAAGGGGACAGGAATGTAGCTGAGGAGGACACTGGGGTGCAGGGGTGTGAAATAGATAGTATTGCAGTTGATACGGGGGATGTGCTGGATATTTTAGAGGGTTTGAAAATAGATAAGTCCCCTGGTCCAGATGGGATTTACCCTAGGATTCTTTGGGAGGCAAGAGGGGTGATTGCGGAGCCTCTGGCTCTGATCTTCAGGTCGTCGTTAGTCTCTGGTATAGTACCAGAAGATTGGAGGACAGCAAATGTTGTCCCATTGTTTAAGAAGGGGAGAAGGGACTTCCCTGGGAATTATAGACCGGTGAGTCTTACTTCTGTGGTGGGTAAGGTTTTGGAAAGGATTATTAGAGACAGGATTTATAGTTATTTGGAAAGTAATGAGTTGATTAGAGATAGTCAGCACGGTTTTGTAGCGGGTAGGTCATGCCTTACTAACCTTATCGAGTTCTTTGAGAAAGTGACCAAAGAGGTGGATAGGGGTAAGGCAGTTGATGTGGTGTATATGGATTTTAGCAAGGCGTTTGATAAGGTTCACCATGGTAGGCTTCTGCAGAAAATGCAGATGTATGGGATTGGGGGTGATCTAGGTAATTGGATCAGGAATTGGCTAGCAGATAGGAGACAGAGAGTGGTGGTTGATGGGAAATATTCGTCATGGAGTTCGGTTACAAGTGGTGTGCCTCAGGGATCTGTTTTGGGGCCACTGCTGTTTGTAATTTTTATTAATGATCTGGATGAGGGTATAGTTGGGTGGATTAGTAAGTTTGCTGATGACACCAAAGTCGGAGGTGTGGTAGATTGTGAGGAAGGGTGTCATAGTTTGCAGGATGACTTAGAAAGGTTGCAGAGCTGGGCTGAGAGGTGGCGAATGGAGTTTAATGTGGAGAAGTGTGAGGTAATTCATTTCGGTAGGAATAACAGATGTGTTGAGTATAGGGCTAACGGGAGGACTTTGAATAGTGTGGAGGAGCAGAGGGATCTAGGTGTATGTGTACATAGATCCCTGAAAGTTGGGAATCAAGTAGATAAAGTTGTTAAGAAGGCATACGGAGTTTTGGCGTTTATTGGTAGGGGGATTGAATTTAGGAGTCGTAGCGTCATGATGCAACTGTACACATCTCTGGTGCGGCCGCACTTGGAGTTTTGTGTGCAGTTCTGGTCCCCACATTACAAGAAGGATGTAGAGGCTTTGGAGAGGGTGCAGAGGAGGTTTACCAGGATGTTGCCTGGTATGGAGGGGAGATCCTATGAGGAGAGATTGAGTGATTTGGGGTTGTTTTCGCTGGAAAGAAGGCGGCTGAGAGGGGATCTCATTGAAACATATAAGATGATTAGAGGTTTAGACAGGGTAGATAGTGATAGCCTTTTTCCTAGGATGGAGAAAGCTAACACGAGGGGGCACGATTTTAAATTAAGGGGGGGTAGTTATAGGACAGATGTCAGGGGTAGGTTCTTTACCCAGAGGGTGGTGAGGGACTGGAATGCCCTGCCAGCTGCAGTTGTAAATGCACCTAGTTTGGGGGCGTTTAAAAGATCTGTGGATAGGTTTATGGATGAAAAGGGATTGGTTTAGGCTAGTGGGTCATTGTTTTGTAACTGGTCGGCGCAACATCGTGGGCCGAAGGGCCTGTTCTGCGCTGTAATGTTCTATGTTCTATGTTCTAGGTGTGAGTATAGATGGTCAGGTGTGAATATAGAAGGTCCGGTGTGAGTATAGATGGTCAGGTGTGAATATAGTTGGTCAGTTATGAATATAGATGGTCAGGTGTGAATATAGATGGTCAGGTGTGAGTATAGATGGTCAGGTGTGAGTATAGATGGTCAGGTGTGAATATAGATGGTCAGGTGTGAGTAAAGATGGTCAGGTGTGAGTATAGATGGTCAGGTGTGAGTATACATGGTCAGGTGTGAATATAGATGGTCAGGTGTGAGTATAGATGGTCAGGTGTGAATATAGATGGTCAGGTGTGAATATAGATGGTCAGGTGTGAGTCCAGATGGTCAGGTGTGAATATAGATGGTCAGGTGTGAGTATAGATGGTCAGGTGTGAGTATAGATGGTCAGGTGTGAATATAGATGGTCAGGTGTGAGTATAGATGGTGAGGTGTGAGTATAGATGGTCAGGTGTGAGTATAGATGGTCAGGTGTGAATATAGATGGTCAGGTGTGAGTCCAGATGGTCAGGTGTGAATATAGATTGTCAGGTGTGAGTATAGATGGTCAGGTGTGAGTTTAGATCATCAGGTGTGTATATAGATGGTCAGGGGTGAATATAGATGGTCAGGTGTGAATATAGATGGTCAGGTGTGAGTATAGATGGTCAGGTGTGAATATAAATGGTCAGGTGTGAGTATAGATCGTCAGGTGTGTATATAGATGGTCAGGGGTGAATATAGATGGTCAGGTGTGAATGTAGATGGTCAGGTGTGAGTATAGATGGTCAGGTGTGAATATAAATGGTTAGGTGAGAGTATAGATGGTCAGGTGTGAGTATAGATGGTCAGGAGTGAATATAAATGGTCAGGTGTGAGTATAGATGGTCTGGTGTGAGTATAGATGGTCAGGTGAGAATATAGATGGTCAGGTGTGAGTATAGATGGTCAGGTGTGAGTATAGATGGTCAGGTGAGAATATAGATGGTCAGGTGTGAGTATAGATGGTCAGGTGTGAGTATAGATGGTCAGGTGTGAATATAGATGGTCAGGTGTGAATATAGATGGACAGATGTGAGTATAGATGGTCAGGTGTGAGTATAGATGGTCAGGTGAGAATATAGATGGTCAGGTGTGAGTATAGATGGTCAGGTGTGAGTATAGATGGTCAGGAGTGAATATAGATGGTCAGGTGTAAATATAGATGGTCCGGTGTGAATATAGATGGTCATGTGTGAACATAGATGGTCAGGTGTGAGTATAGATGGTCAGGTGAGAGTATAGATGGTCAGGTGTGAATATAGATGGTCAGGCATGAATATAGATGGTCAGGTGTGAATATAGATGGTCAGGTGTGAATATAGATGGTCAGGTGTGAATATAGATGGTCCGGTGTGAACATAGATGGTCAGGTGTGAGTATAGATGGTCAGGTGAGAGTATAGATGGTCAGGTGTGAATATAGATGGTCAGGCATGAATATAGATGGTCAGGTGTGAATATAGATGGTCAGGTGTGAATATAGATGGTCAGGTGTGAGTATAGATGGTCAGGTGAGAGTATAGATGGTCAGGTGTGAATATAGATGGTCAGGTGTGTGTATAGATGGTCAGGTGTGAGTATCGATGGTCAGGTGTGAGTATGGACGGTCAGGTGTGAATATAGATGGTCAGGTGTGAGTATCGATGGTCAGGTGTGAGTATAGATGGTCAGGTGTGAGTATAGATGGTCAGGTGTGAGTATAGATGGTCAGGTGTGAATATAGATGGTCAGGTGTGAATATAGATGGTCAGGTGTGAGTACAGATGGTCAGGTGAGTGTATAGATGGTCAGGTGTGAATATAGATGGTCAGGTGTGAGTATAGATGGTCAGGTGTGAATATAGATGGTCAGGTGTGAGTATCGATGGTCAGGTGTGAGTATAGATGGTCAGGTGTAAGTATAGATGGTCAGGTGTGAATATAGATGGTCAGGTGTGAGTATAGATGGTCAGGTTGAATATAGATGGTCAGGTGTGAATATAGATGGTCAGGCATGAATATAGATGGTTAGGTGTGAGTATAGATGGTCAGGTGTGAATATAGATGGTCAGGTGTGAGTATAGATGGTCAGGTGTGAATATAGATGGTCAGGTGTGAATATAGATGGTCAGGTGTGAACATAGATGGTCAGGTGTGAGTATAGATGGTCAGGTGTGAGTATAGATGGTCATGTGAGAGTATAGATGGTCAGGTGTGAATATAGATGGTCAGTCATGAATATAGATGGTTAGGTGTGAGTATAGATGGTCAGGTGTGAACATAGATGGTCAGGTGTGAGTATAGATGGTCAGGTGAGAGTATAGATGGTCAGGTGTGAATATAGATGGTTAGGTGTGAACATAGATGGTCAGGTGTGAGTATAGGTGGTCAGGTGTGAGTATAGATGGTCAGGTGTGATTATAGATGGTCAGGTGTGAGTATAGATGGTCAGGTGTAATTACAGATGGTCAGGTGTGACTATAGATGGTCAGGTGTGAATATTGATGGTCTGGTGTGAGTATAGATGGTCAGGTGTGAGTATTGATGGTCAGGTGTGAATATTGATGGTCTGGTGTGAGTATAGATGGTCAGGTGTGAGTATAGATGGTCAGGTGTGACTATAGATGGTCAGGTGTGAATATTGATGGTCTGGTGTGAGTATAGATGGTCAGGTGTGAGTATATATGGTCAGGTGTGAATATAGATGGTCAGGTGTGAGTATAGATGGTCAGGTGTGAATATAGATGGTCTGGTGTGAATATAGATGGTCAGGTGTGAATATAGATGGTCAGGTGTGAATATAGATGGTCAGGGGTGAGTATAGATGGTCAGGTGTGAATATAGATGGTCTGGTGTGAATATAGATGGTCAGGTGTTAATATAGATGGTCAGGTGTGAATATAGATGGTCAGGGGTGAATATAGATGGTCAGGTGTGAATATAGGTTGTCAGGTGTGAATATAGATGGACAGATGTGAGTATAGATGGTCAGGTGTGAATATAGATGGTCAGGAGTGAATATAGATGGTCAGGTGTGAGTATACATGGTCAGGTGTGAGTATAGATGGTCAGGTGTGAATATAGATGGTCAAGTGTGAGTATAGATGGTCAGGTGTGAGTATAGATGGTCAGGAGTGAATATAGATGGTCAGGTGTGAGTATAGATGGTCAGGTGTGAGTATAGATGGTCAGGTGTGAATATAGATGGTCTGGTGTGAATATAGATGGTCAGGTGTGAGTATAGATGGTCAGATGTGAATATAGATGGTCAGGGGTGAATATAGATGGTCAGGTGTGAGTATAGATGGTCAGGTGTGACTATACATGGTCAGGTGTGAATATAGATGGTCAGGAGTGAGTATAGATGGTCAGGTGTGAATAGAGATGGTCAGGTGTGAATATAGATGGTCAGGTGTGAATATAGATGGTCAGGGGTGAATATAGATGGTCAGGTGTGAGTATAGATGGTCAGGTGTGAATATACATGGTCAGATGTGAGTATAGATGGTCAGGTGTGAGTATAGATGGTCAGGAGTGAATATAGATGGTCAGGTGTGAATATAGATGGTCAGGGGTGAATATAGATGGTCAGGTGTGAGTATAGATGGTCAGGAGTGAATATAGTTGGTCAGGTGTGATTATACATGGTCAGGTGTGAGTATTGATGGTCAGGTGTGAATATAGATGGTCAGGTGTGAGTATAGATGGTCAGTTGTGAGTATAGATGGTCAGGTGTGAATATAGATGGTCAGGGGTGAATATTGATGGTCAGGTGTGAGTATAGATGGTCAGGAGTGAATATAGATGGTCAGGTGTGAATAGAGATGGTCAGGTGTGAATATAGATGGTCAGGTGTGAATATAGATGGTCAGGGGTGAATATAGATGGTCAGGTGTGAGTATAGATGGTCAGGTGTGAATATAGATGGTCAGATGTGAGTATAGATGGTCAGGTGTGAGTATAGATGGTCAGGAGTGAATATAGATGGTCAGGTGTGAATATAGATGGTCAGGGGTGAATATAGATGGTCAGGTGTGAGTATAGATGGTCAGGAGTGAATATAGATGGTCAGGTATGAGTATACATGGTCAGGTGTGAGTATTGATGGTCAGGAGTGAGTATAGATGGTCAGGTGTGAATATAGATGGTCAGGGGTGAATATAGATGGTCAGGTGTGAGTATAGATGGTCAGGAGTGAATATAGATGGTCAGGTGTGAATATAGATGGTCAGGTGTGAATATAGATGGTCAGGTGGGAATATAGATGGTCAGGTGTGAGTATAGATGGTCAGGTGTGAATACGGATGGTCAGGTGTGAGTATAGATGGTCAGGTGTGAGTATAGATGGTCAGGTGTGAATATAGATGGTCAGGTGGGAATATAGATGGTCAGGTGTGAGTATAGATGGTCAGGTGTGAATACGGATGGTCAGGTGTGAGTATAGATGGTCAGGTGTGAGTATAGATGGTCAGGTGTGAATATAGATGGTCAGGTGTGAATATAGATGGTCAGGTGGGAATATAGATGGTCAGGTGTGAGTATAGATGGTCAGGTGTGAATACGGATGGTCAGGTGTGAATATAGATGGTCAGGTGTGAATATAGATGGTCAGGTGTGAGTATAGATGGTCCAGTGCGAGTATAGATGGTCAGGTGTGAGTATAGATGGTCAGGTGTGAATATAGATTGTCAGGTGTGAGTCCAGATGGTCAGGTGTGAATATAGATGGTCAGGTGTGAGTATAGATGGTCCAGTGTGAGTATAGATGGTCCAATGTGAATATAGATGGTCAGGTCTGAATATAGAACATAGAACATAGAACATTACAGCACAAACAGGCCCTTCGGCCCTCGAGTTGCGCCGATCGCATCAACCCCACCAATCTATAGACCTATCTATAACCCCCAATCCCATTAAACCCCATATACTCATCCAGAAGTCTTTTAAAAGACCCCAGCGAGTTCGCCTCCACCACCGACGACGGCAGCCGATTCCAATCACTCACCACCCTCTGAGTGAAAAACTTACCCCTAACATCACCTCTGTACCTCCCTCCCCGCACCTTAAATCTGTGTCCCCTCGTAGCGACCATTTCAACCCGGGGAAATAGCCTCTGAGAGTCCACCCTATCTATTCCTCTCAACATTTTATAAACTTCTATCAGGTCGCCTCTCAACCTTCGCCTCTCCAGGGAAAAGAGTCCCAGCTCCCTCAACCTATCTTCATAAGGCATGCCTCCCAGTCCAGGCAACATCCTTGTAAATCTCCTCTGCACCCTTTCAATAGCTTCTACATCTTTCCTATAGTGAGGCGACCAGAACTGCGCACAGTACTCCAAATGAGGCCTGACAAGGGCCCTGTAAAGTTGCAGCATTACCTCCCGACTCCTAAACTCAATCCCTCGATTAATGAAGGCCAGTACACCATACGCCTTCTTGACCACCTCCTCCACCTGCGAGGCCGATTTAAGAGTCCTGTGAACCCGGACCCCGAGATCCTTCTGCTCTTCAACGCTACTAAGACCCCTGCCCTTAATAGTGTACTCGTTCATCCCGTTGGTTCTGCCGAAATGGACTACTACACATTTATCCGCGTTGAAGTCCATCTGCCACTTCTCCGCCCATTCCTGCATCCTATCTATGTCCTGCTGCAACTTTTGACATCCTTCCAGACCATCCACAACACCGCCGACCTTCGTGTCATCAGCGAACTTGCTAACCCATCCCTCCACTTCCTCATCCAGGTCATTTGATATAGATGGTCAGGTGTGAATATAGATGGTCAGGTGTGAATATAGATGGTCAGGTGTGAATATAGATGGTCAGGTGTGATGTAGATGGTCAGGTGTGAATATAGATGGTCAGGTGTGAGTATAGATGGTCAGGTGTGAGTATAGATGGTCAGGTGTGAATATAGAAGGTCCGGTGTGAGTATAGATGGTCAGGTGTGAATATAGTTGGTCAGTTATGAATATAGATGGTCAGGTGTGAATATAGATGGTCAGGTGTGAGTATAGATGGTCAGGTGTGAGTATAGATGGTCAGGTGTGAATATAGATGGTCAGGTGTGAGTAAAGATGGTCAGGTGTGAGTATAGATGGTCAGGTGTGAGTATACATGGTCAGGTGTGAATATAGATGGTCAGGTGTGAGTATAGATGGTCAGGTGTGAATATAGATGGTCAGGTGTGAATATAGATGGTCAGGTGTGAGTCCAGATGGTCAGGTGTGAATATAGATGGTCAGGTGTGAGTATAGATGGTCAGGTGTGAGTATAGATGGTCAGGTGTGAATATAGATGGTCAGGTGTGAGTATAGATGGTGAGGTGTGAGTATAGATGGTCAGGTGTGAGTATAGATGGTCAGGTGTGAATATAGATGGTCAGGTGTGAGTCCAGATGGTCAGGTGTGAATATAGATTGTCAGGTGTGAGTATAGATGGTCAGGTGTGAGTTTAGATCATCAGGTGTGTATATAGATGGTCAGGGGTGAATATAGATGGTCAGGTGTGAATATAGATGGTCAGGTGTGAGTATAGATGGTCAGGTGTGAATATAAATGGTCAGGTGTGAGTATAGATCGTCAGGTGTGTATATAGATGGTCAGGGGTGAATATAGATGGTCAGGTGTGAATGTAGATGGTCAGGTGTGAGTATAGATGGTCAGGTGTGAATATAAATGGTTAGGTGAGAGTATAGATGGTCAGGTGTGACTATAGATGGTCAGGAGTGAATATAAATGGTCAGGTGTGAGTATAGATGGTCTGGTGTGAGTATAGATGGTCAGGTGAGAATATAGATGGTCAGGTGTGAGTATAGATGGTCAGGTGTGAGTATAGATGGTCAGGTGAGAATATAGATGGTCAGGTGTGAGTATAGATGGTCAGGTGTGAGTATAGATGGTCAGGTGTGAATATAGATGGTCAGGTGTGAATATAGATGGACAGATGTGAGTATAGATGGTCAGGTGTGAGTATAGATGGTCAGGTGAGAATATAGATGGTCAGGTGTGAGTATAGATGGTCAGGTGTGAGTATAGATGGTCAGGAGTGAATATAGATGGTCAGGTGTAAATATAGATGGTCCGGTGTGAATATAGATGGTCATGTGTGAACATAGATGGTCAGGTGTGAGTATAGATGGTCAGGTGAGAGTATAGATGGTCAGGTGTGAATATAGATGGTCAGGCATGAATATAGATGGTCAGGTGTGAATATAGATGGTCAGGTGTGAATATAGATGGTCAGGTGTGAATATAGATGGTCCGGTGTGAACATAGATGGTCAGGTGTGAGTATAGATGGTCAGGTGAGAGTATAGATGGTCAGGTGTGAATATAGATGGTCAGGCATGAATATAGATGGTCAGGTGTGAATATAGATGGTCAGGTGTGAATATAGATGGTCAGGTGTGAGTATAGATGGTCAGGTGAGAGTATAGATGGTCAGGTGTGAATATAGATGGTCAGGTGTGTGTATAGATGGTCAGGTGTGAGTATCGATGGTCAGGTGTGAGTATGGACGGTCAGGTGTGAATATAGATGGTCAGGTGTGAGTATCGATGGTCAGGTGTGAGTATAGATGGTCAGGTGTGAGTATAGATGGTCAGGTGTGAGTATAGATGGTCAGGTGTGAATATAGATGGTCAGGTGTGAATATAGATGGTCAGGTGTGAGTACAGATGGTCAGGTGAGTGTATAGATGGTCAGGTGTGAATATAGATGGTCAGGTGTGAGTATAGATGGTCAGGTGTGAATATAGATGGTCAGGTGTGAGTATCGATGGTCAGGTGTGAGTATAGATGGTCAGGTGTAAGTATAGATGGTCAGGTGTGAATATAGATGGTCAGGTGTGAGTATAGATGGTCAGGTTGAATATAGATGGTCAGGTGTGAATATAGATGGTCAGGCATGAATATAGATGGTTAGGTGTGAGTATAGATGGTCAGGTGTGAATATAGATGGTCAGGTGTGAGTATAGATGGTCAGGTGTGAATATAGATGGTCAGGTGTGAATATAGATGGTCAGGTGTGAACATAGATGGTCAGGTGTGAGTATAGATGGTCAGGTGTGAGTATAGATGGTCATGTGAGAGTATAGATGGTCAGGTGTGAATATAGATGGTCAGGCATGAATATAGATGGTTAGGTGTGAGTATAGATGGTCAGGTGTGAACATAGATGGTCAGGTGTGAGTATAGATGGTCAGGTGAGAGTATAGATGGTCAGGTGTGAATATAGATGGTTAGGTGTGAACATAGATGGTCAGGTGTGAGTATAGGTGGTCAGGTGTGAGTATAGATGGTCAGGTGTGATTATAGATGGTCAGGTGTGAGTATAGATGGTCAGGTGTAATTACAGATGGTCAGGTGTGACTATAGATGGTCAGGTGTGAATATTGATGGTCTGGTGTGAGTATAGATGGTCAGGTGTGAGTATTGATGGTCAGGTGTGAATATTGATGGTCTGGTGTGAGTATAGATGGTCAGGTGTGAGTATAGATGGTCAGGTGTGACTATAGATGGTCAGGTGTGAATATTGATGGTCTGGTGTGAGTATAGATGGTCAGGTGTGAGTCTATATGGTCAGGTGTGAATATAGATGGTCAGGTGTGAGTATAGATGGTCAGGTGTGAATATAGATGGTCTGGTGTGAATATAGATGGTCAGGTGTGAATATAGATGGTCAGGTGTGAATATAGATGGTCAGGGGTGAGTATAGATGGTCAGGTGTGAATATAGATGGTCTGGTGTGAATATAGATGGTCAGGTGTTAATATAGATGGTCAGGTGTGAATATAGATGGTCAGGGGTGAATATAGATGGTCAGGTGTGAATATAGGTTGTCAGGTGTGAATATAGATGGACAGATGTGAGTATAGATGGTCAGGTGTGAATATAGATGGTCAGGAGTGAATATAGATGGTCAGGTGTGAGTATACATGGTCAGGTGTGAGTATAGATGGTCAGGTGTGAATATAGATGGTCAAGTGTGAGTATAGATGGTCAGGTGTGAGTATAGATGGTCAGGAGTGAATATAGATGGTCAGGTGTGAGTATAGATGGTCAGGTGTGAGTATAGATGGTCAGGTGTGAATATAGATGGTCTGGTGTGAATATAGATGGTCAGGTGTGAGTATAGATGGTCAGATGTGAATATAGATGGTCAGGGGTGAATATAGATGGTCAGGTGTGAGTATAGATGGTCAGGTGTGACTATACATGGTCAGGTGTGAATATAGATGGTCAGGAGTGAGTATAGATGGTCAGGTGTGAATAGAGATGGTCAGGTGTGAATATAGATGGTCAGGTGTGAATATAGATGGTCAGGGGTGAATATAGATGGTCAGGTGTGAGTATAGATGGTCAGGTGTGAATATACATGGTCAGATGTGAGTATAGATGGTCAGGTGTGAGTATAGATGGTCAGGAGTGAATATAGATGGTCAGGTGTGAATATAGATGGTCAGGGGTGAATATTGATGGTCAGGTGTGAGTATAGATGGTCAGGAGTGAATATAGTTGGTCAGGTGTGATTATACATGGTCAGGTGTGAGTATTGATGGTCAGGTGTGAATATAGATGGTCAGGTGTGAGTATAGATGGTCAGTTGTGAGTATAGATGGTCAGGTGTGAATATAGATGGTCAGGGGTGAATATTGATGGTCAGGTGTGAGTATAGATGGTCAGGAGTGAATATAGATGGTCAGGTGTGAATATAGATGGTCAGGTGTGAATATAGATGGTCAGGTGGGAATATAGATGGTCAGGTGTGAGTATAGATGGTCAGGTGTGAATACGGATGGTCAGGTGTGAGTATAGATGGTCAGGTGTGAATATAGATGGTCAGGTGTGAATATAGATGGTCAGGTGGGAATATAGATGGTCAGGTGTGAGTATAGATGGTCAGGTGTGAATACGGATGGTCAGGTGTGAATATAGATGGTCAGGTGTGAATATAGATGGTCAGGTGTGAGTGTAGATGGTCCAGTGTGAGTATAGATGGTCAGGTGTGAGTATAGATGGTCAGGTGTGAGTCCAGATGGTCAGGTGTGAATATAGATGGTCAGGTGTGAGTATAGATGGTCCAGTGTGAGTATAGATGGTCCAATGTGAATATAGATGGTCAGGTCTGAATATAGATGGTCAGGTGTGAATATAGATGGTCAGGTGTGAATATAGATGGTCAGGTGTGAATATAGATGGTCAGGTGTGATATAGATGGTCAGGTGTGAATATAGATGGTCAGGTGTGAGTATAGATGGTCAGGTGTGAGTATAGATGGTCAGGTGTGAATATAGAAGGTCCGGTGTGAGTATAGATGGTCAGGTGTGAGTATCGATGGTCAGGTGTGAGTATAGATGGTCAGGTGTGAGTATAGATGGTCAGGTGTGAATATAGATGGTCAGGTGTGAATATAGATGGTCAGGTGTGAATATAGATGGTCAGGTGTGAATATAGATGGTCAGGTGTGAGTATAGATGGTCAGGTGTGAATATAAGAACATAAGAACATAAGAACATAAGAAATAGGAGCAGGAGTAGGCCATCTGGCCCTTCGAGCCTGCCCCGCCATTCAATAAGATCATGGCTGATCTGTCGTGACTCAGCTCCACCTTCCCGCCTTCTCCCCATAACCCTTAATCCCTTCTCTTATCAAAAACCCATCAACCCGCTTCTTAAAAATATTTAGCGAGGCAGCCTCCACCACTTCAACGGGCAGAGAATTCCAGAGATTCACCACCCTTTGAGTGAAGAAGTTCCTCCTCAACTCTGTTCTAAACCGCCCCCCCTTTATCTTGAGGCTGTGCCCCCTAGTCCTACTGTCTTTTTTGAGCGGGAACAGTCTCTCCACCTCTATCCTATCCATCCCATTCATCATCTTATACGTCTCAATGAGATCTCCCCTCATTCTTCTAAACTCTAACGAGTACAAGCCTAGTTTATTCAGCCTCTCCTCATAGCTCAATCCCCTCAACTCCGGTATCAGCCGAGTAAACCTCCTCTGCACTCCCTCCAGGGCCAAAACATCCTTGCGCAGGTGCGGCGCCCAAAACTGCACACAGTACTCCAGCTGCGGCCTCACCAATGCCCTATACAGCTGCAGCAAGACCTCCCTACTTTTATATTCAATCCCCTTCGCTATGAAGGCCAGCATCCCATTCGCCTTCCTGACCACCTGCTGCACCTGCAAGCTGGGTTTTTGCGACTCATGCACAAGGACCCCGAGGTCCCTCTGCACCGTCGCCTGCTGCAGTTTTTCGCCCCGTAAGTAATAGTCCTTCCTACCATTCCTCCTACCAAAGTGGACCACCTCACACTTGCCAACATTAAATTCCATTTGCCATTTCCTGGCCCATTCGCCCAGCCTATCTAGATCCTTCTGCAGACTCTCCACACCCTCCGCACAATTTGCCTTTCCCCCAATCTTGGTGTCATCAGCAAATTTCGACACCCTGCACTCGGTTCCCTCCTCCAGATCATCTATATAAATGGTAAATAGCTGAGGCCCCAGCACCGACCCCTGGGGCACCCCACTAGTCACCAACCGCCAATCCGAATAGCATCCATTGACCCCCACTCTCTGCCTCCTATTTGACAACCAATCCTCTATCCACGCTAACACCCTACCCCCAACTCCATGTCCCCTGACCTTCTGCAATAACCTCTTGTGAGGTACCTTGTCAAACGCCTTCTGAAAATCCAGAAAGACCACATCCACCGGCTCTCCTCCATCCACTGCCCTAGACACATCCTCATAGAACTCCAGTAAATTTGTCAGACACGACTTCCCTTTAATGAAACCGTGTTGCGTCCGCCCTATCAAGCAATTCCCCTCAAGATGCCTCGCTATTTCCTCCTTAATGACGGTTTCTAACATTTTACCTACCACAGACGTTAAACTAACCGGCCTATAATTCCCCGCCTTTTGCCTGCCACCCTTCTTAAACAACGGCGTAACGTTAGCCGTTTTCCAATCTTCCGGCACTTCCCCGGAATCCAGCGACGTCTGGAAAATAACCACCAAGGCATCCACTATCACCTCCGCCATTTCTTTCAGAACCCTCGGATGCATTCCATCCGGTCCTGGGGACTTGTCCACAATCAGCCCCTCCAGTCTGTCGAGCACCACCTCTCTAGTAACAGTAATGTCATTAAGACCCTCCATTCCTACCACCTTTCCATCGCTAACACCCGGCAAATTATTCACGTCCTCCTCCGTGAAGACAGAAACAAAGAAGTTATTCAAGACCTTCGCCATATCCCTATCCCCTACCACTAGCTCCCCTTTCTCATCCTCTAAAGGACCAACGTTTATCCTAGCCAGCCTCTTCCTTTTTATATATTTATAAAAACTCTTGCTATCCTTTTTTATATTAAGTGCTAGCCCAGCCTCATAGCTTCTCCTACCCTCCTTTATCAATTTCTTTGTCAATCTTTGTTGACATTTAAACCTTTCCCAATCCTCTTCTCGCCCACTGCTCTTAGCTACTCTAAACTCCTCCGCTTTTAATTTAACACTTTCCTTCACCTCCTTCGTTATCCACGGCTTATTACCTCTCCTCCTACTGTCCTTTTTAACCATCGGAATAAATTTCTGCTGAGCACCAAGAAAGATCTCCTTAAAGATCCTCCACTGCTCCTCAGCAGACCTACCTTCCAACGCGTTCCCCCAGTCCACATTCGCCAATTCTTCTCTCATCCTACCATACTCCCCTCTATTCAAACAAAGGACGCGTGTCTGGGAACCCACTTTCTCCTCCTCCATCTGCACCAGAAACTCCACCATACAATGATCACTCTCTCCAAGAGGATCCTTCACCGCAAGGTCCCTAATTCTACCCGCCTCATTACATAGCACCAGATCCAAGATAGCTCGCTCCCTCGTCGGCTCCAACACACACTGTTCAAGGAAATTATCCCGGCAGCATTCCAAGAACTCCTCCTCGAGCCCACCTCGTCCAACATGGGTCGACCAATCAATATGCAGATTGAAATCTCCCATAACTACTGCCGTCCCATTCCTGCACGCTGCACTTATTTGCGCGTTAACAGCCCGCCCCACCTCCAGATCATTATTCGGGGGCCTATAGACGACACCCACTAGCGTCTTCCTCCCTTTTCTGTTCCTAATCTCCACCCACAACGATTCCACTTTCTGCTCCTTGGCTCCGATATCATCCCTTGCTACCACCTTGATACTATCCTTAATCAGCAGAGCTACGCCACCCCCTCTTTCCTCCTGCCTATCCTTCCTGAACACTTGATAACCCTGTACATTCATCTCCCAGTCCCTGTCACCTTGCAGCCACGTCTCTGTAATGGCCACCAGATCGTATCCATTTGTGTCGATCTGCGCCATCAGCTCATCCACTTTATTCCGAATGCTTCGTGCATTCAGATAAAGCGCTTTCATCCCAGCCTTCACCAGGAGCCTACTTGCCGTAACGCCACCAATTGGGACATCCTTTGCCTCTTCCCTTACCTGTACCCTATCCTTAACTTTATAGATGGTCAGGTGTGAATATAGATGGTCAGGTGTGAGTATAGATGGTCAGGTGTGAATATAGATGGTCAGGTGTGAGTATCGATGGTCAGGTGTGAGTATAGATGGTCAGGTGTGAGTATAGATGGTCAGGTGTGAATATAGATGGTCATGTGAGAGTATAGATGGTCAGGTGTGAGTATAGATGGTCAGGTTGAATATAGATGGTCAGGTGTGAGTATAGATGGTCAGGTGTGAGTGCAGATGGTCAGGTTGAATATAGATGGTCAGGTGTGAACATAGATGGTCAGGTGTGAATATAGATGGTCAGGCATGAATATAGATGGTCAGGTGTGAGTATAGATGGTCAGGTGAGAGTATAGATGGTCAGGTGTGAGTGCAGATGGTCAGGTTGAATATAGATGGTCAGGTGTGAATATAGATGGTCAGGCATGAATATAGATGGTTTGGTGTGAGGATAGATGGTCAGGTGTGAATATAGATGGTCAGGTGTGAGTATAGATGGTCAGGTTGAATATAGATGGTCAGGTGTGAATATAGATGGTCAGGCATGAATATAGATGGTTAGGTGTGAGTATAGATGGTCAGGTGTGAATATAAATGGTCAGGTGTGAGTATAGATGGTCAGGTGTGAATATAGATGGTCAGGTGTGAATATAGATGGTCAGGTGTGAATATAGATGGTCAGGTGTGAACATAGATGGTCAGGTGTGAGTATAGATGGTCAGGTGAGAGTATAGATGGTCAGGTGTGAATATAGATGGTCAGGCATGAATATAGATGGTTAGGTGTGAGTATAGATGGTCAGGTGTGAATATAGATGGTCAGGTGTGAATATAGATGGTCAGGTGTGAACATAGATGGTCAGGTGTGAGTATAGATGGTCAGGTGAGAGTATAGATGGTCAGGTGTGAATATAGATGGTCAGGCATGAATATAGATGGTCAGGTGTGAATATAGATGGTCAGGTGTGAATATAGATGGTCAGGTGTGAGTATAGATGGTCAGGTGAGAGTATAGATGGTCAGGTGTGAATATAGATGGTAAGGTGTGAGTATAGATGGTCAGGTGTGAATATAGATGGTCAGGTGTGAGTATCGATGGTCAGGTGTGAGTATAGACGGTCAGGTGTGAATATAGATGGTCAGGTGTGAGTATCGATGGTCAGGTGTGAGTATAGATGGTCAGGTGTGAGTATAGATGGTCAGGTGTGAGTATAGATGGTCAGGTGTGAATATAGATGGTCAGGTGTGATTGCAGATGGTCAGGTTGAATATAGATGGTCAGGTGTGAATATAGATGGTCAGGTGTGAGTATAGATGGTCAGGTTGAATATAGATGGTCAGGTGTGAATATAGATGGTCAGGCATGAATATAGATGGTTAGGTGTGAGTATAGATGGTCAGGTGTGAATATAGATAGTCAGGTGTGAGTATAGATGGTCAGGTGTGAATATAGATGGTCAGGTGTGAATATAGATGGTCAGGTGTGAACATAGATGGTCAGGTGTGAGTATAGATGGTCAGGTGTGAGTATAGATGGTCAGGTGTGAGTATAGATGGTCAGGTGTGAGTATAGATGGTCAGGTGTGAATATAGATGGTCAGGTGTGATTGCAGATGGTCAGGTTGAATATAGATGGTCAGGTGTGAATATAGATGGTCAGGTGTGAGTATAGATGGTCAGGTTGAATATAGATGGTCAGGTGTGAATATAGATGGTCAGGCATGAATATAGATGGTTAGGTGTGAGTATAGATGGTCAGGTGTGAATATAGATAGTCAGGTGTGAGTATAGATGGTCAGGTGTGAATATAGATGGTCAGGTGTGAATATAGATGGTCAGGTGTGAACATAGATGGTCAGGTGTGAGTATAGATGGTCAGGTGTGAGTATAGATGGTCAGGTGTGAGTATAGATGGTCAGGTGAGAGTATAGATGGTCAGGTGTGAATATAGATGGTCAGGCATGAATATAGATGGTTAGGTGTGAGTATAGATGGTCAGGTGTGAACATAGATGGTCAGGTGTGAGTATAGATGGTCAGGTGAGAGTATAGATGGTCAGGTGTGAATATAGATGGTTAGGTGTGAATATAGATGGTCAGGTGTGAGTATAGGTGGTCAGGTGTGAGTATAGATGGTCAGGTGTGATTATAGATGGTCAGGCGTGAGTATAGATGGTCGGTTGTGTGTATAGATGGTCAGGTGTGAGTATAGATGGTCAGGTGTGACTATAGATGGTCAGGTGTGAATATTGATGGTCTGGTGTGAGTATAGATGGTCAGGTGTGAGTATATATGGTCAGGTGTGAACATAGATGGTCAGGTGTGAGTATAGATGGTCAGGTGTGAATATAGATGGTCTGGTGTGAATATAGATGGTCAGGTGTGAATATAGATGGTCAGGGGTGAGTATAGATGGTCAGGTGTGAATATAGATGGTCTGGTGTGAATATAGATGGTCAGGTGTGAATATAGATGGTCAGGTGTGAATATAGATGGTCAGGGGTGAATATAGATGGTCAGGTGTGAATATAGGTTGTCAGGTGTGAATATAGATGGACAGATGTGAGTATAGATGGTCAGGTGTGAGTATAGATGGTCAGGAGTGAATATAGATGGTCAGGTGTGAGTATACATGGTCAGGTGTGAGTATAGATGGTCAGGTGTGAATATAGATGGTCAGGTGTGAATAGAGATGGTCAGGTGTGAATATAGATGGTCAGGTGTGAATATAGATGGTCAGGGGTGAATATAGATGGTCAGGTGTGAGTATAGATGGTCAGGTGTGAATATAGATGGTCAGATGTGAGTATAGATGGTCAGGTGTGAGTATAGATGGTCAGGAGTGAATATAGATGGTCAGGTGTGAATATAGATGGTCAGGGGTGAATATAGATGGTCAGGTGTGAGTATAGATGGTCAGGAGTGAATATAGATGGTCAGGTGTGAGTATACATGGTCAGGTGTGAGTATTGATGGTCAGGTGTGAATATAGATGGTCAGGTGTGAGTATAGATGGTCAGTTGTGAGTATTGATGGTCAGGAGTGAGTATAGATGGTCAGGTGTGAATATAGATGGTCAGGGGTGAATATAGATGGTCAGGTGTGAGTATAGATGGTCAGGAGTGAATATAGATGGTCAGGTGTGAATATAGATGGTCAGTTGTGAATATAGATGGTCAGGTGGGAATATAGATGGTCAGGTGTGAGTATAGATGGTCAGGTGTGAATACGGATGGTCAGGTGTGAGTATAGATGGTCAGGTGTGAATATAGATGGTCAGGTGTGAATATAGATGGTCAGGTGGGAATATAGATTGTCAGGTGTGAGTATAGATGGTCAGGTGTGAATACGGATGGTCAGGTGTGAATATAGATGGTCAGGTGTGAATATAGATGGTCAGGTGTGAGTATAGATGGTCCAGTGTGAGTATAGATGGTCAGGTGTGAGTATAGATGGTCAGGTGTGAATATAGATGGTCAGGTGTGAGTCCAGATGGTCAGGTGTGAATATAGATGGTCAGGTGTGAGTATAGATGGTCCAGTGTGAGTATAGATGGTCCAATGTGAATATAGATGGTCAGGTCTGAATATAGATGGTCAGGTGTGAATATAGATGGTCAGGTGTGAATATAGATGGTCAGGTGTGAATATAGATGGTCAGGTGTGATATAGATGGTCAGGTGTGAATATAGATGGTCAGGCGTGAGTATAGATGGTAAGGTGTGAGTATAGATGGTCAGGTGTGAATATAGAAGGTCCGGTGTGAGTATAGATGGTCAGGTGTGAATATAGTTGGTCAGTTATGAATATAGATGGTCAGGTGTGAATATAGATGGTCAGGTGTGAGTATAGATGGTCAGGTGTGAGTATAGATGGTCAGGTGTGAATATAGATGGTCAGGTGTGAGTAAAGATGGTCAGGTGTGAGTATAGATGGTCAGGTGTGAGTATAGATGGTCAGGTGTGAATATAGATGGTCAGGTGTGAATATAGATGGTCAGGTGTGAGTATAGAAGGTCAGGTGTGAGTATAGATGGTCAGGTGTGAATATAGATGATCAGGTGTGAGTATAGATGGTCAAGTGTGAGTATAGATGGTCAGGTGTGAATATAGATGGTCAGGTGTGAGTCCAGATGGTCAGGTGTGAATATAGATGGTCAGGTGTGAGTATAGATGGTCAGGTGTGAGTATTGATGGTCAGGTGTGAGTATAGATGGTCAGGTTGAATATAGATGGTCAGGCATGAATATAGATGGGTAGGTGTGAGTATAGATGGTCAGGTGTGAACATAGATGGTCAGGTGTGAGTATAGATGGTCAGGTGTGAATATAGATGGTCAGGTGTGAATATAGATGGTCAGGTGTGAACATAGATGGTCAGGTGTGAGTATAGATGGTCAGGTGTGAGTATAGATGGTCAGGTGTGAGTATAGATGGTCAGGTGTGAGTATAGATGGTCAGGTGTGAATATAGATGGTCAGGTGTGATTGCAGATGGTCAGGTTGAATATAGATGGTCAGGTGTGAATATAGATGGTCAGGTGTGAGTATAGATGGTCAGGTTGAATATAGATGGTCAGGTGTGAATATAGATGGTCAGGCATGAATATAGATGGTTAGGTGTGAGTATAGATGGTCAGGTGTGAATATAGATAGTCAGGTGTGAGTATAGATGGTCAGGTGTGAATATAGATGGTCAGGTGTGAATATAGATGGTCAGGTGTGAACATAGATGGTCAGGTGTGAGTATAGATGGTCAGGTGTGAGTATAGATGGTCAGGTGTGAGTATAGATGGTCAGGTGAGAGTATAGATGGTCAGGTGTGAATATAGATGGTCAGGCATGAATATAGATGGTTAGGTGTGGGTATAGATGGTCAGGTGTGAACATAGATGGTCAGGTGTGAGTATAGATGGTCAGGTGAGAGTATAGATGGTCAGGTGTGAATATAGATGGTTAGGTGTGAATATAGATGGTCAGGTGTGAGTATAGGTGGTCAGGTGTGAGTATAGATGGTCAGGTGTGATTATAGATGGTCAGGCGTGAGTATAGATGGTCGGTTGTGTGTATAGATGGTCAGGTGTGAGTATAGATGGTCAGGTGTGACTATAGATGGTCAGGTGTGAATATTGATGGTCTGGTGTGAGTATAGATGGTCAGGTGTGAGTATATATGGTCAGGTGTGAACATAGATGGTCAGGTGTGAGTATAGATGGTCAGGTGTGAATATAGATGGTCTGGTGTGAATATAGATGGTCAGGTGTGACTATAGATGGTCAGGGGTGAGTATAGATGGTCAGGTGTGAATATAGATGGTCTGGTGTGAATATAGATGGTCAGGTGTGAATATAGATGGTCAGGTGTGAATATAGATGGTCAGGGGTGAATATAGATGGTCAGGTGTGAATATAGGTTGTCAGGTGTGAATATAGATGGACAGATGTGAGTATAGATGGTCAGGTGTGAGTATAGATGGTCAGGAGTGAATATAGATGGTCAGGTGTGAGTATACATGGTCAGGTGTGAGTATAGATGGTCAGGTGTGAATATAGATGGTCAGGTGTGAATAGAGATGGTCAGGTGTGAATATAGATGGTCAGGTGTGAATATAGATGGTCAGGGGTGAATATAGATGGTCAGGTGTGAGTATAGATGGTCAGGTGTGAATATAGATGGTCAGATGTGAGTATAGATGGTCAGGTGTGAGTATAGATGGTCAGGAGTGAATATAGATGGTCAGGTGTGAATATAGATGGTCAGGGGTGAATATAGATGGTCAGGTGTGAGTATAGATGGTCAGGAGTGAATATAGATGGTCAGGTGTGAGTATACATGGTCAGGTGTGAGTATTGATGGTCAGGTGTGAATATAGATGGTCAGGTGTGAGTATAGATGGTCAGTTGTGAGTATTGATGGTCAGGAGTGAGTATAGATGGTCAGGTGTGAATATAGATGGTCAGGGGTGAATATAGATGGTCAGGTGTGAGTATAGATGGTCAGGAGTGAATATAGATGGTCAGGTGTGAATATAGATGGTCAGCTGTGAATATAGATGGTCAGGTGGGAATATAGATGGTCAGGTGTGAGTATAGATGGTCAGGTGTGAATACGGATGGTCAGGTGTGAGTATAGATGGTCAGGTGTGAATATAGATGGTCAGGTGTGAATATAGATGGTCAGGTGGGAATATAGATTGTCAGGTGTGAGTATAGATGGTCAGGTGTGAATACGGATGGTCAGGTGTGAATATAGATGGTCAGGTGTGAATATAGATGGTCAGGTGTGAGTATAGATGGTCCAGTGTGAGTATAGATGGTCAGGTGTGAGTATAGATGGTCAGGTGTGAATATAGATGGTCAGGTGTGAGTCCAGATGGTCAGGTGTGAATATAGATGGTCAGGTGTGAGTATAGATGGTCCAGTGTGAGTATAGATGGTCCAATGTGAATATAGATGGTCAGGTCTGAATATAGATGGTCAGGTGTGAATATAGATGGTCAGGTGTGAATATAGATGGTCAGGTGTGAATATAGATGGTCAGGTGTGATATAGATGGTCAGGTGTGAATATAGATGGTCAGGTGTGAGTATAGATGTTAAGGTGTGAGTATAGATGTTCAGGTGTGAATATAGAAGGTCCGGTGTGAGTATAGATGGTCAGGTGTGAATATAGTTGGTCAGTTATGAATATAGATGGTCAGGTGTGAATATAGATGGTCAGGTGTGAGTATAGATGGTCAGGTGTGAGTATAGATGGTCAGGTGTGAATATAGATGGTCAGGTGTGAGTAAAGATGGTCAGGTGTGAGTATAGATGGTCAGGTGTGGGTATACATGGTCAGGTGTGAATATAGATGGTCAGGTGTGAATATAGATGGTCAGGTGTGAGTATAGAAGGTCAGGTGTGAGTATAGATGGTCAGGTGTGAATATAGATGATCAGGTGTGAGTATAGATGGTCAAGTGTGAGTATAGATGGTCAGGTGTGAATATAGATGGTCAGGTGTGAGTCCAGATGGTCAGGTGTGAATATAGATGGTCAGGTGTGAGTATAGATGGTCAGGTGTGAGTATTGATGGTCAGGTGTGAATATAGATGGTCAGGTGTGATTATAGATGGTCAGGTGTGAGTATAGATGGTCAGGTGTGAGTATAGATGGTCAGGTGTGAGTATAGATGGTCAGGTGTGAGTCCAGATGGTCAGGTGTGAATATAGATTGTCAGGTGTGAGTATAGATGGTCAGGTGTGAATATAGATGGTCAGGTGTGAGTATAGATCGTCAGGTGTGTATATAGATGGTCAGGGGTGAATATAGATGGTCAGGTGTGAATGTAGATGGTCAGGTGTGAGTATAGATGGTCAGGTGTGAATATAAATGGTCAGGTGAGAGTATAGATGGTCAGGTGTGAGTATAGATGGTCAGGAGTGAATATAAATGGTCAGGTGTGAGTATAGATGGTCAGTTGTGAGTATAGATGGTCAGGTGAGAATATAGATGGTCAGGTGTGAGTATAGATGGTCAGGTGTGAGTATAGATGGTCAGGTGAGAATATAGATGGTCAGGTGTGAGTATAGATGGTCAGGTGTGAGTATAGATGGTCAGGTGTGAATATAGATGGTCAGGTGTGAATATAGATGGACAGATGTGAGTATAGATGGTCAGGTGTGTGTATAGATGGTCAGGTGAGAATATAGATGGTCAGGTGTGAGTATAGATGGTCAGGTGTGAGTATAGATGGTCAGGAGTGAATATAGATGGTCAGGTGTGAAAATAGATGGTCCGGTGTGAATATAGATGGTCAGGTGTGAACATAGATGGTCAGGTGTGAGTATAGATGGTCAGGTGTGAATATAGATGGTCAGGTGTGAATATAGATGGTCAGGTGTGAATATAGATGGTCAGGTGTGAACATAGATGGTCAGGTGTGAGTATAGATGGTCAGGTGAGAGTATAGATGGTCAGGTGTGAATATAGATGGTCAGGCATGAATATAGATGGTCAGGTGTGAATATAGATGGTCAGGTGTGAGTATAGATGGTCAGGTGTGAATATAGATGGTCAGGTGTGAGTATAGATGGTCAGGTGAGAGTATAGATGGTCAGGTGTGAATATAGATGGTCAGGTGTGAGTATAGATGGTCAGGTGTGAATATAGATGGTCAGGTGTGAGTATCGATGGTCAGGTGTGAGTATAGACGGTCAGGTGTGAATATAGATGGTCAGGTGTGAGTATCGATGGTCAGGTGTGAGTATAGATGGTCAGGTGTGAGTATAGATGGTCAGGTGTGAGTATAGATGGTCAGGTGTGAATATAGATGGTCAGGTGTGATTGCAGATGGTCAGGTTGAATATAGATGGTCAGGTGTGAATATAGATGGTCAGGCATGAATATAGATGGTTAGGTGTGAGTAGAGATGGTCAGGTGTGAATATAGATGGTCAGGTGTGAGTATAGATGGTCAGGTTGAATATAGATGGTCAGGTGTGAATATAGATGGTCAGGCATGAATATAGATGGTCAGGTGTGAATATAGATGGTCAGGTGTGAGTATAGATGGTCAGTTGTGAGTATTGATGGTCAGGAGTTAGTATAGATGGTCAGGTGTGAATATAGATGGTCAGGGGTGAATATAGATGGTCAGGTGTGAGTATAGATGGTCAGGAGTGAATATAGATGGTCAGGTGTGAATATAGATGGTCAGGTGTGAATATAGATGGTCAGGTGGGAATATAGATGGTCAGGTGTGAGTATAGATGGTCAGGTGTGAATACGGATGGTCATGTGTGAGTATAGATGGTCAGGTGTGAATATAGATGGTCAGGTGTGAATATAGATGGTCAGGTGGGAATATAGATGGTCAGGTGTGAGTATAGATGGTCAGGTGTGAATACGGATGGTCAGGTGTGAATATAGATGGTCAGGTATGAATATAGATGGTCAGGTGTGAGTATAGATGGTCCAGTGTGAGTATAGATGGTCAGGTGTGAGTATAGATGGTCAGGTGTGAATATAGATGGTCAGGTGTGAGTCCAGATGGTCAGGTGTGAATATAGATGGTCAGGTGTGAGTATAGATGGTCCAGTGTGAGTATAGATGGTCCAATGTGAATATAGATGGTCAGGTCTGAATATAGATGGTCAGGTGTGAATATAGATGGTCAGGTGTGAATATAGATGGTCAGGTGTGAATATAGATGGTCAGGTGTGATATAGATGGTCAGGTGTGAATATAGATGGTCAGGTGTGAGTATAGATGGTCAGGTGTGAGTATAGATGGTCAGGTGTGAATATAGAAGGTCCGGTGTGAGTATAGATGGTCAGGTGTGAATATAGTTGGTCAGTTATGAATATAGATGGTCAGGTGTGAATATAGATGGTCAGGTGTGAGTATAGATGGTCAGGTGTGAGTATAGATGGTCAGGTGTGAGTATAGATGGTCAGGTGTGAGTATACATGGTCAGGTGTGAATATAGATGGTCAGGTGTGAATATAGATGGTCAGGTGTGAGTATAGATGGTCAGGTGTGAGTATAGATGGTCAGGTGTGAATATAGATGGTCAGGTGTGAGTATAGATGGTCAGGTGTGAGTATAGATGGTCAGGTGTGAATATAGATGGTCAGGTGTGAATATAGATGGTCAGGTGTGAGTCCAGATGGTCAGGTGTGAATATAGATGGTCAGGTGTGAATATAGATGGTCAGGTGTGAGTATAGATGGTCAGGTGTGAGTCCAGAAGGTCAGGTGTGAATATAGATTGTCAGGTGTGAGTATAGATGGTCAGGTGTGAATATAGATGGTCAGGTGTGAGTATAGATCGTCAGGTGTGTATATAGATGGTCAGGGGTGAATATAGATGGTCAGGTGTGAATGTAGATGGTCAGGTGTGAGTATAGATGGTCAGGTGTGAATATAAATGGTCAGGTGAGAGTATAGATGGTCAGGTGTGAGTATAGATGGTCAGGAGTGAATATAAATGGTCAGGTGTGAGTATAGATGGTCAGTTGTGAGTATAGATGGTCAGGTGAGAATATAGATGGTCAGGTGTGAGTATAGATGGTCAGGTGTGAGTATAGATGGTCAGGTGAGAATATAGATGGTCAGGTGTGAGTATAGATGGTCAGGTGTGAGTATAGATGGTCAGGTGTGAATATAGATGGTCAGGTGTGAATATAGATGGACAGATGTGAGTATAGATGGTCAGGTGTGAGTATAGATGGTCAGGTGAGAATATAGATGGTCAGGTGTGAGTATAGATGGTCAGGTGTGAGTATAGATGGTCAGGAGTGAATATAGATGGTCAGGTGTGAATATAGATGGTCCGGTGTGAATATAGATGGTCAGGTGTGAACATAGATGGTCAGGTGTGAGTATAGATGGTCAGGTGAGAGAATAGATGGTCAGGTGTGAATATAGATGGTCAGGCATGAATATAGATGGTCAGGTGTGAATATAGATGGTCAGGTGTGAATATAGATGGTCAGGTGTGAATATAGATGGTCAGGTGTGAACATAGATGGTCAGGTGTGAGTATAGATGGTCAGGTGAGAGTATAGATGGTCAGGTGTGAATATAGATGGTCAGGCATGAATATAGATGGTCAGGTGTGAATATAGATGGTCAGGTGTGAATATAGATTGTCAGGTGTGAGTATAGATGGTCAGGTGAGAGTATAGATGGTCAGGTGTGAATATAGATGGTCAGGTGTGAGTATCGATGGTCAGGTGTGAGTATAGACGGTCAGGTGTGAATATAGATGGTCAGGTGTGAGTATCGATGGTCAGGTGTGAGTATAGATGGTCAGGTGTGAGTATAGATGGTCAGGTGTGAGTATAGATGGTCAGGTGTGAATATAGATGGTCAGGTGTGATTGCAGATGGTCAGGTTGAATATAGATGGTCAGGTGTGAATATAGATGGTCAGGCATGTATATAGATGGTTAGGTGTGAGTATAGATGGTCAGGTGTGAATATAGATGGTCAGGTGTGAGTATAGATGGTCAGGTTGAATATAGATGGTCAGGTGTGAATATAGATGGTCAGGCATGAATATAGATGGTTAGGTGTGAGTATAGATGGTCAGGTGTGAATATAGATGGTCAGGTGTGAGTATAGATGGTCAGGTGTGAATATAGATGGTCAGGTGTGAATATAGATGGTCAGGTGTGAACATAGATGGTCAGGTGTGAGTATAGATGGTCAGGTGTGAGTATAGATGGTCAGGTGTGAGTATAGATGGTCAGGTGAGAGCATAGATGGTCAGGTGTGAATATAGATGGTCAGGCATGAATATAGATGGTTAGGTGTGAGTATAGATGGTCAGGTGTGAACATAGATGGTCAGGTGTGAGTATAGATGGTCAGGTGAGAGTATAGATGGTCAGGTGTGATTATAGATGGTCAGGTGTGAGTATAGATGGTCGGTTGTGTGTATAGATGGTCAGGTGTGAGTATAGATGGTTAGGTGTGAACATAGATGGTCAGGTATGAGTATAGGTGGTCAGGTGTGAGTATAGGTGGTCGGTTGTGTGTATAGATGGTCAGGTGTGAGTATAGATGGTCAGGTGTGACTATAGATGGTCAGGTGTGAAAATTCTGTGGTCTGGTGCGAGTATAGATGGTCAGGTGTGAGTATATATGGTCAGGTGTGAATATAGATGGTCAGGTGTGAGTATAGATGGTCAGATGTGAATATAGATGGTCTGGTGTGAATATAGATGGTCTGGTGTGAATATAGATGGTCTGGTGTGAATATAGATGGTCAGGTGTGAATATAGATGGTCAGGTGTGAATATAGATGGTCAGGGGTGAGTATAGATGGTCAGGTGTGAATATAGATGGTCTGGTGTGAATATAGATGGTCAGGTGTGAATATAGATGGTCATGTGTGAATATAGATGGTCAGGGGTGAATATAGATGGTCAGGTGTGAATATAGGTTGTCAGGTGTGAATATAGATGGACAGATGTGAGTATAGATGGTCAGGTGTGAGTATAGATGGTCAGGAGTGAATATAGATGGTCAGGTGTGAGTATACATGGTCAGGTGTGAGTATAGATGGTCAGGTGTGAATATAGATGGTCAAGTGTGAGTATAGATGGTCAGGTGTGAGTATAGATTGTCAGGAGTGAATATAGATTGTCAGGTGTGAGTATCGATGGTCAGGTTTGAGTATAGATGGTCAGGTGTGAATATAGATGGTCTGGTGTGAATATAGATGGTCAGTTGTGAGTATAGATGGTCAGATGTGAATATAGATGGTCAGGGGTTAATATAGATGGTCAGGTGTGAGTATAGATGGTCAGGTGTGACTATACATGGTCAGGTGTGAATATAGATGGTCAGGAGTGAGTATAGATGGTCAGGTGTGAATAGAGATGGTCAGGTGTGAATATAGATGGTCAGGTGTGAATATAGATGGTCAGGGGTGAATATAGATGGTCAGGTGTGAGTATAGATGGTCAGGTGTGAATATAGATGGTCAGATGAGAGTATAGATGGTCAGGTGTGAGTATAGATGGTCAGGAGTGAATATAGATGGTCAGGTGTGAATATAGATGGTCAGGGGTGAATATAGATGGTCAGGTGTGAGTATAGATGGTCAGGAGTGAATATAGATGGTCAGGTGTTAGTATACATGGTCAGGTGTGAGTATTGATGGTCAGGTGTGAATATAGATGGTCAGGTGTGAGTATAGATGGTCAGTTGTGAGTATTGATGGTCAGGAGTGAGTATAGATGGTCAGGTGTAAATATAGATGGTCAGGGGTGAATATAGATGGTCAGGTGTGAGTATAGATGGTCAGGAGTGAATATAGATGGTCAGGTGTGAATATAGATGGTCAGGTGTGAATATAGATGGTCAGGTGGGAATATAGATGGTCAGGTGTGAGTATAGATGGTCAGGTGTGAATACGGATGGTCAGGTGTGAGTATAGATGGTCAGGTGTGAATATAGATGGTCAGGTGTGAATATAGATGGTCAGGTGGGAATATAGATGGTCAGGTGTGAGTATAGATGGTCAGGTGTGAATACGGATGGTCAGGTGTGAATATAGATGGTCAGGTATGAATATAGATGGTCAGGTGTGAGTATAGATGGTCCAGTGTGAGTATAGATGGTCAGGTGTGAGTATAGATGGTCAGGTGTGAATATAGATGGTCAGGTGTGAGTCCAGATGGTCAGGTGTGAATATAGATGGTCAGGTGTGAGTATAGATGGTCCAGTGTCAGTATAGATGGTCCAATGTGAATATAGATGGTCAGGTCTGAATATAGATGGTCAGGTGTGAATATAGATGGTCAGGTGTGAATATAGATGGTCAGGTGTGAATATAGATGGTCAGGTGTGATATAGATGGTCAGGTGTGAATATAGATGGTCAGGTGTGAGTATAGATGGTCAGGTGTGAGTATAGATGGTCAGGTGTGAATATAGAAGGTCCGGTGTGAGTATAGATCGTCAGGTGTGTATATAGATGGTCAGGGGTGAATATAGATGGTCAGGTGTGAATGTAGATGGTCAGGTGTGAGTATAGATGGTCAGGTGTGAATATAAATGGTCAGGTGAGAGTATAGATGGTCAGGTGTGAGTATAGATGGTCAGGAGTGAATATAAATGGTCAGGTGTGAGTATAGATGGTCAGTTGTGAGTATAGATGGTCAGGTGAGAATATAGATGGTCAGGTGTGAGTATAGATGGTCAGGTGTGAGTATAGATGGTCAGGTGAGAATATAGATGGTCAGGTGTGAGTATAGATGGTCAGGTGTGAGTATAGATGGTCAGGTGTGAATATAGATGGTCAGGTGTGAATATAGATGGACAGATGTGAGTATAGATGGTCAGGTGTGAGTATAGATGGTCAGGTGAGAATATAGATGGTCAGGTGTGAGTATAGATGGTCAGGTGTGAGTATAGATGGTCAGGAGTGAATATAGATGGTCAGGTGTGAATATAGATGGTCCGGTGTGAATATAGATGGTCAGGTGTGAACATAGATGGTCAGGTGTGAGTATAGATGGTCAGGTGAGAGAATAGATGGTCAGGTGTGAATATAGATGGTCAGGCATGAATATAGATGGTCAGGTGTGAATATAGATGGTCAGGTGTGAATATAGATGGTCAGGTGTGAATATAGATGGTCAGGTGTGAACATAGATGGTCAGGTGTGAGTATAGATGGTCAGGTGAGAGTATAGATGGTCAGGTGTGAATATAGATGGTCAGGCATGAATATAGATGGTCAGGTGTGAATATAGATGGTCAGGTGTGAATATAGATTGTCAGGTGTGAGTATAGATGGTCAGGTGAGAGTATAGATGGTCAGGTGTGAATATAGATGGTCAGGTGTGAGTATCGATGGTCAGGTGTGAGTATAGACGGTCAGGTGTGAATATAGATGGTCAGGTGTGAGTATCGATGGTCAGGTGTGAGTATAGATGGTCAGGTGTGAGTATAGATGGTCAGGTGTGAGTATAGATGGTCAGGTGTGAATATAGATGGTCAGGTGTGATTGCAGATGGTCAGGTTGAATATAGATGGTCAGGTGTGAATATAGATGGTCAGGCATGAATATAGATGGTTAGGTGTGAGTATAGATGGTCAGGTGTGAATATAGATGGTCAGGTGTGAGTATAGATGGTCAGGTTGAATATAGATGGTCAGGTGTGAATATAGATGGTCAGGCATGAATATAGATGGTTAGGTGTGAGTATAGATGGTCAGGTGTGAATATAGATGGTCAGGTGTGAGTATAGATGGTCAGGTGTGAATATAGATGGTCAGGTGTGAATATAGATGGTCAGGTGTGAACATAGATGGTCAGGTGTGAGTATAGATGGTCAGGTGTGAGTATAGATGGTCAGGTGTGAGTATAGATGGTCAGGTGAGAGCATAGATGGTCAGGTGTGAATATAGATGGTCAGGCATGAATATAGATGGTTAGGTGTGAGTATAGATGGTCAGGTGTGAACATAGATGGTCAGGTGTGAGTATAGATGGTCAGGTGAGAGTATAGATGGTCAGGTGTGATTATAGATGGTCAGGTGTGAGTATAGATGGTCGGTTGTGTGTATAGATGGTCAGGTGTGAGTATAGATGGTTAGGTGTGAACATAGATGGTCAGGTATGAGTATAGGTGGTCAGGTGTGAGTATAGGTGGTCGGTTGTGTGTATAGATGGTCAGGTGTGAGTATAGATGGTCAGGTGTGACTATAGATGGTCAGGTGTGAAAATTCTGTGGTCTGGTGCGAGTATAGATGGTCAGGTGTGAGTATATATGGTCAGGTGTGAATATAGATGGTCAGGTGTGAGTATAGATGGTCAGATGTGAATATAGATGGTCTGGTGTGAATATAGATGGTCTGGTGTGAATATAGATGGTCTGGTGTGAATATAGATGGTCAGGTGTGAATATAGATGGTCAGGTGTGAATATAGATGGTCAGGGGTGAGTATAGATGGTCAGGTGTGAATATAGATGGTCTGGTGTGAATATAGATGGTCAGGTGTGAATATAGATGGTCATGTGTGAATATAGATGGTCAGGGGTGAATATAGATGGTCAGGTGTGAATATAGGTTGTCAGGTGTGAATATAGATGGACAGATGTGAGTATAGATGGTCAGGTGTGAGTATAGATGGTCAGGAGTGAATATAGATGGTCAGGTGTGAGTATACATGGTCAGGTGTGAGTATAGATGGTCAGGTGTGAATATAGATGGTCAAGTGTGAGTATAGATGGTCAGGTGTGAGTATAGATTGTCAGGAGTGAATATAGATTGTCAGGTGTGAGTATCGATGGTCAGGTTTGAGTATAGATGGTCAGGTGTGAATATAGATGGTCTGGTGTGAATATAGATGGTCAGTTGTGAGTATAGATGGTCAGATGTGAATATAGATGGTCAGGGGTTAATATAGATGGTCAGGTGTGAGTATAGATGGTCAGGTGTGACTATACATGGTCAGGTGTGAATATAGATGGTCAGGAGTGAGTATAGATGGTCAGGTGTGAATAGAGATGGTCAGGTGTGAATATAGATGGTCAGGTGTGAATATAGATGGTCAGGGGTGAATATAGATGGTCAGGTGTGAGTATAGATGGTCAGGTGTGAATATAGATGGTCAGATGAGAGTATAGATGGTCAGGTGTGAGTATAGATGGTCAGGAGTGAATATAGATGGTCAGGTGTGAATATAGATGGTCAGGGGTGAATATAGATGGTCAGGTGTGAGTATAGATGGTCAGGAGTGAATATAGATGGTCAGGTGTTAGTATACATGGTCAGGTGTGAGTATTGATGGTCAGGTGTGAATATAGATGGTCAGGTGTGAGTATAGATGGTCAGTTGTGAGTATTGATGGTCAGGAGTGAGTATAGATGGTCAGGTGTAAATATAGATGGTCAGGGGTGAATATAGATGGTCAGGTGTGAGTATAGATGGTCAGGAGTGAATATAGATGGTCAGGTGTGAATATAGATGGTCAGGTGTGAATATAGATGGTCAGGTGGGAATATAGATGGTCAGGTGTGAGTATAGATGGTCAGGTGTGAATACGGATGGTCAGGTGTGAGTATAGATGGTCAGGTGTGAATATAGATGGTCAGGTGTGAATATAGATGGTCAGGTGGGAATATAGATGGTCAGGTGTGAGTATAGATGGTCAGGTGTGAATACGGATGGTCAGGTGTGAATATAGATGGTCAGGTATGAATATAGATGGTCAGGTGTGAGTATAGATGGTCCAGTGTGAGTATAGATGGTCAGGTGTGAGTATAGATGGTCAGGTGTGAATATAGATGGTCAGGTGTGAGTCCAGATGGTCAGGTGTGAATATAGATGGTCAGGTGTGAGTATAGATGGTCCAGTGTCAGTATAGATGGTCCAATGTGAATATAGATGGTCAGGTCTGAATATAGATGGTCAGGTGTGAATATAGATGGTCAGGTGTGAATATAGATGGTCAGGTGTGAATATAGATGGTCAGGTGTGATATAGATGGTCAGGTGTGAATATAGATGGTCAGGTGTGAGTATAGATGGTCAGGTGTGAGTATAGATGGTCAGGTGTGAATATAGAAGGTCCGGTGTGAGTATAGATGGTCAGGTGTGAATATAGTTGGTCAGTTATGAATATAGATGGTCAGGTGTGAATATAGATGGTCAGGTGTGAGTATAGATGGTCAGGTGTGAGTATAGATGGTCAGGTGTGAGTATAGATGGTCAGGTGTGAGTATACATGGTCAGGTGTGAATATAGATGGTCAGGTGTGAATATAGATGGTCAGGTGTGAGTATAGATGGTCAGGTGTGAGTATAGATGGTCAGGTGTGAGTATAGATGGTCAGGTGTGAGTATAGATGGTCAGGTGTGAGTATAGATGGTCAGGTGTGAATATAGATGGTCAGGTGTGAGTATAGATGGTCAGGTGTGAGTATAGATGGTCAGGTGTGAATATAGATGGTCAGGTGTGAATATAGATGGTCAGGTGTGAGTCCAGATGGTCAGGTGTGAATATAGATGGTCAGGTGTGAGTATAGATGGTCAGGTGTGAGTATAGATGGTCAGGTGTGAATATAGATGGTCAGGTGTGAGTATAGATGGTCAGGTGTGAGTATAGATGGTCAGGTGTGAGTATAGATGGTCAGGTGTGAGTATAGATGGTCAGGTGTGAGTCCAGATGGTCAGGTGTGAATATAGATTGTCAGGTGTGAGTATAGATGGTCAGGTGTGAATATAGATGGTCAGGTGTGAGTATAGATCGTCAGGTGTGTATATAGATGGTCAGGGGTGAATATAGATGGTCAGGTGTGAATGTAGATGGTCAGGTGTGAGTATAGATGGTCAGGTGTGAATATAAATGGTCAGGTGAGAGTATAGATGGTCAGGTGTGATATAGATGGTCAGGAGTGAATATAAATGGTCAGGTGTGAGTATAGATGGTCAGTTGTGAGTATAGATGGTCAGGTGAGAATATAGATGGTCAGGTGTGAGTATAGATGGTCAGGTGTGAGTATAGATGGTCAGGTGTGAATATAGATGGTCAGGTGTGAATATAGATGGACAGATGTGAGTATAGATGGTCAGGTGTGAGTATAGATGGTCAGGTGAGAATATAGATGGTCAGGTGTGAGTATAGATGGTCAGGTGTGAGTATAGATGGTCAGGAGTGAATATAGATGGTCAGGTGTGAATATAGATGGTCCGGTGTGAATATAGATGGTCAGGTGTGAACATAGATGGTCAGGTGTGAGTATAGATGGTCAGGTGAGAGTATAGATGGTCAGGTGTGAATATAGATGGTCAGGCATGAATATAGATGGTCAGGTGTGAATATAGATGGTCAGGTGTGAATATAGATGGTCAGGTGTGAATATAGATGGTCAGGTGTGAACATAGATGGTCAGGTGTGAGTATAGATGGTCAGGTGAGAGTATAGATGGTCAGGTGTGAATATAGATGGTCAGGCATGAATATAGATGGTCAGGTGTGAATATAGATGGTCAGGTGTGAATATAGATGGTCAGGTGTGAGTATAGATGGTCAGGTGAGAGTATAGATGGTCAGGTGTGAATATAGATGGTCAGGTGTGAGTATCGATGGTCAGGTGTGAGTATAGACGGTCAGGTGTGAATATAGATGGTCAGGTGTGAGTATCGATGGTCAGGTGTGAGTATAGATGGTCAGGTGTGAGTATAGATGGTCAGGTGTGAGTATAGATGGTCAGGTGTGAATATAGATGGTCAGGTGTGATTGCAGATGGTCAGGTTGAATATAGATGGTCAGGTGTGAATATAGATGGTCAGGCATGAATATAGATGGTTAGGTGTGAGTATAGATGGTCAGGTGTGAATATAGATGGTCAGGTGTGAGTATAGATGGTCAGGTTGAATATAGATGGTCAGGTGTGAATATAGATGGTCAGGCATGAATATAGATGGTTAGGTGTGAGTATAGATGGTCAGGTGTGAATATAGATGGTCAGGTGTGAGTATAGATGGTCAGGTGTGAATATAGATGGTCAGGTGTGAATATAGATGGTCAGGTGTGAACATAGATGGTCAGGTGTGAGTATAGATGGTCAGGTGTGAGTATAGATGGTCAGGTGTGAGTATAGATGGTCAGGTGAGAGTATAGATGGTCAGGTGTGAATATAGATGGTCAGGCATGAATATAGATGGTTAGGTGTGGGTATAGATGGTCAGGTGTGAACATAGATGGTCAGGTGTGAGTATAGATGGTCAGGTGAGAGTATAGATGGTCAGGTGTGATTATAGATGGTCAGGTGTGAGTATAGATGGTCGGTTGTGTGTATAGATGGTCAGGTGTGAGTATAGATGGTTAGGTGTGAACATAGATGGTCAGGTGTGAGTATAGGTGGTCAGGTGTGAGTATAGGTGGTCGGTTGTGTGTATAGATGGTCAGGTGTGAGTATAGATGGTCAGGTGTGACTATAGATGGTCAGGTGTGAAAATTTTGTGGTCTGGTGTGAGTATAGATGGTCAGGTGTGAGTATATATGGTCAGGTGTGAATATAGATGGTCAGGTGTGAGTATAGATGGTCAGATGTGAATATAGATGGTCTGGTGTGAATATAGATGGTCTGGTGTGAATATAGATGGTCTGGTGTGAATATAGATGGTCAGGTGTGAATATAGATGGTCAGGTGTGAATATAGATGGTCAGGGGTGAGTATAGATGGTCAGGTGTGAATATAGATGGTCTGGTGTGAATATAGATGGTCAGGTGTGAATATAGATGGTCATGTGTGAATATAGATGGTCAGGGGTGAATATAGATGGTCAGGTGTGAATATAGGTTGTCAGGTGTGAATATAGATGGACAGATGTGAGTATAGATGGTCAGGTGTGAGTATAGATGGTCAGGAGTGAATATAGATGGTCAGGTGTGAGTATACATGGTCAGGTGTGAGTATAGATGGTCAGGTGTGAATATAGATGGTCAAGTGTGAGTATAGATGGTCAGGTGTGAGTATAGATGGTCAGGAGTGAGTATAGATTGTCAGGTGTGAGTATAGATGGTCAGGTTTGAGTATAGATGGTCAGGTGTGAATATAGATGGTCTGGTGTGAATATAGATGGTCAGGTGTGAGTATAGATGGTCAGATGTGAATATAGATGGTCAGGGGTTAATATAGATGGTCAGGTGTGAGTATAGATGGTCAGGTGTGACTATACATGGTCAGGTGTGAATATAGATGGTCAGGAGTGAGTATAGATGGTCAGGTGTGAATAGAGATGGTCAGGTGTGAATATAGATGGTCAGGTGTGAATATAGATGGTCAGGGGTGAATATAGATGGTCAGGTGTGAGTATAGATGGTCAGGTGTGAATATAGATGGTCAGATGAGAGTATAGATGGTCAGGTGTGAGTATAGATGGTCAGGAGTGAATATAGATGGTCAGGTGTGAATATAGATGGTCAGGGGTGAATATAGATGGTCAGGTGTGAGTATAGATGGTCAGGAGTGAATATAGATGGTCAGGTGTGAGTATACATGGTCAGGTGTGAGTATTGATGGTCAGGTGTGAATATAGATGGTCAGGTGTGAGTATAGATGGTCAGTTGTGAGTATTGATGGTCAGGAGTGAGTATAGAAGGTCAGGTGTGAATATAGATGGTCAGGGGTGAATATAGATGGTCAGGTGTGAGTATAGATGGTCAGGAGTGAATATAGATGGTCAGGTGTGAATATAGATGGTCAGGTGTGAATATAGATGGTCAGGTGGGAATATAGATAGTCAGGTGTGAGTATAGATGGTCAGGTGTGAATACGGATGGTCAGGTGTGAGTATAGATGGTCAGGTGTGAATATAGATGGTCAGGTGTGAATATAGATGGTCAGGTGGGAATATAGATGGTCAGGTGTGAGTATAGATGGTCAGGTGTGAATACGGATGGTCAGGTGTGAATATAGATGGTCAGGTGTGAATATAGATGGTCAGGTGTGAGTATAGATGGTCCAGTGTGAGTATAGATGGTCAGGTGTGAGTATAGATGGTCAGGTGTGAATATAGATGGTCAGGTGTGAGTCCAGATGGTCAGGTGTGAATATAGATGGTCAGGTGTGAGTATAGATGGTCCAGTGTGAGTATAGATGGTCCAATGTGAATATAGATGGTCAGGTCTGAATATAGATGGTCAGGTGTGAACATAGATGGTCAGGTGTGAATATAGATGGTCAGGTGTGAATATAGATGGTCAGGTGTGATATAGATGGTCAGGTGTGAATATAGATGGTCAGGTGTGAGTATAGATGGTCAGGTGTGAGTATAGATGGTCAGGTGTGAATATAGAAGGTCCAGTGTGAGTATAGATGGTCAGGTGTGAATATAGTTGGTCAGTTATGAATATAGATGGTCAGGTGTGAATATAGATGGTCAGGTGTGAGTATAGATGGTCAGGTGTAAGTATAGATGGTCAGGTGTGAATATAGATGGTCAGGTGTGAGTAAAGATGGTCAGGTGTGAGTATAGATGGTCAGGTGTGAGTATAGATGGTCAGGTGTGAATATAGATGGTCAGGTGTGAATATAGATGGTCAGGTGTGAGTATAGATGGTCAGGTGTGAGTATAGATGGTCAGGTGTGAATATAGATGGTCAGGTGTGAGTATAGATGGTCAGGTGTGAGTATAGATGGTCAGGTGTGAGTATAGATGGTCAGGTGTGAGTCCAGATGGTCAGGTGTGAATATAGATGGTCAGGTGTGAGTATAGATGGTCAGGTGTGAATATAGATGGTCAGGTGTGAGTATAGATCGTCAGGTGTGTATATAGATGGCCAGGGGTGAATTTAGATGGTCAGGTGTGAATGTAGATGGTCAGGTGTGAGTATAGATGGTCAGGTGTGAATATAAATGGTCAGGTGAGAGTATAGATGGTCAGGTATGAGTATAGATGGTCAGGAGTGAATATAAATGGTCAGGTGTGAGTATAGATGGTCAGGTGAGAATATAGATGGTCAGGTGTGAGTATAGATGGTCAGGTGTGAGTATAGATGGTCAGGTGAGAATATAGATGGTCAGGTGTGAGTATAGATGGTCAGGTGTGAGTATAGATGGTCAGGTGTGAATATAGATGGTCAGGTGTGAATATAGATGGACAGATGTGAGTATAGATGGTCAGGTGTGAGTATAGATGGTCAGGTGAGAATATAGATGGTCAGGTGTGAGTATAGATGGTCAGGTGTGAGTATAGATGGTCAGGAGTGAATATAGATGGTCAGGTGTGAATATAGATGGTCCGGTGTGAATATAGATGGTCAGGCGTGAGTGCAGATGGTCAGGTGTGAATATCAATGGTCAGGTGTGAATATAGATGGTCAGGCATGAATATAGATGGTCGGTTGTGTGTATAGATGGTCAGGTGTGAGTATAGATTGGTCAGGTGTGAATATAGATGGTCAGGTGTGAATATAGATGGTCAGGTGTGAGTGCAGATGGTCAGGTGTGAATATCAATGGTCAGGTGTGAATATAGATGGTCAGGTGTGAATATAGATGGTCAGGTGTGAGTATAGATGGTCAGGAGTGAATATAGATGGTCAGGTGTGCGTATAGATGGTCAGGTGTGAGTATAGATGGTCAAGAGTGAATATAGATGGTCAGGTGTGAGTATAGATGGTCAGGTGTGAGTATAGATGGTCCCGTGTGAACATAGATGGTCAGGTGTGAGTATAGATGGTCAGGTGTGAATATAGATGGTCAGGTGTGAGTATAGATGGTCAGGTGTGAGTATAGATGGTCAGGTGTGAGTATAGATGGTCAGGTGAGAGTATAGATGGTCAGGAGTGAGTAAAGACGGTCGGTTGTGAGTATAGATGGTCAGGTGTGAATATAGATGGTCAGGTTGAGTATAGATGGTCAGGTGTGAGTATAGATGGTCAGGTGAGGAGTATAGATGGTCGTGTGTGAGTATAGATGGTCAGGTGTGAGTAAAGACGGTCGGTTGTGAGTATAGATGGTCAGGAGTGAATATAGATGGTCAGTCGTGAATATAGATGGTAGGGTGTGAGTATAGATGGTCAGGTGAGAGTATAGATGGTCAGGTGTGAGTATAGATGGTCAGGTGTGAATATAGATGGTCAGGTGTGAATATAGATGGTCAGGTGAGAGTATAGATGGTCAGGTGTGAGTATAGATGGTCAGGTGTGAATATAGATGGTCAGGTGTGAATATAGATGGTCAGTCGTGAATATAGATGGTCAGGTGTGAGTATAGATGGTCAGGTGAGAGTATAGATGGTCAGGTGTGAGTATAGATGGTCAGGTGTGAATATAGATGGTCCGTCGTGAATATAGATGGTCAGGTGTGAGTATAGATTGTCAGGTGTGAGTATAGATGGTCAGGAGTGAATATAGATGGTCAGGTGTGAGTATCGATGGTCAGGTGTGAGTATAGATGGTCAGGTGTGAGTATAGATGGTCAGGTGTGAGTATAGATGGTCAGGTGTGAATATAGATGGTCAGTCGTGAATATAGATGGTCAGGTGTGAGTATAGATGGTCAGGTGAGAGTATAGATGGTCAGGTGTGAGTATAGATGGTCAGGTGTGAGTATAGATGGTCAGGTGTGAATATAGATGGTCAGGTGTGAGTATCGATGGTCAGGTGTGAGTATAGACGGTCAGGTGTGAATATAAATGGTCAGGTGTGAGTATCGATGGTCAGGTGTGAGTATAGATGGTCAGGTGTGAGTATAGATGGTCAGGTGTGAATATAGATGGTCAGGTGTGATTGCAGATGGTCAGGTGTGAATATAGATGGTCAGGTGTGAATATAGATGGTCAGGCATGAATATAGATGGTTAGGTGTGAGTATAGATGGTCAGGTGTGAATATAGATGGTCAGGTGTGAGTATAGATGGTCAGGTTGAATATAGATGGTCAGGTGTGAATATAGATGGTCAGGCATGAATAGAGATGGTTAGGTGTGAGTATAGATGGTCAGGTGTGAATATAGATGGTCAGGTGTGAGTATAGATGGTCAGGTGTGAATATAGATGGTCAGGTGTGAATATAGATGGTCAGGTGCGAACATAGATGGTCAGGTGTGAGTATAGATGGTCAGGTGAGACTATAGATGGTCAGGTGTGAATATAGATGGTCAGGCATGAATATAGATGGTTAGGTGTGAGTATAGATGGTCAGGTGTGAACATAGATGGTCAGGTGTGAGTATAGATGGTCAGGTGAGAGTATAGATGGTCAGGTGTGAATATAGATGGTTAGGTGTGAACATAGATGGTCATGTGTGAGTATAGGTGGTCAGGTGTGAGTATAGATGGTCAGGTGTGATTATAGATGGTCAGGTGTGAGTATAGATGGTCGGTTGTGTGTATAGATGGTCAGGTGTGAGTATAGATGGTCAGGTGTGACTATAGATGGTCAGGTGTGAATATTGATTGTCTGGTGTGAGTATAGATGGTCAGGTGTGAGTACATATGGTCAGGTGTGAATGTAGATGGTCAGGTGTGAGTATAGATGGTCAGGTGTGAATATAGATGGTCTGGTGTGAATATAGATGGTCAGGTGTGAATATAGATGGTCAGGTGTGAATATAGATGGTCAGGGGTGAGTATAGATGGTCAGGTGTGAATATAGATGGTCTGGTGTGAATATAGATGGTCAGGTGTGAATATAGATGGTCAGGTGTGAATATAGATGGTCAGGGGTGAATATAGATGGTCAGGTGTGAATATAGGTTGTCAGGTGTGAATATAGATGGACAGATGTGAGTATAGATGGTCAGGTGTGAGTATAGATGGTCAGGTGTGAATATAGATGGTCAGTCGTGAATATAGATGGTCAGGTGTGAGTATAGATGGTCAGGTGTGAATATAGATGGTCAGTCGTGAATATAGATGGTCAGGTGTGAGTATAGATTGTCAGGTGTGAGTATAGATGGTCAGGAGTGAATATAGATGGTCAGGTGTGAGTATCGATGGTCAGGTGTGAGTATAGATGGTCAGGTGCGAGTATAGATGGTCAGGTGTGAGTATAGATGGTCAGGTGTGAGTATAGATGGTCAGGTGTGAATATAGATGGTCAGTCGTGAATATAGATGCGCAGGTGTGAGTATAGATTGTCAGGTGTGAGTATAGATGGTCAGGAGTGAATATAGATGGTCAGGTGTGAGTATCGATGGTCAGGTGTGAGTATAGATGGTCAGGTGCGAGTATAGATGGTCAGGTGTGAGTATAGATGGTCAGGTGTGAGTATAGATGGTCAGGTGTGAATATAGATGGTCAGTCGTGAATATAGATGGTCAGGTGTGAGTATAGATGGTCAGGTGAGAGTATAGATGGTCAGGTGTGAGTATAGATGGTCAGGTGTGAATATAGATGGTCAGGTGTGAATATAGATGGTCAGGTGTGAGTATCGATGGTCAGGTGTGAGTATAGACGGTCAGGTGTGAATATAGATGGTCAGGTGTGAGTATCGATGGTCAGGTGTGAGTGTAGATGGTCAGGTGTGAATATAGATGGTCAGGTGTGATTGCAGATGGTCAGGCTGAATATAGATGGTCAGGTGTGAATATAGATGGTCAGGCATGAATATAGATGGTTAGGTGTGAGTATAGATGGTCAGGTGTGAGTATAGATGGTCAGGTGTGAGTATAGATGGTCAGGTGTGAATATAGATGGTCAGGTGTGATTGCAGATGGTCAGGTTGAATATAGATGGTCAGGTGTGAATATAGATGGTCAGGCATGAATATAGATGGTTAGGTGTGAGTATAGATGGTCAGGTGTGAATATAGATGGTCAGGGGTGAGTATAGATGGTCAGGTTGAATATAGATGGTCAGGTGTGAATATAGATGGTCAGGCATGAATATAGATGGTTAGGTGTGAGTATAGATGGTCAGGTGTGAATATAGATGGTCAGGTGTGAGTATAGATGGTCAGGTGTGAATATAGATGGTCAGGTGTGAATATAGATGGTCAGGTGTGAACATAGATGGTCAGGTGTGAGTATAGATGGTCAGGTGAGAGTATAGATGGTCAGGTGTGAATATAGATGGTCAGGCATGAATATAGATGGTTAGGTGTGAGTATAGATGGTCAGGTGTGAACATAGATGGTCAGGTGTGAGTATAGATGGTCAGGTGAGTGTATAGATGGTCAGGTGTGAATATAGATGGTCAGTCGTGAATATAGATGGTCAGGTGTGAGTATAGATTGTCAGGTGAGAGTATAGATGGTCAGGTGTGAGTATAGATGGTCAGGTGTGAGTATAGATGGTCAGGTGTGAATATAGATGGTCAGGTGTGAGTATCGATGGTCAGGTGTGAGTATAGACGGTCAGGTGTGAATATAAATGGTCAGGTGTGAGTATGGATGGTCAGGTGTGAGTATAGATGGTCAGGTGTGAGTATAGATGGTCAGGTGTGAGTATAGATGGTCAGGTGTGAATATAGATGGTCAGGTGTGATTGCAGATGGTCAGGTGTGAATATAGATGGTCAGGTGTGAATATAGATGGTCAGGCATGAATATAGATGGTTAGGTGTGAGTATAGATGGTCAGGTGTGAATATAGATGGTCAGGTGTGAGTATAGATGGTCAGGTTGAATATAGATGGTCAGGTATGAATATAGATGGTCAGGCATGAATA
This sequence comes from Prionace glauca, assembly GCA_037974335.1. NCBI lineage: Eukaryota > Metazoa > Chordata > Chondrichthyes > Carcharhiniformes > Carcharhinidae > Prionace > Prionace glauca. Next base: position 63,671,277 of record CM075737.1, read on the forward strand.
TAGATGGTTAGGTGTGAGTATAGATGGTCAGGTGTGAATATAGATGGTCAGGTGTGAGTATAGATGGTCAGGTGTGAATATAGATGGTCAGGTGTGAATATAGATGGTCAGGTGTGAACATAGATGGTCAGGTGTGAGTATAGATGGTCAGGTGAGAGTATAGATGGTCAGGTGTGAATATAGATGGTCAGGCATGAATATAGATGGTTAGGTGTGAGTATAGATGGTCAGGTGTGAACATAGATGGTCAGGTGTGAGTATAGATGGTCAGGTGAGAGTATAGATGGTCAGGTGTGAATATAGATGGTTAGGTGTGAACATAGATGGTCAGGTGTGAGTATAGGTGGTCAGGTGTGAGTATAGATGGTCAGGTGTGATTATAGATGGTCAGGTGTGAGTATAGATGGTCGGTTGTGTGTATAGATGGTCAGGTGTGAGTATAGATGGTCAGGTGTGACTATAGATGGTCAGGTGTGAATATTGATGGTCTGGTGTGAGTATAGATGGTCAGGTGTGAGTATATATGGTCAGGTGTGAATATAGATGGTCAGGTGTGAGTATAGATGGTCAGGTGTGAATATAGATGGTCTGGTGTGAATATAGATGGTCAGGTGTGAATAAAGATGGTCAGGTGTGAATATAGATGGTCAGGGGTGAGTATAGATGGTCAGGTGTGAATATAGATGGTCTGGTGTGAATATAGATGGTCAGGTGTGAATATAGATGGTCAGGTGTGAATATAGATGGTCAGGGGTGAATATAGATGGTCAGGTGTGAATATAGGTTGTCAGGTGTGAATATAGATGGACAGATGTGAGTATAGATGGTCAGGTGTGAGTATAGATGGTCAGGTGTGAATATAGATGGTCAGTCGTGAATATAGATGGTCAGGTGTGAGTATAGATGGTCAGGTGAGAGTATAGATGGTCAGGTGTGAGTATAGATGGTCAGGTGTGAATATAGATGGTCAGTCGTGAATATAGATGGTCAGGTGTGAGTATAGATTGTCAGGTGTGAGTATAGATGGTCAGGAGTGAATATAGATGGTCAGGTGTGAGTATCGATGGTCAGGTGTGAGTATAGATGGTCAGGTGCGAGTATAGATGGTCAGGTGTGAGTATAGATGGTCAGGTGTGAGTATAGATGATCAGGTGTGAATATAGATGGTCAGTCGTGAATATAGATGGTCAGGTGTGAGTATAGATGGTCAGGTGAGAGTATAGATGGTCAGGTGTGAGTATAGATGGTCAGGTGTGAATATAGATGGTCAGGTGTGAATATAGATGGTCAGGTGTGAGTATCGATGGTCAGGTGTGAGTATAGACGGTCAGGTGTGAATATAGATGGTCAGGTGTGAGTATCGATGGTCAGGTGTGAGTGTAGATGGTCAGGTGTGAATATAGATGGTCAGGTGTGATTGCAGATGGTCAGGTTGAATATAGATGGTCGGTGTGAATATAGATGGTCAGGCATGAATATAGATGGTTAGGTGTGAGTATAGATGGTCAGGTGTGAGAATAGATGGTCAGGTGTGAGTATAGATGGTCAGGTGTGAATATAGATTGTCAGGTGTGATTGCAGATGGTCAGGTTGAATATAGATGGTCAGGTGTGAATATAGATGGTCAGGCATGAATATAGATGGTTAGGTGTGAGTATAGATGGTCAGGTGTGAATATAGATGGTCAGGTGTGAGTATAGATGGTCAGGTTGAATATAGATGGTCAGGTGTGAATATAGATGGTCAGGCATGAATATAGATGGTTAGGTGTGAGTATAGATGGTCAGGTGTGAATATAGATGGTCAGGTGTGAGTATAGATGGTCAGGTGTGAATATAGATGGTCAGGTGTGAATATAGATGGTCAGGTGTGAACATAGATGGTCAGGTGTGAGTATAGATGGTCAGGTGAGAGTATAGATGGTCAGGTGTGAATATAGATGGTCAGGCATGAATATAGATGGTTAGGTGTGAGTATAGATGGTCAGGTGTGAACATAGATGGTCAGGTGTGAGTATAGATGGTCAGGTGAGAGTATAGATGGTCAGGTGTGAATATAGATGGTCAGGTGTGAACATAGATGGTCAGGTGTGAGTATAGGTGGTCAGGTGTGAGTATAGATGGTCAGGTGTGATTATAGATGGTCAGGTGTGAGTATAGATGGTCGGTTGTGTGTATAGATGGTCAGGTGTGAGTATAGATGGTCAGGTGTGACTATAGATGATCAGGTGTGAATATTGATGGTCTGGTGTGAGTATAAATGGTCAGGTGTGAGTATATATGGTCAGGTGTGAATATAGATGGTCAGGTGTGAGTATAGATGGTCAGGTGTGAATATAGATGGTCTGGTGTGAATATAGATGGTCAGGTGTGAATATAGATGGTCAGGTGTGAATATAGATGGTCAGGGGTGAGTATAGATGGTCAGGTGTGAATATAGATGGTCTGGTGTGAATATAGATGGTCGGGGGTGAATATAGATGGTCAGGTGTGAATATAGATGGTCAGGTGTGAATATAGATGGTCAGGGGTGAATATAGATGGTCAGGTGTGAATATAGGTTGTCAGGTGTGAATATAGATGGACAGATGTGAGTATAGATGGTCAGGTGTGAATATAGATGGTCAAGTGTGAGTATAGATGGTCAGGTGTGAGTATAGATGGTCAGGAGTGAATATAGATGGTCAGGTGTGAGTATAGATGGTCAGGTGTGAGTATAGATGGTCAGGTGTGAATATAGATGGTCTGGTGTGAATATAGATGGTCAGGTGTGAGTATAGATGGTCAGATGTGCATATAGATGGTCAGGGGTGAATATAGATGGTCAGGTGTGAGTATAGATGGTCAGGTGTGACTATACATGGTCAGGTGTGAATATAGATGGTCAGGAGTGAGTATAGATGGTCAGGTGTGAATATAGATGGTCAGGTGTGAATATAGATGGTCAGGTGTGAATATAGATGGTCAGGGGTGAATATAGATGGTCAGGTGTGAGTATAGATGGTCAGGTGTGAATATAGATGGTCAGATGTGAGTATAGATGGTCAGGTGTGAGTATAGATGGTCAGGAGTGAATATAGATGGTCAGGTGTGAATATAGATGGTCAGGGGTGAATATAGATGGTCAGGTGTGAGTATAGATGGTCAGGAGTGAATATAGATGGTCAGGTGTGAGTATACATGGTCAGGTGTGAGCATTGATGGTCAGGTGTGAATATAGATGGTCAGGTGTGAGTATAGATGGTCAGTTGTGAGTATTGATGGTCAGGAGTGAGTATAGATGGTCAGGTGTGAATATAGATGGTTAGGGGTGAATATAGATAGTCAGGTGTGAGTATAGATGGTCAGGAGTGAATATAGATGGTCAGGTGTGAATATAGATGGTCAGGTGTGAATATATATGGTCAGGTGGGAATATAGATGGTCAGGTGTGAGTATAGATGGTCAGGTGTGAATACGGATGGTCAGGTGTGAGTATAGATGGTCAGGTGTGAATATAGATGGTCAGGTGTGAATATAGATGGTCAGGTGGGAATATAGATGGTCAGGTGTGAGTATAGATGGTCAGGTGTGAATACGGATGGTCAGGTGTGAGTATAGATGGTCAGGTGTGAATATAGATGGTCAGGTGTGAATATAGATGGTCAGGTGTGAATATAGATGGTCAGGTGTGAGTATAGATGGTCCAGTGTGAGTATAGATGGTCAGGTGTGAGTATAGATGGTCAGGTGTGAATATAGATGGTCAGGTGTGAGTCCAGATGGTCAGGTGTGAATATAGATGGTCAGGTGTGAGTATAGATGGTCCAGTGTGAGTATAGATGGTCCAATGTGAATATAGATGGTCAGGTCTGAATATAGATGGTCAGGTGTGAATATAGATGGTCAGGTGTGAATATAGATGGTCAGGTGTGAATATAGATGGTCAGGTGTGAATATAGATGGTCAGGTGTGAGTATAGATGGTCAGGTGTGAGTATAGATGGTCAGGTGTGAATATAGAAGGTCCGGTGTGAGTATAGATGGTCAGGTGTGAATATAGTTGGTCAGTTATGAATATAGATGGTCAGGTGTGAATATAGATGGTCAGGTGTGAGTATAGATGGTCAGGTGTGAGTATAGATGGTCAGGTGTGAATATAGATGGTCAGGTGTGAGTATAGATGGTCAGGTGTGAGTATAGATGGTCAGGTGTGAGTATACATGGTCAGGTGTGAATATAGATGGTCAGGTGTGAATATAGATGGTCAGGTGTGAGTATAGATGGTCAGGTGTGAGTATAGAAGGTCAGGTGTGAATATAGATGGTCAGGTGTGATTATAGATGGTCAGGTGTGAGTATAGATGGTCAGGTGTGAATATAGATGGTCAGGTGTGAATATAGATGGTCAGGTGTGAGTCCAGATGGTCAGGTGTGAATATAGATGGTCAGGTGTGAGTATAGATGGTCAGGTGTGAGTATAGATGGTCAGGTGTGAATATAGATGGTCAGGTGTGAGTATAGATGGTCAGGTGTGAGTATAGATGGTCAGGTATGAGTATAGATGGTCAGGTGTGAGTATAGATGGTCAGGTGTGAGTCCAGATGGTCAGGTGTGAATATAGATTGTCAGGTGTGAGTATAGATGGTCAGGTGTGAATATAGATGTTCAGGTGTGAGTATAGATCGTCAGGTGTGTATATAGATGGTCAGGGGTGAATATAGATGGTCAGGTGTGAATGTAGATGGTCAGGTGTGAGTATAGATGGTCAGGTGTGAATATAAATGGTCAGGTGAGAGTATAGATGGTCAGGTGTGAATATAGATGGTCAGGAGTGAATATAAATGGTCAGGTGTGAATATAGATGGTCCGGTGTGAATATAGATGGTCAGGTCTGAGTATAGATGGTCAGGTGTGAGTATAGATGGTCAGTTGTGAGTATAGATGGTCAGGTGAGAATATAGATGGTCAGGTGTGAGTATAGATGGTCAGGTGTGAGTATAGATGGTCAGGTGAGAATATAGATGGTCAGGTGTGAGTATAGATGGTCAGGTGTGAGTATAGATGGTCAGGTGTGAATATAGATGGTCAGGTGTGAATATAGATGGACAGATGTGAGTATAGATGGTCAAGTGTGAGTATAGATGGTCAGGTGAGAATATAGATGGTCAGGTGTGAGTATAGATGGTCAGGTGTGAGTATAGATGGTCAGGAGTGAATATAGATGGTCAGGTGTGAATATAGATGGTCCGGTGTGTATATAGATGGTCAGGTGTGAGTGCAGATGGTCAGGTGTGAGTATCAATGGTCAGGTGTGAATATAGATGGTCAGGTGTGAGTATAGATGGTCAGGAGTGAATATAGATGGTCAGGTGTGAGTATAGATGGTCAGGTGAGAGTATAGATGGTCAGGTGTGAATATAGATGGTCAGGTGTGAATATAGATGGACAGATGTGAGTATAGATGGTCAGGAGTGAATATAGATGGTCAGGTGTGAGTATAGATGGTCAGGTGAGATTATAGATGGTCAGGTGTGAATATAGATGGTCAGGTGTAAGTGCAGATGGTCAGGTGTGAATATCAATGGTCAGGTGTGAATATAGATGGTCAGGAGTGAATATAGATGGTCAGGTGTGAGTATAGATGGTCAGGTGTGAGTATAGATGGTCAGGTGTGAGTATAGATGGTCCGGTGTGAACATAGATGGTCAGGAGTGAGTAAAGACGGTCGGTTGTGAGTATAGATGGTCAGGTGTTAATATAGATGGTCAGGTGTGAGTATAGATGGTCAGGAGTGAATATAGATGGTCAGGTGTGAGTATAGATGGTCAGGTGAGAGTATAGATGGTCAGGTGTGAGTATAGATGGTCAGGTGTGAGTATAGATGGTCAGGTGTGAATATAGATGGTCAGTCGTGAATATAGATGGTCAGGTGTGAGTATAGATGGTCAGGTGAGAGTATAGATGGTCAGGTGTGAGTATAGATGGTCATGTGTGAATATAGATGGTCAGTCGTGAATATAGATGGTCAGGTGTGAGTATAGATTGTCAGGTGTGAGTATAGATGGTCAGGAGTGAATATAGATGGTCAGGTGTGTATGTAGATGGTCAGGTGAGAGTATAGATGGTCAGGTGTGAGTATAGATGGTCAGGAGTGAATATAGATGGTCAGGTGTGAATGTAGATGGTCAGGTGTGAATATAGATGGTCAGGTGTGAATATAGATGGTCGGGTGTGAATGTAGATGGTCAGGTGTGAATATAGACGGTCAGGGCTGAATATAGATGGTCAGGTGTGAATACGGATGGTCAGGTGTGAGTATAGATGGTCAGATGTGAATATAGATGGTCAGGGGTGAGTATAGATGGTCGGTTGTGTGTATAGATGGTCAGGTGTGAGTATAGATGGTCAGGTGTGAGTATAGATGGTCAGGTGTGAATATAGATGGTCAGGCGTGAATATAGATGGTCAGGTGTGAGTATAGATGGTCAGGTGTGAATATAGATGGTCAGGTGTGAATGTAGACGGTCAGGTGTGAATATAGATGGTCAGGTCTATGTATAGATGGTCCGGTGTGAGTATAGATGGTCAGGTGTGAATATAGATGGTCAGGTGTGATTATAGATTGTCAGGTGTGAGTATAGACGGTCAGGAGTGAATATAGATGGTCAGGTGTGAGTATAGATGGTGAGGTGTGAGTATAGATGGTCAGCAGTGAATATGGATGGTCAGGTGTGAGTATAGATGGTCAGGTGTGAGTATAGATGGTCAGGTGTGAGTATAGATGGTCAGGTGTGAGTATAGATGGTCAGGTGTGAGTATAGATAGTCCAGTGTGAGTATAGATGGTCAGATGTGAATATAGATCGTCAGGGGTGAGGATAGATGGTCAGGTGTGAGTAGAGATAGTCAGGTGTGAGGATAGATGGTCAAGTGTGAGTATAGATGGTCAGGTGTGAATATAGATGGTCAGGTGTGAATATAGATGGTCAGGAGTGAGTATAGATGGTCAGGTGTGAGTATAGATGGTCAGGTGTGAATATAGATGGTCTGGTGTGAATATAGATGGTCAGGTGTGAGTATAGATGGTCAGGTGTGAGTATAGATAGTCCAGTGTGAGTATAGATGGTCAGATGTGAATAAAGATCGTCAGGGGTGAGGATAGATGGTCAGGTGTGAGTATAGATAGTCAGGTGTGAGGATAGATGGTCAAGTGTGAGTATAGATGGTCAGGTGTGAATATAGATGGTCAGGTGTGAATATAGATGGTCAGGAGTGAGTATAGATGGTCAGGTGTGAGTATAGATAGTCCAGTGTGAGTATAGATGGTCAGGTGTGAGTATAGATGGTCAGGTGTGAGTATAGATGGTCAGGTGTGAGTATAGATAGTCCAGTGTGAGTATAGATGGTCAGGTGTGAGTATAGATGGTCAGGTGTAAATATAGATGGTCAGGTGTGAGTATTGATGGTCAGGTTTGAGTATAGATGGTCAGGTGTGAGTATAGATGGTCCAGTGTGAGTATAGATGGTCAGGTGTGAGTATAGATGGTCAGGTGTGAGTATAGATGGTCAGGGTGAATATAGATGGTCAGGTGTGAGTATAGATGGTCAGGTGTGAGTATAGATGGTCAGGTGTGAGTATCGATGGTCAGGTGTGATATAGATGGTCAGGAGTGAGTATAGATGGTCAGGTGTGAGTATAGATGGTCAGGTGTGAGTATAGATGGTCAGGTGTGAATATAGACGGTCAGGGCTGAATATAGATGGTCAGGTGTGAATACGGATGGTCAGGTGTGAGTATAGATGGTCAGATGTGAATATAGATGGTCAGGGGTGAGTATAGATGGTCGGTTGTGTGTATAGATGGTCAGGTGTGAGTATAGATGGTCAGGTGTGAGTATAGATGGTCAGGTGTGAATATAGATGGTCAGGCGTGAATATAGATGGTCAGGTGTGAGTATAGATGGTCAGGTGTGAATATAGATGGTCAGGTGTGAATGTAGACGGTCAGGTGTGAATATAGATGGTCAGGTCTATGTATAGATGGTCCGGTGTGAGTATAGATGGTCAGGTGTGAATATAGATGGTCAGGTGTGATTATAGATTGTCAGGTGTGAGTATAGACGGTCAGGAGTGAATATAGATGGTCAGGTGTGAGTATAGATGGTCAGGTGTGAGTATAGATGGTCAGGTGTGAGTATACATGGTCAGGTGTGAATATAGATGGTCAGGTGTGAATATAGATGGTCAGGTGTGAGTATAGATGGTCAGGTGTGAGTATAGAAGGTCAGGTGTGAATATAGATGGTCAGGTGTGATTATAGATGGTCAGGTGTGAGTATAGATGGTCAGGTGTGAATATAGATGGTCAGGTGTGAATATAGATGGTCAGGTGTGAGTCCAGATGGTCAGGTGTGAATATAGATGGTCAGGTGTGAGTATAGATGGTCAGGTGTGAATATAGATGGTCAGGTGTGAGTATAGATGGTCAGGTGTGAGTATAGATGGTCAGGTGTGAGTATAGATGGTCAGGTGTGAATATAGATGGTCAGGTGTGAATATAGATGGACAGATGTGAGTATAGATGGTCAAGTGTGAGTATAGATGGTCAGGTGAGAATATAGATGGTCAGGTATGAGTATAGATGGTCAGGTGTGAGTATAGATGGTCAGGAGTGAATATAGATGGTCAGGTGTGAATATAGATGGTCCGGTGTGTATATAGATGGTCAGGTGTGAGTGCAGATGGTCAGGTGTGAGTATCAATGGTCAGGTGTGAATATAGATGGTCAGGTGTGAGTATAGATGGTCAGGAGTGAATATAGATGGTCAGGTGTGAGTATAGATGGTCAGGTGAGAGTATAGATGGTCAGGTGTGAATATAGATGGTCAGGTGTGAATATAGATGGACAGATGTGAGTATAGATGGTCAGGAGTGAATATAGATGGTCAGGTGTGAGTATAGATGGTCAGGTGAGATTATAGATGGTCAGGTGTGAATATAGATGGTCAGGTGTAAGTGCAGATGGTCAGGTGTGAATATCAATGGTCAGGTGTGAATATAGATGGTCAGGAGTGAATATAGATGGTCAGGTGTGAGTATAGATGGTCAGGTGTGAGTATAGATGGTCAGGTGTGAGTATAGATGGTCCGGTGTGAACATAGATGGTCAGGAGTGAGTAAAGACGGTCGGTTGTGAGTATAGATGGTCAGGTGCTAATATAGATGGTCAGGTGTGAGTATAGATGGTCAGGAGTGAATATAGATGGTCAGGTGTGAGTATAGATGGTCAGGTGAGAGTATAGATGGTCAGGTGTGAGTATAGATGGTCAGGTGTGAGTATAGATGGTCAGGTGTGAATATAGATGGTCAGTCGTGAATATAGATGGTCAGGTGTGAGTATAGATGGTCAGGTGAGAGTATAGATGGTCAGGTGTGAGTATAGATGGTCATGTGTGAATATAGATGGTCAGTCGTGAATATAGATGGTCAGGTGTGAGTATAGATTGTCAGGTGTGAGTATAGATGGTCAGGAGTGAATATAGATGGTCAGGTGTGTATGTAGATGGTCAGGTGAGAGTATAGATGGTCAGGTGTGAGTATAGATGGTCAGGAGTGAATACAGATGGTCAGGTGTGAATGTAGATGGTCAGGTGTGAATATAGATGGTCAGGTGTGAATATAGATGGTCGGGTGTGAATGTAGATGGTCAGGTGTGAATATAGACGGTCAGGGCTGAATATAGATGGTCAGGTGTGAATACGGATGGTCAGGTGTGAGTATAGATGGTCAGATGTGAATATAGATGGTCAGGGGTGAGTATAGATGGTCGGTTGTGTGTATAGATGGTCAGGTGTGAGTATAGATGGTCAGGTGTGAGTATAGATGGTCAGGTGTGAATATAGATGGTCAGGCGTGAATATAGATGGTCAGGTGTGAGTATAGATGGTCAGGTGTGAATATAGATGGTCAGGTGTGAATGTAGACGGTCAGGTGTGAATATAGATGGTCAGGTCTATGTATAGATGGTCCGGTGTGAGTATAGATGGTCAGGTGTGAATATAGATGGTCAGGTGTGATTATAGATTGTCAGGTGTGAGTATAGACGGTCAGGAGTGAATATAGATGGTCAGGTGTGAGTATAGATGGTGAGGTGTGAGTATAGATGGTCAGCAGTGAATATGGATGGTCAGGTGTGAGTATAGATGGTCAGGTGTGAGTATAGATGGTCAGGTGTGAGTATAGATGGTCAGGTGTGAGTATAGATGGTCAGGTGTGAGTATAGATAGTCCAGTGTGAGTATAGATGGTCAGATGTGAATATAGATCGTCAGCGGTGAGGATAGATGGTCAGGTGTGAGTAGAGATAGTCAGGTGTGAGGATAGATGGTCAAGTGTGAGTATAGATGGTCAGGTGTGAATATAGATGGTCAGGTGTGAATATAGATGGTCAGGAGTGAGTATAGATGGTCAGGTGTGAGTATAGATGGTCAGGTGTGAATATAGATGGTCTGGTGTGAATATAGATGGTCAGGTGTGAGTATAGATGGTCAGGTGTGAGTATAGATAGTCCAGTGTGAGTATAGATGGTCAGATGTGAATAAAGATCGTCAGGGGTGAGGATAGATGGTCAGGTGTGAGTATAGATAGTCAGGTGTGAGGATAGATGGTCAAGTGTGAGTATAGATGGTCAGGTGTGAATATAGATGGTCAGGTGTGAATATAGATGGTCAGGAGTGAGTATAGATGGTCAGGTGTGAGTATAGATAGTCCAGTGTGAGTATAGATGGTCAGGTGTGAGTATAGATGGTCAGGTGTGAGTATAGATGGTCAGGTGTGAGTATAGATAGTCCAGTGTGAGTATAGATGGTCAGGTGTGAGTATAGATGGTCAGGTGTAAATATAGATGGTCAGGTGTGAGTATTGATGGTCAGGTTTGAGTATAGATGGTCAGGTGTGAGTATAGATGGTCCAGTGTGAGTATAGATGGTCAGGTGTGAGTATAGATGGTCAGGTGTGAGTATAGATGGTCAGGGTGAATATAGATGGTCAGGTGTGAGTATAGATGGTCAGGTGTGAGTGCAGATGGTCAGGTGTGAATATCAATGGTCAGGTGTGAATATAGATGGTCAGGAGTGAATATAGATGGTCAGGTGTGAGTATAGATGGTCAGGTGTGAGTATAGATGGTCAGGTGTGAGTATAGATGGTCCGGTGTGAACATAGATGGTCAGGAGTGAGTAAAGACGGTCGGTTGTGAGTATAGATGGTCAGGTGCTAATATAGATGGTCAGGTGTGAGTATAGATGGTCAGGAGTGAATATAGATGGTCAGGTGTGAGTATAGATGGTCAGGTGAGAGTATAGATGGTCAGGTGTGAGTATAGATGGTCAGGTGTGAGTATAGATGGTCAGGTGTGAATATAGATGGTCAGTCGTGAATATAGATGGTCAGGTGTGAGTATAGATGGTCAGGTGAGAGTATAGATGGTCAGGTGTGAGTATAGATGGTCATGTGTGAATATAGATGGTCAGTCGTGAATATAGATGGTCAGGTGTGAGTATAGATTGTCAGGTGTGAGTATAGATGGTCAGGAGTGAATATAGATGGTCAGGTGTGTATGTAGATGGTCAGGTGAGAGTATAGATGGTCAGGTGTGAGTATAGATGGTCAGGAGTGAATACAGATGGTCAGGTGTGAATGTAGATGGTCAGGTGTGAATATAGATGGTCAGGTGTGAATATAGATGGTCGGGTGTGAATGTAGATGGTCAGGTGTGAATATAGACGGTCAGGGCTGAATATAGATGGTCAGGTGTGAATACGGATGGTCAGGTGTGAGTATAGATGGTCAGATGTGAATATAGATGGTCAGGGGTGAGTATAGATGGTCGGTTGTGTGTATAGATGGTCAGGTGTGAGTATAGATGGTCAGGTGTGAGTATAGATGGTCAGGTGTGAATATAGATGGTCAGGCGTGAATATAGATGGTCAGGTGTGAGTATAGATGGTCAGGTGTGAATATAGATGGTCAGGTGTGAATGTAGACGGTCAGGTGTGAATATAGATGGTCAGGTCTATGTATAGATGGTCCGGTGTGAGTATAGATGGTCAGGTGTGAATATAGATGGTCAGGTGTGATTATAGATTGTCAGGTGTGAGTATAGACGGTCAGGAGTGAATATAGATGGTCAGGTGTGAGTATAGATGGTGAGGTGTGAGTATAGATGGTCAGCAGTGAATATGGATGGTCAGGTGTGAGTATAGATGGTCAGGTGTGAGTATAGATGGTCAGGTGTGAGTATAGATGGTCAGGTGTGAGTATAGATGGTCAGGTGTGAGTATAGATAGTCCAGTGTGAGTATAGATGGTCAGATGTGAATATAGATCGTCAGCGGTGAGGATAGATGGTCAGGTGTGAGTAGAGATAGTCAGGTGTGAGGATAGATGGTCAAGTGTGAGTATAGATGGTCAGGTGTGAATATAGATGGTCAGGTGTGAATATAGATGGTCAGGAGTGAGTATAGATGGTCAGGTGTGAGTATAGATGGTCAGGTGTGAATATAGATGGTCTGGTGTGAATATAGATGGTCAGGTGTGAGTATAGATGGTCAGGTGTGAGTATAGATAGTCCAGTGTGAGTATAGATGGTCAGATGTGAATAAAGATCGTCAGGGGTGAGGATAGATGGTCAGGTGTGAGTATAGATAGTCAGGTGTGAGGATAGATGGTCAAGTGTGAGTATAGATGGTCAGGTGTGAATATAGATGGTCAGGTGTGAATATAGATGGTCAGGAGTGAGTATAGATGGTCAGGTGTGAGTATAGATAGTCCAGTGTGAGTATAGATGGTCAGGTGTGAGTATAGATGGTCAGGTGTGAGTATAGATGGTCAGGTGTGAGTATAGATAGTCCAGTGTGAGTATAGATGGTCAGGTGTGAGTATAGATGGTCAGGTGTAAATATAGATGGTCAGGTGTGAGTATTGATGGTCAGGTTTGAGTATAGATGGTCAGGTGTGAGTATAGATGGTCCAGTGTGAGTATAGATGGTCAGGTGTGAGTATAGATGGTCAGGTGTGAGTATAGATGGTCAGGGTGAATATAGATGGTCAGGTGTGAGTATAGATGGTCAGGTGTGAGTATAGATGGTCAGGTGTGAGTATCGATGGTCAGGTGTGATATAGATGGTCAGGTGTGAGTATAGATGGTCAGGTGTGAGTATAGATGGTCAGGTGTGAGTATAGATGGTCAGGTGTGAATATAGACGGTCAGGGCTGAATATAGATGGTCAGGTGTGAATACGGATGGTCAGGTGTGAGTATAGATGGTCAGATGTGAATATAGATGGTCAGGGGTGAGTATAGATGGTCGGTTGTGTGTATAGATGGTCAGGTGTGAGTATAGATGGTCAGGTGTGAGTATAGATGGTCAGGTGTGAATATAGATGGTCAGACGTGAATATAGATGGTCAGGTGTGAGTATAGATGGTCAGGTGTGAATATAGATGGTCAGGTGTGAATGTAGACGGTCAGGTGTGAATATAGATGGTCAGGTCTATGTATAGATGGTCCGGTGTGAGTATAGATGGTCAGGTGTGAATATAGATGGTCAGGTGTGATTATAGATTGTCAGGTGTGAGTATAGACGGTCAGGAGTGAATATAGATGGTCAGGTGTGAGTATAGATGGTGAGGTGTGAGTATAGATGGTCAGCAGTGAATATGGATGGTCAGGTGTGAGTATAGATGGTCAGGTGTGAGTATAGATGGTCAGGTGTGAGTATAGATGGTCAGGTGTGAGTATAGATGGTCAGGTGTGAGTATAGATAGTCCAGTGTGAGTATAGATGGTCAGATGTGAATATAGATCGTCAGGGGTGAGGATAGATGGTCAGGTGTGAGTAGAGATAGTCAGGTGTGAGGATAGATGGTCAAGTGTGAGTATAGATGGTCAGGTGTGAATATAGATGGTCAGGTGTGAATATAGATGGTCAGGAGTGAGTATAGATGGTCAGGTGTGAGTATAGATGGTCAGGTGTGAATATAGATGGTCTGGTGTGAATATAGATGGTCAGGTGTGAGTATAGATGGTCAGGTGTGAGTATAGATAGTCCAGTGTGAGTATAGATGGTCAGATGTGAATAAAGATCGTCAGGGGTGAGGATAGATGGTCAGGTGTGAGTATAGATAGTCAGGTGTGAGGATAGATGGTCAAGTGTGAGTATAGATGGTCAGGTGTGAATATAGATGGTCAGTTGTGAATATAGATGGTCAGGAGTGAGTATAGATGGTCAGGTGTGAGTATAGATAGTCCAGTGTGAGTATTGATGGTCAGGTGTGAGTATAGATGGTCAGGTGTGAGTATAGATGGTCAGGTGTGAGTATAGATAGTCCAGTTTGAGTATAGATGGTCAGGTGTGAGTATAGATGGTCAGGTGTAAATATAGATGGTCAGGTGTGAGTATTGATGGTCAGGTTTGAGTATAGATGGTCAGGTGTGAGTATAGATGGTCCAGTGTGAGTATAGATGGTCAGGTGTGAGTATAGATGGTCAGGTGTGAGTATAGATGGTCAGGGTGAATATAGATGGTCAGGTGTGAGTATAGATGGTCAGGTGTGAGTATAGATGGTCAGGTGTGAGTATCGATGGTCAGGTGTGATATAGATGGTCAGGTGTGAGTATAGATGGTCAGGTGTGAGTATAGATGGTCAGGTGTGAGTATAGATGGTCAGGTGTGAGTATAGATGGTCAGGTGTGAATATAGATGGTCAGGTGTGAGTATCGATGGTCAGGTGTGATATAGATGGTCAGGTGTGAGTATAGATGGTCAGGTGTGAGTATAGATGGTCAGGTGTGAGTATAGACGGTCAGGTGTGAATATAGATGGTCTGATGTGAGTATAGATGGTCAGGTGTGAGTATAGATGGTCAGGTGTGAGTATAGATGGTCAGGTGTGAATATAGATGGTCAGGTGGGAATATAGATGGTCTGATGTGAGTATAGATGGTCAGGTGTGAGTGTAGATGGTCAGGAGTGAGTATAGATGGTCATGTGTGTGTATAGATGGTCAGGTGGGAATATAGATGGTCTGATGTGAGTATAGATGGTCAGGTGTGAGTATAGATGGTCATGTGTGTGTATAGATGGTCAGGTGTGAATATAGATGGTCTGATGTGAGTATAGATGGTCAGGTGTGAGTATAGATGGTCGTGTGTGTGTATAGATGGTCAGGTGGGAGTATAGATGGTCAGGTGTGAGTATAGATGGTCATGTGTGTGTATAGATGGTCAGGTGTGAATATAGATGTTCAGTTGTGAATATAGATGGTCAGGAGTGAGTATAGATGGTCAGGTGTGAATATAGATGGTCGGGTGTGAATGTAGATGGTCAGGTGTGAATATAGACGGTCAGGGCTGAATATAGATGGTCAGGTGTGAATACGGATGGTCAGGTGTGAGTATAGATGGTCAGATGTGAATATAGATGGTCAGGGGTGAGTATAGATGGTCAGGAGTGAGTATAGATGGTCAGGTGTGAATATAGATGGTCAGGAGTAAATGTAGATGGTCAGGTGGGAATATAGATGGTCAGGTGTGAATATAGATGGTCAGGTGTGAGTATAGATGGTCCAGTGTGAGTATAGATAGTCCAGTGTGAGTATAGATGGTCGGGTGTGAATATAGATGGTCAGGTGTGAGTATAGATGGTCAGGTGTGAGTATAGATGGTCAGGTGTGAGTATAGATGGTCAGTTGTGAATATAGATGGTCAGGTGTGAATTTAGATGGTCAGGTGTGAATATAGATGGTCAGGTGTGAGTATAGATGGTCAGGTGTGAACATAGATGGTCAGGTGTGAATTTAGATGGTCAGGTGTGAATATTGATGGTCAGGTGTGAATTTAGATGGTCAGGTGTGATTATAGATTGTCAGGTGTGGGTATAGACGGTCAGGAGTGAATATAGATGGTCAGGTGTGAGTATAGATGGTGAGGTGTGAGTATAGATGGTCAGCAGTGAATATGGATGGTCAGGTGTGAATATAGATGGTCAGGTGTGAGTATAGATGGTCAGGTGTGAGTATAGATGGTCAGGTGTGAATATAGATGGTCAGGTGTGAATATAGATGGTCAGGTGTGAGTATAGATGGTCAGGTGTGAGTATAGATGGTCAGGTGTGAATATAGATGGTCAGGTGTGAATATAGATGGTCAGGTGTGAGTCCAGATGGTCAGGTGTGAATATAGATGGTCAGGTGTGAGTATAGATGGTCAGGTGTGAGTATAGATGGTCAGGTGTGAATATAGATGGTCAGGTGTGAGTATAGATGGTCAGGTGTGAGTATAGATGGTCAGGTGTGAGTATAGATGGTCAGGTGTGAGTATAGATGGTCAGGTGTGAGTATAGATCGTCAGGTGTGTATATAGATGGTCAGGGGTGAATATAGATGGTCAGGTGTGAATGTAGATGGTCAGGTGTGAGTATAGATGGTCAGGTGTGAATATAAATGGTCAGGTGAGAGTATAGATGGTCAGGTGTGAGTATAGATGGTCAGGAGTGAATATAAATGGTCAGGTGTGAGTATAGATGGTCAGTTGTGAGTATAGATGGTCAGGTGAGAATATAGATGGTCAGGTGTGAGTATAGATGGTCAGGTGTGAGTATAGATGGTCAGGTGAGAATATAGATGGTCAGGTGTGAGTATAGATGGTCAGGTGTGAGTATAGATGGTCAGGTGTGAATATAGATGGTCAGGTGTGAATATAGATGGACAGATGTGAGTATAGATGGTCAGGTGTGAGTATAGATGGTCAGGAGAGAATATAGATGGTCAGGTGTGAGTATAGATGGTCAGGTGTGACTATAGATGGTCAGGAGTGAATATAGATGGTCAGGTGTGAATATAGATGGTCCGGTGTGAATATAGATGGTCAGGTCTGAGTATAGATGGTCAGGTGTGAATATAGATGGTCAGGTGTGTGTGCAGATGGTCAGGTGTGAATATCAATGGTCAGGTGTGAATATAGATGGTCAGGCATGAATATAGATGGTCCGTTGTGTGTATAGATGGTCAGGTGTGAGTATAGATGGTCAGGTGTGAATATAGATGGTCAGGTGTGAATATAGATGGACAGATGTGATTATAGATGGTCAGGAGTGAATATAGATGGTCAGGTGTGAGCATAGATGGTCAGGTGAGAGTATAGATGGTCAGGTGTGAATATAGATGATCAGGTGTGAGTGCAGATGGTCAGGGGTGAATATCAATGGTCAGGTGTGAATATAGATGGTCAGGTGTGAGTATAGATGGCCAGGAGTGAATATAGATGGTCAGGTGTGAGTATAGATGGTCAGGTGTGAGTACAGATGGTCCGGTGTGAACATAGATGGTCAGGAGTGAGTAAAGACGGTCGGTTGTGAGTATAGATGGTCAGGTGTGAATATAGATGGTCAGGTGTGAGTATAGATGGTCAGGTGAGAGTATAGATGGTCAGGTGTGAGTATAGATGGTCAGGTGTGAGTATAGATGGTCAGGTGTGAATATAGATGGTCAGTCGTGAATATAGATGGTCAGGTGTGAGTATAGATGGTCAGGTGAGAGTATAGATGGTCAGGTGAGAGTATAGATGGTCAGGTGTGAATATAGATGGTCAGTCGTGAATATAGATGGTCAGGTGTGAGTATAGATTGTCAGGTGTGAGTATAGATGGTCAGGAGTGAATATAGATGGTCAGGTGTGAGTATCGATGGTCAGGTGTGTGTATAGATGGTCAGGTGTGAGTATAGATGGTCAGGTGTGAGTATAGATGGTCAGGTGTGAGTATAGATGGTCAGGTGTGAATATAGATGGTCAGTCGTGAGTATAGATGGTCAGGTGTGAGTATAGATGGTCAGGTGAGAGTATAGATGGTCAGGTGTGAGTATAGATGGTCAGGTGTGAGTTTAGATGGTCAGGTGTGAATATAGATGGTCAGGTGTGAGTATCGATGGTCAGGTGAGAGTATAGACGGTCAGGTGTGAATATAGATGGTCAGGTGTGAGTATCGATGGTCAGGTGTGAGTATAGATGGTCAGGTGTGAGTATAGATGGTCAGGTGTGAGTATAGATGGTCAGGTGTGAATATAGATGGTCAGGTGTGACTGCAGATGGTCAGGTTGAATATAGATGGTCAGGTGTGAATATAGATGGTGAGGCATGAATATAGATGGTTAGGTGTGAGTATAGATGGTCAGGTGTGAATATAGATGGTCAGGTGTGAGTATAGATGGTCAGGTTGAATATAGATGGTCAGGTGTGAATATAGATGGTCAGGCATGAATATAGATGGTTAGGTGTGAGTATAGATGGTCAGGTGTGAATATAGATGGTCAGGTGTGAGTATAGATGGTCAGGTGTGAATATAGATGGTCAGGTGTGAATATAGATGGTCAGGTGTGAACATAGATGGTCAGGTGTGAGTATAGATGGTCAGGTGAGAGTATAGATGGTCAGGTGTGAACATAGATGGTCAGGCATGAATATAGATGGTTAGGTGTGAGTGTAGATGGTCAGGTGTGAACATAGATGGTCAGGTGTGAGTATAGATGGTCAGTTGAGAGTATAGATGGTCAGGTGTGAATATAGATGGTTAGGTGTGAACGTAGATGGTCAGGTGTGAGTATAGGTGGTCAGGTGTGAGTATAGATGGTCAGGTGTGATTATAGATGGTCAGGTGTGAGTATAGATGGTCGGTTGTGTGTATAGATGGTCAGGTGTGAGTATAGATGGTCAGGTGTGACTATAGATGGTCAGGTGTGAATATTGATGGTCTGGTGTGAGTATAGATGGTCAGGTGTGAGTATATATGGTCAGGTGTGAATATAGATGGTCAGGTGTGAGTATAGATGGTCAGGTGTGAATATAGATGGTCTGGTGTGAATATAGATGGTCAGGTGTGAATATAGATGGTCAGGTGTGAATATAGATGGTCAGGGGTGAGTATAGATGGTCAGGTGTGAATATAGATGGTCTGGTGTGAATATAGATGGTCAGGTGTGAATATAGATGGTCAGGGGTGAATATAGATGGTCAGGTGTGAATATAGGTTGTCAGGTGTGAATATAGATGGACAGATGTGAGTATAGATGGTCAGGTGTGAGTATAGATGGTCAGGAGTGAATATAGATGGTCAGGTGTGAGTATACATCGTCAGGTGTGAGTATAGATGGTCAGGTGTGAGTATAGATGGTCAGGAGTGAATATAGATGGTCAGGTGTGAGTATAGATGGTCAGATGTGCATATAGATGGTCAGGGGTGAATATAGATGGTCAGGTGTGAGTATAGATGGTCAGGTGTAACTATACATGGTCAGGTGTGAATATAGATGGTCAGGAGTGAGTATAGATGGTCAGGTGTGAATATAGATGGTCAGGTGTGATTATAGATGGTCAGGTGTGAATATAGATGGTCAGGGGTGAATATAGATGGTCAGGTGTGAGTATAGATGGTCAGGTGTGATTATTGATGGTCAGATGTGAGTATAGATGGTCAGGTGTGAGTATAGATGGTCAGGAGTGAATATAGATGGTCAGGTGTGAATATAGATGGTCAGGGGTGAATATAGATGGTCAGGTGTGAGTATAGATGGTCAGGAGTGAATATAGATGGTCAGGTGTGAGTATACATGGTCAGGTGTGAGTATTGATGGTCAGGTGTGAATATAGATGGTCAGGTGTGAGTATAGATGGTCAATTGTGAGTATTGATGGTCAGGTGTGAGTATCGATGGTCAGGTGTGATATAGATGGTCAGGTGTGAGTATAGATGGTCAGGTGTGAGTATAGATGGTCAGGTGTGAGTATAGACGGTCAGGTGTGAATATAGATGGTCTGATGTGAGTATAGATGGTCAGGTGTGAGTATAGATGGTCAGGTGTGAGTATAGATGGTCAGGTGTGAATATAGATGGTCAGGTGGGAATATAGATGGTCTGATGTGAGTATAGATGGTCAGGTGTGAGTGTAGATGGTCAGGAGTGAGTATAGATGGTCATGTGTGTGTATAGATGGTCAGGTGGGAATATAGATGGTCTGATGTGAGTATAGATGGTCAGGTGTGAGTATAGATGGTCATGTGTGTGTATAGATGGTCAGGTGTGAATATAGATGGTCTGATGTGAGTATAGATGGTCAGGTGTGAGTATAGATGGTCATGTGTGTGTATAGATGGTCAGGTGGGAGTATAGATGGTCAGGTGTGAGTATAGATGGTCATGTGTGTGTATAGATGGTCAGGTGTGAATATAGATGTTCAGTTGTGAATATAGATGGTCAGGAGTGAGTATAGATGGTCAGGTGTGAATATAGATGGTCGGGTGTGAATGTAGATGGTCAGGTGTGAATATAGACGGTCAGGGCTGAATATAGATGGTCAGGTGTGAATACGGATGGTCAGGTGTGAGTATAGATGGTCAGATGTGAATATAGATGGTCAGGGGTGAGTATAGATGGTCAGGAGAGAGTATAGATGGTCAGGTGTGAATATAGATGGTCAGGAGTAAATGTAGATGGTCAGGTGGGAATATAGATGGTCAGGTGTGAATATAGATGGTCAGGTGTGAGTATAGATGGTCCAGTGTGAGTATAGATAGTCCAGTGTGAGTATAGATGGTCGGGTGTGAATATAGATGGTCAGGTGTGAGTATAGATGGTCAGGTGTGAGTATAGATGGTCAGGTGTGAGTATAGATGGTCAGTTGTGAATATAGATGGTCAGGTGTGAATTTAGATGGTCAGGTGTGAATATAGATGGTCAGGTGTGAGTATAGATGGTCAGGTGTGAACATAGATGGTCAGGTGTGAATTTAGATGGTCAGGTGTGAATATTGATGGTCAGGTGTGAATTTAGATGGTCAGGTGTGATTATAGATTGTCAGGTGTGGGTATAGACGGTCAGGAGTGAATATAGATGGTCAGGTGTGAGTATAGATGGTGAGGTGTGAGTATAGATGGTCAGCAGTGAATATGGATGGTCAGGTGTGAATATAGATGGTCAGGTGTGAGTATAGATGGTCAGGTGTGAGTATAGATGGTCAGGTGTGAATATAGATGGTCAGGTGTGAATATAGATGGTCAGGTGTGAGTATAGATGGTCAGGTGTGAGTATAGATGGTCAGGTGTGAATATAGATGGTCAGGTGTGAATATAGATGGTCAGGTGTGAGTCCAGATGGTCAGGTGTGAATATAGATGGTCAGGTGTGAGTATAGATGGTCAGGTGTGAGTATAGATGGTCAGGTGTGAATATAGATGGTCAGGTGTGAGTATAGATGGTCAGGTGTGAGTATAGATGGTCAGGTGTGAGTATAGATGGTCAGGTGTGAGTATAGATCGTCAGGTGTGTATATAGATGGTCAGGGGTGAATATAGATGGTCAGGTGTGAATGTAGATGGTCAGGTGTGAGTATAGATGGTCAGGTGTGAATATAAATGGTCAGGTGAGAGTATAGATGGTCAGGTGTGAGTATAGATGGTCAGGAGTGAATATAAATGGTCAGGTGTGAGTATAGATGGTCAGTTGTGAGTATAGATGGTCAGGTGAGAATATAGATGGTCAGGTGTGAGTATAGATGGTCAGGTGTGAGTATAGATGGTCAGTTGAGAATATAGATGGTCAGGTGTGAGTATAGATGGTCAGGTGTGAGTATAGATGGTCAGGTGTGAATATAGATGGTCAGGTGTGAATATAGATGGACAGATGTGAGTATAGATGGTCAGGTGTGAGTATAGATGGTCAGGAGAGAATATAGATGGTCAGGTGTGAGTATAGATGGTCAGGTGTGAGTATAGATGGTCAGGAGTGAATATAGATGGTCAGGTGTGAATATAGATGGTCCGGTGTGAATATAGATGGTCAGGTCTGAGTATAGATGGTCAGGTGTGAATATAGATGGTCAGGTGTGTGTGCAGATGGTCAGGTGTGAATATCAATGGTCAGGTGTGAATATAGATGGTCAGGCATGAATATAGATGGTCCGTTGTGTGTATAGATGGTCAGGTGTGAGTATAGATGGTCAGGTGTGAATATAGATGGTCAGGTGTGAATATAGATGGACAGATGTGATTATAGATGGTCAGGAGTGAATATAGATGGTCAGGTGTGAGCATAGATGGTCAGGTGAGAGTATAGATGGTCAGGTGTGAATATAGATGATCAGGTGTGAGTGCAGATGGTCAGGGGTGAATATCAATGGTCAGGTGTGAATATAGATGGTCAGGTGTGAGTATAGATGGTCAGGAGTGAATATAGATGGTCAGGTGTGAGTATAGATGGTCAGGTGTGAGTACAGATGGTCCGGTGTGAACATAGATGGTCAGGAGTGAGTAAAGACGGTCGGTTGTGAGTATAGATGGTCAGGTGTGAATATAGATGGTCAGGTGTGAGTATAGATGGTCAGGTGAGAGTATAGATGGTCAGGTGTGAGTATAGATGGTCAGGTGTGAGTATAGATGGTCAGGTGTGAACATAGATGGTCAGTCGTGAATATAGATGGTCAGGTGTGAGTATAGATGGTCAGGTGAGAGTATAGATGGTAAGGTGAGAGTATAGATGGTCAGGTGTGAATATAGATGGTCAGTCGTGAATATAGATGGTCAGGTGTGAGTATAGATTGTCAGGTGTGAGTATAGATGGTCAGGAGTGAATATAGATGGTCAGGTGTGAGTATCGATGGTCAGGTGTGAGTATAGATGGTCAGGTGTGAGTATAGATGGTCAGGTGTGAGTATAGATGGTCAGGTGTGAATATAGATGGTCAGTCGTGAGTATAGATGGTCAGGTGTGAGTATAGATGGTCAGGTGAGAGTATAGATGGTCAGGTGTGAGTATGGATGGTCAGGTGTGAGTTTAGATGGTCAGGTGTGAATATAGATGGTCAGGTGTGA
The DNA here is from genome assembly GCA_037974335.1 of Prionace glauca. Classification (NCBI taxonomy): domain Eukaryota; kingdom Metazoa; phylum Chordata; class Chondrichthyes; order Carcharhiniformes; family Carcharhinidae; genus Prionace; species Prionace glauca. Next base: position 63,694,159 of record CM075737.1, read on the forward strand.
GTATCGATGGTCAGGTGTGAGTATAGACGGTCAGGTGTGAATATAGATGGTCAGGTGTGAGTATCGATGGTCAGGTGTGAGTATAGATGGTCAGGTGTGAGTATAGATGGTCAGGTGTGAGTATAGATGGTCAGGTGTGAATATAGATGGTCAGGTGTGATTGCAGATGGTCAGGTTGAATATAGATGGTCAGGTGTGAATATAGATGGTGAGGCATGAATATAGATGGTTAGGTGTGAGTATAGATGGTCAGGTGTGAATATAGATGGTCAGGTGTGAGTATAGATGGTCAGGTTGAATATAGATGGTCAGGTGTGAATATAGATGGTCAGGCATGAATATAGATGGTTAGGTGTGAGTATAGATGGTCAGGTGTGAATATAGATGGTCAGGTGTGAGTATAGATGGTCAGGTGTGAATATAGATGGTCAGGTGTGAATATAGATGGTCAGGTGTGAACATAGATGGTCAGGTGTGAGTATAGATGGTCAGGTGAGAGTATAGATGGTCAGGTGTGAACATAGATGGTCAGGCATGAATATAGATGGTTAGGTGTGAGTGTAGATGGTCAGGTGTGAACATAGATGGTCAGGTGTGAGTATAGATGGTCAGTTGAGAGTATAGATGGTCAGGTGTGATTATAGATGGTCAGGTGTGAGTATAGATGGTCGGTTGTGTGTATAGATGGTCAGGTGTGAGTATAGATGGTCAGGTGTGACTATAGATGGTCAGGTGTGAATATTGATGGTCTGGTGTGAGTATAGATGGTCAGGTGTGAGTATATATGGTCAGGTGTGAATATAGATGGTCAGGTGTGAGTATAGATGGTCAGGTGTGAATATAGATGGTCTGGTGTGAATATAGATGGTCAGGTGTGAATATAGATGGTCGGGGGTGAATATAGATGGTCAGGTGTGAATATAGGTTGTCAGGTGTGAATATAGATGGACAGATGTGAGTATAGATGGTCAGGTGTGAGTATAGATGGTCAGGAGTGAATATAGATGGTCAGGTGTGAGTATACATGGTCAGGTGTGAGTATAGATGGTCAGGTGTGAATATAGATGGTCAAGTGTGAGTATAGATGGTCAGGTGTGAGTATAGATGGTCAGGAGTGAATATAGATGGTCAGGTGTGAGTATAGATGGTCAGGTGTGAGTATAGATGGTCAGGTGTGAATATAGATGGTCTGGTGTGAATATAGATGGTCAGGTGTGAGTATAGATGGTCAGATGTGCATATAGATGGTCAGGGGTGAATATAGATGGTCAGGTGTGAGTATAGATGGTCAGGTGTAACTATACATGGTCAGGTGTGAATATAGATGGTCAGGAGTGAGTATAGATGGTCAGGTGTGAATATAGATGGTCAGGTGTGATTATAGATGGTCAGGTGTGAATATAGATGGTCAGGGGTGAATATAGATGGTCAGGTGTGAGTATAGATGGTCAGGTGTGAGTATTGATGGTCAGATGTGAGTATAGATGGTCAGGTGTGAGTATAGATGGTCAGGAGTGAATATAGATGGTCAGGTGTGAATATAGATGGTCAGGGGTGAATATAGATGGTCAGGTGTGAGTATAGATGGTCAGGAGTGAATATAGATGGTCAGGTGTGAGTATACATGGTCAGGTGTGAGTATTGATGGTCAGGTGTGAATATAGATGGTCAGGTGTGAGTATAGATGGTCAATTGTGAGTATTGATGGTCAGGAGTGATTATAGATTGTCAGGTGTGAATATAGATGGTCAGGGTGAATATAGATGGTCAGGTGTGAGTATAGATGGTCAGGAGTGAATATAGATGGTCAGGTGTGAATATAGATGGTCGGGTGTGAATATAGATGGTCAGGTGGGAATATAGATGGTGAGGTGTGAGTATAGATGGTCAGGTGTGAATACGGATGGTCAGGTGTGAGTATAGATGGTCAGGTGTGAATATATATGGTCAGGTGTGAATATACATGGTCAGGTGTGAATATAGATGGTCAGGTGTGAGTATAGATGGTCCAGTGTGAGTATAGATGGTCAGGTGTGAGTATAGATGGTCAGGTGTGAATATAGATGGTCAGGTGTGAGTCCAGATGGTCAGGTGTGAATATAGATGGTCAGGTGTGAGTATAGATGGTCCAGTGAGAGTATAGATGGTCCAATGTGAATATAGATGTTCAGGTCTGAATATAGATGGTCAGGTGTGAATATAGATGGTCAGGTGTGAATATAGATGGTCAGGTGTGAATATAGATGGTCAGGTGTGATATAGATGGTCAGGTGTGAATATAGATGGTCAGGTGTGAGTATAGATGGTCAGGTGTGAGTATAGATGGTCAGGTGTGAATATAGAAGGTCCGGTGTGAGTATAGATGGTCAGGTGTGAATATAGTTGGTCAGTTATGAATATAGATGGTCAGGTGTGAATATAGATGGTCAGGTGTGAGTATAGATGGTCAGGTGTGAGTATAGATGGTCAGGTGTGAATATAGATGGTCAGGTGTGAGTATAGATGGTCAGGTGTGAGTATAGATGGTCAGGTGTGAGTATAGATGGTCAGGTGTGAGTATAGATGGTCAGGTGCGAATATAGATGGTCAGGTGTGAATATAGATGGTCAGGTGTGAGTCCAGATGGTCAGGTGTGAATATAGATGGTCAGGTGTGAGTATAGATGGTCAGGTGTGAGTATAGATGGTCAGGTGTGAATATAGATGGTCAGGTGTGAGTATAGATGGTCAGGTGTGAGTATAGATGGTCAGGTGTGAATATAGATGGTCAGGTGTGAATATAGATGGTCAGGTGTGAGTCCAGATGGTCAGGTGTGAATATAGATGGTCAGGTGTGAGAATAGATGGTCAGGTGTGAGTATAGATGGTCAGGTGTGAATATAGATGGTCAGGTGTGAGTATAGATGGTCAGGTGTGAGTATAGATGGTCAGGTGTGAGTATAGATGGTCAGGTGTGAGTATAGATGGTCAGGTGTGAGTCCAGATGGTCAGGTGTGAATATAGATTGTCAGGTGTGAGTATAGATGGTCAGGTGTGAATATAGATGGTCAGGTGTGAGTATAGATCGTCAGGTGTGTATATAGATGGTCAGGGGTGAATATAGATGGTCAGGTGTGAATGTAGATGGTCAGGTGTGAGTATAGATGGTCAGGTGTGAATATAAATGGTCAGGTGAGAGTATAGATGGTCAGGTGTGAGTATAGATGGTCAGGAGTGAATATAAATGGTCAGGTGTGAGTATAGATTGTCAGTTGTGAGTATAGATGGTCAGGTGAGAATATAGATGGTCAGGTGTGAGTATAGATGGTCAGGTGTGAGTATAGATGGTCAGGTGAGAATATAGATGGTCAGGTGTGAGTATAGATGGTCAGGTGTGAGTATAGATGGTCAGGTGTGAATATAGATGGTCAGGTGTGAATATAGATGGACAGATGTGAGTATAGATGGTCAGGTGTCAGTATACATGGTCAGGTGAGAATATAGATGGTCAGGTGTGAGTATAGATGGTCTGGTGTGAGTATAGATGGTCAGGTGTGAATATAGATGGTCAGGTGTGAATATAGATGGACAGATGTGAGTATAGATGGTCAGGAGTGAATATAGATGGTCAGGTGTGAGTATAGATGGTCAGGTGTGAATATAGATGGTCAGGTGTGAGTATAGATGGTCAGGTGTGAATATAGTTGGTCAGGTGTGAATATAGATGGTCAGGTGAGAGTATAGATGGTCAGGTGTGAATATAGATGGTCAGGTGTGAGTGCAGATGGTCAGGTGTGAATATCAATGGTCAGGTGTGAATATAGATGGTCAGGTGTGAGTATAGATGGTCAGGAGTGAATATAGATGGTCAGGTGTGAGTATAGATGGTCGGGTGTGAGTATAGATGGTCCGGTGTGAACATAGATGGTCAGGAGTGAGTAAAGACGGTCGGTTGTGAGTATAGATGGTCAGGTGTGAATATAGATGGTCAGGTGAGAGTATAGATGGTCAGGAGTGAATATAGATGGTCAGGTGTGAGTATAGATGGTCAGGTGTGAGTATAGATGGTCAGGTGTGAGTATAGATGGTCAGGTGTGAATATAGATGGTCAGTCGTGAATATAGATGGTCAGGTGTGAGTATAGATGGTCAGGTGAGAGTATAGATGGTCAGGTGTGAGTATAGATGGTCAGGTGTGAATATAGATGGTCAGTCGTGAATATAGATGGTCAGGTGTGAGTATAGATTGTCAGGTGTGAGTATAGATGGTCAGGAGTGAATATAGATGGTCAGGTGTGAATGTAGATGGTCAGGTGTGAATATAGATGGTCAGGTGAGAGTATAGATGGTCAGGTGTGAGTATAGATGGTCAGGAGTGATTATAGATGGTCCGGTGTGAATATAGATGGTCAGGTGTGAATATAGATAGTCAGGTGTGAGTATAGATGGTCAGGTGTGAATATAGGTGGACAGATGTGAGTATAGATGGCCAGGTGTGAGTATAGATGGTCAGGTGTGAGTATAGATGGTCACGTGTTAATATAGATGGTCGGGTGTGAATGTAGATGGTCAGGTGTGAGTATAGATGGTCAGGTGTGAATATAGATGGTCGGGTGTGAATGTAGATGGTCAGGTGTGAGTATTGATGGTCAGGTGTGAATACGGATGGTCAGGTGTGAGTATAGATGGTCAGATGTGAATATAGATGGTCAGGTGTGAATATAGATGGTCAGGTGTGAGTATAGATGGTCAGGTGTGAATATAGATGGTCAGGCGTGAATATAGATGGTCAGGTGTGAGTATAGATGGTCAGGTGTGAATATAGATGGTCAGGTGTGAATATAGATGGTCAGGGGTGAGTATAGATGGTCGGTTGTGTGTATAGATGGTCAGGTGTGAATATAGATGGTCAGGTGTGAATGTAGATGGTCAGGTGTGAGTATAGATGGTCAGGTGTGAATATAGATGGTCAGGTGTGAATATAGATGGTCAGGTGTGAGTATAGATGGTCAGGTGTGAGTATAGATGGTCAGGTGTGAGTATAGATGGTCAGGTGTGAATATAGATGGTCAGGCGTGAATATAGATGGTCAGGTGTGAGTATAGATGGTCAGGTGTGAATATAGATGGTCAGGTGTGAATGTAGACGGTCAGGTGTGAATATAGATGGTCAGGTGTGAGTATAGATGGTGAGGTGTGAGTATAGATGGTCAGCAGTGAATATGGATGGTCAGGTGTGAGTATAGATGGTCAGGTGTGAGTATAGATGGTCAGGTGTGAATATAGATGGTCTGGTGTGAATATAGATGGTCAGGTGTGAGTATAGATGGTCAGGTTTGAGTATAGATAGTCCAGTGTGAGTATAGATGGTCAGATGTGAATATAGATCGTCAGGGGTGAGGATAGATGGTCAGGTGTGAGTATAGATAGTCAGGTGTGAGGATAGATGGTCAAGTGTGAATATAGATGGTCAGGTGTGAATATAGATGGTCAGGTGTGAATATAGATGGTCAGGAGTGAGTATAGATGGTCAGGTGTGAGTATAGATAGTCCAGTGTGAGTATAGATGGTCAGGTGTGAGTATAGATGGTCAGGTATGAGTATAGATGGTCAGGTGTGAGTATAGATAGTCCAGTGTGAGTATAGATGGTCAGGTGTGAGTATAGATGGTCAGGTGTGAATATCGATATTCAGGTGTGAGTATTGATGGTCAGGTTTGAGTATAGATGGTGAGGTGTGAGTATAGATGGTCAGGATTGAATATAGATGGTCAGGTGTGAGTATAGATGGTCAGGTGTGAGTATAGATGGTCAGGTGTGAGTATGGATGGTCAGGTGTGAGTATAGATAGTCCAGTGTGAGTATAGATGGTCAGATGTGAATATAGATCGTCAGGGGTGAGGATAGATGGTCAGGTGTGAGTATAGATAGTCAGGTGTGAGGATAGATGGTCAAGTCTGAGTATAGATGGTCAGGTGTGAATATAGATGGTCAGGTGTGAATATAGATGGTCAGGAGTGAGTATAGATGGTCGGGTGTGAGTATAGATAGTCCAGTGTGAGTATAGATGGTCAGGTGTGAGTATAGATGGTCAGGTATGAGTATAGATGGTCAGGTGTGAGTATAGATAGTCCAGTGTGAGTATAGATGGTCAGGTGTGAGTATAGATGGTCAGGTGTGAATATAGATGGTCAGGTGTGAGTATAGATGGTCAGGTGTGAGTATAGATGGTCAGGTGTGAGTATCGATGGTCAGGTGTGATATAGATGGTCAGGTGTGAGTATAGATGGTCAGGTGTGAGTATAGATGGTCAGGTGTGAGTATAGATGGTCAGGTGTGAGTATAGATGGTCAGGTGTGAGTATCGATGGTCAGGTGTGATATAGATGGTCAGGTGTGAGTATAGATGGTCAGGTGTGAGTATAGATGGTCAGGTGTGAGTATAGACGGTCAGGTGTGAATATAGATGGTCAGGTGTGAATGTAGACGGTCAGGTGTGAATATAGATGGTCAGGTGTGAGTATAGATGGTCAGGTGTGAATATAGATGGTCTGGTGTGAATATAGATGGTCAGGTGTGAGTATAGATGGTCCGGTGTGAACATAGATGGTCAGGAGTGAGTAAAGACGGTCGGTTGTGAGTATAGATGGTCCGGTGTGAATATAGATGGTCAGGTGTGAGTATAGATGGTCAGGTGTGAGTATAGATGGTCAGGTGTGAGTATAGATGGTCAGGTGTGAGTATAGATGGTCAGGTGTGAATATAGATGGTCAGGTGTGAATATAGATGGTCAGGCGTGAATATAGATGGTCAGGTGTGAGTATAGATGGTCAGGTGTGAATATACATGGTCAGGTGTGAATGTAGACGGTCAGGTGTGAATATAGATGGTCAGGTGTGAGTATAGATGGTGAGGTGTGAGTATAGATGGTCAGCAGTGAATATGGATGGTCAGGTGTGAGTATAGATGGTCAGGTGTGAGTATAGATGGTCAGGTGTGAATATAGATGGTCTGGTGTGAATATAGATGGTCAGGTGTGAGTATAGATGGTCAGGTGTGAGTATAGATAGTCCAGTGTGAGTATAGATGGTCAGATGTGAATATAGATCGTCAGGGGTGAGGATAGATGGTCAGGTGTGAGTATAGATAGTCAGGTGTGAGGATAGATGGTCAAGTGTGAGTATAGATGGTCAGGTGTGAATATAGATGGTCAGGTGTGAATATAGATGGTCAGGAGTGAGTATAGATGGTCAGGTGTGAGTATAGATGGTCCAGTGTGAGTATAGATGGTCAGGTGTGAGTATAGATGGTCAGGTATGAGTATAGATGGTCAGGTGTGAGTATAGATAGTCCAGTGTGAGTATAGATGGTCAGGTGTGAGTATAGATGGTCAGGTGTGAATATAGATGGTCAGGTGTGAGTATTGATGGTCAGGTTTGAGTATAGATGGTCAGGTGTGAGTATAGATGGTCAGGAGTGAATATAGATGGTCAGGTGTGAGTATAGATGGTCAGGTGTGAGTATAGATGGTCAGGTGTGAGTATAGATGGTCAGGTGTGAGTATAGATAGTCCAGTGTGAGTATAGATGGTCAGATGTGAATATAGATCGTCAGGGGTGAGGATAGATGGTCAGGTGTGAGTATAGATAGTCAGGTGTGAGGATAGATGGTCAAGTGTGAGTATAGATGGTCAGGTGTGAATATAGATGGTCAGGTGTGAATATAGATGGTCAGGAGTGAGTATAGATGGTCAGGTGTGAGTATAGATAGTCCAGTGTGAGTATAGATGGTCAGGTATGAGTATAGATGGTCAGGTATGAGTATAGATGGTCAGGTGTGAGTATAGATAGTCCAGTGTGAGTATAGATGGTCAGGTGTGAGTATAGATGGTCAGGTGTGAATATAGATGGTCAGGTGTGAGTATTGATGGTCAGGTTTGAGTATAGATGGTCAGGTGTGAGTATAGATGGTCCAGTGTGAGTATAGATGGTCAGGTGTGAGTATAGATGGTCAGGTGTGAGTATAGATGGTCAGGTGTGAGTATAGATGGTCAGGTGTGAGTATAGATGGTCAGGTGTGAGTATCGATGGTCAGGTGTGATATAGATGGTCAGGTGTGAGTATAGATGGTCAGGTGTGAGTATAGATGGTCAGGTGTGAGTATAGATGGTCAGGTGTGAGTATAGATGGTCAGGTGTGAGTATAGATGGTCAGGTATGAGTATCGATGGTCAGGTGTGATATAGATGGTCAGGTGTGAGTATAGATGGTCAGGTGTGAGTATAGATGGTCAGGTGTGAGTATAGACGGTCAGGTGTGAATATAGATGGTCTGATGTGAGTATAGATGGTCAGGTGTGAGTATAGATGGTCAGGTGTGAGTATAGATGGTCAGGTGTGAATATAGATGGTCAGGTGTGAATATAGATGGACAGATGTGAGTATAGATGGTCAGGTGTGAGTATAAATGGTCAGGTAGAGAATATAGATGGTCAGGTGTGAGTATAGATGGTCAGGTGTGAGTATAGATGGTCAGGTGTGAATATAGATGGTCAGGTGTGAATATAGATGGACAGATGTGAGTATAGATGGTCAGGAGTGAATATAGATGGTCAGGTGTGAGTATAGATGGTCAGGTGTGAATATAGATGGTCAGGTGTGAGTATAGATGGTCAGGTGTGAATATAGATGGTCAGGTGTGAATATAGATGGTCAGGTGTGAATATAGATGGTCAGGTGTGAGTATAGATGGTCAGGAGTGAATATAGATGGTCAGGTGTGAGTATAGATGGTCAGGTGTGAGTATAGACGGTCAGGAGTGAATATAGATGGTCAGGTGTGAGTATAGATGGTCAGGTGTGAGTATAGATGGTCCGGTGTGAATATAGATGGTCAGGTGTGAATATAGATGGTCAGGTGTGAATATAGATGGTCAGGTGTGAGTGCAGATGGTCAGGTGTGAATATCAATGGTCAGGTGTGAATATAGATGGTCAGGTGTGAGTATAGATGGTCAGGAGTGAATATAGATGGTCAGGTGTGAGTATAGATGGTCAGGTGTGAGTATAGATGGTCCGGTGTGAACATAGATGGTCAGGAGTGAGTAAAGACGGTCGGTTGTGAGTATAGATGGTCAGGTGTGAATATAGATGGTCAGGTGTGAGTATAGATGGTCAGGAGTGAATATGGATGGTCAGGTGTGAGTATAGATGGTCAGGTGAGAGTATAGATGGTCAGGTGTGAGTATAGATGGTCAGGTGTGAATATAGATGGTCAGTCGTGAATATAGATGGTCAGGTGTGAGTATAGATTGTCAGGTGTGAGTATAGATGGTCAGGAGTGAATATAGATGGTCAGGTGTGAATGTAGATGGTCAGGTGAAACATATAGATGGTCAGGTGAGAGTATAGATGGTCAGGTGTGAGTATAGATGGTCAGGAGTGAATATAGATGGTCCGGTGTGAATATAGATGGTCAGGTGTGAATATAGATAGTCAGGTGTGAGTATAGATGGTCAGGTGTGAATATAGGTGGACAGATGTGAGTATAGATGGCCAGGTGTGAGTATAGATGGTCAGGTGTGAGTATAGATGGTCAGGAGCGAGTATAGATGGTCAGGTGTGAATATAGATGGTCGGGTGTGAATGTAGATGGTCAGGTGTGAATATAGACGGTCAGGGCTGAATATAGATGGTCAGGTGTGAATACGGATGGTCAGGTGTGAGTATAGATGGTCAGATGTGAATATAGATGGTCAGGGGTGAGTATAGATGGTCGGTTGTGTGTATAGATGGTCAGGTGTGAGTATAGATGGTCAGGTGTGAGTATAGATGGTCAGGTGTGAATATAGATGGTCAGGCGTGAATATAGATGGTCAGGTGTGAGTATAGATGGTCAGGTGTGAATATAGATGGTCAGGTGTGAATGTAGACGGTCAGGTGTGAATATAGATGGTCAGGTGTGAGTATAGATGGTGAGGTGTGAGTATAGATGGTCAGCAGTGAATATGGATGGTCAGGTGTGAGTATAGATGGTCAGGTGTGAGTATAGATCGTCAGGTGTGAATATAGATGGTCTGGTGTGAATATAGATGGTCAGGTGTGAGTATAGATGGTCAGGTGTGAGTATAGATAGTCCAGTGTGAGTATAGATGGTCAGATGTGAATATATATCGTCAGGGGTGAGGATAGATGGTCATGTGTGAGTATAGATAGTCAGGTGTGAGGATAGATGGTCAAGTGTGAGTATAGATGGTCAGGTGTGAATATAGATGGTCAGGTGTGAATACAGATGGTCAGGAGTGAGTATAGATGGTCAGGTGTGAGTATAGATAGTCCAGTGTGAGTATAGATGGTCAGGTGTGAGTATAGATGGTCAGGTATGAGTATAGATGGTCAGGTGTGAGTATAGATAGTCCAGTGTGAGTATAGATGGTCAGGTGTGAGTATAGATGGTCAGGTGTGAATATAGATGGTCAGGTGTGAGTATTGATGGTCAGGTTTGAGTATAGATGGTCAGGTGTGAGTATAGATGGTCAGGAGTGAATATAGATGGTCAGGTGTGAGTATAGATGGTCAGGTGTGAGTATAGATAGTCCAGTGTGAGTATAGATGGTCAGATGTGAATATAGATCGTCAGGGGTGAGGATAGATGGTCAGGTGTGAGTATAGATAGTCAGGTGTGAGGATAGATGGTCAAGTGTGAGTATAGATGGTCAGGTGTGAATATAGATGGTCAGGTGTGAATATAGATGGTCAGGAGTGAGTATAGATGGTCAGGTGTGAGTATAGATAGTCCAGTGTGAGTATAGATGGTCAGGTGTGAGTATAGATGGTCAGGTATGAGTATAGATGGTCAGGTGTGAGTATAGATAGTCCAGTGTGAGTATAGATGGTCAGGTGTGAGTATAGATGGTCAGGTGTGAATATAGATGGTCAGGTGTGAGTATTGATGGTCAGGTTTGAGTATAGATGGTCAGGTGTGAGTATAGATGGTCCAGTGTGAGTATAGATGGTCAGGTGTGAGTATAGATGGTCAGGTGTGAGTATAGATGGTCAGGTGTGAGTATAGATGGTCAGGTGTGAGTATAGATGGTCAGGTGTGAGTATCGATGGTCAGGTGTGATATAGATGGTCAGGTGTGAGTATAGATGGTCAGGTGTGAGTATAGATGGTCAGGTGTGAGTATAGATGGTCAGGTGTGAGTATAGATGGTCAGGTGTGAGTATAGATGGTCAGGTGTGAGTATCGATGGTCAGGTGTGATATAGATGGTCAGGTGTGAGTATAGATGGTCAGGTGTGAGTATAGATGGTCAGGTGTGAGTATAGACGGTCAGGTGTGAATATAGATGGTCTGATGTGAGTATAGATGGTCAGGTGTGAGTATAGATGGTCAGGTGTGAGTATAGATGGTCAGGTGTGAATATAGATGGTCAGGTGGGAATATAGATGGTCTGATGTGAGTATAGATGGTCAGGTGTGAGTATAGATGGTCAGGAGTGAGTATAGATGGTCATGTGTGTGTATAGATGGTCAGGTGGGAATATAGATGGTCTGATGTGAGTATAGATGGTCAGGTGTGAGTATAGATGGTCATGTGTGTGTATAGATGGTCAGGTGTGAATATAGATGGTCTGATGTGAGTATAGATGGTCAGGTGTGAGTATAGATGGTCATGTGTGTGTATAGATGGTCAGGTGGGAGTATAGATGGTCAGGTGTCAGTATAGATGGTCATGTGTGTGTATAGATGGTCAGGTGTGAATATAGATGTTCAGTTGTGAATATAGATGGTCAGGAGTGTTTATAGATGGTCAGGTGTGAATATAGATGGTCGGGTGTGAATGTAGATGGTCAGGTGTGAATATAGACGGTCAGGGCTGAATATAGATGGTCAGGTGTGAATACGGATGGTCAGGTGTGAGTATAGATGGTCAGATGTGAATATAGATGGTCAGGGGTGAGTATAGATGGTCAGGAGTGAGTATAGATGGTCAGGTGTGAATATAGATGGTCAGGAGTAAATATAGATGGTCAGGTGGGAATATAGATGGTCAGGTGTGAATATAGATGGTCAGGTGTGAGTATAGATGGTCCAGTGTGAGTATAGATGGTCCAGTGTGAGTATAGATGGTCGGGTGTGAATATAGATGGTCAGGTGTGAGTATAGATGGTCAGGTGTGAGTATAGATGGTCAGGTGTGAGTATAGATGGTCAGTTGTGAATATAGATGGTCAGGTGTGAATTTAGATGGTCAGGTGTGAATATAGATGGTCAGGTGTGAGTATAGATGGTCAGGTGTGAATATAGATGGTCAGGTGTGAATTTAGATGGTCAGGTGTGAATATTGATGGTCAGGTGTGAATTTAGATGGTCAGGTGTGATTATAGATTGTCAGGTGTGAGTATAGACGGTCAGGAGTGAGTATAGATAGTCAGGTGTGAGGATAGATGGTCAGATGTGAATATAGATCGTCAGGGGTGAGGATAGATGGTCAGGTGTGAGTATAGATAGTCAGGTGTGAGGATAGATAGTCAAGTGTGAGTATAGATGGTCAGGTGTGAATATAGATGGTCAGGTGTGAATATAGATGGTCAGGAGTGAGTATAGATGGTCAGGTGTGAGTATAGATAGTCCAGTGTGAGTATAGATTGTCAGGTGTGAGTATAGATGGTCAGGTGTGAGTATAGTTGGTCAGGTGTGAGTATAGATAGTCCAGTGTGAGTATAGATGGTCAGGTGTGAGTATAGATGGTCAGGTGTGAATATAGATGGTCAGGTGTGAGTATTGATGGTCAGGTTTGAGTATAGATGGTCAGGTGTGAGTATAGATGGTCCAGTGTGAGTATAGATGGTCAGGTGTGAGTATAGATGGTCAGGTGTGAGTATAGATGGTCAGGTGTGAGTATAGATGGTCAGGTGTGAGTATCGATGGTCCGGTGTGATATAGATGGTCAGGTGTGAGTATAGATGGTCAGGTGTGAGTATAGATGGTCAGGTGTGAGTATAGATGGTCAGGTGTGAGTATAGATGGTCAGGTGTGAGTATAGATGGTCAGGTGTGAGTATCGATGGTCAGGTGTGATATAGATGGTCAGGTGTGAGTATAGATGGTCAGGTGTGAGTATAGATGGTCAGGTGTGAGTATAGACGGTCAGGTGTGAATATAGATGGTCTGATGTGAGTATAGATGTTCAGGTGTGAGTATAGATGGTCAGGTGTGAGTATAGATGGTCAGGTGTGAATATAGATGGTCAGGTGGGAATATAGATGGTCTGATGTGAGTATAGATGGTCAGGTGTGAGTATAGATGGTCAGGAGTGAGTATAGATGGTCATGTGTGTGTATAGATGGTCAGGTGGGAATATATATGGTCTGATGTGAGTATAGATGGTCAGGTGTGAGTATAGATGGTCATGTGTGTGTATAGATGGTCAGGTGTGAATATAGATGGTCTGATGTGAGTATAGATGGTCAGGGGTGAGTATAGATGGTCATGTGTGTGTATAGATGGTCAGGTGGGAGTATAGATGGTCAGGTGTGAGTATAGATGGTCATGTGTGTGTATAGATGGTCAGGTGTGAATATAGATGTTCAGTTGTGAATATAGATGGTCAGGAGTGAGTATAGATGGTCAGGTGTGAATATAGATGTTCAGTTGTGAATATAGATGGTCAGGAGTGAGTATAGATGGTCAGGTGTGAATATAGATGGTCGGGTGTTAATGTAGATGGTCAGGTGTGAATATAGACGGTCAGGGCTGAATATAGATGGTCAGGTCTGAATACGGATGGTCAGGTGTGAGTATAGATGGTCAGATGTGAATATAGATGGTCAGGGGTGAGTATAGATGGTCAGGAGTGAGTATAGATGGTCAGGTGTGAATATAGATGGTCAGGAGTAAATATAGATGGTCAGGTGGGAATATAGATGGTCAGGTGTGAATATAGATGGTCAGGTGTGAGTATAGATGGTCCAGTGTGAGTATAGATGGTCCAGTGTGAGTATAGATGGTCGGGTGTGAATATAGATGGTCAGGTGTGAGTATAGATGGTCAGGTGTGAGTATAGATGGTCAGGTGTGAGTATAGATGGTCAGGTGTGAGTATAGATGGTCAGGTGTGAGTATAGATGGTCAGGTGTGAGTATAGATGGTCAGGTGTGAGTATCGATGGTCAGGTGTGATATAGATGGTCAGGTGTGAGTATAGATGGTCAGGTGTGAGTATAGATGGTCAGGTGTGAGTATAGACGGTCAGGTGTGAATATAGATGGTCTGATGTGAGTATAGATGGTCAGGTGTGAGTATAGATGGTCAGGTGTGAGTATAGATGGTCAGGTGTGAATATAGATGGTCAGGTGGGAATATAGATGGTCTGATGTGAGTATAGATGGTCAGGTGTGAGTATAGATGGTCAGGAGTGAGTATAGATGGTCATGTGTGTGTATAGATGGTCAGGTGGGAATATAGATGGTCTGATGTGAGTATAGATGGTCAGGTGTGAGTATAGATGGTCATGTGTGTGTATAGATGGTCAGGTGTGAATATAGATGGTCTGATGTGAGTATAGATGGTCAGGTGTGAGTATAGATGGTCATGTGTGTGTATAGATGGTCAGGTGGGAGTATAGATGTTCAGTTGTGAATATAGATGGTCAGGAGTGAGTATAGATGGTCAGGTGTGAATATAGATGGTCGGGTGTGAATGTAGATGGTCAGGTGTGAATATAGACGGTCAGGGCTGAATATAGATGGTCAGGTGTGAATACGGATGGTCAGGTGTGAGTATAGATGGTCAGATGTGAATATAGATGGTCAGGGGTGAGTATAGATGGTCAGGAGTGAGTATAGATGGTCAGGTGTGAATATAGATTGTCAGGAGTAAATATAGATGGTCAGGTGGGAATATAGATGGTCAGGTGTGAATATAGATGGTCAGGTGTGAGTATAGATGGTCCAGTGTGAGTATAGATGGTCCAGTGTGAGTATAGATGGTCGGGTGTGAATATAGATGGTCAGGTGTGAGTATAGATGGTCAGGTGTGAGTATAGATGGTCAGGTGTGAGTATAGATGGTCAGTTGTGAATATAGATGGTCAGGTGTGAATTTAGATGGTCAGGTGTGAATATAGATGGTCAGGTGTGAGTATAGATGGTCAGGTGTGAATATAGATGGTCAGGTGTGCATTTAGATGGTCAGGTGTGAATATTGATGGTCAGGTGTGAATTTAGATGGTCAGGTGTGAGTATAGATGGTCAGTTGTGAATATAGATGGTCAGGTGTGAATTTAGATGGTCAGGTGTGAATATAGATGGTCAGGTGTGAGTATAGATGGTCAGGTGTGAGTATAGATGGTCAGGTGTGAGTATAGATGGTCAGGTGTGAGTATAGATGGTCAGGTGTGAACATAGATGGTCAGGTGTGAGTATAGATGGTCAGGTGCGAGTATAGATGGTCAGGTGTGAACATAGATGGTCAGGTGTGAGTATAGATGGTCAGGTGTGAGTATAGGTGGTCAGGTGTGAATATAGATGGTCAGGTGTGAATATAGATGGTGAGGTGTGAATATAGATGGTCAGGTTTATGTATAGATGGTTCGGTGTGAGTATAGATGGTCAGGTGTGAATATAGATGGTCAGGTGTGAATATAGATGGTCAGGTGTGAATGTAGACGGTCAGGTGTGAATATAGATGGTCAGGTTTATGTATAGATGGTCCGGTGTGAGTATAGATGGTCAGGTGTGAATATAGATGGTCAGGTGTGAGTATAGATTGTCAGGTGTGAGTATAGATGGTCAGGAGTGAATATAGATGGTCAGGTGTGAGTATAGATGGTCAGGTGTCAGTATAGATGGTCAGCAGTGAATATGGATGGTCAGGTGTGAGTATAGATGGTCAGGTGTGAGTATAGATGGTCAGGCGTGAATATAGATGGTCTGGTGTGAATATAGATGGTCAGGTGTGAGTATAGATGGTCAGATGTGAATATAGATGGTCAGGCGTGAGGATAGATGGTCAGGTGTGAGTATAGATAGTCAGGTGTGAGTATAGATAGTCCAGTGTGAGTATAGATGGTCAGGTGTGAGTATAGATGGTCAGGTGTGAGTATTGATGGTCCGGTTTGAGTATAGATGGTCAGGTGTGAGTATAGATGGTCCAGTGTGAGTATAGACGGTCAGGTGTGAGTATAGGTGGTCAGGTGTGAGTATAGATGGTCAGGTGTGAGTATCGATGGTCAGGTGTGAATATAGATGGTCAGGTTTGAGTATAGATGGTCAGGCGTGAGTATAGATGGTCAGGTGTGAGTATAGATGGTCAGGTGTGAATATAGATGGTCTGATGTGAGTATAGATTGTCAGGTGTGAGTATAGATGGTCAGGCGTGAATATAGATGGTCTGGTGTGAATATAGATGGTCAGGTGTTAGTATAGATGGTCAGATGTGAATATAGATGGTCAGGCGTGAGGATAGATGGTCAGGTGTGAGTATAGATAGTCAGGTGTGAGTATAGATAGTCCAGTGTGAGTATAGATGGTCAGGTGTGAGTATAGATGGTCAGGTGTGAGTATTGATGGTCCGGTTTGAGTATAGATGGTCAGGTGTGAGTATAGATGGTCCAGTGTGAGTATAGACGGTCAGGTGTGAGTATAGGTGGTCAGGTGTGAGTATAGATGGTCAGGTGTGAGTATCGATGGTCAGGTGTGAATATAGATGGTCAGGTTTGAGTATAGATGGTCAGGCGTGAGTATAGATGGTCAGGTGTGAGTATAGATGGTCAGGTGTGAATATAGATGGTCTGATGTGAGTATAGATTGTCAGGTGTGAGTATAGATGGTCAGGTGTGAGTATAGACGGTCAGGTGTGAATATAGATGGTCTGATGTGAGTATAGATGGTCAGGTGTGAGTATAGATGGTCAGGAGTGAGTATAGATGGTCAGGTGTGAATATAGATGGTCAGGTGTGAATATAGATGGTCAGGTGGGAATATAGATGGTCTGATGTGAGTATAGATGGTCAGGTGTGAGTATAGATGGTCAGGAGTGAGTATAGATGGTCATGTGTGTGTATAGATGGTCAGGTGGGAATATAGATGGTCTGATGTGAGTATAGATGGTCAGGTGTGAGTATAGATGGTCATGTGTGTGTATAGATGGTCAGGTGTGAATATAGATGGTCTGATGTGAGTATAGATGGTCAGGTGTGAGTATAGATGGTCATGTGTGTGTATAGATGGTCAGGTGGGAGTATAGATGGTCAGGTGTGAGTATAGATGGTCATGTGTGTGTATAGATGGTCAGGTGTGAATATAGATGTTCAGTTGTGAATATAGATGGTCAGGAGTGAGTATAGATGGTCAGGTGTGAATATAGATGTTCAGTTGTGAATATAGATGGTCAGGAGTGAGTATAGATGGTCAGGTGTGAATATAGATGGTCGGGTGTGAATGTAGATGGTCAGGTGTGAATATAGACGGTCAGGGCTGAATATAGATGGTCAGGTGTGAATACGGATGGTCAGGTGTGAGTATAGATGGTCAGATGTGAATATAGATGGTCAGGGGTGAGTATAGATGGTCAGGAGTGAGTATAGATGGTCAGGTGTGAATATAGATGGTCAGGAGTAAATATAGATGGTCAGGTGGGAATATAGATGGTCAGGTGTGAATATAGATGGTCAGGTGTGAGTATAGATGGTCCAGTGTGAGTATAGATGGTCCAGTGTGAGTATAGATGGTCGGGTGTGAATATAGATGGTCAGGTGTGAGTATAGATGGTCAGGTGTGAGTATAGATGGTCAGGTGTGAGTATAGATGGTCAGTTGTGAATATAGATGGTCAGGTGTGAATTTAGATGGTCAAGTGTGAATATAGATGGTCAGGTGTGAATTTAGATGGTCAGGTGTGAATATTGATGGTCAGGTGTGAATTTAGATGGTCAGGTGTGATTATAGATTGTCAGGTGTGAGTATAGACGGTCAGGAGTGAGTATAGATAGTCAGGTGTGAGGATAGATGGTCAGATGTGAATATAGATCGTCAGGGTTGAGGATAGATGGTCAGGTGTGAGTATAGATAGTCAGGTGTGAGGATAGATAGTCAAGTGTGAGTATAGATGGTCAGGTGTGAATATAGATGGTCAGGTGTGAATATAGATGGTCAGGAGTGAGTATAGATGGTCAGGTGTGAGTATTGATAGTCCAGTGTGAGTATAGATGGTCAGGTGTGAGTATAGATGGTCAGGTGTGAGTATAGATGGTCAGGTGTGAGTATAGATAGTCCAGTGTGAGTATAGATGGTCAGGTGTGAGTATAGATGGTCAGGTGTGAATATAGATGGTCAGGTGTGAGTATTGATGGTCAGGTTTGAGTATAGATGGTCAGGTGTGAGTATAGATGGTCCAGTGTGAGTATAGATGGTCAGGTGTGAGTATAGATGGTCAGGTGTGAGTATAGATGGTCAGGTGTGAGTATAGATGCTCAGGTGTGAGTATAGATGGTCAGGTGTGAGTATCGATGGTCCGGTGTGATATAGATGGTCAGGTGTGAGTTTAGATGGTCAGGTGTGAGTATAGATGGTCAGGTGTGAGTATAGATGGTCAGGTGTGAGTATAGATGGTCAGGTGTGAGTATCGATGGTCAGGTGTGATATAGATGGTCAGGTGTGAGTATAGATGGTCAGGTGTGAGTATAGATGGTCAGGTGTGAGTATAGACGGTCAGGTGTGAATATAGATGGTCTGATGTGAGTATAGATGGTCAGGTGTGAGTATAGATGGTCAGGTGTGAGTATAGATGGTCAGGTGTGAATATAGATGGTCAGGTGGGAATATAGATGGTCTGATGTGAGTATAGATGGTCAGGTGTGAGTATAGATGGTCAGGAGTGAGTATAGATGGTCATGTGTGTGTATAGATGGTCAGGTGGGAATATAGATGGTCTGATGTGAGTATAGATGGTCAGGTGTGAGTATAGATGGTCATGTGTGTGTATAGATGGTCAGGTGTGAATATAGATGGTCTGATGTGAGTATAGATGGTCAGGTGTGAGTATAGATGGTCATGTGTGTGTATAGATGGTCAGGTGGGAGTATAGATGGTCAGGTGTGAGTATAGATGGTCATGTGTGTGTATAGATGGTCAGGTGTGAATATAGATGTTCAGTTGTGAATATAGATGGTCAGGAGTGAGTATAGATGGTCAGGTGTGAATATAGATGGTCGGGTGTGAATGTAGATGGTCAGGTGTGAATATAGACGGTCAGGGCTGAATATAGATGGTCAGGTGTGAATACGGATGGTCAGGTGTGAGTATAGATGGTCAGATGTGAATATAGATGGTCAGGGGTGAGTATAGATGGTCAGGAGTGAGTATAGATGGTCAGGTGTGAATATAGATTGTCAGGAGTAAATATAGATGGTCAGGTGGGAATATAGATGGTCAGGTGTGAATATAGATGGTCAGGTGTGAGTATAGATGGTCCAGTGTGAGTATAGATGGTCCAGTGTGAGTATAGATGGTCGGGTGTGAATATAGATGGTCAGGTGTGAGTATAGATGGTCAGGTGTGAGAATAGATGGTCTGGTATGAGTATAGATGGTCAGTTGTGAATATAGATGGTCAGGTGTGAATTTAGATGGTCAGGTGTGAATATAGATGGTCAGGTGTGAGTATAGATGGTCAGGTGTGAACATAGATGGTCAGGTGTGCATTTAGATGGTCAGGTGTGAATATTGATGGTCAGGTGTGAATTTAGATGGTCAGGTGTGAGTATAGATGGTCAGTTGTGAATATAGATGTTCAGGTGTGAATTTAGATGGTCAGGTGTGAATATAGATGGTCAGGTGTGAGTATAGATGGTCAGGTGTGAGTATAGATGGTCAGGTGTGAGTATAGATGGTCAGGTGTGAGTATAGATGGTCAGGTGTGAACATAGATGGTCAGGTGTGAGTATAGATGGTCAGGTGCGAGTATAGATGGTCAGGTGTGAACATAGATGGTCAGGTGTGAGTATAGATGGTCAGGTGTGAGTATAGGTGGTCAGGTGTGAATATAGATGGTCAGGTGTGAATATAGATGGTGAGGTGTGAATATATATGGTCAGGTGTGAATGTAGACGGTCAGGTGTGAATATAGATGGTCAGGTTTATGTATAGATGGTTCGGTGTGAGTATAGATGGTCAGGTGTGAATATAGATGGTCAGGTGTGAATATAGATGGTCAGGTGTGAATGTAGACGGTCAGGTGTGAATATAGATGGTCAGGTTTATGTATAGATGGTCCGGTGTGAGTATAGATGGTCAGGTGTGAATATAGATGGTCAGGTGTGAGTATAGATTGTCAGGTGTGAGTATAGATGGTCAGGAGTGAATATAGATGGTCAGGTGTGAGTATAGATGGTCAGGTGTCAGTATAGATGGTCAGCAGTGAATATGGATGGTCAGGTGTGAGTATAGATGGTCAGGTGTGAGTATAGATGGTCAGGCGTGAATATAGATGGTCTGGTGTGAATATAGATGGTCAGGTGTGAGTATAGATGGTCAGATGTGAATATAGATGGTCAGGCGTGAGGATAGATGGTCAGGTGTGAGTATAGATAGTCAGGTGTGAGTATAGATAGTCCAGTGTGAGTATAGATGGTCAGGTGTGAGTATAGATGGTCAGGTGTGAGTATTGATGGTCCGGTTTGAGTATAGATGGTCAGGTGTGAGTATAGATGGTCCAGTGTGAGTATAGACGGTCAGGTGTGAGTATAGGTGGTCAGGTGTGAGTATAGATGGTCAGGTGTGAGTATCGGTGGTCAGGTGTGAATATAGATGGTCAGGTTTGAGTATAGATGGTCAGGCGTGAGTATAGATGGTCAGGTGTGAGTATAGATGGTCAGGTGTGAATATAGATGGTCTGATGTGAGTATAGATTGTCAGGTGTGAGTATAGATGGTCAGGCGTGAATATAGATGGTCTGGTGTGAATATAGATGGTCAGGTGTGAGTATAGATGGTCAGATGTGAATATAGATGGTCAGGCGTGAGGATAGATGGTCAGGTGTGAGTATAGATAGTCAGGTGTGAGTATAGATAGTCCAGTGTGAGTATAGATGGTCAGGTGTGAGTATAGATGGTCAGGTGTGAGTATTGATGGTCCGGTTTGAGTATAGATGGTCAGGTGTGAGTATAGATGGTCCAGTGTGAGTATAGACGGTCAGGTGTGAGTATAGGTGGTCAGGTGTGAGTATAGATGGTCAGGTGTGAGTATCGATGGTCAGGTGTGAATATAGATGGTCAGGTTTGAGTATAGATGGTCAGGCGTGAGTCTCGATGGTCAGGTGTGAGTATAGATGGTCAGGTGTGAATATAGATGGTCTGATGTGAGTATAGATTGTCAGGTGTGAGTATAGATGGTCAGGTGTGAATATAGATGGTCAGGTGTGAGTATAGATGGTCAGGTGAGAGTATAGATGGTCAGGTGTGAATATAGATGGTCAGGCATGAATATAGATGGTTAGGTGTGAGTATAGATGGTCAGGTGTGAACATAGATGGTCAGGTGTGAGTATAGATGGTCAGTTGAGAGTATAGATGGTCAGGTGTGAATATAGATGGTTAGGTGTGAACATAGATGGTCAGGTGTGAGTATAGGTGGTCAGGTGTGAGTATAGATGGTCAGGTGTGATTATAGATGGTCAGGTGTGAGTATAGATGGTCGGTTGTGTGTATAGATGGTCAGGTGTGAGTATAGATGGTCAGGTGTGACTATAGATGGTCAGGTGTGAATATTGATGGTCTGGTGTGAGTATAGATGGTCAGGTGTGAGTATATATGGTCAGGTGTGAATATAGATGGTCAGGTGTGAATATAGATGGTCAGGTGTGAATATAGATGGTCTGGTGTGAATATAGATGGTCAGGTGTGAATATAGATGGTCAGGTGTGAATATAGATGGTCAGGGGTGAGTATAGATGGTCACGTGTGAATATAGATGGTCTGGTGTGAATATAGTTGGTCAGGTGTGAATATAGATGGTCAGGTGTGAATATAGATGGTCAGGGGTGAATATAGATGGTCAGGTGTGAATATAGGTTGTCAGGTGTGAATATAGATGGACAGATGTGAGTATAGATGGTCAGGTGTGAGTATAGATGGTCAGGAGTGAATATAGATGGTCAGGAGTGAGTATAGATGGTCAGGTGTGAGTATAGATAGTCCAGTGTGAGTATAGATGGTCAGGTGTGAGTATAGATGGTCAGGTGTGAGTATAGATGGTCAGGTGTGAGTATAGATAGTCCAGTGTGAGTATAGATGGTCAGGTGTGAGTATAGATGGTCAGGTGTGAATATAGATGGTCAGGTGTGAGTATTGATGGTCAGGTTTGAGTATAGATGGTCAGGTGTGAGTATAGATGGTCCAGTGTGAGTATAGATGGTCAGGTGTGAGTATAGATGGTCAGGTGTGAGTATAGATGGTCAGGTGTGAGTATAGATGCTCAGGTGTGAGTATAGATGGTCAGGTGTGAGTATCGATGGTCCGGTGTGATATAGATGGTCAGGTGTGAGTATAGATGGTCAGGTGTGAGTATAGATGGTCAGGTGTGAGTATAGATGGTCAGGTGTGAGTATAGATGGTCAGGTGTGAGTATAGATGGTCAGGTGTGATATAGATGGTCAGGTGTGAGTATAGATGGTCAGGTGTGAGTATAGATGGTCAGGTGTGAGTATAGACGGTCAGGTGTGAATATAGATGGTCTGATGTGAGTATAGATGGTCAGGTGTGAGTATAGATGGTCAGGTGTGAGTATAGATGGTCAGGTGTGAATATAGATGGTCAGGTGGGAATATAGATGGTCTGATGTGAGTATAGATGGTCAGGTGTGAGTATAGATGGTCAGGAGTGAGTATAGATGGTCATGTGTGTGTATAGATGGTCAGGTGGGAATATAGATTGTCTGATGTGAATATAGATGGTCAGGTGTGAGTATAGATGGTCATGTGTGTGTATAGATGGTCAGGTGTGAATATAGATGGTCTGACGTGAGTATATATGGTCAGGTGTGAGTATAGATGGTCATGTGTGTGTATAGATGGTCAGGTGGGAGTATAGATGGTCAGGTGTCAGTATAGATGGTCATGTGTGTGTATAGATGGTCAGGTGTGAATATAGATGTTCAGTTGTGAATATAGATGGTCAGGAGTGAGTATAGATGGTCAGGTGTGAATATAGATGGTCGGGTGTGAATGTAGATGGTCAGGTGTGAATATAGACGGTCAGGGCTGAATATAGATGGTGAGGTGTGAATACGGATGGTCAGGTGTGAGTATAGATGGTCAGATGTGAATATAGATGGTCAGGGTTGAGTATAGATGGTCAGGAGTGAGTATAGATGGTCAGGTGTGAATATAGATTGTCAGGAGTAAATATAGATGGTCAGGTGGGAATATAGATGGTCAGGTGTGAATATAGATGGTCAGGTGTGAGTATAGATGGTCCAGTGTGAGTATAGATGGTCCAGTGTGAGTATAGATGGTCGGGTGTGAATATAGATGGTCAGGTGTGAGTATAGATGGTCAGGTGTGAGTATAGATGGTCAGGTGTGAGTATAGATGGTCAGTTGTGAATATAGATGGTCAGGTGTGAATTTAGATGGTCAGGTGTGAATATAGATGGTCAGGTGTGAGTATAGATGGTCAGGTGTGAATATAGATGGTCAGGTGTGCATTTAGATGATCAGGTGTGAATATTGATGGTCAGGTGTGAATTTAGATGGTCAGGTGTGAGTATAGATGGTCAGGTGTGAGTATAGATGGTCAGGTGTGAGTATAGATGGTCAGGTGTGAGTATAGATGGTCAGGTGTGAGTATAGATGGTCAGGTGTGAACATAGATGGTCAGGTGTGAGTATAGATGGTCAGGTGCGAGTATAGATGGTCAGGTGTGAACATAGATGGTCAGGTGTGAGTATAGATGGTCAGGTGTGAGTATAGGTGGTCAGGTGTGAATATAGATGGTCAGGTGTGAATATAGATGGTGAGGTGTGAATATATATGGTCAGGTGTGAATGTAGACGGTCAGGTGTGAATATAGATGGTCAGGTTTATGTATAGATGGTTCGGTGTGAGTATAGATGGTCAGGTGTGAATATAGATGGTCAGGTGTGAATATAGATGGTCAGGTGTGAATGTAGACGGTCAGGTGTGAATATAGATGGTCAGGTTTATGTATAGATGGTCCGGTGTGAGTATAGATGGTCAGGTGTGAATATAGATGGTCAGGTGTGAGTATAGATTGTCAGGTGTGAGTATAGATGGTCAGGAGTGAATATAGATGGTCAGGTGTGAGTATAGATGGTCAGGTGTCAGTATAGATGGTCAGCAGTGAATATGGATGGTCAGGTGTGAGTATAGATGGTCAGGTGTGAGTATAGATGGTCAGGCGTGAATATAGATGGTCTGGTGTGAATATAGATGGTCAGGTGTGAGTATAGATGGTCAGATGTGAATATAGATGGTCAGGCGTGAGGATAGATGGTCAGGTGTGAGTATAGATAGTCAGGTGTGAGTATAAGAACATAAGAACATAAGAAATAGGAGCAGGAGTAGGCCATCTGGCCCTTCGAGCCTGCCCCGCCATTCAATAAGATCATGGCTGATCTGTCGTGACTCAGCTCCACCTTCCCGCCCTCTCCCCATAACCCTTAATCCCTTCTCTTATCAAAAACCCATCAACCCGTTTCTTAAAAATATTTAGCGAGGCAGCCTCCACCACTTCAACGGGCAGAGAATTCCAGAGATTCACCACCCTTTGAGTGAAGAAGTTCCTCCTCAACTCTGTTCTAAACCGCCCCCCCTTTATCTTGAGGCTGTGCCCCCTAGTCCTACTGTCTTTTTTGAGCGGGAACAGTCTCTCCACCTCTATCCTATCCATCCCATTCATCATCTTATACGTCTCAATGAGATCTCCCCTCATTCTTCTAAACTCTAACGAGTACAAGCCTAGTTTATTCAGCCTCTCCTCATAGCTCAATCCCCTCAACTCCGGTATCAGCCGAGTAAACCTCCTCTGCACTCCCTCCAGGGCCAAAACATCCTTGCGCAGGTGCGGCGCCCAAAACTGCACACAGTACTCCAGCTGCGGCCTCACCAATGCCCTATACAGCTGCAGCAAGACCTCCCTACTTTTATATTATAGATATAGTATAGATAGTCCAGTGTGAGTATAGATGGTCAGGTGTGAGTATCGATGGTCAGGTGTGAGTATTGATGGTCCGGTTTGAGTATAGATGGTCAGGTGTGAGTATAGATGGTCCAGTGTGAGTATAGACGGTCAGGTGTGAGTATAGGTGGTCAGGTGTGAGTATAGATGGTCAGGTGTGAGTATCGATGGTCAGGTGTGAATATAGATGGTCAGGTTTGAGTATAGATGGTCAGGCGTGAGTATAGATGGTCAGGTGTGAGTATAGATGGTCAGGTGTGAATATAGATGGTCTGATGTGAGTATAGATTGTCAGGTGTGAGTATAGATGGTCAGGTGTGAATATAGATGGTCAGGTGTGAGTATAGATGGTCAGGTGAGAGTATAGATGGTCAGGTGTGAATATAGATGGTCAGGCATGAATATAGATGGTTAGGTGTGAGTATAGATGGTCAGGTGTGAACATAGATGGTCAGGTGTGAGTATAGATGGTCAGTTGAGAGTATAGATGGTCAGGTGTGAATATAGATGGTTAGGTGTGAACATAGATGGTCAGGTGTGAGTATAGGTGGTCAGGTGTGAGTATAGATGGTCAGGTGTGATTATTGATGGTCAGGTGTGAGTATAGATGGTCGGTTGTGTGTATAGATGGTCAGGTGTGAGTATAGATGGTCAGGTGTGACTATAGATGGTCAGGTGTGAATATTGATGGTCTGGTGTGAGTATAGATGGTCAGGTGTGAGTATATATGGTCAGGTGTGAATATAGATGGTCAGGTGTGAATATAGATGGTCAGGTGTGAATATAGATGGTCTGGTGTGAATATAGATGGTCAGGTGTGAATATAGATGGTCAGGTGTGAATATAGATGGTCAGGGGTGAGTATAGATGGTCAGGTGTGAATATAGATGGTCTGGTGTGAATATAGTTGGTCAGGTGTGAATATAGATGGTCAGGTGTGAATATAGATGGTCAGGGGTGAATATAGATGGTCAGGTGTGAATATAGGTTGTCAGGTGTGAATATAGATGGACAGATGTGAGTATAGATGGTCAGGTGTGAGTATAGATGGTCAGGAGTGAATATAGATGGTCAGGTGTGAGTATACATGGTCAGGTGTGAGTATAGATGGTCAGGTCTGAATATAGATGGTCAAGTGTGAGTATAGATGGTCAGGTGTGAGTATAGATGGTCAGGAGTGCATATAGATGGTCAGGTGTGAGTATAGATGGTCAGGTGTGAGTATAGATGGTCAGGTGTGAATATAGATGGTCTGGTGTGAATATAGATGGTCAGGTGTGAGTATAGATGGTCAGATGTGAATATAGATGGTCAGGGGTGAATATAGATGGTCAGGTGTGAGTATAGATGGTCAGGTGTGACTATACATGGTCAGGTGTGAATATAGATGGTCAGGAGTGAGTATAGATGGTCAGGTGTGAATATAGATGGTCAGGTGTGAATATAGATGGTCAGGTGTGAATATAGATGGTCAGGGGTGAATATAGATGGTCAGGTGTGAGTATAGATGGTCAGGTGTGAATATAAATGGTCAGATGTGAGTATAGATGGTCAGGTGTGAGTATAGATGGTCAGGAGTGAATATAGATGGTCAGGTGTGAATATAGATGGTCAGGGGTGAATATAGATGGTCAGGTGTGAGTATAGATGGTCAGGAGTGAATATAGATGGTCAGGTGTGAGTATACATGGTCAGGTGTGAGTATTGATGGTCAGGTGTGAATATAGATGGTCAGGTGTGAGTATAGATGGTCAGTTGTGAGTATTGATGGTCAGGAGTGAGTATAGATGGTCAGGTGTGAATATAGATGGTCAGGGGTGAATACAGATGGTCAGGTGTGAGTATAGATGGTCAGGAGTGAATATAGATGGTCAGGTGTGAATATAGATGGTCAGGTGTGAATATAGATGGTCAGGTGGGAATATAGATGGTCAGGTGTGAGTATAGATGGTCAGGTGTGAATACGGATGGTCAGGTGTGAGTATAGATGGTCAGGTGTGAATATAGATGGTCAGGTGTGAATATAGATGGTCAGGTGGGAATATAGATGGTCAGGTGTGAGTATAGATGGTCAGGTGTGAATACGGATGGTCAGGTGTGAGTATAGATGGTCAGGTGTGAATATAGATGGTCAGGTGTGAATATAGATGGTCAGGTGTGAGTATAGATGGTCCAGTGTGAGTATAGATGGTCAGGTGTGAGTATAGATGGTCAGGTGTGAATACGGATGGTCAGGTGTGAGTATAGATGGTCAGGTGTGAATATAGATGGTCAGGTGTGAATATAGATGGTCAGGTGTGAATATAGATGGTCAGGTGTGAGTATAGATGGTCCAGTGTGAGTATAGATGGTCAGGTGTGAGTATAGATGGTCAGGTGTGAATATAGATGGTCAGGTGGGAGTCCAGATGGTCAGGTGTGAATATAGATGGTCAGGTGTGAGTATAGATGGTCCAGTGTGAGTATAGATGGTCAGGTGTGAGTATAGATGGTCAGGTGTGAATATAGATGGTCAGGTGTGAGTCCAGATGGTCAGGTGTGAGTATAGATGGTCAGGTGTGAATATAGATGGTCAGGTGTGAATATAGATGGTCAGGTGTGAATATAGATGGTCAGGTGTGATATAGATGGTCAGGTGTGAATATAGATGGTCAGGTGTGAGTATAGATGGTCAGGTGTGAGTATAGATGGTCAGGTGTGAATATAGAAGGTCCGGTGTGAGTATAGATGGTCAGGTGTGAATATAGTTGGTCAGTTATGAATATAGATGGTCAGGTGTGAATATAGATGGTCAGGTGTGAGTATAGATGGTCAGGTGTGAGTATAGATGGTCAGGTGTGAATATAGATGGTCAGGTGTGAGTATAGATGGTCAGGTGTGAGTATAGATGGTCAGGTGGGAGTATACATGGTCAGGTGTGAATATAGATGGTCAGGTGTGAATATAGATGGTCAGGTGTGAGTATAGATGGTCAGGTGTGAGTATAGATGGTCAGGTGTGAATATAGATGGTCAGGTGTGAGTATAGATGGTCAGGTGTGAGTATAGATGGTCAGGTGTGAATATAGATGGTCAGGTGTGAATATAGATGGTCAGGTGTGAGTCCAGATGGTCAGGTGTGAATATAGATGGTCAGGTGTGAATATAGATGGTCAGGGGTGAATATAGATGGTCAGGTGTGAGTATGGATGGTCAGGTGTGAGTATAGATGGTCCGGTGTGAATATAGATGGTCTGGTGTGAATATAGATGGTCAGGTGTGAGTATAGATGGTCAGATGTGAATATAGATGGTCAGGGGTGAATATAGATGGTCAGGTCTGAGTATAGATGGTCAGGTGTGACTATACATGGTCAGGTGTGAATATAGATGGTCAGGAGTGAGTATAGATGGTCAGGTGTGAATATAGATGGTCAGGTGTGAATATAGATGGTCAGGTGTGAATATAGATGGTCAGGGGTGAATATAGATGGTCAGGTGTGAGTATAGATGGTCAGGTGTGAATATAGATGGTCAGATGTGAGTATAGATGGTCAGGTGTGGGTATAGATGGTCAGGAGTGAATATAGATGGTCAGGTGTGAATATAGATGGTCAGGGGTGAATATAGATGGTCAGGTGTGAGTATAGATGGTCAGGAGTGAATATAGATGGTCAGGTGTGAGTATACATGGTCAGGTGTGAGTATTGATGGTCAGGTGTGAATATAGATGGTCAGGTGTGAGTATAGATGGTCAGTTGTGAGTATTGATGGTCAGGAGTGAGTATAGATGGTCAGGTGTGAATATAGATGGTCAGGGGTGAATATAGATGGTCAGGTGTGAGTATAGATGGTCAGGAGTGAATATAGATGGTCAGGTGTGAATATAGATGGTCAGGTGTGAATATAGATGGTCAGGTGGGAATATAGATGGTCAGGTGTGAGTATAGATGGTCAGGTGTGAATACGGATGGTCAGGTGTGAGTATAGATGGTCAGGTGTGAATATAGATGGTCAGGTGTGAATATAGATGGTCAGGTGGGAATATAGATGGTCAGGTGTGAGTATAGATGGTCAGGTGTGAATACGGATGGTCAGGTGTGAGTATAGATGGTCAGGTGTGAATATAGATGGTCAGGTGTGAATATAGATGGTCAGGTGTGAATATAGATGGTCAGGTGTGAGTATAGATGGTCCAGTGTGAGTATAGATGGTCAGGTGTGAGTATAGATGGTCAGGTGTGAATATAGATGGTCAGGTGGGAGTCCCGATGGTCAGGTGTGAATATAGATGGTCAGGTGTGAGTATAGATGGTCCAGTGTGAGTATAGATGGTCAGGTGTGAGTATAGATGGTCAGGTGTGAATATAGATGGTCAGGTGTGAGTCCAGATGGTCAGGTGTGAGTATAGATGGTCAGGTGTGAATATAGATGGTCAGGTGTGAATATAGATGGTCAGGTGTGAATATAGATGGTCAGGTGTGATATAGATGGTCAGGTGTGAATATAGATGGTCAGGTGTGAGTATAGATGGTCAGGTGTGAGTATAGATGGTCAGGTGTGAATAAGGAAGGTCCGGTGTGAGTATAGATGGTCAGGTGTGAATATAGTTGGTCAGTTATGAATATAGATGGTCAGGTGTGAATATAGATGGTCAGGTGTGAGTATAGATGGTCAGGTGTGAGTATAGATGGTCAGGTGTGAATATAGATGGTCAGGTGTGAGTATAGATGGTCAGGTGTGAGTATAGATGGTCAGGTGTGAGTATACATGGTCAGGTGTGAATATAGATGGTCAGGTGTGAATATAGATGGTCAGGTGTGAGTATAGATGGTCAGGTGTGAGTATAGATGGTCAGGTGTGAATATAGATGGTCAGGTGTGAGTATAGATGGTCAGGTGTGAGTATAGATGGTCAGGTGTGAATATAGATGGTCAGGTGTGAATATAGATGGTCAGGTGTGAGTCCAGATGGTCAGGTGTGAATATAGATGGTCAGGTGTGAGTATAGATGGTCAGGTGTGAGTATAGATGATCAGGTGTGAATATAGATGGTCAGGTGTGAGTATAGCTGGTCAGGTGTGAGTATAGATGGTCAGGTGTGAGTATAGATGGTCAGGTGTGAGTATAGATGGTCAGGTGTGAGTCCAGATGGTCAGGTGTGAATATAGATTGTCAGGTGTGAGTATAGATGGTCAGGTGTGAATATAGATGGTCAGGTGTGAGTATAGATCGTCAGGTGTGTATATAGATGGTCAGGGGTGAATATAGATGGTCAGGTGTGAGTATAGATGGTCAGTTGTGAATATAGATGGTCAGGTGTGAATTTAGATGGTCAGGTGTGAATATAGATGGTCAGGTGTGAGTATAGATGGTCAGGTGTGAATATAGATGGTCAGGTGTGAATTTAGATGGTCAGGTGTGAATATTGATGGTCAGGTGTGAATTTAGATGGTCAGGTGTGATTATAGATTGTCAGGTGTGAGTATAGACGGTCAGGAGTGAGTATAGATAGTCAGGTGTGAGGATAGATGGTCAGGTGTGAATTTAGATGGTCAGGTGTGATTATAGATTGTCAGGTGTGAGTATAGACGGTCAGGTGTGAGGATAGATAGTCAAGTGAGAGTATAGATGGTCAGGTGTGAATATAGATGGTCAGGTGTGAATATAGATGGTCAGGAGTGAGTATAGATGGTCAGGTGTGAGTATAGATAGTCCAGTGTGAGTATAGATGGTCAGGTGTGAGTATAGATGGTCAGGTGTGAGTATAGATGGTCAGGTGTGAGTATAGATAGTCCAGTGTGAGTATAGATGGTCAGGTGTGAGTATCGATGGTCAGGTGTGAATATAGATGGTCAGGTGTGAGTATTGATGGTCAGGTTTGAGTATAGATGGTCAGGTGTGAGTATAGATGGTCCAGTGTGAGTATAGATGGTCAGGTGTGAGTATAGATGGTCAGGTGTGAGTATAGATGGTCAGGTGTGAGTATAGATGGTCAGGTGTGAGTATAGATGGTCAGGTGTGAGTATCGATGGTCCGTTGTGATATAGATGGTCAGGTGTGAGTATAGATGGTCAGGTGTGAGTATAGATGGTCAGGTGTGAATATAGATGGTCAGGAGTGAGTATAGATGGTCAGGTGTGAATATAGATGGTCAGGATTAAATATAGATGGTCAGGTGTGAGTATAGATAGTCAGGTGTGAATATAGATGGTCTGGTGTGAATATAGATGGTCAGGTGTGAGTACAGATGGTCAGATGTGAATATAGATGGTCAGGGGTGAATATAGATGGTCAGGTGTGAGTATAGATGGTCAGGTGTGACTATACATGGTCAGGTGTGAATATAGATGGTCAGGAGTGAGTATAGATGGTCAGGTGTGAATATAGATGGTCAGGTGTGAATATAGATGGTCAGGTGTGAATATAGATGGTCAGGGGTGAATATAGATGGTCAGGTGTGAGTATAGATGGTCAGGTGTGAATATAGATGGTCAGATGTGAGTATAGATGGTCAGGTGTGAGTATAGATGGTCAGGAGTGAATATAGATGGTCAGGTGTGAATATAGATGGTCAGGGGTGAATATAGATGGTGAGGTGTGAGTATAGATGGTCAGGAGTGAATATAGATGGTCAGGTGTGAGTATACATGGTCAGGTGTGAGTATTGATGGTCAGGTGTGAATATAGATGGTCAGGTGTGAGTATAGATGGTCAGTTGTGAGTATTGATGGTCAGGAGTGAGTATAGATGGTCAGGTGTGAATATAGATGGTCAGGGGTGAATATAGATGGTCAGGTGTGAGTATAGATGGTCAGGAGTGAATATAGATGGTCAGGTGTGAATATAGATGGTCAGGTGTGAATATAGATGGTCAGGTGGGAATATAGATGGTCAGGTGTGAGTATAGATGGTCAGGTGTGAATACGGATGGTCAGGTGTGAGTATAGATGGTCAGGTGTGAATATAGATGGTCAGGTGTGAATATAGATGGTCAGGTGGGAATATAGATGGTCAGGTGTGAGTATAGATGGTCAGGTGTGAATACGGATGGTCAGGTGTGAGTATAGATGGTCAGGTGTGAATATAGATGGTCAGGTGTGAATATAGAAGGTCAGGTGTGAATATAGATGGTCAGGTGTGAGTATCGATGGTCCAGTGTGAGTATAGATGGTCAGGTGTGAGTATAGATGGTCAGGTGTGAATATAGATGGTCAGGTGGGAGTCCAGATGGTCAGGTGTGAATATAGATGGTCAGGTGTGAGTATAGATGGTCCAGTGTGAGAATAGATGGTCAGGTGTGAGTATAGATGGTCCGGTGTGAATATAGATGGTCAGGTGTGAGTCCAGATGGTCAGGTGTGAGTATAGATGGTCAGGTGTGAATATAGATGGTCAGGTGTGAATATAGATGGTCAGGTGTGAATATAGATGGTCAGGTGTGATATAGATGGTCAGGTGTGAATATAGATGGTCAGGTGTGAGTATAGATGGTCAGGTGTGAGTATAGATGGTCAGGTGTGAATATAGAAGGTCCGGTGTGAGTATAGATGGTCAGGTGTGAATATAGTTGGTCAGTTATGAATATAGATGGTCAGGTGTGAATATAGATGGTCAGGTGTGAGTATAGATGGTCAGGTGTGAATATAGATGGTCAGGTGTGAGTATAGATGGTCAGGTGTGAATATAGATGGTCAGGTGTGAGTATAGATGGTCAGGTGTGAGTATAGATGGTCAGGTGTGAATATAGATGGTCAGGTGTGAGTATAGATGGTCAGGTGTGAGTATAGATGGTCAGGTGTGAGTATAGATGGTCAGGTGTGAGTATAGATGGTCAGGTGTGAATATAGATGGTCAGGTGTGAGTATAGATGGTCAGGTGTGAGTATAGATGGTCAGGTGTGAGTATACATGGTCAGGTGTGAATATAGATGGTCAGGTGTGAATATAGATGGTCAGGTGTGAGTATAGATGGTCAGGTGTGAGTATAGATGGTCAGGTGTGAATATAGATGGTCAGGTGTGAGTATAGATGGTCAGGTGTGAGTATAGATGGTCAGGTGTGAATATAGATGATCAGGTGTGAATATAGATGGTCAGGTGTGAGTCCAGATGGTCAGGTGTGAATATAGATGGTCAGGTGTGAATATAGATGGTCAGGGGTGAATATAGATGGTCAGGTGTGAGTATAGATGGTCAGGTGTGAGTATAGATGGTCAGGTGTGAATATAGATGGTCTGGTGTGAATATAGATGGTCAGGTGTGAGTATAGATGGTCAGATGTGAATATAGATGGTCAGGGGTGAATATAGATGGTCAGGTGTGAGTATAGATGGTCAGGTGAGACTATACATGGTCAGGTGTGAATATAGATGGTCAGGAGTGAGTATAGATGGTCAGGTGTGAATATAGATGGTCAGGTGTGAATATAGATGGTCAGGTGTGAATATAGATGGTCAGGGGTGAATATAGATGGTCAGGTGTGAGTATAGATGGTCAGGTGTGAATATAGATGGTCAAATGTGAGTATAGATGGTCAGGTGTGAGTATAGATGGTCAGGAGTGAATATAGATGGTCAGGTGTGAATATAGATGGTCAGGGGTGAATATAGATGGCCAGGTGTGAGTATAGATGGTCAGGAGTGAATATAGATGGTCAGGTGTGAGTATACATGGTCAGGTGTGAGTATTGATGGTCAGGTGTGAATATAGATGGTCAGGTGTGAGTATAGATGGTCAGTTGTGAGTATTGATGGTCAGGAGTGAGTATAGATGGTCAGGTGTGAATATAGATGGTCAGGGGTGAATATAGATGGTCAGGTGTGAGTATAGATGGTCAGGAGTGAATATAGATGGTCAGGTGTGAATATAGATGGTCAGGTGTGAATATAGATGGTCAGGTGGGAATATAGATGGTCAGGTGTGAGTATAGATGGTCAGGTGTGAATACGGATGGTCAGGTGTGAGTATAGATGGTCAGGTGTGAATATAGATGGTCAGGTGTGAATATAGATGGTCAGTTGGGAATATAGATGGTCAGGTGTGAGTATAGATGGTCAGGTGTGAATACGGATGGTCAGGTGTGAGTATAGATGGTCAGGTGTGAATATAGATGGTCAGGTGTGAATATAGATGGTCAGGTGTGAATATAGATGGTCAGGTGTGAGTATAGATGGTCCAGTGAGAGTATAGATGGTCAGGTGTGAGTATAGATGGTCAGGTGTGAATATAGATGGTCAGGTGGGAGTCCAGATGGTCAGGTGTGAATATAGATGGTCAGGTGTGAGTATAGATGGTCCAGTGTGAGTATAGATGGTCAGGTGTGAGTATAGATGGTCAGGTGTGAATATAGATGGTCAGTTGTGAGTCCAGATGGTCAGGTGTGAATATAGATGGTCAGGTGTGAATATAGATGGTCAGGTGTGAATATAGATGGTCAGGTGTGATATAGATGGTCAGGTGCGAATATAGATGGTCAGGTGTGAGTATAGATGGTCAGGTGTGAGTATAGATGGTCAGGTGTGAATATAGAAGGTCCGGTGTGAGTATAGATGGTCAGGTGTGAATATAGTTGGTCAGTTATGAATATAGATGGTCAGGTGTGAATATAGATGGTCAGGGGTGAGTATAGATGGTCAGGTGTGAGTATAGATGGTCAGGTGTGTATATAGATGGTCAGGTGTGAGTATAGATGGTCAGGTGTGAGTATAGATGGTCAGGTGTGAGTATACATGGTCAGGTGTGAATATAGATGGTCAGGTGTGAATATAGATGGTCAGGTGTGAGTATAGATGGTCAGGTGTGAGTATAGATGGTCAGGTGTGAATATAGATGGTCAGGTGTGAGTATAGATGGTCAGGTGTGAGTATAGATGGTCAGGGGTGAATATAGATGGTCAGGTGTGAATATAGATGGTCAGGTGTGAGTCCAGATGGTCAGGTGTGAATATAGATGGTCAGGTGTGAGTATAGATGGTCAGGTGTGAGTATAGATGATCAGGTGTGAATATAGATGGTCAGGTGTGAGTATAGCTGGTCAGGTGTGAGTATAGATGGTCAGGTGTGAGTATAGATGGTCAGGTGTGAGTATAGATGGTCAGGTGTGAGTCCAGATGGTCAGGTGTGAATATAGATTGTCAGGTGTGAGTATAGATGGTCAGGTGTGAATATAGATGGTCAGGTGTGAGTATAGATCGTCAGGTGTGTATATAGATGGTCAGGGGTGAATATAGATGGTCAGGTGTGAATGTAGATGGTCAGGTGTGAGTATAGATGGTCAGGTGTGAATATAAATGGTCAGGTGAGAGTATAGATGGTCAGGTGTGAGTATAGATGGTCAGGAGTGAATATAAATGGTCAGGTGTGAGTATAGATTGTCAGTTGTGAGTATAGATGGTCAGGTGAGAATATAGATGGTCAGGTGTGAGTATAGATGGTCAGGTGTGAGTATAGATGGTCAGGTGAGAATATAGATGGTCAGGTGTGAGTATAGATGGTCAGGTGTGAGTATAGATGGTCAGGTGTGAATATAGATGGTCAGGTGTGAATATAGATGGACAGATGTGAGTATAGATGGTCAGGTGTGAGTATAGATGGTCAGGTGAGAATATAGATGGTCAGGTGTGAGTATAGATAGTCAGGTGTGAGTATAGATGGTCAGGAGTGAATATAGATGGTCAGGTGTGAATATAGATGGTCCGGTGTGAATATAGATGGTCAGGTCTGAGTATAGATGGTCAGGTGTGAATATAGATGGTCAGGTGTGAGTGCAGATGGTCAGGTGTGAATATCAATGGTCAGGTGTGAATATAGATGGCCAGTCATGAATATAGATGGTCGGTTGTGTGTATAGATGGTCAGGTGTGAGTATAGATGGTCAGGTGTGAATATAGATGGTCAGGTGTGAATATAGATGGACAGATGTGAGTATAGATGGTCAGGTGTGAATATAGATGGTCAGGTGTGAGTATAGATGGTCAGGAGTGAATATAGATGGTCAGGTGTGAGTATAGATGGTCAGGTGAGAGTATAGATTGTCAGGTGTGAATATAGATGGTCAGGTGTGAGTGCAGATGGTCAGGTGTGAATATCAATGGTCAGGTGTGAATATAGATGGTCAGGTGTGAGTATAGATGGTCAGGAGTGAATATAGATGGTCAGGTGTGAGTATAGATGGTCAGGTGTGAGTATAGATGGTTCGGTGTGAATATAGATGGTCAGGTGTGAGTATAGATGGTCAGGAGTGAATATAGATGGTCAGGTGTGAGTATAGATGGTCAGGTGAGAGTATAGATGGTCAGGTGTGAGTATAGATGGTCAGGTGTGAGTATAGATGGTCAGGTGTGAATATAGATGGTCAGTCGTGAATGTAGATGGTCAGGTGTGAGTATAGATGGTCAGGTGAGAGTATAGATGGTCAGGTGTGAGTATAGATGGTCAGGTGTGAATATAGATGGTCAGTCGTGAATATAGATGGTCAGGTGTGAGTATAGATTGTCAGGAGTGAGTATAGATGGTCAGGAGTGAATATAGATGGTCAGGTGTGAATGTAGATGGTCAGGTGTGAATATAGATGGTCAGGTGAGAGTATAGATGGTCAGGTGTGAGTATAGATGGTCAGGAGTGAATATAGATGGTCCGGTGTGAATATAGATGGTCAGGTGTGAATATAGATAGTCAGGTGTGAGTATAGATGGTCAGGTGTGAATATAGGCGGACAGATGTGAGTATAGATGGCCAGGTGTGAGTATAGATGGTCAGGTGTGAGTATAGATGGTCAGGTGTGAACATAGATGGTCAGGAGTGAGTATAGATGGTCAGGTGTGAATATAGATGGTCGGGTGTGAATTTAGATGGTCAGGTGTGAATATAGACGGTCAGGGCTGAATATAGATGGTCAGGTGTGAATACGGATGGTCAGGTGTGAGTATAGATGGTCAGGTGTGAATACAGATGGTCAGGGGTGAGTATAGATGGTCGGTTGTGTGTATAGATGGTCAGGGGTGAGTATAGATGGTCGGTTGTGTGTATAGATGGTCAGGGGTGAGTATAGATGGTCGGTTGTGTGTATAGATGGTCAGGTGTGAGTATAGATGGTCAGGTGTGAGTATAGATGGTTAGGGGTGAGTATAGATGGTCGGTTGTGTGTATAGATGGTCAGGTGTGAGTATAGATGGTCAGGCGTGTATATGGATGGTCAGGTGTGAGTATAGATGGTCAGGGGTGAATATAGATGGTCAGGTGTGAATATAGATGGTCAGGGGTGAGTATAGATGGTCGGTTGTGTGTATAGATGGTCAGGTGTGAGTATAGATGGTCAGGTGTGAGTATAGATGGTGAGGTGTGAGTATAGATGGTCAGGTGTGAATATAGATGGTCAGGCGTGAATATAGATGGTCAGGTGTGAGTATAGATGGTCAGGTGTGAATATAGATGGCCAGGTGTGAATGTAGACGGTCAGGTGTGAATATAGATGGTCAGGTGTGAATATAGATGGTGAGGGGTGAATATAGATGGTCAGGTGTGAATATAGATGGTCAGGTGTGAGTATAGATGGTCAGGTGTGAACATAGATGGTCTGGTGTGAATATAGATGGTCAGGTGTGGATATAGATGGTCGGGTGTGAATATAGATGGTCAGGGGTGAGTATAGATGGTCAGGTGTGAATATAGATGGTCTGGTGTGAATATAGATGGTCAGGTGTGAATATAGATGGTCAGGTGTGAGTATAGATGGTCAGGTGTGATTATAGATGGTCAGGTGTGAGTATAGATGGTCAGGTGTGAGTATAGATGGTCAGGTGTGATTATAGATGGTCAGGTGTGAGTATAGATGGTCGGTTGTGTGTATAGATGGTCAGGTGTGAGTATAGATGGTCAGGTGTGACTATAGATGGTCAGGAGTGAATATTGATGGTCTGTTGTGAGTATAGATGGTCAGGTGTGAGTATATATGGTCAGGTGTGAATATAGATGGTCAGGTGTGAGTATAGATGGTCAGGTGTGAATATAGATGGTCTGGTGTGAATATAGATGGTCAGGTGTGAATATAGATGGTCAGGTGTGAATATAGATGGTCAGGGGTGAGTATAGATGGTCAGGTGTGAATATAGATGGTCTGGTGTGAATATAGATGGTCAGGTGTGAATATAGATGGTCAGGTGTGAATATAGATGGTCAGGTGTGAATATAGATGGACAGATGTGAGTATAGATGGTCAGGTGTGAGTATAGATGGTCAGGAGTGAAGATAGATGGTCAGGTGTGAGTACACATGGTCAGGTGTGAGTATAGATGGTCAGGTCTGAATATAGATGGTCAAGTGTGAGTATAGATGGTCAGGTGTGAGTATAGATGGTCAGGAGTGAATATAGATGGTCAGGTGTGAGTATAGATGGTCAGGTGTGAGTATAGATGGTCAGGTGTGAATATAGATGGTCTGGTGTGAATATAGATGGTCAGGTGTGAGTATAGATGGTCAGATGTGAATATAGATGGTCAGGGGTGAATATAGATGGTCAGGTGTGAGTATAGATGGTCAGGTGTGACTATACATGGTCAGGTGTGAATATAGATGGTCAGCAGTGAGTATAGATGGTCAGGTGTGAATATAGATGGTCAGGTGTGAATATAGATGGTCAGGTGTGAATATAGATGGTCAGGGGTGAATATAGATGGTCAGGTGTGAGTATAGATGGTCAGGTGTGAATATAGATGGTCAGATGTGAGTATAGATGGTCAGGTGTGAGTATAGATGGTCAGGAGTGAATATAGATGGTGAGGTGTGAATATAGATGGTCAGGGGTGAATATAGATGGTCAGGTGTGAGTATAGATGGTCAGGAGTGAATATAGATGGTCAGGTGTGAGTATACATGGTCAGGTGTGAGTATTGATGGTCAGGTGTGAATATAGATGGTCAGGTGTGAGTATAGATGGTCAGTTGTGAGTATTGATGGTCAGGAGTTAGTATAGATGGTCAGGTGTGAATATAGATGGTCAGGGGTGAATATAGATGGTCAGGTGTGAGTATAGATGGTCAGGAGTGAATATAGATGGTCAGGTGTGAATATAGATGGTCAGGTGTGAATATAGATGGTCAGGTGGGAATATAGATGGTCAGGTGTGAGTATAGATGGTCAGGTGTGAATACGGATGGTCAGGTGTGAGTATAGATGGTCAGGTGTGAATATAGATGGTCAGGTGTGAATATAGATGGTCAGGTGTGAATACGGATGGTCAGGTGTGAGTATAGATGGTCAGGTGTGAATATAGATGGTCAGGTGTGAATATAGATGGTCAGGTGTGAATATAGATGGTCAGGTGTGAGTATAGATGGTCCAGTGTGAGTATAGATGGTCAGGTGTGAGTATAGATGGTCAGGTGTGAATATAGATGGTCAGGTGGGAGTCCAGATGGTCAGGTGTGAATATAGATGGTCAGGTGTGAGTATAGATGGTCCAGTGTGAGTATAGATGGTCAGGTGTGAGTATGGATGGTCAGGTGTGAATATAGATGGTCAGGTGTGAGTCCAGATGGTCAGGTGTGAGTATAGATGGTCAGGTGTGAATATAGATGGTCAGGTGTGAATATAGATGGTCACGTGTGAATATAGATGGTCAGGTGTGATATAGATGGTCAGGTGTGAATATAGATGGTCAGGTGTGAGTATAGATGGTCAGGTGTGAATATAGAAGGTCCGGTGTGAGTATAGATGGTCAGGTGTGAATATAGTTGGTCAGTTATGAATATAGATGGTCAGGTGTGAATATAGATGGTCAGGTGTGAGTATAGATGGTCAGGTGTGAGTATAGATGGTCAGGTGTGAATATAGATGGTCAGGTGTGAGTATAGATGGTAAGGTGTGAGTATAGATGGTCAGGTGTGAGTATACATGGTCAGGTGTGAATATAGATGGTCAGGTGTGAATATAGATGGTCAGGTGTGAGTATAGATGGTCAGGTGTGAGTATAGATGGTCAGGTGTGAATATAGATGGTCAGGTGTGAGTATAGATGGTCAGGTGTGAATATAGATGGTCAGGTGTGAATATAGATGGTCAGGTGGGAATATAGATGGTCAGGTGTGAGTATAGATGGTCAGGTGTGAATACGGATGGTCAGGTGTGAGTATAGATGGTCAGGTGTGAATATAGATGGTCAGGTGTGAATATAGATGGTCAGGTGTGAATACGGATGGTCAGGTGTGAGTATAGATGGTCAGGTGTGAATATAGATGGTCAGGTGTGAATATAGATGGTCAGGTGTGAGTATAGATGGTCAGGTGTGAGTATAGATGGTCAGGTGTGAATATAGATGGTCAGGTGTGAGTATAGATGGTCAGGTGTGAGTATAGATGGTCAGGTGTGAGTATACATGGTCAGGTGTGAATATAGATGGTCAGGTGTGAGTATAGATGGTCAGGTGTGAGTATAGATGGTCAGGTGTGAATATAGATGGTCAGGTGTGAGTATAGATGGTCAGGTGTGAATATAGACGGTCAGGTGTGAATATAGATGGTCAGGTGGGAATATAGATGGTCAGGTGTGAGTATAGATGGTCAGGTGTGAATACGGATGGTCAGGTGTGAGTATAGATGGTCAGGTGTGAATATAGATGGTCAGGTGTGAATATAGATGGTCAGGTGTGAATACGGATGGTCAGGTGTGAGTATAGATGGTCAGGTGTGAATATAGATGGTCAGGTGTGAATATAGATGGTCAGGTGTGAATATAGATGGTGAGGTGTGAGTATAGATGGCCCAGTGTGAGTATAGATGGTCAGGTGTGAGTATAGATGGTCAGGTGTGAATATAGATGGTCAGTCGTGAATGTAGATGGTCAGGTGTGAGTATAGATGGTCAGGTGAGAGTATAGATGGTCAGGTGTGAGTATAGATGGTCAGGTGTGAATATAGATGGTCAGTCGTGAATATAGATGGTCAGGTGTGAGTATAGATTGTCAGGAGTGAGTATAGATGGTCAGGAGTGAATATAGATGGTCAGGTGTGAATGTAGATGGTCAGGTGTGAATATAGATGGTCAGGTGAGAGTATAGATGGTCAGGTGTGAGTATAGATGGTCAGGAGTGAATATAGATGGTCCGGTGTGAATATAGATGGTCAGGTGTGAACATAGATAGTCAGGTGTGAGTATAGATGGTCAGGTGTGAATATAGGCGGACAGATGTGAGTATAGATGGCCAGGTGTGAGTATAGATGGTCAGGTGTGAGTATAGATGGTCAGGTGTGAACATAGATGGTCAGGAGTGAGTATAGATGGTCAGGTGTGAATATAGATGGTCGGGTGTGAATTTAGATGGTCAGGTGTGAATATAGACGGTCAGGGCTGAATATAGATGGTCAGGTGTGAATACGGATGGTCAGGTGTGAGTATAGATGGTCAGGTGTGAATACAGATGGTCAGGGGTGAGTATAGATGGTCGGTTGTGTGTATAGATGGTCAGGGGTGAGTATAGATGGTCGGTTGTGTGTATAGATGGTCAGGGGTGAGTATAGATGGTCGGTTGTGTGTATAGATGGTCAGGTGTGAGTATAGATGGTCAGGTGTGAGTATAGATGGTCAGGGGTGAGTATAGATGGTCGGTTGTGTGTATAGATGGTCAGGTGTGAGTATAGATGGTCAGGCGTGTATATGGATGGTCAGGTGTGAGTATAGATGGTCAGGGGTGAATATAGATGGTCAGGTGTGAATATAGATGGTCAGGGGTGAGTATAGATGGTCGGTTGTGTGTATAGATGGTCAGGTGTGAGTATAGATGGTCAGGTGTGAGTATAGATGGTGAGGTGTGAGTATAGATGGTCAGGTGTGAATATAGATGGTCAGGCGTGAATATAGATGGTCAGGTGTGAGTATAGATGGTCAGGTGTGAATATAGATGGCCAGGTGTGAATGTAGACGGTCAGGTGTGAATATAGATGGTCAGGTGTGAATATAGATGGTGAGGGGTGAATATAGATGGTCAGGTGTGAATATAGATGGTCAGGTGTGAGTATAGATGGTCAGGTGTGAACATAGATGGTCTGGTGTGAATATAGATGGTCAGGTGTGGATATAGATGGTCGGGTGTGAATATAGATGGTCAGGGGTGAGTATAGATGGTCAGGTGTGAATATAGATGGTCTGGTGTGAATATAGATGGTCAGGTGTGAATATAGATGGTCAGGTGTGAGTATAGATG
The DNA here is from genome assembly GCA_037974335.1 of Prionace glauca. Classification (NCBI taxonomy): domain Eukaryota; kingdom Metazoa; phylum Chordata; class Chondrichthyes; order Carcharhiniformes; family Carcharhinidae; genus Prionace; species Prionace glauca. The sequence goes on from CM075737.1 coordinate 63,736,482, forward strand.
GTCAGGTGTGATTATAGATGGTCAGGTGTGAGTATAGATGGTCAGGTGTGAGTATAGATGGTCAGGTGTGATTATAGATGGTCAGGTGTGAGTATAGATGGTCGGTTGTGTGTATAGATGGTCAGGTGTGAGTATAGATGGTCAGGTGTGACTATAGATGGTCAGGAGTGAATATTGATGGTCTGTTGTGAGTATAGATGGTCAGGTGTGAGTATATATGGTCAGGTGTGAATATAGATGGTCAGGTGTGAGTATAGATGGTCAGGTGTGAATATAGATGGTCTGGTGTGAATATAGATGGTCAGGTGTGAATATAGATGGTCAGGTGTGAATATAGATGGTCAGGGGTGAGTATAGATGGTCAGGTGTGAATATAGATGGTCTGGTGTGAATATAGATGGTCAGGTGTGAATATAGATGGTCAGGTGTGAATATAGATGGTCAGGTGTGAATATAGATGGACAGATGTGAGTATAGATGGTCAGGTGTGAGTATAGATGGTCAGGAGTGAAGATAGATGGTCAGGTGTGAGTACACATGGTCAGGTGTGAGTATAGATGGTCAGGTCTGAATATAGATGGTCAAGTGTGAGTATAGATGGTCAGGTGTGAGTATAGATGGTCAGGAGTGAATATAGATGGTCAGGTGTGAGTATAGATGGTCAGGTGTGAGTATAGATGGTCAGGTGTGAATATAGATGGTCTGGTGTGAATATAGATGGTCAGGTGTGAGTATAGATGGTCAGATGTGAATATAGATGGTCAGGGGTGAATATAGATGGTCAGGTGTGAGTATAGATGGTCAGGTGTGACTATACATGGTCAGGTGTGAATATAGATGGTCAGCAGTGAGTATAGATGGTCAGGTGTGAATATAGATGGTCAGGTGTGAATATAGATGGTCAGGTGTGAATATAGATGGTCAGGGGTGAATATAGATGGTCAGGTGTGAGTATAGATGGTCAGGTGTGAATATAGATGGTCAGATGTGAGTATAGATGGTCAGGTGTGAGTATAGATGGTCAGGAGTGAATATAGATGGTGAGGTGTGAATATAGATGGTCAGGGGTGAATATAGATGGTCAGGTGTGAGTATAGATGGTCAGGAGTGAATATAGATGGTCAGGTGTGAGTATACATGGTCAGGTGTGAGTATTGATGGTCAGGTGTGAATATAGATGGTCAGGTGTGAGTATAGATGGTCAGTTGTGAGTATTGATGGTCAGGAGTTAGTATAGATGGTCAGGTGTGAATATAGATGGTCAGGGGTGAATATAGATGGTCAGGTGTGAGTATAGATGGTCAGGAGTGAATATAGATGGTCAGGTGTGAATATAGATGGTCAGGTGTGAATATAGATGGTCAGGTGGGAATATAGATGGTCAGGTGTGAGTATAGATGGTCAGGTGTGAATACGGATGGTCAGGTGTGAGTATAGATGGTCAGGTGTGAATATAGATGGTCAGGTGTGAATATAGATGGTCAGGTGTGAATACGGATGGTCAGGTGTGAGTATAGATGGTCAGGTGTGAATATAGATGGTCAGGTGTGAATATAGATGGTCAGGTGTGAATATAGATGGTCAGGTGTGAGTATAGATGGTCCAGTGTGAGTATAGATGGTCAGGTGTGAGTATAGATGGTCAGGTGTGAATATAGATGGTCAGGTGGGAGTCCAGATGGTCAGGTGTGAATATAGATGGTCAGGTGTGAGTATAGATGGTCCAGTGTGAGTATAGATGGTCAGGTGTGAGTATGGATGGTCAGGTGTGAATATAGATGGTCAGGTGTGAGTCCAGATGGTCAGGTGTGAGTATAGATGGTCAGGTGTGAATATAGATGGTCAGGTGTGAATATAGATGGTCAGGTGTGAATATAGATGGTCAGGTGTGATATAGATGGTCAGGTGTGAATATAGATGGTCAGGTGTGAGTATAGATGGTCAGGTGTGAATATAGAAGGTCCGGTGTGAGTATAGATGGTCAGGTGTGAATATAGTTGGTCAGTTATGAATATAGATGGTCAGGTGTGAATATAGATGGTCAGGTGTGAGTATAGATGGTCAGGTGTGAGTATAGATGGTCAGGTGTGAATATAGATGGTCAGGTGTGAGTATAGATGGTAAGGTGTGAGTATAGATGGTCAGGTGTGAGTATACATGGTCAGGTGTGAATATAGATGGTCAGGTGTGAATATAGATGGTCAGGTGTGAGTATAGATGGTCAGGTGTGAGTATAGATGGTCAGGTGTGAATATAGATGGTCAGGTGTGAGTATAGATGGTCAGGTGTGAATATAGATGGTCAGGTGTGAATATAGATGGTCAGGTGGGAATATAGATGGTCAGGTGTGAGTATAGATGGTCAGGTGTGAATACGGATGGTCAGGTGTGAGTATAGATGGTCAGGTGTGAATATAGATGGTCAGGTGTGAATATAGATGGTCAGGTGTGAATACGGATGGTCAGGTGTGAGTATAGATGGTCAGGTGTGAATATAGATGGTCAGGTGTGAATATAGATGGTCAGGTGTGAGTATAGATGGTCAGGTGTGAGTATAGATGGTCAGGTGTGAATATAGATGGTCAGGTGTGAGTATAGATGGTCAGGTGTGAGTATAGATGGTCAGGTGTGAGTATACATGGTCAGGTGTGAATATAGATGGTCAGGTGTGAGTATAGATGGTCAGGTGTGAGTATAGATGGTCAGGTGTGAATATAGATGGTCAGGTGTGAGTATAGATGGTCAGGTGTGAATATAGACGGTCAGGTGTGAATATAGATGGTCAGGTGGGAATATAGATGGTCAGGTGTGAGTATAGATGGTCAGGTGTGAATACGGATGGTCAGGTGTGAGTATAGATGGTCAGGTGTGAATATAGATGGTCAGGTGTGAATATAGATGGTCAGGTGTGAATACGGATGGTCAGGTGTGAGTATAGATGGTCAGGTGTGAATATAGATGGTCAGGTGTGAATATAGATGGTCAGGTGTGAATATAGATGGTGAGGTGTGAGTATAGATGGCCCAGTGTGAGTATAGATGGTCAGGTGTGAGTATAGATGGTCAGGTGTGAATATAGATGGTCAGGTGGGAGTCCAGATGGTCAGGTGTGAATATAGATGGTCAGGTGTGAGTATAGATGGTCCAGTGTGAGTATAGATGGTCAGGTGTGAGTATCGATGGTCAGGTGTGAATATAGATGGTCAGGTGTGAGTCCAGATGGTCAGGTGTGAGTATAGATGGTCAGGTGTGAATATAGATGGTCAGGTGTGAATATAGATGGTCAGGTGTGAGTATAGATGGTCAGGTGTGAATATAGATGGTCAGGTGTGAGTATAGATGGTCAGGTGTGAGTATAGATGGTCAGGTGTGAGTATAGATGGTCAGGTGTGAGTATAGATGGTCAGGTGTGAATATAGATGGTCAGGTGTGAATATAGATGGTCAGGTGTGAGTATAGATGGTCAGGTGTGAGTATAGATGGTCAGGTGTGAATATAGATGGTCAGGTGTGAGTATAGATGGTCAGGTGTGAGTATAGATGGTCAGGTGTGAGTATACATGGTCAGGTGTGAATATAGATGGTCAGGTGTGAGTATAGATCGTCAGGTGTGAGTATAGATGGTCAGGTGTGAATATAGATGGTCAGGTGTGAATATAGATGGTCAGGTGTGAGTCCAGATGGTCAGGTGTGAATATAGATGGTCAGGTGTGAATATAGATGGTCAGGGGTGAATATAGATGGTCTGGTGTGAATATAGATGGTCAGGTGTGAGTATAGATGGTCAGATGTGAATATAGATGGTCAGGGGTGAATATAGATGGTCAGGTGTGAGTATAGATGGTCAGGTGTGACTATACATGGTCAGGTGTGAATATAGATGGTCAGGAGTGAGTATAGATGGTCAGGTGTGAATATAGATGGTCAGGTGTGAATATAGATGGTCAGGTGTGAATATAGATGGTCAGGGGTGAATATAGATGGTCAGGTGTGAGTATAGATGGTCAGGTGTGAATATAGATGGTCAGATGTGAGTATAGATGGTCAGGTGTGAGTATAGATGGTCAGGAGTGAATATAGATGGTCAGGTGTGAATATAGATGGTCAGGGGTGAATATAGATGGTCAGGTGTGAGTATAGATGGTCAGGAGTGAATATAGATGGTCAGGTGTGAGTATACATGGTCAGGTGTGAGTATTGATGGTCAGGTGTGAATATAGATGGTCAGGTGTGAGTATAGATGGTCAGTTGTGAGTATTGATGGTCAGGAGTGAGTATAGATGGTCAGGTGTGAATATAGATGGTCAGGGGTGAATATAGATGGTCAGGTGTGAGTATAGATGGTCAGGAGTGAATATAGATGGTCAGGTGTGAATATAGATGGTCAGGTGTGAATATAGATGGTCAGGTGGGAATATAGATGGTCAGGTGTGAGAATAGATGGTCAGGTGTGAATACGGATGGTCAGGTGTGAGTATAGACGGTCAGGTGTGAATATAGATGGTCAGGTGTGAATATAGATGGTCAGGTGTGAATATAGATGGTCAGGTGTGAGTATAGATGGTCCAGTGTGAGTATAGATGGTCAGGTGTGAGTATAGATGGTCAGGTGTGAATATAGATGGTCAGGTGGGAGTCCAGATGGTCAGGTGTGAATATAGATGGTCAGGTGTGAGTATAGATGGTCCAGTATGAGTATAGATGGTCAGGTGTGAGTATAGATGGTCAGGTGTGAATATAGATGGTCAGGTGTGAGTCCAGATGGTCAGGTGTGAGTATAGATGGTCAGGTGTGAATATAGATGGTCAGGTGTGAATATAGATGGTCAGGTGTGAATATAGATGGTCAGGTGTGATATAGATGGTCAGGTGTGAATATAGATGGTCAGGTGTGAGTATAGATGGTCAGGTGTGAGTATAGATGGTCAGGTGTGAATATAGAAGGTCCGGTGTGAGTATAGATGGTCAGGTGTGAATATAGTTGGTCAGTTATGAATATAGATGGTCAGGTGTGAATATAGATGGTCAGGTGTGAGTATAGATGGTCAGGTGTGAGTATAGATGGTCAGGTGTGAATATAGATGGTCAGGTGTGAGTATAGATGGTCAGATGTGAGTATAGATGGTCAGGTGTGAGTATACATGGTCAGGTGTGAATATAGATGGTCAGGTGTGAATATATATGGTCAGGTGTGAGTATAGATGGTCAGGTGTGTGTATAGATGGTCAGGTGGGAATATAGATGGTCAGATGTGAGTATAGATGGTCAGGTGTGAGTATAGATGGTCAGGTGTGAATATAGATGGTCAGGTGTGAATATAGATGGTCAGGTGTGAGTCCAGATGGTCAGGTGTGAATATAGATGGTCAGGTGTGAGTATAGATGGTCAGGTGTGAGTATAGATGATCAGGTGTGAATATAGATGGTCAGGTGTGAGTATAGCTGGTCAGGTGTGAGTATAGATGGTCAGGTGTGAGTATAGATGGTCAGGTGTGAGTATAGATGGTCAGGTGTGAGTCCAGATGGTCAGGTGTGAATATAGATTGTCAGGTGTGAGTATAGATGGTCAGGTGTGAATATAGATGGTCAGGTGTGAGTATAGATCGTCAGGTGTGTATATAGATGGTCAGGGGTGAATATAGATGGTCAGGTGTGAATGTAGATGGTCAGGTGTGAGTATAGATGGTCAGGTGTGAATATAAATGGTCAGGTGAGAGTATAGATGGTCAGGTGTGAGTATAGATGGTCAGGAGTGAATATAAATGGTCAGGTGTGAGTATAGATTGTCAGTTGTGAGTATAGATGGTCAGGTGAGAATATAGATGGTCAGGTGTGAGTATAGATGGTCAGGTGAGAGCATAGATGGTCAGGTGAGAATATAGATGGTCAGGTATGAGTATAGATGGTCATGTGTGAGTATAGATGGTCAGGTGTGAATATAGATGGTCAGGTGTGAATATAGATGGACAGATGTGAGTATAGATGGTCAGGTGTGAGTATAGATGGTCAGGTGAGAATATAGATGGTCAGGTGTGAGTATAGATAGTCAGGTGTGAGTATAGATGGTCAGGAGTGAATATAGATGGTCAGGTGTGAATATAGATGGTCCGGTGTGAATATAGATGGTCAGGTCTGAGTATAGATGGTCAGGTGTGAATATAGATGGTCAGGTGTGAGTGCAGATGGTCAGGTGTGAATATCAATGGTCAGGTGTGAATATAGATGGTCAGTCAAGAATATAGATGGTCGGTTGTGTGTATAGATGGTCAGGTGTGAGTATAGATGGTCAGGTGTGAATATAGATGGTCAGGTGTGAATATAGATGGACAGATGTGAGTATAGATGGTCAGGAGTGAATATACATGGTCAGGTGTGAGTATAGATGGTCAGGTGAGAGTATAGATGGTCAGGTGTGAATATAGATGGTCAGGTGTGAGTGCAGATGGTCAGGTGTGAATATCAATGGTCAGGTGTGAATATAGATGGTCAGGTGTGAGTATAGATGGTCAGGAGTGAATATAGATGGTCAGGTGTGAGTATAGATGGTCAGGTGTGAGTATAGATGGTTCGGTGTGAATATAGATGGTCAGGTGTGAGTATAGATGGTCAGGTGAGAGTATAGATGGTCAGGTGTGAGTATAGATGGTCAGGTGTGAGTATAGATGGTCAGGTGTGAATATAGATGGTCAGTCGTGAATATAGATGGTCAGGTGTGAGTATAGATGGTCAGGTGAGAGTATAGATGGTCAGGTGTGAGTATAGATGGTCAGGTGTGAATATAGATGGTCAGTCGTGAATATAGATGGTCAGGTGTGAGTATAGATTGTCAGGTGTGAGTATAGATGGTCAGGAGTGAATATAGATGGTCAGGTGTGAATGTAGATGGTCAGGTGTGAATATAGATGGTCAGGTGAGAGTATAGATGGTCAGGTGTGAGTATAGATGGTCAGGAGTGAATATAGATGGTCCGGTGTGAATATAGATGGTCAGGTGTGAATATAGATAGTCAGGTGTGAGTATAGATGGTCAGGTGTGAATATAGGCGGACAGATGTGAATATAGATGGTCAGGTGTGAGTATAGATGGTCAGGTGTGAATATAGATGGTCAGGAGTGAGTATAGATGGTCAGGTGTGAGTATAGATGGTCCAGTGTGAGTATGGATGGTCAGGTGTGAGTATAGATGGTCGGGTGTGAATGTAGATGGTCTGGGCTGAATATAGATGGTCAGGTGTGAATACGGATGGTCAGGTGTGAGTATAGATGGTCAGATGTGAATATAGATGGTCAGGGGTGAGTATAGATGGTCGGTTGTGTGTATAGATGGTCAGGTGTGAATATAGATGGTCAGGGGTGAGTATAGATGGTCGGTTGTGTGTATAGATGGTCAGGTGTGAGTATAGATGGTCAGGTGTGAGTATAGATGGTCAGGTGTGAATATAGATGGTCAGGTGTGAATATAGATGGTCAGGTGTGAGTATAGATGGTCAGGTGTGAATATAGATGGTCAGGTGTGAGCATAGATGGTCAGGCGTGAATATAGATGGTCAGGTGTGAGTATAGATGGTCAGGTGTGAATATAGATGGTCAGGTGTGAATGTAGACGGTCAGGTGTGAATATAGATGGTCAGGTTTATGTATAGATGGTCCGGTGTGGGTATAGATGGTCAGGTGTGAATATAGATGGTCAGGTGTGATTATAGATTGTCAGGTGTGAGTATAGACGGTCAGGAGTGAATATAGATGGTCAGGTGTGAGTATAGATGGTGAGGTGTGAGTATAGATGGTCAGCAGTGAATATGGATGGTCAGGTGTGAGTGTAGATGGTCAGGTGTGAGTATAGATGGTCAGGTGTGAATATAGATGGTCTGGTGTGAATATAGATGGTCAGGTGTGAGTATAGATAGTCCAGTGTGAGTATAGATGGTCAGATGTGAATATAGATCGTCAGGGGTGAGGATAGATGGTCAGGTGTGAGTATAGATAGTCCGGTGTGAGGATAGATGGTCAAGTGTGAGTATAGATGGTCAGGTGTGAATATAGATGGTCAGGTGTGAATATAGATGGTCAGGAGTGAGTATAGATGGTCAGGTGTGAGTATAGATAGTCCAGTGTGAGTATAGATGGTCAGGTGTGAGTATAGATAGTCCAGTGTGAGTATAGATGGTCAGGTGTGAGTATAGATGGTCAGGTGTGAGTATAGATGGTCAGGTGTGAGTATAGATGGTCAGGTGTGAGTATAGATGGTCAGGTGTGAGTATCGATGGTCAGCTGTGATATAGATGGTCAGGTGTGAATATAGATGGTCAGGTGTGAGTATAGATGGTCAGGTGTGAATATAGATGGTCAGGTGTGAGTATTGATGGTCAGGTTTGAGTATAGATGGTCAGGTGTGAGTATAGATGGTCCAGTGTGAGTATAGATGGTCAGGTGTGAGTATAGATGGTCAGGTGTGAGTATAGATGGTCAGGTGTGAGTATAGATGGTCAGGTGTGAGTATAGATGGTCAGGTGTGAGTATCGATGGTCAGGTGTGATATAGATGGTCAGGTGTGAGTATAGATGGTCAGGTGTGAGTATAGATGGTCAGGTGTGAGTATAGATGGTCAGGTGTGAGTATAGATGGTCAGGTGTGAGTATCGATGGTCAGGTGTGATATAGATGGTCAGGTGTGAGTATAGATGGTCAGGTGTGAGTATAGATGGTCAGGTGTGAGTATAGACGGTCAGGTGTGAATATAGATGGTCTGATGTGAGTATAGATGGTCAGGTGTGAGTATAGATGGTCAGGTGTGAGTATAGATGGTCAGGTGTGAATATAGATGGTCAGGTGGGAATATAGATGGTCTGATGTGAGTATAGATGGTCAGGTGTGAGTATAGATGGTCAGGAGTGAGTATAGATGGTCATGTGTGTGTATAGATGGTCAGGTGGGAATATAGATGGTCTGATGTGAGTATAGATGGTCAGGTGTGAGTATAGATGGTCATGTGTGTGTATAGATGGTCAGGTGTGAATATAGATGGTCTGATGTGAGTATAGATGGTCAGGTGTGAGTATAGATGGTCATGTGTGTGTATAGATGGTCAGGTGGGACTATAGATGGTCAGGTGTGAGTATAGATGGTCATGTGTGTGTATAGATGGTCAGGTGTGAATATAGATGTTCAGTTGTGAATATAGATGGTCAGGAGTGAGTATAGATGGTCAGGTGTGAATATAGATGGTCGGGTGTGAATGTAGATGGTCAGCTGTGAATATAGACGGTCAGGGCTGAATATAGATGGTCAGGTGTGAATACGGATGGTCAGGTGTGAGTATAGATGGTCAGATGTGAATATAGATGGTCAGAGGTGAGTATAGATGGTCAGGAGTGAGTATAGATGGTCAGGTGTGAATATAGATGGTCAGGAGTAAATATAGATGGTCAGGTGGGAATATAGATGGTCAGGTGTGAATATAGATGGTCAGGTGTGAGTATAGATGGTCCAGTGTGAGTATAGATGGTCCAGTGTGAGTATAGATGGTCGGGTGTGAATATAGATGGTCAGGTGTGAGTATAGATGGTCAGGTGTGAGTATAGATGGTCAGGTGTGAGTATAGATGGTCAGTTGTGAATATAGATAGTCAGGTGTGAATTTAGATGGTCAGGTGTGAATATAGATGGTCAGGTGTGAGTATAGATGGTCAGGTGTGAATATAGATGGCAGGTGTGAATTTAGATGGTCAGGTGTGAATATTGATGGTCAGGTGTGAATTTAGATGGTCAGGTGTGATTATAGATTGTCAGGTGTGAGTATAGACGGTCAGGAGTGAATATAGATGGTCAGGTGTGAGTATAGATGGTGAGGTGTGAGTATAGATGGTCAGCAGTGAATATGGATGGTCAGGTGTGAGTATAGATGGTCAGGTGTGAGTATAGATGGTCAGGTGTGAATATAGATGGTCTGGTGTGAATATAGATGGTCAGGTGTGAGTATAGATGGTCAGGTGTGAGTATAGATAGTCCAGTGTGAGTATAGATGGTCAGATGTGAATATAGATCGTCAGGGGTGAGGATAGATGGTCAGGTGTGAGTATAGATAGTCAGGTGTGAGGATAGATGGTCAAGTGTGAGTATAGATGGTCGGGTGTGAATATAGATGGTCAGGTGTGAATATAGATGGTCAGGAGTGAGTATAGATGGTCAGGTGTGAGTATAGATAGTCCAGTGTGAGTATAGATGGTCAGGTGTGAGTATAGATGGTCAGGTGTGAATATAGATGGTCAGGTGTGAGTATTGATGGTCAGGTTTGAGTATAGATGGTCAGGTGTGAGTATAGATGGGCCAGTTTGAGTATAGATGGTCAGATGTGAGTATAGATGGTCAGGTGTGAGTATAGATGGTCAGGTGTGAGTATAGATGGTCAGGTGTGATTATCGATGGTCAGGTGTGAGTATAGATGGTCAGGTGTGAGTATCGATGGTCAGTTGTGATATAGATGGTCAGGTGTGAGTATAGATGGTCAGGTGTGAGTATAGATGGTCAGGTGTGAGTATAGACGGTCAGGTGTGAATATAGATGGTCTGATGTGAGTATAGATGGTCAGGTGTGAGTATAGATGGTCAGGTGTGAGTATAGATGGTCAGGTGTGAATATAGATGTTCAGGTGGGAATATAGATGGTCTGATGTGAGTATAGATGGTCAGGTGTGAGTATAGATGGTCAGGAGTGAGTATAGATGGTCATGTGTGTGTATAGATGGTCAGGTGGGAATATAGATGGTTTGATGTGAGTATAGATGGTCAGGTGTGAGTATAGATGGTCATGTGCGTGTATAGATGGTCAGGTGTGAATATAGATGGTCTGATGTGTGTATAGATGGTCAGGTGTGAGTATAGATGGTCATGTGTGTGTATAGATGGTCAGGTGGGAGTATAGATGGTCAGGTGTGAGTATAGATGGTCATGTGTGTGTATAGATGGTCAGGTGTGAATATAGATGTTCAGTTGTGAATATAGATGGTCAGGAGTGAGTATAGATGGTCAGGTGTGAATATAGATGGTCGGGTGTGAATGTAGATGTTCAGGTGTGAATATAGATGTTCAGTTGTGAATATAGATGGTCAGGAGTGAGTATAGATGGTCAGGTGTGAATATAGACGGTCAGGGCTGAATATAGATGGTCAGGTGTGAATACGGATGGTCAGGTGTGAGTATAGATGGTCAGATGTGAATATAGATGGTCAGGGGTGAGTATAGATGGTCGGTTGTGTGTATAGATGGTCAGGTGTGAGTATAGATGGTCAGGTGTGAGTATAGATGGTCAGGTGTGAATATAGATGGTCAGGCGTGAATATAGATGGTCAGGTGTGAGTATAGATGGTCAGGTGTGAATATAGATGGTCTGGTGTGAATATAGATGGTCAGGTGTGAGTATAGATGGTCAGGTGTGAGTATAGATAGTCCAGTGTGAGTATAGATGGTCAGATGTGAATATAGATCGTCAGGGGTGAGGATAGAAGGTCAGGTGTGAGTATAGACGGTCAGGAGTGAATATAGATGGTCAGGTGTGAGTATAGATGGTGAGGTGTGAGTATAGATGGTCAGCAGTGAATATGGATGGTCAGGTGTGAGTATAGATGGTCAGGTGTGAGTATAGATGGTCAGGTGTGAATATAGATGGTCTGGTGTGAATATAGATGGTCAGGTGTGAGTATAGATGGTCAGGTGTGAGTATAGATAGTCCAGTGTGAGTATAGATGGTCAGATGTGAATATAGATCGTCAGGGGTGAGGATAGATGGTCAGGTGTGAGTATAGATAGTCAGGTGTGAGGATAGATGGTCATGTGTGAGTATAGATGGTCAGGTGTGAATATAGATGGTCAGGTGTGAATATAGATGGTTAGGAGTGAGTATAGATGGTCAGGTGTGAGTGTAGATAGTCCAGTGTGAGTATAGATGGTCAGGTGTGAGTGTAGATGGTCAGGTGTGAGTATAGATGGTCAGGTGTGAGTATAGATAGTCCAGTGTGAGTATAGATGGTCAGGTGTGAGTATAGATGGTCAGGTGTGAATATAGATGGTCAGGTGTGAGTATTGATGGTCAGGTTTGAGTATAGATGGTCAGGTGTGAGTATAGATGGTCCAGTGTGAGTATAGAAGGTCAGGTGTGAGTATAGATGGTCAGGTGTGAGTATAGATGGTCAGGTGTGAGTATAGATGGTCAGGTGTGAGTATCGATGGTCAGGTGTGATATAGATGGCCAGGTGTGAGTATAGATGGTCAGGTGTGAGTATAGATGGTCAGGTGTGAGTATAGATGGTCAGGTGTGAGTATAGATGGTCAGGTGTGAGTATCGATGGTCAGGTGTGATATAGATGGTCAGGTGTGAGTATAGATGGTCAGGTGTGAGTATAGATGGTCAGGTGTGAGTATAGACGGTCAGGTGTGAATATAGATGGTCTGATGTGAGTATAGATGGTCAGGTGTGAGTATAGATGGTCAGGTGTGTGTATAGATGGTCAGGTGTGAATATAGATGGTCAGGTGGGAATATAGATGGTCTGATGTGAGTATAGATGGTCAGGTGTGAGTATAGATGGTCAGGAGTGAGTATAGATGGTCATGTGTGTGTATAGATGGTCAGGTGGGAATATAGATGGTTTGATGTGAGTATAGATGGTCAGGTGTGAGTATAGATGGTCATGTGTGCGTATAGATGGTCAGGTGTGAATATAGATGGTCTGATGTGAGTATAGATGGTCAGGTGTGAGTATAGATGGTCATGTGTGTGTATAGATGGTCAGGTGGGAGTATAGATGGTCAGGTGTTAGTATAGATGGTCATGTGTGTGTATAGATGGTCAGGTGTGAATATAGATGTTCAGTTGTGAATATAGATGGTCAGGAGTGAGTATAGATGGTCAGGTGTGAATATAGATGGTCGGGTGTGAATGTAGATGGTCAGGTGTGAATATAGACGGTCAGGGCTGAATATAGATGGTCAGGTGTGAATACGGATGGTCAGGTGTGAGTATAGATGGTCAGATGTGAATATAGATGGTCAGGGGTGAGTATAGATGGTCAGGAGTGAGTATAGATGGTCAGGTGTGAATATAGATGGTCAGGAGTAAATATAGATGGTCAGGTGGGAATATAGATGGTCAGGTGTGAATATAGATGGTCAGGTGTGAGTATAGATGGTCAGGTGTGAGTATAGATGGTCAGGTGTGAGTATAGATGGTCAGTTGTGAATATAGATGGTCAGGTGTGAATTTAGATGGTCAGGTGTGAATATAGATGGTCAGGTGTGAGTATAGATGGTCAGGTGTGAATATAGATGGTCAGGTGTGAATTTAGATGGTCAGGTGTGAATATTGATGGTCAGGTGTGAATTTAGATGGTCAGGTGTGATTATAGATTGTCAGGTGTGAGTATAGACGGTCAGGAGTGAATATAGATGGTCAGGTGTGAGTATAGATGGTGAGGTGTGAGTTTAGATGGTCAGCAGTGAATATGGATGGTCAGGTGTGAGTATAGATGGTCAGGTGTGAGTATAGATGGTCAGGTGTGAATATAGATGGTCTGGTGTGAATATAGATGGTCAGGTGTGAGTATAGATGGTCAGGTGTGAGTATAGATAGTCCAGTGTGAGTATAGATGGTCAGATGTGAATATAGATCGTCAGGGGTGAGGATAGATGGTCAGGTGTGAGTATAGATAGTCAGGTGTGAGGATAGATGGTCAAGTGTGAGTATAGATGGTCAGGTGTGAATATAGATGGTCAGGTGTGAATATAGATGGTCAGGAGTGAGTATAGATGGTCAGGTGTGAGTATAGATAGTCCAGTGTGAGTATAGATGGTCAGGTGTGAGTATAGATGGTCAGGTGTGAGTATAGATGGTCAGGTGTGAGTATAGATAGTCCAGTGTGAGTATAGATGGTCAGGTGTGAGTATAGATGGTCAGGTGTGAATATAGATGGTCAGGTGTGAGTATTGATGGTCAGGTTTGAGTATAGATGGTCAGGTGTGAGTATAGATGGTCCAGTGTGAGTATAGATAGTCCAGTGTGAGTATAGATGGTCAGATGTGAATATAGATCGTCAGGGGTGAGGATAGATGGTCAGGTGTGAGTATAGATAGTCAGGTGTGAGGATAGATGGTCATGTGTGAGTATAGATGGTCAGGTGTGAATATAGATGGTCAGGTGTGAATATAGATGGTTAGGAGTGAGTATAGATGGTCAGGTGTGAGTATAGATAGTCCAGTGTGAATATAGATGGTCAGGTGTGAGTGTAGATGGTCAGGTGTGAGTATAGATGGTCAGGTGTGAGTATAGATAGTCCAGTGTGAGTATAGATGGTCAGGTGTGAGTATAGATGGTCAGGTGTGAATATAGATGGTCAGGTGTGAGTATTGATGGTCAGGTTTGAGTATAGATGGTCAGGTGTGAGTATAGATGGTCCAGTGTGAGTATAGAAGGTCAGGTGTGAGTATAGATGGTCAGGTGTGAGTATAGATGGTCAGGTGTGAGTATAGATGGTCAGGTGTGAGTATCGATGGTCAGGTGTGAGTATAGATGGTCAGGTGTGAGTATAGATGGTCAGGTGTGAGTATAGATGGTCAGGTGTGAGTATCGATGGTCAGGTGTGAGCATAGATGGTCAGGTGTGAGTATCGATGGTCAGGTGTGATATAGATGGTCAGGTGTGAGTATAGATGGTCAGGTGTGAGTATAGATGGTCAGGTGTGAGTATAGACGGTCAGGTGTGAATATAGATGGTCTGATGTGAGTATAGATGGTCAGGTGTGAGTATAGATGGTCAGGTGTGAGTATAGATGGTCAGGTGTGAATATAGATGGTCAGGTGGGAATATAGATGGTCTGATGTGAGTATAGATGGTCAGGTGTGAGTATAGATGGTCAGGAGTGAGTATAGATGGTCATGTGTGTGTATAGATGGTCAGGTGGGAATATAGATGGTTTGATGTGAGTATAGATGGTCAGGTGTGAGTATAGATGGTCATGTGTGCGTATAGATGGTCAGGTGTGAATATAGATGGTCTGATGTGAGTATAGATGGTCAGGTGTGAGTATAGATGGTCATGTGTGTGTATAGATGGTCAGGTGGGAGTATAGATGGTCAGGTGTGAGTATAGATGGTCATGTGTGTGTATAGATGGTCAGGTGTGAATATAGATGTTCAGTTGTGAATATAGATGGTCAGGAGTGAGTATAGATGGTCAGGTGTGAATATAGATGGTCGGGTGTGAATGTAGATGGTCAGGTGTCAATATAGACGGTCAGGGCTGAATATAGATGGTCAGGTGTGAATACGGATGGTCAGGTGTGAGTATAGATGGTCAGATGTGAATATAGATGGTCAGGGGTGAGTATAGATGGTCAGGAGTGAGTATAGATGGTCAGGTGTGAATATAGATGGTCAGGAGTAAATATAGATGGTCAGGTGGGAATATAGATGGTCAGGTGTGAATATAGATGGTCAGGTGTGAGTATAGATGGTCAGGTGTGAGTATAGATGGTCAGGTGTGAGTATAGATGGTCAGTTGTGAATATAGATGGTCAGGTGTGAATTTAGATGGTCAGGTGTGAATATAGATGGTCAGGTGTGAGTATAGATGGTCAGGTGTGAATATAGATGGTCAGGTGTGAATTTAGATGGTCAGGTGTGAATATTGATGGTCAGGTGTGAATTTAGATGGTCAGGTGTGATTATAGATTGTCAGGTGTGAGTATAGACGGTCAGGAGTGAATATAGATGGTCAGGTGTGAGTATAGATGGTGAGGTGTGAGTTTAGATGGTCAGCAGTGAATATGGATGGTCAGGTGTGAGTATAGATGGTCAGGTGTGAGTATAGATGGTCAGGTGTGAATATAGATGGTCTGGTGTGAATATAGATGGTCAGGTGTGAGTATAGATGGTCAGGTGTGAGTATAGATAGTCCAGTGTGAGTATAGATGGTCAGATGTGAATATAGATCGTCAGGGGTGAGGATAGATGGTCAGGTGTGAGTATAGATAGTCAGGTGTGAGGATAGATGGTCAAGTGTGAGTATAGATGGTCAGGTGTGAATATAGATGGTCAGGTGTGAATATAGATGGTCAGGAGTGAGTATAGATGGTCAGGTGTGAGTATAGATAGTCCAGTGTGAGTATAGATGGTCAGGTGTGAGTATAGATGGTCAGGTGTGAGTATAGATGGTCAGGTGTGAGTATAGATAGTCCAGTGTGAGTATAGATGGTCAGGTGTGAGTATAGATGGTCAGGTGTGAATATAGATGGTCAGGTGTGAGTATTGATGGTCAGGTTTGAGTATTGATGGTCAGGTGTGAGTACAGATGGTCCAGTGTGAGTATAGATGGTCAGGTGTGAGTATAGATGGTCAGGTGTGAGTATAGATGGTCAGGTGTGAGTATAGATGGTCAGGTGTGAGTATAGATGGTCAGGTGTGAGTATCGATGGTCCGGTGTGATATACATGGTCAGGTGTGAGTATAGATGGTCAGGTGTGAGTATAGATGGTCAGGTGTGAGTATAGATGGTCAGGTGTGAGTATAGATGGTCAGGTGTGAGTATCGATGGTCAGGTGTGATATAGATGGTCAGGTGTGAGTATAGATGGTCAGGTGTGAGTATAGATGGTCAGGTGTGAGTATAGACGGTCAGGTGTGAATATAGATGGTCTGATGTGAGTATAGATGGTCAGGTGTGAGTATAGATGGTCAGGTGTGAGTATAGATGGTCAGGTGTGAATATAGATGGTCAGGTGGGAATATAGATGGTCAGGTGTGAGTATAGACGTTCAGGTGTGAATATAGATGGTCTGATGTGAGTATAGATGGTCAGGTGTTAGTATAGATGGTCAGGAGTGAGTATAGATGGTGATGTGTGTGTATAGATGGTCAGGTGGGAATATAGATGGTCTGATGTGAGTATAGATGGTCATGTGTGAGTATAGATGGTCATGTGTGTGTATAGATGGTCAGGTGTGAATATAGATGGTCTGATGTGAGTATAGATGGTCAGGTGTGAGTATAGATGGTCATGTGTGTGTATAGATGGTCAGGTGGGAGTATAGATGGTCAGGTGTGAGTATAGATGGTCATGTGTGTGTATAGATGGTCAGGTGTGAATATAGATGTTCAGTTGTGAATATAGATGGTCAGGAGTGAGTATAGATGGTCAGGTGTGAATATAGATGGTCGGGTGTGAATGTAGATGGTCAGGTGTGAATATAGACGGTCAGGGCTGAATATAGATGGCCAGGTGTGAATACGGATGGTCAGGTGTGAGTATAGATGGTCAGTTGTGAATATAGATGGTCAGGTGTGAATTTAGATGGTCAGGTGTGAATATAGATGGTCAGGTGTGAGTATAGATGGTCAGGTGTGAATATAGATGGTCAGGTGTGAATTTAGATGGTCAGGTGTGAATATTGATGGTCAGGTGTGAATTTAGATGGTCAGGTGTGAGTATAGATGGTCAGTTGTGAATATAGATGGTCAGGTGTGAATTTAGATGGTCAGGTGTGAATATAGATGGTCAGGTGTGAGTATAGATGGTCAGGTGTGAGTATAGATGGTCAGGTGTGAGTATAGATGGTCAGGTGTGAACATAGATGGTCAGGTGTGAGTATAGATGGTCAGGTGTGAGTATAGATGGTCAGGTGTGAACATAGATGGTCAGGTGTGAGTATAGATGGTCAGGTGTGAGTATAGGTGGTCAGGTGTGAATATAGATGGTCAGGTGTGAATATAGATGGTCAGGTGTGAATATAGATGGTCAGGTGTGAATGTAGACGGTCAGGTGTGAATATAGATGGTCAGGTTTATGTATAGATGGTTCGGTGTGAGTATAGATGGTCAGGTGTGAATATAGATGGTCAGGTGTAAATATTAGATGGTTAGGTGTGAATGTAGACGGTCAGGTGTGAATATAGATGGTCAGGTTTATGTATAGATGGTCCGGTATGAGTATAGATGGTCAGGTGTGAATATAGAAGGTCAGGTGTGAGTATAGATTGTCAGGTGTGAGTATAGATGGTCAGGAGTGAATATAGATGGTCAGGTGTGAGTATAGATGGTCAGGTGTCAGTATAGATGGTCAGCAGTGAATATGGATGGTCAGGTGTGAGTATAGATGGTCAGGTGTGAGTATAGATGGTCAGGCGTGAATATAGATGGTCTGGTGTGAATATAGATGGTCAGGTGTGAGTATAGATGGTCAGATGTGAATATAGATGGTCAGGCGTGAGGATAGATGGTCAGGTGTGAGTATGGATAGTCAGGTGTGAGTATAGATAGTCCAGTGTGAGTATAGATGGTCAGGTGTGAGTATAGATGGTCAGGTGTGAGTATTGATGGTCCGGTTTGAGTATAGATGGTCAGGTGTGAGTATAGATGTTCCAGTGTGAGTATAGACGGTCAGGTGTGAGTATAGGTGGTCAGGTGTGAGTATAGATGGTCAGGTGTGAGTATCGATGGTCAGGTGTGAATATAGATGGTCAGGTTTGAGTATAGATGGTCAGATGTGAGTATAGATGGTCAGGTGTGAATATAGATGGTCTGATGTGAGTATAGATTGTCAGGTGTGAGTATAGATGGTCAGGTGTGAATATAGATGGTCAGGTGTGAATATAGATGGTCAGGCGAGAATATAGATGGTCAGGTGTGAATATTGATGGTCAGGTGTGAGTATAGATGGTCAGGTGTGAATATAGATGGTCAGGAGTGAATATAGATGGTCAGGTGTGAGTATACATGGTCAGGTGTGAGTATAGATGGTCAGGTGTGAATATAGATGGTCAGGTGTGAATATAGATGGTCAGGTGTGAGTATAGATGGTCTGATGTGAATCTAGATGGTCAAGGGTGAGTATAGATGGTCAGGTGTATGTATAGATGGTCAGGTGTGAGTATGGATGGTCAGGTGAGAGTATAGATGGTCAGGTGTGAATATAGATGGTCAGGACTGATTATAGATGGTCAGGTGTGCATATAGATGGTCCGGTGTGGATATAGATGGTCAGGTGTGAATACAGATGGTCAGGGGTGAATATAGATGGTCAGGTGTGAGTATAGATGGTCAGGTGTGAATATAGATGGTCAGATGTGAGTATAGATGGTCAGGAGTGAATATAGATGGTCAGGTGTGAGTATACATGGTCAGGTGTGAGTATAGATGGTCAGGTGTGAATATAGATGGTCAGGTGTGAGTATAGATGGTCAGGTGTGAGTATTGATGGTCAGGAGATTATATAGATGGTCAGGTGTGATTATAGATGGTCAGGTGTGAGTATAGATGGTCAGGAGTGAGTATAGATTGTCAGGTGTGAATATATATGGTCCGTAGTGAATATAGATGGTCAGGTGGGAATATAGATGGTCAGGTGTGAGTATAGATGGTCAGGAGTGAGTATAGATGGTCCAGTGTGAGAATAGATGGTCAGGTGTGAGTATAGATGGTCAGGTGTGAGTATAGATGGCCAGGTGTGAATATAGATGGTCTGGTGTGAATATAGATGGTCAGGTGTGAGTATAGATGGTCAATGTGAATCTAGATGGTCAGGAGTGAGTATAGATGGTCAGGTGTGAGTATAGATGGTCAGGTGTGAATATAGATGGTCAGGTGTGATTATAGATGGTCAGGTGTGGGTATAGATGGTCAGGAATGAATATAGATGGTCAGGTGTGAGTATAGATGGTCAGGTGTGAGTATAGATGGTCAGGTGTGAATATAGATGGTCTGGTGTGAATATAGATGGTCAAGTGTGAGTATAGATGGTCAGATGTGAATCTAGATGGTCAGGGGTGAGAATAGATTGTCAGGTGTGTGTATAGATGGTCAGGTGTGAGTATAGATGGTCAGGTGCGAGTATAGATGGTCAGGTGTGAGTATAGATGGTCAGGTGAGAATATAGATGGTCAGGTGTGAATATAGATGGTCAGGTGTGAGTATAGATGGTCAGGTGTGAATATAAATGGTCAGATGTGAATATAGATGGTCAGGTGTGAGTATAGATGGTCAGGTTTCAGTATTGATGGTCAGGAGTTTATATAGATGGTCAGGTGTGAGTATAGACGGTCAGGTGTGAGTATAGATGGTCAGGAGTGAGTATAGATGGTCAGGTGTGAATATATATGATCAGGTGTGAGTATAGATGGTCAGGTGTGAGTATAGATGGTCAGGTGTGAATATAGATGGTCAGGTGTGAGTATAGATGGTCAGGTGTGAATATAAATGGTCAGATGTGAATATAGATGGTCAGGTGTGAGTATAGATGGTCAGGTGTGAGTATTGATGGTCAGGAGTTTATATAGATGGTCAGGTGGGAATATAGATGGTCAGGTGTGAGTATAGATGGTCAGGAGTGAGTATAGATGGTCAGGTGTGAATATAGACGGTCAGGGCTGAATATAGATGGTCAGGTGTGAATACGGACGGTCAGGTGTGAGTATAGATGGTCAGATGTGAATATAGATGGTCAGGGGTGAGTATAGATGGTCGGTTGTGTGTATAGATGGCCAGGTGTGAGTATAGATGGTCAGGTGTGAGTATAGATGGTCAGGTGTGAATATAGATGGTCAGGCGTGAATATAGATGGTCAGGTGTGAGTATAGATGGTCAGGTGTGAATATAGATGGTCAGGTGTGAATGTAGACGGTCAGGTGTGAATATAGATGGTCAGGTTTATGTATAGATGGTCCGGTGTGAGTATAGATGGTCAGGTGTGAATATAGATGGTCAGGTGTGATTATAGATTGTCAGGTGTGAGTATAGACGGTCAGGAGTGAATATAGATGGTCAGGTGTGAGTATAGATGGTGAGGTGTGAGTATAGATGGTCAGCAGTGAATATGGATGGTCAGGTGTGAGTATAGATGGTCAGGTGTGAGTATAGATGGTCAGGTGTGAATATAGATGGTCTGGTGTGAATATAGATGGTCAGGTGTGAGTATAGATGGTCAGGGGTGAGGATAGATGGTCAGGTGTGAGTATAGATAGTCAGGTGTGAGGATAGATGGTCAAGTGTGAGTATAGATGGTCAGGTGTGAATATAGATGGTCAGGTGTGAATATAGATGGTTACGAGTGAGTATAGATGGTCAGGTGTGAGTATAGATAGTCCAGTGTGAGTATAGATGGTCAGGTGTGAGTGTAGATGGTCAGGTGTGAGTATAGATGGTCAGGTGTGAGTATAGATAGTCCAGTGTGAGTATAGATGGTCAGGTGTGAGTATAGATGGTCAGGTGTGAATACGGATGGTCAGGTGTGAGTATAGATGGTCAGATGTGAATATAGATGGTCAGGGGTGAGTATAGATGGTCAGGAGTGAGTATAGATGGTCAGGTGTGAATATAGATGGTCAGGAGTAAATATAGATGGTCAGGTGGGAATATAGATGGTCAGGTGTGAATATAGATGGTCAGGTGTGAGTATAGATGGTCCAGTGTGAGTATAGATGGTCCAGTGTGAGTATAGATGGTCGGGTGTGAATATAGATGGTCAGGTGTGAGTATAGATGGTCAGGTGTGAGTATAGATGGTCATGTGTGAGTATAGATGGTCAGTTGTGAATATAGATGGTCAGGTGTGAATTTAGATGGTCAGGTGTGAATATAGATGGTCAGGTGTGAGTATAGATGGTCAGGTGTGAATATAGATGGTCAGGTGTGAATTTAGATGGTCAGGTGTGAATATTGATGGTCAGGTGTGAATTTAGATGGTCAGGTGTGATTATAGATTGTCAGGTGTGAGTATAGACGGTCAGGAGTGAATATAGATGGTCAGGTGTGAGTATAGATGGTGAGGTGTGAGTATAGATGGTCAGCAGTGAATATGGATGGTCAGGTGTGAGTATAGATGGTCAGGTGTGAGTATAGATGGTCAGGTGTGAATATAGATGGTCTGGTGTGAATATAGATGGTCAGGTGTGAGTACAGATGGTCAGGTGTGAGTATAGATAGTCCAGTGTGAGTATAGATGGTCAGATGTGAATATAGATCGTCAGGGGTGAGGATAGATGGTCAGGTGTGAGTATAGATAGTCAGGTGTGAGGATAGATGGTCAAGTGTGAGTATAGATGGTCAGGTGTGAATATAGATGGTCAGGTGTGAATATAGATGGTCAGGAGTGAGTATAGATGGTCAGGTGTGAGTATAGATAGTCCAGTGTGAGTATAGATGGTCAGGTGTGAGTATAGATGGTCAGGTGTGAGTATAGATGGTCAGGTGTGAGTATAGATAGTCCAGTGTGAGTATAGATGGTCAGGTGTGAGTATAGATGGTCAGGTGTGAATATAGATGGTCAGGTGTGAGTATTGATGGTCAGGTTTGAGTATAGATGGTCAGGTGTGAGTATAGATGGTCCAGTGTGAGTATAGATGGTCAGGTGTGAGTATAGATGGTCAGGTGTGAGTATAGATGGTCAGGTGTGAGTATAGATGGTCAGGTGTGAGTATAGATGGTCAGGTGTGAGTATCGATGGTCCGGTGTGATATAGATGGTCAGGTGTGAGTATAGATGGTCAGGTGTGAGTATAGATGGTCAGGTGTGAGTATAGATGGTCAGGTGTGAGTATAGATGGTCAGGTGTGAGTATAGATGGTCAGGTGTGAGTATCGATGGTCAGGTGTGATATAGATGGTCAGGTGTGAGTATAGATGGTCAGGTGTGAGTATAGATGGTCAGGTGTGAGTATAGACGGTCAGGTGTGAATATAGATGGTCAGGTGTGAGTATAGATGGTCAGGTGTGAATATAGATGGTCAGGTGTGAATATAGATGGTCAGGTGTGAGTATAGATGGTCTGATGTGAATCTAGATGGTCAACGGTGAGTATAGATGGTCAGGTGTATGTATAGATGGTCAGGTGTGAGTATGGATGGTCAGGTGAGAGTATAGATGGTCAGGTGTGAATATAGATGGTCAGGACTGATTATAGATGGTCAGGTGTGAATATAGATGGTCCGGTGTGGATATAGATGGTCAGGTGTGAATACAGATGGTCAGGGGTGAATATAGATGGTCAGGTGTGAGTATAGATGGTCAGGTGTGAATATAGATGGTCAGATGTGAGTATAGATGGTCAGGAGTGAATATAGATGGTCAGGTGTGAGTATACATGGTCAGGTGTGAGTATAGATGGTCAGGTGTGAATATAGATGGTCAGGTGTGAGTATAGATGGTCAGGTGTGAGTATTGATGGTCAGGAGTTTATATAGATGGTCAGGTGTGAGTATAGATGGTCAGGTGTGAGTATAGATGGTCAGGAGTGAGTATAGATTGTCAGGTGTGAATATATATGGTCAGGAGTGAATATAGATGGTCAGGTGGGAATATAGATGGTCAGGTGTGAGTATAGATGGTCAGGAGTGATTATAGATGGTCCAGTGTGAGAATAGATGGTCAGGTGTGAGTATAGATGGTCAGGTGTGAGTATAGATGGCCAGTTGTGAATATAGATGGTCTGGTGTGAATATAGATGGTCAGGTGTGAGTATAGATGGTCAGATGTGAATCTAGATGGTCAGGAGTGAGTATAGATGGTCAGGTGTGAGTATAGATGGTCAGGTGTGAATATAGATGGTCAGGTGTGATTATAGATGGTCAGGTGTGGGTATAGATGGTCAGGAATGAATTTAGATGGTCAGGTGTGAGTATAGATGGTCAGGTGTGAGTATAGATGGTCAGGTGTGAATATAGATGGTCTGGTGTGAATATAGATGGTCAGGTGTGAGTATAGATGGTCAGATGTGAATCTAGATGGTCAGGGGTGAGAATAGATTGTCAGGTGTGTGTATAGATGGTCAGGTGTGAGTATAGATGGTCAGGTGCGAGTATAGATGGTCAGGTGTGAGTATAGATGGTCAGGTGAGAATATAGATGGTCAGGTGTGAATATAGATGGTCAGGTGTGAGTATAGATGGTCAGGTGTGAATATAAATGGTCAGATGTGAATATAGATGGTCAGGTGTGAGTATAGATGGTCAGGTGTGAGTATTGATGGTCAGGAGTTTATATAGATGGTCAGGTGTGAGTATAGATGGTCAGGTGTGAGTATAGATGGTCAGGAGTGAGTATAGATGGTCAGGTGTGAATATATATGATCAGGTGTGAGTATAGATGGTCAGGTGTGAGTATAGATGGTCAGGTGTGAATATAGATGGTCAGGTGTGAGTATAGATGGTCAGGTGTGAATATAAATGGTCAGATGTGAATATAGATGGTCAGGTGTGAGTATAGATGGTCAGGTGTGAGTATTGATGGTCAGGAGTTTATATAGATGGTCAGGTGGGAATATAGATGGTCAGGTGTGAGTATAGATGGTCAGGAGTGATTATAGATGGTCAGGTGTGAATATAGACGGTCAGGGCTGAATATAGATGGTCAGGTGTGAATACGGATGGTCAGGTGTGAGTATAGATGGTCAGATGTGAATATAGATGGTCAGGGGTGAGTATAGATGGTCGGTTGTGTGTATAGATGGTCAGGTGTGAGTATAGATGGTCAGGTGTGAGTATAGATGGTCAGGTGTGAATATAGATGGTCAGGCGTGAATATAGATGGTCAGGTGTGAGTATAGATGGTCAGGTGTGAATATAGATGGTCAGGTGTGAATGTAGACGGTCAGGTGTGAATATAGATGGTCAGGTTTATGTATAGATGGTCCGGTGTGAGTATAGATGGTCAGGTGTGAATATAGATGGTCAGGTGTGATTATAGATTGTCAGGTGTGAGTATAGACGGTCAGGAGTGAATATAGATGGCCAGGTGTGAGTATAGATGGTGAGGTGTGAGTATAGATGGTCAGCAGTGAATATGGATGGTCAGGTGTGAGTATAGATGGTCAGGTGTGAGTATAGATGGTCAGGTGTGAATATAGATGGTCTGGTGTGAATATAGATGGTCAGGTGTGAGTATAGATGGTCAGGTGTGAGTATAGATAGTCCAGTGTGATTATAGATGGTCAGATGTGAATATAGATCGTCAGGGGTGAGGATAGATGGTCAGGTGTGAGTATAGATAGTCAGGTGTGAGGATAGATGGTCAAGTGTGAGTATAGATGGTCAGGTGTGAATATAGATGGTCAGGTGTGAATATAGATGGTTAGGAGTGAGTATAGATGGTCAGGTGTGAGTATAGATAGTCCAGTGTGAGTATAGATGGTCAGGTGTGAGTGTAGATGGTCAGGTGTGAGTATAGATGGTCAGGTGTGAGTATAGATAGTCCAGTGTGAGTATAGATGGTCAGGTGTGAGTATAGATGGTCAGGTGTGAATATAGATGGTCAGGTGTGAGTATTGATGGTCAGGTTTGAGTATAGATGGTCAGGTGTGAGTATAGGTGGTCCAGTGTGAGTATAGAAGGTCAGGTGTGAGTATAGATGGTCAGGTGTGAGTATAGATGGTCAGGTGTGAGTATAGATGGTCAGGTGTGAGTATAGATGGTCAGGTGTGAGTATCGATGGTCAGGTGTGATATAGATGGTCAGGTGTGAGTATAGATGGTCAGGTGTGAGTATAGATGGTCAGGTGTGAGTATAGATGGTCAGGTGTGAGTATAGATGGTCAGGTGTGAGAATAGATGGTCAGGTGTGAGTATCGATGGTCAGGTGTGATATAGATGGTCAGGTGTGAGTATAGATGGTCAGGTGTGAGTATAGATGGTCAGGTGTGAGTATAGACGGTCAGGTGTGAATATAGATGGTCTGATGTGAGTATAGATGGTCAGGTGTGAGTATAGATGGTCAGGTGTGACTATAGATGGTCAGGTGTGAATATAGATGGTCAGGTGGGAATATAGATGGTCTGATGTGAGTATAGATGGTCAGGTGTGAGTATAGATGGTCAGGAGTGAGTATAGATGGTCATGTGTGTGTATAGATGGTCAGGTGGGAATATAGATGGTTTGATGTGAGTATAGATGGTCAGGTGTGAGTATAGATGGTCATGTGTGTGTATAGATGGTCAGGTGTGAATATAGATGGTCAGGAGTAAATATAGATGGTCAGGTGGGAATATAGATGGTCAGGTGTGAATATAGATGGTCAGGTGTGAGTATAGATGGTCAGGTGTGAGTATAGATGGTCAGGTGTGAGTATAGATGGTCAGTTGTGAATATAGATGGTCAGGTGTGAATTTAGATGGTCAGGTGTGAATATAGATGGTCAGGTGTGAGTATAGATGGTCAGGTGTGAATATAGATGGTCAGGTGTGAATTTAGATGGTCAGGTGTGAATATTGATGGTCAGGTGTGAATTTAGATGGTCAGGTGTGATTATAGATTGTCAGGTGTGAGTATAGACGGTCAGGAGTGAATATAGATGGTCAGGTGTGAGTATAGATGGTAAGGTGTGAGTTTAGATGGTCAGCAGTGAATATGGATGGTCAGGTGTGAGTATAGATGGTCAGGTGTGAGTATAGATGGTCAGGTGTGAATATAGATGGTCTGGTGTGAATATAGATGGTCAGGTGTGAGTATAGATGGTCAGGTGTGAGTATAGATAGTCCAGTGTGAGTATAGATGGTCAGATGTGAATATAGATCGTCAGGGGTGAGGATAGATGGTCAGGTGTGAGTATAGATAGTCAGGTGTGAGGATAGATGGTCAAGTGTGAGTATAGATGGTCAGGTGTGAATATAGATGGTCAGGAGTGAGTATAGATGGTCAGGTGTGAGTATAGATAGTCCAGTGTGAGTATAGATGGTCAGGTGTGAGTATAGATGGTCAGGTGTGAGTATAGATGGTCAGGTGTGAGTATAGATAGTCCAGTGTGAGTATAGATGGTCAGGTGTGAGTATAGATGGTCAGGTGTGAATATAGATGGTCAGGTGTGAGTATTGATGGTCAGGTTTGAGTATAGATGGTCAGGTGTGAGTATAGATGGTCCAGTGTGAGTATAGATAGTCCAGTGTGAGTATAGATGGTCAGATGTGAATATAGATCGTCAGGGGTGAGGATAGATGGTCAGGTGTGAGTATAGATAGTCAGGTGTGAGGATAGATGGTCATGTGTGAGTATAGATGGTCAGGTGTGAATATAGATGGTCAGGTGTGAATATAGATGGTTAGGAGTGAGTATAGATGGTCAGGTGCGAATATAGATAGTCCAGTGTGAGTATAGATGGTCAGGTGTGAGTGTAGATGGTCAGGTGTGAGTATAGATGGTCAGGTGTGAGTATAGATAGTCCAGTGTGAGTATAGATGGTCAGGTGTGAGTATAGATGGTCAGGTGTGAATATAGATGGTCAGGTGTGAGTATTGATGGTCAGGTTTGAGTATAGATGGTCAGGTGTGAGTATAGATGGTCCAGTGTGAGTATAGAAGGTCAGGTGTGAGTATAGATGGTCAGGTGTGAGTATAGATGGTCAGGTGTGAGTATAGATGGTCAGGTGTGAGTATCGATGGTCAGGTGTGATATAGATGGTCAGGTGTGAGTATAGATGGTCAGGTGTGAGTATAGATGGTCAGGTGTGAGTATAGATGGTCAGGTGTGAGTATAGATGGTCAGGTGTGAGCATAGATGGTCAGGTGTGAGTATCGATGGTCAGGTGTGATATAGATGGTCAGGTGTGAGTATAGATGGTCAGGTGTGAGTATAGATGGTCAGGTGTGAGTATAGACGGTCAGGTGTGAATATAGATGGTCTGATGTGAGTATAGATGGTCAGGTGTGAGTATAGATGGTCAGGTGTGAGTATAGATGGTCAGGTGTGAATATAGATGGTCAGGTGGGAATATAGATGGTCTGATGTGAGTATAGATGGTCAGGTGTGAGTATAGATGGTCAGGAGTGAGTATAGATGGTCATGTGTGTGTATAGATGGTCAGGTGGGAATATAGATGGTTTGATGTGAGTATAGATGGTCAGGTGTGAGTATAGATGGTCATGTGTGCGTATAGATGGTCAGGTGTGAATATAGATGGTCTGATGTGAGTATAGATGGTCAGGTGTGAGTATAGATGGTCATGTGTGTGTATAGATGGTCAGGTGGGTGTATAGATGGTCAGGTGTGAGTATAGATGGTCATGTGTGAATATAGATGTTCAGTTGTGAATATAGATGGTCAGGAGTGAGTATAGATGGTCAGGTGTGAATGTAGATGGTCGGGTGTGAATGTAGATGGTCAGGTGTGAATATAGACGGTCAGGGCTGAATATAGATGGTCAGGTGTGAATACGGATGGTCAGGTGTGAGTATAGATGGTCAGATGTGAATATAGATGGTCAGGGGTGAGTATAGATGGTCAGGAGTGAGTATAGATGGTCAGGTGTGAATATAGATGGTCAGGAGTAAATATAGATGGTCAGGTGGGAATATAGATGGTCAGGTGTGAATATAGATGGTCAGGTGTGAGTATAGATGGTCAGGTGTGAGTATAGATGGTCAGGTGTGAGTATAGATGGTCAGTTGTGAATATAGATGGTCAGGTGTGAATTTAGATGGTCAGGTGTGAATATAGATGGTCAGGTGTGAGTATAGATGGTCAGGTGTGAATATAGATGGTCAGGTGTGAATTTAGATGGTCAGGTGTGAATATTGATGGTCAGGTGTGAATTTAGATGGTCAGGTGTGATTATAGATTGTCAGGTGTGAGTATAGACGGTCAGGAGTGAATATAGATGGTCAGGTGTGAGTATAGATGGTGAGGTGTGAGTTTAGATGGTCAGCAGTGAATATGGATGGTCAGGTGTGAGTATAGATGGTCAGGTGTGAGTATAGATGGTCAGGTGTGAATATAGATGGTCTGGTGTGAATATAGATGGTCAGGTGTGAGTATAGATGGTCAGGTGTGAGTATAGATAGTCCAGTGTGAGTATAGATGGTCAGATGTGAATATAGATCGTCAGGGGTGAGGATAGATGGTCAGGTGTGAGTATAGATAGTCAGGTGTGAGTATAGATGGTCAGGTGTGAATATAAATGGTCAGATGTGAATATAGATGGTCAGGTGTGAGTATAGATGGTCAGGTGTGAGTATTGATGGTCAGGAGTTTATATAGATGGTCAGGTGGGAATATAGATGGTCAGGTGTGAGTATAGATGGTCAGGAGTGATTATAGATGGTCAGGTGTGAATATAGACGGTCAGGGCTGAATATAGATGGTCAGGTGTGAATACGGATGGTCAGGTGTGAGTATAGATGGTCAGATGTGAATATAGATGGTCAGGGGTGAGTATAGATGGTCGGTTGTGTGTATAGATGGTCAGGTGTGAGTATAGATGGTCAGGTGTGAGTATAGATGGTCAGGTGTGAATATAGATGGTCAGGCGTGAATATAGATGGTCAGGTGTGAGTATAGATGGTCAGGTGTGAATATAGATGGTCAGGTGTGAATGTAGACGGTCAGGTGTGAATATAGATGGTCAGGTTTATGTATAGATGGTCCGGTGTGAGTATAGATGGTCAGGTGTGAATATAGATGGTCAGGTGTGATTATAGATTGTCAGGTGTGAGTATAGACGGTCAGGAGTGAATATAGATGGCCAGGTGTGAGTATAGATGGTGAGGTGTGAGTATAGATGGTCAGCAGTGAATATGGATGGTCAGGTGTGAGTATAGATGGTCAGGTGTGAGTATAGATGGTCAGGTGTGAATATAGATGGTCTGGTGTGAATATAGATGGTCAGGTGTGAGTATAGATGGTCAGGTGTGAGTATAGATAGTCCAGTGTGATTATAGATGGTCAGATGTGAATATAGATCGTCAGGGGTGAGGATAGATGGTCAGGTGTGAGTATAGATAGTCAGGTGTGAGGATAGATGGTCAAGTGTGAGTATAGATGGTCAGGTGTGAATATAGATGGTCAGGTGTGAATATAGATGGTTAGGAGTGAGTATAGATGGTCAGGTGTGAGTATAGATAGTCCAGTGTGAGTATAGATGGTCAGGTGTGAGTGTAGATGGTCAGGTGTGAGTATAGATGGTCAGGTGTGAGTATAGATAGTCCAGTGTGAGTATAGATGGTCAGGTGTGAGTATAGATGGTCAGGTGTGAATATAGATGGTCAGGTGTGAGTATTGATGGTCAGGTTTGAGTATAGATGGTCAGGTGTGAGTATAGGTGGTCCAGTGTGAGTATAGAAGGTCAGGTGTGAGTATAGATGGTCAGGTGTGAGTATAGATGGTCAGGTGTGAGTATAGATGGTCAGGTGTGAGTATAGATGGTCAGGTGTGAGTATCGATGGTCAGGTGTGATATAGATGGTCAGGTGTGAGTATAGATGGTCAGGTGTGAGTATAGATGGTCAGGTGTGAGTATAGATGGTCAGGTGTGAGTATAGATGGTCAGGTGTGAGAATAGATGGTCAGGTGTGAGTATCGATGGTCAGGTGTGATATAGATGGTCAGGTGTGAGTATAGATGGTCAGGTGTGAGTATAGATGGTCAGGTGTGAGTATAGACGGTCAGGTGTGAATATAGATGGTCTGATGTGAGTATAGATGGTCAGGTGTGAGTATAGATGGTCAGGTGTGACTATAGATGGTCAGGTGTGAATATAGATGGTCAGGTGGGAATATAGATGGTCTGATGTGAGTATAGATGGTCAGGTGTGAGTATAGATGGTCAGGAGTGAGTATAGATGGTCATGTGTGTGTATAGATGGTCAGGTGGGAATATAGATGGTTTGATGTGAGTATAGATGGTCAGGTGTGAGTATAGATGGTCATGTGTGTGTATAGATGGTCAGGTGTGAATATAGATGGTCAGGAGTAAATATAGATGGTCAGGTGGGAATATAGATGGTCAGGTGTGAATATAGATGGTCAGGTGTGAGTATAGATGGTCAGGTGTGAGTATAGATGGTCAGGTGTGAGTATAGATGGTCAGTTGTGAATATAGATGGTCAGGTGTGAATTTAGATGGTCAGGTGTGAATATAGATGGTCAGGTGTGAGTATAGATGGTCAGGTGTGAATATAGATGGTCAGGTGTGAATTTAGATGGTCAGGTGTGAATATTGATGGTCAGGTGTGAATTTAGATGGTCAGGTGTGATTATAGATTGTCAGGTGTGAGTATAGACGGTCAGGAGTGAATATAGATGGTCAGGTGTGAGTATAGATGGTAAGGTGTGAGTTTAGATGGTCAGCAGTGAATATGGATGGTCAGGTGTGAGTATAGATGGTCAGGTGTGAGTATAGATGGTCAGGTGTGAATATAGATGGTCTGGTGTGAATATAGATGGTCAGGTGTGAGTATAGATGGTCAGGTGTGAGTATAGATAGTCCAGTGTGAGTATAGATGGTCAGATGTGAATATAGATCGTCAGGGGTGAGGATAGATGGTCAGGTGTGAGTATAGATAGTCAGGTGTGAGGATAGATGGTCAAGTGTGAGTATAGATGGTCAGGTGTGAATATAGATGGTCAGGAGTGAGTATAGATGGTCAGGTGTGAGTATAGATAGTCCAGTGTGAGTATAGATGGTCAGGTGTGAGTATAGATGGTCAGGTGTGAGTATAGATGGTCAGGTGTGAGTATAGATAGTCCAGTGTGAGTATAGATGGTCAGGTGTGAGTATAGATGGTCAGGTGTGAATATAGATGGTCAGGTGTGAGTATTGATGGTCAGGTTTGAGTATAGATGGTCAGGTGTGAGTATAGATGGTCCAGTGTGAGTATAGATAGTCCAGTGTGAGTATAGATGGTCAGATGTGAATATAGATCGTCAGGGGTGAGGATAGATGGTCAGGTGTGAGTATAGATAGTCAGGTGTGAGGATAGATGGTCATGTGTGAGTATAGATGGTCAGGTGTGAATATAGATGGTCAGGTGTGAATATAGATGGTTAGGAGTGAGTATAGATGGTCAGGTGCGAATATAGATAGTCCAGTGTGAGTATAGATGGTCAGGTGTGAGTGTAGATGGTCAGGTGTGAGTATAGATGGTCAGGTGTGAGTATAGATAGTCCAGTGTGAGTATAGATGGTCAGGTGTGAGTATAGATGGTCAGGTGTGAATATAGATGGTCAGGTGTGAGTATTGATGGTCAGGTTTGAGTATAGATGGTCAGGTGTGAGTATAGATGGTCCAGTGTGAGTATAGAAGGTCAGGTGTGAGTATAGATGGTCAGGTGTGAGTATAGATGGTCAGGTGTGAGTATAGATGGTCAGGTGTGAGTATCGATGGTCAGGTGTGATATAGATGGTCAGGTGTGAGTATAGATGGTCAGGTGTGAGTATAGATGGTCAGGTGTGAGTATAGATGGTCAGGTGTGAGTATAGATGGTCAGGTGTGAGCATAGATGGTCAGGTGTGAGTATCGATGGTCAGGTGTGATATAGATGGTCAGGTGTGAGTATAGATGGTCAGGTGTGAGTATAGATGGTCAGGTGTGAGTATAGACGGTCAGGTGTGAATATAGATGGTCTGATGTGAGTATAGATGGTCAGGTGTGAGTATAGATGGTCAGGTGTGAGTATAGATGGTCAGGTGTGAATATAGATGGTCAGGTGGGAATATAGATGGTCTGATGTGAGTATAGATGGTCAGGTGTGAGTATAGATGGTCAGGAGTGAGTATAGATGGTCATGTGTGTGTATAGATGGTCAGGTGGGAATATAGATGGTTTGATGTGAGTATAGATGGTCAGGTGTGAGTATAGATGGTCATGTGTGCGTATAGATGGTCAGGTGTGAATATAGATGGTCTGATGTGAGTATAGATGGTCAGGTGTGAGTATAGATGGTCATGTGTGTGTATAGATGGTCAGGTGGGTGTATAGATGGTCAGGTGTGAGTATAGATGGTCATGTGTGAATATAGATGTTCAGTTGTGAATATAGATGGTCAGGAGTGAGTATAGATGGTCAGGTGTGAATGTAGATGGTCGGGTGTGAATGTAGATGGTCAGGTGTGAATATAGACGGTCAGGGCTGAATATAGATGGTCAGGTGTGAATACGGATGGTCAGGTGTGAGTATAGATGGTCAGATGTGAATATAGATGGTCAGGGGTGAGTATAGATGGTCAGGAGTGAGTATAGATGGTCAGGTGTGAATATAGATGGTCAGGAGTAAATATAGATGGTCAGGTGGGAATATAGATGGTCAGGTGTGAATATAGATGGTCAGGTGTGAGTATAGATGGTCAGGTGTGAGTATAGATGGTCAGGTGTGAGTATAGATGGTCAGTTGTGAATATAGATGGTCAGGTGTGAATTTAGATGGTCAGGTGTGAATATAGATGGTCAGGTGTGAGTATAGATGGTCAGGTGTGAATATAGATGGTCAGGTGTGAATTTAGATGGTCAGGTGTGAATATTGATGGTCAGGTGTGAATTTAGATGGTCAGGTGTGATTATAGATTGTCAGGTGTGAGTATAGACGGTCAGGAGTGAATATAGATGGTCAGGTGTGAGTATAGATGGTGAGGTGTGAGTTTAGATGGTCAGCAGTGAATATGGATGGTCAGGTGTGAGTATAGATGGTCAGGTGTGAGTATAGATGGTCAGGTGTGAATATAGATGGTCTGGTGTGAATATAGATGGTCAGGTGTGAGTATAGATGGTCAGGTGTGAGTATAGATAGTCCAGTGTGAGTATAGATGGTCAGATGTGAATATAGATCGTCAGGGGTGAGGATAGATGGTCAGGTGTGAGTATAGATAGTCAGGTGTGAGGATAGATGGTCAAGTGTGAGTATAGATGGTCAGGTGTGAATATAGATGGTCAGGTGTGAATTTAGATGGTCAGGAGTGAGTATAGATGGTCAGGTGTGAGTATAGATAGTCCAGTGTGAGTATAGATGGTCAGGTGTGAGTATAGATGGTCAGGTGTGAGTATAGATGGTCAGGTGTGAGTATTGATAGTCCAGTGTGAGTATAGATGGTCAGGTGTGAGTATAGATGGTCAGGTGTGAGTATAGATGGTCCAGTGTGAGTATAGATGGTCAGGTGTGAGTATAGATGGTCAGGTGTGAGTATAGATGGTCAGGTGTGAGTATAGATGGTCAGGTGTGAGTATAGATGGTCAGGTGTGAGTATCGATGGTCCGGTGTGATATAGATGGTCAGGTGTGAGTATAGATGGTCAGGTGTGAGTATAGATGGTCAGGTGTGAGTATAGATGGTCAGGTGTGAGTATAGATGGTCAGGTGTGAGTATCGATGGTCAGGTGTGATATAGATGGTCAGGTGTGAGTATAGATGGTCAGGTGTGAGTATAGATGGTCAGGTGTGAGTATAGACGGTCAGGTGTGAATATAGATGGTCTGATGTGAGTATAGATGGTCAGGTGTGAGTATAGATGGTCAGGTGTGAGTATAGATGGTCAGGTGTGAATATAGATGGTCAGGTGGGAATATAGATGGTCAGGTGTGAGTATAGACGTTCAGGTGTGAATATAGATGGTCTGATGTGAGTATAGATGGTCAGGTGTTAGTATAGATGGTCAGGAGTGAGTATAGATGGTGATGTGTGTGTATAGATGGTCAGGTGGGAATATAGATGGTCTGATGTGAGTATAGATGGTCATGTGTGAGTATAGATGGTCATGTGTGTGTATAGATAGTCAGGTGTGAATATAGATGGTCTGATGTGAGTATAGATGGTCAGGTGTGAGTATAGATGGTCATGTGTGTGTATAGATGGTCAGGTGGGAGTATAGATGGTCAGGTGTGAGTATAGATGGTCATGTGTGTGTATAGATGGTCAGGTGTGAATATAGATGTTCAGTTGTGAATATAGATGGTCAGGAGTGAGTATAGATGGTCAGGTGTGAATATAGATGGTCGGGTGTGAATGTAGATGGTCAGGTGTGAATATAGACGGTCAGGGCTGAATATAGATGGTCAGGTGTGAATACGGATGGTCAGGTGTGAGTATAGATGGTCAGTTGTGAATATAGATGGTCAGGTGTGAATTTAGATGGTCAGGTGTGAATATAGATGGTCAGGTGTGAGTATAGATGGTCAGGTGTGAATATAGATGGTCAGGTGTGAATTTAGATGGTCAGGTGTGAATATTGATGGTCAGGTGTGAATTTAGATGGTCAGGTGTGAGTATAGATGGTCAGTTGTGAATATAGATGGTCAGGTGTGAATTTAGATGGTCAGGTGTGAATATAGATGGTCAGGTGTGAGTATAGATGGTCAGGTGTGAGTATAGATGGTCAGGTGTGAGTATAGATGGTCAGGTGTGAACATAGATGGTCAGGTGTGAGTATAGATGGTCAGGTGTGAGTATAGATGGTCAGGTGTGAACATAGATGGTCAGGTGTGAGTATAGATGGTCAGGTGTGAGTATAGGTGGTCAGGTGTGAATATAGATGGTCAGGTGTGAATATAGATGGTCAGGTGTGAATATAGATGGTCAGGTGTGAATGTAGACGGTCAGGTGTGAATATAGATGGTCAGGTTTATGTATAGATGGTTCGGTGTGAGTATAGATGGTCAGGTGTGAATATAGATGGTCAGGTGTAAATATTAGATGGTTAGGTGTGAATGTAGACGGTCAGGTGTGAATATAGATGGTCAGGTTTATGTATAGATGGTCCGGTATGAGTATAGATGGTCAGGTGTGAATATAGAAGGTCAGGTGTGAGTATAGATTGTCAGGTGTGAGTATAGATGGTCAGGAGTGAATATAGATGGTCAGGTGTGAGTATAGATGGTCAGGTGTCAGTATAGATGGTCAGCAGTGAATATGGATGGTCAGGTGTGAGTATAGATGGTCAGGTGTGAGTATAGATGGTCAGGCGTGAATATAGATGGTCTGGTGTGAATATAGATGGTCAGGTGTGAGTATAGATGGTCAGATGTGAATATAGATGGTCAGGCGTGAGGATAGATGGTCAGGTGTGAGTATAGATAGTCAGGTGTGAGTATAGATAGTCCAGTGTGAGTATAGATGGTCAGGTGTGAGTATAGATGGTCAGGTGTGAGTATTGATGGTCCGGTTTGAGTA
Source organism: Prionace glauca (assembly GCA_037974335.1). Taxonomy (NCBI): domain Eukaryota; kingdom Metazoa; phylum Chordata; class Chondrichthyes; order Carcharhiniformes; family Carcharhinidae; genus Prionace; species Prionace glauca. Next base: position 63,772,353 of record CM075737.1, read on the forward strand.
TAGATGGTCAGGTGTGAGTATAGATGTTCCAGTGTGAGTATAGACGGTCAGGTGTGAGTATAGGTGGTCAGGTGTGAGTATAGATGGTCAGGTGTGAGTATCGATGGTCAGGTGTGAATATAGATGGTCAGGTTTGAGTATAGATGGTCAGATGTGAGTATAGATGGTCAGGTGTGAATATAGATGGTCTGATGTGAGTATAGATTGTCAGGTGTGAGTATAGATGGTCAGGTGTGAATATAGATGGTCAGGTGTGAATATAGATGGTCAGGCGAGAATATAGATGGTCAGGTGTGAATATTGATGGTCAGGTGTGAGTATAGATGGTCAGGTGTGAATATAGATGGTCAGGAGTGAATATAGATGGTCAGGTGTGAGTATACATGGTCAGGTGTGAGTATAGATGGTCAGGTGTGAATATAGATGGTCAGGTGTGAATATAGATGGTCAGGTGTGAGTATAGATGGTCTGATGTGAATCTAGATGGTCAAGGGTGAGTATAGATGGTCAGGTGTATGTATAGATGGTCAGGTGTGAGTATGGATGGTCAGGTGAGAGTATAGATGGTCAGGTGTGAATATAGATGGTCAGGACTGATTATAGATGGTCAGGTGTGAATATAGATGGTCCGGTGTGGATATAGATGGTCAGGTGTGAATACAGATGGTCAGGGGTGAATATAGATGGTCAGGTGTGAGTATAGATGGTCAGGTGTGAATATAGATGGTCAGATGTGAGTATAGATGGTCAGGAGTGAATATAGATGGTCAGGTGTGAGTATACATGGTCAGGTGTGAGTATAGATGGTCAGGTGTGAATATAGATGGTCAGGTGTGAGTATAGATGGTCAGGTGTGAGTATTGATGGTCAGGAGATTATATAGATGGTCAGGTGTGAGTATAGATGGTCAGGTGTGAGTATAGATGGTCAGGAGTGAGTATAGATTGTCAGGTGTGAATATATATGGTCAGGAGTGAATATAGATGGTCAGGTGGGAATATAGATGGTCAGGTGTGAGTATAGATGGTCAGGAGTGAGTATAGATGGTCCAGTGTGAGAATAGATGGTCAGGTGTGAGTATAGATGGTCAGGTGTGAGTATAGATGGCCAGGTGTGAATATAGATGGTCTGGTGTGAATATAGATGGTCAGGTGTGAGTATAGATGGTCAATGTGAATCTAGATGGTCAGGAGTGATTATAGATGGTCAGGTGTGAGTATAGATGGTCAGGTGTGAATATAGATGGTCAGGTGTGATTATAGATGGTCAGGTGTGGGTATAGATGGTCAGGAATGAATATAGATGGTCAGGTGTGAGTATAGATGGTCAGGTGTGAGTATAGATGGTCAGGTGTGAATATAGATGGTCTGGTGTGAATATAGATGGTCAGGTGTGAGTATAGATGGTCAGATGTGAATCTAGATGGTCAGGGGTGAGAATAGATTGTCAGGTGTGTGTATAGATGGTCAGGTGTGAGTATAGATGGTCAGGTGCGAGTATAGATGGTCAGGTGTGAGTATAGATGGTCAGGTGAGAATATAGATGGTCAGGTGTGAATATAGATGGTCAGGTGTGAGTATAGATGGTCAGGTGTGAATATAAATGGTTAGATGTGAATATAGATGGTCAGGTGTGAGTATAGATGGTCAGGTTTGAGTATTGATGGTCAGGAGTTTATATAGATGGTCAGGTGTGAGTATAGATGGTCAGGTGTGAGTATAGATGGTCAGGAGTGAGTATAGATGGTCAGGTGTGAATATATATGATCAGGTGTGAGTATAGATGGTCAGGTGTGAGTATAGATGGTCAGGTGTGAATATAGATGGTCAGGTGTGAGTATAGATGGTCAGGTGTGAATATAAATGGTCAGATGTGAATATAGATGGTCAGGTGTGAGTATAGATGGTCAGGTGTGAGTATTGATGGTCAGGAGTTTATATAGATGGTCAGGTGGGAATATAGATGGTCAGGTGTGAGTATAGATGGTCAGGAGTGATTATAGATGGTCAGGTGTGAATATAGACGGTCAGGGCTGAATATAGATGGTCAGGTGTGAATACGGACGGTCAGGTGTGAGTATAGATGGTCAGATGTGAATATAGATGGTCAGGGGTGAGTATAGATGGTCGGTTGTGTGTATAGATGGTCAGGTGTGAGTATAGATGGTCAGGTGTGAGTATAGATGGTCAGGTGTGAATATAGATGGTCAGGCGTGAATATAGATGGTCAGGTGTGAGTATAGATGGTCAGGTGTGAATATAGATGGTCAGGTGTGAATGTAGACGGTCAGGTGTGAATATAGATGGTCAGGTTTATGTATAGATGGTCCGGTGTGAGTATAGATGGTCAGGTGTGAATATAGATGGTCAGGTGTGATTATAGATTGTCAGGTGTGAGTATAGACGGTCAGGAGTGAATATAGATGGTCAGGTGTGAGTATAGATGGTGAGGTGTGAGTATAGATGGTCAGCAGTGAATATGGATGGTCAGGTGTGAGTATAGATGGTCAGGTGTGAGTATAGATGGTCAGGTGTGAATATAGATGGTCTGGTGTGAATATAGATGGTCAGGTGTGAGTATAGATGGTCAGGGGTGAGGATAGATGGTCAGGTGTGAGTATAGATAGTCAGGTGTGAGGATAGATGGTCAAGTGTGAGTATAGATGGTCAGGTGTGAATATAGATGGTCAGGTGTGAATATAGATGGTTAGGAGTGAGTATAGATGGTCAGGTGTGAGTATAGATAGTCCAGTGTGAGTATAGATGGTCAGGTGTGAGTGTAGATGGTCAGGTGTGAGTATAGATGGTCAGGTGTGAGTATAGATAGTCCAGTGTGAGTATAGATGGTCAGGTGTGAGTATAGATGGTCAGGTGTGAATACGGATGGTCAGGTGTGAGTATAGATGGTCAGATGTGAATATAGATGGTCAGGGGTGAGTATAGATGGTCAGGAGTGAGTATAGATGGTCAGGTGTGAATATAGATGGTCAGGAGTAAATATAGATGGTCAGGTGGGAATATAGATGGTCAGGTGTGAATATAGATGGTCAGGTGTGAGTATAGATGGTCCAGTGTGAGTATAGATGGTCCAGTGTGAGTATAGATGGTCGGGTGTGAATATAGATGGTCAGGTGTGAGTATAGATGGTCAGGTGTGAGTATAGATGGTCAGGTGTGAGTATAGATGGTCAGTTGTGAATATAGATGGTCAGGTGTGAATTTAGATGGTCAGGTGTGAATATAGATGGTCAGGTGTGAGTATAGATGGTCAGGTGTGAATATAGATGGTCAGGTGTGAATTTAGATGGTCAGGTGTGAATATTGATGGTCAGGTGTGAATTTAGATGGTCAGGTGTGATTATAGATTGTCAGGTGTGAGTATAGACGGTCAGGAGTGAATATAGATGGTCAGGTGTGAGTATAGATGGTGAGGTGTGAGTATAGATGGTCAGCAGTGAATATGGATGGTCAGGTGTGAGTATAGATGGTCAGGTGTGAGTATAGATGGTCAGGTGTGAATATAGATGGTCTGGTGTGAATATAGATGGTCAGGTGTGAGTACAGATGGTCAGGTGTGAGTATAGATAGTCCAGTGTGAGTATAGATGGTCAGATGTGAATATAGATCGTCAGGGGTGAGGATAGATGGTCAGGTGTGAGTATAGATAGTCAGGTGTGAGGATAGATGGTCAAGTGTGAGTATAGATGGTCAGGTGTGAATATAGATGGTCAGGTGTGAATATAGATGGTCAGGAGTGAGTATAGATGGTCAGGTGTGAGTATAGATAGTCCAGTGTGAGTATAGATGGTCAGGTGTGAGTATAGATGGTCAGGTGTGAGTATAGATGGTCAGGTGTGAGTATAGATAGTCCAGTGTGAGTATAGATGGTCAGGTGTGAGTATAGATGGTCAGGTGTGAATATAGATGGTCAGGTGTGAGTATTGATGGTCAGGTTTGAGTATAGATGGTCAGGTGTGAGTATAGATGGTCCAGTGTGAGTATAGATGGTCAGGTGTGAGTATAGATGGTCAGGTGTGAGTATAGATGGTCAGGTGTGAGTATAGATGGTCAGGTGTGAGTATAGATGGTCAGGTGTGAGTATCGATGGTCCGGTGTGATATAGATGGTCAGGTGTGAGTATAGATGGTCAGGTGTGAGTATAGATGGTCAGGTGTGAGTATAGATGGTCAGGTGTGAGTATAGATGGTCAGGTGTGAGTATAGATGGTCAGGTGTGAGTATCGATGGTCAGGTGTGATATAGATGGTCAGGTGTGAGTATAGATGGTCAGGTGTGAGTATAGATGGTCAGGTGTGAGTATAGACGGTCAGGTGTGAATATAGATGGTCAGGTGTGAGTATAGATGGTCAGGTGTGAATATAGATGGTCAGGTGTGAATATAGATGGTCAGGTGTGAGTATAGATGGTCTGATGTGAATCTAGATGGTCAAGAGTGAGTATAGATGGTCAGGTGTATGTATAGATGGTCAGGTGTGAGTATGGATGGTCAGGTGAGAGTATAGATGGTCAGGTGTGAATATAGATGGTCAGGACTGATTATAGATGGTCAGGTGTGAATATAGATGGTCCGGTGTGGATATAGATGGTCAGGTGTGAATACAGATGGTCAGGGGTGAATATAGATGGTCAGGTGTGAGTATAGATGGTCAGGTGTGAATATAGATGGTCAGATGTGAGTATAGATGGTCAGGAGTGAATATAGATGGTCAGGTGTGAGTATACATGGTCAGGTGTGAGTATAGATGGTCAGGTGTGAATATAGATGGTCAGGTGTGAGTATAGATGGTCAGGTGTGAGTATTGATGGTCAGGAGTTTATATAGATGGTCAGGTGTGAGTATAGATGGTCAGGTGTGAGTATAGATGGTCAGGAGTGAGTATAGATTGTCAGGTGTGAATATATATGGTCAGGAGTGAATATAGATGGTCAGGTGGGAATATAGATGGTCAGATGCGAGTATAGATGGTCAGGAGTGAGTATAGATGGTCCAGTGTGAGAATAGATGGTCAGGTGTGAGTATAGATGGTCAGGTGTGAGTATAGATGGCCAGGTGTGAATATAGATGGTCTGGTGTGAATATAGATGGTCAGGTGTGAGTATAGATGGTCAGATGTGAATCTAGATGGTCAGGAGTGAGTATAGATGGTCAGGTGTGAGTATAGATGGTCAGGTGTGAATATAGATGGTCAGGTGTGAATATAGATGGTCAGGTGTGGGTATAGATGGTCAGGAATGAATATAGATGGTCAGGTGTGAGTATAGATGGTCAGGTGTGAGTATAGATGGTCAGGTGTGAATATAGATGGTCTGGTGTGAATATAGATGGTCAGGTGTGAGTATAGATGGTCAGATGTGAATCTAGATGGTCAGGGGTGAGAATAGATTGTCAGGTGTGTGTATAGATGGTCAGGTGTGAGTATAGATGGTCAGGTGCGAGTATAGATGGTCAGGTGTGAGTATAGATGGTCAGGTGAGAATATAGATGGTCAGGTGTGAATATAGATGGTCAGGTGTGAGTATAGATGGTCAGGTGTGAATATAAATGGTCAGATGTGAATATAGATGGTCAGGTGTGAGTATAGATGGTCAGGTGTGAGTATTGATGGTCAGGAGTTTATATAGATGGTCAGGTGTGAGTATAGATGGTCAGGTGTGAGTATAGATGGTCAGGAGTGAGTATAGATGGTCAGGTGTGAATATATATGATCAGGTGTGAGTATAGATGGTCAGGTGTGAGTATAGATGGTCAGGTGTGAATATAGATGGTCAGGTGTGAGTATAGATGGTCAGGTGTGAATATAAATGGTCAGATGTGAATATAGATGGTCAGGTGTGAGTATAGATGGTCAGGTGTGAGTATTGATGGTCAGGAGTTTATATAGATGGTCAGGTGGGAATATAGATGGTCAGGTGTGAGTATAGATGGTCAGGAGTGAGTATAGATGGTCAGGTGTGAATATAGACGGTCAGGGCTGAATATAGATGGTCAGGTGTGAATACGGATGGTCAGGTGTGAGTATAGATGGTCAGATGTGAATATAGATGGTCAGGGGTGAGTATAGATGGTCGGTTGTGTGTATAGATGGTCAGGTGTGAGTATAGATGGTCAGGTGTGAGTATAGATGGTCAGGTGTGAATATAGATGGTCAGGCGTGAATATAGATGGTCAGGTGTGAGTATAGATGGTCAGGTGTGAATATAGATGGTCAGGTGTGAATGTAGACGGTCAGGTGTGAATATAGATGGTCAGGTTTATGTATAGATGGTCCGGTGTGAGTATAGATGGTCAGGTGTGAATATAGATGGTCAGGTGTGATTATAGATTGTCAGGTGTGAGTATAGACGGTCAGGAGTGAATATAGATGGCCAGGTGTGAGTATAGATGGTGAGGTGTGAGTATAGATGGTCAGCAGTGAATATGGATGGTTAGGTGTGAGTATAGATGGTCAGGTGTGAGTATAGATGGTCAGGTGTGAATATAGATGGTCTGGTGTGAATATAGATGGTCAGGTGTGAGTATAGATGGTCAGGTGTGAGTATAGATAGTCCAGTGTGATTATAGATGGTCAGATGTGAATATAGATCGTCAGGGGTGAGGATAGATGGTCAGGTGTGAGTATAGATAGTCAGGTGTGAGGATAGATGGTCAGGTGTGAGTATAGATGGTCAGGTGTGAATATAGATGGTCAGGTGTGAATATAGATGGTTAGGAGTGAGTATAGATGGTCAGGTGTGAGTATAGATAGTCCAGTGTGAGTATAGATGGTCAGGTGTGAGTGTAGATGGTCAGGTGTGAGTATAGATGGTCAGGTGTGAGTATAGATAGTCCAGTGTGAGTATAGATGGTCAGGTGTGAGTATAGATGGTCAGGTGTGAATATAGATGGTCAGGTGTGAGTATTGATGGTCAGGTTTGAGTATAGATGGTCAGGTGTGAGTATAGGTGGTCCAGTGTGAGTATAGAAGGTCAGGTGTGAGTATAGATGGTCAGGTGTGAGTATAGATGGTCAGGTGTGAGTATAGATGGTCAGGTGTGAGTATCGATGGTCAGGTGTGATATAGATGGTCAGGTGTGAGTATAGATGGTCAGGTGTGAGTATAGATGGTCAGGTGTGAGTATAGATGGTCAGGTGTGAGTATAGATGGTCAGGTGTGAGAATAGATGGTCAGGTGTGAGTATCGATGGTCAGGTGTGATATAGATGGTCAGGTGTGAGTATAGATGGTCAGGTGTGAGTATAGATGGTTAGGTGTGAGTATAGACGGTCAGGTGTGAATATAGATGGTCTGATGTGAGTATAGATGGTCAGGTGTGAGTATAGATGGTCAGGTGTGACTATAGATGGTCAGGTGTGAATATAGATGGTCAGGTGGGAATATAGATGGTCTGATGTGAGTATAGATGGTCAGGTGTGAGTATAGATGGTCAGGAGTGAGTATAGATGGTCATGTGTGTGTATAGATGGTCAGGTGGGAATATAGATGGTTTGATGTGAGTATAGATGGTCAGGTGTGAGTATAGATGGTCATGTGTGTGTATAGATGGTCAGGTGTGAATATAGATGGTCTGATGTGAGTATAGATGGTCAGGTGTGAGTATAGATGGTCATGTGTGTGTATAGATGGTCAGGTGGGAGTATAGATGGTCAGGTGTGAGTATAGATGGTCATGTGTGTGTATAGATGGTCAGGTGTGAATATAGATGTTCAGTTGTGAATATAGATGGTCAGGAGTGAGTATAGATGGTCAGGTGTGAATATAGATGGTCGGGTGTGAATGTAGATGGTCAGGTGTGAATATAGACGGTCAGGGCTGAATATAGATGGTCAGGTGTGAATACGGATGGTCAGGTGTGAGTATAGATGGTCAGATGTGAATATAGATGGTCAGGGGTGAGTATAGATGGTCAGGAGTGAGTATAGATGGTCAGGTGTGAATATAGATGGTCAGGAGTAAATATAGATGGTCAGGTGGGAATATAGATGGTCAGGTGTGAATATAGATGGTCAGGTGTGAGTATAGATGGTCCAGTGTGAGTATAGATGGTCCAGTGTGAGTATAGATGGTCGGGTGTGAATATAGATGGTCAGGTGTGAGTATAGATGGTCAGGTGTGAGTATAGATGGTCAGGTGTGAGTATAGATGGTCAGTTGTGAATATAGATGGTCAGGTGTGAATTTAGATGGTCAGGTGTGAATATAGATGGTCAGGTGTGAGTATAGATGGTCAGGTGTGAATATAGATGGTCAGGTGTGAATTTAGATGGTCAGGTGTGAATATTGATGGTCAGGTGTGAATTTAGATGGTCAGGTGTGATTATAGATTGTCAGGTGTGAGTATAGACGGTCAGGAGTGAATATAGATGGTCAGGTGTGAGGATAGATGGTGAGGTGTGAGTATAGATGGTCAGCAGTGAATATGGATCGTCAGGTGTGAGTATAGATGGTCAGGTGTGAGTATAGATGGTCAGGTGTGAATATAGATGGTCTGGTGTGAATATAGATGGTCAGGTGTGAGTATAGATGGTCAGGTGTGAGTATAGATAGTCCAGTGTGAGTATAGATGGTCAGATGTGAATATAGATCGTCAGGGGTGAGGATAGATGGTCAGGTGTGAGTATAGATAGTCAGGTGTGAGGATAGATGGTCAAGTGTGAGTATAGATGGTCAGGTGTGAATATAGATGGTCAGGTGTGAATATAGATGGTTAGGAGTGAGTATAGATGGTCAGGTGTGAGTATAGATAGTCCAGTGTGAGTATAGATGGTCAGGTGTGAGTATAGATGGTCAGGTGTGGGTATAGATGGTCAGGTGTGAGTATAGATAGTCCAGTGTGAGTATAGATGGTCAGGTGTGAGTATAGATGGTCAGGTGTGAATATAGATGGTCAGGTGTGAGTATTGATGGTCAGGTTTGAGTATAGATGGTCAGGTGTGAGTATAGATGGTCCAGTGTGAGTATAGATGGTCAGGTGTGAGTATAGATGGTCAGGTGTGAGTATAGATGGTCAGGTGTGAGTATAGATGGTCAGGTGTGAGTATAGATGGTCAGGTGTGAGTATCGATGGTCCGGTGTGATATAGATGGTCAGGTGTGAGTATAGATGGTCAGGTGTGAGTATAGATGGTCAGGTGTGAGTATAGATGGTCAGGTGTGAGTATCGATGGTCAGGTGTGATATAGATGGTCAGGTGTGAGTATAGATGGTCAGGTGTGAGTATAGATGGTCAGGTGTGAGTATAGACGGTCAGGTGTGAATATAGATGGTCTGATGTGAGTATAGATGGTCAGGTGTGAGTATAGATGGTCAGGTGTGAGTATAGATGGTCAGGTGTGAATATAGATGTTCAGGTGGGAATATAGATGGTCTGATGTGAGTATAGATGGTCAGGTGTTAGTATAGATGGTCCGGAGTGAGTATAGATGGCGATGTGTGTGTATAGATGGTCAGGTGGGAATATAGATGGTCTGATGTGAGTATAGATGGTCAGGTGTGAGTATAGATGGTCATGTGTGTGTATAGATGGTCAGGTGTGAATATAGATGGTCTGATGTGAGTATAGATGGTCAGGTGTGAGTATAGATGGTCATGTGTGTGTATAGATGGTCAGGTGGGAGTATAGATGGTCAGGTGTGAGTATAGATGGTCATGTGTGTGTATAGATGGTCAGGTGTGAATATAGATGTTCAGTTGTGAATATAGATGGTCAGGAGTGAGTATAGATGGTCAGGTGTGAATATAGATGGTCAGGTGTGAATATAGATGGTCAGGAGTGAGTATAGATGGTCAGGTGTGAGTATAGATTGTCCAGTGTGAGTATAGATGGTCAGGTGTGAGTATGGATGGTCAGCTGTGAGTATAGATGGTCAGGTGTGAGTATAGATAGTCCAGTGTGAGTATAGATGGTCAGGTGTGAGTATAGATGGTCAGGTGTGAATATAGATGGTCAGGTGTGAATATAGATGGTCAGGAGTGAGTATAGATGGTCAGGTGTGAGTATAGATAGTCCAGTGTGAGTATAGATGGTCAGGTGTGAGTATGGATGGTCAGGTGTGAGTATAGATGGTCAGGTGTGAGTATAGATAGTCCAGTGTGAGTATAGATGGTCAGGTGTGAGTATAGATGGTCAGGTGTGAATATAGATGGTCAGGTGTGAGTATTGATGGTCAGGTTTGAGTATAGATGGTCAGGTGTGAGTATAGATGGTCCAGTGTGAGTATAGATGGTCAGGTGTGAGTATAGATGGTCAGGTGTGAGTATAGATGGTCAGGTGTGAGTATAGATGGTCAGGTGTGAGTATAGATGGTCAGGTGTGAGTATCGATGGTCCGGTGTGATATAGATGGTCAGGTGTGAGTATAGATGGTCAGGTGTGAGTATAGATGGTCAGGTGTGAGTATAGATGGTCAGGTGTGAGTACAGATGGTCAGGTGTGAGTACCGATGGTCAGGTGTGATATAGATGGTCAGGTGTGTGTATAGATGGTCAGGTGTGAGTATAGATGGTCAGGTGTGAGTATAGACGGTAAGGTGTGAATATAGATGGTCTGATGTGAGTATAGATGGTCAGGTGTGAGTATAGATGGTCAGGTGTGAGTATAGATGGTCAGGTGTGAATATAGATGGTCAGGTGGGAATATAGATGGTCTGATGTGAGTATAGATGGTCAGGTGTTAGTATAGATGGTCAGGAGTGAGTATAGATGGTGATGTGTGTGTATAGATGGTCAGGTGGGAATATAGATGGTCTGATGTGAGTATAGATGGTCAGGTGTGAGTATAGATGGTCATGTGTGTGTATAGATGGTCAGGTGTGAATATAGATGGTCTGATGTGAGTATAGATGGTCAGGTGTGAGTATAGATGGTCATGTGTGTGTATAGATGGTCAGGTGGGAGTATAGATGGTCAGGTGTGAGTATAGATGGTCATGTGTGTGTATAGATGGTCAGGTGTGAATATAGATGTTCAGTTGTGAATATAGATGGTCAGGAGTGAGTATAGATGGTCAGGTGTGAATATAGATGGTCGGGTGTGAATGTAGATGGTCAGTTGTGAATATAGACGGTCAGGGCTGAATATAGATGGTCAGGTGTGAATACGGATGGTCAGGTGTGAGTATAGATGGTCAGATGTGAATATAGATGGTCAGGGGTGAGTATAGATGGTCAGGAGTGAGTATAGATGGTCAGGTGTGAATACAGATGGTCAGGAGTAAATATAGATGGTCAGGTGGGAATATAGATGGTCAGGTGTGAATATAGATGGTCCAGTGTGAGTATAGATGGTCCAGTGTGAGTATAGATGGTCGGGTGTGAATCTAGATGGTCAGGTGTGAGTATAGATGGTCAGGTGTGAGTATAGATGGTCAGGTGTGAGTATAGATGGTCAGTTGTGAATATAGATGGTCAGGTCTGAATTTAGATGGTCAGGTGTGAATATAGATGGTCAGGTGTGAGTATAGATGGTCAGGTGTGAATATAGATGGTCAGGTGTGAATTTAGATGGTCAGGTGTGAATATTGATGGTCAGGTGTGAATTTAGATGGTCAGGTGTGAGTATAGATGGTCAGTTGTGAATATAGATGGTCAGGTGTGAATTTAGATGGTCAGGTGTGAATATAGATGGTCAGGTGTGAGTATAGATGGTCAGGTGTGAGTATAGATGGTCAGGTGTGAGTATAGATGGTCAGGTGTGAACATAGATGGTCAGGGGTGAGTATAGATGGTCAGGTGTGAGTATAGATGGTCAGGTGTGAACATAGATGGTCAGGTGTGAGTATAGATGGTCAGGTGTGAGTATAGGTGGTCAGGTGTGAATATAGATGGTCAGGTGTGAATATAGATGGTCAGGTGTGAATATAGATGGTCAGGTGTGAATGTAGACGGTCAGGTGTGAATATAGATGGTCAGGTTTATGTATAGATGGTTCGGTGTGAGTATAGATGGTCAGGTGTGAATATAGATGGTCAGGTGTAAATATAGATGGTCAGGTGTGAATGTAGACGGTCAGGTGTGAATATAGATGGTCAGGTTTATGTATAGATGGTCCGGTGTGAGTATAGATGGTCAGGTGTGAATATAGATGGTCAGGTGTGAGTATAGATTGTCAGGTGTGAGTATAGATGGTCAGGAGTGAATATAGATGGTCAGGTGTGAGTATAGATGGTCAGGTGTCAGTATAGATGGTCAGCAGTGAATATGGATGGTCAGGTGTGAGTATAGATGGTCAGGCGTGAATATAGATGGTCTGGTGTGAATATAGATGGTCAGGTGTGAGTATAGATGGTCAGATGTGAATATAGATGGTCAGGCGTGAGGATAGATGGTCAGGTGTGAGTATAGATAGTCAGGTGTGAGTATAGATAGTCCAGTGTGAGTATAGATGGTCAGGTGTGAGTATAGATGGTCAGGTGTGAGTATTGATGGTCCGGTTTGAGTATAGATGGTCAGGTGTGAGTATAGATGTTCCAGTGTGAGTATAGACGGTCAGGTGTGAGTATAGGTGGTCAGGTGTGAGTATAGATGGTCAGGTGTGAGTATCGATGGTCAGGTGTGAATATAGATGGTCAGGTTTGAGTATAGATGGTCAGATGTGAGTATAGATGGTCAGGTGTGAATATAGATGGTCTGATGTGAGTATAGATTGTCAGGTGTGAGTATAGATGGTCAGGTGTGAATATAGATGGTCAGGTGTGAATATAGATGGTCAGGCGAGAATATAGATGGTCAGGTGTGAATATTGATGGTCAGGTGTGAGTATAGATGGTCAGGTGTGAATATAGATGGTCAGGAGTGAATATAGATGGTCAGGTGTGAGTATACATGGTCAGGTGTGAGTATAGATGGTCAGGTGTGAATATAGATGGTCAGGTGTGAATATAGATGGTCAGGTGTGAGTATAGATGGTCTGATCTGAATCTAGATGGTCAAGGGTGAGTATAGATGGTCAGGTGTATGTATAGATGGTCAGGTGTGAGTATGGATGGTCAGGTGAGAGTATAGATGGTCAGGTGTGAATATAGATGGTCAGGACTGATTATAGATGGTCAGGTGTGAATATAGATGGTCCGGTGTGGATATAGATGGTCAGGTGTGAATACAGATGGTCAGGGGTGAATATAGATGGTCAGGTGTGAGTATAGATGGTCAGGTGTGAATATAGATGGTCAGATGTGAGTATAGATGGTCAGGAGTGAATATAGATGGTCAGGTGTGAGTATACATGGTCAGGTGTGAGTATAGATGGTCAGGTGTGAATATAGATGGTCAGGTGTGAGTATAGATGGTCAGGTGTGAGTATTGATGGTCAGGAGTTTATATAGATGGTCAGGTGTGAGTATAGATGGTCAGGTGTGAGTATAGATGGTCAGGAGTGAGTATAGATTGTCAGGTGTGAATATATATGGTCAGGAGTGAATATAGATGGTCAGGTGGGAATATAGATGGTCAGGTGTGAGTATAGATGGTCAGGAGTGAGTATAGATGGTCCAGTGTGAGAATAGATGGTCAGGTGTGAGTATAGATGGTCAGGTGTGAGTATAGATGGCCAGGTGTGAATATAGATGGTCTGGTGTGAATATAGATGGTCAGGTGTGAGTATAGATGGTCAGATGTGAATCTAGATGGTCAGGAGTGAGTATAGATGGTCAGGTGTGAGTATAGATGGTCAGGTGTGGGTATAGATGGTCAGGAATGAATATAGATGGTCAGGTGTGAGTATAGATGGTCAGGTGTGAGTATAGATGGTCAGGTGTGAATATAAATGGTCTGGTGTGAATATAGATGGTCAGGTGTGAGTATAGATGGTCAGATGTGAATCTAGATGGTCAGGGGTGAGAATAGATTGTCAGGTGTGTGTATAGATGGTCAGGTGTGAGTATAGATGGTCAGGTGCGAGTATAGATGGTCAGGTGTGAGTATAGATGGTCAGGTGAGAATATAGATGGTCAGGTGTGAATATAGATGGTCAGGTGTGAGTATAGATGGTCAGGTGTGAATATAAATGGTCAGATGTGAATATAGATGGTCAGGTGTGATTATAGATGGTCAGGTGTGAGTATTGATGGTCAGGAGTTTATATAGATGGTCAGGTGTGAGTATAGATGGTCAGGTGTGAGTATAGATGGTCAGGAGTGAGTATAGATGGTCAGGTGTGAATATATATGATCAGGTGTGAGTATAGATGGTCAGGTGTGAGTATAGATGGTCAGGTGTGAATATAGATGGTCAGGTGTGAGCATAGATGGTCAGGTGTGAATATAAATGGTCAGATGTGAATATAGATGGTCAGGTGTGAGTATAGATGGTCAGGTGTGAGTATTGATGGTCAGGAGTTTATATAGATGGTCAGGTGGGAATATAGATGGTCAGGTGTGAGTATAGATGGTCAGGAGTGAGTATAGATGGTCAGGTGTGAATATAGACGGTCAGGGCTGAATATAGATGGTCAGGTGTGAATACGGATGGTCAGGTGTGAGTATAGATGGTCGGATGTGAATATAGATGGTCAGGGGTGAGTATAGATGGTCGGTTGTGTGTATAGATGGTCAGGTGTGAGTATAGATGGTCAGGTGTGAGTATAGATGGTCAGGTGTGAATATAGATGGTCAGGCGTGAATATAGATGGTCAGGTGTGAGTATAGATGGTCAGGTGTGAATATAGATGGTCAGGTGTGAATGTAGACGGTCAGGTGTGAATATAGATGGTCAGGTTTATGTATAGATGGTCCGGTGTGAGTATAGATGGTCAGGTGTGAATATAGATGGTCAGGTGTGATTATAGATTGTCAGGTGTGAGTATAGACGGTCAGGAGTGAATATAGATGGTCAGGTGTGAGTATAGATGGTGAGGTGTGAGTATAGATGGTCAGCAGTGAATATGGATGGTCAGGTGTGAGTATAGATGGTCAGGTGTGAGTATAGATGGTCAGGTGTGAATATAGATGGTCTGGTGTGAATATAGATGGTCAGGTGTGAGTATAGATGGTCAGGTGTGAGTATAGATAGTCCAGTGTGAGTATAGATGGTCAGATGTGAATATAGATCGTCAGGGGTGAGGATAGATGGTCAGGTGTGAGTATAGATAGTCAGGTGTGAGGATAGATGGTCAAGTGTGAGTATAGATGGTCAGGTGTGAATATAGATGGTCAGGTGTGAATATAGATGGTTAGGAGTGAGTATAGATGGTCAGGTGTGAGTATAGATAGTCCAGTGTGAGTATAGATGGTCAGGTGTGAGTATAGATAGTCCAGTGTGAGTATAGATGGTCAGGTGTGAGTATAGATGGTCAGGTGTGAATATAGATGGTCAGGTGTGAGTATTGATGGTCAGGTTTGAGTATAGATGGTCAGGTGTGAGTATAGATGGTCCAGTGTGAGTATAGAAGGTCAGGTGTGAGTATAGATGGTCAGGTGTGAGTATAGATGGTCAGGTGTGAGTATAGATGGTCAGGTGTGAGTATAGATGGTCAGGTGTGAGTATCGATGGTCAGGTGTGATATAGATGGTCAGGTGTGAGTATAGATGGTCAGGTGTGAGTATAGATGGTCAGGTGTGAGTACAGATGGTCAGGTGTGAGTATAGATGGTCAGGTGTGAGTATAGATGGTCAGGTGTGAGTATCGACGGTCAGGTGTGATATAGATGGTCAGGTGTCAGTATAGATGGTCAGGTGTGAGTATAGATGGTCAGGTGTGAGTATAGACGGTCAGGTGTGAATATAGATGGTCTGATGTGAGTATAGATGGTCAGGTGTGAGTATAGATGGTCAGGTGTGAGTATAGATGGTCAGGTGTGAATATAGATGGTCAGGTGGGAATATAGATGGTCTGATGTGAGTATAGATGGTCAGGTGTGAGTGTAGATGGTCAGGAGTGAGTATAGATGGTCATGTGTGTGTATAGATGGTCAGGTGGGAATATAGATGGTTTGATGTGAGTATAGATGGTCAGGTGTGAGTATAGATGGTCATGTGTGTGTATAGATGGTCAGGTGTGAATATAGATGGTCTGATGTGAGTATAGATGGTCAGGTGTGAGTATAGATGGTCATGTGTGTGTATAGATGGTCAGGTGGGAGTATAGATGGTCAGGTGTGAGTATAGATGGTCATGTGTGTGTATAGATGGTCAGGTGTGAATATAGATGTTCAGTTGTGAATATAGATGGTCAGGAGTGAGTATAGATGGTGAGGTGTGAATATAGATGGTCGGGTGTGAATGTAGATGGTCAGGTGTGAATATAGACGGTCAGGGCTGAATATAGATGGTCAGGTGTGAATACGGATGGTCAGGTGTGAGTATAGATGGTCAGATGTGAATATAGATGGTCAGGGGTGAGTATAGATGGTCAGGAGTGAGTATAGATGGTCAGGTGTGAATATAGATGGTCAGGAGTAAATATAGATGGTCAGGTGGGAATATAGATGGTCAGGTGTGAATATAGATGGTCAGGTGTAAGTATAGATGGTCCAGTGTGAGTATATATGGTCCAGTGTGAGTATAGATGGTCGGGTGTGAATATAGATGGTCAGGTGTGAGTATAGATGGTCAGGTGTGAGTATAGATGGTCAGGTGTGAGTATAGATGGTCAGTTGTGAATATAGATGGTCAGGTGTGAATTTAGATGGTCAGGTGTGAATATAGATGGTCAGGTGTGAGTATAGATGGTCAGGTGTGAATATAGATGGTCAGGTGTGAATTTAGATGGTCAGGTGTGAATATTGATGGTCAGGTGTGAATTTAGATGGTCAGGTGTGATTATAGATTGTCAGGTGTGAGTATAGACGGTCAGGTGTGAATATAGATGGTCAGGTGTGAGTATAGATGGTGAGGTGTGAGTATAGATGGTCAGCAGTGAATATGGATGGTCAGGTGTGAGTATAGATGGTCAGGTGTGAGTATAGATGGTCAGGTGTGAATATAGATGGTCTGGTGTGAATATAGATGGTCAGGTGTGAGTATAGATGGTCAGGTGTGAGTATAGATAGTCCAGTGTGAGTATAGATGGTCAGATGTGAATATAGATCGTCAGGGGTGAGGATAGATGGTCAGGTGTGAGTATAGATAGTCAGGTGTGAGGATAGATGGTCAAGTGTGAGTATAGATGGTCAGGTGTGAATATAGATGGTCAGGTGTGAATATAGATGGTCAGGAGTGAGTATAGATGGTCAGGTGTGAGTATAGATAGTCCAGTGTGAGTATAGATGGTCAGGTGTGAGTATAGATGGTCAGGTGTGAGTATAGATGGTCAGGTGTGAGTATAGATATTCCAGTGTGAGTATAGATGGTCAGGTGTGTGTATAGATGGTCAGGTGTGAATATAGATGGTCAGGTGTGAGTATTGATGGTCAGGTTTGAGTATAGATGGTCAGGTGTGAGTATAGATGGTCCAGTGTGAGTATAGATGGTCAGGTGTGAGTATAGATGGTCAGGTGTGAGTATAGATGGTCAGGTGTGAGTATAGATGGTCAGGTGTGAGTATAGATGGTCAGGTGTGAGTATCGATGGTCCGGTGTGATATACATGGTCAGGTGTGAGTATAGATGGTCAGGTGTGAGTATAGATGGTCAGGTGTGAGTATAGATGGTCAGGTGTGAGTATAGATGGTCAGGTGTGAGTATAGATGGTCAGGTGTGAGTATCGATGGTCAGGTGTGATATAGATGGTCAGGTGTGAGTATAGATGGTCAGGTGTGAGTATAGATGGTCAGGTGTGAGTATAGATGGTCAGGTGTGAATATAGATGGTCAGGTGGGAATATAGATGGTCTGATGTGAGTATAGATGGTCAGGTGTTAGTATAGATGGTCAGGAGTGAGTATAGATGGTGATGTGTGTGTATAGATGGTCAGGTAGGAATATAGATGGTCTGATGTGAGTATAGATGGTCAGGTGTGAGTATAGATGGTCATGTGTGTGTATAGATGGTCAGGTGTGAATATAGATGGTCTGATGTGAGTATAGATGGTCAGGTGTGAGTATAGATGGTGATGTGTGTGTATAGATGGTCAGGTAGGAATATAGATGGTCTGATGTGAGTGTAGATGGTCAGGTGTGAGTATAGATGGTCATGTGTGTGTATAGATGGTCAGGTGGGAGTATAGATGGTCAGGTGTGAGTATAGATGGTCATGTGTGTGTATAGATGGTCAGGTGTGAATATAGATGTTCAGTTGTGAATATAGATGGTCAGGAGTGAGTATAGATGGTCAGGTGTGAATATAGATGGTCGGGTGTGAATGTAGATGGTCAGGTGTGAATATAGACGGTCAGGGCTGAATATAAATGGTCAGGTGTGAATACGGATGGTCAGGTGTGAGTATAGATGGTCAGATGTGAATATAGATGGTCAGGGGTGAGTATAGATGGTCAGGAGTGAGTATAGATGGTCAGGTGTGAATATAGATGGTCAGGAGTAAATATAGATGGTCAGGTGGGAATATAGATGGTCAGGTGTGAATATAGATGGTCCAGTGTGAGTATAGATGGTCCAGTGTGAGTATAGATGGTCGGGTGTGAATATAGATGGTCAGGTGTGAGTATAGATGGTCAGGTGTGAGTATAGATGGTCAGGTGTGAGTATAGATGGTCAGTTGTGAATATAGATGGTCAGGTGTGAATTTAGATGGTCAGGTGTGAATATAGATGGTCAGGTGTGAGTATAGATGGTCAGGTGTGAATATAGATGGTCAGGTGTGAATTTAGATGGTCAGGTGTGAATATTGATGGTCAGGTGTGAATTTAGATGGTCAGGTGTGAGTATAGATGGTCAGTTGTGAATATAGATGGTCAGGTGTGAATTTAGATGGTCAGGTGTGAATATAGATGGTCAGGTGTGAGTATAGATGGTCAGGTGTGAGTATAGATGGTCAGGTGTGAGTATAGATGGTCAGGTGTGAACATAGATGGTCAGGTGTGAGTATAGATGGTCAGGTGTGAGTATAGATGGTCAGGTGTGAACATAGATGGTCAGGTGTGAGTATAGATGGTCAGGTGTGAGTATAGGTGGTCAGGTGTGAATATAGATGGTCAGGTGTGAATATAGATGGTCAGGTGTGAATATAGATGGTCAGGTGTGAATGTAGACGGTCAGGTGTGAATATAGATGGTCAGGTTTATGTATAGATGGTTCGGTGTGAGTATAGATGGTCAGGTGTGAATATAGATGGTCAGGTGTAAATATAGATGGTCAGGTGTGAATGTAGACGGTCAGGTGTGAATATAGATGGTCAGGTTTATGTATAGATGGTCCGGTGTGAGTATAGATGGTCAGATGTGAATATAGATGGTCAGGTGTGAGTATAGATTGTCAGGTGTGAGTATAGATGGTCAGGAGTGAATATAGATGGTCAGGGCTGAATATAGATGGTCAGGTGTGAATACGGATGGTCAGGTGTGAGTATAGATGGTCAGATGTGAATATAGATGGTCAGGTGTGAGTATAGATGGTCAGGAGTGAGTATAGATGGTCAGGTGTGAATATAGATGGTCAGGAGTAAATATAGATGGTCAGGTGGGAATATAGATGGTCAGGTGTGAATATAGATGGTCCAGTGTGAGTATAGATGGTCCAGTGTGAGTATAGATGGTCGGGTGTGAATATAGATGGTCAGGTGTGAGTATAGATGGTCAGGTGTGAGTATAGATGGTCAGGTGTGAGTATAGATGGTCAGTTGTGAATATAGATGGTCAGGTGTGAATTTAGATGGTCAGGTGTGAATATAGATGGTCAGGTGTGAGTATAGATGGTCATGTGTGTGTATAGATGGTCAGGTGTGAATATAGATGTTCAGTTGTGAATATAGATGGTCAGGAGTGAGTATAGATGGTCAGGTGTGAATATAGATGGTCGGGTGTGAATATAGATGGTCAGGTGTGAATATAGACGGTCAGGGCTGAATATAAATGGTCAGGTGTGAATACGGATGGTCAGGTGTGAGTATAGATGGTCAGATGTGAATATAGATGGTCAGGGGTGAGTATAGATGGTCAGGAGTGAGTATAGATGGTCAGGTGTGAATATAGATGGTCAGGAGTAAATATAGATGGTCAGGTGGGAATATAGATGGTCAGGTGTGAATATAGATGGTCCAGTGTGAGTATAGATGGTCCAGTGTGAGTATAGATGGTCGGGTGTGAATATAGATGGTCAGGTGTGAGTATAGATGGTCAGGTGTGAGTATAGATGGTCAGGTGTGAGTATAGATGGTCAGTTGTGAATATAGATGGTCAGGTGTGAATTTAGATGGTCAGGTGTGAATATAGATGGTCAGGTGTGAGTATAGATGGTCAGGTGTGAATATAGATGGTCAGGTGTGAATTTAGATGGTCAGGTGTGAATATTGATGGTCAGGTGTGAATTTAGATGGTCAGGTGTGAGTATAGATGGTCAGTTGTGAATATAGATGGTCAGGTGTGAATTTAGATGGTCAGGTGTGAATATAGATGGTCAGGTGTGAGTATAGATGGTCAGGTGTGAGTATAGATGGTCAGGTGTGAGTATAGATGGTCAGGTGTGAACATAGATGGTCAGGTGTGAGTATAGATGGTCAGGTGTGAGTATAGATGGTCAGGTGTGAACATAGATGGTCAGGTGTGAGTATAGATGGTCAGGTGTGAGTATAGGTGGTCAGGTGTGAATATAGATGGTCAGGTGTGAATATAGATGGTCAGGTGTGAATATAGATGGTCAGGTGTGAATGTAGACGGTCAGGTGTGAATATAGATGGTCAGGTTTATGTATAGATGGTTCGGTGTGAGTATAGATGGTCAGGTGTGAATATAGATGGTCAGGTGTAAATATAGATGGTCAGGTGTGAATGTAGACGGTCAGGTGTGAATATAGATGGTCAGGTTTATGTATAGATGGTCCGGTGTGAGTATAGATGGTCAGATGTGAATATAGATGGTCAGGTGTGAGTATAGATTGTCAGGTGTGAGTATAGATGGTCAGGAGTGAATATAGATGGTCAGGGCTGAATATAGATGGTCAGGTGTGAATACGGATGGTCAGGTGTGAGTATAGATGGTCAGATGTGAATATAGATGGTCAGGTGTGAGTATAGATGGTCAGGAGTGAGTATAGATGGTCAGGTGTGAATATAGGTGGTCAGGAGTAAATATAGATGGTCAGGTGGGAATATAGATGGTCAGGTGTGAATATAGATGGTCCAGTGTGAGTATAGATGGTCCAGTGTGAGTATAGATGGTCGGGTGTGAATATAGATGGTCAGGTGTGAGTATAGATGGTCAGGTGTGAGTATAGATGGTCAGGTGTGAGTATAGATGGTCAGTTGTGAATATAGATGGTCAGGTGTGAATTTAGATGGTCAGGTGTGAATATAGATGGTCAGGTGTGAGTATAGATGGTCAGGTGTGAATATAGATGGTCAGGTGTGAATTTAGATGGTCAGGTGTGAATATTGATGGTCAGGTGTGAATTTAGATGGTCAGGTGTGATTATAGATTGTCAGGTGTGAGTATAGACGGTCAGGTGTGAATATAGATGGTCAGGTGTGAGTATAGATGGTGAGGTGTGAGTATAGATGGTCAGCAGTGAATATGGATGGTCAGGTGTGAGTACAGATGGTCAGGTGTGAGTATAGATGGTCAGGTGTGAATATAGATGGTCTGGTGTGAATATAGATGGTCAGGTGTGAGTATAGATGGTCAGGTGTGAGTATAGATAGTCCAGTGTGAGTATAGATGGTCAGATGTGAATATAGATCGTCAGGGGTGAGGATAGATGGTCAGGTGTGAGTATAGATAGTCAGGTGTGAGGATAGATGGTCAAGTGTGAGTATAGATGGTCAGGTGTGAATATAGATGGTCAGGTGTGAATATAGATGGTCAGGAGTGAGTATAGATGGTCAGGTGTGAGTATAGATAGTCCAGTGTGAGTATAGATGGTCAGGTGTGAGTATAGATGGTCAGGTGTGAGTATAGATGGTCAGGTGTGAGTATAGATATTCCAGTGTGAGTATAGATGGTCAGGTGTGAGTATAGATGGTCAGGTGTGAATATAGATGGTCAGGTGTGAGTATTGATGGTCAGGTTTGAGTATAGATGGTCAGGTGTGAGTATAGATGGTCCAGTGTGAGTATAGATGGTCAGGTGTGAGTATAGATGGTCAGGTGTGAGTATAGATGGTCAGGTGTGAGTATAGATGGTCAGTTGTGAATATAGATGGTCAGGTGTGAATTTAGATGGTCAGGTGTGAATATAGATGGTCAGGTGTGAGTATAGATGGTCAGGTGTGAATATAGATGGTCAGGTGTGAATTTAGATGGTCAGGTGTGAATATTGATGGTCAGGTGTGAATTTAGATGGTCAGGTGTGAGTATAGATGGTCAGTTGTGAATATAGATGGTCAGGTGTGAATTTAGATGGTCAGGTGTGAATATAGATGGTCAGGTGTGAGTATAGATGGTCAGGTGTGAGTATAGATGGTCAGGTGTGAGTATAGATGGTCAGGTGTGAACATAGATGGTCAGGTGTGAGTATAGATGGTCAGGTGTGAGTATAGATGGTCAGGTGTGAACATAGATGGTCAGGTGTGAGTATAGATGGTCAGGTGTGAGTATAGGTGGTCAGGTGTGAATATAGATGGTCAGGTGTGAATATAGATGGTCAGGTGTGAATATAGATGGTCAGGTGTGAATGTAGACGGTCAGGTGTGAATATAGATGGTCAGGTTTATGTATAGATGGTTCGGTGTGAGTATAGATGGTCAGGTGTGAATATAGATGGTCAGGTGTAAATATAGATGGTCAGGTGTGAATGTAGACGGTCAGGTGTGAATATAGATGGTCAGGTTTATGTATAGATGGTCCGGTGTGAGTATAGATGGTCAGATGTGAATATAGATGGTCAGGTGTGAGTATAGATTGTCAGGTGTGAGTATAGATGGTCAGGAGTGAATATAGATGGTCAGGGCTGAATATAGATGGTCAGGTGTGAATACGGATGGTCAGGTGTGAGTATAGATGGTCAGATGTGAATATAGATGGTCAGGTGTGAGTATAGATGGTCAGGAGTGAGTATAGATGGTCAGGTGTGAATATAGATGGTCAGGAGTAAATATAGATGGTCAGGTGGGAATATAGATGGTCAGGTGTGAATATAGATGGTCCAGTGTGAGTATAGATGGTCCAGTGTGAGTATAGATGGTCGGGTGTGAATATAGATGGTCAGGTGTGAGTATAGATGGTCAGGTGTGAGTATAGATGGTCAGGTGTGAGTATAGATGGTCAGTTGTGAATATAGATGGTCAGGTGTGAATTTAGATGGTCAGGTGTGAATATAGATGGTCAGGTGTGAGTATAGATGGTCATGTGTGTGTATAGATGGTCAGGTGTGAATATAGATGTTCAGTTGTGAATATAGATGGTCAGGAGTGAGTATAGATGGTCAGGTGTGAATATAGATGGTCGGGTGTGAATGTAGATGGTCAGGTGTGAATATAGACGGTCAGGGCTGAATATAAATGGTCAGGTGTGAATACGGATGGTCAGGTGTGAGTATAGATGGTCAGATGTGAATATAGATGGTCAGGGGTGAGTATAGATGGTCAGGAGTGAGTATAGATGGTCAGGTGTGAATATAGATGGTCAGGAGTAAATATAGATGGTCAGGTGGGAATATAGATGGTCAGGTGTGAATATAGATGGTCCAGTGTGAGTATAGATGGACCAGTGTGAGTATAGATGGTCGGGTGTGAATATAGATGGTCAGGTGTGAGTATAGATGGTCAGGTGTGAGTATAGATGGTCAGGTGTGAGTATAGATGGTCAGTTGTGAATATAGATGGTCAGGTGTGAATTTAGATGGTCAGGTGTGAATATAGATGGTCAGGTGTGAGTATAGATGGTCAGGTGTGAATATAGATGGTCAGGTGTGAATTTAGATGGTCAGGTGTGAATATTGATGGTCAGGTGTGAATTTAGATGGTCAGGTGTGAGTATAGATGGTCAGTTGTGAATATAGATGGTCAGGTGTGAATTTAGATGGTCAGGTGTGAATATAGATGGTCAGGTGTGAGTATAGATGGTCAGGTGTGAGTATAGATGGTCAGGTGTGAGTATAGATGGTCAGGTGTGAACATAGATGGTCAGGTGTGAGTATAGATGGTCAGGTGTGAGTATAGATGGTCAGGTGTGAACATAGATGGTCAGGTGTGAGTATAGATGGTCAGGTGTGAGTATAGGTGGTCAGGTGTGAATATAGATGGTCAGGTGTGAATATAGATGGTCAGGTGTGAATATAGATGGTCAGGTGTGAATGTAGACGGTCAGGTGTGAATATAGATGGTCAGGTTTATGTATAGATGGTTCGGTGTGAGTATAGATGGTCAGGTGTGAATATAGATGGTCAGGTGTAAATATAGATGGTCAGGTGTGAATGTAGACGGTCAGGTGTGAATATAGATGGTCAGGTTTATGTATAGATGGTCCGGTGTGAGTATAGATGGTCAGATGTGAATATAGATGGTCAGGTGTGAGTATAGATTGTCAGGTGTGAGTATAGATGGTCAGGAGTGAATATAGATGGTCAGGGCTGAATATAGATGGTCAGGTGTGAATACGGATGGTCAGGTGTGAGTATAGATGGTCAGATGTGAATATAGATGGTCAGGTGTGAGTATAGATGGTCAGGAGTGAGTATAGATGGTCAGGTGTGAATATAGATGGTCAGGAGTAAATATAGATGGTCAGGTGGGAATATAGATGGTCAGGTGTGAATATAGATGGTCCAGTGTGAGTATAGATGGTCCAGTGTGAGTATAGATGGTCGGGTGTGAATATAGATGGTCAGGTGTGAGTATAGATGGTCAGGTGTGAGTATAGATGGTCAGGTGTGAGTATAGATGGTCAGTTGTGAATATAGATGGTCAGGTGTGAATTTAGATGGTCAGGTGTGAATATAGATGGTCAGGTGTGAGTATAGATGGTCAGGTGTGAATATAGATGGTCAGGTGTGAATTTAGATGGTCAGGTGTGAATATTGATGGTCAGGTGTGAATTTAGATGGTCAGGTGTGATTATAGATTGTCAGGTGTGAGTATAGACGGTCAGGTGTGAATATAGATGGTCAGGTGTGAGTATAGATGGTGAGGTGTGAGTATAGAT
This sequence comes from Prionace glauca, assembly GCA_037974335.1. NCBI lineage: Eukaryota > Metazoa > Chordata > Chondrichthyes > Carcharhiniformes > Carcharhinidae > Prionace > Prionace glauca. The sequence continues at coordinate 63,797,485 of CM075737.1, forward strand.
GGTCAGCAGTGAATATGGATGGTCAGGTGTGAGTATAGATGGTCAGGTGTGAGTATAGATGGTCAGGTGTGAATATAGATGGTCTGGTGTGAATATAGATGGTCAGGTGTGAGTATAGATGGTCAGGTGTGAGTATAGATAGTCCAGTGTGAGTATAGATGGTCAGATGTGAATATAGATCGTCAGGGGTGAGGATAGATGGTCAGGTGTGAGTATAGATAGTCAGGTGTGAGGATAGATGGTCAAGTGTGAGTATAGATGGTCAGGTGTGAATATAGATGGTCAGGTGTGAATATAGATGGTCAGGAGTGAGTATAGATGGTCAGGTGTGAGTATAGATAGTCCAGTGTGAGTATAGATGGTCAGGTGTGAGTATAGATGGTCAGGTGTGAGTATAGATGGTCAGGTGTGAGTATAGATATTCCAGTGTGAGTATAGATGGTCAGGTGTGAGTATAGATGGTCAGGTGTGAATATAGATGGTCAGGTGTGAGTATTGATGGTCAGGTTTGAGTATAGATGGTCAGGTGTGAGTATAGATGGTCCAGTGTGAGTATAGATGGTCAGGTGTGAGTATAGATGGTCAGGTGTGAGTATAGATGGTCAGGTGTGAGTATAGATGGTCAGGTGTGAGTATAGATGGTCAGGTGTGAGTATCGATGGTCCGGTGTGATATACATGGTCAGGTGTGAGTATAGATGGTCAGGTGTGAGTATAGATGGTCAGGTGTGAGTATAGATGGTCAGGTGTGAGTATAGATGGTCAGGTGTGAGTATAGATGGTCAGGTGTGAGTATCGATGGTCAGGTGTGATATAGATGGTCAGGTGTGAGTATAGATGGTCAGGTGTGAGTATAGATGGTCAGGTGTGAGTATAGACGGTCAGGTGTGAATATAGATGGTCTGATGTGAGTATAGATGGTCAGGTGTGAGTATAGATGGTCAGGTGTGAGTATAGATGGTCAGGTGTGAATATAGATGGTCAGGTGGGAATATAGATGGTCTGATGTGAGTATAGATGGTCAGGTGTTAGTATAGATGGTCAGGAGTGAGTATAGATGGTGATGTGTGTGTATAGATGGTCAGGTAGGAATATAGATGGTCTGATATGAGTATAGATGGTCAGGTGTGAGTATAGATGGTCATGTGTGTGTATAGATGGTCAGGTGTGAATATAGATGGTCTGATGTGAGTATAGATGGTCAGGTGTGAGTATAGATGGTGATGTGTGTGTATAGATGGTCAGGTAGGAATATAGATGGTCTGATGTGAGTGTAGATGGTCAGGTGTGAGTATAGATGGTCATGTGTGTGTATAGATGGTCAGGTGGGAGTATAGATGGTCAGGTGTGAGTATAGATGGTCATGTGTGTGTATAGATGGTCAGGTGTGAATATAGATGTTCAGTTGTGAATATAGATGGTCAGGAGTGAGTATAGATGGTCAGGTGTGAATATAGATGGTCGGGTGTGAATGTAGATGGTCAGGTGTGAATATAGACGGTCAGGGCTGAATATAGATGGTCAGGTGTGAATACGGATGGCCAGGTGTGAGTATAGATGGTCAGATGTGAATATAGATGGTCAGGTGTGAGTATAGATGGTCAGGAGTGAGTATAGATGGTCAGGTGTGAATATAGATGGTCAGGAGTAAATATAGATGGTCAGGTGGGAATATAGATGGTCAGGTGTGAATATAGATGGTCCAGTGTGAGTATAGATGGTCCAGTGTGAGTATAGATGGTCGGGTGTGAATATAGATGGTCAGGTGTGAGTATAGATGGTCAGGTGTGAGTATAGATGGTCAGGTGTGAGTATAGATGGTCAGTTGTGAATATAGATGGTCAGGTGTGAATTTAGATGGTCAGGTGTGAATATAGATGGTCAGGTGTGAGTATAGATGGTCAGGTGTGAATATAGATGGTCAGGTGTGAATTTAGATGGTCAGGTGTGAATATTGATGGTCAGGTGTGAATTTAGATGGTCAGGTGTGAGTATAGATGGTCAGTTGTGAATATAGATGGTCAGGTGTGAATTTAGATGGTCAGGTGTGAATATAGATGGTCAGGTGTGAGTATAGATGGTCAGGTGTGAGTATAGATGGTCAGGTGTGAGTATAGATGGTCAGGTGTGAACATAGATGGTCAGGTGTGAGTATAGATGGTCAGGTGTGAGTATAGATGGTCAGGTGTGAACATAGATGGTCAGGTGTGAGTATAGATGGTCAGGTGTGAGTATCGGTGGTCAGGTGTGAATATAGATGGTCACGTGTGAATATAGATGGTCAGGTGTGAATATAGATGGTCAGGTGTGAATGTAGACGGTCAGGTGTGAATATAGATGGTCAGGTTTATGTATAGATGGTTCGGTGTGAGTATAGATGGTCAGGTGTGAATATAGATGGTCAGGTGTAAATATAGATGGTCAGGTGTGAATGTAGACGGTCAGGTGTGAATATAGATGGTCAGGTTTATGTATAGATGGTCCGGTGTGAGTATAGATGGTCAGATGTGAATATAGATGGTCAGGTGTGAGTATAGATTGTCAGGTGTGAGTATAGATGGTCAGGAGTGAATATAGATGGTCAGGGCTGAATATAGATGGTCAGGTGTGAATACGGATGGTCAGGTGTGAGTATAGATGGTCAGATGTGAATATAGATGGTCAGGGGTGAGTATAGATGGTCAGGAGTGAGTATAGATGGTCAGGTGTGAATATAGATGGTCAGGAGTAAATATAGATGGTCAGGTGGGAATATAGATGGTCAGGTGTGAATATAGATGGTCCAGTGTGAGTATAGATGGTCCAGTGTGAGTATAGATGGTCGGGTGTGAATATAGATGGTCAGGTGTGAGTATAGATGGTCAGGTGTGAGTATAGATGGTCAGGTGTGAGAATAGATGGTCAGTTGTGAATATAGATGGTCAGGTGTGAATTTAGATGGTCAGGTGTGAATATAGATGGTCAGGTTTGAGTATAGATGGTCAGGTGTGAATATAGATGGTCAGGTGTGAATTTAGATGGTCAGGTGTGAATATTGATGGTCAGGTGTGAATTTAGATGGTCAGGTGTGAGTATAGATGGTCAGTTGTGAATATAGATGGTCAGGTGTGAATTTAGATGGTCAGGTGTGAATATAGATGGTCAGGTGTGAGTATAGATGGTCAGGTGTGAGTATAGATGGTCAGGTGTGAGTATAGATGGTCAGGTGTGAACATAGATGGTCAGGTGTGAGTATAGATGGTCAGGTGTGAGTATAGATGGTCAGGTGTGAACATAGATGGTCAGGTGTGAGTATAGATGGTCAGGTGTGAGTATAGGTGGTCAGGTGTGAATATAGATGGTCAGGTGTGAATATAGATGGTCAGGTGTGAATATAGATGGTCAGGTGTGAATGTAGACGGTCAGGTGTGAATATAGATGGTCAGGTTTATGTATAGATGGTTCGGTGTGAGTATAGATGGTCAGGTGTGAATATAGATGGTCAGGTGTAAATATAGATGGTCAGGTGTGAATGTAGACGGTCAGGTGTGAATATAGATGGTCAGGTTTATGTATAGATGGTCCGGTGTGAGTATAGATGGTCAGATGTGAATATAGATGGTCAGGTGTGAGTATAGATTGTCAGGTGTGAGTATAGATGGTCAGGAGTGAATATAGATGGTCAGGTGTGAGTATAGATGGTCAGGTGTCAGTATAGATGGTCAGCAGTGAATATGGATGGTCAGGTGTGAGTATAGATGGTCAGGTGTGAGTATAGATGGTCAGGCGTGAATATAGATGGTCTGGTGTGAATATAGATGGTCAGGTGTGAGTATAGATGGTCAGATGTGAATATAGATGGTCAGGCGTGAGGATAGATGGTCAGGTGTGAGTATAGATAGTCAGGTGTGAGTATAGATAGTCCAGTGTGAGTATATATGGTCAGGTGTGAGTATAGATGGTCAGGTGTGAGTATTGATGGTCCGGTTTGAGTATAGATGGTCAGGTGTGAGTATAGATGTTCCAGTGTGAGTATAGACGGTCAGGTGTGAGTATAGGTGGTCAGGTGTGAGTATAGATGGTCAGGTGTGAGTATCGATGGTCAGGTGTGAATATAGATGGTCAGGTTTGAGTATAGATGGTCAGATGTGAGTATAGATGGTCAGGTGTGAATATAGATGGTCTGATGTGAGTATAGATTGTCAGGTGTGAGTATAGATGGTCAGGTGTGAATATAGATGGTCAGGTGTGAATATAGATGGTCAGGCGAGAATATAGATGGTCAGGTGTGAATATTGATGGTCAGGTGTGAGTATAGATGGTCAGGTGTGAATATAGATGGTCAGGAGTGAATATGGATGGTCAGGTGTGAGTATACATGGTCAGGTGTGAGTATAGATGGTCAGGTGTGAATATAGATGGTCAGGTGTGAATATAGATGGTCAGGTGTGAGTATAGATGGTCTGATGTGAATCTAGATGGTCAAGGGTGAGTATAGATGGTCAGGTGTATGTATAGATGGTCAGGTGTGAGTATGGATGGTCAGGTGAGAGTATAGATGGTCAGGTGTGAATATAGATGGTCAGGACTGATTATAGATGGTCAGGTGTGAATATAGATGGTCCGGTGTGGATATAGATGGTCAGGTGTGAATACAGATGGTCAGGGGTGAATATAGATGGTCAGGTGTGAGTATAGATGGTCAGGTGTGAATATAGATGGTCAGATGTGAGTATAGATGGTCAGGAGTGAATATAGATGGTCAGGTGTGAGTATACAAGGTCAGGTGTGAGTATAGATGGTCAGGTGTGAATATAGATGGTCAGATGTGAATATAGATGGTCAGGGGTGAGTATAGATGGTCGGTTGTGTGTATAGATGGTCAGGTGTGAGTATAGATGGTCAGGTGTGAGTTTAGATGGTCAGGTGTGAGTATTGATGGTCAGGAGTTTATATAGATGGTCAGGTGTGAGTATAGATGGTCAGGTGTGAGTATAGATGGTCAGATGTGAATATAGATGGTCAGGGGTGAGTATAGATGGTCGGTTGTGTGTATAGATGGTCAGGTGTGAGTATAGATGGTCAGGTGTGAGTTTAGATGGTCAGGTGTGAATATAGATGGTCAGGTGTGAGTATAGATGGTCAGGTGTGAATATAGATGGTCAGGTGTGAATGTAGACGGTCAGGTGTGAATATAGATGGTCAGGTTTATGTATAGATGGTCCGGTGTGAGTATAGATGGTCAGGTGTGAATATAGATGGTCAGGTGTGATTATAGATTGTCAGGTGTGAGTATAGACGGTCAGGAGTGAATATAGATGGTCAGGTGTGAGTACAGATGGTGAGGTGTGAGTATAGATGGTCAGGTGTGAGTATAGATGGTCAGGTGTGAATATAGATGGTCTGGTGTGAATATAGATGGTCAGGTGTGAGTATAGATGGTCAGGTGTGAGTATAGATAGTCCAGTGTGAGTATAGATGGTCAGATGTGAATATAGATCGTCAGGGGTGAGGATAGATGGTCAGGTGTGAGTATAGATAGTCAGGTGTGAGGATAGATGGTCAAGTGTGAGTATAGATGGTCAGGTGTGAATATAGATGGTCAGGTGTGAATATAGATGGTTAGGAGTGAGTATAGATGGTCAGGTGTGAGTATAGATAGTCCAGTGTGAGTATAGATGGTCAGGTGTGAGTGTAGATGGTCAGGTGTGAGTATAGATGGTCAGGTGTGAGTATAGATAGTCCAGTGTGAGTATAGATGGTCAGGTGTGAGTATAGATGGTCAGGTGTGAATATAGATGGTCAGGTGTGAGTATTGATGGTCAGGTTTGAGTATAGATGGTCAGGTGTGAGTATAGATGGTACAGTGTGAGTATAGAAGGTCAGGTGTGAGTATAGATGGTCAGGTGTGAGTATAGATGGTCAGGTGTGAGTATAGATGGTCAGGTGTGAGTATAGATGGTCAGGTGTGAGTATCGATGGTCAGGTGTGATATAGATGGTCAGGTGTGAGTATAGATGGTCAGGTGTGAGTATAGATGGTCAGGTGTGAGTATAGATGGTCAGGTGTGAGTATAGATGGTCAGCTGTGAGTATAGATGGTCAGGTGTGAGTATCGATGGTCAGGTGTGATATAGATGGTCAGGTGTCAGTATAGATGGTCAGGTGTGAGTATAGATGGTCAGGTGTGAGTATAGACGGTCAGGTGTGAATATAGATGGTCTGATGTGAGTATAGATGGTCAGGTGTGAGTATAGATGGTCAGGTGTGAGTATAGATGGTCAGGTGTGAATATAGATGGTCAGGTGGGAATATAGATGGTCTGATGTGAGTATAGATTGTCAGGTGTGAGTATAGATGGTCAGGAGTGAGTATAGATGGTCATGTGTGTGTATAGATGGTCAGGTGGGAATATAGATGGTTTGATGTGAGTATAGATGGTCAGGTGTGAGTATAGATGGTCATGTGTGTGTATAGATGGTCAGGTGTGAATATAGATGGTCTGATGTGAGTATAGATGGTCAGGTGTGAGTATAGATGGTCATGTGTGTGTATAGATGGTCAGGTGGGAGTATAGATGGTCAGGTGTGAGTATAGATGGTCATGTGTGTGTATAGATGGTCAGGTGTGAATATAGATGTTCAGTTGTGAATATAGATGGTCAGGAGTGAGTATAGATGGTCAGGTGTGAATATAGATGGTCGGGTGTGAATGTAGATGGTCAGGTGTGAATATAGACGGTCAGGGCTGAATATAGATGGTCAGGTGTGAATACGGATGGTCAGGTGTGAGTATAGATGGTCAGATGTGAATATAGATGGTCAGGGGTGAGTATAGATGGTCAGGAGTGAGTATAGATGGTCAGGTGTGAATATAGATGGTCAGGAGTAAATATACATGGTCAGGTGGGAATATAGATGGTCAGGTGTGAATATAGATGGTCAGGTGTGAGTATAGATGGTCCAGTGTGAGTATAGATGGTCCAGTGTGAGTATAGATGGTCGGGTGTGAATATAGATGGTCAGGTGTGAGTATAGATGGTCAGGTGTGAGTATAGATGGTCAGGTGTGAGTATAGATGGTCAGTTGTGAATATAGATGGTCAGGTGTGAATTTAGATGGTCAGGTGTGAATATAGATGGTCAGGTGTGAGTATCGATGGTCAGGTGTGAATATAGATGGTCAGGTGTGAATTTAGATGGTCAGGTGTGAATATTGATGGTCAGGTGTGAATTTAGATGGTCAGGTGTGATTATAGATTGTCAGGTGTGAGTATAGACGGTCAGGAGTGAATATAGATGGTCAGGTGTGAGTATAGATGGTGAGGTGTGAGTATAGATGGTCAGCAGTGAATATGGATGGTCAGGTGTGAGTATAGATGGTCAGGTGTGAGTATAGATGGTCAGGGGTGAATATAGATGGTCTGGTGTGAATATAGATGGTCAGGTGTGAGTATAGATGGTCAGGTGTGAGTATAGATAGTCCAGTGTGAGTATAGATGGTCAGATGTGAATATAGATCGTCAGGGGTGAGGATAGATGGTCAGGTGTGAGTATAGATAGTCAGGTGTGAGGATAGATGGTCAAGTGTGAGTATAGATGGTCAGGTGTGAATATAGATGGTCAGGTGTGAATATAGATGGTCAGGAGTGAGTATAGATGGTCAGGTGTGAGTATAGATAGTCCAGTGTGAGTATAGATGGTCAGGTGTGAGTATAGATGGTCAGGTGTGAGTATAGATGGTCAGGTGTGAGTATAGATAGTCCAGTGTGAGTATAGATGGTCAGGTGTGAGTATAGATGGTCAGGTGTGAATATAGATGGTCAGGTGTGAGTATTGATGGTCAGGTTTGAGTATAGATGGTCAGGTGTGAGTATAGATGGTCCAGTGTGAGTATAGATGGTCAGGTGTGAGTATAGATGGTCAGGTGTGAGTATAGATGGTCAGGTGTGAGTATAGATGGTCAGGTGTGAGTATAGATGGTCAGGTGTGAGTATCGATGGTCCGGTGTGATATAGATGGTCAGGTGTGAGTATAGATGGTCAGGTGTGAGTATAGATGGTCAGGTGTGAGTATAGATGGTCAGGTGTGAGTATAGATGGTCAGGTGTGAGTATCGATGGTCAGGTGTGATATAGATGGTCAGGTGTGAGTATGGATAGTCAGGTGTGAGTATAGATGGTCAGGTGTGAGTATAGACGGTCAGGTGTGAATATAGGTGGTCTGATGTGAGTATAGATGGTCAGGTGTGAGTATAGATGGTCAGGTGTGAGTATAGATGGTCAGGTGTGAATATAGATGGTCAGGTGGGAATATAGATGGTCTGATGTGAGTATAGATGGTCAGGTGTTAGTATAGATGGTCAGGAGTGAGTATAGATGGTGATGTGTGTGTATAGATGGTCAGGTAGGAATATAGATGGTCTGATGTGAGTATAGATGGTCAGGTGTGAGTATAGATGGTCATGTGTGTGTATAGATGGTCAGGTGTGAATATAGATGGTCTGATGTGAGTATAGATGGTCAGGTGTGAGTATAGATGGTCATGTGTGTGTATAGATGGTCAGGTGGGAGTATAGATGGTCAGGTGTGAGTATAGATGGTCATGTGTGTGTATAGATGGTCAGGTGTGAATATAGATGTTCAGTTGTGAATATAGATGGTCAGGAGTGAGTATAGATGGTCAGGTGTGAATATAGATGGTCGGGTGTGAATGTAGATGGTCAGGTGTGAATATAGACGGTCAGGGCTGAATATAGATGGTCAGGTGTGAATACGGATGGTCAGGTGTGAGTATAGATGGTCAGATGTGAATATAGATGGTCAGGGGTGAGTATAGATGGTCAGGAGTGAGTATAGATGGTCAGGTGTGAATATAGATGGTCAGGAGTAAATATAGATGGTCAGGTGGGAATATAGATGGTCAGGTGTGAATATAGATGGCCCAGTGTGAGTATAGATGGTCCAGTGTGAGTATAGATGGTCGGGTGTGAATATAGATGGTCAGGTGTGAGTATAGATGGTCAGGTGTGAGTATAGATGGTCAGGTGTGAGTATAGATGGTCAGTTGTGAATATAGATGGTCAGGTGTGAATTTAGATGGTCAGGTGTGAATATAGATGGTCAGGTGTGAGTATAGATGGTCAGGTGTGAATATAGATGGTCAGGTGTGAATTTAGATGGTCAGGTGTGAATATTGATGGTCAGGTGTGAATTTAGATGGTCAGGTGTGAGTATAGATGGTCAGTTGTGAATATAGATGGTCAGGTGTGAATTTAGATGGTCAGGTGTGAATATAGATGGTCAGGTGTGAGTATAGATGGTCAGGTGTGAGTATAGATGGTCAGGTGTGAGAATAGATGGTCAGGTGTGAACATAGATGGTCAGGTGTGAGTATAGATGGTCAGGTGTGAGTATAGATGGTCAGGTGTGAATATAGATGGTCAGGTGTGAGTATAGATGGTCAGGTGTGAGTATAGGTGGTCAGGTGTGAATATAGATGGTCAGGTGTGAATATAGATGGTCAGGTGTGAATATAGATGGTCAGGTGTGAATGTAGACGGTCAGGTGTGAATATAGATGGTCAGGTTTATGTATAGATGGTTCGGTGTGAGTATAGATGGTCAGGTGTGAATATAGATGGTCAGGTGTAAATATAGATGGTCAGGTGTGAGTATAGACGGTCAGGAGTGAATATAGATGGTCAGGTGTGAGTACAGATGGTGAGGTGTGAGTATAGATGGTCAGCAGTGAATATGGATGGTCAGGTGTGAGTATAGATGGTCAGGTGTGAGTATAGATGGTCAGGTGTGAATATAGATGGTCTGGTGTGAATATAGATGGTCAGGTGTGAGTATAGATGGTCAGGTGTGAGTATAGATAGTCCAGTGTGAGTATAGATGGTCAGATGTGAATATAGATCGTCAGGGGTGAGGATAGATGGTCAGGTGTGAGTATAGATAGTCAGGTGTGAGGATAGATGGTCAAGTGTGAGTATAGATGGTCAGGTGTGAATATAGATGGTCAGGTGTGAATATAGATGGTCAGGTGTGAGTATAGATAGTCCAGTGTGAGTATAGATGGTCAGGTGTGAGTGTAGATGGTCAGGTGTGAGTATAGATGGTCAGGTGTGAGTATAGATAGTCCAGTGTGAGTATAGATGGTCAGGTGTGAGTATAGATGGTCAGGTGTGAATATAGATGGTCAGGTGTGAGTATTGATGGTCAGGTTTGGGTATAGATGGTCAGGTGTGAGTATCGATGGTCCAGTGTGAGTATAGAAGGTCAGGTGTGAGTATAGATGGTCAGGTGTGAGTATAGATGGTCAGGTGTGAGTATAGATGGTCAGGTGTGAGTATAGATGGTCAGGTGTGAGTATCGATGGTCAGGTGTGATATAGATGGTCAGGTGTGAGTATAGATGGTCAGGTGTGAGTATAGATGGTCAGGTGTGAGTATAGATGGTCAGGTGTGAGTATAGATGGTCAGGTGTGAGTATAGATGGTCAGGTGTGAGTATCGATGGTCAGGTGTGATATAGATGGTCAGGTGTCAGTATAGATGGTCAGGTGTGAGTATAGATGGTCAGGTGTGAGTATAGACGGTCAGGTGTGAATATAGATGGTCTGATGTGAGTATAGATGGTCAGGTGTGAGTATAGATGGTCAGGTGTGAGTATAGATGGTCAGGTGTGAATATAGATGGTCAGGTGGGAATATAGATGGTCTGATGTGAGTATAGATTGTCAGGTGTGAGTATAGATGGTCAGGAGTGAGTATAGATGGTCATGTGTGTGTATAGATGGTCAGGTGGGAATATAGATGGTTTGATGTGAGTATAGATGGTCAGGTGTGAGTATAGATGGTCATGTGTGTGTATAGATTGTCAGGTGTGAATATAGATGGTCTGATGTGAGTATAGATGGTCAGGTGTGAGTATAGATGGTCATGTGTGTGTATAGATGGTCAGGTGGGAGTATAGATGGTCAGGTGTGAGTATAGATGGTCATGTGTGTGTATAGATGGTCAGGTGTGAATATAGATGTTCAGTTGTGAATATAGATGGTCAGGAGTGAGTATAGATGGTCAGGTGTGAATATAGATGGTCGGGTGTGAATGTAGATGGTCAGGTGTGAATATAGACGGTCAGGGCTGAATATAGATGGTCAGGTGTGAATACGGATGGTCAGGTGTGAGTATAGATGGTCAGATGTGAATATAGATGGTCAGGGGTGAGTATACATGGTCAGGAGTGAGTATAGATGGTCAGGTGTGAATATAGATGGTCAGGAGTAAATATACATGGTCAGGTGGGAATATAGATGGTCAGGTGTGAATATAGATGGTCAGGTGTGAGTATAGATGGTCCAGTGTGAGTATAGATGGTCCAGTGTGAGTATAGATGGTCGGGTGTGAATATAGATGGTCAGGTGTGAGTATAGATGGTCAGGTGTGAGTATAGATGGTCAGGTGTGAGTATAGATGGTCAGTTGTGAATATAGATGGTCAGGTGTGAGTATAGATGGTCAGGTGTGAATATAGATGGTCAGGTGTGAATTTAGATGGTCAGGTGTGAATATTGATGGTCAGGTGTGAATTTAGATGGTCAGGTGTGATTATAGATTGTCAGGTGTGAGTATAGACGGTCAGGAGTGAATATAGATGGTCAGGTGTGAGTATAGATGGTGAGGTGTGAGTATAGATGGTCAGCAGTGAATATGGATGGTCAGGTGTGAGTATAGATGGTCAGGTGTGAGTATAGATGGTCAGAGGTGAATATAGATGGTCTGGTGTGAATATAGATGGTCAGGTGTGAGTATAGATGGTCAGGTGTGAGTATAGATAGTCCAGTGTGAGTATAGATGGTCAGATGTGAATATAGATCGTCAGAGGTGAGGATAGATGGTCAGGTGTGAGTATAGATAGTCAGGTGTGAGGATAGATGGTCAAGTGTGAGTATAGATGGTCAGGTGTGAATATAGATGGTCAGGTGTGAATATAGATGGTCAGGAGTGAGTATAGATGGTCAGGTGTGAGTATAGATAGTCCAGTGTGAGTATAGATGGTCAGGTGTGAGTATAGATGGTCAGGTGTGAGTATAGATGGTCAGGTGTGAGTATAGATAGTCCAGTGTGAGTATAGATGGTCAGGTGTGAGTATAGATGGTCAGGTGTGAATATAGATGGTCAGGTGTGAGTATTGATGGTCAGGTTTGAGTATAGATGGTCAGGTGTTAGTATAGATGGTCCAGTGTGAGTATAGATGGTCAGGTGTGAGTATAGATGGTCGGGTGTGAGTATAGATGGTCAGGTGTGAGTATAGATGGTCAGGTGTGAGTATAGATGGTCAGGTGTGAGTATCGATGGTCCGGTGTGATATAGATGGTCAGGTGTGAGTATAGATGGTCAGGTGTGAGTATAGATGGTCAGGTGTGAGTATAGATGGTCAGGTGTGAGTATAGATGGTCAGGTGTGAGTATAGATGGTCAGGTGTGAGTATCGATGGTCAGGTGTGATATAGATGGTCAGGTGTGAGTATAGATGGTCAGGTGTGAGTATAGATGGTCAGGTGTGAGTATAGACGGTCAGGTGTGAATATAGGTGGTCTGATGTGAGTATAGATGGTCAGGTGTGAGTATAGATGGTCAGGTGTGAGTATAGATGGTCAGGTGTGAATATAGATGGTCAGGTGGGAATATAGATGGTCTGATGTGAGTATAGATGGTCAGGTGTTAGTATAGATGGTCAGGAGTGAGTATAGATGGTGATGTGTGTGTATAGATGGTCAGGTAGGAATATAGATGGTCTGATGTGAGTATAGATGGTCAGGTGTGAGTATAGATGGTCATGTGTGTGTATAGATGGTCAGGTGTGAATATAGATGGTCTGATGTGAGTATAGATGGTCAGGTGTGAGTATAGATGGTCATGTGTGTGTATAGATGGTCAGGTGGGAGTATAGATGGTCAGGTGTGAGTATAGATGGTCATGTGTGTGTATAGATGGTCAGGTGTGAATATAGATGTTCAGTTGTGAATATAGATGGTCAGGAGTGAGTATAGATGGTCAGGTGTGAATATAGATGGTCGGGTGTGAATGTAGATGGTCAGGTGTGAATATAGACGGTCAGGGCTGAATATAGATGGTCAGGTGTGAATACGGATGGTCAGGTGTGAGTATAGATGGTCAGATGTGAATATAGATGGTCAGGGGTGAGTATAGATGGTCAGGAGTGAGTATAGATGGTCAGGTGTGAATATAGATGGTCAGGAGTAAATATAGATGGTCAGGTGGGAATATAGATGGTCAGGTGTGAATATAGATGGCCCAGTGTCAGTATAGATGGTCCAGTGTGAGTATAGATGGTCGGGTGTGAATATAGATGGTCAGGTGTGAGTATAGATGGTCAGGTGTGAGTATAGATGGTCAGGTGTGAGTATAGATGGTCAGTTGTGAATATAGATGGTCAGGTGTGAATTTAGATGGTCAGGTGTGAATATAGATGGTCAGGTGTGAGTATAGATGGTCAGGTGTGAATATAGATGGTCAGGTGTGAATTTAGATGGTCAGGTGTGAATATTGATGGTCAGGTGTGAATTTAGATGGTCAGGTGTGAGTATAGATGGTCAGTTGTGAATATAGATGGTCAGGTGTGAATTTAGATGGTCAGGTGTGAATATAGATGGTCAGGTGTGAGTATAGATGGTCAGGTGTGAGTATAGATGGTCAGGTGTGAGTATAGATGGTCAGGTGTGAACATAGATGGTCAGGTGTGAGTATAGATGGTCAGGTGTGAGTATAGATGGTCAGGTGTGAATATAGATGGTCAGGTGTGAGTATAGATGGTCAGGTGTGAGTATAGGTGGTCAGGTGTGAATATAGATGGTCAGGTGTGAATATAGATGGTCAGGTGTGAATATAGATGGTCAGGTGTGAATGTAGACGGTCAGGTGTGAATATAGATGGTCAGGTTTATGTATAGATGGTTCGGTGTGAGTATAGATGGTCAGGTGTGAATATAGATGGTCAGGTGTAAATATAGATGGTCAGGTGTGAATGTAGACGGTCAGGTGTGAATATAGATGGTCAGGTTTATGTATAGATGGTCCGGTGTGAGTATAGATGGTCAGGTGTGAATATAGATGGTCTGGTGTGAGTATAGATTGTCAGGTGTGAGTATAGATGGTCAGGAGTGAATATAGATGTTCAGGTGTGAGTATAGATGGTCAGGTGTCAGTATAGATGGTCAGCAGTGAATATGGATGGTCAGGTGTGAGTATAGATGGTCAGGTGTGAGTATAGATGGTCAGGCGTGAATATAGATGGTCTGGTGTGAATATAGATGGTCAGGTGTGAGTATAGATGGTCAGATGTGAATATAGATGGTCAGGCGTGAGGATAGATGGTCAGGTGTGAGTATAGATAGTCAGGTGTGAGTATAGATAGTCCAGTGTGAGTATAGATGGTCAGGTGTGAGTATAGATGGTCAGGTGTGAGTATTGATGGTCCGGTTTGAGTATAGATGGTCAGGTGTGAGTATAGATGTTCCAGTGTGAGTATAGACGGTCAGGTGTGAGTATAGGTGGTCAGGTGTGAGTATAGATGGTCAGGTGTGAGTATCGATGGTCAGGTGTGAATATAGATGGTCAGGTTTGAGTATAGATGGTCAGATGTGAGTATAGATGGTCAGGTGTGAATATAGATGGTCTGATGTGAGTATAGATTGTCAGGTGTGAGTATAGATGGTCAGGTGTGAATATAGATGGTCAGGTGTGAATATAGATGGTCAGGCGAGAATATAGATGGTCAGGTGTGAATATTGATGGTCAGGTGTGAGTATAGATGGTCAGGTGTGAATATAGATGGTCAGGAGTGAATATGGATGGTCAGGTGTGAGTATACATGGTCAGGTGTGAGTATAGATGGTCAGGTGTGAATATAGATGGTCAGGTGTGAATATAGATGGTCAGGTGTGAGTATAGATGGTCTGATGTGAATCTAGATGGTCAAGGGTGAGTATAGATGGTCAGGTGTATGTATAGATGGTCAGGTGTCAGTATGGATGGTCAGGTGAGAGTATAGATGGTCAGGTGTGAATATAGATGGTCAGGACTGATTATAGATGGTCAGGTGTGAATATGGATGGTCCGGTGTGGATATAGATGGTCAGGTGTGAATACAGATGGTCAGGGGTGAATATAGATGGTCAGGTGTGAGTATAGATGGTCAGGTGTGAGTATAGATGGTCAGGAGTGAATATAGATGGTCAGGTGTGAGTATACATGGTCAGGTGTGAGTATAGATGGTCAGGTGTGAATATAGATGGTCAGGTGTGAGTATAGATGGTCAGGTGTGAGTATTGATGGTCAGGAGTTTATATAGATGGTCAGGTGTGAGTATAGATGGTCAGGTGTGAGTATAGATGGTCAGGAGTGAGTATAGATTGTCAGGTGTGAATATATATGGTCAGGAGTGAATATAGATGGTCAGGTGGGAATATAGATGGTCAGGTGTGAGTATAGATGGTCAGGAGTGAGTATAGATGGTCCAGTGTGAGAATAGATGGTCAGGTGTGAGTATAGATGGTCAGGTGTGAGTATAGATGGCCAGGTGTGAATATAGATGGTCTGGTGTGAATATAGATGGTCAGGTGTGAGTATAGATGGTCAGATGTGAATCTAGATGGTCAGGAGTGAGTATAGATGGTCAGGTGTGAGTATAGATGGTCAGGTGTGAATATAGATGGTCAGGTGTGATTATAGATGGTCAGGTGTGGGTATAGATGGTCAGGAATGAATACAGATGGTCAGGTGTGAGTATAGATGGTCAGGTGTGAGTATAGATGGTCAGGTGTGAATATAGATGGTCTGGTGTGAATATAGATGGTCAGGTGTGAGTATAGATGGTCAGATGTGAATCTAGATGGTCAGGGGTGAGAATAGATTGTCAGGTGTGTGTATAGATGGTCAGGTGTGAGTATAGATGGTCAGGTGCGAGTATAGATGGTCAGGTGTGAGTATAGATGGTCAGGTGAGAATATAGATGGTCAGGTGTGAATATAGATGGTCAGGTGTGAGTATAGATGGTCAGGTGTGAATATAAATGGTCAGATGTGAATATAGATGGTCAGGTGTGAGTATAGATGGTCAGGTGTGAGTATTGATGGTCAGGAGTTTATATAGATGGTCAGGTGTGAGTATAGATGGTCAGGTGTGAGTATAGATGGTCAGGAGTGAGTATAGATGGTCAGGTGTGAATATATATGATCAGGTGTGAGTATAGATGGTCAGGTGTGAGTATAGATGGTCAGGTGTGAATATAGATGGTCAGGTGTGAGTATAGATGGTCAGGCGTGAATATAAATGGTCAGATGTGAATATAGATGGTCAGGTGTGAGTATAGATGGTCAGGTGTGAATATAGATGGTCAGGTGTGAATTTAGATGGTCAGGTGTGAATATTGATGGTCAGGTGTGAATTTAGATGGTCAGGTGTGAGTATAGATGGTCAGTTGTGAATATAGATGGTCAGGTGTGAATTTAGATGGTCAGGTGTGAATATAGATGGTCAGGTGTGAGTATAGATGGTCAGGTGTGAGTATAGATGGTCAGGTGTGAGTATAGATGGTCAGGTGTGAACATAGATGGTCAGGTGTGAGTATAGATGGTCAGGTGTGAGTATAGATGGTCAGGTGTGAACATAGATGGTCAGGTGTGAGTATAGATGGTCAGGTGTGAGTATAGGTGGTCAGGTGTGAATATAGATGGTCAGGTGTGAATATAGATGGTCAGGTGTGAATATAGATGGTCAGGTGTGAATGTAGACGGTCAGGTGTGAATATAGATGGTCAGGTTTATGTATAGATGGTTCGGTGTGAGTATAGATGGTCAGGTGTGAATATAGATGGTCAGGTGTAAATATAGATGGTCAGGTGTGAATGTAGACGGTCAGGTGTGAATATAGATGGTCAGGTTTATGTATAGATGGTCCGGTGTGAGTATAGATGGTCAGGTGTGAATATAGATGGTCAGGTGTGAGTATAGATTGTCAGGTGTGAGTATAGATGGTCAGGAGTGAATATAGATGTTCAGGTGTGAGTATAGATGGTCAGGTGTCAGTATAGATGGTCAGCAGTGAATATGGATGGTCAGGTGTGAGTATAGATGGTCAGGTGTGAGTATAGATGGTCAGGCGTGAATATAGATGGTCTGGTGTGAATATAGATGGTCAGGTGTGAGTATAGATGGTCGGATGTGAATATAGATGGTCAGGCGTGAGGATAGATGGTCAGGTGTGAGTATTGATGGTCAGGAGTTTATATAGATGGTCAGGTGTGAGTATAGATGGTCAGGTGTGAGTATATATGGTCAGGAGTGAGTATAGATGGTCAGGTGTGAATATATATGATCAGGTGTGAGTATAGATGGTCAGGTGTGAGTATAGATGGTCAGGTGTGAATATAGATGGTCAGGTGTGAGTATAGATGGTCAGGCGTGAATATAAATGGTCAGATGTGAATATAGATGGTCAGGTGTGAGTATAGATGGTCAGGTGTGAGTATTGATGGTCAGGAGTTTATATAGATGGTCAGGTGGGAATATAGATGGTCAGGTGTGAGTATAGATGGTCAGGAGTGAGTATAGATGGTCCAGTGTGAGAATAGATGGTCAGGTGTGAGTATAGATGGTCAGGTGTGAGTATAGATGGCCAGGTGTGAATATAGATGGTCTGGTGTGAATCTAGATGGTCAGGTGTGAGTATAGATGGTCAGGTGTGAGTATAGATGGCCAGGTGTGAATATAGATGGTCTGGTGTGAATCTAGATGGATAGGTGTGAGTATAGATGGTCAGATGTGAATCTAGATGGTCAGTAGTGAGTATAGATGGTCAGGTGTGAGTATAGATGGTCAGGTGTGAATATAGATGGTCAGGTGTGAGTATAGATGGTCAGGTGTGAGTATAGATGGCCAGGTGTGAATATAGATGGTCTGGTGTGAATCTAGATGGATAGGTGTGAGTATAGATGGTCAGATGTGAATCTAGATGGTCAGTAGTGAGTATAGATGGTCAGGTGTGAGTATAGATGGTCAGGTGTGAATATAGATGGTCTGGTGTGAATATAGATGGTCAGGTGTGAGTATAGATGGTCAGATGTGAATCTAGATGGTCAGGGGAGAGAATAGATTGTCAGGTGTGTGTATAGATGGTCAGGTGTGAGTATAGATGGTCAGGTGTGAATATAGATGGTCAGGTGTGAATAGAGATGGTCAGGTGTGAGTATAGATGGTCAGCTGTGAATATAAATGGTCAGATGTGAGTATAGATGGTCAGGTGTGAGTATAGATGGTCAGGTGTGAATATAGATGGTCAGGTGTGAGTATATATGGTCAGGTGTGAGTATAGATGGTCAGGTGTGAATATAGATGGTCAGGTGTGAATGTAGACGGTCAGGTGTGAATACAGATGGTCAGGTTTATGTATAAATGGTCCGGTGTGAGTATAGATGGTCAGGTGTGAATATAGATGGTCAGGTGTGAGTATAGATTGTCAGGTGTGAGTATAGATGGTCAGGAGTGAATATAGATGGTCAGGTGTGTGTATAGATGGTCAGGAGTGAGTATAGATGGTCAGCAGTGAATATGGATGGTCAGGTGTGAGTATAGATGGTCAGGTGTGAGTATAGATGGTCAGGCGTGAATATAGATGGTCTGGTGTGAATATAGATGGTCAGGTGTGAGTATAAATGGACAGATGTGAATATAGATGGTCAGGGGTGAGGATAGATGGTCAGGTGTGAGTATAGATAGTCAGGTGTGAGGATAGATGGTCAAGTGTGAGTATAGATGGTCAGGTGTGAATATAGATGGTCAGGTGTGAATATTGATGGTCAGGAGTGAGTATAGATGGTCAGGTGTGAGTATAGATAGTCCAGTGTGAGTATAGATGGTCAGGTGTGAGTATAGATGGTCAGGTGTGAGTATAGATGGTCAGGTGTGAGTATTGATGGTCAGGTTTGAGTATAGATGGTCAGGTGTGAGTATAGATGGTCCAGTGTGAGTATAGACGGTCAGGTGTGAGTATAGATGGTCAGGTGTGAGTATCGATGGTCAGGTGTGATTATAGATGGTCAGGTGTGAGTATAGATGGTCAGGCGTGAGTATAGATGGTTAGGTGTGAGTATAGATGGTCAGGTGTGAGTATAGATGGTCAGGTGTGAGTATAAATGGACAGATGTGAATATAGATGGTCAGGGGTGAGGATAGATGGTCAGGTGTGAGTATAGATAGTCAGGTGTGAGGATAGATGGTCAAGTGTGAGTATAGATGGTCAGGTGTGAATATAGATGGTCAGGTGTGAATATTGATGGTCAGGAGTGAGTATAGATGGTCAGGTGTGAGTATAGATAGTCCAGTGTGAGTATAGATGGTCAGGTGTGAGTATAGATGGTCAGGTGTGAGTATAGATGGTCAGGTGTGAGTATTGATGGTCAGGTTTGAGTATAGATGGTCAGGTGTGAGTATAGATGGTCCAGTGTGAGTATAGACGGTCAGGTGTGAGTATAGATGGTCAGGTGTGAGTATCGATGGTCAGGTGTGAGTATAGATGGTCAGGTGTGAGTATAGATGGTCAGGCGTGAGTATAGATGGTTAGGTGTGAGTATAGATGGTCAGGTGTGAGTATAGATGGTCAGGTGTGAGTATAGATGGTCAGGTGTGAATATAGATGGTCAGGTGTGAATATAGATGGTCAGGTGTGAATATAGATGGTCAGGCGAGAATATAGATGGTCTGATGTGAGTATAGATTGTCAGGTGTGAGTATAGATGGTCAGGTGTGAATATAGATGGTCAGGTGTGAATATAGATGGTCAGGTGTGAGTATAGATGGTCTGATGTGAATCTAGATGGTCAAGGGTGAGTATAGATGGTCAGGTGTATGTATAGATGGTCAGGTGTGAGTATGGATGGTCAGGTGAGAGTATAGATGGTCAGGTGTGAATATAGATGGTCAGGACTGATTATAGATGGTCAGGTGTGAATATAGATGGTCCGGTGTGGATATAGATGGTCAGGTGTGAATACAGATGGTCAGGGGTGAATATAGATGGTCAGGTGTGAGTATAGATGGTCAGGTGTGAGTATAGATGGTCAGGAGTGAATATAGATGGTCAGGTGTGAGTATACATGGTCAGGTGTGAGTATAGATGGTCAGGTGTGAATATAGATGGTCAGGTGTGAGTATAGATGGTCAGGTGTGAGTATTGATGGTCAGGAGTTTATATAGATGGTCAGGTGTGAGTATAGATGGTCAGGTGTGAGTATAGATGGTCAGGAGTGAGTATAGATTGTCAGGTGTGAATATATATGGTCAGGAGTGAATATAGATGGTCAGGTGGGAATATAGATGGTCAGGTGTGAGTATAGATGGTCAGGAGTGAGTATAGATGGTCCAGTGTGAGAATAGATGGTCAGGTGTGAGTATAGATGGTCAGGTGTGAGTATAGATGGCCAGGTGTGAATATAGATGGTCTGGTGTGAATATAGATGGTCAGGTGTGAGTATAGATGGTCAGATGTGAATCTAGATGGTCAGGAGTGAGTATAGATGGTCAGGTGTGAGTATAGATGGTCAGGTGTGAATATAGATGGTCAGGTGTGATTATAGATGGTCAGATGTGGGTATAGATGGTCAGGAATGAATATAGATGGTCAGGTGTGAGTATAGATGGTCAGGTGTGAGTATAGATGGTCAGGTGTGAATATAGATGGTCTGGTGTGAATATAGATGGTCAGGTGTGAGTATAGATGGTCAGATGTGAATCGAGATGGTCAGGGGTGAGAATAGATTGTCAGGTGTGTGTATAGATGGTCAGGTGTGAGTATAGATGGTCAGGTGCGAGTATAGATGGTCAGGTGTGAGTATAGATGGTCAGGTGAGAATATAGATGGTCAGGTGTGAATATAGATGGTCAGGTGTGAGTATAGATGGTCAGGTGTGAATATAAATGGTCAGATGTGAATATAGATGGTCAGGTGTGAGTATAGATGGTCAGGTGTGAGTATTGATGGTCAGGAGTTTATATAGATGGTCAGGTGTGAGTATAGATGGTCAGGTGTGAGTATATATGGTCAGGAGTGAGTATAGATGGTCAGGTGTGAATATATATGATCAGGTGTGAGTATAGATGGTCAGGTGTGAGTATAGATGGTCAGGTGTGAATATAGATGGTCAGGTGTGAGTATAGATGGTCAGGCGTGAATATAAATGGTCAGATGTGAATATAGATGGTCAGGTGTGAGTATAGATGGTCAGGTGTGAGTATTGATGGTCAGGAGTTTATATAGATGGTCAGGTGGGAATATAGATGGTCAGGTGTGAGTATAGATGGTCAGGAGTGAGTATAGATGGTCCAGTGTGAGAATAGATGGTCAGGTGTGAGTATAGATGGTCAGGTGTGAGTATAGATGGCCAGGTGTGAATATAGATGGTCTGGTGTGAATCTAGATGGTCAGGTGTGAGTATAGATGGTCAGGTGTGAGTATAGATGGCCAGGTCTGAATATAGATGGTCTGGTGTGAATCTAGATGGATAGGTGTGAGTATAGATGGTCAGATGTGAATCTAGATGGTCAGTAGTGAGTATAGATGGTCAGGTGTGAGTATAGATGGTCAGGTGTGAATATAGATGGTCAGGTGTGAGTATAGATGGTCAGGTGTGAATATAGATGGTCTGGTGTGAATATAGATGGTCAGGTGTGAGTATAGATGGTCAGATGTGAATCTAGATGGTCAGGGGAGAGAATAGATTGTCAGGTGTGTGTATAGATGGTCAGGTGTGAGTATAGATGGTCAGGTGTGAATATAGATGGTCAGGTGTGAATAGAGATGGTCAGGTGTGAGTATAGATGGTCAGCTGTGAATATAAATGGTCAGATGTGAGTATAGATGGTCAGGTGTGAGTATAGATGGTCAGGTGTGAATATAGATGGTCAGGTGTGAGTATATATGGTCAGGTGTGAGTATAGATGGTCAGGTGTGAATATAGATGGTCAGGTGTGAATGTAGACGGTCAGGTGTGAATACAGATGGTCAGGTTTATGTATAGATGGTCCGGTGTGAGTATAG
This sequence comes from Prionace glauca, assembly GCA_037974335.1. Classification (NCBI taxonomy): domain Eukaryota; kingdom Metazoa; phylum Chordata; class Chondrichthyes; order Carcharhiniformes; family Carcharhinidae; genus Prionace; species Prionace glauca. The sequence goes on from CM075737.1 coordinate 63,819,573, forward strand.
ATGGTCAGGTGTGAATATAGATGGTCAGGTGTGAGTATAGATTGTCAGGTGTGAGTATAGATGGTCAGGAGTGAATATAGATGGTCAGGTGTGAGTATAGATGGTCAGGAGTGAGTATAGATGGTCAGCAGTGAATATGGATGGTCAGGTGTGAGTATAGATGGTCAGGTGTGAGTATAGATGGTCAGGCGTGAATATAGATGGTCTGGTGTGAATATAGATGGTCAGGTGTGAGTATAGATGGACAGATGTGAATATAGATGGTCAGGGGTGAGGATAGATGGTCAGGTGTGAGTATAGATAGTCAGGTGTGAGGATAGATGGTCACGTGTGAGTATAGATGGTCAGGTGTGAATATAGATGGTCAGGTGTGAATATTGATGGTCAGGAGTGAGTATAGATGGTCAGGTGTGAGTATAGATAGTCCAGTGTGAGTATAGATGGTCAGGTGTGAGTATAGATGGTCAGGTGTGAGTATAGATGGTCAGGTGTGAGTATTGATGGTCAGGTTTGAGTATAGATGGTCAGGTGTGAGTATAGATGGTCCAGTGTGAGTATAGACGGTCAGGTGTGAGTATAGATGGTCAGGTGTGAGTATCGATGGTCAGGTGTGAGTATAGATGGTCAGGTGTGAGTATAGATGGTCAGGCGTGAGTATAGATGGTTAGGTGTGAGTATAGATGGTCAGGTGTGAGTATAGATGGTCAGGTGTGAGTATAGATGGTCAGGTGTGAATATAGATGGTCAGGACTGATTATAGATGGTCAGGTGTGAATATAGATGGTCCGGTGTGGATATAGATGGTCAATTGTGAATATAGATGGTCAGGGGTGAATATAGATGGTCAGGTGTGAGTATAGATGGTCAGGTGTGAATATAGATGTTCAGATGTGAGTATAGATGGTCAGGAGTGAATATAGATTGTCAGGTGTGAGTATACATGGTCAGGTGTGAGTATAGATGGTCAGGTGTGAATATAGATGGTCAGGTGTGAGTATAGATGGTCAGGTGTGAGTATTGATGGTCAGGAGTTTATATAGATGGTCAGGAGTGAGTATAGATGGTCAGGTGTGAGTATAGATGGTCAGGAGTGAGTATAGATGGTCAGGTGTGAATATATATGGTCAGGAGTGAATATAGATGGTCAGGTGGGAATATAGATGGTCAGGTGTGAGTATAGATGGTCAGGAGTGAGTATAGATGGTCCAGTGTGAGAATAGATGGTCAGGTGTGAGTATAGATGGTCAGGTGTGAGTATAGATGGCCAGGTGTGAATATAGATGGTCTGGTGTGAATATAGATGGTCAGGTGTGAGTATAGATGGTGAGATGTGAATCTAGATGGTCAGGAGTGAGTATAGATGGTCAGGTGTGAGTATAGATGGTCAGGTGTGAATATAGATGGTCAGGTGTGATTATAGATGGTCAGGTGTGGGTATAGATGGTCAGGAATGAATATAGATGGTCAGGTGTAAGTATAGATGGTCAGGTGTGAGTATAGATGGTCAGGTGTGAATATAGATGGTCTGGTGTGAATATAGATGGTCAGGTGTGAGTATAGATGGTCAGATGTGAATCGGGATGGTCAGTGGTGAGTATAGATTGTCAGGTGTGTGTATAGATGGTTAGGTGTGAGTATAGATGGTCAGGTGTGAGTATAGATGGTCAGGTGTGAGTATAGATGGTCAGGTGAGAATATAGATGGTCAGGTGTGAATATAGATGGTCAGGTGTGAATATAGTTGGTCAGATGTGAGTATAGATGGTCAGGTGTGAATATAAATGGTCAGATGTGAGTATAGATGGTCAGGTGTGAATATAGATGGTCAGGTGTGAGTATATATGGTCAGGTGTGAGTATAGATGGTCAGGTGTGAATATAGATGGTCAGGTGTGAGTATAGATGGTCAGGTGTGAGTATTGATGGTCAGGAGTGAATATAGATGGTCAGGTGTGAGTATAGATGGTCAGGTGTGAGTATAGATGGTCAGGTGTGAATATAGATGGTCAGGTGTGAGTATATATGGTCAGGTGTGAGTATAGATGGTCAGGTGTGAATATAGATGGTCAGGTGTGAATGTAGACGGTCAGGTGTGAATACAGATGGTCAGGTTTATGTATAGATGGTCCGGTGTGAGTATAGATGGTCAGGTGTGAATATAGATGGTCAGGTGTGAGTATAGATTGTCAGGTGTGAGTATAGATGGTCAGGAGTGAATATAGATGGTCAGGTGTGTGTATAGATGGTCAGGAGTGAGTATAGATGGTCAGCAGTGAATATGGATGGTCAGGTGTGAGTATAGATGGTCAGGTGTGAGTATAGATGGTCAGGCGTGAATATAGATGGTCTGGTGTGAATATAGATGGTCAGGTGTGAGTATAAATGGACAGATGTGAATATAGATGGTCAGGGGTGAGGATAGATGGTCAGGTGTGAGTATAGATAGTCAGGTGTGAGGATAGATGGTCAAGTGTGAGTATAGATGGTCAGGTGTGAATATAGATGGTCAGGTGTGAATATTGATGGTCAGGAGTGAGTATAGATGGTCAGGTGTGAGTATAGATAGTCCAGTGTGAGTATAGATGGTCAGGTGTGAGTATAGATGGTCAGGTGTGAGTATAGATGGTCAGGTGTGAGTATTGATGGTCAGGTTTGAGTATAGATGGTCAGGTGTGAGTATAGATGGTCCAGTGTGAGTATAGACGGTCAGGTGTGAGTATAGATGGTCAGGTGTGAGTATCGATGGTCAGGTGTGAGTATAGATGGTCAGGTGTGAGTATAGATGGTCAGGCGTGAGTATAGATGGTTAGGTGTGAGTATAGATGGTCAGGTGTGAGTATAGATGGTCAGGTGTGAGTATAGATGGTCAGGTGTGAATATAGATGGTCAGGTGTGAATATAGATGGTCAGGTGTGAATATAGATGGTCAGGCGAGAATATAGATGGTCTGATGTGAGTATAGATTGTCAGGTGTGAGTATAGATGGTCAGGTGTGAATATAGATGGTCAGGTGTGAATATAGATGGTCAGGTGTGAGTATAGATGGTCTGATGTGAATCTAGATGGTCAAGGGTGAGTATAGATGGTCAGGTGTATGTATAGATGGTCAGGTGTGAGTATGGATGGTCAGGTGAGAGTATAGATGGTCAGGTGTGAATATAGATGGTCAGGACTGATTATAGATGGTCAGGTGTGAATATAGATGGTCCGGTGTGGATATAGATGGTCAGGTGTGAATACAGATGGTCAGGGGTGAATATAGATGGTCAGGTGTGAGTATAGATGGTCAGGTGTGAGTATAGATGGTCAGGAGTGAATATAGATGGTCAGGTGTGAGTATACATGGTCAGGTGTGAGTATAGATGGTCAGGTGTGAATATAGATGGTCAGGTGTGAGTATAGATGGTCAGGTGTGAGTATTGATGGTCAGGAGTTTATATAGATGGTCAGGTGTGAGTATAGATGGTCAGGTGTGAGTATAGATGGTCAGGAGTGAGTATAGATTGTCAGGTGTGAATATATATGGTCAGGAGTGAATATAGATGGTCAGGTGGGAATATAGATGGTCAGGTGTGAGTATAGATGGTCAGGAGTGAGTATAGATGGTCCAGTGTGAGAATAGATGGTCAGGTGTGAGTATAGATGGTCAGGTGTGAGTATAGATGGCCAGGTGTGAATATAGATGGTCTGGTGTGAATATAGATGGTCAGGTGTGAGTATAGATGGTCAGATGTGAATCTAGATGGTCAGGAGTGAGTATAGATGGTCAGGTGTGAGTATAGATGGTCAGGTGTGAATATAGATGGTCAGGTGTGATTATAGATGGTCAGATGTGGGTATAGATGGTCAGGAATGAATATAGATGGTCAGGTGTGAGTATAGATGGTCAGGTGTGAGTATAGATGGTCAGGTGTGAATATAGATGGTCTGGTGTGAATATAGATGGTCAGGTGTGAGTATAGATGGTCAGATGTGAATCGAGATGGTCAGGGGTGAGAATAGATTGTCAGGTGTGTGTATAGATGGTCAGGTGTGAGTATAGATGGTCAGGTGCGAGTATAGATGGTCAGGTGTGAGTATAGATGGTCAGGTGAGAATATAGATGGTCAGGTGTGAATATAGATGGTCAGGTGTGAGTATAGATGGTCAGGTGTGAATATAAATGGTCAGATGTGAATATAGATGGTCAGGTGTGAGTATAGATGGTCAGGTGTGAGTATTGATGGTCAGGAGTTTATATAGATGGTCAGGTGTGAGTATAGATGGTCAGGTGTGAGTATATATGGTCAGGAGTGAGTATAGATGGTCAGGTGTGAATATATATGATCAGGTGTGAGTATAGATGGTCAGGTGTGAGTATAGATGGTCAGGTGTGAATATAGATGGTCAGGTGTGAGTATAGATGGTCAGGCGTGAATATAAATGGTCAGATGTGAATATAGATGGTCAGGTGTGAGTATAGATGGTCAGGTGTGAGTATTGATGGTCAGGAGTTTATATAGATGGTCAGGTGGGAATATAGATGGTCAGGTGTGAGTATAGATGGTCAGGAGTGAGTATAGATGGTCCAGTGTGAGAATAGATGGTCAGGTGTGAGTATAGATGGTCAGGTGTGAGTATAGATGGCCAGGTGTGAATATAGATGGTCTGGTGTGAATCTAGATGGTCAGGTGTGAGTATAGATGGTCAGGTGTGAGTATAGATGGCCAGGTCTGAATATAGATGGTCTGGTGTGAATCTAGATGGATAGGTGTGAGTATAGATGGTCAGATGTGAATCTAGATGGTCAGTAGTGAGTATAGATGGTCAGGTGTGAGTATAGATGGTCAGGTGTGAATATAGATGGTCAGGTGTGAGTATAGATGGTCAGGTGTGAATATAGATGGTCTGGTGTGAATATAGATGGTCAGGTGTGAGTATAGATGGTCAGATGTGAATCTAGATGGTCAGGGGAGAGAATAGATTGTCAGGTGTGTGTATAGATGGTCAGGTGTGAGTATAGATGGTCAGGTGTGAATATAGATGGTCAGGTGTGAATAGAGATGGTCAGGTGTGAGTATAGATGGTCAGCTGTGAATATAAATGGTCAGATGTGAGTATAGATGGTCAGGTGTGAGTATAGATGGTCAGGTGTGAATATAGATGGTCAGGTGTGAGTATATATGGTCAGGTGTGAGTATAGATGGTCAGGTGTGAATATAGATGGTCAGGTGTGAATGTAGACGGTCAGGTGTGAATACAGATGGTCAGGTTTATGTATAGATGGTCCGGTGTGAGTATAGATGGTCAGGTGTGAATATAGATGGTCAGGTGTGAGTATAGATTGTCAGGTGTGAGTATAGATGGTCAGGAGTGAATATAGATGGTCAGGTGTGAGTATAGATGGTCAGGAGTGAGTATAGATGGTCAGCAGTGAATATGGATGGTCAGGTGTGAGTATAGATGGTCAGGTGTGAGTATAGATGGTCAGGCGTGAATATAGATGGTCTGGTGTGAATATAGATGGTCAGGTGTGAGTATAGATGGACAGATGTGAATATAGATGGTCAGGGGTGAGGATAGATGGTCAGGTGTGAGTATAGATAGTCAGGTGTGAGGATAGATGGTCACGTGTGAGTATAGATGGTCAGGTGTGAATATAGATGGTCAGGTGTGAATATTGATGGTCAGGAGTGAGTATAGATGGTCAGGTGTGAGTATAGATAGTCCAGTGTGAGTATAGATGGTCAGGTGTGAGTATAGATGGTCAGGTGTGAGTATAGATGGTCAGGTGTGAGTATTGATGGTCAGGTTTGAGTATAGATGGTCAGGTGTGAGTATAGATGGTCCAGTGTGAGTATAGACGGTCAGGTGTGAGTATAGATGGTCAGGTGTGAGTATCGATGGTCAGGTGTGAGTATAGATGGTCAGGTGTGAGTATAGATGGTCAGGCGTGAGTATAGATGGTTAGGTGTGAGTATAGATGGTCAGGTGTGAGTATAGATGGTCAGGTGTGAGTATAGATGGTCAGGTGTGAATATAGATGGTCAGGACTGATTATAGATGGTCAGGTGTGAATATAGATGGTCCGGTGTGGATATAGATGGTCAATTGTGAATATAGATGGTCAGGGGTGAATATAGATGGTCAGGTGTGAGTATAGATGGTCAGGTGTGAATATAGATGTTCAGATGTGAGTATAGATGGTCAGGAGTGAATATAGATTGTCAGGTGTGAGTATACATGGTCAGGTGTGAGTATAGATGGTCAGGTGTGAATATAGATGGTCAGGTGTGAGTATAGATGGTCAGGTGTGAGTATTGATGGTCAGGAGTTTATATAGATGGTCAGGAGTGAGTATAGATGGTCAGGTGTGAGTATAGATGGTCAGGAGTGAGTATAGATGGTCAGGTGTGAATATATATGGTCAGGAGTGAATATAGTAGGTCAGGTGGGAATATAGATGGTCAGGTGTGAGTATAGATGGTCAGGAGTGAGTATAGATGGTCCAGTGTGAGAATAGATGGTCAGGTGTGAGTATAGATGGTCAGGTGTGAGTATAGATGGCCAGGTGTGAATATAGATGGTCTGGTGTGAATATAGATGGTCAGGTGTGAGTATAGATGGTGAGATGTGAATCTAGATGGTCAGGAGTGAGTATAGATGGTCAGGTGTGAGTATAGATGGTCAGGTGTGAATATAGATGGTCAGGTGTGATTATAGATGGTCAGGTGTGGGTATAGATGGTCAGGAATGAATATAGATGGTCAGGTGTAAGTATAGATGGTCAGGTGTGAGTATAGATGGTCAGGTGTGAATATAGATGGTCTGGTGTGAATATAGATGGTCAGGTGTGAGTATAGATGGTCAGATGTGAATCGGGATGGTCAGTGGTGAGTATAGATTGTCAGGTGTGTGTATAGATGGTTAGGTGTGAGTATAGATGGTCAGGTGTGAGTATAGATGGTCAGGTGTGAGTATAGATGGTCAGGTGAGAATATAGATGGTCAGGTGTGAATATAGATGGTCAGGTGTGAATATAGTTGGTCAGATGTGAGTATAGATGGTCAGGTGTGAATATAAATGGTCAGATGTGAGTATAGATGGTCAGGTGTGAATATAGATGGTCAGGTGTGAGTATATATGGTCAGGTGTGAGTATAGATGGTCAGGTGTGAATATAGATGGTCAGGTGTGAGTATAGATGGTCAGGTGTGAGTATTGATGGTCAGGAGTGAATATAGATGGTCAGGTGTGAGTATAGATGGTCAGGTGTGAGTATAGATGGTCAGGTGTGAATATAGATGGTCAGGTGTGAACATAGATGGTCAGGTGTGAGTATAGGCGGTCAGGTGTGAATATAGATGGTCAGGTGTGAATATAGATGGTCAGGTGTGAGTGTAGATGGTCAGGTGTCAATATAGATGGTCAGCGGTGAGTATAGATGGTCGGTTGTGTGTATAGATGGTCAGGTGTGAGTATAGATGGTCAGGTGTGAGTATAGGTGGTCAGGTGTGAATATAGATGGTCAGGCGTGAATATAGATGGTCAGGTGTGAGTATAGACGGTCAGGTGTGAATATAGATGGTCAGGTGTGAATGTAGACGGTCAGGTGTGAATATAGATGGTCAGGTTTATGTATAGATGGTCCGGTGTGAGTATAGATGGTCAGGTGTGAATATAGATGGTCAGGTGTGAGTATAGATGGTCAGGTGTGAGTATAGATGGTCAGGTGTGAGTATGGATGGTCAGGTGTGAGTATAGATGGTCAGGTGTGAATATAGATGGTCAGGTGCGAATATAGATGGTCAGGCATGAATATAGATGGTCAGGTGTGAATATAGATGGTCAGGTGTGAGTATAGATGGTCAGATGTGAATATAGATGGTCAGGTGTGAGTATAGATGGTCAGGTGTGAATATAGATGGACAGATGTGAGTATAGATGGTCAGTTGCGAGTATAGATGGTCAGGTGTGAGTATAGATTGTCAGGTGTGAGTATAGATGGTCAGGTGTGAGTATAGATGGTCAGGTGTGAATATAGAGGGTCAGGTGTGAATATAGATGGTCAGGCGTGAATATAGATGGTCAGGTGTGAATATAGATGGTCAGGTGTGAATATAGATGGTCAGGTGTGAATATAGATGGTCAGGTGTGAGTATAGATGGTCAGGTGTGAATATAGATGGTCAGGTGTGAGTATAGATGGTCAGGTGTGAATATAGATGGTCAGGTGTGAGTATACATGGTCAGGTGTGAGTATAGATGGTCAGGTGTGAATATAGATGGTCAGGTGTGAGTATAGATGGTCAGGTGTGGGTATAGATGGTCAGGAGTGAATATAGATGGTCAGGTGTGAGGATAGATGGTCAGGTGTGAGTATAGATGGACAGGTGTGAATATAGATGGTCTGGTGTGAGTATAGATGGTCAGGTGTGAGTATAGATGGTCAGGTGTGAATATAGATGGTCAGGAGTGAGTATAGATGGTCAGGTGTGAATATATATGGTCAGGAGTGAATATAGATGGTCAGGTGGGAATATAGATGGTCAGGTGTGAGTATAGATGGTCAGGAGTGAGTATAGATGGTCCAGTGTGAGAATAGATGGTCAGGTGTGAGTATAGATGGTCAGGTGTGAGTATAGATGGCCAGGTGTGAATATAGATGGTCTGGTGTGAATCTAGATGGTCAGGTGTGAGTATAGATGGTCAGATGTGAATCTAGATGGTCAGGAGTGAGTATAGATGGTCAGGTGTGAGTATAGATGGTCAGGTGTGAATATAGATGGTCAGGTGTGATTATAGATGGTCAGGTGTGGGTATAGATGGTCAGGAATGAATATAGATGGTCAGGTGTGAGTATAGATGGTCAGCTGTGAGTATAGATGGTCAGGTGTGAATATAGATGGTCTGGTGTGAATATAGATGGTCAGGTGTGAGTATAGATGGTCAGATGTGAATCTAGATGGTCAGGGGTGAGAATAGATTGTCAGGTGTGTGTATAGATGGTGAGGTGTGAGTATAGATGGTCAGGTGCGAGTATAGATGGTCAGGTGTGAGTATAGATGGTCAGGTGAGAATATAGATGGTCAGGTGTGAATATAGATGGTCAGGTGTGAGTATAGATGGTCAGGTGTGAATATAAATGGTCAGATGTGAATATAGATGGTCAGGTGTGAGTATAGATGGTCAGGTGTGAGAATTGATGGTCAGGAGTTTATATAGATGGTCAGGTGTGCGTATAGATGGTCAGGTGTGAGTATAGATGGTCAGGAGTGAGTATAGATGGTCAGGTGTGAATATATATGATCAGGTGTGAGTATAGATGGTCAGGTGTGAGTATAGATGGTCAGGTGTGAATATAGATGGTCAGGTGTGAGTATAGATGGTCAGGTGTGAATATAAATGGTCAGATGTGAATATAGATGGTCAGGTGTGAGTATAGATGGTCAGGTGTGAGTATTGATGGTCAGGAGTTTATATAGATGGTCAGGTGGGAATATAGATGGTCAGGTGTGAGTATAGATGGTCAGGAGTGAGTATAGATGGTCCAGTGTGAGAATAGATGGTCAGGTGTGAGTATAGATGGTCAGGTGTGAGTATAGATGGCCAGGTGTGAATATAGATGGTCTGGTGTGAATCTAGATGGATAGGTGTGAGTATAGATGGTCAGATGTGAATCTAGATGGTCAGTAGTGAGTATAGATGGTCAGGTGTGAGTATAGATGGTCAGGTGTGAATATAGATGGTCAGGTGTGATTATAGATGGTCAGGTGTGGGTATAGATGGTCAGGAATGAATATAGATGGTCAGTTGTGAGTATAGATGGTCAGGTGTGAGTATAGATGGTCAGGTGTGAATATAGATGGTCTGGTGTGAATATAGATGGTCAGGCGTGAATATAGATGGTCTGGTGTGAATATAGATGGTCAGGTGTGAGTATAGATGGACAGATGTGAATATAGATGGTCAGGGGTGAGGATAGATGGTCAGGTGTGAGTATAGATAGTCAGGTGTGAGGATAGATGGTCAAGTGTGAGTATAGATGGTCAGGTGTGAATATAGATGGTCAGGTGTGAATATTGATGGTCAGGAGTGAGTATAGATGGTCAGGTGTGAGTATAGATAGTCCAGTGTGAGTATAGATGGTCAGGTGTGAGTATAGATGGTCAGGTGTGAGTATAGATGGTCAGGTGTGAGTATTGATGGTCAGGTGTGATTATAGATGGTCAGGTGTGGGTATAGATGGTCAGGAATGAATATAGATGGTCAGGTGTGAGTATAGATGGTCAGGTGTGAGTATAGATGGTCAGGTGTGAATATAGATGGTCTGGTGTGAATATAGATGGTCAGGTGTGAGTATAGATGGTCAGATGTGAATCGAGATGGTCAGGGGTGAGAATAGATTGTCAGGTGTGTGTATAGATGGTCAGGTGTGAGTATAGATGGTCAGGTGCGAGTATAGATGGTCAGGTGTGAGTATAGATGGTCAGGTGAGAATATAGATGGTCAGGTGTGAATATAGATGGTCAGGTGTGAGTATAGATGGTCAGGTGTGAATATAAATGGTCAGATGTGAATATAGATGGTCAGGTGTGAGTATAGATGGTCAGGTGTGAGTATTGATGGTCAGGAGTTTATATAGATGGTCAGGTGTGAGTATAGATGGTCAGGTGTGAGTATATATGGTCAGGAGTGAGTATAGATGGTCAGGTGTGAATATATATGATCAGGTGTGAGTATAGATGGTCAGGTGTGAGTATAGATGGTCAGGTGTGAATATAGATGGTCAGGTGTGAGTATAGATGGTCAGGCGTGAATATAAATGGTCAGATGTGAATATAGATGGTCAGGTGTGAGTATAGATGGTCAGGTGTGAGTATTGATGGTCAGGAGTTTATATAGATGGTCAGGTGGGAATATAGATGGTCAGGTGTGAGTATAGATGGTCAGGAGTGAGTATAGATGGTCCAGTGTGAGAATAGATGGTCAGGTGTGAGTATAGATGGTCAGGTGTGAGTATAGATGGCCAGGTGTGAATATAGATGGTCTGGTGTGAATCTAGATGGTCAGGTGTGAGTATAGATGGTCAGGTGTGAGTATAGATGGCCAGGTGTGAATATAGATGGTCTGGTGTGAATCTAGATGGATAGGTGTGAGTATAGATGGTCAGATGTGAATCTAGATGGTCAGTAGTGAGTATAGATGGTCAGGTGTGAGTATAGATGGTCAGGTGTGAATATAGATGGTCAGGTGTGAGTATAGATGGTCAGGTGTGAATATAGATGGTCTGGTGTGAATATAGATGGTCAGGTGTGAGTATAGATGGTCAGATGTGAATCTAGATGGTCAGGGGAGAGAATAGATTGTCAGGTGTGTGTATAGATGGTCAGGTGTGAGTATAGATGGTCAGGTGTGAATATAGATGGTCAGGTGTGAATAGAGATGGTCAGGTGTGAGTATAGATGGTCAGCTGTGAATATAAATGGTCAGATGTGAGTATAGATGGTCAGGTGTGAGTATAGATGGTCAGGTGTGAATATAGATGGTCAGGTGTGAGTATATATGGTCAGGTGTGAGTATAGATGGTCAGGTGTGAATATAGATGGTCAGGTGTGAATGTAGACGGTCAGGTGTGAATACAGATGGTCAGGTTTATGTATAGATGGTCCGGTGTGAGTATAGATGGTCAGGTGTGAATATAGATGGTCAGGTGTGAGTATAGATTGTCAGGTGTGAGTATAGATGGTCAGGAGTGAATATAGATTGTCAGGTGTGAGTATAGATGGTCAGGAGTGAGTATAGATGGTCAGCAGTGAATATGGATGGTCAGGTGTGAGTATAGATGGTCAGGTGTGAGTATAGATGGTCAGGCGTGAATATAGATGGTCTGGTGTGAATATAGATGGTCAGGTGTGAGTATAGATGGACAGATGTGAATATAGATGGTCAGGGGTGAGGATAGATGGTCAGGTGTGAGTATAGATAGTCAGGTGTGAGGATAGACGGTCACGTGTGAGTATAGATGGTCAGGTGTGAATATAGATGGTCAGGTGTGAATATTGATGGTCAGGAGTGAGTATAGATGGTCAGGTGTGAGTATAGATAGTCCAGTGTGAGTATAGATGGTCAGGTGTGAGTATAGATGGTCAGGTGTGAGTATAGATGGTCAGGTGTGAGTATTGATGGTCAGGTTTGAGTATAGATGGTCAGGTGTGAGTATAGATGGTCCAGTGTGAGTATAGACGGTCAGGTGTGAGTATAGATGGTCAGGTGTGAGTATCGATGGTCAGGTGTGAGTATAGATGGTCAGGTGTGAGTATAGATGGTCAGGCGTGAGTATAGATGGTTAGGTGTGAGTATAGATGGTCAGGTGTGAGTATAGATGGTCAGGTGTGAGTATAGATGGTCAGGTGTGAATATAGATGGTCAGGACTGATTATAGATGGTCAGGTGTGAATATAGATGGTCCGGTGTGGATATAGATGGTCAATTGTGAATATAGATGGTCAGGGGTGAATATAGATGGTCAGGTGTGAGTATAGATGGTCAGGTGTGAATATAGATGTTCAGATGTGAGTATAGATGGTCAGGAGTGAATATAGATTGTCAGGTGTGAGTATACATGGTCAGGTGTGAGTATAGATGGTCAGGTGTGAATATAGATGGTCAGGTGTGAGTATAGATGGTCAGGTGTGAGTATTGATGGTCAGGAGTTTATATAGATGGTCAGGAGTGAGTATAGATGGTCAGGTGTGAGTATAGATGGTCAGGAGTGAGTATAGATGGTCAGGTGTGAATATATATGGTCAGGAGTGAATATAGATGGTCAGGTGGGAATATAGATGGTCAGGTGTGAGTATAGATGGTCAGGAGTGAGTATAGATGGTCCAGTGTGAGAATAGATGGTCAGGTGTGAGTATAGATGGTCAGGTGTGAGTATAGATGGCCAGGTGTGAATATAGATGGTCTGGTGTGAATATAGATGGTCAGGTGTGAGTATAGATGGTGAGATGTGAATCTAGATGGTCAGGAGTGAGTATAGATGGTCAGGTGTGAGTATAGATGGTCAGGTGTGAATATAGATGGTCAGGTGTGATTATAGATGGTCAGGTGTGGGTATAGATGGTCAGGAATGAATATAGATGGTCAGGTGTAAGTATAGATGGTCAGGTGTGAGTATAGATGGTCAGGTGTGAATATAGATGGTCTGGTGTGAATATAGATGGTCAGGTGTGAGTATAGATGGTCAGATGTGAATCGGGATGGTCAGTGGTGAGTATAGATTGTCAGGTGTGTGTATAGATGGTTAGGTGTGAGTATAGATGGTCAGGTGTGAGTATAGATGGTCAGGTGTGAGTATAGATGGTCAGGTGAGAATATAGATGGTCAGGTGTGAATATAGATGGTCAGGTGTGAATATAGTTGGTCAGATGTGAGTATAGATGGTCAGGTGTGAATATAAATGGTCAGATGTGAGTATAGATGGTCAGGTGTGAATATAGATGGTCAGGTGTGAGTATATATGGTCAGGTGTGAGTATAGATGGTCAGGTGTGAATATAGATGGTCAGGTGTGAGTATAGATGGTCAGGTGTGAGTATTGATGGTCAGGAGTGAATATAGATGGTCAGGTGTGAGTATAGATGGTCAGGTGTGAGTATAGATGGTCAGGTGTGAATATAGATGGTCAGGTGTGAACATAGATGGTCAGGTGTGAGTATAGGTGGTCAGGTGTGAATATAGATGGTCAGGTGTGAATATAGATGGTCAGGTGTGAGTGTAGATGGTCAGGTGTGAATATAGATGGTCAGCGGTGAGTATAGATGGTCGGTTGTGTGTATAGATGGTCAGGTGTGAGTATAGATGGTCAGGTGTGAGAATAGGTGGTCAGGTGTGAATATAGATGGTCAGGCGTGAATATAGATGGTCAGGTGTGAGTATAGACGGTCAGGTGTGAATATAGATGGTCAGGTGTGAATGTAGACGGTCAGGTGTGAATATAGATGGTCAGGTTTATGTATAGATGGTCCGGTGTGAGTATAGATGGTCAGGTGTGAATATAGATGGTCAGGTGTGAGTATAGATGGTCAGGTGTGAGTATAGATGGTCAGGTGTGAGTATGGATGGTCAGGTGTGAGTATAGATGGTCAGGTGTGAATATAGATGGTCAGGTGCGAATATAGATGGTCAGGCATGAATATAGATGGTCAGGTGTGAATATAGATGGTCAGGTGTGAGTATAGATGGTCAGATGTGAATATAGATGGTCAGGTGTGAGTATAGATGGTCAGGTGTGAATATAGATGGACAGATGTGAGTATAGATGGTCAGTTGCGAGTATAGATGGTCAGGTGTGAGTATAGATTGTCAGGTGTGAGTATAGATGGTCAGGTGTGAGTATAGATGGTCAGGTGTGAATATAGAGGGTCAGGTGTGAATATAGATGGTCAGGCGTGAATATAGATGGTCAGGTGTGAATATAGATGGTCAGGTGTGAATATAGATGGTCAGGTGTGAATATAGATGGTCAGGTGTGAGTATAGATGGTCAGGTGTGAATATAGATGGTCAGGTGTGAGTATAGATGGTCAGGTGTGAATATAGATGGTCAGGTGTGAGTATACATGGTCAGGTGTGAGTATAGATGGTCAGGTGTGAATATAGATGGTCAGGTGTGAGTATAGATGGTCAGGTGTGGGTATAGATGGTCAGGAGTGAATATAGATGGTCAGGTGTGAGGATAGATGGTCAGGTGTGAGTATAGATGGACAGGTGTGAATATAGATGGTCTGGTGTGAGTATAGATGGTCAGGTGTGAGTATAGATGGTCAGGTGTGAATATAGATGGTCAGGAGTGAGTATAGATGGTCAGGTGTGAATATATATGGTCAGGAGTGAATATAGATGGTCAGGTGGGAATATAGATGGTCAGGTGTGAGTATAGATGGTCAGGAGTGAGTATAGATGGTCCAGTGTGAGAATAGATGGTCAGGTGTGAGTATAGATGGTCAGGTGTGAGTATAGATGGCCAGGTGTGAATATAGATGGTCTGGTGTGAATCTAGATGGTCAGGTGTGAGTATAGATGGTCAGATGTGAATCTAGATGGTCAGGAGTGAGTATAGATGGTCAGGTGTGAGTATAGATGGTCAGGTGTGAATATAGATGGTCAGGTGTGATTATAGATGGTCAGGTGTGGGTATAGATGGTCAGGAATGAATATAGATGGTCAGGTGTGAGTATAGATGGTCAGCTGTGAGTATAGATGGTCAGGTGTGAATATAGATGGTCTGGTGTGAATATAGATGGTCAGGTGTGAGTATAGATGGTCAGATGTGAATCTAGATGGTCAGGGGTGAGAATAGATTGTCAGGTGTGTGTATAGATGGTGAGGTGTGAGTATAGATGGTCAGGTGCGAGTATAGATGGTCAGGTGTGAGTATAGATGGTCAGGTGAGAATATAGATGGTCAGGTGTGAATATAGATGGTCAGGTGTGAGTATAGATGGTCAGGTGTGAATATAAATGGTCAGATGTGAATATAGATGGTCAGGTGTGAGTATAGATGGTCAGGTGTGAGAATTGATGGTCAGGAGTTTATATAGATGGTCAGGTGTGCGTATAGATGGTCAGGTGTGAGTATAGATGGTCAGGAGTGAGTATAGATGGTCAGGTGTGAATATATATGATCAGGTGTGAGTATAGATGGTCAGGTGTGAGTATAGATGGTCAGGTGTGAATATAGATGGTCAGGTGTGAGTATAGATGGTCAGGTGTGAATATAAATGGTCAGATGTGAATATAGATGGTCAGGTGTGAGTATAGATGGTCAGGTGTGAGTATTGATGGTCAGGAGTTTATATAGATGGTCAGGTGGGAATATAGATGGTCAGGTGTGAGTATAGATGGTCAGGAGTGAGTATAGATGGTCCAGTGTGAGAATAGATGGTCAGGTGTGAGTATAGATGGTCAGGTGTGAGTATAGATGGCCAGGTGTGAATATAGATGGTCTGGTGTGAATCTAGATGGATAGGTGTGAGTATAGATGGTCAGATGTGATTCTAGATGGTCAGTAGTGAGTATAGATGGTCAGGTGTGAGTATAGATGGTCAGGTGTGAATATAGATGGTCAGGTGTGATTATAGATGGTCAGGTGTGGGTATAGATGGTCAGGAATGAATATAGATGGTCAGTTGTGAGTATAGATGGTCAGGTGTGAGTATAGATGGTCAGGTGTGAATATAGATGGTCTGGTGTGAATATAGATGGTCAGGTGTGAGTATAGATGGTCAGATGTGAATCTAGATGGTCAGGGGAGAGAATAGATTGTCAGGTGTGTGTATAGATGGTCAGGTGTGAGTATAGATGGTCAGGTGTGAATATAGATGGTCAGGTGTGAATATAGATGGTCAGGTGTGAGTATAGATGGTCAGCTGTGAATATAAATGGTCAGATGTGAGTATAGATGGTCAGGTGTGTGTATAGATGGTCAGGTGTGAATATAGATGGTCAGGTGTGAGTATATATGGTCAGGTGTGAGTATAGATGGTCAGGTGTGAATATAGATGGTCAGGTGTGAATGTAGACGGTCAGGTGTGAATACAGATGGTCAGGTTTATGTATAGATGGTCCGGTGTGAGTATAGATGGTCAGGTGTGAATATAGATGGTCAGGTGTGAGTATAGATTGTTAGGTGTGAGTATAGATGGTCAGGAGTGAATATAGATGGTCAGGTGTGAGTATAGATGGTCAGGTGTGAGTATAGATGGTCAGCAGTGAATATGGATAGTCAGGTGTGGGTATAGATGGTCAGGTGTGAGTATAGATGGTCAGGCGTGAATATAGATGGTCTGGTGTGAATATAGATGGTCAGGTGTGAGTATAGATGGACAGATGTGAATATAGATGGTCAGGGGTGAGGATAGATGGTCAGGTGTGAGTATAGATAGTCAGGTGTGAGGATAGATGGTCAAGTGTGAGTATAGATGGTCAGGTGTGAATATAGATGGTCAGGTGTGAATATAGATGTTCAGGAGTGAGTATAGATGGTCAGGTGTGAGTATAGATAGTCCAGTGTGAGTATAGATGGTCAGGTGTGAGTATAGATGGTCAGGTGTGAGTATAGATGGTCAGGTGTGAGTATTGATGGTCAGGTTTGAGTATAGATGGTCAGGTGTGAGTATAGATGGTCCAGTGTGAGTATAGACGGTCAGGTGTGAGTATAGATGGTCAGGTGTGAGTATCGATGGTCAGGTGTGAGTATAGATGGTCAGGTGTGAGTATAGATGGTCAGGCGTGAGTATAGATGGTTAGGTGTGAGTATAGATGGTCAGGTGTGAGTATAGATGGTCAGGTGTGAGTATAGATGGTCAGGTGTGAATATAGATGGTCAGGACTGATTATAGATGGTCAGGTGTGAATATAGATGGTCCGGTGTGGATATAGATGGTCAATTGTGAATATAGATGGTCAGGGGTGAATATAGATGGTCAGGTGTGAGTATAGATGGTCAGGTGTGAATATAGATGTTCAGATGTGAGTATAGATGGTCAGGAGTGAATATAGATTGTCAGGTGTGTGTATACATGGTCAGGTGTGAGTATACATGGTCAGGTGTGAGTATAGATGGTCAGGTGTGAGTATAGATGGTCAGGTGTGAGTATTGATGGTCAGGAGTTTATATAGATGGTCAGGAGTGAGTATAGCTGGTCAGGTGTGAGTATAGATGGTCAGGAGTGAGTATAGATGGTCAGGTGTGAATATATATGGTCAGGAGTGAATATAGATGGTCAGGTGGGAATATAGATGGTCAGGTGTGAGTATAGATGGTCAGGAGTGAGTATAGATGGTCCAGTGTGAGAATAGATGGTCAGGTGTGAGTATAGATGGTCAGGTGTGAGTATAGATGGCCAGGTGTGAATATAGATGGTCTGGTGTGAATATAGATGGTCAGGTGTGAGTATAGATGGTCAGATGTGAATCTAGATGGTCAGGAGTCAGTATAGATGGTCAGGTGTGAGTATAGATGGTCAGGTGTGAATATAGATGGTCAGGTGTGATTATAGATGGTCAGGTGTGGGTATAGATGGTCAGGAATGAATATAGATGGTCAGGTGTGAGTATAGATGGTCAGGTGTGAATATAGATGGTCTGGTGTGAATATAGATGGTCAGGTGTGAGTATAGATGGTCAGATGTGAATCGGGATGGTCAGTGGTGAGTATAGATTGTCAGGTGTGTGTATAGATGGTCAGGTGTGAGTATAGATGGTCAGGTGTGAGTATAGATGGTCAGGTGTGAGTATAGATGGTCAGGTGAGAATATAGATGGTCAGGTGTGAATATAGATGGTCAGGTGTGAATATAGTTGGTCAGATGTGAGTATAGATGGTCAGGTGTGAATATAAATGGTCAGATGTGAGTATAGATGGTCAGGTGTGAATATAGATGGTCAGGTGTGAGTATATATGGTCAGGTGTGAGTATAGATGGTCAGGTGTGAATATAGATGGTCAGGTGTGAGTATAGATGGTCAGGTGTGAGTATTGATGGTCAGGAGTGAATATAGATGGTCAGGTGTGAGTATAGATGGTCAGGTGTGAGTATAGATGGTCAGGTGTGAATATAGATGGTCAGGTGTGAACATAGATGGTCAGGTGTGAGTATAGGTGGTCAGGTGTGAATATAGATGGTCAGGTGTGAATATAGATGGTCAGGTGTGAGTGTAGATGGTCAGGTGTGAATATAGATGGTCAGCGGTGAGTATAGATGGTCGGTTGTGTGTATAGATGGTCAGGTGTGAGTATAGATGGTCAGGTGTGAGTATAGGTGGTCAGGTGTGAATATAGATGGTCAGGCGTGAATATAGATGGTCAGGTGTGAGTATAGACGGTCAGGTGTGAATATAGATGGTCAGGTGTGAATGTAGACGGTCAGGTGTGAATATAGATGGTCAGGTTTATGTATAGATGGTCCGGTGTGAGTATAGATGGTCAGGTGTGAATATAGATGGTCAGGTGTGAGTATAGATGGTCAGGTGTGAGTATAGATGGTCAGGTGTGAGTATGGATGGTCAGGTGTGAGTATAGATGGTCAGGTGTGAATATAGATGGTCAGGTGTGAATATAGATGGTCAGGCATGAATATAGATGGTCAGGTGTGAATATAGATGGTCAGGTGTGAGTATAGATGGTCAGCTGTGAATATAAATGGTCAGATGTGAGTATAGATGGTCAGGTGTGAGTATAGATGGTCAGGTGTGAATATAGATGGTCAGGTGTGAGTATATATGGTCAGGTGTGAGTATAGATGGTCAGGTGTGAATATAGATGGTCAGGTGTGAATGTAGACGGTCAGGTGTGAATACAGATGGTCAGGTTTATGTATAGATGGTCCGGTGTGAGTATAGATGGTCAGGTGTGAATATAGATGGTCAGGTGTGAGTATAGATTGTCAGGTGTGAGTATAGATGGTCAGGAGTGAATATAGATGGTCAGGTGTGAGTATAGATGGTCAGGTGTGAGTATAGATGGTCAGCAGTGAATATGGATGGTCAGGTGTGAGTATAGATGGTCAGGTGTGAGTATAGATGGTCAGGCGTGAATATAGATGGTCTGGTGTGAATATAGATGGTCAGGTGTGAGTATAGATGGACAGATGTGAATATAGATGGTCAGGGGTGAGGATAGATGGTCAGGTGTGAGTATAGATAGTCAGGTGTGAGGATAGATGGTCACGTGTGAGTATAGATGGTCAGGTGTGAATATAGATGGTCAGGTGTGAATATTGATGGTCAGGAGTGAGTATAGATGGTCAGGTGTGAGTATAGATAGTCCAGTGTGAGTATAGATGGTCAGGTGTGAGTATAGATGGTCAGGTGTGAGTATAGATGGTCAGGTGTGAGTATTGATGGTCAGGTTTGAGTATAGATGGTCAGGTGTGAGTATAGATGGTCCAGTGTGAGTATAGACGGTCAGGTGTGAGTATAGATGGTCAGGTGTGAGTATCGATGGTCAGGTGTGAGTATAGATGGTCAGGTGTGAGTATAGATGGTCAGGCGTGAGTATAGATGGTTAGGTGTGAGTATAGATGGTCAGGTGTGAGTATAGATGGTCAGGTGTGAGTATAGATGGTCAGGTGTGAATATAGATGGTCAGGACTGATTATAGATGGTCAGGTGTGAATATAGATGGTCCGGTGTGGATATAGATGGTCAATTGTGAATGTAGATGGTGAGGGGTGAATATAGATGGTCAGGTGTGAGTATAGATGGTCAGGTGTGAATATAGATGTTCAGATGTGAGTATAGATGGTCAGGAGTGAATATAGATTGTCAGGTGTGAGTATACATGGTCAGGTGTGAGTATAGATGGTCAGGTGTGAATATAGATGGTCAGGTGTGAGTATAGATGGTCAGGTGTGAGTATTGATGGTCAGGAGTTTATATAGATGGTCAGGAGTGAGTATAGATGGTCAGGTGTGAGTATAGATGGTCAGGAGTGAGTATAGATGGTCAGGTGTGAATATATATGGTCAGGAGTGAATATAGATGGTCAGGTGGGAATATAGATGGTCAGGTGTGAGTATAGATGGTCAGGAGTGAGTATAGATGGTCCAGTGTGAGAATAGATGGTCAGGTGTGAGTATAGATGGTCAGGTGTGAGTATAGATGGCCAGGTGTGAATATAGATGGTCTGGTGTGAATATAGATGGTCAGGTGTGAGTATAGATGGTCAGATGTGAATCTAGATGGTCAGGAGTGAGTATAGATGGTCAGGTGCGAGTATAGATGGTCTGGTGTGAATATAGATGGTCAGGTGTGATTATAGATGGTCAGGTGTGGGTATAGATGGTCAGGAATGAATATAGATGGTCAGGTGTAAGTATAGATGGTCAGGTGTGAGTATAGATGGTCAGGTGTGAATATAGATGGTCTGGTGTGAATATAGATGGTCAGGTGTGAGTATAGATGGTCAGATGTGAATCGGGATGGTCAGTGGTGAGTATAGATTGTCAGGTGTGTGTATAGATGGTCAGGTGTGAGTATAGATGGTCAGGTGTGAGTATAGATGGTCAGGTGTGAGTATAGATGGTCAGGTGAGAATATAGATGGTCAGGTGTGAATATAGATGGTCAGGTGTGAATATAGTTGGTCAGATGTGAGTATAGATGGTCAGGTGTGAATATAAATGGTCAGATGTGAGTATAGATGGTCAGGTGTGAATATAGATGGTCAGGTGTGAGTATATATGGTCAGGTGTGAGTATAGATGGTCAGGTGTGAATATAGATGGTCAGGTGTGAGTATAGATGGTCAGGTGTGAGTATTGATGGTCAGGAGTGAATATAGATGGTCAAGTGTGAGTATAGATGGTCAGGTGTGAGTATAGATGGTCAGGTGTGAATATAGATGGTCAGGTGTGAACATAGATGGTCAGGTGTGAGTATAGGTGGTCAGGTGTGAATATAGATGGTCAGGTGTGAATATAGATGGTCAGGTGTGAGTGTAGATTGTCAGGTGTGAATATAGATGGTCAGCGGTGAGTATAGATGGTCGGTTGTGTGTATAGATGGTCAGGTGTGAGTATAGATGGTCAGGTGTGAGTATAGGTGGTCAGGTGTGAATATAGATGGTCAGGCGTGAATACAGATGGTCAGGTGTGAGTATAGACGGTCAGGTGTGAATATAGATGGTCAGGTGTGAATGTAGACGGTCAGGTGTGAATATAGATGGTCAGGTTTATGTATAGATGGTCCGGTGTGAGTATAGATGGTCAGGTGTGAATATAGATGGTCAGGTGTGAGTATAGATGGTCAGGTGTGAGTATGGATGGTCAGGTGTGAGTATAGATGGTCAGGTGTGAATATAGATGGTCAGGTGTGAATATAGATGGTCAGGCATGAATATAGATGGTCAGGTGTGAATATAGATGGTCAGGTGTGAGTATAGATGGTCAGATGTGAATATAGATGGTCAGGTGTGTGTATAGATGGTCAGGTGTGAATATAGATGGACAGATGTGAGTATAGATGGTCAGGTGCGAGTATAGATGGTCAGGTGTGAGTATAGATTGTCAGGTGTGAGTATAGATGGTCAGGTGTGAGTATAGATGGTCAGGTGTGAATATAGAGGGTCAGGTGTGAATATAGATGGTCAGGCGTGAATATAGATGGTCAGGTGTGAATATAGATGGTCAGGTGTGAATATAGATGGTCAGGTGTGAATATAGATGGTCAGGTGTGAGTATAGATGGTCAGGTGTGAATATAGATGGTCAGGTGTGAGTATAGATGGTCAGGTGTGAATATAGATGGTCAGGTGTGAGTATACATGGTCAGGTGTGAGTATAGATGGTCAGGTGTGAATATAGATGGTCAGGTGTGAGTATAGATGGTCAGGTGTGGGTATAGATGGTCAGGAGTGAATATAGATGGTCAGGTGTGAGGATAGATGGTCAGGTGTGAGTATAGATGGACAGGTGTGAATATAGATGGTCTGGTGTGAGTATAGATGGTCAGGTGTGAGTATAGATGGTCAGGTGTGAATATAGATGGTCAGGAGTGAGTATAGATGGTCAGGTGTGAATATATATGGTCAGGAGTGAATATAGATGGTCAGGTGGGAATATAGATGGTCAGGTGTGAGTATAGATGGTCAGGAGTGAGTATAGATGGTCCAGTGTGAGAATAGATTGTCAGGTGTGAGTATAGATGGTCAGGTGTGAGTATAGATGGCCAGGTGTGAATATAGATGGTCTGGTGTGAATCTAGATGGTCAGGTGTGAGTATAGATGGTCAGATGTGAATCTAGATGGTCAGGAGTGAGTATAGATGGTCAGGTGTGAGTATAGATGGTCAGGTGTGAATATAGATGGTCAGGTGTGATTATAGATGGTCAGGTGTGGGTATAGATGGTCAGGAATGAATATAGATGGTCAGGTGTGAGTATAGATGGTCAGCTGTGAGTATAGATGGTCAGGTGTGAATATAGATGGTCTGGTGTGAATATAGATGGTCAGGTGTGAGTATAGATGATCAGATGTGAATCTAGATGGTCAGGGGAGAGAATAGATTGTCAGGTGTGTGTATAGATGGTCAGGTGTGAGTATAGATGGTCAGGTGTGAATATAGATGGTCAGGTGTGAATATAGATGGTCAGGTGTGAGTATAGATGGTCAGCTGTGAATATAAATGGTCAGATGTGAGTATAGATGGTCAGGTGTGAGTATAGATGGTCAGGTGTGAATATAGATGGTCAGGTGTGAGTATATATGGTCAGGTGTGAGTATAGATGGTCAGGTGTGAATATAGATGGTCAGGTGTGAATGTAGACGGTCAGGTGTGAATACAGATGGTCAGGTTTATGTATAGATGGTCCGGTGTGAGTATAGATGGTCAGGCGTGAATATAGATGGTCAGGTGTGAGTATAGATTGTCAGGTGTGAGTATAGATGGTCAGGAGTGAATATAGATGGTCAGGTGTGAGTATAGATGGTCAGGTGTGAGTATAGATGGTCAGCAGTGAATATGGATGGTCAGGTGTGAGTATAGATGGTCAGGTGTGAGTATAGATGGTCAGGCGTGAATATAGATGGTCTGGTGTGAATATAGATGGTCAGGTGTGAATATAGATGGTCAGGTGTGAATATAGATGGTCAGGAGTGAGTATAGATGGTCAGGTGTGAGTATAGATAGTCCAGTGTGAGTATAGATGGTCAGGTGTGAGTATAGATGGTCAGGTGTGAGTATAGATGGTCAGGTGTGAGTATTGATGGTCAGGTTTGAGTATAGATGGTCAGGTGTGAGTATAGATGGTCCAGTGTGAGTATAGACGGTCAGGTGTGAGTATAGATGGTCAGGTGTGAGTATCGATGGTCAGGTGTGAGTATAGATGGTCAGGTGTGAGTATAGATGGTCAGGCGTGAGTATAGATGGTCAGGTGTGAGTATAGATGGTCAGGTGTGAGTATAGATGGTCAGGTGTGAGTATAGATGGTCAGGTGTGAATATAGATGGTCAGGACTGATTATAGATGGTCAGGTGTGAATATAGATGGTCCGGTGTGGATATAGATGGTCAATTGTGAATATAGATGGTCAGGGGTGAATATAGATGGTCAGGTGTGAGTATAGATGGTCAGGTGTGAATATAGATGGTCAGATGTGAGTATAGATGGTCAGGAGTGAATATAGATTGTCAGGTGTGAGTATACATGGTCAGGTGTGAGTATAGATGGTGAGGTGTGAATATAGATGGTCAGGTGTGAGTATAGATGGTCAGGTGTGAGTATTGATGGTCAGGAGTTTATATAGATGGTCAGGAGTGAGTATAGATGGTCAGGTGTGAGTATAGATGGTCAGGAGTGAGTATAGATGGTCAGGTGTGAATATATATGGTCAGGAGTGAATATAGATGGTCAGGTGGGAATATAGATGGTCAGGTGTGAGTATAGATGGTCAGGAGTGAGTATAGATGGTCCAGTGTGAGAATAGATGGTCAGGTGTGAGTATAGATGGTCAGGTGTGAGTATAGATGGCCAGGTGTGAATATAGATGGTCTGGTGTGAATATAGATGGTCAGGTGTGAGTATAGATGGTCAGATGTGAGTCTAGATGGTCAGGAGTGCGTATAGATGGTCAGGTGTGAGTATAGATGGTCAGGTGTGAATATAGATGGTCAGGTGTGATTATAGATGGTCAGGTGTGAATATAGATGGTCAGGTGTGAGTATAGATGGTCAGATGTGAATCTAGATGGTCAGTGGTGAGTATAGATTGTCAGGTGTGTGTATAGATGGTCAGGTGTGAGTATAGATGGTCAGGTGTGAGTATAGATGGTCAGGTGTGAGTATAGATGGTCAGGTGAGAATATAGATGGTCAGGTGTGAATATAGATGGTCAGGTGTGAATATAGTTGGTCAGATGTGAGTATAGATGGTCAGGTGTGAATATAAATGGTCAGATGTGAGTATAGATGGTCAGGTGTGAATATAGATGGTCAGGTGTGAGTATATATGGTCAGGTGTGAGTATAGATGGTCAGGTGTGAATATAGATGGTCAGGTGTGAGTATAGATGGTCAGGTGTGAGTATTGATGGTCAGGAGTGAATATAGATGGTCAGGTGTGAGTATAGATGGTCAGGTGTGAGTATAGATGGTCAGGTGTGAATATAGATGGTCAGGTGTGAACATAGATGGTCAGGTGTGAGTATAGGTGGTCAGGTGTGAATATAGATGGTCAGGTGTGAATATAGATGGTCAGGTGTGAGTGTAGATGGTCAGGTGTGAATATAGATGGTCAGCGGTGAGTATAGATGGTCGGTTGTGTGTATAGATGGTCAGGTGTGAGTATAGGTGGTCAGGTGTGAATATAGATGGTCAGGCGTGAATATAGATGGTCAGGTGTGAGTATAGATGGTCAGGTGTGAATATAGATGGTCAGGTATGAATGTAGACGGTCAGGTGTGAATATAGATGGTCAGGTTTATGTACAGATGGTCCAGTGTGAGTATAGATGGTCAGGTGTGAATATAGATGGTCCGGTGTGAGTATAGATGGTCAGGTGTGAATATAGATGGTCAGGTGTGAGTATAGATGGTCAGGTGTGAGTATAGATGGTCAGGTGTGAGTATGGATGGTCAGGTGTGAGTATAGATGGTCAGGTGTGAATATAGATGGTGAGGTGTGAATATAGATGGTCAGGCATGAATATAGATGGTCAGGTGTGAATATAGATGGTCAGGTGTGAGTATAGATGGTCAGATGTGAATATAGATGGTCAGGTGTGAGTATAGATGGTCAGGTGTGAATATAGATGGACAGATGTGAGTATAGATGGTCAGGTGCGAGTATAGATGGTCAGGTGTGTGTATAGATTGTCAGGTGTGAGTATAGATGGTCAGATGTGAATATAGATGGTCAGGTGTGAGTATAGATGGTCAGGTGTGAATGTAGATGGACAGATGTGAGTATAGATGGTCAGGTGCGAGTATAGATGGTCAGGTGTGAGTATAGATTGTCAGGTGTGAGTATAGATGGTCAGGTGTGAGTATAGATGGTCAGGTGTGAATATAGAGAGTCAGGTGTGAATATAGATGGTCAGGCGTGAATATAGATGGTCAGGTGTGAATATAGATGGTCAGGTGTGAACATAGATGGTCAGGTGTGAATATAGATGGTCAGGTGTGAGTATAGATGGTCAGGTGTGAACATAGATGGTCAGGTGTGGGTATAGATGGTCAGGTGTGAATATAGATGGTCAGGTGTGAGTATACATGGTCAGGTGTGAGTATAGATGGTCAGGTGTGAAT
The DNA here is from genome assembly GCA_037974335.1 of Prionace glauca. Taxonomy (NCBI): domain Eukaryota; kingdom Metazoa; phylum Chordata; class Chondrichthyes; order Carcharhiniformes; family Carcharhinidae; genus Prionace; species Prionace glauca. The sequence goes on from CM075737.1 coordinate 63,845,849, forward strand.
ATAGATGGTCAGGTGTGAGTATAGATGGTCAGGTGTGGGTATAGATGGTCAGGAGTGAATATAGATGGTCAGGTGTGAGGATAGATGGTCAGGTGTGAGTATAGATGGACAGGTGTGAATATAGATGGTCTGGTGTGAATATAGATGGTCAGGTGTGAGTATAGACGGTCAGATGTGAATCTAGATGGTCAGGGGTGAGTATAGATGGTCAGGTGTGTGTATAGATGGTCAGGTGTGAGTAAAGATGGTCAGGTGTGAGTATAGATGGTCAGGAGTGAATATAGATGGTCAGGACTCAGTATAGATGGTCAGGTATGAATATAGATGGTCCGGTGTGAATATAGATGGTCAGGGGTGAATATAGATGGTCAGGTGCGAGTATAGATGGTCAGGTGTGAATATAGATGGTCAGGTGTGAGTATAGATTGTCAGGAGTGAATATAGATGGTCAGATGTGAATATAGATGGTCAGGTGTGAGTATAGATGGTCAGGTGTGAGTATAGATGGTCAGGAGTGAGTATAGATGGTCAGGTGTGAATATAGATGGTCAGGTGGGAATACGGATGGTCAGGCGTGAGTATAGATGGTCAGGTGTGAGTATAGATGGTCCAGTGTGAGAATTGATGGTCAGGTGTGAGTATAGATGGTCAGGTGTGAGTATAGATGGTCAGGTGTGAATATAGATGTCTGGTGTGCATATAGATGTTCAGATGTGAGTATAGATGGTCAGATGTGAATCTAGATGGTCAGGGGTGAGTATAGATTGTCAGGTGTGTGTATAGATGGTCAGGTGTGAGTATTGATGGTCGGGTGTGAATATAGATGGTCAGGTGTGAGTATAGATGGTCCAGTGTGAATATGGATGGTCAGGTGTGAATATAGATGGTCAGGTGTGAGTATAGATGGTCAGGTGTGAATATGGATGGTCAGGTGTGAATATAGATGGTCAGGTGTGAGTATAGATGGTCAGGTGTGAGTATAGATGGTCAGGTGTGAATATGGCTGGTCAGGTGTGAATATAGATGGTCAGGTGTGAGTATAGATGGTCAGATGAGAATCCAGATGGTCACGGGTGAGTATAGATGGTCAGGTGTGTGTATAGATGGTCAGGTGTGAGTATAGATGGTCAGGTGTGAGTATAGATGGTCAGGTGTGAATATAGATGGTCAGGACTGAGTATAGATGGTCAGGTGTGAATATAGATGGTCCGGTGTGAATATAGATGGTCAGGTGTGAATATAGATGGTCAGGGGTGAATATAGATGGTCAGGTGTGAGTATAGACGGTCAGGTGTGAATATAGATGGTCAGATGTGAGTATAGATGGTCAGGATTGAATATAGATGGTCAGGTGTGAGTATACATGGTCAGATCTGAGTATAGATGGTCAGGATTGAATATAGATGGTCAGGTGTGAGTATAGATGGTCAGGAGTGAATATGGATGGTCAGGAGTGAATATAGATGGTCAGATGTGAGTATAGATGGTCAGGATTGAATATAGATGGTCAGGTGTGAGTATACATGGTCAGATGTGAGTATAGATGGTCAGGATGAATATAGATGGTCAGGTGTGAATATAGATGGTCAGGTGTGAGTACACATGGTCAGGTGTGAGTATAGATGGTCAGGAGTGAATATGGATGGTCAGGAGTGAATATAGATGGTCAGGTGTGTATATAGATGGTCAGGTGTGAGTATAGATGGTCAGGTGGGATTACGGATGGTAAGGTGTGAGTATAGATGGTCAGGTGGGAATATAGATGGTCCAGTGTGAGAATAGATGGTCAGGTGTGAGTATAGATGGTCAGGAGTGAGTATAGATGGTCCAGTGTGAGAATAGATGGTCAGGTGTGAGTAGAGATGGTCAGGTGTGAGTATAGATGGCCAGCTGTGAATATAGATGGTCTGGTGTGAATATAGATGGTCAGGTGTGAGTATAGATGGTCAGGTGTGGGTATAGATGGTCAGGAGTGAATATAGATGGTCAGGTGTGAGTATAGATGGTCAGGTGTGAGTATAGATAGTCAGGTGTGAATATAGATGGTCTGGTGTTAATATAGATGGTCAGATGTGAGTATCGATGGTCAGATGTGAATCTAGATGGTCAGGGGTGAGTATAGATTGTCAGGTGTGTGTATAGATGGTCAGGTGTGAGTATAGATGGTCAGGTGTGAATATAGATGGTCAGGTGTGAATATAGATGGTCAGGAGTGAGTATAGATGGTCAGGTGTGAGTATAGATAGTCCAGTGTGAGTATAGATGGTCAGGTGTGAGTATAGATGGTCAGGTGTGAGTATAGATGGTCAGGTGTGAGTATTGATGGTCAGGTTTGAGTATAGATGGTCAGGTGTGTGTATAGATGGTCCAGTGTGAGTATAGACGGTCAGGTGTGAGTATAGATGGTCAGGTGTGAGTATCGATGGTCAGGTGTGAGTATAGATGGTCAGGTGTGAGTATAGATGGTCAGGCGTGAGTATAGATGGTCAGGTGTGAGTATAGATGGTCAGGTGTGAGTATAGATGGTCAGGTGTGAGTATAGATGGTCAGGTGTGAATATAGATGGTCAGGACTGATTATAGATGGTCAGGTGTGAATATAGATGGTCCGGTGTGGATATAGATGGTCAATTGTGAATATAGATGGTCAGGGGTGAATATAGATTGTCAGGTGTGAGTATAGATGGTCAGGTGTGAATATAGATGGTCAGATGTGAGTATAGATGGTCAGGAGTGAATATAGATTGTCAGGTGTGAGTATACATGGTCAGGTGTGAATATAGATGGTCAGGTGTGAGTATAGATGGTCAGGTGTGAGTATTGATGGTCAGGAGTTTATATAGATGGTCAGGTGTGAGTATAGATCGTCAGGAGTGAGTATAGATGGTCAGGTGTGAATATATATGGTCAGGAGTGAATATAGATGGTCAGGTGGGAATATAGATGGTCAGGTGTGAGTATAGATGGTCAGGAGTGAGTATAGATGGTCCAGTGTGAGAATAGATGGTCAGGTGTGAGTATAGATGGTCAGGTGTGAGTATAGATGGCCAGGTGTGAATATAGATGGTCTGGTGTGAATATAGATGGTCAGGTGTGAGTATAGATGGTCAGATGTGAATCTAGATGGTCAGGAGTGAGTATAGATGGTCAGGTGTGAGTATAGATGGTCAGGTGTGAATATAGATGGTCAGGTGTGATTATAGATGGTCAGGTGTGGATATAGATGGTCAGGAATGAATATAGATGGTCAGGTGTGAGTATAGATGGTCAGGTGTGAGTATAGATGTTCAGGTGTGAATATAGATGGTCTGGTGTGAGTACAGATGGTCAGGTGTGAGTATAGATGGTCAGATGTGAATCTAGATGGTCAGTGGTGAGTATAGATTGTCAGGTGTGTGTATAGATGGTCAGGTGTGAGTATAGATGGTCAGGTGTGAGTATAGATGGTCAGGTGTGAGTATAGATGGTCAGGTGAGAATATAGATGGTCAGGTGTGAATATAGATGGTCTGGTGTGAATATAGTTGGTCAGATGTGAGTATAGATGGTCAGGTGTGAATATAAATGGTCAGATGTGAGTAAAGATGGTCAGGTGTGAATATAGATGGTCAGGTGTGAGTATATATGGTCAGGTGTGAGTATAGATGGTCAGGTGTGAATATAGATTGTCAGGTGTGAGTATACATGGTCAGGTGTGAATATAGATGGTCAGGTGTGAGTATAGATGGTCAGGTGTGAGTATTGATGGTCAGGAGTTTATATAGATGGTCAGGTGTGAGTATAGATCGTCAGGAGTGAGTATAGATGGTCAGGTGTGAATATATATGGTCAGGAGTGAATATAGATGGTCAGGTGGGAATATAGATGGTCAGGTGTGAGTATAGATGGTCAGGAGTGAGTATAGATGGTCCAGTGTGAGAATAGATGGTCAGGTGTGAGTATAGATGGTCAGGTGTGAGTATAGATGGCCAGGTGTGAATATAGATGGTCTGGTGTGAATATAGATGGTCAGGTGTGAGTATAGATGGTCAGATGTGAATCTAGATGGTCAGGAGTGAGTATAGATGGTCAGGTGTGAGTATAGATGGTCAGGTGTGAATATAGATGGTCAGGTGTGATTATAGATGGTCAGGTGTGGATATAGATGGTCAGGAATGAATATAGATGGTCAGGTGTGAGTATAGATGGTCAGGTGTGAGTATAGATGTTCAGGTGTGAATATAGATGGTCTGGTGTGAGTACAGATGGTCAGGTGTGAGTATAGATGGTCAGATGTGAATCTAGATGGTCAGTGGTGAGTATAGATTGTCAGGTGTGTGTATAGATGGTCAGGTGTGAGTATAGATGGTCAGGTGTGAGTATAGATGGTCAGGTGTGAGTATAGATGGTCAGGTGAGAATATAGATGGTCAGGTGTGAATATAGATGGTCTGGTGTGAATATAGTTGGTCAGATGTGAGTATAGATGGTCAGGTGTGAATATAAATGGTCAGATGTGAGTAAAGATGGTCAGGTGTGAATATAGATGGTCAGGTGTGAGTATATATGGTCAGGTGTGAGTATAGATGGTCAGGTGTGAATATAGATGGTCAGGTGTGAGTATAGATGGTCAGGTGTGAGTATTGATGGTCAGGTGTGAATATAGATGGTCAGGCGTGAATATAGATGGTCAGGTGTGAGTATAGATGGTCAGGTGTGAATATAGATGGTCAGGTATGAATGTAGACGGTCAGGTGTGAATATAGATGGTCAGGTTTATGTATAGATGGTCCGGTGTGAGTATAGATGGTCAGGTGTGAATATAGATGGTCAGGTGTGAGTATAGATGGTCAGGTGTGAGTATTGATGGTCAGATGTGAATCTAGATGGTCAGTGGTGAGTATAGATTGTCAGGTGTGTGTATAGATGATCAGGTGTGAGTATTGATGGTCAGGTGTGAGTATAGATGGTCAGGTGTGAGTATAGATGGTCAGGTGAGAATATAGATGGTCAGGTGTGAATATAGATGGTCAGGTGTGAATATAGTTGGTCAGATGTGTGTATAGATGGTCAGGTGTGAATATAAATGGTCAGATGTGAGTATAGATGGTCAGGTGTGAATATAGATGGTCAGGTGTGAGTATATATGGTCAGGTGTGAGTATAGATGGTCAGGTGTGAATATAGATGGTCAGGTGTGAGTATAGATGGTCAGGTGTGAGTATTGATGGTCAGGAGTGAATATAGATGGTCAGGTGTGAGTATAGATGGTCAGGTGTGAGTATAGATGGTCAGGTGTGAATATAGATGGTCAGGTGTGAACATAGATGGTCAGGTGTGAGTATAGGTGGTCAGGTGTGAATATAGATGGTCAGGTGTGAATATAGATGGTCAGGTGTGAGTGTAGATGGTCAGGTGTGAATATAGATGGTCAGCGGTGAGTATAGATGGTCGGTTGTGTGTATAGATGGTCAGGTGTGAGTATAGATGGTCAGGTGTGAGTATAGGTGGTCAGGTGTGAATATAGATGGTCAGGCGTGAATATAGATGGTCAGGTGTGAGTATAGATGGTCAGGTGTGAATATAGATGGTCAGGTATGAATGTAGACGGTCAGGTGTGAATATAGATGGTCAGGTTTATGTATAGATGGTCTGGTGTGAGTATAGATGGTCAGGTGTGAATATAGATGGTCAGGTGTGAGTATAGATGGTCAGGTGTGAGTATAGATGGTCAGGTGTGAGTATGGATGGTCAGGTGTGAGTATAGATGGTCAGGTGTGAATATAGATGGTCAGGTGTGAACATAGATGGTCAGGTGTGAGTATAGGTGGTCAGGTGTGAATATAGATGGTCAGGTGTGAATATAGATGGTCAGGTGTGAGTGTAGATGGTCAGGTGTGAATATAGATGGTCAGCGGTGAGTATAGATGGTCGGTTGTGTGTATAGATGGTCAGGTGTGAGTATAGGTGGTCAGGTGTGAATATAGATGGTCAGGCGTGAATATAGATGGTCAGGTGTGAGTATAGATGGTCAGGTGTGAATATAGATGGTCAGGTATGAATGTAGACGGTCAGGTGTGAATATAGATGGTCAGGTTTATGTACAGATGGTCCAGTGTGAGTATAGATGGTCAGGTGTGAATATAGATGGTCCGGTGTGAGTATAGATGGTCAGGTGTGAATATAGATGGTCAGGTGTGAGTATAGATGGTCAGGTGTGAGTATAGAAGGTCAGGTGTGAGTATGGATGGTCAGGTGTGAGTATAGATGGTCAGGTGTGAATATAGATGGTGAGGTGTGAATATAGATGGTCAGGCATGAATATAGATGGTCAGGTGTGAATATAGATGGTCAGGTGTGAGTATAGATGGTCAGATGTGAATATAGATGGTCAGGTGTGAGTATAGATGGTCAGGTGTGAATATAGATGGACAGATGTGAGTATAGATGGTCAGGTGCGAGTATAGATGGTCAGGTGTGTGTATAGATTGTCAGGTGTGAGTATAGATGGTCAGATGTGAATATAGATGGTCAGGTGTGAGTATAGATGGTCAGGTGTGAATGTAGATGGACAGATGTGAGTATAGATGGTCAGGTGCGAGTATAGATGGTCAGGTGTGAGTATAGATTGTCAGGTGTGAGTATAGATGGTCAGGTGTGAGTATAGATGGTCAGGTGTGAATATAGAGAGTCAGGTGTGAATATAGATGGTCAGGCGTGAATATAGATGGTCAGGTGTGAATATAGATGGTCAGGTGTGAACATAGATGGTCAGGTGTGAATATAGATGGTCAGGTGTGAGTATAGATGGTCAGGTGTGAATATAGATGGTCAGGTGTGGGTATAGATGGTCAGGTGTGAATATAGATGGTCAGGTGTGAGTATACATGGTCAGGTGTGAGTATAGATGGTCAGGTGTGAATATAGATGGTCAGGTGTGAGTATAGATGGTCAGGTGTGGGTATAGATGGTCAGGAGTGAATATAGATGGTCAGGTGTGAGGATAGATGGTCAGGTGTGAGTATAGATGGACAGGTGTGAATATAGATGGTCTGGTGTGAATATAGATGGTCAGGTGTGAGTATAGACGGTCAGATGTGAATCTAGATGGTCAGGGGTGAGTATAGATGGTCAGGTGTGTGTATAGATGGTCAGGTGTGAGTAAAGATGGTCAGGTGTGAGTATAGATGGTCAGGAGTGAATATAGATGGTCAGGACTCAGTATAGATGGTCAGGTATGAATATAGATGGTCCGGTGTGAATATAGATGGTCAGGGGTGAATATAGATGGTCAGGTGCGAGTATAGATGGTCAGGTGTGAATATAGATGGTCAGGTGTGAGTATAGATTGTCAGGAGTGAATATAGATGGTCAGATGTGAATATAGATGGTCAGGTGTGAGTATAGATGGTCAGGTGTGAGTATAGATGGTCAGGAGTGAGTATAGATGGTCAGGTGTGAATATAGATGGTCAGGTGGGAATACGGATGGTCAGGCGTGAGTATAGATGGTCAGGTGTGAGTATAGATGGTCCAGTGTGAGAATTGATGGTCAGGTGTGAGTATAGATGGTCAGGTGTGAGTATAGATGGTCAGGTGTGAATATAGATGTCTGGTGTGCATATAGATGTTCAGATGTGAGTATAGATGGTCAGATGTGAATCTAGATGGTCAGGGGTGAGTATAGATTGTCAGGTGTGTGTATAGATGGTCAGGTGTGAGTATTGATGGTCGGGTGTGAATATAGATGGTCAGGTGTGAGTATAGATGGTCCAGTGTGAATATGGATGGTCAGGTGTGAATATAGATGGTCAGGTGTGAGTATAGATGGTCAGGTGTGAATATGGATGGTCAGGTGTGAATATAGATGGTCAGGTGTGAGTATAGATGGTCAGGTGTGAGTATAGATGGTCAGGTGTGAATATGGCTGGTCAGGTGTGAATATAGATGGTCAGGTGTGAGTATAGATGGTCAGATGTGAATCCAGATGGTCACGGGTGAGTATAGATGGTCAGGTGTGTGTATAGATGGTCAGGTGTGAGTATAGATGGTCAGGTGTGAGTATAGATGGTCAGGTGTGAATATAGATGGTCAGGACTGAGTATAGATGGTCAGGTGTGAATATAGATGGTCCGGTGTGAATATAGATGGTCAGGTGTGAATATAGATGGTCAGGGGTGAATATAGATGGTCAGGTGTGAGTATAGACGGTCAGGTGTGAATATAGATGGTCAGATGTGAGTATAGATGGTCAGGATTGAATATAGATGGTCAGGTGTGAGTATACATGGTCAGATCTGAGTATAGATGGTCAGGATTGAATATAGATGGTCAGGTGTGAGTATAGATGGTCAGGAGTGAATATGGATGGTCAGGAGTGAATATAGATGGTCAGATGTGAGTATAGATGGTCAGGATTGAATATAGATGGTCAGGTGTGAGTATACATGGTCAGATGTGAGTATAGATGGTCAGGATGAATATAGATGGTCAGGTGTGAATATAGATGGTCAGGTGTGAGTACACATGGTCAGGTGTGAGTATAGATGGTCAGGAGTGAATATGGATGGTCAGGAGTGAATATAGATGGTCAGGTGTGTATATAGATGGTCAGGTGTGAGTATAGATGGTCAGGTGGGATTACGGATGGTAAGGTGTGAGTATAGATGGTCAGGTGGGAATATAGATGGTCCAGTGTGAGAATAGATGGTCAGGTGTGAGTATAGATGGTCAGGAGTGAGTATAGATGGTCCAGTGTGAGAATAGATGGTCAGGTGTGAGTAGAGATGGTCAGGTGTGAGTATAGATGGCCAGCTGTGAATATAGATGGTCTGGTGTGAATATAGATGGTCAGGTGTGAGTATAGATGGTCAGGTGTGGGTATAGATGGTCAGGAGTGAATATAGATGGTCAGGTGTGAGTATAGATGGTCAGGTGTGAGTATAGATAGTCAGGTGTGAATATAGATGGTCTGGTGTTAATATAGATGGTCAGATGTGAGTATCGATGGTCAGATGTGAATCTAGATGGTCAGGGGTGAGTATAGATTGTCAGGTGTGTGTATAGATGGTCAGGTGTGAGTATAGATGGTCAGGTGTGAATATAGATGGTCAGGTGTGAATATAGATGGTCAGGAGTGAGTATAGATGGTCAGGTGTGAGTATAGATAGTCCAGTGTGAGTATAGATGGTCAGGTGTGAGTATAGATGGTCAGGTGTGAGTATAGATGGTCAGGTGTGAGTATTGATGGTCAGGTTTGAGTATAGATGGTCAGGTGTGTGTATAGATGGTCCAGTGTGAGTATAGACGGTCAGGTGTGAGTATAGATGGTCAGGTGTGAGTATCGATGGTCAGGTGTGAGTATAGATGGTCAGGTGTGAGTATAGATGGTCAGGCGTGAGTATAGATGGTCAGGTGTGAGTATAGATGGTCAGGTGTGAGTATAGATGGTCAGGTGTGAGTATAGATGGTCAGGTGTGAATATAGATGGTCAGGACTGATTATAGATGGTCAGGTGTGAATATAGATGGTCCGGTGTGGATATAGATGGTCAATTGTGAATATAGATGGTCAGGGGTGAATATAGATTGTCAGGTGTGAGTATAGATGGTCAGGTGTGAATATAGATGGTCAGATGTGAGTATAGATGGTCAGGAGTGAATATAGATTGTCAGGTGTGAGTATACATGGTCAGGTGTGAATATAGATGGTCAGGTGTGAGTATAGATGGTCAGGTGTGAGTATTGATGGTCAGGAGTTTATATAGATGGTCAGGTGTGAGTATAGATCGTCAGGAGTGAGTATAGATGGTCAGGTGTGAATATATATGGTCAGGAGTGAATATAGATGGTCAGGTGGGAATATAGATGGTCAGGTGTGAGTATAGATGGTCAGGAGTGAGTATAGATGGTCCAGTGTGAGAATAGATGGTCAGGTGTGAGTATAGATGGTCAGGTGTGAGTATAGATGGCCAGGTGTGAATATAGATGGTCTGGTGTGAATATAGATGGTCAGGTGTGAGTATAGATGGTCAGATGTGAATCTAGATGGTCAGGAGTGAGTATAGATGGTCAGGTGTGAGTATAGATGGTCAGGTGTGAATATAGATGGTCAGGTGTGATTATAGATGGTCAGGTGTGGATATAGATGGTCAGGAATGAATATAGATGGTCAGGTGTGAGTATAGATGGTCAGGTGTGAGTATAGATGTTCAGGTGTGAATATAGATGGTCTGGTGTGAGTACAGATGGTCAGGTGTGAGTATAGATGGTCAGATGTGAATCTAGATGGTCAGTGGTGAGTATAGATTGTCAGGTGTGTGTATAGATGGTCAGGTGTGAGTATAGATGGTCAGGTGTGAGTATAGATGGTCAGGTGTGAGTATAGATGGTCAGGTGAGAATATAGATGGTCAGGTGTGAATATAGATGGTCTGGTGTGAATATAGTTGGTCAGATGTGAGTATAGATGGTCAGGTGTGAATATAAATGGTCAGATGTGAGTAAAGATGGTCAGGTGTGAATATAGATGGTCAGGTGTGAGTATATATGGTCAGGTGTGAGTATAGATGGTCAGGTGTGAATATAGATTGTCAGGTGTGAGTATACATGGTCAGGTGTGAATATAGATGGTCAGGTGTGAGTATAGATGGTCAGGTGTGAGTATTGATGGTCAGGAGTTTATATAGATGGTCAGGTGTGAGTATAGATCGTCAGGAGTGAGTATAGATGGTCAGGTGTGAATATATATGGTCAGGAGTGAATATAGATGGTCAGGTGGGAATATAGATGGTCAGGTGTGAGTATAGATGGTCAGGAGTGAGTATAGATGGTCCAGTGTGAGAATAGATGGTCAGGTGTGAGTATAGATGGTCAGGTGTGAGTATAGATGGCCAGGTGTGAATATAGATGGTCTGGTGTGAATATAGATGGTCAGGTGTGAGTATAGATGGTCAGATGTGAATCTAGATGGTCAGGAGTGAGTATAGATGGTCAGGTGTGAGTATAGATGGTCAGGTGTGAATATAGATGGTCAGGTGTGATTATAGATGGTCAGGTGTGGATATAGATGGTCAGGAATGAATATAGATGGTCAGGTGTGAGTATAGATGGTCAGGTGTGAGTATAGATGTTCAGGTGTGAATATAGATGGTCTGGTGTGAGTACAGATGGTCAGGTGTGAGTATAGATGGTCAGATGTGAATCTAGATGGTCAGTGGTGAGTATAGATTGTCAGGTGTGTGTATAGATGGTCAGGTGTGAGTATAGATGGTCAGGTGTGAGTATAGATGGTCAGGTGTGAGTATAGATGGTCAGGTGAGAATATAGATGGTCAGGTGTGAATATAGATGGTCTGGTGTGAATATAGTTGGTCAGATGTGAGTATAGATGGTCAGGTGTGAATATAAATGGTCAGATGTGAGTAAAGATGGTCAGGTGTGAATATAGATGGTCAGGTGTGAGTATATATGGTCAGGTGTGAGTATAGATGGTCAGGTGTGAATATAGATGGTCAGGTGTGAGTATAGATGGTCAGGTGTGAGTATTGATGGTCAGGTGTGAATATAGATGGTCAGGCGTGAATATAGATGGTCAGGTGTGAGTATAGATGGTCAGGTGTGAATATAGATGGTCAGGTATGAATGTAGACGGTCAGGTGTGAATATAGATGGTCAGGTTTATGTATAGATGGTCCGGTGTGAGTATAGATGGTCAGGTGTGAATATAGATGGTCAGGTGTGAGTATAGATGGTCAGGTGTGAGTATTGATGGTCAGATGTGAATCTAGATGGTCAGTGGTGAGTATAGATTGTCAGGTGTGTGTATAGATGATCAGGTGTGAGTATTGATGGTCAGGTGTGAGTATAGATGGTCAGGTGTGAGTATAGATGGTCAGGTGAGAATATAGATGGTCAGGTGTGAATATAGATGGTCAGGTGTGAATATAGTTGGTCAGATGTGTGTATAGATGGTCAGGTGTGAATATAAATGGTCAGATGTGAGTATAGATGGTCAGGTGTGAATATAGATGGTCAGGTGTGAGTATATATGGTCAGGTGTGAGTATAGATGGTCAGGTGTGAATATAGATGGTCAGGTGTGAGTATAGATGGTCAGGTGTGAGTATTGATGGTCAGGAGTGAATATAGATGGTCAGGTGTGAGTATAGATGGTCAGGTGTGAGTATAGATGGTCAGGTGTGAATATAGATGGTCAGGTGTGAACATAGATGGTCAGGTGTGAGTATAGGTGGTCAGGTGTGAATATAGATGGTCAGGTGTGAATATAGATGGTCAGGTGTGAGTGTAGATGGTCAGGTGTGAATATAGATGGTCAGCGGTGAGTATAGATGGTCGGTTGTGTGTATAGATGGTCAGGTGTGAGTATAGATGGTCAGGTGTGAGTATAGGTGGTCAGGTGTGAATATAGATGGTCAGGCGTGAATATAGATGGTCAGGTGTGAGTATAGATGGTCAGGTGTGAATATAGATGGTCAGGTATGAATGTAGACGGTCAGGTGTGAATATAGATGGTCAGGTTTATGTATAGATGGTCTGGTGTGAGTATAGATGGTCAGGTGTGAATATAGATGGTCAGGTGTGAGTATAGATGGTCAGGTGTGAGTATAGATGGTCAGGTGTGAGTATGGATGGTCAGGTGTGAGTATAGATGGTCAGGTGTGAGTATAGATGGTCAGGTGTGAATATAGATGGTCAGGTGTGAGTATAGATGGTCAGGTGTGAGTATTGATGGTCAGGAGTGAATATAGATGGTCAGGTGTGAGTATAGATGGTCAGGTGTGAGTATAGATGGTCAGGTGTGAATATAGATGGTCAGGTGTGAACATAGATGGTCAGGTGTGAGTATAGGTGGTCAGGTGTGAATATAGATGGTCAGGTGTGAATATAGATGGTCAGGTGTGAGTGTAGATGGTCAGGTGTGAATATAGATGGTCAGCGGTGAGTATAGATGGTCGGTTGTGTGTATAGATGGTCAGGTGTGAGTATAGATGGTCAGGTGTGAGTATAGGTGGTCAGGTGTGAATATAGATGGTCAGGCGTGAATATAGATGGTCAGGTGTGAGTATAGATGGTCAGGTGTGAATATAGATGGTCAGGTATGAATGTAGACGGTCAGGTGTGAATATAGATGGTCAGGTTTATGTATAGATGGTCCGGTGTGAGTATAGATGGTCAGGTGTGAATATAGATGGTCAGGTGTGAGTATAGATGGTCAGGTGTGAGTATAGATGGTCAGGTGTGAGTATGGATGGTCAGGTGTGAGTATAGATGGTCAGGTGTGAATATAGATGGTCAGGTGTGAATATAGATGGTCAGGCATGAATATAGATGGTCAGGTGTGAATATAGACGGTCAGGTGTGAGTATAGATGATCAGATGTGAATATAGATGGTCAGGTGTGAGTATAGATGGTCAGGTGTGAATATAGATGGACAGATGTGAGTATAGATGGTCAGGTGCGAGTATAGATGGTCAGGTGTGAGTATAGATTGTCAGGTGTGAGTATAGATGGTCAGGTGTGAGTATAGATGGTCAGGTGTGAATATAGAGGGTCAGGTGTGAATATAGATGGTCAGGCGTGAATATAGATGGTCAGGTGTGAATATAGATGGTCAGGTGTGTACATAGATGGTCAGGTGTGAATATAGATGGTCAGGTGTGAGTATAGATGGTCAGGTGTGAATATAGATGGTCAGGTGTGGGTATAGATGGTCAGGTGTGAATATAGATGGTCAGGTGTGAGTATACATGGTCAGGTGTGAGTATAGATGGTCAGGTGTGAATATAGATGGTCAGGTGTGAGTATAGATGGTCAGGTGTGGGTATAGATGGTCAGGAGTGAATATAGATGGTCAGGTGTGAGGATAGATGGTCAGGTGTGAGTATAGATGGACAGGTGTGAATATAGATGGTCTGGTGTGAATATAGATGGTCAGGTGTGAGTATAGACGGTCAGATGTGAATCTAGATGGTCAGGGGTGAGTATAGATGGTCAGGTGTGTGTATAGATGGTCAGGTGTGAGTAAAGATGGTCAGGTGTGAGTATAGATGGTCAGGAGTGAATATAGATGGTCAGGACTCAGTATAGATGGTCAGGTGTGAATATAGATGGTCCGGTGTGAATATAGATGGTCAGGGGTGAATATAGATGGTGAGGTGTGAGTATAGATGGTCAGGTGTGAATATAGATGGTCAGGTGTGAGTATAGATGGTCAGGAGTGAATATAGATGGTCAGATGTGAATATAGATGGTCAGGTGTGAGTATAGATGGTCAGGTGTGAGTATAGATGGTCAGGAGTGAGTATAGATGGTCAGGTGTGAATATAGATGGTCAGGTGGGAATACGGATGGTCAGGTGTGAGTATAGATGGTCAGGTGTGAGTATTGATGGTCAGGTGTGAGTATAGATGGTCAGGTGTGAATATAGATGTCTGGTGTGCATATAGATGGTCAGATGTGAGTATAGATGGTCAGATGTGAATCTAGATGGTCAGGGGTGAGTATAGATTGTCAGGTGTGTGTATAGATGGTCAGGTGTGAGTATTGATGGTCGGGTGTGAATATAGATGGTCAGGTGTGAGTATAGATGGTCCAGTGTGAATATGGATGGTCAGGTGTGAATATAGATGGTCAGGTGTGAGTATAGATGGTCAGGTGTGAATATGCATGGTCAGGTGTGAATATAGATGGTCAGGTGTGAGTATAGATGGTCAGGTGTGAGTATAGATGGTCAGGTGTGAATATGGATGGTCAGGTGTGAATATAGATGGTCAGGTGTGAGTATAGATGGTCAGATGTGAATCCAGATGGTCACGGGTGAGTATAGATGGTCAGGTGTGTGTATAGATGGTCAGGTGTGAGTATAGATGGTCAGGTGTGAGTATAGATGGTCAGGTGTGAATATAGATGGTCAGGACTGAGTATAGATGGTCAGGTGTGAATATAGATGGTCCGGTGTGAATATAGATGGTCAGGTGTGAATATAGATGGTCAGGGGTGAATATAGATGGTCAGGTGTGAGTATAGATGGTCAGGTGTGAATATAGATGGTCAGATGTGAGTATAGATGGTCAGGATTGAATATAGATGGTCAGGTGTGAGTATACATGGTCAGATGTGAGTATAGATGGTCAGGATTGAATATAGATGGTCAGGTGTGAGTATAGATGGTCAGGAGTGAATATGGATGGTCTGGAGTGAATATAGATGGTCAGATGTGAGTATAGATGGTCAGGATTGAATATAGATTGTCAGGTGTGAGTATACATGGTCAGATGTGAGTATAGATGGTCAGGATTGAATATAGATGGTCAGGTGTGAATATAGATGGTCAGGTGTGAGTATACATGGTCAGGTGTGAGTATAGATGGTCAGGAGTGAATATGGATGGTCAGGAGTGAATATAGATGGTCAGGTGTGTATATAGATGGTCAGGTGTGAGTATAGATGGTCAGGTGGGAATACGGATGGTCAGGTGTGAGTATAGATGGTCAGGTGTGAATATAGATGTCTGGTGTGCATATAGATGGTCAGATGTGAGTATAGATGGTCAGATGTGAATCTAGATGGTCAGGGGTGAGTATAGATTGTCAGGTGTGTGTATAGATGGTCAGGTGTGAGTATTGATGGTCGGGTGTGAATATAGATGGTCAGGTGTGAGTATAGATGGTCCAGTGTGAATATGGATGGTCAGGTGTGAATATAGATGGTCAGGTGTGAGTATAGATGGTCAGGTGTGAATATGCATGGTCAGGTGTGAATATAGATGGTCAGGTGTGAGTATAGATGGTCAGGTGTGAGTATAGATGGTCAGGTGTGAATATGGATGGTCAGGTGTGAATATAGATGGTCAGGTGTGAGTATAGATGGTCAGATGTGAATCCAGATGGTCACGGGTGAGTATAGATGGTCAGGTGTGTGTATAGATGGTCAGGTGTGAGTATAGATGGTCAGGTGTGAGTATAGATGGTCAGGTGTGAATATAGATGGTCAGGACTGAGTATAGATGGTCAGGTGTGAATATAGATGGTCCGGTGTGAATATAGATGGTCAGGTGTGTATATAGATGGTCAGGGGTGAATATAGATGGTCAGGTGTGAGTATAGACGGTCAGGTGTGAATATAGATGGTCAGATGTGAGTATAGATGGTCAGGATTGAATATAGATGGTCAGGTGTGAGTATACATGGTCAGATGTGAGTATAGATGGTCAGGATTGAATATAGATGGTCAGGTGTGAGTATAGATGGTCAGGAGTGAATATGGATGGTCAGGAGTGAATATAGATGGTCAGATGTGAGTATAGATGGTCAGGATTGAATATAGATGGTCAGGTGTAAGTATACATGGTCAGATGTGAATATAGATGGTCAGGATTGAATATAGATGGTCAGGTGTGAATATAGATGGTCAGGTGTGAGTATACATGGTCAGGTGTGAGTATAGATGGTCAGGAGTGAATATGGATGGTCAGGAGTGAATATAGATGGTCAGGTGTGTATATAGATGGTCAGGTGTGAGTATAGATGGTCAGGTGGGAATACGGATGGTCAGGTGTGAGTATAGATGGTCAGGTGGGAATATAGATGGTCCAGTGTGAGAATAGATGGTCAGGTGTGAGTATAGATGGTCAGGAGTGAGTATAGATGGTCCAGTGTGAGAATAGATGGTCAGGTGTGATTATAGATGGTCAGGTGTGGGTATAGATGGTCAGGAGTGAATATAGATGGTCAGGTGTGAGTATAGATGGTCAGGTGTGAGTATAGATGGTCAGGTGTGAGTATAGATGGCCAGCTGTGAATATAGATGGTCTGGTGTGAATATAGATGGTCAGGTGTGAGTATAGATGGTCAGGTGTGGTTATAGATGGTCAGGAGTGAATATAGATGGTCAGGTGTGAGTATAGATGGTCAGGTGTGAGTATAGATAGTCAGGTGTGAATATAGATGGTCTGGTGTGAATATAGATGGTCAGGTGTGAGTATAGATGGTCAGATGTGAATCTAGATGGTCAGGAGTGAGTATAGATTGTCAGGTGTGTGTATAGATGGTCAGGTGTGAGTATAGATGGTCAGGTGTGAATATAGATGGTCAGGTGTGAATATAGATGGTCAGGAGTGAGTATAGATGGTCAGGTGTGAGTACAGATGGTCAGGTGTGAGTATAGATGGTCAGGTGTGAGTATTGATGGTCAGGTTTGAGTATAGATGGTCAGGTGTGAGTATAGATGGTCCAGTGTGAGTATAGACGGTCAGGTGTGAGTATAGATGGTCAGGTGTGAGTATCGATGGTCAGGTGTGAGTATAGATGGTCAGGTGTGAGTATAGATGGTCAGGCGTGAGTATAGATGGTCAGGTGTGAGTATAGATGGTCAGGTGTGAGTATAGATGGTCAGGTGTGAGTATAGATGGTCAGGTGTGAATATAGATGGTCAGGACTGATTATAGATGGTCAGGTGTGAATATAGATGGTCCGGTGTGGATATAGATGGTCAATTGTGAATATAGATGGTCAGGGGTGAATATAGATGGTCAGGTGTGAGTATAGATGGTCAGGTGTGAATATAGATGGTCAGATGTGAGTATAGATGGTCAGGAGTGAATATAGATTGTCAGGTGTGAGTATACATGGTCAGGTGTGAGTATAGATGGTCAGGTGTGAATATAGATGGTCAGGTGTGAGTATAGATGGTCAGGTGTGAGTATTGATGGTCAGGAGTTTATATAGATGGTCAGGAGTGAGTATGGATGGTCAGGTGTGAGTATAGATATTCAGGAGTGAGTATAGATGGTCAGGTGTGAATATATATGGTCAGGAGTGAATATAGATGGTCAGGTGGGAATATAGATGGTCAGGTGTGAGTATAGATGGTCAGGAGTGAGTATAGATGGTCCAGTGTGAGAATAGATGGTCAGGAATGAATATAGATGGTCAGGTGTGAGTATAGATGGTCAGGTGTGAGTATAGATGGCCAGGTGTGAATATAGATGGTCTGGTGTGAATATAGATGGTCAGGTGTGAGTATAGATGGTCAGATGTGAATCTAGATGGTCAGGAGTGAGTATAGATGGTCAGGTGTGAGTATAGATGGTCAGGTGTGAATATAGATGGTCAGGTGTGATTATAGATGGTCAGGTGTGGATATAGATGGTCAGGAATGAATATAGATGGTCAGGTGTGAGTATAGATTGTCAGGTGTGAGTATAGATGGTCAGGTGTGAGTATAGATGGTCAGGTGTGAATATAGAGGGTCAGGTGTGAATATAGATGGTCAGGCGTGAATATAGATGGTCAGGTGTGAATATAGATGGTCAGGTGTGAACATAGATGGTCAGGTGTGAATATAGATGGTGAGGTGTGAGTATAGATGGTCAGGTGTGAATATAGATGGTCAGGTGTGGGTATAGATGGTCAGGTGTGAATATAGATGGTCAGGTGTGAGTATACATGGTCAGGTGTGAGTATAGATGGTCAGGTGTGAATATAGATGGTCAGGTGTGAGTATAGATGGTCAGGTGTGGGTATAGATGGTCAGGAGTGAATATAGATGGTCAGGTGTGAGGATAGATGGTCAGGTGTGAGTATAGATGGACAGGTGTGAATATAGATGGTCTGGTGTGAATATAGATGGTCAGGTGTGAGTATAGACGGTCAGATGTGAATCTAGATGGTCAGGGGTGAGTATAGATGGTCAGGTGTGTGTATAGATGGCCAGGTGTGAGTAAAGATGGTCAGGTGTGAGTATAGATGGTCAGGAGTGAATATAGATGGTCAGGACTCAGTATAGATGGTCAGGTGTGAATATAGATGGTCCGGTGTGAATATAGATGGTCAGGGGTGAATATAGATGGTCAGGTGTGAGTATAGATGGTCAGGTGTGAATATAGATGGTCAGGTGTGAGTATAGATGGTCAGGAGTGAATATAGATGGTCAGATGTGAATATAGATGGTCAGGTGTGAGTATAGATGGTCAGGTGTGAGTATAGATGGTCAGGAGTGAGTATAGATGGTCAGGTGTGAATATAGATGGTCAGGTGGGAATACGGATGGTCAGGTGTGAGTATAGATGGTCAGGTGTGAGTATAGATGGTCCAGTGTGAGAATAGATGGTCAGGTGTGAGTATAGATGGTCAGGTGTGAGTATAGATGGTCAGGTGTGAATATAGATGTCTGGTGTGCATATAGATGGTCAGATGTGAGTATAGATGGTCAGATGTGAATCTAGATGGTCAGGGGTGAGTATAGATTGTCAGGTGTGAATATAGATGGTCAGGCGTGAATATAGATGGTCAGGTGTGAGTATAGATGGTCAGGTGTGAATATAGATGGTCAGGTATGAATGTAGACGGTCAGGTGTGAATATAGATGGTCAGGCGTGAATATAGATGGTCAGGTGTGAGTATAGATGGTCAGGTGTGAATATAGATGGTCAGGTATGAATGTAGACGGTCAGGTGTGAATATAGATGGTCAGGTTTATGTATAGATGGTCCGGTGTGAGTATAGATGGTCAGGTGTGAATATAGATGGTCAGGTGTGAGTATAGATGGTCAGGTGTGAGTATAGATGGTCAGATGTGAATCTAGATGGTCAGTGGTGAGTATAGATTGTCAGGTGTGTGTATAGATGGTCAGGTGTGAGTATAGATGGTCAGGTGTGAGTATAGATGGTCAGGTGTGAGTATAGATGGTCAGGTGAGAATATAGATGGTCAGGTGTGAATATAGATGGTCAGGTGTGAATATAGTTGGTCAGATGTGTGTATAGATGGTCAGGTGTGAATATAAATGGTCAGATGTGAGTATAGATGGTCAGGTGTGAATATATATGGTCAGGTGTGAGTATATATGTCAGGTGTGAGTATAGATGGTCAGGTGTGAATATAGATGGTCAGGTGTGAGTATAGATGGTCAGGTGTGAGTATTGATGGTCAGGAGTGAATATAGATGGTCAGGTGTGAGTATAGATGGTCAGGTGTGAGTATAGATGGTCAGGTGTGAATATAGATGGTCAGGTGTGAACATAGATGGTCAGGTGTGAGTATAGGTGGTCCGGTGTGAATATAGATGGTCAGGTGTGAATATAGATGGTCAGGTGTGAGTGTAGATGGTCAGGTGTGAATATAGATGGTCAGCGGTGAGTATAGATGGTCGGTTGTGTGTATAGATGGTCAGGTGTGAGTATAGATGGTCAGGTGTGAGTATAGGTGGTCAGGTGTGAATATAGATGGTCAGGCGTGAATATAGATGGTCAGGTGTGAGTATAGATGGTCAGGTGTGAATATAGATGGTCAGGTATGAATGTAGACGGTCAGGTGTGAATATAGATGGTCAGGTTTATGTATAGATGGTCCGGTGTGAGTATAGATGGTCAGGTGTGAATATAGATGGTCAGGTGTGAGTATAGATGGTCAGGTGTGAGTATAGATGGTCAGGTGTGAGTATGGATGGTCAGGTGTGAGTATAGATGGTCAGATGTGAATATAGATGGTCAGGTGTGAATATAGATGGTCAGGCATGAATATAGATGGTCAGGGGTGAATATAGACGGTCAGGTGTGAGTATAGATGATCAGATGTGAATATAGATGGTCAGGTGTGAGTATAGATGGTCAGGTGTGAGTATAGATTGTCAGGTGTGAGTATAGATGGTCAGGTGTGAGTATAGATGGTCAGGTGTGAATATAGAGGGTCAGGTGTGAATATAGATGGTCAGGCGTGAATATAGATGGTCAGGTGTGAATATAGATGGTCAGGTGTGAACATAGATGGTCAGGTGTGAATATAGATGGTCAGGTGTGAGTATAGATGGTCAGGTGTGAATATAGATGGTCAGGTGTGGGTATAGATGGTCAGGTGTGAATATAGATGGTCAGGTGTGAGTATACATGGTCAGGTGTGAGTATAGATGGTCAGGTGTGAATATAGATGGTCAGGTGTGAGTATAGATGGTCAGGTGTGGGTATAGATGGTCAGGAGTGAATATAGATGGTCAGGTGTGAGGATAGATGGTCAGGTGTGAGTATAGATGGACAGGTGTGAATATAGATGGTCTGGTGTGAATATAGATGGTCAGGTGTGAGTATAGACGGTCAGATGTGAATCTAGATGGTCAGGGGTGAGTATAGATGGTCAGGTGTGTGTATAGATGGTCAGGTGTGAGTAAAGATGGTCAGGTGTGAGTATAGATGGTCAGGAGAGAATATAGATGGTCAGGACTCAGTATAGATGGTCAGGTGTGAATATAGATGGTCCGGTGTGAATATAGATGGTCAGGGGTGAATATAGATGGTCAGGTGTGAGTATAGATGGTCAGGTGTGAATATAGATGGTCAGGTGTGAGTATAGATGGTCAGGAGTGAATATAGATGGTCAGATGTGAATATAGATGGTCAGGTGTGAGTATAGATGGTCAGGTGTGAGTATAGATGGTCAGGAGTGAGTATAGATGGTCAGGTGTGAATATAGATGGTCAGGTGGGAATACAGATGGTCAGGTGTGAGTATAGATGGTCAGGTGTGAGTATAGATGGTCCAGTGTGAGAATAGATGGTCAGGTGTGAGTATAGATGTTCAGGTGTGAGTATAGATGGTCAGGTGTGAATATAGATGTCTGGTGTGCATATAGATGGTCAGATGTGAGTATAGATGGTCAGATGTGAATCTAGATGGTCAGGGGTGAGTATAGATTGTCAGGTGTGTGTATAGATGGTCAGGTGTGAGTATTGATGGTCGGGTGTGAATATAGATGGTCAGGTGTGAGTATAGATGGTCAGGTGTGAATATGCATGGTCAGGTGTGAATATAGATGGTCAGGTGTGAGTATAGATGGTCAGGTGTGAATATAGATGGTCAGGTGTGAGTATAGATGGTCAGGTGTGAGTATTGATGGTCAGGAGTTTATATAGATGGTCAGGAGTGAGTATGGATGGTCAGGTGTGAGTATAGATATTCAGGAGTGAGTATAGATGGTCAGGTGTGAATATATATGGTCAGGAGTGAATATAGATGGTCAGGTGGGAATATAGATGGTCAGGTGTGAGTATAGATGGTCAGGAGTGAGTATAGATGGTCCAGTGTGAGAATAGATGGTCAGGAATGAATATAGATGGTCAGGTGTGAGTATAGATGGTCAGGTGTGAGTATAGATGGCCAGGTGTGAATATAGATGGTCTGGTGTGAATATAGATGGTCAGGTGTGAGTATAGATGGTCAGATGTGAATCTAGATGGTCAGGAGTGAGTATAGATGGTCAGGTGTGAGTATAGATGGTCAGGTGTGAATATAGATGGTCAGGTGTGATTATAGATGGTCAGGTGTGGATATAGATGGTCAGGAATGAATATAGATGGTCAGGTGTGAGTATAGATTGTCAGGTGTGAGTATAGATGGTCAGGTGTGAGTATAGATGGTCAGGTGTGAATATAGAGGGTCAGGTGTGAATATAGATGGTCAGGCGTGAATATAGATGGTCAGGTGTGAATATAGATGGTCAGGTGTGAACATAGATGGTCAGGTGTGAATATAGATGGTGAGGTGTGAGTATAGATGGTCAGGTGTGAATATAGATGGTCAGGTGTGGGTATAGATGGTCAGGTGTGAATATAGATGGTCAGGTGTGAGTATACATGGTCAGGTGTGAGTATAGATGGTCAGGTGTGAATATAGATGGTCAGGTGTGAGTATAGATGGTCAGGTGTGGGTATAGATGGTCAGGAGTGAATATAGATGGTCAGGTGTGAGGATAGATGGTCAGGTGTGAGTATAGATGGACAGGTGTGAATATAGATGGTCTGTTGTGAATATAGATGGTCAGGTGTGAGTATAGACGGTCAGATGTGAATCTAGATGGTCAGGGGTGAGTATAGATGGTCAGGTGTGTGTATAGATGGCCAGGTGTGAGTAAAGATGGTCAGGTGTGAGTATAGATGGTCAGGAGTGAATATAGATGGTCAGGACTCAGTATAGATGGTCAGGTGTGAATATAGATGGTCCGGTGTGAATATAGATGGTCAGGGGTGAATATAGATGGTCAGGTGTGAGTATAGATGGTCAGGTGTGAATATAGATGGTCAGGTGTGAGTATAGATGGTCAGGAGTGAATATAGATGGTCAGATGTGAATATAGATGGTCAGGTGTGAGTATAGATGGTCAGGTGTGAGTATAGATGGTCAGGAGTGAGTATAGATGGTCAGGTGTGAATATAGATGGTCAGGTGGGAATACGGATGGTCAGGTGTGAGTATAGATGGTCAGGTGTGAGTATAGATGGTCCAGTGTGAGAATAGATGGTCAGGTGTGAGTATAGATGGTCAGGTGTGAGTATAGATGGTCAGGTGTGAATATAGATGTCTGGTGTGCATATAGATGGTCAGATGTGAGTATAGATGGTCAGATGTGAATCTAGATGGTCAGGGGTGAGTATAGATTGTCAGGTGTGAATATAGATGGTCAGGCGTGAATATAGATGGTCAGGTGTGAGTATAGATGGTCAGGTGTGAATATAGATGGTCAGGTATGAATGTAGACGGTCAGGTGTGAATATAGATGGTCAGGCGTGAATATAGATGGTCAGGTGTGAGTATAGATGGTCAGGTGTGAATATAGATGGTCAGGTATGAATGTAGACGGTCAGGTGTGAATATAGATGGTCAGGTTTATGTATAGATGGTCCGGTGTGAGTATAGATGGTCAGGTGTGAATATAGATGGTCAGGTGTGAGTATAGATGGTCAGGTGTGAGTATAGATGGTCAGATGTGAATCTAGATGGTCAGTGGTGAGTATAGATTGTCAGGTGTGTGTATAGATGGTCAGGTGTGAGTATAGATGGTCAGGTGTGAGTATAGATGGTCAGGTGTGAGTATAGATGGTCAGGTGAGAATATAGATGGTCAGGTGTGAATATAGATGGTCAGGTGTGAATATAGTTGGTCAGATGTGTGTATAGATGGTCAGGTGTGAATATAAATGGTCAGATGTGAGTATAGATGGTCAGGTGTGAATATAGATGGTCAGGTGTGAGTATATATGGTCAGGTGTGAGTATAGATGGTCAGGTGTGAATATAGATGGTCAGGTGTGAGTATAGATGGTCAGGTGTGAGTATTGATGGTCAGGAGTGAATATAGATGGTCAGGTGTGAGTATAGATGGTCAGGTGTGAGTATAGATGGTCAGGTGTGAATATAGATGGTCAGGTGTGAACATAGATGGTCAGGTGTGAGTATAGGTGGTCAGGTGTGAATATAGATGGTCAGGTGTGAATATAGATGGTCAGGTGTGAGTGTAGATGGTCAGGTGTGAATATAGATGGTCAGCGGTGAGTATAGATGGTCGGTTGTGTGTATAGATGGTCAGGTGTGAGTATAGATGGTCAGGTGTGAGTATAGGTGGTCAGGTGTGAATATAGATGGTCAGGCGTGAATATAGATGGTCAGGTGTGAGTATAGATGGTCAGGTGTGAATATAGATGGTCAGGTATGAATGTAGACGGTCAGGTGTGAATATAGATGGTCAGGTTTATGTATAGATGGTCCGGTGTGAGTATAGATGGTCAGGTGTGAATATAGATGGTCAGGTGTGAGTATAGATGGTCAGGTGTGAGTATAGATGGTCAGGTGTGAGTATGGATGGTCAGGTGTGAGTATAAATGGTCAGATGTGAATATAGATGGTCAGGTGTGAATATAGATGGTCAGGCATGAATATAGATGGTCAGGGGTGAATATAGACGGTCAGGTGTGAGTATAGATGATCAGATGTGAATATAGATGGTCAGGTGTGAGTATAGATGGTCAGGTGTGAATATAGATGGACAGATGTGAGTATAGATGGTCAGGTGCGAGTATAGATGGTCAGGTGTGAGTATAGATTGTCAGGTGTGAGTATAGATGGTCAGGTGTGAGTATAGATGGTCAGGTGTGAATATAGAGGGTCAGGTGTGAATATAGATGGTCAGGCGTGAATATAGATGGTCAGGTGTGAATATAGATGGTCAGGTGTGAACATAGATGGTCAGGTGTGAATATAGATGGTCAGGTGTGAGTATAGATGGTCAGGTGTGAATATAGATGGTCAGGTGTGGGTATAGATGGTCAGGTGTGAATATAGATGGTCAGGTGTGAGTATACATGGTCAGGTGTGAGTATAGATGGTCAGGTGTGAATATAGATGGTCAGGTGTGAGTATAGATGGTCAGGTGTGGGTATAGATGGTCAGGAGTGAATATAGATGGTCAGGTGTGAGGATAGATGGTCAGGTGTGAGTATAGATGGACAGGTGTGAATATAGATGGTCTGGTGTGAATATAGATGGTCAGGTGTGAGTATAGACGGTCAGATGCGAATCTAGATGGTCAGGGGTGAGTATAGATGGTCAGGTGTGTGTATAGATGGTCAGGTGTGAGTAAAGATGGTCAGGTGTGAGTATAGATGGTCAGGAGTGAATATAGATGGTCAGGACTCAGTATAGATGGTCAGGTGTGAATATAGATGGTCCGGTGTGAATATAGATGGTCAGGGGTGAATATAGATGGTCAGGTGTGAGTATAGATGGTCAGGTGTGAATATAGATGGTCAGGTGTGAGTATAGATGGTCAGGAGTGAATATAGATGGTCAGATGTGAATATAGATGGTCAGGTGTGAGTATAGATGGTCAGGTGTGAGTATAGATGGTCAGGAGTGAGTATAGATGGTCAGGTGTGAATATAGATGGTCAGGTGGGAATACGGATGGTCAGGTGTGAGTATAGATGGTCAGGTGTGAGTATAGATGGTCCAGTGTGAGAATAGATGGTCAGGTGTGAGTATAGATGTTCAGGTGTGAGTATAGATGGTCAGGTGTGAATATAGATGTCTGGTGTGCATATAGATGGTCAGATGTGAGTATAGATGGTCAGATGTGAATCTAGATGGTCAGGGGTGAGTATAGATTGTCAGGTGTGTGTATAGATGGTCAGGTGTGAGTATTGATGGTCGGGTGTGAATATAGATGGTCAGGTGTGAGTATAGATGGTCAGGTGTGAATATGCATGGTCAGGTGTGAATATAGATGGTCAGGTGTGAGTATAGATGGTCAGGTGTGAGTATAGATGGTCAGGTGTGAATATGGATGGTCAGGTGTGAATATAGATGGTCAGGTGTGAGTATAGATGGTCAGATGTGAATCCAGATGGTCACGGGTGAGTATAGATGGTCAGGTGTGTGTATAGATGGTCAGGTGTGAGTATAGATGGTCAGGTGTGAGTATAGATGGTCAGGTGTGAATATAGATGGTCAGGACTGAGTATAGATGGTCAGGTGTGAATATAGATGGTCCGGTGTGAATATAGATGGTCAGGTGTGAATATAGATGGTCAGGGGTGAATATAGATGGTCAGGTGTGAGTATAGACGGTCAGGTGTGAATATAGATGGTCAGATGTGAGTATAGATGGTCAGGATTGAATATAGATGGTCAGGTGTGAGTATACATGGTCAGATGTGAGTATAGAATTTTCAGGATTGAATATAGATGGTCAGGTGTGAGTATAGATGGTCAGGAGTGAATATGGATGGTCAGGAGTGAATATAGATGGTCAGATGTGAGTATAGATGGTCAGGATTGAATATAGATGGTCAGGTGTGAGTATACATGGTCAGATGTGAGTATAGATGGTCAGGATTGAATATAGATGGTCAGGTGTGAATATAGATGGTCAGGTGTGAGTATACATGGTCAGGTGTGAGTATAGATGGTCAGGAGTGAATATGGATGGTCAGGAGTGAATATAGATGGTCAGGTGTGTATATAGATGGTCAGGTGTGAGTATAGATGGTCAGGTGGGAATACGGATGGTCAGGTGTGAGTATAGATGGTCAGGTGTGAATATAGATGTCTGGTGTGCATATAGATGGTCAGATGTGAGTATAGATTGTCAGATGTGAATCTAGATGGTCAGGGGTGAGTATAGATTGTCAGGTGTGTGTATAGATGGTCAGGTGTGAGTATTGATGGTCGGGTGTGAATATAGATGGTCAGGTGTGAGTATAGATGGTCCAGTGTGAATATGGATGGTCAGGTGTGAATATAGATGGTCAGGTGTGAGTATAGATGGTCAGGTGTGAATATGCATGGTCAGGTGTGAATATAGATGGTCAGGTGTGATTATAGATGGTCAGGTGTGAGTATAGATGGTCAGGTGTGAATATGGATGGTCAGGTGTGAATATAGATGGTCAGGTGTGAGTATAGATGGTCAGATGTGAATCCAGATGGTCACGGGTGAGTATAGATGGTCAGGTGTTTGTATAGATGGTCAGGTGTGAGTATAGATGGTCAGGTGTGAGTATAGATGGTCAGGTGTGAATATAGATGGTCAGGACTGAGTATAGATGGTCAGGTGTGAATATAGATGGTCCGGTGTGAATATAGATGGTCAGGTGTGAATATAGATGGTCAGGGGTGAATATAGATGGTCAGGTGTGAGTATAGACGGTCAGGTGTGAATATAGATGGTCAGATGTGAGTATAGATGGTCAGGATTGAATATAGATGGTCAGGTGTGAGTATACATGGTCAGATGTGAGTATAGATGGTCAGGATTGAATATAGATGGTCAGGTGTGAGTATAGATGGTCAGGAGTGAATATGGATGGTCAGGAGTGAATATAGATGGTCAGATGTGAGTATAGATGGTCAGGATTGAATATAGATGGTCAGGTGTGAGTATACATGGTCAGATGTGAGTATAGATGGTCAGGATTGAATATAGATGGTCAGGTGTGAATATAGATGGTCAGGTGTGAGTATACATGGTCAGGTGTGAGTATAGATGGTCAGGAGTGAATATGGATGGTCAGGAGTGAATATAGATGGTCAGGTGTGTATATAGATGGTCAGGTGTGAGTATAGATGGTCAGGTGGGAATACGGATGGTCAGGTGTGAGTATAGATGGTCAGGTGGGAATATAGATGGTCCAGTGTGAGAATAGATGGTCAGGTGTGAGTATAGATGGTCAGGAGTGAGTATAGATGGTCCAGTGTGAGAATAGATGGTCAGGTGTGAGTATAGATGGTCAGGTGTGGGTATAGATGGTCAGGAGTGAATATAGATGGTCAGGTGTGAGTATAGATGGTCAGGTGTGAGTATAGATGGTCAGGTGTGAGTATAGATGGCCAGCTGTGAATATAGATGGTCTGGTGTGAATATAGATGGTCAGGTGTGAGTATAGATGGTCAGGTGTGGGTATAGATGGTCAGGAGTGAATATAGATGGTCAGGTGTGAGTATAGATGGTCAGGTGTGAGTATAGATAGTCAGGTGTGAATATAGATGGTCTGGTGTGAATATAGATGGTCAGGTGTGAGTATAGATGGTCAGATGTGAATCTAGATGGTCAGGGGTGAGTATAGATTGTCAGGTGTGTGTATAGATGGTCAGGTGTGAGTATAGATGGTCAGGTGTGAATATAGATGGTCAGGTGTGAATATAGATGGTCAGGAGTGAGTATAGATGGTCAGGTGTGAGTATAGATGGTCAGGTGTGAGTATAGATGGTCAGGTGTGAGTATTGATGGTCAGGTTTGAGTATAGATGGTCAGGTGTGAGTATAGATGGTCCAGTGTGAGTATAGACGGTCAGGTGTGAGTATTGAAGGTCGGGTGTGAATATAGATGGTCAGGTGTGAGTATAGATGGTCCAGTGTGAATATGGATGGTCAGGTGTGAATATAGATGGTCAGGTGTGAGTATAGATGGTCAGGTGTGAATATGGATGGTCAGGTGTGAATATAGATGGTCAGGTGTGAGTATAGATGGTCAGATGTGAATCCAGATGGTCACGGGTGAGTATAGATGGTCAGGTGTGTGTATAGATGGTCAGGTGTGAGTATAGATGGTCAGGTGTGAGTATAGATGGTCAGGTGTGAATATAGATGGTCAGGACTGAGTATAGATGGTCAGGTGTGAATATAGATGGTCCGGTGTGAATATAGATGGTCAGGTGTGAATATAGATGGTCAGGGGTGAATATAGATGGTCAGGTGTGAGTATAGACGGTCAGGTGTGAATATAGATGGTCAGATGTGAGTATAGATGGTCAGGATTGAATATAGATGGTCAGGTGTGAGTATACATGGTCAGATGTGAGTATAGAATTTTCAGGATTGAATATAGATGGTCAGGTGTGAGTATAGATGGTCAGGAGTGAATATGGATGGTCAGGAGTGAATATAGATGGTCAGATGTGAGTATAGATGGTCAGGATTGAATATAGATGGTCAGGTGTGAGTATACATGGTCAGATGTGAGTATAGATGGTCAGGATTGAATATAGATGGTCAGGTGTGAATATAGATGGTCAGGTGTGAGTATACATGGTCAGGTGTGAGTATAGATGGTCAGGAGTGAATATGGATGGTCAGGAGTGAATATAGATGGTCAGGTGTGTATATAGATGGTCAGGTGTGAGTATAGATGGTCAGGTGGGAATACGGATGGTCAGGTGTGAGTATAGATGGTCAGGTGTGAATATAGATGTCTGGTGTGCATATAGATGGTCAGATGTGAGTATAGATTGTCAGATGTGAATCTAGATGGTCAGGGGTGAGTATAGATTGTCAGGTGTGTGTATAGATGGTCAGGTGTGAGTATTGATGGTCGGGTGTGAATATAGATGGTCAGGTGTGAGTATAGATGGTCCAGTGTGAATATGGATGGTCAGGTGTGAATATAGATGGTCAGGTGTGAGTATAGATGGTCAGGTGTGAATATGCATGGTCAGGTGTGAATATAGATGGTCAGGTGTGATTATAGATGGTCAGGTGTGAGTATAGATGGTCAGGTGTGAATATGGATGGTCAGGTGTGAATATAGATGGTCAGGTGTGAGTATAGATGGTCAGATGTGAATCCAGATGGTCACGGGTGAGTATAGATGGTCAGGTGTTTGTATAGATGGTCAGGTGTGAGTATAGATGGTCAGGTGTGAGTATAGATGGTCAGGTGTGAATATAGATGGTCAGGACTGAGTATAGATGGTCAGGTGTGAATATAGATGGTCCGGTGTGAATATAGATGGTCAGGTGTGAATATAGATGGTCAGGGGTGAATATAGATGGTCAGGTGTGAGTATAGACGGTCAGGTGTGAATATAGATGGTCAGATGTGAGTATAGATGGTCAGGATTGAATATAGATGGTCAGGTGTGAGTATACATGGTCAGATGTGAGTATAGATGGTCAGGATTGAATATAGATGGTCAGGTGTGAGTATAGATGGTCAGGAGTGAATATGGATGGTCAGGAGTGAATATAGATGGTCAGATGTGAGTATAGATGGTCAGGATTGAATATAGATGGTCAGGTGTGAGTATACATGGTCAGATGTGAGTATAGATGGTCAGGATTGAATATAGATGGTCAGGTGTGAATATAGATGGTCAGGTGTGAGTATACATGGTCAGGTGTGAGTATAGATGGTCAGGAGTGAATATGGATGGTCAGGAGTGAATATAGATGGTCAGGTGTGTATATAGATGGTCAGGTGTGAGTATAGATGGTCAGGTGGGAATACGGATGGTCAGGTGTGAGTATAGATGGTCAGGTGGGAATATAGATGGTCCAGTGTGAGAATAGATGGTCAGGTGTGAGTATAGATGGTCAGGAGTGAGTATAGATGGTCCAGTGTGAGAATAGATGGTCAGGTGTGAGTATAGATGGTCAGGTGTGGGTATAGATGGTCAGGAGTGAATATAGATGGTCAGGTGTGAGTATAGATGGTCAGGTGTGAGTATAGATGGTCAGGTGTGAGTATAGATGGCCAGCTGTGAATATAGATGGTCTGGTGTGAATATAGATGGTCAGGTGTGAGTATAGATGGTCAGGTGTGGGTATAGATGGTCAGGAGTGAATATAGATGGTCAGGTGTGAGTATAGATGGTCAGGTGTGAGTATAGATAGTCAGGTGTGAATATAGATGGTCTGGTGTGAATATAGATGGTCAGGTGTGAGTATAGATGGTCAGATGTGAATCTAGATGGTCAGGGGTGAGTATAGATTGTCAGGTGTGTGTAAAGATGGTCAGGTGTGAGTATAGATGGTCAGGTGTGAATATAGATGGTCAGGTGTGAATATAGATGGTCAGGAGTGAGTATAGATGGTCAGGTGTGAGTATAGATGGTCAGGTGTGAGTATAGATGGTCAGGTGTGAGTATTGATGGTCAGGTTTGAGTATAGATGGTCAGGTGTGAGTATAGATGGTCCAGTGTGAGTATAGACGGTCAGGTGTGAGTATAGATGGTCAGGTGTGGGTATCGATGGTCAGGTGTGAGTATAGATGGTCAGGTGTGAGTATAGATGGTCAGGCGTGAGTATAGATGGTCAGGTGTGAGTATAGATGGTCAGGTGTGAGTATAGATGGTCAGGTGTGAGTATAGATGGTCAGGTGTGAATATAGATGGTCAGGACTGATTATAGATGGTCAGGTGTGAATATAGATGGTCCGGTGTGGATATAGATGGTCAATTGTGAATATAGATGGTCAGGGGTGAATATAGATGGTCAGGTGTGAGTATAGATGGTCAGGTGTGAATATAGATGGTCAGATGTGAGTATAGATGGTCAGGAGTGAATATAGATTGTCAGGTGTGAGTATACATGGTCAGGTGTGAGTATAGATGGTCAGGTGTGAATATAGATGGTCAGGTGTGAGTATAGATGGTCAGGTGTGAGTATTGATGGTCAGGAGTTTATATAGATGGTCAGGAGTGAGTATAGATGGTCAGGTGTGAGTATAGATGGTCAGGAGTGAATATAGATGGTCAGGTGGGAATATAGATGGTCAGGTGTGAGTATAGATTGTCAGGAGTGAGTATAGATCGTCCAGTGTGAGAATAGATGGTCAGGAATGAATATAGATGGTCAGGTGTGAGTATAGATGGTCAGGTGTGAGTATAGATGGCCAGGTGTGAATATAGATGGTCTGGTGTGAATATAGATGGTCAGGTGTGAGTATAGATGGTCAGATGTGAATCTAGATGGTCAGGAGTGAGTATAGATGGTCAGGTGTGAGTATAGATGGTCAGGTGTGAATATAGATGGTCAGGTGTGATTATAGATGGTCAGGTGTGGATATAGATGGTCAGGAATGAATATAGATGGTCAGGTGTGAGTATAGATTGTCAGGTGTGAGTATAAATGGTCAGGTGTGAGTATAGATGGTCAGGTGTGAATATAGAGGGTCAGGTGTGAATATAGATGGTCAGGCGTGAATATAGATGGTCAGGTGTGAATATAGATGGTCAGGTGTGAACATAGATGGTCAGGTGTGAATATAGATGGTCAGGTGTGAGTATAGATGGTCAGGTGTGAATATAGATGGTCAGGTGTGGGTATAGATGGTCAGGTGTGAATATAGATGGTCAGGTGTGAGTATACATGGTCAGGTGTGAGTATAGATGGTCAGGTGTGAATATAGATGGTCAGGTGTGAGTATAGATGGTCAGGTGTGGGTATAGATGGTCAGGAGTGAATATAGATGGTCAGGTGTGAGGATAGATGGTCAGGTGTGAGTATAGATGGACAGGTGTGAATATAGATGGTCAGGTGTGAGTATAGACGGTCAGATGTGAATCTAGATGGTCAGGGGTGAGTATAGATGGTCAGGTGTGTGTATAGATGGCCAGGTGTGAGTAAAGATGGTCAGGTGTGAGTATAGATGGTCAGGATTGAATATAGATGGTCAGGTGTGAGTATAGATGGTCAGGAGTGAATATGGATGGTCAGGAGTGAATATAGATGGTCAGATGTGAGTATAGATGGTCAGGATTGAATATAGATGGTCAGGTGTGAGTATACATGGTCAGATGTGAGTATAGATGGTCAGGATTGAATATAGATGGTCAGGTGTGAATATAGATGGTCAGGTGTGAGTATACATGGTCAGGTGTGAGTATAGATGGTCAGGAGTGAATATGGATGGTCAGGTGTGAGTATACATGGTCAGATGTGAGTATAGATGGTCAGGATTGAATATAGATGGTCAGGTGTGAATATAGATGGTCAGGTGTGAGTATACATGGTCAGGTGTGGGTATAGATGGTCAGGAGTGAATATGGATGGTCAGGAGTGAATATAGATGGTCAGGTGTGTATATAGATGGTCAGGTGTGAGTATAGATGGTCAGGTGGGAATACGGATGGTCAGGTGTGAGTATAGTTGGTCAGGTGGGAATATAGATGGTCCAGTGTGAGAATAGATGGTCAGGTGTGAGTATAGATGGTCGGGAGTGAGTATAGATGGTCCAGTGTGAGAATAGATGGTCAGGTGTGAGTATAGATGGTCAGGTGTGGGTATAGATGGTCAGGAGTGAATATAGATGGTCAGATGTGAATCTAGATGGTCAGGGGTGAGTATAGATTGTCAGGTGTGTGTATAGATGGTCAGGTGTGAGTATAGATGGTCAGGTGTGAATATAGATGGTCAGGTGTGAATATAGATGGTCAGGAGTGAGTACAGATGGTCAGGTGTGAGTATAGATGGTCAGGTGTGAGTATAGATGGTCAGGTGTGAGTATTGATGGTCAGGTTTGAGTATAGATGGTCAGGTGTGAGTATAGATGATCCAGTGTGAGTATAGACGGTCAGGTGTGAGTATAGATGGTCAGATGTGGGTATCGATGGTCAGGTGTGAGTATAGATGGTCAGGTGTGGGTATAGATGGTCAGGCGTGAGTATAGATGGTCAGGTGTGAGTATAGATGGTCAGGTGTGAGTATAGATGGTCAGGTGTGAGTATAGATGGTCAGGTGTGAATATAGATGGTCAGGACTGATTATAGATGGTCAGGTGTGAATATAGATGGTCCGGTGTGGATATAGATGGTCAATTGTGAATATAGATGGTCAGGGGTGAATATAGATGGTCAGGTGTGAGTATAGATGGTCAGGTGTGAATATAGATGGTCAGATGTGAGTATAGATGGTCAGGAGTGAATATAGATTGTCAGGTGTGAGTATACATGGTCAGGTGTGAGTATAGATGGTCAGGTGTGAATATAGATGGTCAGGTGTGAGTATAGATGGTCAGGTGTGAGTATTGATGGTCAGGAGTTTATATAGATGGTCAGGAGTGAGTATAGATGGTCAGGTGTGAGTATAGATGGTCAGGAGTGAGTATAGATGGTCAGGTGTGAATATATATGGTCAGGAGTGAATATAGATGGTCAGGTGGGAATATAGATGGTCAGGTGTGAGTATAGATTGTCAGGAGTGAGTATAGATGGTCCAGTGTGAGAATAGATGGTCAGGAATGAATATAGATGGTCAGGTGTGAGTATAGATGGTCAGGTGTGAGTATAGATGGCCAGGTGTGAATATAGATGGTCTGGTGTGAATATAGATGGTCAGGTGTGAGTATAGATGGTCAGATGTGAATCTAGATGGTCAGGAGTGAGTATAGATGGTCAGGTGTGAGTATAGATGGTCAGGTGTGAATATAGATGGTCAGGTGTGATTATAGATGGTCAGGTGTGGATATAGATGGTCAGGAATGAATATAGATGGTCAGGTGTGAGTATAGATTGTCAGGTGTGAGTATAGATTGTCAGGTGTGAGTATAGATGGTCAGGTGTGAATATAGAGGGTCAGGTGTGAATATAGATGGTCAGGCGTGAATATAGATGGTCAGGTGTGAATATAGATGGTCAGGTGTGAACATAGATGGTCAGGTGTGAATATAGATGGTCAGGTGTGAGTATAGATGGTCAGGTGTGAATATAGATGGTCAGGTGTGGGTATAGATGGTCAGGTGTGAATATAGATGGTCAGGTGTGAGTATACATGGTCCGGTGTGAGTATAGATGGTCAGGTGTGAATATAGATGGTCAGGTGTGAGTATAGATGGTCAGGTGTGGGTATAGATGGTCAGGAGTGAATATAGATGGTCAGGTGTGAGGATAGATGGTCAGGTGTGAGTATAGATGGACAGGTGTGAATATAGATGGTCTGGTGTGAATATAGATGGTCAGGTGTGAGTATAGACGGTCAGATGTGAATCTAGATGGTCAGGGGTGAGTATAGATGGTCAGGTGTGTGTATAGATGGCCAGGTGTGAGTAAAGATGGTCAGGTGTGAGTATAGATGGTCAGGATTGAATATAGATGGTCAGGAGTGAATATAGATGGTCAGATGTGAGTATAGATGGTCAGGATTGAATATAGATGGTCAGGTGTGAGTATACATGGTCAGATGTGAGTATAGATGGTCAGGATTGAATATAGATGGTCAGGTGTGAATATAGATGGTCAGGTGTGAGTATACATGGTCAGGTGTGAGTATAGATGGTCAGGAGTGAATATGGATGGTCAGGAGTGAATATAGATGGTCAGGTGTGTATATAGATGGTCAGGTGTGAGTATAGATGGTCAGGTGGGAATACGGATGGTCAGGTGTGAGTATAGATGGTCAGGTGGGAATATAGATGGTCCAGTGTGAGAATAGATGGTCAGGTGTGAGTATAGATGGTCAGGAGTGAGTATAGATGGTCCAGTGTGAGAATAGATGGTCAGGTGTGAGTATAGATGGTCAGGTGTGGGTATAGATGGTCAGGAGTGAATATAGATGGTCAGGTGTGAGTATAGATGGTCAGGTGTGAGTATAGATGGTCAGGTGTGAGTATAGATGGCCAGCTGTGAATATAGATGGTCTGGTGTGAATATAGATGGTCAGGTGTGAGTATAGATGGTCAGGTGTGGGTATAGATGGTCAGGAGTGAATATAGATGGTCAGGTGTGAGTATAGATGGTCAGGTGTGAGTATAGATAGTCAGGTGTGAATATAGATGGTCTGGTGTGAATATAGATGGTCAGGTGTGAGTATAGATGGTCAGATGTGAATCTAGATGGTCAGGGGTGAGTATAGATTGTCAGGTGTGTGTATAGATGGTCAGGTGTGAGTATAGATGGTCAGGTGTGAATATAGATGGTCAGGTGTGAATATAGATGGTCAGGAGTGAGTATAGATGGTCAGGTGTGAGTATAGATGGTCAGGTGTGAGTATAGATGGTCAGGTGTGAGTATTGATGGTCAGGTTTGAGTATAGATGGTCAGGTGTGAGTATAGATGGTCCAGTGTGAGTATAGACGGTCAGGTGTGAGTATAGATGGTCAGGTGTGAGTATCGATGGTCAGGTGTGAGTATAGATGGTCAGGTGTGAGTATAGATGGTCAGGCGTGAGTATAGATGGTCAGGTGTGAGTATAGATGGTCAGGTGTGAGTATAGATGGTCAGGTGTGAGTATAGATGGTCAGGTGTGAATATAGATGGTCAGGACTGATTATAGATGGTCAGGTGTGAATATAGATGGTCCGGTGTGGATATAGATGGTCAATTGTGAATATAGATGGTCAGGGGTGAATATAGATGGTCAGGTGTGAGTATAGATGGTCAGGTGTGAATATAGATGGTCAGATGTGAGTATAGATGGTCAGGAGTGAATATAGATTGTCAGGTGTGAGTATACATGGTCAGGTGTGAGTATAGATGGTCAGGTGTGAATATAGATGGTCAGGTGTGAGTATAGATGGTCAGGTGTGAGTATTGATGGTCAGGAGTTTATATAGATGGTCAGGAGTGAGTATAGATGGTCAGGTGTGAGTATAGATGGTCAGGAGTGAGTATAGATGGTCAGGTGTGAATATATATGGTCAGGAGTGAATATAGATGGTCAGGTGGGAATATAGATGGTCAGGTGTGAGTATAGATGGTCAGGAGTGAGTATAGATGGTCCAGTGTGAGAATAGATGGTCAGGAATGAATATAGATGGTCAGGTGTGAGTATAGATGGTCAGGTGTGAGTATACATGGCCAGGTGTGAATATAGATGGTCTGGTGTGAATATAGATGGTCAGGTGTGAGTATAGATGGTCAGATGTGAATCTAGATGGTCAGGAGTGAGTATAGATGGTCAGGTGTGAGTATAGATGGTCAGGTGTGAATATAGATGGTCAGGTGTGATTATAGATGGTCAGGTGTGGATATAGATGGTCAGGAATGAATATAGATGGTCAGGTGTGAGTATAGATTGTCAGGTGTGAGTATAGATGGTCAGGTGTGAGTATAGATGGTCAGGTGTGAATATAGAGGGTCAGGTGTGAATATAGATGGTCAGGCGTGAATATAGATGGTCAGGTGTGAATATAGATGGTCAGGTGTGAACATAGATGGTCAGGTGTGAATATAGATGGTCAGGTGTGAGTATAGATGGTCAGGTGTGAATATAGATGGTCAGGTGTGGGTATAGATGGTCAGGTGTGAATATAGATGGTCAGGTGTGAGTATACATGGTCAGGTGTGAGTATAGATGGTCAGGTGTGAATATAGATGGTCAGGTGTGAGTATAGATGGTCAGGTGTGGGTATAGATGGTCAGGAGTGAATATAGATGGTCAGGTGTGAGGATAGATGGTCAGGTGTGAGTATAGATGGACAGGTGTGAATATAGATGGTCTGGTGTGAATATAGATGGTCAGGACTGAGTATAGATGGTCAGGTGTGAATATAGATGGTCCGGTGTGAATATAGATGGTCAGGTGTGAATATAGATGGTCAGGGGTGAATATAGATGGTCAGGTGTGAGTATAGACGGTCAGATGTGAATCTAGATGGTCAGGGGTGAGTATAGATGGTCAGGTGTGTGTATAGATGGCCAGGTGTGAGTAAAGATGGTCAGGTGTGAGTATAGATGGTCAGGAGTGAATATAGATGGTCAGGACTCAGTATAGATGGTCAGGTGTGAATATAGATGGTCCGGTGTGAATATAGATGGTCAGGGGTGAATATAGATGGTCAGGTGTGAGTATAGATGGTCAGGTGTGAATATAGATGGTCAGGTGTGAGTATAGATGGTCAGGAGTGAATATAGATGGTCAGATGTGAATATAGATGGTCAGGTGTGAGTATAGATGGTCAGGTGTGAGTATAGATGGTCAGGAGTGAGTATAGATGGTCAGGTGTGAATATAGATGGTCAGGTGGGAATACGGATGGTCAGGTGTGAGTATAGATGGTCAGGTGTGAGTATAGATGGTCCAGTGTGAGAATAGATGGTCAGGTGTGAGTATAGATGGTCAGGTGTGAGTATAGATGGTCAGGTGTGAATATAGATGTCTGGTGTGCATATAGATGGTCAGATGTGAGTATAGATGGTCAGATGTGAATCTAGATGGTCAGGGGTGAGTATAGATTGTCAGGTGTGTGTATAGACGGTCAGGTGTGAGTATTGATGGTCGGGTGTGAATATAGATGGTCAGGTGTGAGTATAGATGGTCCAGTGTGAATATGGATGGTCAGGTGTGAATATAGATGGTCAGGTGTGAGTATAGATGGTCAGGTGTGAATATGCATGGTCAGGTGTGAATATAGATGGTCAGGTGTGAGTATAGATGGTCAGGTGTGAGTATAGATGGTCAGGTGTGAATATGGAT
This sequence comes from Prionace glauca, assembly GCA_037974335.1. Lineage (NCBI taxonomy): Eukaryota > Metazoa > Chordata > Chondrichthyes > Carcharhiniformes > Carcharhinidae > Prionace > Prionace glauca. The sequence goes on from CM075737.1 coordinate 63,884,283, forward strand.
GGTCAGGTGTGAATATACATGGTCAGGTGTGAGTATAGATGGTCAGATGTGAATCCAGATGGTCACGGGTGAGTATAGATGGTCAGGTGTGTGTATAGATGGTCCGGTGTGAGTATAGATGGTCAGGTGTGAGTATAGATGGTCAGGTGTGAATATAGATGGTCAGGACTGAGTATAGATGGTCAGGTGTGAATATAGATGGTCCGGTGTGAATATAGATGGTCAGGTGTGAATATAGATGGTCAGGGGTGAATATAGATGGTCAGGTGTGAGTATAGACGGTCAGGTGTGAATACAGATGGTCAGATGTGAGTATAGATGGTCAGGATTGAATATAGATGGTCAGGTGTGAGTATACATGGTCAGATGGGAGTATAGATGGTCAGGATTGAATATAGATGGTCAGGTGTGAGTATAGATAGTCAGGAGCGAATATGGATGGTCAGGAGTGAATATAGATGGTCAGATGTGAGTATAGATGGTCAGGATTGAATATAGATGGTCAGGTGTGAGTATACATGGTCAGATGTGAGTATAGATGGTCAGGATTGAATATAGATGGTCAGGTGTGTATATAGATGGTCAGGTGTGAGTATAGATGGTCAGGTGGGAATACGGATGGTCAGGTGTGAGTATAGATGGTCAGGTGGGAATATAGATGGTCCAGTGTGAGAATAGATGGTCAGGTGTGAGTATAGATGGTCAGGAGTGAGTATAGATGGTCCAGTGTGAGAATAGATGGTCAGGTGTGAGTATAGATGGTCAGGTGTGGGTATAGATGGTCAGGAGTGAATATAGATGGTCAGGTGTGAGTATAGATGGTCAGGTGTGAGTATAGATGGTCAGGTGTGAGTATAGATGGCCAGCTGTGAATATAGATGGTCTGGTGTGAATATAGATGGTCAGGTGTGAGTATAGATGGTCAGGTGTGGGTATAGATGGTCAGGAGTGAATATAGATGGTCAGGTGTGAGTATAGATGGTCAGGTGTGAGTATAAATAGTCAGGTGTGAATATAGATGGTCTGGTGTGAGTATAGATGGTCAGGTGTGAGTATAGATGGTCAGATGTGAATCTAGATGGTCAGGGGTGAGTATAGATTGTCAGGTGTGTGTATAGATGGTCAGGTGTGAGTATAGATGGTCAGGTGTGAATATAGATGGTCAGGTGTGAATATAGATGGTCAGGAGTGAGTATAGATGGTCAGGTGTGAGTATAGATAGTCCAGTGTGAGTATAGATGGTCAGGTGTGAGTATAGATGGTCAGGTGTGAGTATAGATGGTCAGGTGTGAGTATTGATGGTCAGGTTTGAGTATAGATGGTCAGGTGTGAGTATAGATGGTCCAGTGTGAGTATAGACGGTCAGGTGTGAGTATAGATGGTCAGGTGTGAGTATCGATGGTCAGGTGTGAGTATAGATGGTCAGGTGTGAGTATAGATGGTCAGGCGTGAGTATAGATGGTCAGGTGTGAGTATAGATGGTCAGGTGTGAGTATAGATGGTCAGGTGTGAGTATAGATGGTCAGGTGTGAATATAGATGGTCAGGACTGATTATAGATGGTCAGGTGTGAATATAGATGGTCCGGTGTGGATATAGATGGTCAATTGTGAATATAGATGGTCAGGGGTGAATATAGATGGTCAGGTGTGAGTATAGATGGTCAGGTGTGAATATAGATGGTCAGATGTGAGTATAGATGGTCAGGAGTGAATATAAATTGTCAGGTGTGAGTATACATGGTCAGGTGTGAGTATAGATGGTCAGGTGTGAATATAGATGGTCAGGTGTGAGTATAGATGGTCAGGTGTGAGTATTGATGGTCAGGAGTTTATATAGATGGTCAGGAGTGAGTATAGATGGTCAGGTGTGAGTATAGATGGTCAGGAGTGAGTATAGATGGTCAGGTGTGAATATATATGGTCAGGAGTGAATATAGATGGTCAGGTGGGAATATAGATGGTCAGGTGTGAGTATAGATGGTCAGGAGTGAGTATAGATGGTCCAGTGTGAGAATAGATGGTCAGGTGTGAGTATAGATGGTCAGGTGTGAGTATAGATGGCCAGGTGTGAATATAGATGGTCTGGTGTGAATATAGATGGTCAGGTGTGAGTATAGATGGTCAGATGTGAATCTAGATGGTCAGGAGTGAGTATAGATGGTCAGGTGTGAGTATAGATGGTCAGGTGTGAATATAGATGGTCAGGTGTGATTATAGATGGTCAGGTGTGGATATAGATGGTCAGGAATGGATATAGATGGTCAGGTCTGAGTATAGATGGTCAGGTTTGAGTATAGATGTTCAGGTGTGAATATAGATGGTCTGGTGTGAATACAGATGGTCAGGTGTGAGTATAGATGGTCAGATGTGAATCTAGATGGTCAGTGGTGAGTATAGATTGTCAGGTGTGTGTATAGATGGTCAGGTGTGAGTATAGATGGTCAGGTGTGAGTATAGATGGTCAGGTGTGAGTATAGATGGTCAGGTGAGAATATAGATGGTCAAGTGTGAATATAGATGGTCAGGTGTGAATATAGTTGGTCAGATGTGAGTATAGATGGTCAGGTGTGAATATAAATGGTCAGATGTGAGTATAGATGGTGAGGTGTGAATATAGATGGTCAGGTGTGAGTATATATGGTCAGGTGTGAGTATAGATGGTCAGGTGTGAATATAGATGGTCAGGTGTGAGTATAGATGGTCAGGTGTGAGTATTGATGGTCAGGAGTGAATATAGATGGTCAGGTGTGAGTATAGATGGTCAGGTGTGAGTATAGATGGTCAGGTGTGAATATAGATGGTCAGGTGTGAACATAGATGGTCAGGTGTGACTATAGGTGGTCAGGTGTGAATATAGATGGTCAGGTGTGAATATAGATGGTCAGGTGTGAGTGTAGATGGTCAGGTGTGAATATAGATGGTCAGCGGTGAGTATAGATGGTCGGTTGTGTGTATAGATGGTCAGGTGTGAGTATATATGGTCAGGTGTGAGTATAGGTGGTCAGGTGTGAATATAGATGGTCAGGCGTGAATATAGATGGTCAGGTGTGAGTATAGATGGTCAGGTGTGAATATAGATGGTCAGGTATGAATGTAGACGGTCAGGTGTGAATATAGATGGTCAGGTTTATGTATAGATGGTCCGGTGTGAGTATAGATGGTCAGGTGTGAATATAGATGGTCAGGTGTGAGTATAGATGGTCAGGTGTGAGTATAGATGGTCAGGTGTGAGTATGGATGGTCAGGTGTGAGTATAGATGGTCAGGTGTGAATATAGATGGTCAGGTGTGAATATAGATGGTCAGGCATGAATATAGATGGTCAGGTGTGAATATAGATGGTCAGGTGTGAGTATAGATGGTCAGATGTGAATATAGATGGTCATGTGTGAGTATAGATGGTCAGGTGTGAATATAGATGGACAGATGTGAGTATAGATGGTCAGGTGCGAGTATAGATGGTCAGGTGTGAGTATAGATTGTCAGGTGTGAGTATAGATGGTCAGGTGTGAGTATAGATGGTCAGGTGTGAATATAGAGGGTCAGGTGTGAATATAGATGGTCAGGCGTGAATATAGATGGTCAGGTGTGAATATAGATGGTCAGGTGTGAACATAGATGGTCAGGTGTGAATATAGATGGTCAGGTGTGAGTATAGATGGTCAGGTGTGAATATGATGGTCAGGTGTGGGTATAGATGGTCAGGTGTGAATATAGATGGTCAGGTGTGAGTATACATGGTCAGGTGTGAGTATAGATGGTCAGGTGTGAATATAGATGGTCAGGTGTGAGTATAGATGGTCAGGTGTGGGTATAGATGGTCAGGAGTGAATATAGATGGTCAGGTGTGAGGATAGATGGTCAGGTGTGAGTATAGATGGACAGGTGTGAATATAGATGGTCTGGTGTGAATATAGATGGTCAGGTGTGAGTATAGACGGTCAGATGTGAATCTAGATGGTCAGGGGTGAGTATAGATGGTCAGGTGTGTGTATAGATGGTCAGGTGTGAGTAAAGATGGTCAGGTGTGAGTATAGATGGTCAGGAGTGAATATAGATGGTCAGGACTCAGTATAGATGGTCAGGTGTGAATATAGATGGTCCGGTGTGAATATAGATGGTCAGGGGTGAATATAGATGGTCAGGTGTGAGTATAGATGGTCAGGTGTGAATATAGATGGTCAGGTGTGAGTATAGATGGTCAGGAGTGAATATAGATGGTCAGATGTCAATATAGATGGTCAGGTGTGAGTATAGATGGTCAGGTGTGAGTATAGATGGTCAGGAGTGAGTATAGATGGTCAGGTGTGAATATAGATGGTCAGGTGGGAATACGGATGGTCAGGTGTGAGTATAGATGGTCAGGTGTGAGTATAGATGGTCCAGTGTGAGAATAGATGGTCAGGTGTGAGTATAGATGGTCAGGTGTGAGTATAGATGGTCAGGTGTGAATATAGATGTCTGGTGTGCATATAGATGGTCAGATGTGAGTATAGATGGTCAGATGTGAATCTAGATGGTCAGGGGTGAGTATAGATTGTCAGGTGTGTGTATAGATGGTCAGGTGTGAGTATTGATGGTCGGGTGTGAATATAGATGGTCAGGTGTGAGTATAGATGGTCCAGTGTGAATATGGATGGTCAGGTGTGAATATAGATGGTCAGGTGTGAGTATAGATGGTCAGGTGTGAATATGCATGGTCAGGTGTGAATATAGATGGTCAGGTGTGAGTATAGATGGTCAGGTGTGAGTATAGATGGTCAGGTGTGAATATGGATGGTCAGGTGTGAATATAGATGGTCAGGTGTGAGTATAGATGGTCAGATGTGAATCCAGATGGTCACGGGTGAGTATAGATGGTCAGGTGTGTGTATAGATGGTCAGGTGTGAGTATAGATGGTCAGGTGTGAGTATAGATGGTCAGGTGTGAATATAGATGGTCAGGACTGAGTATAGATGGTCAGGTGTGAATATAGATGGTCCGGTGTGAATATAGATGGTCAGGTGTGAATATAGATGGTCAGGGGTGAATATAGATGGTCAGGTGTGAGTATAGACGGTCAGGTGTGAATATAGATGGTCAGATGTGAGTATAGATGGTCAGGATTGAATATAGATGGTCAGGTGTGAGTATACATGGTCAGATGTGAGTATAGATGGTCAGGATTGAATATAGATGGTCAGGTGTGAGTATAGATGGTCAGGAGCGAATATGGATTGTCAGGAGTGAATATAGATGGTCAGATGTGAGTATAGATGGTCAGGATTGAATATAGATGGTCAGGTGTGAGTATACATGGTCAGATGTGAGTATAGATGGTCAGGATTGAATATAGATGGTCAGGTGTGAATATAGATGGTCAGGTGTGAGTATACATGGTCAGGTGTGAGTATAGATGGTCAGGAGTGAATATGGATGGTCAGGAGTGAATATAGATGGTCAGGTGTGTATATAGATGGTCAGGTGTGAGTATAGATTGTCAGGTGGGAATACGGATGGTCAGGTGTGAGTATAGATGGTCAGGTGGGAATATAGATGGTCCAGTGTGAGAATAGATGGTCAGGTGTGAGTATAGATGGTCAGGAGTGAGTATAGATGGTCCAGTGTGAGAATAGATGGTCAGGTGTGAGTATAGATGGTCAGGTGAGGGTATAGATGGTCAGGAGTGAATATAGATGGTCAGGTGTGAGTATAGATGGTCAGGTGTGAGTATAGATGGTCAGGTGTGAGTATAGATGGCCAGCTGTGAATAAAGATGGTCTGGTGTGAATATAGATGGTCAGGTGTGAGTATAGATGGTCAGGTGTGGGTATAGATGGTCAGGAGTGAATATAGATGGTCAGGTGTGAGTATAGATGGTCAGGTGTGAGTATAGATAGTCAGGTGTGAATATAGATGGTCTGGTGTGAATATAGATGGTCAGGTGTGAGTATAGATGGTCAGATGTGAATCTAGATGGTCAGGGGTGAGTATAGATTGTCAGGTGTGTGTATAGATGGTCAGGTGTGAGTATAGATGGTCAGGTGTGAATATAGATGGTCAGGTGTGAATATAGATGGTCAGGAGTGAGTATAGATGGTCATGTGTGAGTATAGATAGTCCAGTGTGAGTATAGATGGTCAGGTGTGAGTATAGATGGTCAGGTGTGAGTATAGATGGTCAGGTGTGAGTATTGATGGTCAGGTTTGAGTTTAGATGGTCAGGTGTGAGTATAGATGGTCCAGTGTGAGTATAGACGGTCAGGTGTGAGTATAGATGGTCAGGTGTGAGTATCGATGGTCAGGTGTGAGTATAGATGGTCAGGTGTGAGTATAGATGGTCAGGCGTGAGTATAGATGGTCAGGTGTGAGTATAGATGGTCAGGTGTGAGTATAGATGGTCAGGTGTGAGTATAGATGGTCAGGTGTGAATATAGATGGTCAGGACTGATTATAGATGGTCAGGTGTGAATATAGATGGTCCGGTGTGGATATAGATGGTCAATTGTGAATATAGATGGTCAGGGGTGAATATAGATGGTCAGGTGTGAGTATAGATGGTCAGGTGTGAATATAGATGGTCAGATGTGAGTATAGATGGTCAGGAGTGAATATAAATTGTCAGGTGTGAGTATACATGGTCAGGTGTGAGTATAGATGGTCAGGTGTGAATATAGATGGTCAGGTGTGAGTATAGATGGTCAGGTGTGAGTATTGATGGTCAGGAGTTTATATAGATGGTCAGGAGTGAGTATAGATGGTCAGGTGTGAGTATAGATGGTCAGGAGTGAGTATAGATGGTCAGGTGTGAATATATATGGTCAGGAGTGAATATAGATGGTCAGGTGGGAATATAGATGGTCAGGTGTGAGTATAGATGGTCAGGAGTGAGTATAGATGGTCCAGTGTGAGAATAGATGGTCAGGTGTGAGTATAGATGGTCAGGTGTGAGTATAGATGGCCAGGTGTGAATATAGATGGTCTGGTGTGAATATAGATGGTCAGGTGTGAGTATAGATGGTCAGATGTGAATCTAGATGGTCAGGAGTGAGTATAGATGGTCAGGTGTGAGTATAGATGGTCAGGTGTGAATATAGATGGTCAGGTGTGATTATAGATGGTCAGGTGTGGATATAGATGGTCAGGAATGGATATAGATGGTCAGGTCAGAGTATAGATGGTCAGGTGTGAGTATAGATGTTCAGGTGTGAATATAGATGGTCTGGTGTGAATACAGATGGTCAGGTGTGAGTATAGATGGTCAGATGTGAATTTAGATGGTCAGTGGTGAGTATAGATTGTCAGGTGTGTGTATAGATGGTCAGGTGTGAGTATAGATGGTCAGGTGTGAGTATAGATGGTCAGGTGTGAGTATAGATGGTCAGGTGAGAATATAGATGGTCAAGTGTGAATATAGATGGTTAGGTGTGAATATAGTTGGTCAGATGTGAGTATAGATGGTCAGGTGTGAATATAAATGGTCAGATGTGAGTATAGATGGTCAGGTGTGAATATAGATGGTCAGGTGTGAGTATATATGGTCAGGTGTGAGTATAGATGGTCAGGTGTGAATATAGATGGTCAGGTGTGAGTATAGATGGTCAGGTGTGAGTATTGATGGTCAGGAGTGAATATAGATGGTCAGGTGTGAGTATAGATGGTCAGGTGTGAGTATAGATGGTCAGGTGTGAATATAGATGGTCAGGTGTGAACATAGATGGTCAGGTGTGAGTATAGGTGGTCAGGTGTGAATATAGATGGTCAGGTGTGAATATAGATGGTCAGGTGTGAGTGTAGATCGTCAGGTGTGAATATAGATGGTCAGCGGTGAGTATAGATGGTCGGTTGTGTGTATAGATGGTCAGGTGTGAGTATAGATGGTCAGGTGTGAGTATAGGTGGTCAGGTGTGAATATAGATGGTCAGGTGTGAGTATAGATGGTCAGGTGTGAATATAGATGGTCAGGTATGAATGTAGACGGTCAGGTGTGAATATAGATGGTCAGGTTTATGTATAGATGGTCCGGTGTGAGTATAGATGGTCAGGTGTGAATATAGATGGTCAGGTGTGAGTATGGATGGTCAGGTGTGAGTATAGATGGTCAGGTGTGAGTATGGATGGTCAGGTGTGAGTATAGATGGTCAGGTGTGAATATAGATGGTCAGGTGTGAATATAGATGGTCAGGCATGAATATAGATGGTCAGGTGTGAATATAGATGGTCAGGTGTGAGTATAGATGGTCAGATGTGAATATAGATGGTCAGGTGTGAGTATAGATGGTCAGGTGTGAATATAGATGGACAGATGTGAGTATAGATGGTCAGGTGCGAGTATAGATGGTCAGGTGTGAGTATAGATTGTCAGGTGTGAGTATAGATGGTCAGGTGTGAGTATAGATGGTCAGGTGTGAATATAGAGGGTCAGGTGTGAATATAGATGGTCAGGCGTGAATATAGATGGTCAGGTGTGAACATAGATGGTCAGGTGTGAATATAGATGGTCAGGTGTGAGTATAGATGGTCAGGTGTGAATATGATGGTCAGGTGTGGGTATAGATGGTCAGGTGTGAATATAGATGGTCAGGTGTGAGTATACATGGTCAGGTGTGAGTATAGATGGTCAGGTGTGAATATAGATGGTCAGGTGTGAGTATAGATGGTCAGGTGTGGGTATAGATGGTCAGGAGTGAATATACATGGTCAGGTGTGAGGATAGATGGTCAGGTGTGAGTATAGATGGACAGGTGTGAATATAGATGGTCTGGTGTGAATATAGATGGTCAGGTGTGAGTATAGACGGTCAGATGTGAATCTAGATGGTCAGGGGTGAGTATAGATGGTCAGGTGTGTGTATAGATGGTCAGGTGTGAGTAAAGATGGTCAGGTGTGAGTATAGATGGTCAGGAGTGAATATAGATGGTCAGGACTCAGTATAGATGGTCAGGTGTGAATATAGATGGTCCGGTGTGAATATAGATGGTCAGGGGTGAATATAGATGGTCAGGTGTGAGTATAGATGGTCAGGTGTGAATATAGATGGTCAGGTGTGAGTATAGATGGTCAGGAGTGAATATAGATGGTCAGATGGGAATATAGATGGTCAGGTGTGAGTATAGATGGTCAGGTATGAGTATAGATGGTCAGGAGTGAGTATAGATGGTCAGGTGTGAATATAGATGGTCAGGTGGGAATACGGATGGTCAGGTGTGAGTATAGATGGTCAGGTGTGAGTATAGATGGTCCAGTGTGAGAATAGATGGTCAGGTGTGAGTATAGATGGTCAGGTGTGAGTATAGATGGTCAGGTGTGAATATAGATGTCTGGTGTGCATATAGATGGTCAGATGTGAGTATAGATGGTCAGATGTGAATCTAGATGGTCAGGGGTGATTATAGATTGTCAGGTGTGTGTATAGATGGTCAGGTGTGAGTATTGATGGTCGGGTGTGAATATAGATGGTCAGGTGTGAGTATAGATGGTCCAGTGTGAATATGGATGGTCAGGTGTGAATATAGATGGTCAGGTGTGAGTATAGATGGTCAGGTGTGAATATGGATGGTCAGGTGTGAATATAGATGGTCAGGTGTGAGTATAGATGGTCAGGTGTGAGTATAGATGCTCAGGTGTGAATCTAGATGGTCACGGGTGAGTATAGATGGTCAGGTGTGAGTATAGATGGTCAGGTGTGAGTATAGATGGTCAGGTGTGAATATGGATGGTCAGGTGTGAATATAGATGGTCAGGTGTGAGTATAGATGGTCAGATGTGAATCCAGATGGTCACGGGTGAGTATAGATGGTCAGGTGTGTGTATAGATGGTCAGGTGTGAGTATAGATGGTCAGGTGTGTGTATAGATGGTCAGGTGTGAATATAGATGGTCAGGACTGAGTATAGATGGTCAGGTGTGAATATAGATGGTCCGGTGTGAATATAGATGGTCAGGTGTGAATATAGATGGTCAGGGGTGAATATAGATGGTCAGGTGTGAGTATAGACGGTCAGGTGTGAATATAGATGGTCAGATGTGAGTATAGATGGTCAGGATTGAATATAGATGGTCAGGTGTGAGTATACATGGTCAGATGTGAGTATAGATGGTCAGGATTGAATATAGATGGTCAGGTGTGAGTATACATGGTCAGGTGTGAGTATAGATGGTCAGGAGTGAATATGGATGGTCAGGAGTGAATATAGATGGTCAGGTGTGTATATAGATGGTCAGGTGTGAGTATAGATGGTCAGGTGGGAATACGGATGGTCAGGTGTGAGTATAGATGGTCAGGTGGGAATATAGATGGTCCAGTGTGAGAATAGATGGTCAGGTGTGAGTATAGATGGTCAGGAGTGAGTATAGATGGTCCAGTGTGAGAATAGATGGTCAGGTGTGAGTATAGATGGTCAGGTGTGAGTATAGATGGCCAGCTGTGAATATAGATGGTCTGGTGTGAATATAGATGGTCAGGTGTGAGTATAGATGGTCAGGTGTGGGTATAGATGGTCAGGAGTGAATATAGATGGTCAGGTGTGAGTATAGATGGTCAGGTGTGAGTATAGATAGTCAGGTGTGAATATAGATGGTCTGGTGTGAATATAGATGGTCAGGTGTGAGTATAGATGGTCAGATGTGAATCTAGATGGTCAGGGGTGAGTATAGATTGTCAGGTGTGTGTATAGATGGTCAGGTGTGAGTATAGATGGTCAGGTGTGAGTATAGATGGTCAGGTGTGAATATAGATGGTCAGGTGTGAATATAGATGGTCAGGTGTGAGTATAGATGGTCAGGTGTGAGTATTGATGGTCAGGAGTGAATATAGATGGTCAGGTGTGAGTATAGATGGTCAGGTGTGAATATAGATGGTCAGATGTGAGTATAGATGGTCAGGAGTGAATATAGATAGTCAGGTGTGAGTATACATGGTCCGGTGTGAGTATAGATGGTCCGGTGTGAATATAGATGGTCAGGTGTGAGTATAGATGGTCAGGTGTGAGTATTGATGGTCAGGAGTGAATATAGATGGTCAGGTGTGAGTATAGATAGTCAGGTGTGAGTATAGATGGTCAGGTGTGAGTATAGATGGTCAGGTGTGAATATAGATGGTCAGGTGTGAGTATAGGTGGTCAGGTGTGAATATAGATGGTCAGGTGTGAATATAGATGGTCAGGTGTGAGTGTAGACGGTCAGGTGTGAATATAGATGGTCAGGTGTGAGTGCAGATGGTCAGGTGTGAATATAGATGGTCAGGGATGAGTATAGATGGTCGGTTGTGTGTATAGATGGTCAGGTGTGAGGATAGATGGTCAGGTGTGAATATAGATGGTCAGGTGCGAATATAGATGGTCAGGTGTGAATATAGATGGTCAGGTGTGAGTATAGGTGGTCAGGTGTGAATATAGATGGTCAGGTGTGAATATAGATGGTCAGGTGTGAGTGTAGATGGTCAGGTGTGAATATAGATGGTCAGGTGTGAGTGCAGATGGTCGGGTGTGAATATAGATGGTCAGGGGTGAGTATAGATGGTCAGGTGTGAATATAGATGGTCAGGTGTGAATATAGATGGTCAGGTTTATGTATAGATGGTGCGGTGTGAGTATAGATGGACAGGTGTGAATATAGATGGTCAGGTGTGAGTATAGATTGTCAGGTGTGAGTATAGATGGTCAGGATTAAATATAGATGGTCAGGTGTGAGTATAGATAGTCAGGTGTGAATATAGATGGTCTGGTGTGAATATAGATGGTCAGGTGTGAGTATAGATGGTCAGATGTGAATATAGATGGTCAGGGATGAGGATAGATGGTCAAGTGTGAGTATAGATTGTCAGGTGTGAGTATAGATGGTCAGGTGTGAGTATTGATGGTCAGGTGTGAATATAGATGGTCCGGTGTGAATATAGATGGTCAGGTGTGAGTATAGATGGTCCAGTGTGAATATGGATGGTCAGGTGTGAATATAGATGGTCAGGTGAAAGTATAGATGGTCAGGTGTGAATATGGATGGTCAGGTGTGAATATAGATGGTCAGGTGTGAGTATAGATGGTCAGGTGTGAGTATAGATGGTCAGGTGTGAGTATAGATGGTCAGGTGTGAATATGGATGGTCAGGTGTGAATGTAGACGGTCAGGTGTGAATATAGATGGTTAGGTTTATGTATAGATGGTCCGGTGTGAGTATAGATGGTCAGGTGTGAATATAGATGGTCAGGTGTGAGTATAGATTGTCAGGTGTGAGTATAGATGGTCAGGAGTGAATATAGATGGTCAGGTGTGAGTATAGATGGTCAGGCGTGAGTATCGATGGTCAGGTGTGAGTATTGATGGTCAGGTGTGAGTATAGATGATCAGGCGTGAGTATAGATGGTCAGGTGTGAGTATAGATGGGCAGGTGTGAATATAGATGGTCAGGTGTGAATATAGATGGTCAGGTGTGAATATAGATGGTCAGGCGTGAATATAGATGGTCAGGTGTGAATATAGATGGTCAGGTGTGAGTATAGATGCTCAGATGTGAATATAGATGGTCAGGTGTGAATATAGATGGTCAGGTGTGAGTATAGGTGGTCAGGTGTGAATATAGATGGTCAGGTGTGAATATAGAAGGTCAGGTGTGAGTGTAGACGGTAAGGTGTGAATATAGATGGTCAGGTGTGAGTGCAGATGGTCAGGTGTGAACATAGATGGTCAGGGATGAGTATAGATGGTCGGTTGTGTGTATAGATGGTCAGGTGTGAGGATAGATGGTCAGGTGTGAGTATAGATGGTCAGGAGTGAATATAGATGGTCAGGCGTGAATATGGATGGTCAGGTGTGAGTATAGATGGTCAGGTGTGAATATAGATGGTCAGGTGTGAATATAGATGGTCAGGTGTGAGTATAGGTGGTCAGGTGTGAATATAGATGGTCAGGTGTGAATATATATGGTCAGGTGTGAGTGTAGATGGTCAGGTGTGAATATAGATGGTCAGGTGTGAGTGCAGATGGTCAGGTGTGAATATAGATGGTCAGGGGTGAGTATAGATGGTCGGTTGTGTGTATAGATGGTCAGGTGTGAATATAGATGGTCAGGTGTGAGTATAGATGGTCAGGTTTATGTATAGATGGTGCGGTGTGAGTATAGATGGTCAGGTGTGAATATAGATGGTCAGGCGTGAATATAGATGGTCAGGTGTGAATGTAGACGGTCAGGTGTGAATATAGATGGTCAGGTTTATGTATAGATGGTGCGGTGTGAGTATAGATGGTCAGGTGTGAATATAGATGGTCAGGTGTGAGTATAGATTGTCAGGTGTGAGTATAGATGGTCAGGATTAAATATAGATGGTCAGGTGTGAGTATAGATAGTCAGGTGTGAATATAGACGGTCTGGTGTGAATATAGATGGTCAGGTGTGAGTATACATGGTCAGATGTGAATATAGATGGTCAGGGGTGAGGATAGATGGTCAAGTGTGAGTATAGATTGTCAGGTGTGAATATAGATGGTCCGGTGTGAATATAGATGGTCAGGCGTGAATATAGATGGTCAGGTGTGAGTATAGATGGTCAGGTGTGAATATGGATGGTCAGGTGTGAATGTAGCCGGTCAGGTGTGAATATAGATGGTCAGGTTTATGTATAGATGGTCCGGTGTGAGTATAGATGGTCAGGTGTGAATATAGATGGTCAGGTGTGAGTATAGATTGTCAGGTGTGAGTATAGATGGTCAGGATTGAATATAGATGGTCAGGTGTGAGTATAGATGGTCAGGTGTGAGTATCGATGGTCAGGTGTGAGTATAGATGGTCAGGAGTGAGTATAGATGGTCAGGCGTGAGTATCGATGGTCAGGTGTGAGTATAGATGGTCAGCTGTGAGTATAGATGATCAGGCGTGAGTATAGATGGTCAGGTGTGAGTATAGATGGTCAGGTGTGAATATAGATGGTCAGGTGTGAATATAGATGGTCAGGTGTGAATATAGATGGTCAGGCGTGAATATAGATGGTCAGGTGTGAATATAGATGGTCAGGTGTGAGTATAGATGGTCAGATGTGAATATAGATGGTCAGGTGTGAGTATAGATGGTCAGGTGTGAATATAGATGCACAGATGTGAGTATAGATGGTCAGGTGTGAGTATAGATGGTCAGGTGTGAGTATAGATTGTCAGGTGTGAGTATAGATGGTCAGGTGTGAGTATAGATGGTCAGGTATGAATATAGAGGGTCAGGTGTGAATATAGATGGTCAGGCGTGAATATAGATGGTCAGGTGTGAATATAGATGGTCAGGTGTGAGTATAGATGGTCAGGTGTGAATATAGATGGTCAGGTGTGAATATAGATGGTCAGGCGTGAATATAGATGGTCAGATGTGAATATAGATGGTCAGGCGTGAATGTAGATGGTCAGATGTGAATATAGATGGTCAGGTGTGAGTATAGATGGTCAGGTGTGAGTACAGATGTTGAGGAGTGAATATAGATGGTCAGGTGTGAGTATAGGTGGTCAGGAGTGAATATGGATGGTCAGGTGTGAGTATAGATGGTCAGGTGTGAGTATAGATGGTCAGGTGTGAGTAGTGATGGACAGGTGTGAATATAGATGGTCAGGTGTGAATATAGATGGTCAGGTGTGAGTATAGATGGTCAGGTGTGAATATGGATGGTCAGGTGTGAGTATTGATGGTCAGGTGTGAGTATAGATGGTCAGGTGTGAGTATAGATGGTCAGGTGTGAGTATAGATGGTCAGGTGTGAGTATAGATGGTCAGGTGTGAGTATAGATGGTCAGGTGTGAGTATTGATGGTCGGGTGTGAATATAGATGGTCGGGTGTGAGTATAGATGGTCCAGTGTGAGTATAGATGGTCAGGTGTGAGTATAGATGGTCAGGTGTGAGTATAGATGGTCAGGTGTGAGTATAGATGGTCAGGTGTGAGTATTGATGGTCAGGTGTGAGTATAGATGGTCAGGTGTCAGTATAGATGGTCAGGCGTGAGTATCGATGGTCAGGTGTGAGTATAGATGGTCAGGTGTGAGTATAGATGGGCAGGTGTGAATATAGATGGTCAGGTGTGAATATAGATGGTCAGGTGTGAATATAGATGGTCAGGCGTGAATATAGATGGTCAGGTGTGAATATAGATGGTCAGGTGTGAGTATAGATGCTCAGATGTGAATATAGATGGTCAGGTGTGAATATAGATGGTCAGGTGTGAGTATAGGTGGTCAGGTGTGAATATAGATGGTCAGGTGTGAATATAGATGGTCAGGTGTGAGTGTAGACGGTAAGGTGTGAATATAGATGGTCAGGTGTGAGTGCAGATGGTCAGGTGTGAACATAGATGGTCAGGGATGAGTATAGATGGTCGGTTGTGTGTATAGATGGTCAGGTGTGAGGATAGATGGTCAGGTGTGAGTATAGATGGTCAGGTGTGAATATAGATGGTCAGGCGTGAATATGGATGGTCAGGTGTGAGTATAGATGGTCAGGTGTGAATATAGATGGTCAGGTGTGAATATAGATGGTCAGGTGTGAGTATAGGTGGTCAGGTGTGAATATAGATGGTCAGGTGTGAATATATATGGTCAGGTGTGAGTGTAGATGGTCAGGTGTGAATATAGATGGTCAGGTGTGAGTGCAGATGGTCAGGTGTGAATATAGATGGTCAGGGGTGAGTATAGATGGTCGGTTGTGTGTATAGATGGTCAGGTGTGAATATAGATGGTCAGGTGTGAGTATAGATGGTCAGGTTTATGTATAGATGGTGCGGTGTGAGTATAGATGGTCAGGTGTGAATATAGATGGTCAGGCGTGAATATAGATGGTCAGGTGTGAATGTAGACGGTCAGGTGTGAATATAGATGGTCAGGTTTATGTATAGATGGTGCGGTGTGAGTATAGATGGTCAGGTGTGAATATAGATGGTCAGGTGTGAGTATAGATTGTCAGGTGTGAGTATAGATGGTCAGGATTAAATATAGATGGTCAGGTGTGAGTATAGATAGTCAGGTGTGAATATAGATGGTCTGGTGTGAATATAGATGGTCAGGTGTGAGTATACATGGTCAGATGTGAATATAGATGGTCAGGGGTGAGGATAGATGGTCAAGTGTGAGTATAGATTGTCAGGTGTGAATATAGATGGTCCGGTGTGAATATAGATGGTCAGGCGTGAATATAGATGGTCAGGTGTGAGTATAGATGGTCAGGTGTGAATATGGATGGTCAGGTGTAAATGTAGCCGGTCAGGTGTGAATATAGATGGTCAGGTTTATGTATAGATGGTCCGGTGTGAGTATAGATGGTCAGGTGTGAATATAGATGGTCAGGTGTGAGTATAGATTGTCAGGTGTGAGTATAGATGGTCAGGATTGAATATAGATGGTCAGGTGTGAGTATAGATGGTCAGGTGTGAGTATCGATGGTCAGGTGTGAGTATAAATGGTCAGGAGTGAGTATAGATGGTCAGGCGTGAGTATCGATGGTCAGGTGTGAGTATAGATGGTCAGCTGTGAGTATAGATGATCAGGCGTGAGTATAGATGGTCAGGTGTGAGTATAGATGGTCAGGTGTGAATATAGATGGTCAGGTGTGAATATAGATGGTCAGGTGTGAATATAGATGGTCAGGCGTGAATATAGATGGTCAGGTGTGAATATAGATGGTAAGGTGTGAGTATAGATGGTCAGATGTGAATATAGATGGTCAGGTGTGAGTATAGATGGTCAGGTGTGAATATAGATGCACAGATGTGAGTATAGATGGTCAGGTGTGAGTATAGATGGTCAGGTGTGAGTATAGATTGTCAGGTGTGAGTATAGATGGTCAGGTGTGAGTATAGATGGTCAGGTATGAATATAGAGGGTCAGGTGTGAATATAGATGGTCAGGCGTGAATATAGATGGTCAGGTGTGAATATAGATGGTCAGGTGTGAGTATAGATGGTCAGGTGTGAATATAGATGGTCAGGTGTGAATATAGATGGTCAGGCGTGAATATAGATGGTCAGATGTGAATATAGATGGTCAGGCGTGAATATAGATGGTCAGATGTGAATATAGATGGTCAGGTGTGAGTATAGATGGTCAGGTGTGAGTACAGATGTTGAGGAGTGAATATAGATGGTCAGGTGTGAGTATAGGTGGTCAGGAGTGAATATGGATGGTCAGGTGTGAGTATAGATGGTCAGGTGTGAGTATAGATGGTCAGGTGTGAGTAGTGATGGACAGGTGTGAATATAGATGGTCAGGTGTGAATATAGATGGTCAGGTGTGAGTATAGATGGTCAGGTGTGAATATAGACGGTCAGGTGTGAGTATTGATGGTCAGGTGTGAGTATAGATGGTCAGGTGTGAGTATAGATGGTCAGGTGTGAGTATAGATGGTCAGGTGTGAGTATAGATTGTCAGGTGTGAGTATAGATGGTCAGGTGTGAGTATAGATGGTCAGGTGTGAGTATTGATGGTCGGGTGTGAATATAGATGGTCGGGTGTGAGTATAGATGGTCCAGTGTGAGTATAGATGGTCAGGTGTGAGTATAGATGGTCAGGTGTGAGTATAGATGGTCAGGTGTGAGTATAGATGGTCAGGTGTGAGTATTGATGGTCAGGTGTGAGTATAGATGGTCAGGTGTCAGTATAGATGGTCAGGTGTGAGTATCGATGGTCGGGTGTGAATATAGATGGTCGGGTGTGAGTATAGATGGTCCAGTGTGAGTATAGATGGTCAGGTGTGAGTATAGATGGTCAGGTGTGAGTATAGATGGTCAGGTGTGAGTATAGATGGTCAGGTGTGAGTATAGATGGTCAGGTGTGAGTATAGATGGTCAGGTGTGAGTATAGATGGTCAGGTGTGAGTGTAGATGGTCGGGTGTGAATATAGATGGTCGGGTGTGAGTATAGATGGTCCAGTGTGAGTATAGATGGTCAGGTGTGAGTATAGATGGTCAGGTGTGAATATAGATGGTCAGGTGTGAGTATAGATGGTCAGGTGTGAACATAGATGGTCAGGTGTGTGTATAGGTGGTCAGGTGTGAGTATAGATGGTCACGTGTGAATATAGATGGTCAGGTGTGAATATAGATGGTCAGGTGTGAGTATAGATGGTCAGGTGTGAGTATAGATGGTCAGGTGTGAGTACAGATGGTCCAGTGTGAATATAGATGGTCAGGAGTGAATATAGATGGTCAGGTGTGAGTATAGATGGTCAGGTGTGAGTATAGATGGTCAGGTGTGAGTATAGATGGTCAGGTGTGAGTATAGATGGTCAGGTGTGAATATAGATGGTCAGGTGTGAATATAGATGGTCAGGTGTGAGTATAGATGGTCAGGTGTGAGTATAGATGGTCAGGTGTGAATATAGATGGTCAGGTGTGAACATAGATGGTCAGGTGTGTGTATAGGTGGTCAGGTGTGAGTATAGATGGTCACATGTGAATATAGATGGTCAGGTGTGAGTATAGATGGTCAGGTGTGAATATAGATGGTCAGGCTTGAATATAGATGGTCAGGTGTAAATATAGATGGTCAGGTGTGAGTATAGATGGTCGGGTGTGAGTATAGATGGTCAGGTGTGAGTATAGATGGTCAGGTGTGAATATAGATGGTCGGGTGTGAGTATAGATGGTCAGGTGTGAATATAGATGGTCAGGTGTGAGTATAGATGGTCAGGTGTGAGTATAGATGGTCAGGTATGAGTATAGATGGTCGGGTGTGAATATAGATGGTCAGGTGTGAATATAGATGGTCGGGTGTGAGTATGGATGGTCAGGTGTGAGTATAGATGGTCAGGTGTGAGTATAGATGGTCAGGTGTGAGTATAGATGGTCAGGTGTGAGTATAGATGGTCAGGTATGTGTATAGATGGTCGGGTGAGAATATAGATGGTCAGGTGTGAATATAGATGGTCAGGTGTGAATATAGATAGTCAGGTGTGAGTATAAATGGTCAGGTGTGAGTATAGATGGCCAGGTGTGAATATTGATGGTCAGGTGTGAATATAGATGGTCAGGTGTGAGTATAGATGGACAGGTGTGAGTATAGATGGTCAGGTGTGAGTATAGATGGTCAGGTATGAGTATAGATGGTCGGGTGTGAATATAGATGGTCAGGTGTGAGTATAGATTGTCAGGTGTGAGTATAGATGGTCAGGATTAAATATAGATGGTCAGGTGTGAGTATAGATAGTCAGGTGTGAATATAGATGGTCTGGTGTGAATATAGATGGTCAGGTGTGAGTATACATGGTCAGATGTGAATATAGATGGTCAGGGGTGAGGATAGATGGTCAAGTGTGAGTATAGATTGTCAGGTGTGAATATAGATGGTCCGGTGTGAATATAGATGGTCAGGCGTGAATATAGATGGTCAGGTGTGAGTATAGATGGTCAGGTGTGAATATGGATGGTCAGGTGTAAATGTAGCCGGTCAGGTGTGAATATAGATGGTCAGGTTTATGTATAGATGGTCCGGTGTGAGTATAGATGGTCAGGTGTGAATATAGATGGTCAGGTGTGAGTATAGATTGTCAGGTGTGAGTATAGATGGTCAGGATTGAATATAGATGGTCAGGTGTGAGTATAGATGGTCAGGTGTGAGTATCGATGGTCAGGTGTGAGTATAAATGGTCAGGAGTGAGTATAGATGGTCAGGCGTGAGTATCGATGGTCAGGTGTGAGTATAGATGGTCAGCTGTGAGTATAGATGATCAGGCGTGAGTATAGATGGTCAGGTGTGAGTATAGATGGTCAGGTGTGAATATAGATGGTCAGGTGTGAATATAGATGGTCAGGTGTGAATATAGATGGTCAGGCGTGAATATAGATGGTCAGGTGTGAATATAGATGGTAAGGTGTGAGTATAGATGGTCAGATGTGAATATAGACGGTCAGGTGTGAGTATAGATGGTCAGGTGTGAATATAGATGCACAGATGTGAGTATAGATGGTCAGGTGTGAGTATAGATGGTCAGGTGTGAGTATAGATTGTCAGGTGTGAGTATAGATGGTCAGGTGTGAGTATAGATGGTCAGGTATGAATATAGAGGGTCAGGTGTGAATATAGATGGTCAGGCGTGAATATAGATGGTCAGGTGTGAATATAGATGGTCAGGTGTGAGTATAGATGGTCAGGTGTGAATATAGATGGTCAGGTGTGAATATAGATGGTCAGGCGTGAATATAGATGGTCAGATGTGAATATAGATGGTCAGGCGTGAATATAGATGGTCAGATGTGAATATAGATGGTCAGGTGTGAGTATAGATGGTCAGGTGTGAGTACAGATGTTGAGGAGTGAATATAGATGGTCAGGTGTGAGTATAGGTGGTCAGGAGTGAATATGGATGGTCAGGTGTGAGTATAGATGGTCAGGTGTGAGTATAGATGGTCAGGTGTGAGTAGTGATGGACAGGTGTGAATATAGATGGTCAGGTGTGAATATAGATGGTCAGGTGTGAGTATAGATGGTCAGGTGTGAATATAGACGGTCAGGTGTGAGTATTGATGGTCAGGTGTGAGTATAGATGGTCAGGTGTGAGTATAGATGGTCAGGTGTGAGTATAGATTGTCAGGTGTGAGTATAGATGGTCAGGTGTGAGTATAGATGGTCAGGTGTGAGTATTGATGGTCGGGTGTGAATATAGATGGTCGGGTGTGAGTATAGATGGTCCAGTGTGAGTATAGATGGTCAGGTGTGAGTATAGATGGTCAGGTGTGAGTATAGATGGTCAGGTGTGAGTATAGATGGTCAGGTGTGAGTATTGATGGTCAGGTGTGAGTATAGATGGTCAGGTGTCAGTATAGATGGTCAGGTGTGAGTATCGATGGTCGGGTGTGAATATAGATGGTCGGGTGTGAGTATAGATGGTCCAGTGTGAGTATAGATGGTCAGGTGTGAGTATAGATGGTCAGGTGTGAGTATAGATGGTCAGGTGTGAGTATAGATGGTCAGGTGTGAGTATAGATGGTCAGGTGTGAGTATAGATGGTCAGGTGTGAGTGTAGATGGTCGGGTGTGAATATAGATGGTCGGGTGTGAGTATAGATGGTCCAGTGTGAGTATAGATGGTCAGGTGTGAGTATAGATGGTCAGGTGTGAATATAGATGGTCAGGTGTGAGTATAGATGATCAGGTGTGAACATAGATGGTCAGGTGTGTGTATAGGTGGTCAGGTGTGAGTATAGATGGTCACGTGTGAATATAGATGGTCAGGTGTGAATATAGATGGTCAGGTGTGAGTATAGATGGTCAGGTGTGAGTATAGATGGTCAGGTGTGAGTACAGATGGTCCAGTGTGAATATAGATGGTCAGGAGTGAATATAGATGGTCAGGTGTGAGTATAGATGGTCAGGTGTGAGTATAGATGGTCAGGTGTGAGTATAGATGGTCAGGTGTGAGTATAGATGGTCAGGTGTGAATATAGATGGTCAGGTGTGAATATAGATGGTCAGGTGTGAGTATAGATGGTCAGGTGTGAGTATAGATGGTCAGGTGTGAATATAGATGGTCAGGTGTGAACATAGATGGTCAGGTGTGTGTATAGGTGGTCAGGTGTGAGTATAGATGGTCACATGTGAATATAGATGGTCAGGTGTGAGTATAGATGGTCAGGTGTGAATATAGATGGTCAGGCGTGAATATAGATGGTCAGGTGTAAATATAGATGGTCAGGTGTGAGTATAGATTGTCGGGTGTGAGTATAGATGGTCAGGTGTGAGTATAGATGGTCAGGTGTGAATATAGATGGTCGGGTGTGAGTATAGATGGTCAGGTGTGAATATAGATGGTCAGTTGTGAGTATAGATGGTCAGGTGTGAGTATAGATGGTCAGGTATGAGTATAGATGGTCGGGTGTGAATATAGATGGTCAGGTGTGAGTATAGATGGTCAGGTATGAGTATAGATGGTCGGGTGTGAATATAGATGGTCAGGTGTGAATATAGATGGTCAGGTGTGAATATAGATAGTCAGGTGTGAGTATGAATGGTCAGGTGTGAGTATAGATGGCCAGGTGTGAATATTGATGGTCAGGTGTGAATATAGATGGTCAGGTGTGAGTATAGATGGACAGGTGTGAGTATAGATGGTCAGGTGTGAGTATAGATGGTCAGGTATGAGTATAGATGGTCGGGTGTGAATATAGATGGTCAGGTGTGAATGTACATTGTCAGGTGTGAGTATTGATGGTGAGGTGTGAGTATAGATGGTCAGGTGTGAGTATAGATGGTCGGGTGTGAATATAGATGGTCAGGTGTGAATGTACATTGTCAGGTGTGAGTATAGATGGTCGGGTGTGAGTATAGATGGTCCAGTGTGAGTATAGATGGTCAGGTGTGAGTATAGATGGTCTGGTGTGAATATAGATGGTCAGGTGTGAGTATCGATGGTCCAGTGTGAATATAGATGGTCAGGTGTGAATATAGATGGTCAGGTGCGAGTATAGATGGTCAGGTGTGAATATAGATGGTCAGGTGTGAGTATAGATGGTCAGGTGTAAGTATAGATGGTCAGGAGTGAATATGGATGGTCAGGTGTGAGTATAGATGGCCAGGCGTGAATATAGATGGTCAGGAGTGAGTATAGATTGTCAGGTGTGAATATAGATGGTCAGGGGTTAATATAGATGGTCAGGTGTGAATGTAGATGGTCAGGTGTGAATATAGATGGTCAGATTTATGTACAGATGGTCCAGTGTGAGTATAGATGGTCAGGAGTGAACATGGATGGTCAGGTGTGAGTATAGATAGTCAGGTGTGAGTATAGATGGTCAGGTGTGAATATAGATGGTCAGGAGTGAGTATAGATGGTCAGGTGTGAGCATAGATGGTCCAGTGTGAGTATAGACGGTCAGGTGTGAGTATAGATGGTCAGGTGTGAGTATAGGTGGTCAGGAGTGAGTATAGATGGTCCAGTGTGAGTATAGATGGTCATGTGTGAGTATAGATGGCCAGGTGTGAATATAGATGGTCTGGTATGAATAAAGATGGTCAGGTGTGATTATAGAAAGTCAGGTGTGGGTATAGATGGTCAGGAGTAAATATAGATGGTCAGGTGTGAGTATAGATGGTCAGGTGTGAGTATTGATGGTCAGGCTTGAGTATAGATGGTCAGGTGTGCGTATAGATGGTCCAGTGTTAGTATAGATGGTCAGGTGTGAGTATAGATGGTCAGGTGTGAGTATAGATGGTCAGGTGTTAATATAGATGGTCAGGGTAGAGTATAGATGGTCAGATGTGAATCTAGATGGTCCGGTGTGAATATAGATGGTCAGGTGTGTATAGATGGTCAGGTGTGAGTATAGATGGTCAGGTGTGAGTATAGATGGTCAGGTGTGAATATAGATGGTCAGGACTGAGTATAGATGGTCAGGTGTGAATATAGATGGTCAGGTGTGAATATAGATGGTCAGGTGTGAATATAGATGGTCAGGGGTGAATATAGATGGTCAGGTGTGAGTATAGATTGTCAGGTGTGAATATAGATGGTCAGATGTGAGTATAGATGGTCAGGAGTGAATATAGATGGTCAGGTGTGAGTATACATGGTCAGGTGTGAATATAGATGGTCAGGTGTGAATATAGATGGTCAGGTGTGAATATAGATGGTCAGGTGTGAGTATAGATGGTCAGGTGTGAATATAGATGGTCAGGTATGAGTATTGATGGTCAGGTGTGAGTATAGATGGTCAGGTGTTTTTATAGATGGTCAGGTGTGAGTATAGATGGTCAGGTGTGAATATAGATGGTCAGGACTGAGTATAGATGGTCAGGTGTGAATATAGATGGTCAGGTGTGAGTATAGATTGTCAGGTGTGAATATAGATGGTCAGATGTGAGTATAGATGGTCAGGGGTGAATATAGATGGTCAGGAGTGAGTATACATGGTCAGGTATGAATATAGATGGTCAGGTGTGAATATAGATGGTCAGATGTGAATATAGATGGTCAGGTGTGAGTATGGATGGTCAGGTGTGAAGATAGATGGTCAGGTGTGAGTATTGATGGTCAGGTGTGAGTATAGATGGTCAGGTGTGAGTATAGATGGTCAGGTGTGAGTATAGATGGTCAGGTGTGAGTATAGATGGTCAGGTGTGAGTATTGATGGTCGGGTGTGAATATAGATGGTCGGGTGTGAGTATAGATGGTCAGGTGTGAATATAGATGGTCAGGTGTGAGTATAGATGGTCAGGTGTGAGTATAGATGGTCAGGTATGAGTATAGATGGTCGGGTGTGAATATAGATGGTCAGGTGTGAATATAGATGGTCGGGTGTGAGTATGGATGGTCAGGTGTGAGTATAGATGGTCAGGTGTGAGTATAGATGGTCAGGTGTGAGTATAGATGGTCAGCTGTGAGTATAGATGGTCAGGTATGAGTATAGATGGTCGGGTGTGAATATAGATGGTCAGGTGTGAATATAGATGGTCAGGTGTGAATATAGATGGTCAGGTGTGAGTATAAATGGTCAGGTGTGAGTATAGATGGCCAGGTGTGAATATTGATGGTCAGGTGTGAATATAGATGGTCAGGTGTGAGTATAGATGGACAGGTGTGCGTATAGATGGTCAGGTGTGAGTATAGATGGTCAGGTATGAGTATAGATGGTCGGGTGTGAATATAGATGGTCAGGTGTGAATGTAGATTGTCAAGTGTGAGTATTGATGGTGAGGTGTGAGTATAGATGGTCAGGTGTGAGTATAGATGGTCGGGTGTGAATATAGATGGTCAGGTGTGAATGTACATTGTCAGGTGTGAGTATAGATGGTCGGGTGTGAGTATAGATGGTCCAGTGTGAGTATAGATGGTCAGGTGTGAGTATAGATGGTCAGGTGTGAATATAGATGGTCAGGTGTGAGTATCGATGGTCCAGTGTGAATATAGATGGTCAGGTGTGAATATAGATGGTCAGGTGCGAGTATAGATGGTCAGGTGTGAATATAGATGGTCAGGTGTGAGTATAGATGGTCAGGTGTAAGTATAGATGGTCAGGAGTGAATATGGATGGTCAGGTGTGAGTATAGATGGCCAGGCGTGAATATAGATGGTCAGGAGTGAGTATAGATTGTCAGGTGTGAATATAGATGGTCAGGGGTTAATATAGATGGTCAGGTGTGAATGTAGATGGTCAGGTGTGAATATAGATGGTCAGATTTATGTACAGATGGTCCAGTGTGAGTATAGATGGTCAGGAGTGAACATGGATGGTCAGGTGTGAGTATAGATGGTCAGGTGTGAGTATAGATGGTCAGGTGTGAATATAGATGGTCAGGAGTGAGTATAGATGGTCAGGTGTGAGCATAGATGGTCCAGTGTGAGTATAGACGGTCAGGTGTGAGTATAGATGGTCAGGTGTGAGTATAGGTGGTCAGGAGTGAGTATAGATGGTCCAGTGTGAGTATAGATGGTCAGGTGTGAGTATAGATGGCCAGGTGTGAATATAGATGGTCTGGTATGAATAAAGATGGTCAGGTGTGATTATAGATGGTCAGGTGTGGGTATAGATGGTCAGGAGTAAATATAGATGGTCAGGTGTGAGTATAGATGGTCAGGTGTGAGTATTGATGGTCAGGCTTGAGTATAGATGGTCAGGTGTGAGTATAGATGGTCCAGTGTTAGTATAGATGGTCAGGTGTGAGTATAGATGGTCAGGTGTGAGTATAGATGGTCAGGTGTTAATATAGATGGTCAGGGTAGAGTATAGATGGTCAGATGTGAATCTAGATGGTCCGGTGTGAATATAGATGGTCAGGTGTGTATAGATGGTCAGGTGTGAGAATAGATGGTCAGGTGTGAGTATAGATGGTCAGGTGTGAATATAGATGGTCAGGACTGAGTATAGATGGTCAGGTGTGAATATAGATGGTCAGGTGTGAATATAGATGGTCAGGTGTGAATATAGATGGTCAGGGGTGAATATAGATGGTCAGGTGTGAGTATAGATTGTCAGGTGTGAATATAGATGGTCAGATGTGAGTATAGATGGTCAGGAGTGAATATAGATGGTCAGGTGTGAGTATACATGGTCAGGTGTGAATATAGATGGTCAGGTGTGAATATAGATGGTCAGGTGTGAATATAGATGGTCAGGTGTGAGTATAGATGGTCAGGTGTGAATATAGATGGTCAGGTATGAGTATTGATGGTCAGGTGTGAGTATAGATGGTCAGGTGTGAGTATAGATGGTCAGGTGTGAGTATAGATGGTCAGGTGTGAATATAGATGGTCAGGACTGAGTATAGATGGTCAGGTGTGAATATAGATGGTCAGGTGTGAGTATAGATTGTCAGGTGTGAATATAGATGGTCAGATGTGAGTATAGATGGTCAGGAGTGAATATAGATGGTCAGGTGTGAGTATACATGGTCAGGTGTGAATATAGATGGTCAGGTGTGAATATAGATGGTCAGATGTGAATATAGATGGTCAGGTGTGAGTATGGATGGTCAGGTGTGAAGATAGATGGTCCAGTGTGAGTATAGATGATCAGGTGTGAGTATAGATGGTCAGGTGTGAGTATAGATGGTCAGGTGTGAGTATAGATGGTCAGGTGTGAGTATAGATGGTCAGGTGTGAGTATTGATGGTCAGGTATGAGTATAGATGGTCAGGTGTTAGTATAGATGGTCAGGTGTGAGTATTGATGGTCGGGTGTGAATATAGATGGTCGGGTGTGAGTATAGATGGTCAGGTGTGAGTATAGATGGTCAGGTGTGAGTATAGATGGTCAGGTGTGAGTATAGATGGTCAGGTGTCAGTATAGATGGTCCAGTGTGAATATAGATGGCCAGGTGTGAATATAGATGGTCAGGTGTGAGTATAGATGGTCAGGTGTGAGTATAGATGGTCAGGTGTGAGTACAGATGGTCCAGTGTGAATATAGATGGTCAGGTGTGAGTATAGATGGTCAGATGTGAGTATAGATGGTCCAGTGCGAATATAGATGGTCAGGTGTGAATATAGATGGTCAGGTGTGAGTATAGATGGTCAGGTGTGAGTATAGATGGTCAGGTGTGAGTACAGATGGTCAGGTGTGAATATAGTTGGTCAGATGTGAGTATAGATGGTCAGGTGTGAGTATAGATGGTCAGGTGTGAATATAGATGGTCAGGTGTGAGTATAGATGGTCACGTGTGAATATAGTTCGTCAGGTGTGAATATAGATGGTCAGGTATGTGTATAGGTGGTCAGGTGTGAATATAGATGGTCAGGTGTGTGTATAGATGGTCAGGTGTGAGTATAGATTGTCAGGTGTGAATATAGATGGTCAGGTGTGAGTATAGATGGTCAGGTGTGAATATAGATGGTCAGGTGTGAGTATAGATGGTCCAGTGTGAGTATAGATGGTCAGGTGTGAGTATAGATGGTCATGTGTGAGTATAGATGGTCAGGTGTGAATATAGATGGTCAGGTGTGAGTATAGATGGTCACGTGTGAATATAGTTCGTCAGGTGTGAATATAGATGGTCAGGTATGTGTATAGGTGGTCAGGTGTGAGTATAGATGGTCAGGTGTGAGTATAGATGGTCAGGTGTGAGTATAGATGGTCAGGTGTGAATATAGTTCGTCAGGTGTGAATATAGATGGTCAGGGGTGAGTATAGATGGTCCAGTGTGAGTATAGATGGTCAGGTGTGAGTATAGATGGTCAGGTGTGAGTATAGATGGTCAGGTGTGAGTATAGATGGTCACGTGTGAATATAGTTCGTCAGGTGTGAATATAGATGGTCAGGTGTGAGTATAGATGGTCCAGTGTGAGTATAGATGGTCAGGTGTGAGTATAGATGGTCAGGTGTGAGTATAGATGGTCAGGTGTGAGTATAGATGGTCAGGTGTGTGTATAGATGGTCAGGTGTGAGTATAGATTGTCAGGTGTGAGTATAGATGGTCCAGTGTGAGTATAGATGGTCCAGTGTGAATATAGATGGTCAGGTGTGAGTACAGATGGTCAGGTGTGAGTATAGATGGTCAGGTGTGAGTATAGATGGTCCAGTGCGAATATAGATGGTCAGGTGTGAATATAGGTCGTCAGGTGTGAATATAGATGGTCAGGTATGTGTATAGGTGGTCATATGTGAATATTGATGGTCAGGTGTGAGTATAGATGGTCAGGTGTGAGTATAGATGGTCAGGGTGAATATAGATGGTCAGGTGTGAGTATAGATGGTCAGGTGAGAGTATAGATGGTCAGGTGTGAATATAGATGGTCAGGTGTGAGTATAGATGGTCAGGTGTGAGTATAGATGGTCAGGGTGAATATAGATGGTCAGGTGTGAGTATAGATGGCCAGGCGTGAATATAGATGGTCAGGTGTGAGTATAGATGGTCAGGTGTGAGTATAGATGGTCAGGTGTGAGTACAGATGGTCAGGAGTGAATATAGATGGCCAGGTGTGAGTATAGATGGTCATGTGTGAGTATAGATGGTCAGGTGTGAATATAGATGGTCAGGTGTGAGTATAGATGGTCAGGTGTGAGTATTGATGGTCAGGTTTGAGTATAGATGGTCAGGTGTGAGTATAGATGGTCCAGTGTGAGTATAGATGGTCAGGTGTGAGTATAGATGGTCAGGTGTGAGTATAGATGGTCTGGTGTGAATATAGATGGTCAGGGTAGAGTATAGATGGTCCGATGTGAATCTAGATGGTCCGGTGTGAATATAGATGGTCAGGTGTGAGTATAGATGGTCAGGTGTGAATATAGATGGTCAGGACTGAGTATAGATGGTCAGGTGTGAATATAGATGGTCAGGTGTGAGTATAGATGGTCAGGTGTGAGTATAGATGGTCAGGTGTGAATATAGATGGTCAGGTGTGAATATAGATGGTCAGATGTGAGTATAGATTGTCAGGTGTGAATATAGATGGTCAGATGTGAGTATAGATGGTCAGGAGTGAATATAGATGGTCAGGTGTGAGTATACACGGCCAAGTGTGAATATAGATGGTCAGGTGTGTATATAGATGGTCAGGCGTGAATATAGATGGTCAGGTGTCAGTATAGATGGTCAGGTGTGAATATAGATGGTCAGGTGTGAGTATTGATGGTCAGGTGTGAGTATAGATGGTCAGGTGTGAGTATAGATGGTCAGGTGTGAGTATAGATGGTCAGGTGTGAGTATAGATTGTCAGGTGTGAGTATAGATGGTCAGGTGTGAGTATTGATGGTCGGGTGTGAATATAGATGGTCGGGTGTGAGTATAGATGGTCCAGTGTGAGTATAGATGGTCAGGTGTGAGTATAGATGGTCAGGTGTGAGTATAGATGGTCAGGTGTGAGTATAGATGGTCAAGTGTGAGTATAGATGGTCAGGTGTGAGTATTGATGGTCAGGTGTGAGTATAGATGGTCAGGTGTTAGTATAGATGGTCAGGTGTGAGTATTGATGGTCGGGTGTGAATATAGATGGTCGGGTGTGAGTATAGATGGTCCAGTGTGAGTATAGATGGTCAGGTGTGAGTATAGATGGTCAGGTGTGAGTATAGATGGTCAGGTGTGAGTATAGATGGTCAGGTGTGCGTATAGATGGTCCAGTGCGAATATAGATGGTCAGGTGTGAATATAGAAGGTCCGGTGTGAGTATAGATGGTCAGGTGTGAATATAGTTCGTCAGGTGTGAATATAGATGGCCAGGTTTTAATATAGATGGTCAGGTGTGAGTATAGATTGTCAGGTGAGAACATAGATGGTCAGGTGTGAATATAGATGGTCAGGTGTGAGTATAGATGGTCAGGTGTGAACATAGATGGTCAGGTGTGAATATAGATGGTCAGGTGTGAACATAGATGGTCAGGTGTGTGTATAGATTGTCAGGTGAGAACATAGATGGTCAGGTGTGAATATAGATGGTCAGGTGTGAGTATAGATTGTCAGGTGAGAACATAGATGGTCAGGTGTGAATATAGATGGTCAGGTGTGAGTATAGATGGTCAGGTGTGAACATAGATGGTCAGGTGTGAATATAGATTGTCAGGTGAGAGCATAGATGGTCAGGTGTGAAAATAGATGGTCAGGTGTGAGTATAGATGGTCAGGTGTGAACATAGATGGTCAGGTGTGAATATAGATGGTCACGTGTGAATATAGATGGTCAGGTGTGAGTATATATATAGATGGCCGGTTGTGTGAATAGATGGTCAGGTGTGAGTATAGATGGTCAGGCGTGAATATAGATGGTCAGATGTGAATATAGATGGTCAGGCGTGAATATAGATGGTCAGATGTGGTGATGGATTGTCAGGTGTGAATATAGATGGTCAGGTGTGAGTATAGATGGTCAGGTGTGAGTATAGATGGTCAGAGTGAATATAGATGGTCAGGTGTGAGTATAGATGGCCAGGCGTGAATATAGATGGTCAGGAGTGAGTATAGATGGTCAGGTGTGAGTACAGATGGTCAGGAGTGAATATAGATGGTCAGGTGTGAGTATAGATGGTCAGGTGTGAGTATAGATGGTCAGGAGTGAATATGGATGGTCAGGTGTGAGTATAGATGGTCAGGTGTGAATATAGATGGTCAGGTGTGAATATAGATGGTCAGGTGTGAATATAGATGGTCAGGTGTGAGTATAGATGGTCAGGTGTGAATATAGATGGTCAGGTATGAGTATTGATGGTCAGGTGTGAGGATAGATGGTCAGGTGTGAGTATAGATGGTCAGGTGTGAGTATAGATGGTCAGGTGTGAATATAGATGGTCAGGACTGAGTATAGATGGTCAGGTGTGAATATAGATGGTCAGGTGTTAGTATAGATTTTCAGGTGTGAATATAGATGGTCAGATGTGAGTATAGATGGTCAGGAGTGAATATAGATGGTCAGGTGTGAGTATACATGGTCAGGTGTGAATATAGATGGTCAGGTGTGAATATAGATGGTCAGGTGTGAATATAGATGGTCAGGTGTGAGTATGGATGGTCAGGTGTGAAGATAGATGGTCAGGTGTGAGTATTGATGGTCAGGTGTGAGTATAGATGGTCAGGTGTGAGTATAGATGGTCAGGTGTGAGTATAGATGGTCAGGTGTGAGTATAGATGGTCAGGTGTGAGTATAGATGGTCAGGTGTGAGTATAGATGGTCAGGTGTGAATATAGATGGTCGGGTGTGAGTATAGATGGTCCAGTGTGAGTATAGATGGTCAGGTTGAGTATAGATGGTCAGGTGTGAGTATAGATGGTCAGGTGTGAGTATAGATGGTCAGGTGTGAGTATAGATGGTCAGGTGTGAGTATTGATGGTCAGGTGTGAGTATAGATGGTCAGGTGTTAGTATAGATGGTCAGGTGTGAGTATTGATGGTCGGGTGTGAATATAGATGGTCGGGTGTGAGTATAGATGGTCAGGTGTGAGTATAGATGGTCAGGTGTGAGTATAGATGGTCCAGTGTGCGTATAGATGGTCAGGTGTGAGTAATAATGGTCAGGTGTGAGTATAGATGGTCAGGTGTGAGTATAGATGGTCCAGTGTGAATATAGATGGCCAGGTGTGAATATAGATGGTCAGGTGTGAGTATAGATGGTCAGGTGTGAGTATAGATGGTCAGGTGTGAGTACAGATGGTCCAGTGTGAATATAGATGGTCAGGTGTGAGTATAGATGGTCAGATGTGAGTATAGATGGTCCAGTGCGAATATAGATGGTCAGGTGTGAATATAGATGGTCAGGTGTGAGTATAGATGGTCAGGTGTGAGTATAGATGGTCAGGTGTGAGTACAGATGGTCCAGTATGAATATAGATGGTCAGATGTGAGTATAGATGGTCAGGTGTGAGTATAGATGGTCAGGTGTGAGTATAGATGGTCAGGTGTGAGTATAGATGGTCAGGTGTGAGTATAGATGGTCCAGTGCGAATATAGATGGTCAGGTGTGAATATAGATGGTCAGGTGTGCGTATAGATGGTCAGGTGTGAATATAGATGGTCAGGTGTGAGTATAGATGGTCACGTGTGAATATAGTTCGTCAGGTGTGAATATAGATGGTCAGGTATGTGTATAGGTGGTCAGGTGTGAGTATAGATGGTCAGGTGTGTGTATAGATGGTCAGGTGTGAGTTTAGATTGTCAGGTGTGAGTATAGATGGTCCAGTGTGAGTATAGATGGTCCAGTGTGAATATAGATGGTCAGGTGTGAATATAGATGGTCAGGTATGTGTATAGGTGGTCAGGTGTGAGTATAGATGGTCAGGTGTGTGTATAGATGGTCAGGTGTGAGTATAGATGGTCAGGTGTGAGTATAGATGGTCAGGTGTGAGTATAGATGGTCCAGTCCGAATATAGTTCGTCAGGTGTGAATATAGATGGTCAGGTGTGAGTATAGATGGTCAGGTGTGAGTATAGATGGTCAGGTGTGAGTATAGATTGTCAGGTGTGAGTATAGATGGTCAGGTGTGAGTATAGATGGTCCAGTGCGAATATAGATGGTCAGGTGTGAATATAGATGGTCAGGAGTGAATATAGATAGTCAGGTGTGAATATAGGTCGTCAGGTGTGAATATAGATGGTCAGGTGTGAATGTAGATGGTCAGGTGTGAGTATAGATGGTCAGATGTGAATATAGATGGTCAGGTGTGAGTATAGATGGTCAGGTGTGAGTATAGATGGTCAGGGTGAATATAGATGGTCAGGTGTGAGTATAGATGGTCAGGTGAGAGTATAGATGGTCAGGTGTGAATATAGATGGTCAGGTGTGAGTATAGATGGTCAGGTGTGAGTATAGATGGTCAGGGTGAATATAGATGGTCAGGTGTGAGTATAGATGGCCAGGCGTGAATATAGATGGTCAGGTGTGAGTATAGATGGTCAGGTGTGAGTATAGATGGTCAGGTGTGATTACAGATGGTCAGGAGTGAATATAGATGGTCAGGTGTGAGTATAGATGGTCATGTGTGAGTATAGATGGTCAGGTGTGAATATAGATGGTCAGGTGTGAGTATAGATGGTCAGGTGTGAGTATTGATGGTCAGGTTTGAGTATAGATGGTCAGGTGTGAGTATAGATGGTCCAGTGTGAGTATAGATGGTCAGGTGTGAGTATAGATGGTCAGGTGTGAGTATAAATGGTCTGGTGTGAATATAGATGGTCAGGGTAGAGTATAGATGGTCCGATGTGAATCTAGATGGTCCGGTGTGAATATAGATGGTCAGGTGTGTATAGATGATCAGGTGTGAGTATAGATGGTCAGGTGTGAATATAGATGGTCAGGACTGAGTATAGATGGTCAGGTGTGAATATAGATGGTCAGGTGTGAGTATAGATTGTCAGGTGTGAATATAGATGGTCAGATGTGAGTATAGATGGTCAGGAGTGAATATAGATGGTCAGGTGTGAGTATACACGGCCAGGTGTGAATATAGATGGTCAGGTGTTTATATAGATGGTCAGGTGTGAATATAGATGGTCAGGTGTCAGTATAGATGGTCAGGTGTGAATATAGATGGTCAGGTGTGAGTATTGATGGTCAGGTGTGAGTATAGATGGTCAGGTGTGAGTATAGATGGTTAGGTGTGAGTATAGATGGTCAGGTGTGAGTATAGATGGTCAGGTGTGAGTATAGATGGTCAGGTGTGAGTATAGATGGTCAGGTGTGAGTATTGATGGTCGGGTGTGAATATAGATGGTCGGGTGTGAGTATAGATGGTCCAGTGTGAGTATAGATGGTCAGGTGTGAGTATAGATGGTCAGGTGTGAGTATAGATGGTCAGGTGTGAGTATAGATGGTCAAGTGTGAGTATAGATGGTTAGGTGTGAGTATTGATGGTCAGGTGTGAGTATAGATGGTCAGGTGTTAGTATAGATGGTCAGGTGTGAGTATTGATGGTCGGGTGTGAATATAGATGGTCGGGTGTGAGTATAGATGGTCCAGTGTGAGTATAGATGGTCAGGTGTGAGTATAGATGGTCAGGTGTGAGTATAGATGGTCAGGTGTGAGTATAGATGGTCAGGTGTGCGTATAGATGGTCCAGTGCGAATATAGATGGTCAGGTGTGAATATAGAAGGTCCGGTGTGAGTATAGATGGTCAGGTGTGAATATAGTTCGTCAGGTGTGAATATAGATGGTCAGGTTTTAATATAGATGGTCAGGTGTGAGTATAGATTGTCAGGTGAGAACATAGATGGTCAGGTGTGAATATAGATGGTCAGGTGTGAGTATAGATGGTCAGGTGTGAACATAGATGGTCAGGTGTGAATATAGATGGTCAGGTGTGAGTATAGATGGTCAGGTGTGAGTATAGATGGTCAGGTGTGAGTACAGATGGTCCAGTGTGAATATAGATGGTCAGGTGTGAGTATGGATGGTCAGGTGTGAATATAGATGGTCAGGTGTGAATATAGATGGTCAGGTGTGTGTATAGGTGGTCAGGTGTGTGTATAGATGGTCACGTGTGAATATAGATGGTCAGGTGTGAGTATAGATGGCCGGTTGTGTGAATAGATGGTCAGGTGTGAGTATAGATGGTCAGGCGTGAATATAGATGGTCAGATGTGAATATAGATGGTCAGGCGTGAATATAGATGGTCAGATGTGGTTATGGATTGTCAGGTGTGAATATAGATGGTCAGGTGTGAGTATAGATGGTCAGGTGTGAGTATAGATGGTCAGGGTGAATATAGATGGTCAGGTGTGAGTATAGATGGCCAGGCGTGAATATAGATGGTCAGGTGTGAGTATAGATGGTCAGGTGTGAGTATAGATGGTCAGGTGTGAGTACAGATTGTCAGGAGTGAATATAGATGGTCAGGTGTGAGTATAGATGGTCAGGTGTGAGTATTGATGGTCAGGTGTGAGTATAGACGGTCAGGTGTGAGTATAGATGGTTCAGGGTGAGTATAGATGGTCAGGTGTGAGTATAGATTGTCAGATGTGATTATAGATGGTCAGGTGTGAGTATCGATGGTCAGGTGTGAGTATAGATGGTCAGGTGTGAGTATAGATGGTCAGGTGTGAGTATAGATGGTCAGGTGTGAATATAGATGGTCAGTTGTGAGTATACATGGTCAGGTGTGAATATAGATGGTCAGGTGTGAATATAGATGGTCAGGTGTGAATATAGATGGTCAGGTGTGAGTATAGATGGTCAGGTGTGAATATAGATGGTCAGGTGTGAGTATTGATGGTCAGGTGTGAGTATAGATGGTCAGGTGTGAGTATAGATGGTCAGGTGTGAATATAGATGGTCAGGTGTGAGTATAGATGGTCAGGTGTGAGTATTGATGGTCAGGTGTGAGTATAGATGGTCAGGTGTGAGTATAGATGGTCAGGTGTGAGTATATATGGTCCAGTGTGAATATAGATGGTCAGGTGTGAATATAGATGGTCAGGTGTGAATATAGATGGTCAGGTGTGAGTATTGATGGTCGGGTGTGAATATAGATGGTCGGGTGTGAGTATAGATGGTCCAGTGTGAGTATAGATGGTCAGGTGTGAGTATAGATGGTCCAGTGTTAGTATAGATGGTCAGGTGTGAGTATAGATGGTCAGGTGTGAGTCTTGATGGTCAGGTGTGAGTATAGATGGTCAGGTGTGAGTATTGATGGTCGGCTGTGAATATAGATGGTCGGGTGTGAGTATAGATGGTCCAGTGTGAGTATAGATGGTCAGGTGTGAGTATAGATGGTCAGGTGTGAGTATAGATGGTCAGGTGTGAGTATAGATGGTCCAGTGTGAATATAGATGGTCAGGTGTGAATATAGATGGTCAGGTGTGAATATAGATGGTCAGGTGTGAGTATAGATGGTCAGGTGTGAGTACAGATGGTCCAGTGTGAATATAGATGGTCAGGTGTGAATATAGATGGTCAGGTGTGAGTATAGATGGTCCGGTGCGAATATAGATGGTCAGGTGTGAGTATAGATGGTCAGGTGTGAATATAGTTCGTCAGGTGTGAATATAGATGGTCAGGTTTGAATATAGATGGTCAGATGTGAGTATAGATTGTCAGGTGAGAACATAGATGGTCAGGTGTGAATATAGATGGTCAGGTGTGAGTATAGATGGTCAGGTGTGAACATAGATGGTCAGGTGTGAATATAGATGGTCAGGTGTGAACATAGATGGTCAGGTGTGTGTATAGATTGTCAGGTGAGAACATAGATGGTCAGGTGTGAATATAGATGGTCAGGTGTGAGTATAGATTGTCAGGTGAGAACATAGATGGTCAGGTGTGAATATAGATTGTCAGGTGTGAGTATAGATGGTCAGGTGTGAACATAGATGGTCAGGTGTGAATATAGATTGTCAGGTGAGAGCATAGATGGTCAGGTGTGAACATAGATGGTCAGGTGTGAATATAGATGGTCACGTGTGAATATAGATGGTCAGGTGTGAGTATAGATGGCCGGTTGTGTGAATAGATGGTCAGGTGTGAGTATAGATGGTCAGGCGTGAATATAGATGGTCAGATGTGAATATAGATGGTCAGGCGTGAATATAGATGGTCAGATGTGGTGATGGATTGTCAGGTGTGAATATAGATGGTCAGGTGTGAGTATAGATGGTCAGGTGTGAGTATAGATGGTCAGAGTGAATATAGATGGTCAGGTGTGAGTATAGATGGCCAGGCGTGAATATAGATGGTCAGGTGTGAGTATACATGGTCAGGTGTGAATATAGATGGTCTGGTGTGAATATAGATGGTCAGGTGTGAATATAGATGGTCAGGTGTGAGTATGGATGGTCAGGTGTGAAGATAGATGGTCAGGTGTGAGTATTGATGGTCAGGTGTGAGTACAGATGGTCAGGTGTGAGTATAGATGGTCAGGTGTGAGTATAGATGGTCAGGTGTGAGTATAGATGGTCAGGTGTGAGTATAGATGGTCAGGTGTGAGTATAGATGGTCAGGTGTGAATATAGATGGTCGGGTGTGAGTATAGATGGTCCAGTGTGAGTATAGATGGTCAGGTGTGAGTATAGATGGTCAGGTGTGAGTATAGATGGTCAGGTGTGAGTATAGATGGTCAGGTGTGAGTATTGATGGTCAGGTGTGAGTATAGATGGTCAGGTGTTAGTATAGATGGTCAGGTGTGAGTATTGATGGTCGGGTGTGAATATAGATGGTCGGGTGTGAGTATAGATGGTCAGGTGTGAGTATAGATGGTCAGGTGTGAGTATAGATGGTCCAGTGTGCGTATAGATGGTCAGGTGTGAGTATAGATGGTCAGGTGTGAGTATAGATGGTCAGGTGTGAGTATAGATGGTCCAGTGTGAATATAGATGGCCAGGTGTGAATATAGATGGTCAGGTGTGAGTATAGATGGTCAGGTGTGAGTATAGATGGTCAGGTGTGAGTACAGATGGTCCAGTGTGAATATAGATGGTCAGGTGTGAGTATAGATGGTCAGATGTGAGTATAGATGGTCCAGTGCGAATATAGATGGTCAGGTGTGAATATAGATGGTCAGGTGTGAGTATAGATGGTCAGGTGTGAGTATAGATGGTCAGGTGTGAGTACAGATGGTCCAGTGTGAATATAGATGGTCAGATGTGAGTATAGATGGTCAGGTGTGAGTATAGATGGTCAGGTGTGAGTATAGATGGTCAGGTGTGAGTATAGATGGTCAGGTGTGAGTATAGATGGTCCAGTGCGAATATAGATGGTCAGGTGTGAATATAGATGGTCAGGTGTGCGTATAGATGGTCAGGTGTGAATATAGATGGTCAGGTGTGAGTATAGATGGTCACGTGTGAATATAGTTCGTCAGGTGTGAATATAGATGGTCAGGTATGTGTATAGGTGGTCAGGTGTGAGTATAGATGGTCAGGTGTGTGTATAGATGGTCAGGTGTGAGTTTAGATTGTCAGGTGTGAGTATAGATGGTCCAGTGTGAGTATAGATGGTCCAGTGTGAATATAGATGGTCAGGTGTGAATATAGATGGTCAGGTATGTGTATAGGTGGTCAGGTGTGAGTATAGATGGTCAGGTGTGTGTATAGATGGTCAGGTGTGAGTATAGATGGTCAGGTGTGAGTATAGATGGTCAGGTGTGAGTATAGATGGTGCAGTCCGAATATAGTTCGTCAGGTGTGAATATAGATGGTCAGGTGTGAGTATAGATGGTCAGGTGTGAGTATAGATGGTCAGGTGTGAGTATAGATGGTCCAGTGCGAATATAGATGGTCAGGTGTGAATATAGATGGTCAGGAGTGAATATAGATAGTCAGGTGTGAATATAGGTCGTCAGGCGTGAATATAGATGGTCAGGTGTGAGTATAGATGGTCAGGTGTGAATGTAGATGGTCAGGTGTGAGTATAGATGGTCAGATGTGAATATAGATGGTCAGGTGTGAGTATAGATGGTCAGGTGTGAGTATAGATGGTCAGGGTGAATATAGATGGTCAGGTGTGAGTATAGATGGTCAGGTGAGAGTATAGATGGTCAGGTGTGAATATAGATGGTCAGGTGTGAGTATAGATTGTCAGGTGTGAGTATAGATGGTCAGGGTGAATATAGATGGTCAGGTGTGAGTATAGATGGCCAGGCGTGAATATAGATGGTCAGGTGTGAGTATAGATGGTCAGGTGTGAGTATAGATGGTCAGGTGTGATTACAGATGGTCAGGAGTGAATATAGATGGTCAGGTGTGAGTATAGATGGTCATGTGTGAGTATAGATGGTCAGGTGTGAATATAGATGGTCAGGTGTGAGTATAGATGGTCAGGTGTGAGTATTGATGGTCAGGTTTGAGTATAGATGGTCAGGTGTGAGTATAGATGGTCCAGTGTGAGTATAGATGGTCAGGTGTGAGTATAGATGGTCAGGTGTGAGTATAGATGGTCTGGTGTGAATATAGATGGTCAGGGTAGAGTATAGATGGTCCGATGTGAATCTAGATGGTCCGGTGTGAATATAGATGGTCAGGTGTGTATAGATGGTCAGGTGTGAGTATAGATGGTCAGGTGTGAATATAGATGGTCAGGACTGAGTATAGATGGTCAGGTGTGAATATAGATGGTCAGGTGTGAGTATAGATTGTCAGGTGTGAATATAGATGGTCAGATGTGAGTATAGATTGTCAGGTGTGAATATAGATGGTCAGATGTGAGTATAGATGGTCAGGAGTGAATATAGATGGTCAGGTGTGAGTATACACGGCCAGGTGTGAATATAGATGGTCAGGTGTTTATATAGATGGTCAGGTGTGAATATAGATGGTCAGGTGTCAGTATAGATGGTCAGGTGTGAATATAGATGGTCAGGTGTGAGTATTGATGGTCAGGTGTGAGTATAGATGGTCAGGTGTGAGTATAGATGGTCAGGTGTGAGTATAGATGGTCAGGTGTGAGTATAGATGGTCAGGTGTGACTATAGATGGTCAGGTGTGATTATAGATGGTCAGGTGTGAGTATTGATGGTCGGGTGTGAATATAGATGGTCGGGTGTGAATATAGATGGTCCAGTGTGAGTATAGATGGTCAGGTGTGAGTATAGATGGTCAGGTGTGAGTATAGATGGTCAGGTGTGAGTATAGATGGTCAAGTGTGAGTATAGATGGTCAGGTGTGAGTATTGATGGTCAGGTGTGAGTATAGATGGTCAGGTGTTAGTATAGATGGTCAGGTGTGAGTATTGATGGTCGGGTGTGAATATAGATGGTCGGGTGTGAGTATAGATGGTCCAGTGTGAGTATAGATGGTCAGGTGTGAGTATAGATGGTCAGGTGTGAGTATAGATGGTCAGGTGTGAGTATAGATGGTCAGGTGTGCGTATAGATGGTCCAGTGCGAATATAGATGGTCAGGTGTGAATATAGAAGGTCCGGTGTGAGTATAGATGGTCAGGTGTGAATATAGTTCGTCAGGTGTGAATATAGATGGTCAGGTTTGAATATAGATGGTCAGGTGTGAGTATAGATTGTCAGGTGAGAACATAGATGGTCAGGTGTGAATATAGATGGTCAGGTGTGAGTATAGATGGTCAGGTGTGAACATCGATGGTCAGGTGTGAATATAGATGGTCAGGTGTGAGTATAGATGGTCAGGTGTGAGTATAGATGGTCAGGTGTGAGTACAGATGGTCCAGTGTGAATATAGATGGTCAGGTGTGAGTATGGATGGTCAGGTGTGAATATAGATGGTCAGGTGTGAATATAGATGGTCAGGTGTGAACATAGATGGTCAGGTGTGTGTATAGGTGGTCAGGTGTGTGTATAGATGGTCACGTGTGAATATAGATGGTCAGGTGTGAGTATAGATGGCCGGTTGTGTGAATAGATGGTCAGGTGTGAGTATAGATGGTCAGGCGTGAATATAGATGGTCAGATGTGAATATAGATGGTCAGGCGTGAATATAGATGGTCAGATGTGGTTATGGATTGTCAGGTGTGAATATAGATGGTCAGGTGTGAGTATAGATGGTCAGGTGTGAGTATAGATGGTCAGGGTGAATATAGATGGTCAGGTGTGATTA
This sequence comes from Prionace glauca, assembly GCA_037974335.1. NCBI lineage: Eukaryota > Metazoa > Chordata > Chondrichthyes > Carcharhiniformes > Carcharhinidae > Prionace > Prionace glauca. The sequence continues at coordinate 63,924,621 of CM075737.1, forward strand.
TAGATGGCCAGGCGTGAATATAGATGGTCAGGTGTGAGTATAGATGGTCAGGTGTGAGTATAGATGGTCAGGTGTGAGTACAGATGGTCAGGAGTGAATATAGATGGTCAGGTGTGAGTATAGATGGTCAGGTGTGAGTATTGATGGTCAGGTGTGAGTATAGATGGTTCAGGGTGAGTATAGATGGTCAGGTGTGAGTATAGATTGTCAGATGTGATTATAGATGGTCAGGTGTGAGTATCGATGGTCAGGTGTGAGTATAGATGGTCAGGTGTGAGTATAGATGGTCAGGTGTGAGTATAGATGGTCAGGTGTGAATATAGATGGTCAGTTGTGAGTATACATGGTCAGGTGTGAATATAGATGGTCAGGTTTGAATATAGATGGTCAGGTGTGAATATAGATGGTCAGGTGTGAGTATAGATGGTCAGGTGTGAATATAGTTGGTCAGGTGTGAGTATAGATGGTCAGGTGTGAGTATAGATGGTCAGGTGTGAGTATAGATGGTCAGGTGTGAGTATAGATGGTCAGGTGTGAGTATAGATGGTCAGGTGTGAGTATTGATGGTCAGGTGTGAGTATAGATGGTCAGGTGTGAGTATAGATGGTCCAGTGTTAGTATAGATGGTCAGGTGTGAGTATAGATGGTCAGGTGTGAGTATTGATGGTCAGATGTGAGTATAGATGGTCAGGTGTGAGTATTGATGGTCGGCTGTGAATATAGATGGTCGGGTGTGAGTATAGATGGTCCAGTGTGAGTATAGATGGTCAGGTGTGAGTATAGATGGTCAGGTGTGAGTATAGATGGTCAGGTGTGAGTATAGATGGTCCAGTGTGAATATAGATGGTCAGGTGTGAATATAGATGGTCAGGTGTGAATATAGATGGTCAGGTGTGAGTATAGATGGTCAGGTGTGAGTACAGATGGTCCAGTGTGAATATAGATGGTCAGGTGTGAATATAGATGGTCAGGTGTGAGTATAGATGGTCAGGTGTGAGTATAGATGGTCCGGTGCGAATATAGATGGTCAGGTGTGAATATAGGAGGTCCGGTGTGAGTATAGATGGTCAGGTGTGAATATAGTTCGTCAGGTGTGAATATAGATGGTCAGGTTTGAATATAGATGGTCAGATGTGAGTATAGATTGTCAGGTGAGAACATAGATGGTCAGGTGTGAATATAGATGGTCAGGTGTGAGTATAGATGGTCAGGTGTGAACATAGATGGTCAGGTGTGAATATAGATGGTCAGGTGTGAGTATAGATTGTCAGGTGAGAACATAGATGGTCAGGTGTGAATATAGATGGTCAGGTGTGAGTATAGATTGTCAGGTGAGAACATAGATGGTCAGGTGTGAATATAGATGGTCAGGTTTGAGTATAGATGGTCAGGTGTGAACATAGATGGTCAGGTCTGAATATAGATTGTCAGGTGAGATCATAGATGGTCAGGTGTGAAAATAGATGGTCAGGTGTGAGTATAGATGGTCAGGTGTGAACATAGATGGTCAGGTGTGAATATAGATGGTCACGTGTGAATATAGATGGTCAGGTGTGAGTATAGATGGTCAGGCGTGAATATAGATGGTCAGATGTGAATATAGATGGTCAGGCGTGAATATAGATGGTCAGATGTGGTGATGGATTGTCAGGTGTGAATATAGATGGTCAGGTGTGATTATAGATGGTCAGGTGTGAGTATAGATGGTCAGAGTGAATATAGATGGTCAGGTGTGAGTATAGATGGCCAGGCGTGAATATAGATGGTCAGGAGTGAGTATAGATGGTCAGGTGTGAGTACAGATGGTCAGGAGTGAATATAGATGGTCAGGTGTGAGTATAGATGGTCAGGTGTGAGTATAGATGGTCAGGAGTGAATATGGATGGTCAGGTGTGAGTATAGATGGTCAGGTGTGAGTATAGATGGTCAGGTGTAAATATAGATGGTCAGGTGTGAATATAGATAGTCAGCAGTGAGTATAGATGGCCAGGTGTGAGTATAGATTGTCAGGTGTGAGTATAGATGGTCAGGTGTGAGTATTGATGGTCAGGTGTGAGTATAGATGGTCAGGTGTGAGTATAGATGGTCAGGTGTGAGTATAGATTGTCAGATGTGATTATAGATGGTCAGGTGTGAGTATCGATGGTCAGGTGTGAGTATAGATGGTCAGGTGTGAGTATAGATGGTCCAGTGTGAATATAGATGGTCAGGTGTGAGTATAGATGGTCGGGTGTGAGTATCGATGGTCAGGTGTGAGTATAGATGGTCAGGTGTGAGTATAGATGGTCAGGTGTGAATATAGATGGTCAGGTGTGAGTATAAATGGTGAGGTGTGATTATAGATGGCCAGGTGTGAATATTGATGGTCAGGTGTGAATATAGATGGTCAGGTGTGAACATAGATGGTCAGGTGTGTGTATAGGTGGTCAGGTGTGTGTATAGATGGTCACGTGTGAATATAGATGGTCAGGTGTGAGTATAGATGGCCGGTTGTGTGAATAGATGGTCAGGTGTGAGTATAGATGGTCAGGCGTGAATATAGATGGTCAGATGTGAATATAGATGGTCAGGCGTGAATATAGATGGTCAGATGTGGTTATGGATTGTCAGGTGTGAATATAGATGGTCAGGTGTGAGTATAGATGGTCAGGTGTGAGTATAGATGGTCAGGGTGAATATAGATGGTCAGGTGTGAGTATAGATGGCCAGGCGTGAATATAGATGGTCAGGTGTGAGTATAGATGGTCAGGTGTGAGTATAGATGGTCAGGTGTGAGTACAGATGGTCAGGAGTGAATATAGATGGTCAGGTGTGAGTATAGATGGTCAGGTGTGAGTATTGATGGTCAGGTGTGAGTATAGATGGTTCAGGGTGAGTATAGATGGTCAGGTGTGAGTATAGATTGTCAGATGTGATTATAGATGGTCAGGTGTGAGTATCGATGGTCAGGTGTGAGTATAGATGGTCAGGTGTGAGTATAGATGGTCAGGTGTGAGTATAGATGGTCAGGTGTGAATATAGATGGTCAGTTGTGAGTATACATGGTCAGGTGTGAATATAGATGGTCAGGTGTGAATATAGATGGTCAGGTGTGAATATAGATGGTCAGGTGTGAGTATAGATGGTCAGGTGTGAATATAGATGGTCAGGTGTGAGTATTGACGGTCAGGTGTGAGTATAGATGGTCAGGTGTGAGTATAGATGGTCAGGTGTGAGTATAGATGGTCAGGTGTGAGTATAGATGGTCAGGTGTGAGTATAGATGGTCAGGTGTGAGTATTGATGGTCAGGTGTGAGTATAGATGGTCAGGTGTGAGTATAGATGGTCAGGTGTGAGTATAGATGGTCCAGTGTGAATATAGATGGTCAGGTGTGAATATAGATGGTCAGGTGTGAATATAGATGGTCAGGTGTGAGTATTGATGGTCGGGTGTGAATATAGATGGTCGGGTGTGAGTATAGATGGTCCAGTGTGAGTATAGATGGTCAGGTGTGAGTATAGATGGTCCAGTGTTAGTATAGATGGTCAGGTGTGAGTATAGATGGTCAGGTGTGAGTATTGATGGTCAGATGTGAGTATCGATGGTCAGGTGTGAGTATTGATGGTCGGCTGTGAATATAGATGGTCGGGTGTGAGTATAGATGGTCCAGTGTGAGTATAGATGGTCAGGTGTGAGTATAGATGGTCAGGTGTGAGTATAGATGGTCAGGTGTGAGTATAGATGGTCCAGTGTGAATATAGATGGTCAGGTGTGAATATAGATGGTCAGGTGTGAATATAGATGGTCAGGTGTGAGTATAGATGGTCAGGTGTGAGTACAGATGGTCCAGTGTGAATATAGATGGTCAGGTGTGAATATAGATGGTCAGGTGTGAGTATAGATGGTCAGGTGTGAGTATAGATGGTCCGGTGCGAATATAGATGGTCAGGTGTGAATATAGGAGGTCCGGTGTGAGTATAGATGGTCAGGTGTGAATATAGTTCGTCAGGTGTGAATATAGATGGTCAGGTTTGAATATAGATGGTCAGATGTGAGTATAGATTGTCAGGTGAGAACATAGATGGTCAGGTGTGAATATAGATGGTCAGGTGTGAGTATAGATGGTCACGTGTGAACATAGATGGTCAGGTGTGAATATAGATGGTCAGGTGTGAGTATAGATTGTCAGGTGAGAACATAGATGGTCAGGTGTGAATATAGATGGTCAGGTGTGAGTATAGATTGTCAGGTGAGAACATAGATGGTCAGGTGTGAATATAGATGGTCAGGTGTGAGTATAGATGGTCAGGTGTGAACATAGATGGTCAGGTGTGAATATAGATTGTCAGGTGAGAACATAGATGGTCAGGTGTGAAAATAGATGGTCAGGTGTGAACATAGATGGTCAGGTGTGAAAATAGATGGTCAGGTGTGAATATAGATGGTCACGTGTGAATATAGATGGTCAGGTGTGAGTATAGATGGTCAGGCGTGAATATAGATGGTCAGATGTGAATATAGATGGTCAGGCGTGAATATAGATGGTCAGATGTGGTGATGGATTGTCAGGTGTGAATATAGATGGTCAGGTGTGATTATAGATGGTCAGGTGTGAGTATAGATGGTCAGAGTGAATATAGATGGTCAGGTGTGAGTATAGATGGCCAGGCGTGAATATAGATGGTCAGGAGTGAGTATAGATGGTCAGGTGTGAGTACAGATGGTCAGGAGTGAATAGAGATGGTCAGGTGTGAGTATAGATGGTCAGGTGTGAGTATAGATGGTCAGGGGTGAATATGGATGGTCAGGTGTGAGTATAGATGGTCAGGTGTGAGTATAGATGGTCAGGTGTAAATATAGATGGTCAGGTGTGAATATAGATAGTCAGGAGTGAGTATAGATGGCCAGGTGTGAGTATAGATTGTCAGGTGTGAGTATAGATGGTCAGGTGTGAGTATTGATGGTCAGGTGTGAGTATAGATGGTCAGGTGTGAGTATAGATGGTCAGGTGTGAGTATAGATGGTCAGGTGTGAGTATAGATGGTCCAGTGTGAATATAGATGGTCAGGTGTGAGTATAGATGGTCGGGTGTGAGTATCGATGGTCAGGTGTGAGTATAGATGGTCAGGTGTGAGTATAGATGGTCAGGTGTGAATATAGATGGTCAGGTGTGAGTATAAATGGTGAGGTGTGATTATAGATGGCCAGGTGTGAATATTGATGGTCAGGTGTGAATATAGATGGTCAGGTGTGAGTATAGATGGACAGGTGTGAGTATAGATGGTCAGGTGTGAGTATAGATGGTCAGGTATTAGTATAGATGGTCGGGTGTGAATATAGATGGTCAGGTGTGAATGTAGATTGTCAGGTGTGAGTATTGATGGTGAGGTGTGAATATAGATGGTCAGGTGTGAATGTGGATTGTCAGGTGTGAGTATAGATGGTCGGGTGTGAGTATAGATGGTCAGGTGTGAGTATAGATGGTCAGGTGTGAGTATAGATGGTCAGGTGTGAGTATAGATGGTCCAGTGTGAATATAGATGGTCAGGTGTGAATATAGATGGTCAGGTGTGAGTATAGATGGTCAGGTGTGAGTATAGATGGTCAGGAGTGAATATAGATGGTCAGGTGTGAGTATAGATGGCCAGGCGTGAATATAGATGGTCAGGAGTGAGTATAGATGGTCAGGAGTGAATATGGATGGTCAGGTGTGAGTATAGATGGTCAGGAGTGAATATGGATGGTCAGGTGTGAGTATAGATGGTCAGGTGTGTGTATAGATGGTCAGGTGTGAGTATAGATGGTCAGGAGTGAATATAGATGGTCAGGTGTGAGTATAGATGGCCAGGCGTGAATATAGATGGTCAGGAGTGAGTATAGATGGTCAGGAGTGAATATGGATGGTCCGTTGTGAGTATAGATGGTCAGGTGTGAGTATAGATGGTCAGGTGTGAATATAGATGGTCAGGTGTGAAAATAGATGGTCAGGAGTGAGTATAGATGGTCAGGTGTGAGCATAGATGGTCCAGTGTGAGTATAGATGGTCAGGTGTGAGTATAGATGGTCAGGTGTGAGCATAGATGGTCCAGTGTGAGTATAGATGGTCAGGTGTGAGTATAGATGGCCAGGTGTGAATATAGATGGTCTGGTGTGAATCTAGATGGTCAGGTGTGATTATAGATAGTCAGGTGTGGGTATAAATGGTCAGGAGTAAATATAGATGGTCAGATGCGAGTATAGATGGTCAGGTGTGAGTACTGATGGTCAGGCTTGAGTATAGATGGTCAGGTGTGAGTATAGATGGTCCAGTGTTAGTATAGATGGTCAGGTGTGAGTATAGATGGACAGGTGTGAGTATAGATGGTCAGGTGTGAATATAGATGGTCAGGGTAGAGTATAGATGGTCAGATGTGAATCTAGATGGTCCGGTGTGAATATAGATGGTCAGGTGTGAATATAGATGGTCAGGTGTGAGTATAGATGGTCAGGTGTGAATATAGATGGTCAGGACTGAGTATAGATGGTCAGGTGTGAGTATTGATGGTCAGGTGTGAGTATAGATGGTCAGGTGTGAATATAGATGGTCAGGACTGAATATAGATGGTCAGGTGTGAATATAGATGGTCAGGTGTGAATATAGATGGTCAGGTGTGTATAGATGGTCAGGTGTGAGTATAGATGGTCAGGTGTGAGTATAGATGATCAGGTGTGAATATAGATGGTCAGGACTGAATATAGATGGTCAGGTGTGAATATAGATGGTCAGGTGTGAATATAGATGGTCAGGGGTGAATATAGATGATCAGGTGTGAGTATAGATTGTCAGGTGTGAATATAGATGGTCAGATGTGAGTATAGATGGTCAGGAGTGAATATAGATGGTCAGGTGTGAGTATACATGGTCAGGTGTGAATATAGATGGTCAGGTGTGAATATAGATGGTCAGGTGTGAATATAGATGGTCACGTGTGAATATAGATGGTCAGGTGTGAGTATAGATGGTCAGGCGTGAATATAGATGGTCAGATGTGAATATAGATGGTCAGGCGTGAATATAGATGGTCAGATGTGGTGATGGATTGTCAGGTGTGAATATAGATGGTCAGGTGTGAGTATAGATGGTCAGGTGTGAGTATAGATGGTCAGAGTGAATATAGATGGTCAGGTGTGAGTATAGATGGCCAGGCGTGAATATAGATGGTCAGGAGTGAGTATAGATGGTCAGGTGTGAGTACGGATGGTCAGGAGTGAATATAGATGGTCAGGTGTGAGTATAGATGGTCAGGTGTGAGTATAGATGGTCAGGAGTGAATATGGATGGTCAGGTGTGAGTATAGATGGTCAGGTATGAGTATAGATGGTCGGGTGTGAATATAGATGGTCAGGTGTGAATGTAGATTGTCAGGTGTGAGTATTGATGGTGAGGTGTGAATATAGATGGTCAGGTGTGAATGTGGATTGTCAGGTGTGAGTATAGATGGTCGGGTGTGAGTATAGATGGTCAGGTGTGAGTATAGATGGTCAGGTGTGAGTATAGATGGTCAGGTGTGAGTATAGATGGTCCAGTGTGAATATAGATGGTCAGGTGTGAATATAGATGGTCAGGTGTGAGTATAGATGGTCAGGTGTGAGTATAGATGGTCAGGAGTGAATATAGATCGTCAGGTGTGAGTATAGATGGCCAGGCGTGAATATAGATGGTCAGGAGTGAGTATAGATGGTCAGGAGTGAATATGGATGGTCAGGTGTGAGTATAGATGGTCAGGAGTGAATATGGATGGTCAGGTGTGAGTATAGATGGTCAGGTGTGAGTATAGATGGTCAGGTGTGAGTATAGATGGTCAGGAGTGAATATAGATGGTCAGGTGTGAGTATAGATGGCCAGGCGTGAATATAGATGGTCAGGAGTGAGTATAGATGGTCAGGAGTGAATATGGATGGTCCGTTGTGAGTATAGATGGTCAGGTGTGAGTATAGATGGTCAGGTGTGAATATAGATGGTCAGGTGTGAAAATAGATGGTCAGGAGTGAGTATAGATGGTCAGGTGTGAGCATAGATGGTCCAGTGTGAGTATAGATGGTCAGGTGTGAGTATAGATGGTCAGGTGTGAGCATAGATGGTCCAGTGTGAGTATAGATGGTCAGGTGTGAGTATAGATGGCCAGGTGTGAATATAGATGGTCTGGTGTGAATATAGATGGTCAGGTGTGATTATAGATGGTCAGGTGTGGGTATAGATGGTCAGGAGTAAATATAGATGGTCAGATGCGAGTATAGATGGTCAGGTGTGAGTACTGATGGTCAGGCTTCAGTATAGATGGTCAGGTGTGAGTATAGATGGACAGGTGTGAGTATAGATGGTCAGGTGTGAATATAGATGGTCAGGGTAGAGTATAGATGGTCAGATGTGAATCTAGATGGTCCGGTGTGAATATAGATGGTCAGGTGTGAATATAGATGGTCAGGTGTGAGTATAGATGGTCAGGCGTGAATATAGATGGTCAGGACTGAGTATAGATGGTCAGGTGTGAGTATTGATGGTCAGGTGTGAGTATAGATGGTCAGGTGTGAATATAGATGGTCAGGACTGAATATAGATGGTCAGGTGTGAATATAGATGGTCAGGTGTGAATATAGATGGTCAGGTGTGTATAGATGGTCAGGTGTGAGTATAGATGGTCAGGTGTGAGTATAGATGGTCAGGTGTGAATATAGATGGTCAGGACTGAATATAGATGGTCAGGTGTGAATATAGATGGTCAGGTGTGAATATAGATGGTCAGGGGTGAATATAGATGATCAGGTGTGAGTATAGATTGTCAGGTGTGAATATAGATGGTCAGATGTGAGTATAGATGGTCAGGAGTGAATATAGATGGTCAGGTGTGAGTATACATGGTCAGGTGTGAATATAGATGGTCAGGTGTGAATATAGATGGTCAGGTGTGAATATAGATGGTCACGTGTGAATATAGATGGTCAGGTGTGAGTATAGATGGTCAGGCGTGAATATAGATGGTCAGATGTGAATATAGATGGTCAGGCGTGAATATAGATGGTCAGATGTGGTGATGGATTGTCAGGTGTGAATATAGATGGTCAGGTGTGAGTATAGATGGTCAGGTGTGAGTATAGATGGTCAGAGTGAATATAGATGGTCAGGTGTGAGTATAGATGGCCAGGCGTGAATATAGATGGTCAGGTGTGAGTACGGATGGTCAGGAGTGAATATAGATGGTCAGGTGTGAGTATAGATGGTCAGGTGTGAGTATAGATGGTCAGGAGTGAATATGGATGGTCAGGTGTGAGTATAGATGGTCAGGTGTGAGTATAGATGGTCAGGTGTAAATATAGATGGTCAGGTGTGAATATAGATAGTCAGGAGTGAGTATAGATGGCCAGGTGTGAGTATAGATGGTCAGGTGTGAGTATAGATGGTCAGGTGTGAGTATTGATGGTCAGGTGTGAGTATAGATGGTCAGGTGTGAGTATAGATGGTCAGGTGTGAGTATAGATTGTCAGATGTGATTATAGATGGTCAGGTGTGAGTATCGATGGTCAGGTGTGAGTATAGATGGTCAGGTGTGAGTATAGATGGTCCAGTGTGAATATAGATGGTCAGGTGTGAGTATAGATGGTCGGGTGTGAGTATCGATGGTCAGGTGTGAGTATAGATGGTCAGGTGTGAGTATAGATGGTCAGGTGTGAATATAGATGGTCAGGTGTGAGTATAAATGGTGAGGTGTGATTATAGATGGCCAGGTGTGAATATTGATGGTCAGGTGTGAATATAGATGGTCAGGTGTGAGTATAGATGGACAGGTGTGAGTATAGATGGTCAGGTGTGAGTATAGATGGTCAGGTATGAGTATAGATGGTCGGGTGTGAATATAGATGGTCAGGTGTGAATGTAGATTGTCAGGTGTGAGTATTGATGGTGAGGTGTGAATATAGATGGTCAGGTGTGAATGTGGATTGTCAGGTGTGAGTATAGATGGTCGGGTGTGAGTATAGATGGTCAGGTGTGAGTATAGATGGTCAGGTGTGAGTATAGATGGTCAGGTGTGAGTATAGATGGTCCAGTGTGAATATAGATGGTCAGGTGTGAATATAGATGGTCAGGTGTGAGTATAGATGGCCAGGCGTGAATATAGATGGTCAGGAGTGAGTATAGATGGTCAGGAGTGAATATGGATGGTCAGGTGTGAGTATAGATGGTCAGGAGTGAATATGGATGGTCAGGTGTGAGTATAGATGGTCAGGTGTGAGTATAGATGGTCAGGTGTGAGTATAGATGGTCAGGAGTGAATATAGATGGTCAGGTGTGAGTATAGATGGCCAGGCGTGAATGTAGATGGTCAGGAGTGAGTATAGATGGTCAGGAGTGAATATGGATGGTCCGTTGTGAGTATAGATGGTCAGGTGTGAGTATAGATGGTCAGGTGTGAATATAGATGGTCAGGTGTGAAAATAGATGGTCAGGAGTGAGTATAGATGGTCAGGTGTGAGCATAGATGGTCCAGTGTGAGTATAGATGGTCAGGTGTGAGTATAGATGGTCAGGTGTGAGCATAGATGGTCCAGTGTGAGTATAGATGGTCAGGTGTGAGTATAGATGGCCAGGTGTGAATATAGATGGTCTGGTGTGAATATAGATGGTCAGGTGTGATTATAGATGGTCAGGTGTGGGTATAGATGGTCAGGAGTAAATATAGATGGTCAGATGCGAGTATAGATGGTCAGGTGTGAGTATTGATGGTCAGGCTTGAGTATAGATGGTCAGGTGTGAGTATAGATGGTCCAGTGTTAGTATAGATGGTCAGGTGTGAGTATAGATGGACAGGTGTGAGTATAGATGGTCAGGTGTGAATATAGATGGTCAGGGTAGAGTATAGATGGTCAGATGTGAATCTAGATGGTCCGGTGTGAATATAGATGGTCAGGTGTGAATATAGATGGTCAGGTGTGAGTATAGATGGTCAGGTGTGAATATAGATGGTCAGGACTGAGTATAGATGGTCAGGTGTGAGTATTGATGGTCAGGTGTGAGTATTGATGGTCAGGTGTGAATATAGATGGTCAGGACTGAATATAGATGGTCAGGTGTGAATATAGATGGTCAGGTGTGAATATAGATGGTCAGGTGTGTATAGATGGTCAGGTGTGAGTATAGATGGTCAGGTGTGAGTATAGATGGTCAGGTGTGAATATAGATGGTCAGGACTGAATATAGATGGTCAGGTGTGAATATAGATGGTCAGGTGTGAATATAGATGGTCAGGGGTGAATATAGATGATCAGGTGTGAGTATAGATTGTCAGGTGTGAATATAGATGGTCAGATGTGAGTATAGATGGTCAGGAGTGAATATAGATGGTCAGGTGTGAGTATACATGGTCAGGTGTGAATATAGATGGTCAGGTGTGAATATAGATGGTGAGGTGTGAATATAGATGGTCCAGTGTGAGTATAGATGGTCAGGTGTGAATATAGATGGTCAGGTGTGAGTATTGATGGTCAGGTGTGAGTATAGATGGTCAGGTGTGAGTATAGATGGTCAGTTGTGAGTATAGATGGTTAGGTGTGAATATAGATGGTCAGGACTGAGTATAGATGGTCAGGTGTGAATATAGATGGTCAGGTGTGTGTATAGATTGTCAGGTGTGAATATAGATGGTCAGATGTGAGTATAGATGGTCAGGAGTGAATATAGATGGTCAGGTGTGAGTATAGATTGTCAGGTGTGAGTATAGATGGTCAGGTGTGAGTATAGATGGTCAGGTGTGAGTATAGATGGTCAGAGTGAATATAGATGGTCAGGTGTGAGTATAGATGGCCAGGCGTGAATATAGATGGTCAGGAGTGAGTATAGATGGTCAGGTGTGAGTACAGATGGTCAGGAGTGAATATAAATGGTCAGGTGTGAGTATAGATGGTCAGGTGTGAGTATAGATGGTCAGGAGTGAATATGGATGGTCAGGTGTGAGTATAGATGGTCAGGTGTGAGTATAGATGGTCAGGTGTAAATATAGATGGTCAGGTGTGAATATAGATAGTCAGGAGTGAGTATAGATGGTCAGGTGTGAGTATAGATGGTCAGGTGTGAGTATAGATGGTCGGGTGTGAGTATCGATGGTCAGGTGTGAGTATAGATGGTCAGGTGTGAGTATAGATGGTCAGGTGTGAATATAGATGGTCAGGTGTGAGTATAAATGGTGAGGTGTGATTATAGATGGCCAGGTGTGAATATTGATGGTCAGGTGTGAATATAGATGGTCAGGTGTGAGTATAGATGGACAGGTGTGAGTATAGATGGTCAGGTGTGAGTATAGATGGTCAGGTATGAGTATAGATGGTCGGGTGTGAATATAGATGGTCAGGTGTGAATGTAGATTGTCAGGTGTGAGTATTGATGGTGAGGTGTGAATATAGATGGTCAGGTGTGAATGTGGATTGTCAGGTGTGAGTATAGATGGTCGGGTGTGAGTATAGATGGTCAGGTGTGAGTATAGATGGTCAGGTGTGAGTATAGATGGTCAGGTGTGAGTATAGATGGTCCAGTGTGAATATAGATGGTCAGGTGTGAATATAGATGGTCAGGTGTGAGTATAGATGGTCAGGTGTGAGTATAGATGGTCAGGAGTGAATATAGATGGTCAGGTGTGAGTATAGATGGCCAGGCGTGAATATAGATGGTCAGGAGTGAGTATAGATGGTCAGGAGTGAATATGGATGGTCAGGTGTGAGTATAGATGGTCAGGAGTGAATATGGATGGTCAGGTGTGAGTATAGATGGTCAGGTGTGAGTATAGATGGTCAGGTGTGAGTATAGATGGTCAGGAGTGAATATAGATGGTCAGGTGTGAGTATAGATGGCCAGGCGTGAATGTAGATGGTCAGGAGTGAGTATAGATGGTCAGGAGTGAATATGGATGGTCCGTTGTGAGTATAGATGGTCAGGTGTGAGTATAGATGGTCAGGTGTGAATATAGATGGTCAGGTGTGAAAATAGATGGTCAGGAGTGAGTATAGATGGTCAGGTGTGAGCATAGATGGTCCAGTGTGAGTATAGATGGTCAGGTGTGAGTATAGATGGTCAGGTGTGAGCATAGATGGTCCAGTGTGAGTATAGATGGTCAGGTGTGAGTATAGATGGCCAGGTGTGAATATAGATGGTCTGGTGTGAATATAGATGGTCAGGTGTGATTATAGATGGTCAGGTGTGGGTATAGATGGTCAGGAGTAAATATAGATGGTCAGATGCGAGTATAGATGGTCAGGTGTGAGTATTGATGGTCAGGCTTGAGTATAGATGGTCAGGTGTGAGTATAGATGGTCCAGTGTTAGTATAGATGGTCAGGTGTGAGTATAGATGGACAGGTGTGAGTATAGATGGTCAGGTGTGAATATAGATGGTCAGGGTAGAGTATAGATGGTCAGATGTGAATCTAGATGGTCCGGTGTGAATATAGATGGTCAGGTGTGAATATAGATGGTCAGGTGTGAGTATAGATGGTCAGGTGTGAATATAGATGGTCAGGACTGAGTATAGATGGTCAGGTGTGAGTATTGATGGTCAGGTGTGAGTAATGATGGTCAGGTGTGAATATAGATGGTCAGGACTGAATATAGATGGTCAGGTGTGAATATAGATGGTCAGGTGTGAATATAGATGGTCAGGTGTGTATAGATGGTCAGGTGTGAGTATAGATGGTCAGGTGTGAGTATAGATGGTCAGGTGTGAATATAGATGGTCAGGACTGAATATAGATGGTCAGGTGTGAATATAGATGGTCAGGTGTGAATATAGATGGTCAGGGGTGAATATAGATGATCAGGTGTGAGTATAGATTGTCAGGTGTGAATATAGATGGTCAGATGTGAGTATAGATGGTCAGGAGTGAATATAGATGGTCAGGTGTGAGTATACATGGTCAGGTGTGAATATAGATGGTCAGGTGTGAATATAGATGGTGAGGTGTGAATATAGATGGTCCAGTGTGAGTATAGATGGTCAGGTGTGAATATAGATGGTCAGGTGTGAGTATTGATGGTCAGGTGTGAGTATAGATGGTCAGGTGTGAGTATAGATGGTCAGTTGTGAGTATAGATGGTTAGGTGTGAATATAGATGGTCAGGACTGAGTATAGATGGTCAGGTGTGAATATAGATGGTCAGGTGTGTGTATAGATTGTCAGGTGTGAATATAGATGGTCAGATGTGAGTATAGATGGTCAGGAGTGAATATAGATGGTCAGGTGTGAGTATAGATTGTCAGGTGTGAGTATAGATGGTCAGGTGTGAGTATAGATGGTCAGGTGTGAGTATAGATGGTCAGAGTGAATATAGATGGTCAGGTGTGAGTATAGATGGCCAGGCGTGAATATAGATGGTCAGGAGTGAGTATAGATGGTCAGGTGTGAGTACAGATGGTCAGGAGTGAATATAAATGGTCAGGTGTGAGTATAGATGGTCAGGTGTGAGTATAGATGGTCAGGAGTGAATATGGATGGTCAGGTGTGAGTATAGATGGTCAGGTGTGAGTATAGATGGTCAGGTGTAAATATAGATGGTCAGGTGTGAATATAGATAGTCAGGAGTGAGTATAGATGGTCAGGTGTGAGTATAGATGGTCAGGTGTGAGTATAGATGGTCAGGTGTGAGTATTGATGGTCAGGTGTGAGTATAGATTGTCAGATGTGATTATAGATGGTCAGGTGTGAGTATAGATGGTCAGGTGTGAGTATAGATGGTCCAGTGTTAGTATAGATGGTCAGGTGTGAGTATAGATGGACAGGTGTGAGTATAGATGGTCAGGTGTAAATATAGATGGTCAGGTGTGAATATAGATAGTCAGGAGTGAGTATAGATGGCCAGGTGTGAGTATAGATTGTCAGGTGTGAGTATAGATGGTCAGGTGTGAGTATTGATGGTCAGGTGTGAGTATAGATGGTCAGGTGTGAGTATAGATGGTCAGGTGTGAGTATAGATGGTCAGGTGTGAGTATAGATGGTCCAGTGTGAATATAGATGGTCAGGTGTGAGTATAGATGGTCGGGTGTGAGTATCGATGGTCAGGTGTGAGTATAGATGGTCAGGTGTGAGTATAGATGGTCAGGTGTGAATATAGATGGTCAGGTGTGAGTATAAATGGTGAGGTGTGATTATAGATGGCCAGGTGTGAATATTGATGGTCAGGTGTGAATATAGATGGTCAGGTGTGAGTATAGATGGACAGGTGTGAGTATAGATGGTCAGGTGTGAGTATAGATGGTCAGGTATGAGTATAGATGGTCGGGTGTGAATATAGATGGTCAGGTGTGAATGTAGATTGTCAGGTGTGAGTATTGATGGTGAGGTGTGAATATAGATGGTCAGGTGTGAATGTGGATTGTCAGGTGTGAGTATAGATGGTCGGGTGTGAGTATAGATGGTCAGGTGTGAGTATAGATGGTCAGGTGTGAGTATAGATGGTCAGGTGTGAGTATAGATGGTCCAGTGTGAATATAGATGGTCAGGTGTGAATATAGATGGTCAGGTGTGAGTATAGATGGTCAGGTGTGAGTATAGATGGTCAGGAGTGAATATAGATGGTCAGGTGTGAGTATAGATGGCCAGGCGTGAATATAGATGGTCAGGAGTGAGTATAGATGGTCAGGAGTGAATATGGATGGTCAGGTGTGAGTATAGATGGTCAGGAGTGAATATGGATGGTCAGGTGTGAGTATAGATGGTCAGGTGTGTGTATAGATGGTCAGGTGTGAGTATAGATGGTCAGGAGTGAATATAGATGGTCAGGTGTGGGTATAGATGGTCAGGAGTAAATATAGATGGTCAGATGCGAGTATAGATGGTCAGGTGTGAGTATTGATGGTCAGGCTTGAGTATAGATGGTCAGGTGTGAGTATAGATGGTCCAGTGTTAGTATAGATGGTCAGGTGTGAGTATAGATGGACAGGTGTGAGTATAGATGGTCAGGTGTGAATATAGATGGTCAGGGTAGAGTATAGATGGTCAGATGTGAATCTAGATGGTCCGGTGTGAATATAGATGGTCAGGTGTGAATATAGATGGTCAGGTGTGAGTATAGATGGTCAGGTGTGAATATAGATGGTCAGGACTGAGTATAGATGGTCAGGTGTGAGTATTGATGGTCAGGTGTGAGTATTGATGGTCAGGTGTGAATATAGATGGTCAGGACTGAATATAGATGGTCAGGTGTGAATATAGATGGTCAGGTGTGAATATAGATGGTCAGGTGTGTATAGATGGTCAGGTGTGAGTATAGATGGTCAGGTGTGAGTATAGATGGTCAGGTGTGAATATAGATGGTCAGGACTGAATATAGATGGTCAGGTATGAATATAGATGGTCAGGTGTGAATATAGATGGTCAGGGGTGAATATAGATGATCAGGTGTGAGTATAGATTGTCAGGTGTGAATATAGATGGTCAGATGTGAGTATAGATGGTCAGGAGTGAATATAGATGGTCAGGTGTGAGTATACATGGTCAGGTGTGAATATAGATGGTCAGGTGTGAATATAGATGGTGAGGTGTGAATATAGATGGTCCAGTGTGAGTATAGATGGTCAGGTGTGAATATAGATGGTCAGGTGTGAGTATTGATGGTCAGGAGTGAGTATAGATGGTCAGGTGTGAGTATAGATGGTCAGTTGTGAGTATAGATGGTTAGGTGTGAATATAGATGGTCAGGACTGAGTATAGATGGTCAGGTGTGAATATAGATGGTCAGGTGTGTGTATAGATTGTCAGGTGTGAATATAGATGGTCAGATGTGAGTATAGATGGTCAGGAGTGAATATAGATGGTCAGGTGTGAGTATAGATTGTCAGGTGTGAGTATAGATGGTCAGGTGTGAGTATAGATGGTCAGGTGTGAGTATAGATGGTCAGAGTGAATATAGATGGTCAGGTGTGAGTATAGATGGCCAGGCGTGAATATAGATGGTCAGGAGTGAGTATAGATGGTCAGGTGTGAGTACAGATGGTCAGGAGTGAATATAAATGGTCAGGTGTGAGTATAGATGGTCAGGTGTGAGTATAGATGGTCAGGAGTGAATATGGATGGTCAGGTGTGAGTATAGATGGTCAGGTGTGAGTATAGATGGTCAGGTGTAAATATAGATGGTCAGGTGTGAATATAGATAGTCAGGAGTGAGTATAGATGGTCAGGTGTGAGTATAGATGGTCAGGTGTGAGTATAGATGGTCAGGTGTGAGTATTGATGGTCAGGTGTGAGTATAGATTGTCAGATGTGATTATAGATGGTCAGGTGTGAGTATAGATGGTCAGGTGTGAGTATAGATGGTCCAGTGTTAGTATAGATGGTCAGGTGTGAGTATAGATGGACAGGTGTGAGTATAGATGGTCAGGTGTAAATATAGATGGTCAGGTGTGAATATAGATAGTCAGGAGTGAGTATAGATGGCCAGGTGTGAGTATAGATTGTCAGGTGTGAGTATAGATGGTCAGGTGTGAGTATTGATGGTCAGGTGTGAGTATAGATGGTCAGGTGTGAGTATAGATGGTCAGATGTGAGTATAGATGGTCAGGTGTGAGTATAGATGGTCCAGTGTGAATACAGATGGTCAGGTGTGAGTATAGATGGTCGGGTGTGAGTATCGATGGTCAGGTGTGAGTATAGATGGTCAGGTGTGAGTATAGATGGTCAGGTGTGAATATAGATGGTCAGGTGTGAGTATAAATGGTGAGGTGTGATTATAGATGGCCAG
This sequence comes from Prionace glauca, assembly GCA_037974335.1. NCBI lineage: Eukaryota > Metazoa > Chordata > Chondrichthyes > Carcharhiniformes > Carcharhinidae > Prionace > Prionace glauca. The sequence goes on from CM075737.1 coordinate 63,942,354, forward strand.
GTGTGAATATTGATGGTCACGTGTGAATATAGATGGTCAGGTGTGAGTATAGATGGACAGGTGTGAGTATAGATGGTCAGGTGTGAGTATAGATGGTCAGGTATGAGTATAGATGGTCGGGTGTGAATATAGATGGTCAGGTGTGAATGTAGATTGTCAGGTGTGAGTATTGATGGTGAGGTGTGAATATAGATGGTCAGGTGTGAATGTGGATTGTCAGGTGTGAGTATAGATGGTCGGGTGTGAGTATAGATGGTCAGGTGTGAGTATAGATGGTCAGGTGTGAGTATAGATGGTCAGGTGTGAGTATAGATGGTCCAGTGTGAATATAGATGGTCAGGTGTGAATATAGATGGTCAGGTGTGAGTATAGATGGTCAGGTGTGAGTATAGATGGTCAGGAGTGAATATAGATGGTCAGGTGTGAGTATAGATGGCCAGGCGTGAATATAGATGGTCAGGAGTGAGTATAGATGGTCAGGAGTGAATATGGATGGTCAGGTGTGAGTATAGATGGTCAGGAGTGAATATGGATGGTCAGGTGTGAGTATAGATGGTCAGGTGTGTGTATAGATGGTCAGGTGTGAGTATAGATGGTCAGGAGTGAATATAGATGGTCAGGTGTGAGTATAGATGGCCAGGCGTGAATATAGATGGTCAGGAGTGAGTATAGATGGTCAGGAGTGAATATGGATGGTCCGTTGTGAGTATAGATGGTCAGGTGTGAGTATAGATGGTCAGGTGTGAATATAGATGGTCAGGTGTGAAAATAGATGGTCAGGAGTGAGTATAGATGGTCAGGTGTGAGCATAGATGGTCCAGTGTGAGTATAGATGGTCAGGTGTGAGTATAGATGGTCAGGTGTGAGCATAGATGGTCCAGTGTGAGTATAGATGGTCAGGTGTGAGTATAGATGGCCAGGTGTGAATATAGATGGTCTGGTGTGAATATAGATGGTCAGGTGTGATTATAGATGGTCAGGTGTGGGTATAAATGGTCAGGAGTAAATATAGATGGTCAGATGCGAGTATAGATGGTCAGGTGTGAGTACTGATGGTCAGGCTTGAGTATAGATGGTCAGGTGTGAGGATAGATGGTCCAGTGTTAGTATAGATGGTCAGGTGTGAGTATAGATGGACAGGTGTGAGTATAGATGGTCAGGTGTGAATATAGATGGTCAGGGTAGAGTATAGATGGTCAGATGTGAATCTAGATGGTCCGGTGTGAATATAGATGGTCAGGTGTGAATATAGATGGTCAGGTGTGAGTATAGATGGTCAGGTGTGAATATAGATGGTCAGGACTGAGTATAGATGGTCAGGTGTGAGTATTGATGGTCAGGTGTGAGTATAGATGGTCAGGTGTGAATATAGATGGTCAGGACTGAATATAGATGGTCAGGTGTGAATATAGATGGTCAGGTGTGAATATAGATGGTCAGGTGTGTATAGATGGTCAGGTGTGAGTATAGATGGTCAGGTGTGAGTATAGATGGTCAGGTGTGAATATAGATGGTCAGGACTGAATATAGATGGTCAGGTGTGAATATAGATGGTCAGGTGTGAATATAGATGGTCAGGGGTGAATATAGATGATCAGGTGTGAGTATAGATTGTCAGGTGTGAATATAGATGGTCAGATGTGAGTATAGATGGTCAGGAGTGAATATAGATGGTCAGGTGTGAGTATACATGGTCAGGTGTGAATATAGATGGTCAGGTGTGAATATAGATGGTCAGGTGTGAATATAGATGGTCACGTGTGAATATAGATGGTCAGGTGTGAGTATAGATGGTCAGGCGTGAATATAGATGGTCAGATGTGAATATAGATGGTCAGGCGTGAATATAGATGGTCAGATGTGGTGATGGATTGTCAGGTGTGAATATAGATGGTCAGGTGTGAGTATAGATGGTCAGGTGTGAGTATAGATGGTCAGAGTGAATATAGATGGTCAGGTGTGAGTATAGATGGCCAGGCGTGAATATAGATGGTCAGGAGTGAGTATAGATGGTCAGGTGTGAGTACGGATGGTCAGGAGTGAATATAGATGGTCAGGTGTGAGTATAGATGGTCAGGTGTGAGTATAGATGGTCAGGAGTGAATATGGATGGTCAGGTGTGAGTATAGATGGTCAGGTATGAGTATAGATGGTCGGGTGTGAATATAGATGGTCAGGTGTGAATGTAGATTGTCAGGTGTGAGTATTGATGGTGAGGTGTGAATATAGATGGTCAGGTGTGAATGTGGATTGTCAGGTGTGAGTATAGATGGTCGGGTGTGAGTATAGATGGTCAGGTGTGAGTATAGATGGTCAGGTGTGAGTATAGATGGTCAGGTGTGAGTATAGATGGTCCAGTGTGAATATAGATGGTCAGGTGTGAATATAGATGGTCAGGTGTGAGTATAGATGGTCAGGTGTGAGTATAGATGGTCAGGAGTGAATATAGATGGTCAGGTGTGAGTATAGATGGCCAGGCGTGAATATAGATGGTCAGGAGTGAGTATAGATGGTCAGGAGTGAATATGGATGGTCAGGTGTGAGTATAGATGGTCAGGAGTGAATATGGATGGTCAGGTGTGAGTATAGATGGTCAGGTGTGAGTATAGATGGTCAGGTGTGAGTATAGATGGTCAGGAGTGAATATAGATGGTCAGGTGTGAGTATAGATGGCCAGGCGTGAATATAGATGGTCAGGAGTGAGTATAGATGGTCAGGAGTGAATATGGATGGTCCGTTGTGAGTATAGATGGTCAGGTGTGAGTATAGATGGTCAGGTGTGAATATAGATGGTCAGGTGTGAAAATAGATGGTCAGGAGTGAGTATAGATGGTCAGGTGTGAGCATAGATGGTCCAGTGTGAGTATAGATGGTCAGGTGTGAGTATAGATGGTCAGGTGTGAGCATAGATGGTCCAGTGTGAGTATAGATGGTCAGGTGTGAGTATAGATGGCCAGGTGTGAATATAGATGGTCTGGTGTGAATATAGATGGTCAGGTGTGATTATAGATGGTCAGGTGTGGGTATAGATGGTCAGGAGTAAATATAGATGGTCAGATGCGAGTATAGATGGTCAGGTGTGAGTACTGATGGTCAGGCTTCAGTATAGATGGTCAGGTGTGAGTATAGATGGTCCAGTGTTAGTATAGATGGTCAGGTATGAGTATAGATGGACAGGTGTGAGTATAGATGGTCAGGTGTGAATATAGATGGTCAGGGTAGAGTATAGATGGTCAGATGTGAATCTAGATGGTCCGGTGTGAATATAGATGGTCAGGTGTGAATATAGATGGTCAGGTGTGAGTATAGATGGTCAGGCGTGAATATAGATGGTCAGGACTGAGTATAGATGGTCAGGTGTGAATATTGATGGTCAGGTGTGAGTATAGATGGTCAGGTGTGAATATAGATGGTCAGGACTGAATATAGATGGTCAGGTGTGAATATAGATGGTCAGGTGTGAATATAGATGGTCAGGTGTGTATAGATGGTCAGGTGTGAGTATAGATGGTCAGGTGTGAGTATAGATGGTCAGGTGTGAATATAGATGGTCAGGACTGAATATAGATGGTCAGGTGTGAATATAGATGGTCAGGTGTGAATATAGATGGTCAGGGGTGAATATAGATGATCAGGTGTGAGTATAGATTGTCAGGTGTGAATATAGATGGTCAGATGTGAGTATAGATGGTCAGGAGTGAATATAGATGGTCAGGTGTGAGTATACATGGTCAGGTGTGAATATAGATGGTCAGGTGTGAATATAGATGGTCAGGTGTGAATATAGATGGTCACGTGTGAATATAGATGGTCAGGTGTGAGTATAGATGGTCAGGCGTGAATATAGATGGTCAGATGTGAATATAGATGGTCAGGCGTGAATATAGATGGTCAGATGTGGTGATGGATTGTCAGGTGTGAATATAGATGGTCAGGTGTGAGTATAGATGGTCAGGTGTGAGTATAGATGGTCAGAGTGAATATAGACGGTCAGGTGTGAGTATAGATGGCCAGGCGTGAATATAGATGGTCAGGAGTGAGTATAGATGGTCAGGTGTGAGTACGGATGGTCAGGAGTGAATATAGATGGTCAGGTGTGAGTATAGATGGTCAGGTGTGAGTATAGATGGTCAGGAGTGAATATGGATGGTCAGGTGTGAGTATAGATGGTCAGGTGTGAGTATAGATGGTCAGGTGTAAATATAGATGGTCAGGTGTGAATATAGATAGTCAGGAGTGAGTATAGATGGCCAGGTGTGAGTATAGATGGTCAGGTGTGAGTATAGATGGTCAGGTGTGAGTATTGATGGTCAGGTGTGAGTATAGATAGTCCAGTGTGAGTATAGATGGTCAGATGTGAATATAGATCGTCAGGGGTGAGGATAGATGGTCAGGTGTGAGTATAGATAGTCAGGTGTGAGGATAGATGGTCAAGTGTGAGTATAGATGGTCAGGTGTGAATATAGATGGTCAGGTGTGAATATAGATGGTCAGGTGTGAGTATAGATGGTCAGGTGTGAGTATAGATGGTCAGGAGTGAATATAGATGGTCAGGTGTGAGTATAGATGGCCAGGCGTGAATATAGATGGTCAGGAGTGAGTATAGATGGTCAGGAGTGAATATGGATGGTCAGGTGTGAGTATAGATGGTCAGGAGTGAATATGGATGGTCAGGTGTGAGTATAGATGGTCAGGTGTGAGTATAGATGGTCAGGTGTGAGTATAGATGGTCAGGAGTGAATATAGATGGTCAGGTGTGAGTATAGATGGCCAGGCGTGAATATAGATGGTCAGGAGTGAGTATAGATGGTCAGGAGTGAATATGGATGGTCCGTTGTGAGTATAGATGGTCAGGTGTGAGTATAGATGGTCAGGTGTGAATATAGATGGTCAGGTGTGAAAATAGATGGTCAGGAGTGAGTATAGATGGTCAGGTGTGAGCATAGATGGTCCAGTGTGAGTATAGATGGTCAGGTGTGAGTATAGATGGTCAGGTGTGAGCATAGATGGTCCAGTGTGAGTATAGATGGTCAGGTGTGAGTATAGATGGCCAGGTGTGAATATAGATGGTCTGGTGTGAATATAGATGGTCAGGTGTGATTATAGATGGTCAGGTGTGGGTATAGATGGTCAGGAGTAAATATAGATGGTCAGATGCGAGTATAGATGGTCAGGTGTGAGTACTGATGGTCAGGCTTCAGTATAGATGGTCAGGTATGAGTATAGATGGTCCAGTGTTAGTATAGATGGTCAGGTGTGAGTATAGATGGACAGGTGTGAGTATAGATGGTCAGGTGTGAATATAGATGGTCAGGGTAGAGTATAGATGGTCAGATGTGAATCTAGATGGTCCGGTGTGAATATAGATGGTCAGGTGTGAATATAGATGGTCAGGTGTGAGTATAGATGGTCAGGCGTGAATATAGATGGTCAGGACTGAGTATAGATGGTCAGGTGTGAGTATTGATGGTCAGGTGTGAGTATAGATGGTCAGGTGTGAATATAGATGGTCAGGACTGAATATAGATGGTCAGGTGTGAATATAGATGGTCAGGTGTGAATATAGATGGTCAGGTGTGTATAGATGGTCAGGTGTGAGTATAGATGGTCAGGTGTGAGTATAGATGGTCAGGTGTGAATATAGATGGTCAGGACTGAATATAGATGGTCAGGTGTGAATATAGATGGTCAGGTGTGAATATAGATGGTCAGGGGTGAATATAGATGATCAGGTGTGAGTATAGATTGTCAGGTGTGAATATAGATGGTCAGATGTGAGTATAGATGGTCAGGAGTGAATATAGATGGTCAGGTGTGAGTATACATGGTCAGGTGTGAATATAGATGGTCAGGTGTGAATATAGATGGTCAGGTGTGAATATAGATGGTCACGTGTGAATATAGATGGTCAGGTGTGAGTATAGATGGTCAGGCGTGAATATAGATGGTCAGATGTGAATATAGATGGTCAGGCGTGAATATAGATGGTCAGATGTGGTGATGGATTGTCAGGTGTGAATATAGATGGTCAGGTGTGAGTATAGATGGTCAGGTGTGAGTATAGATGGTCAGAGTGAATATAGACGGTCAGGTGTGAGTATAGATGGCCAGGCGTGAATATAGATGGTCAGGAGTGAGTATAGATGGTCAGGTGTGAGTACGGATGGTCAGGAGTGAATATAGATGGTCAGGTGTGAGTATAGATGGTCAGGTGTGAGTATAGATGGTCAGGAGTGAATATGGATGGTCAGGTGTGAGTATAGATGGTCAGGTGTGAGTATAGATGGTCAGGTGTAAATATAGATGGTCAGGTGTGAATATAGATAGTCAGGAGTGAGTATAGATGGCCAGGTGTGAGTATAGATGGTCAGGTGTGAGTATAGATGGTCAGGTGTGAGTATTGATGGTCAGGTGTGAGTATAGATGGTCAGGTGTGAGTATAGATGGTCAGGTGTGAGTATAGATTGTCAGATGTGATTATAGATGGTCAGGTGTGAGTATCGATGGTCAGGTGTGAGTATAGATGGTCAGGTGTGAGTATAGATGGTCCAGTGTGAATATAGATGGTCAGGTGTGAGTATAGATGGTCGGGTGTGAGTATCGATGGTCAGGTGTGAGTATAGATGGTCAGGTGTGAGTATAGATGGTCAGGTGTGAATATAGATGGTCAGGTGTGAGTATAAATGGTGAGGTGTGATTATAGATGGCCAGGTGTGAATATTGATGGTCAGGTGTGAATATAGATGGTCAGGTGTGAGTATAGATGGACAGGTGTGAGTATAGATGGTCAGGTGTGAGTATAGATGGTCAGGTATGAGTATAGATGGTCGGGTGTGAATATAGATGGTCAGGTGTGAATGTAGATTGTCAGGTGTGAGTATTGATGGTGAGGTGTGAATATAGATGGTCAGGTGTGAATGTGGATTGTCAGGTGTGAGTATAGATGGTCGGGTGTGAGTATAGATGGTCAGGTGTGAGTATAGATGGTCAGGTGTGAGTATAGATGGTCAGGTGTGAGTATAGATGGTCCAGTGTGAATATAGATGGTCAGGTGTGAATATAGATGGTCAGGTGTGAGTATAGATGGTCAGGTGTGAGTATAGATGGTCAGGAGTGAATATAGATGGTCAGGTGTGAGTATAGATGGCCAGGCGTGAATATAGATGGTCAGGAGTGAGTATAGATGGTCAGGAGTGAATATGGATGGTCAGGTGTGAGTATAGATGGTCAGGAGTGAATATGGATGGTCAGGTGTGAGTATAGATGGTCAGGTGTGAGTATAGATGGTCAGGTGTGAGTATAGATGGTCAGGAGTGAATATAGATGGTCAGGTGTGAGTATAGATGGCCAGGCGTGAATATAGATGGTCAGGAGTGAGTATAGATGGTCAGGAGTGAATATGGATGGTCCGTTGTGAGTATAGATGGTCAGGTGTGAGTATAGATGGTCAGGTGTGAATATAGATGGTCAGGTGTGAAAATAGATGGTCAGGAGTGAGTATAGATGGTCAGGTGTGAGCATAGATGGTCCAGTGTGAGTATAGATGGTCAGGTGTGAGTATAGATGGTCAGGTGTGAGCATAGATGGTCCAGTGTGAGTATAGATGGTCAGGTGTGAGTATAGATGGCCAGGTGTGAATATAGATGGTCTGGTGTGAATATAGATGGTCAGGTGTGATTATAGATGGTCAGGTGTGGGTATAGATGGTCAGGAGTAAATATAGATGGTCAGATGCGAGTATAGATGGTCAGGTGTGAGTATTGATGGTCAGGCTTGAGTATAGATGGTCAGGTGTGAGTATAGATGGTCCAGTGTTAGTATAGATGGTCAGGTGTGAGTATAGATGGACAGGTGTGAGTATAGATGGTCAGGTGTGAATATAGATGGTCAGGTGTGAATATAGATGGTCAGGTGTGAAAATAGATGGTCAGGAGTGAGTATAGATGGTCAGGTGTGAGCATAGATGGTCCAGTGTGAGTATAGATGGTCAGGTGTGAGTATAGATGGTCAGGTGTGAGCATAGATGGTCCAGTGTGAGTATAGATGGTCAGGTGTGAGTATAGATGGCCAGGTGTGAATATAGATGGTCTGGTGTGAATATAGATGGTCAGGTGTGATTATAGATGGTCAGGTGTGGGTATAGATGGTCAGGAGTAAATATAGATGGTCAGATGCGAGTATAGATGGTCAGGTGTGAGTATTGATGGTCAGGCTTGAGTATAGATGGTCAGGTGTGAGTATAGATGGTCCAGTGTTAGTATAGATGGTCAGGTGTGAGTATAGATGGACAGGTGTGAGTATAGATGGTCAGGTGTGAATATAGATGGTCAGGGTAGAGTATAGATAGTCAGATGTGAATCTAGATGGTCCGGTGTGAATATAGATGGTCAGGTGTGAATATAGATGGTCAGGTGTGAGTATAGATGGTCAGGTGTGAATATAGATGGTCAGGACTGAGTATAGATGGTCAGGTGTGAGTATTGATGGTCAGGTGTGAGTATTGATGGTCAGGTGTGAATATAGATGGTCAGGACTGAATATAGATGGTCAGGTGTGAATATAGATGGTCAGGTGTGAATATAGATGGTCAGGTGTGTAAAGATGGTCAGGTGTGAGTATAGATGGTCAGGTGTGAGTATAGATGGTCAGGTGTGAATATAGATGGTCAGGACTGAATATAGATGGTCAGGTGTGAATATAGATGGTCAGGTGTGAATATAGATGGTCAGGGGTGAATATAGATGATCAGGTGTGAGTATAGATTGTCAGGTGTGAATATAGATGGTCAGATGTGAGTATAGATGGTCAGGAGTGAATATAGATGGTCAGGTGTGAGTATACATGGTCAGGTGTGAATATAGATGGTCAGGTGTGAATATAGATGGTGAGGTGTGAATATAGATGGTCCAGTGTGAGTATAGATGGTCAGGTGTGAATATAGATGGTCAGGTGTGAGTATTGATGGTCAGGTGTGAGTATAGATGGTCAGGTGTGAGCATAGATGGTCAGTTGTGAGTATAGATGGTTAGGTGTGAATATAGATGGTCAGGACTGAGTATAGATGGTCAGGTGTGAATATAGATGGTCAGGTGTGTGTATAGATTGTCAGGTGTGAATATAGATGGTCAGATGTGAGTATAGATGGTCAGGAGTGAATATAGATGGTCAGGTGTGAGTATAGATTGTCAGGTGTGAGTATAGATGGTCAGGTGTGAGTATAGATGGTCAGGTGTGAGTATAGATGGTCAGAGTGAATATAGATGGTCAGGTGTGAGTATAGATGGCCAGGCGTGAATATAGATGGTCAGGAGTGAGTATAGATGGTCAGGTGTGAGTACAGATGGTCAGGAGTGAATATAAATGGTCAGGTGTGAGTATAGATGGTCAGGTGTGAGTATAGATGGTCAGGAGTGAATATGGATGGTCAGGTGTGAGTATAGATGGTCAGGTGTGAGTATAGATGGTCAGGTGTAAATATAGATGGTCAGGTGTGAATATAGATAGTCAGGAGTGAGTATAGATGGTCAGGTGTGAGTATAGATGGTCAGGTGTGAGTATAGATGGTCAGGTGTGAGTATTGATGGTCAGGTGTGAGTATAGATTGTCAGATGTGATTATAGATGGTCAGGTGTGAGTATAGATGGTCAGGTGTGAGTATAGATGGTCAGGTGTGAGTATAGATTGTCAGATGTGATTATAGATGGTCAGGTGTGAATATCGATGGTCAGGTGTGAGTATAGATGGTCAGGTGTGAGTATAGATGGTCCAGTGTGAATATAGATGGTCAGGTGTGAGTATAGATGGTCGGGTGTGAGTATCGATGGTCAGGTGTGAGTATAGATGGTCAGGTGTGAGTATAGATGGTCAGGTGTGAATATAGATGGTCAGGTGTGAGTATAAATGATCAGGTGTGATTATAGATGGCCAGGTGTGAATATTGATGGTCAGGTGTGAATATAGATGGTCAGGTGTGAGTATAGATGGACAGGTGTGAGTATAGATGGTCAGGTGTGAGTATAGATGGTCAGGTATGAGTATAGATTGTCGGGTGTGAATATAGATGGTCAGGTGTGAATGTAGATTGTCAGGTGTGAGTATTGATGGTGAGGTGTGAGTATAGATGGTCAGGTGTGAGTATAGATGGTCGGGTGTGAATATAGATGGTCAGGTGTGAATGTGGATTGTCAGGTGTGAGTATAGATGGTCAGGTGTGAGTATAGATGGTCCAGTGTGAGTATAGATGGTCAGGTGTGAGTATAGATGGTCAGGTGTGAGTATCGATGGTCCAGTGTGAATATAGATGGTCAGGTGTGAATATAGATGGTCAGGTGTGAGTATAGATGGTCAGGTGTGAATATAGATGGTCAGGTGTGAGTATAGATGGTCAGGTGTGAGTATAGATGGTCAGGAGTGAATATAGATGGTCAGGTGTGAGTATAGATGGCCAGGCGTGAATATAGATGGTCAGGAGTGAATATAGATGGTCAGGAGTGAATATGGATGGTCAGGTGTGAGTATAGATGGTCAGGTGTGAGTATAGATGGTCAGGTGTGAATATAGATGGTCCAGTGTGAGTATAGATGGTCAGGTGTGAGTATAGATGGTCAGGTGTGAGTATAGATGGTCAGGAATGAGTATAGATGGTCCAGTGTGAATATAGATGGTCAGGTGTGAGTATAGATGGCCAGGCGTGAATATAGATGGTCAGGAGTGAGTATAGATGGTCAGGAGTGAATATGGATGGTCAGGTGTGAGTATAGATGGTCAGGAGTGAGTATAGATGGTCAGGTGTGAGCATAGATGGTCCAGTGTGAGTATAGATGGTCAGGTGTGAGTATAGATGGTCAGGTGTGAGTATAGATGGTCAGGAATGAGTATAGATGGTCCAGTGTGAGTATAGATGGTCAGGTGTGAGTATAGATGGCCAGGTGTGAATATAGATGGTCTGGTGTGAATATAGATGGTCAGGTGTGATTATAGATGGTCAGGTGTGGGTATAGATGGCCAGGTGTGAGTATTGATGGTCAGGTGTGAGTATAGATGGTCAGGTGTGAGTATAGATGGTCAGGTGTGAGTATAGATGGTCAGGTGTGAGTATTGATGGTCAGGTGTGAGTATTGATGGTCAGGTGTGAATATAGATGGTCAGGTGTGAGTATAGATGGTCAGGTGTGAATATAGATGGTCAGGTGTGAATATAGATGGTCAGGTGTGTATAGATGGTCAGGTGTGAGTATAGATGGTCAGGTGTGAGTATAGATGGTCAGGTGTGAATATAGATGGTCAGGACTGAATATAGACGGTCAGGTGTGAATATAGATGGTCAGGTGTGAATATAGAACATAGAACATAGAACATAGAACATAGAACATTACAGCACAAACAGGCCCTTCGGCCCTCGAGTTGCGCCGATCGCATCAACCCCACCAATCTATAGACCTATCCATAACCCCCAATCCCATTAAACCCCATATACTCATCCAGAAGTCTTTTAAAAGACCCCAGCGAGTTCGCCTCCACCACCGACGACGGCAGCCGATTCCAATCACTCAGTACCCTCTGAGTGAAAAACGTACCCCTAACATCACCTCTGTACTTCCCTCCCCGCACCTTAAATCTGTGTCCTCTCGTAGCGACCATTTCAACCCGGGGAAATAGCCTCTGAGAGTCCACCCTATCTATTCCTCTCAACATTTTATAAACTTCTATCAGGTCGCCTCTCAACCTTCGCCTCTCCAGGGAAAAGAGTCCCAGCTCCCTCAACCTATCTTCATAAGGCATGCCTCCCAGTCCAGGCAACATCCTTGTAAATCTCCTCTGCACCCTTTCAATAGCTTCTACGTCTTTCCTATAGTGAGGCGACCAGAACTGCGCACAGTACTCCAAATGAGGCCTGACAAGGGTCCTGTAAAGTTGCAGCATTACCTCCCGACTCCTAAACTCAATCCCTCGATTAATGAAGGCCAGTACACCATACGCCTTCTTGACCACCTCCTCCACCTGCGAGGCCGATTTAAGAGTCCTGTGAACCCGGACCCCGAGATCCTTCTGCTCTTCAACGCTACTAAGACCCCTGCCCTTAATAGTGTACTCGTTCATCCCGTTGGTTCTGCCGAAATGGACTACTACACATTTATCCGCGTTGAAGTCCATCTGCCACTTCTCCGCCCATTCCTGCATCCTATCTATGTCCTGCTGCAACTTTTGACATCCTTCCAGACCATCCACAACACCGCCGACCTTCGTGTCATCAGCGAACTTGTTAACCCATCCCTCCACTTCCTCATCCAGGTCATTTATGAAAATGACAAACAACAAGGGTCCCAGAACAGATCCCTGGGGCACCCCACTGGTGACTGACCTCCATTCCGAAAAAGACCCATCCACAACCACTCTCTGCCTTCTGCAGGCAAGCCAGTTCTGGATCCACAAAGCCAAAGGCCCTTGGATCCCATGCCCTCTCACCTTCTCAAGAAGTCTTGCATGGGGGACCTTATCAAAAGCCTTGCTGAAGTCCATGTACACTACGTCCACGGCACTTCCTTCGTCAATGTGTTCAGTCACATTATCGAAGAACTCAACTAGGCTCGTAAGGCACGACCTGCCCTTGACAAATCCATGCTGACTATTCCTGATCATGTCAAACCTCTCCAAATGGTCGTAAATCTTGTCCCTCAGAAGCCTCTCCATCAGCTTACCAACCACTGAGGTCAGACTCACCGGGCGGTAATTTCCCGGGCTATCTCTGTTCCCTTTCTTGAAAATAGGGACTACATCCGCAATCCTCCAATCTTCCGGAACCTCTCCCGTCTCCATTGACGACGCAAAGATCATCGCCAAGGGCTCTGCAATCACTTCCCTGGCCTCCCACAGAATCCTGGGGTACATCCCATCTGGTCCCGGCGACTTATCTACCTTGATAGAATTCAAAAGTTCTAACACATCCTCCTCTTTAATGTCCACAAAAGAGGAGGATGTGTTAGAACTTTTGAATTCTATCAAGGTAGATAAGTCGCCGGGACCAGATATAGATGGTCAGGGGTGAATATAGATGGTCATCTATATTCATCAAATATAGATGGTCAGGGGTGAATATAGATGGTCAGGTGTGAGTATAGATTGTCAGGTGTGAATATAGATGGTCAGATGTGAGTATAGATGGTCAGGAGTGAATATAGATGGTCAGGTGTGAGTATACATGGTCAGGTGTGAATATAGATGGTCAGGTGTGAATATAGATGGTCAGGTGTGAATATAGATGGTCAGGTGTGAGTATAGATGGTCAGGTGTGAATATAGATGGTCAGGTGTGAGTATGGATGGTCAGGAGTGAATATAGATGGTCAGGTGTGAGTATAGATGGTCAGGTGTGAGTATAGATGGTCAGGAGTGAATATAGATGGTCAGGTGTGAGTATACATGGTCAGGTGTGAGTATAGATGGTCAGGTGTGAATATAGATGGTCAGGTGTGAATATAGATGGTCAGGTGTGAGTATAGATGGTCAGGTGTGAGTATAGATGGTCAGGTGTGAGTATAGATGGTTAGGTGTGAGTATAGATGGTTAGGTGTGAGTATAGATGGTCAGGTGTGAGTATAGATGGTTAGGTGTGAATATAGATGGTCAGGACTGAGTATAGATGGTCAGGTGTGAATATAGATGGTCAGGTGTGAGTATAGATTGTCAGGTGTGAATATAGATGGTCAGATGTGAGTATAGATGGTCAGGAGTGAATATAGATGGTCAGGTGTGAGTATACATGGTCAGGTGTGAATATAGATGGTCAGGTGTGAATATAGATGGTCAGGTGTGAGTATAGATGGTCAGGTGTGAATATAGATGGTCAGGTGTGAGTATTGATGGTCAGGTGTGAGTATAGATGGTCAGGTGTGAGTATAGATGGTCAGGTGTGAGTATAGATGGACAGGTGTGAGTATTGATGGTCGGGTGTGAATATAGATGGTCGGGTGTGAGTATAGATGGTCCAGTGTGAGTATAGATGGTCAGGTGTGAGTATAGATGGTCAGGTGTGAGTATAGATGGTCAGGTGTGAGTATAGATGGTCAGGTGTGAGTATAGATGTTCAGGTGTGAGTATTGATGGTCAGGTGTGAGTATAGATGGTCAGGTGTTAGTATAGATGGTCAGGTGTGAGTATTGATGGTCGAGTGTGAATATAGATGGTCGGGTGTGAGTAGAGATGGTCCAGTGTGAGTATAGATGGTCAGGTGTGAGTATAGATGGTCAGGTGTGAATATAGATGGTCAGGTGTGAGTATAGATGGTCCAGTGTGAATATAGATGGTCAGGTGTGAATATAGATGGTCAGGTGTGAGTATAGATGGTCAGGTGTGAGTATAGATGGTCAGGTGTGAGTACAGATGGTCCAGTGTGAATATAGATGGTCAGATGTGAGTATAGATGGTCAGGTGTGAGTATAGATGGTCAGGTGTGAATATAGAAGGTCCGGTGTGAGTATAGATGGTCAGGTGTGAATATAGTTCGTCAGGTGTGAATATAGATGGTCAGGTTTGAATATAGATGGTCAGGTGTGAGTATAGATGGTCAGGTGTGAATATAGATGGTCAGGTGTGAGTATAGATGGCCGGTTGTGTGAATAGATGGTCAGGTGTGAGTATAGATGGTCAGGCGTGAATATAGATGGTCAGATGTGAATATAGATGGTCAGGCGTGAATATAGATGGTCAGATGTGGTTATGGATTGTCAGGTGTGAATATAGATGGTCAGGTGTGAGTATAGATGGTCAGGTGTGAGTATAGATGGTCAGGGTGAATATAGATGGTCAGGTGTGAGTATAGATGGCCAGGCGTGAATATAGATGGTCAGGTGTGAGTATAGATGGTCAGGTGTGAGTATAGATGGTCAGGTGTGAGTACAGATGGGCAGGAGTGAATATAGATGGTCAGGTGTGAGTATAGATGGTCAGGTGTGAGTATAGATGGTCCAGTGTGAGTATAGATGGTCAGGTGTGAGTATAGATGGTCAGGTGTGAGTATAGATGGTCAGGTGTGAATATAGATGGTCAGGGTAGAGTATAGATGGTCAGATGTGAATCTAGATGGTCAGGGTAGAGTATAGATTGTCAGATGTGAATCTAGATGGTCCGGTGTGAATATAGATGGTCAGGTGTGTATAGATGGTCAGGTGTGAGTATAGATGGTCAGGTGTGAGTATAGATGGTCAGATGTGAATCTAGATGGTCAGGTGTGAATATAGATGGTCAGGTTTGAGTATAGATGGTCAGGTGTGAATATAGTTCGTCAGGTGTGAATATAGATGGTCAGGTTTGAATATAGATGGTCAGGTGTGAGTATAGATTGTCAGGTGAGAACATAAATGGTCAGGTGTGAATATAGATGGTCAGGTGTGAGTATAGATGGTGAGGTGTGAACATAGATGGTCAGGTGTGTGTATAGGTGGTCAGGTGTGAGTATAGATGGTCAGGTGTGAATATAGATGGTCAGGTGTGAGTATAGATGGCCGGTTGTGTGAATAGATGGTCAGGTGTGAGTATAGATGGTCAGGCGTGAATATAGATGGTCAGATGTGAATATAGATGGTCAGGCGTGAATATAGATGGTCAGATGTGGTTATGGATTGTCAGGTGTGGATATAGATGGTCAGGTGTGAGTATAGATGGTCAGGGTGAATATAGATGGTCAGGTGTGAGTATAGATGGCCAGGCGTGAATATAGATGGTCAGGTGTGAGTATAAATGGTCAGGTGTGAGTATAGATGGTCCAGTGTGAGTATAGATGGTCAGGTGTGAGTATAGATGGTCAGGTGTGAGTACAGATGGTCAGGAGTGAATATAGATGGTCAGGTGTGAGTATAGATGGTCAGGTGTGAGTATAGATGGTCAGGTGTGAGTATAGATGGTCAGGTGTGAGTGTAGATGGTCAGGTGTGAATATAGATGGTCAGTTGTGAGTATACATGGTCAGGTGTGAATATAGATGGTCAGGTGTGAATATAGATGGTCAGGTGTGAGTATAGATGGTCAGGTGTGAATATAGATGGTCAGGTGTGAGTATTGATGGTCAGGTGTGAGTATAGATGGTCAGGTGTGAGTATAGATGGTCAGGTGTGAGTATAGATGGTCAGGTGTGAGTATAGATGGTCAGGTGTGAGTATAGATGGTCAGGTGTGAGTATTGATGGTCAGGTGTGAGTATAGATGGTCAGGTGTGAGTATAGATGGTCAGGTGTGAGTATAGATGGTCCAGTGTGAATATAGATGGTCAGGTGTGAATATAGATGGTCAGGTGTGAATATAGATGGTCAGGTGTGAGTATTGATGGTCGGGTGTGAATATAGATGGTCGGGTGTGAGTATAGATGGTCCAGTGTGAGTATAGATGGTCAGGTGTGAGTATAGATGGTCCAGTGTTAGTATAGATGGTCAGGTGTGAGTATAGATGGTCAGGTGTGAGTATTGATGGTCAGATGTGAGTATAGATGGTCAGGTGTGAGTATTGATGGTCGGCTGCGAATATAGATGGTCGGGTGTGAGTATAGATGGTCCAGTGTGAGTATAGATGGTCAGGTGTGAATATAGATGGTCAGGTGTGAGTATAGATGGTCAGGTGTGAGTATAGATGGTCAGGTGTGAATATAGATGGTCAGGTGTGAATATAGATGGTCAGGTGTGAGTATTGATGGTCGGGTGTGAATATAGATGGTCGGGTGTGAGTATAGATGGTCCAGTGTGAGTATAGATGGTCAGGTGTGAGTATAGATGGTCCAGTGTTAGTATAGATGGTCAGGTGTGAGTATAGATGGTCAGGTGTGAGTATTGATGGTCAGATGTGAGTATAGATGGTCAGGTGTGAGTATTGATGGTCGGCTGTGAATATAGATGGTCGGGTGTGAGTATAGATGGTCCAGTGTGAGTATAGATGGTCAGGTGTGAGTATAGATGGTCAGGTGTGAATATAGATGGTCAGGTGTGAGTATAGATGGTCAGGTGTGAGTATAGATGGTCAGGTGTGAGTATAGATGGTCTGGTGCGAATATAGATGGTCAGGTGTGAATATAGGAGGTCCGGTGTGAGTATAGATGGTCAGGTGTGAATATAGTTCGTCAGGTGTGAATATAGATGGTCAGGTTTGAATATAGATGGTCAGATGTGAGTATAGATTGTCAGGTGAGAACATAGATGGTCAGGTGTGAATATAGATGGTCAGGTGTGAGTATAGATGGTCAGGTGTGAACATAGATGGTCAGGTGTGAATATAGATGGTCAGGTGTGAGTATAGATTGTCAGGTGAGAACATAGATGGTCAGGTGTGAATATAGATGGTCAGGTGTGAGTATAGATTGTCAGGTGAGAACATAGATGGTCAGGTGTGAATATAGATGGTCAGGTGTGAGTATAGATGGTCAGGTGTGAATATAGATGGTCAGGTGTGAGTATAGATGGCCGGTTGTGTGAATAGATGGTCAGGTGTGAGTATAGATGGTTAGGCGTGAATATAGATGGTCAGATGTGAATATAGATGGTCAGGCGTGAATATAGATGGTCAGATGTGGTTATGGATTGTCAGGTGTGGATATAGATGGTCAGGTGTGAGTATAGATGGTCAGGGTGAATATAGATGGTCAGGTGTGAGTATAGATGGCCAGGCGTGAATATAGATGGTCAGGTGTGAGTATAGATGGTCAGGTGTGAGTATAGATGGTCCAGTGTGAGTATAGATGGTCAGGTGTGAGTATAGATGGTCAGGTGTGAGTATAGATGGTCAGGAGTGAATATAGATGGTCAGGTGTGAGTATAGATGGTCAGGTGTGAGTAGAGATGGTCAGGTGTGAGTATAGATGGTCAGGTGTGAGTATAGATGGTCAGGTGTGAATATAGATGGTCAGTTGTGAGTATACATGGTCAGGTGTGAATATAGATGGTCAGGTGTGAGTATTGATGGTCAGGTGTGAGTATAGATGGTCCGGTGTGAGTATAGATGGTCAGGTGTGAGTATAGATGGTCAGGTGTGAGTATAGATGGTCAGGTGTGAGTATAGATGGTCAGGTGTGAGTATTGATGGTCAGGTGTGAGTATAGATGGTCAGGTGTGAGTATAGATGGTCAGGTGTGAGTATAGATGGTCCAGTGTGAATATAGATGGTCAGGTGTGAATATAGATGGTCAGGTGTGAATATAGATGGTCAGGTGTGAGTATTGATGGTCGGGTGTGAATATAGATGGTCGGGTGTGAGTATAGATGGTCCAGTGTGAGTATAGATGGTCAGGTGTGAGTATAGATGGTCCAGTGTTAGTATAGATGGTCAGGTGTGAGTATTGATGGTCAGGTGTGAGTATTGATGGTCAGATGTGAGTATAGATGGTCAGGTGTGAGTATTGATGGTCGGCTGTGAATATAGATGGTCGGGTGTGAGTATAGATGGTCCAGTGTGAGTATAGATGGTCAGGTGTGAGTATAGATGGTCAGGTGTGAGTATAGATGGTCAGGTGTGAGTATAGATGGTCCAGTGTGAATATAGATGGTCAGGTGTGAATATAGATGGTCAGGTGTGAATATAGATGGTCAGGTGTGAGTATAGATGGTCAGGTGTGAGTACAGATGGTCCAGTGTGAATATAGATGGTCAGGTGTGAATATAGATGGTCAGGTGTGAGTATAGATGGTCAGGTGTGAGTATAGATGGTCTGGTGCGAATATAGATGGTCAGGTGTGAATATAGGAGGTCCGGTGTGAGTATAGATGGTCAGGTGTGAATATAGTTCGTCAGGTGTGAATATAGATGGTCAGGTTTGAATATAGATGGTCAGATGTGAGTATAGATTGTCAGGTGAGAACATAGATGGTCAGGTGTGAATATAGATGGTCAGGTGTGAGTATAGATGGTCAGGTGTGAACATAGATGGTCAGGTGTGAATATAGATGGTCAGGTGTGAGTATAGATTGTCAGGTGAGAACATAGATGGTCAGGTGTGAATATAGATGGTCAGGTGTGAGTATAGATGGTCAGGTGTGAATATAGATGGTCAGGTGTGAGTATAGATGGCCGGTTGTGTGAATAGATGGTCAGGTGTGAGTATAGATGGTCAGGCGTGAATATAGATGGTCAGATGTGAATATAGATGGTCAGGCGTGAATATAGATGGTCAGATGTGGTTATGGATTGTCAGGTGTGGATATAGATGGTCAGGTGTGAGTATAGATGGTCAGGGTGAATATAGATGGTCAGGGGTGAGTATAGATGGCCAGGCGTGAATATAGATGGTCAGGTGTGAGTATAGATGGTCCGGTGTGAGTATAGATGGTCCAGTGTGAGTATAGATGGTCAGGTGTGAGTATAGATGGTCAGGTGTGAGTACAGATGGTCAGGAGTGAATATAGATGGTCAGGTGTGAGTATAGATGGTCAGGTGTGAGTAGAGATGGTCAGGTGTGAGTATAGATGGTCAGGTGTGAGTATAGATGGTCAGGTGTGAATATAGATGGTCAGTTGTGAGTATACATGGTCAGGTGTGAATATAGATGGTCAGGTGTGAATATAGATGGTCAGGTGTGAATATAGATGGTCAGGTGTGAGTATAGATGGTCAGGTGTGAATATAGATGGTCAGGTGTGAGTATTGATGGTCAGGTGTGAGTATAGATGGTCAGGTGTGAGTATAGATGGTCAGGTGTGAGTATAGATGGTCAGGTGTGAGTATAGATGGTCAGGTGTGAGTATAGATGGTCAGGTGTGATTATTGATGGTCAGGTGTGAGGATAGATGGTCAGGTGTGAGTATAGATGGTCAGGTGTGAGTATAGATGGTCCAGTGTGAATATAGATGGTCAGGTGTGAATATAGATGGTCAGGTGTGAATATAGATGGTCAGGTGTGAGTATTGATGGTCGGGTGTGAATATAGATGGTCGGGCGTGAGTATAGATGGTCCAGTGTGAGTATAGATGGTCAGGTGTGAGTATAGATGGTCCAGTGTTAGTATAGATGGTCAGGTGTGACTATAGATGGTCAGGTGTGAGTATTGATGGTCAGATGTGAGTATAGATGGTCAGGTGTGAGTATTGATGGTCGGCTGTGAATATAGATGGTCGGGTGTGAGTATAGATGGTCCAGTGTGAGTATAGATGGTCAGGTGTGAGTATAGATGGTCAGGTGTGAGTATAGATGGTCAGGTGTGAGTATAGATGGTCCAGTGTGAATATAGATGGTCAGGTGTGAATATAGATGGTCAGGTGTGAGTATAGATGGTCAGGTGTGAGTATAGATGGTCAGGTGTGAGTACAGATGGTCCAGTGTGAATATAGATGGTCAGGTGTGAATATAGATGGTCAGGTGTGAGTATAGATGGTCAGGTGTGAGTATAGATGGTCCGGTGCGAATATACATGGTCAGGTGTGTATATAGGAGGTCCGGTGTGAGTATAGATGGTCAGGTGTGAATATAGTTCGTCAGGTGTGAATATAGATGGTCAGGTTTGAATATAGATGGTCAGATGTGAGTATAGATTGTCAGGTAAGAACATAGATGGTCAGGTGTGAATATAGATGGTCAGGTGTGAGTATAGATGGTCAGGTGTGAACATAGATGGTCAGGTGTGAATATAGATGGTCAGGTGTGAGTATAGATTGTCAGGTGAGAACATAGATGGTCAGGTGTGAATATAGATGGTCAGGTGTGAGTATAGATTGTCAGGTGAGAACATAGATGGTCAGGTGTGAATATAGATGGTCAGGTGTGAGTATAGATGGTCAGGTGTGAACATAGATGGTCAGGTGTGAATATAGATTGTCAGGTGAGAACATAGATGGTCAGGTGTGAAAATAGATGGTCAGGTGTGAGTATAGATGGTCAGGTGTGAACATAGATGGTCAGGTATGAATATAGATGGTCACGTGTGAATATAGATGGTCAGGTGTGAGTATAGATGGTCAGGCGTGAATATAGATGGTCAGATGTGAATATAGATGGTCAGGCGTGAATATAGATGGTCAGATGTGGTGATGGATTGTCAGGCGTGAATATAGATGGTCAGGTGTGAGTTTAGATGGTCAGGTGTGAGTATAGATGGTCAGAGTGAATATAGATGGTCAGGTGTGAGTATAGATGGCCAGGCGTGAATATAGATGGTCAGGAGTGAGTATAGATGGTCAGGTGTGAGTACAGATGGTCAGGAGTGAATATAGATGGTCAGGTGTGAGTATAGATGGTCAGGTGTGAGTATAGATGGTCAGGAGTGAATATGGATGGTCAGGTGTGAGTATAGATGGTCAGGTGTGAGTATAGATGGTCAGGTGTAAATATAGATGGTCAGGTGTGAATATAGATAGTCAGGAGTGAGTATAGATGGCCAGGTGTGAGTATAGATGGTCAGGTGTGAGTATAGATGGTCAGGTGTGAGTATTGATGGTCAGGTGTGAGTATAGATGGTCAGGTGTGAGTATAGATGGTCAGGTGTGAGTATAGATTGTCAGATGTGATTATAGATGGTCAGGTGTGAGTATCGATGGTCAGGTGTGAGTATAGATGGTCAGGTGTGAGTATAGATGGTCCAGTGTGAATATAGATGGTCAGGTGTGAGTATAGATGGTCGGGTGTGAGTATCGATGGTCAGGTGTGAGTATAGATGGTCAGGTGTGAGTATAGATGGTCAGGTGTGAATATAGATGGTCAGGTGTGAGGATAAATGGTGAGGTGTGATTATAGATGGCCAGGTGTGAATATTGATGGTCAGGTGTGAATATAGATGGTCAGGTGTGAGTATAGATGGACAGGTGTGAGTATAGATGGTCAGGTGTGAGTATAGATGGTCAGGTATGAGTATAGATGGTCGGGTGTGAATATAGATGGTCAGGTGTGAATGCAGATTGTCAGGTGTGAGTATTGATGGTGAGGTGTGAATATAGATGGTCAGGTGTGAATGTGGATTGTCAGGTGTGAGTATAGATGGTCGGGTGTGAGTATAGATGGTCAGGTGTGAGTATAGATGGTCAGGTGTGAGTATAGATGGTCAGGTGTGAGTATAGATGGTCCAGTGTGAATATAGATGGTCAGGTGTGAATATAGATGGTCAGGTGTGAGTATAGATGGTCAGGTGTGAGTATAGATGGTCAGGAGTGAATATAGATGGTCAGGTGTGTGTATAGATGGCCAGGCGTGAATATAGATGGTCAGGAGTGAGTATAGATGGTCAGGAGTGAATATGGATGGTCAGGTGTGAGTATAGATGGTCGGGAGTGAATATGGATGGTCAGGTGTGAGTATAGATGGTCAGGTGTGAGTATAGATGGTCAGGTGTGAGTATAGATGGTCAGGAGTGAATATAGATGGTCAGGTGTGAGTATAGATGGCCAGGCGTGAATATAGATGGTCAGGAGTGAGTATACATGGTCAGGAGTGAATATGGATGGTCAGGTGTGAGTATAGATGGTCAGGTGTGAGTATAGATGGTCAGGTGTGAATATAGATGGTCAGGTGTGAAAATAGATGGTCAGGAGTGAGTATAGATGGTCAGGTGTGAGCATAGATGGTCCAGTGTGAGAATAGATGGTCAGGTGTGAGTATAGATGGTCAGGTGTGAGCATAGATGGTCCAGTGTGAGTATAGATGGTCAGGTGTGAGTATAGATGGCCAGGTGTGAATATAGATGGTCAGGTGTGATTATAGATGGTCAGGTGTGGGTATAGATGGTCAGGAGTAAATATAGATGGTCAGATGTGAGTATAGATGGTCAGGTGTGAGTATTGATGGTCAGGCTTGAGTATAGATGGTCAGGTGTGAGTATAGATGGTCCAGTGTTAGTATAGATGGTCAGGTGTGAGTATAGATGGTCAGGTGTAAGTATAGATGGTCAGGTGTGAATATAGATGGTCAGGACTGAGTATAGATGGTCAGGTGTGAGTATTGATGGTCAGGTGTGAGTATAGATGGTCAGGTGTGAATATAGATGGTCAGGACTGAATATAGATGGTCAGGTGTGAATATAGATGGTCAGGTGTGAATATAGATGGTCAGGTGTGTATAGATGGTCAGGTGTGAGTATAGATGGTCAGGTGTGAGTATAGATGGTCAGGTGTGAATATAGATGGTCAGGACTGAATATAGATGGTCAGGTGTGAATATAGATGGTCAGGTGTGAATATAGATGGTCAGGGGTGAATATAGATGATCAGGTGTGAGTATAGATTGTCAGGTGTGAATATAGATGGTCAGATGTGAGTATACATGGTCAGGAGTGAATATAGATGGTCAGGTGTGAGTATACATGGTCAGGTGTGAATATAGATGGTCAGGTGTGAATATAGATGGTCAGGTGTGAATATAGATGGTCAGGTGTGAGTATAGATGGTCAGGTGTGAATATAGATGGTCAGGTGTGAGTATTGATGGTCAGGTGTGAGTATAGATGGTCAGGTGTGAGTATAGGTGGTCAGTTGTGAGTATAGATGGTTAGGTGTGAATATAGATGGTCAGGACTGAGTATAGATGGTCAGGTGTGAATATAGATGGTCAGGTGTGTGTATAGATTGTCAGGTGTGAATATAGATGGTCAGATGTGAGTATAGATGGTCAGGAGTGAATATAGATGGTCAGGTGTGAGTATAGATGGTCAGGTGTGAGTATAGATGGTCAGGGTGAATATAGATGGTCAGGTGTGAGTATAGATGGCCAGGCGTGAATATAGATGGTCAGGAGTGAGTATAGATGGTCAGGTGTGAGTACAGATGGTCAGGAGTGAATATAAATGGTCAGGTGTGAGTATAGATGGTCAGGTGTGAGTATAGATGGTCAGGAGTGAATATGGATGGTCAGGTGTGAGTATAGATGGTCAGGTGTGAGTATAGATGGTCAGGTGTGAGTATAGATTGTCAGATGTGATTATAGATGGTCAGGTGTGAGTATCGATGGTCAGGTGTGAGTATAGATGGTCAGGTGTGAGTATAGATGGTCCAGTGTGAATATAGATGGTCAGGTGTGAGTATAGATGGTCGGGTGTGAGTATCGATGGTCAGGTGTGAGTATAGATGGTCAGGTGTGAGTATAGATGGTCAGGTGTGAATATAGAGGGTCAGGTGTGAGTATAAATGGTCAGGTGTGATTATAGATGGCCAGGTGTGAATATTGATGGTCAGGTGTGAATATAGATGGTCAGGTGTGAGTATAGATGGACAGGTGTGAGTATAGATGGTCAGGTGTGAGTATAGATGGTCAGGTATGAGTATAGATGGTCGGGTGTGAATATAGATGGTCAGGTGTGAATGTAGATTGTCAGGTGTGAGTATTGATGGTGAGGTGTGAGTATAGATGGTCAGGTGTGAGTATAGATGGTCGGGTGTGAATATAGATGGTCAGGTGTGAATGTGGATTGTCAGGTGTGAGTATAGATGGTCGGGTGTGAGTATAGATGGTCCAGTGTGAGTATAGATGGTCAGGTGTGAGTATAGATGGTCAGGTGTGAGTATCGATGGTCCAGTGTGAATATAGATGGTCAGGTGTGAATATAGATGGTCAGGTGTGAGTATAGATGGTCAGGTGTGAATATAGATGGTCAGGTGTGAGTATAGATGGTCAGGTGTGAGTATAGATGGTCAGGAGTGAATATAGATGGTCAGGTGTGAGTATAGATGGCCAGGCGTGAATATAGATGGTCAGGAGTGAGTATAGATGGTCAGGAGTGAATATGGATGGTCAGGTGTGAGTATAGATGGTCAGGTGTGAGTATAGATGGTCCAGTGTGAGTATAGATGGTCAGGTGTGAGTACAGATGGTCAGGTGTGAGTATAGATGGTCAGGAATGAGTATAGATGGTCCAGTGTGAGTATAGATGGTCAGGTGTGAGTATAGATGGCCAGGTGTGAATATAGATGGTCTGGTGTGAATATAGATGGTCAGGTGTGATTATAGATGGTCAGGTGTGAGTATAGATGGTCAGGTGTGAGTATAGATGGTCAGGTGTGATTATTGATGGTCAGGTGTGAGTATTGATGGTCAGGTGTGAGTATAGATGGTCAGGAATGAGTATAGATGGTCCAGTGTGAGTATAGATGGTCAGGTGTGAGTATAGATGGCCAGGTGTGAATATAGATGGTCTGGTGTGAATATAGATGGTCAGGTGTGAGTATAGATGGTCAGGTGTGAGTATAGATGGTCAGGTGTGAGTATAGATGGTCAGGTGTGATTATTGATGGTCAGGTGTGAGTATTGATGGTCAGGTGTGAGTATAGATGGTCAGGTGTGAGTATAGATGGTCAGGTGTGAATATAAATGGTCAGGTGTGAATATAGATGGTCAGGTGTGTATAGATGGTCAGGTGTGAGTATAGATGGTCAGGTGTGAGTATAGATGGTCAGGTGTGAATATAGATGGTCAGGACTGAATATAGACGGTCAGGTGTGAATATAGATGGTCAGGTGTGAATATAGAACATAGAACATAGAACATAGAACATAGAACATTACAGCACAAACAGGCCCTTCGGCCCTCGAGTTGCGCCGATCGCATCAACCCCACCAATCTATAGACCTATCTATAACCCCCAATCCCATTAAACCCCATATACTCATCCAGAAGTCTTTTAAAAGACCCCAGCGAGTTCGCCTCCACCACCGACGACGGCAGCCGATTCCAATCACTCACTACCCTCTGAGTGAAAAACTTACCCCTAACATCACCTCTGTACTTCCCTCCCCGCACCTTAAATCTGTGTCCTCTCGTAGCGACCATTTCAACCCGGGGAAATAGCCTCTGAGAGTCCACCCTATCTATTCCTCTCAACATTTTATAAACTTCTATCAGGTCGCCTCTCAACCTTCGCCTCTCCAGGGAAAAGAGTCCCAGCTCCCTCAACCTATCTTCATAAGGCATGCCTCCCAGTCCAGGCAACATCCTTGTAAATCTCCTCTGCACCCTTTCAATAGCTTCTACGTCTTTCCTATAGTGAGGCGACCAGAACTGCGCACAGTACTCCAAATGAGGCCTGACAAGGGTCCTGTAAAGTTGCAGCATTACCTCCCGACTCCTAAACTCAATCCCTCGATTAATGAAGGCCAGTACACCATACGCCTTCTTGACCACCTCCTCCACCTGCGAGGCCGATTTAAGAGTCCTGTGAACCCGGACCCCGAGATCCTTCTGCTCTTCAACGCTACTAAGACCCCTGCCCTTAATAGTGTACTCGTTCATCCCGTTGGTTCTGCCGAAATGGACTACTACACATTTATCCGCGTTGAAGTCCATCTGCCACTTCTCCGCCCATTCCTGCATCCTATCTATGTCCTGCTGCAACTTTTGACATCCTTCCAGACCATCCACAACACCGCCGACCTTCGTGTCATCAGCGAACTTGTTAACCCATCCCTCCACTTCCTCATCCAGGTCATTTATGAAAATGACAAACAACAAGGGTCCCAGAACAGATCCCTGGGGCACCCCACTGGTGACTGACCTCCATTCCGAAAAAGACCCATCCACAACCACTCTCTGCCTTCTGCAGGCAAGCCAGTTCTGGATCCACAAGGCCAAAGGCCCTTGGATCCCATGCCCTCTCACCTTCTCAAGAAGTCTTGCATGGGGGACCTTATCAAAAGCCTTGCTGAAGTCCATGTACACTACGTCCACGGCACTTCCTTCGTCAATGTGTTCAGTCACATTATCGAAGAACTCAACTAGGCTCGTAAGGCACGACCTGCCCTTGACAAATCCATGCTGACTATTCCTGATCATGTCAAACCTCTCCAAATGGTCGTAAATCTTGTCCCTCAGAAGCCTCTCCATCAGCTTACCAACCACTGAGGTCAGACTCACCGGGCGGTAATTTCCCGGGCTATCTCTGTTCCCTTTCTTGAAAATAGGGACTACATCCGCAATCCTCCAATCTTCCGGAACCTCTCCCGTCTCCATTGACGACGCAAAGATCATCGCCAAGGGCTCTGCAATCACTTCCCTGGCCTCCCACAGTATCCTGGGGTACATCCCATCTGGTCCCGGCGACTTATCTACCTTGATAGAATTCAAAAGTTCTAACACATCCTCCTCTTTAATGTCCACAAAAGAGGAGGATGTGTTAGAACTTTTGAATTCTATCAAGGTAGATAAGTCGCCGGGACCAGATATAGATGGTCAGGGGTGAATATAGATGGTCATCTATATTCATCAAATATAGATGGTCAGGGGTGAATATAGATGGTCAGGTGTGAGTATAGATTGTCAGGTGTGAATATAGATGGTCAGATGTGAGTATAGATGGACAGGAGTGAATATAGATGGTCAGGTGTGAGTATACATGGTCAGGTGTGAGTATAGATGGTCAGGTGTGAATATAGATGGTCAGGTGTGAATATAGATGGTCAGGTGTGAGTATAGATGGTCAGGTGTGAGTATAGATGGTCAGGCGTGAGTATAGATGGTTAGGTGTGAGTATAGATGGTTAGGTGTGAGTATAGATGGTCAGGTGTGAGTATAGATGGTTAGGTGTGAATATAGATGGTCAGGACTGAGTATAGATGGTCAGGTGTGAATATAGATGGTCAGGTGTGAGTATAGATTGTCAGGTGTGAATATAGATGGTCAGATGTGAGTATAGATGGTCAGGAGTGAATATAGATGGTCAGGTGTGAGTATACATGGTCAGGTGTGAATATAGATGGTCAGGTGTGAATATAGATGGTCAGGTGTGAGTATAGATGGTCAGGTGTGAATATAGATGGTCAGGTGTGAGTATTGATGGTCAGGTGTGAGTATAGATGGTCAGGTGTGAGTATAGATGGTCAGGTGTGAGTATAGATGGACAGGTGTGAGTATTGATGGTCGGGTGTGAATATAGATGGTCGGGTGTGAGTATAGATGGTCCAGTGTGAGTATAGATGGTCAGGTGTGAGTATAGATGGTCAGGTGTGAGTATAGATGGTCAGGTGTGAGTATAGATGGTCAGGTGTGAGTATAGATGTTCAGGTGTGAGTATTGATGGTCAGGTGTGAGTATAGATGGTCAGGTGTTAGTATAGATGGTCAGGTGTGAGTATTGATGGTCGAGTGTGAATATAGATGGTCGGGTGTGAGTAGAGATGGTCCAGTGTGAGTATAGATGGTCAGGTGTGAGTATAGATGGTCAGGTGTGAGTATAGATGGTCAGGTGTGAGTATAGATGGTCCAGTGTGAATATAGATGGTCAGGTGTGAATATAGATGGTCAGGTGTGAGTATAGATGGTCAGGCGTGAGTATAGATGGTCAGGTGTGAGTACAGATGGTCCAGTGTGAATATAGATGGTCAGATGTGAGTATAGATGGTCAGGTGTGAGTATAGATGGTCAGGTGTGAATATAGAAGGTCCGGTGTGAGTATAGATGGTCAGGTGTGAATATAGTTCGTCAGGTGTGAATATAGATGGTCAGGTTTGAATATAGATGGTCAGGTGTGAGTATAGATGGTCAGGTGTGAATATAGATGGTCAGGTGTGAGTATAGATGGCCGGTTGTGTGAATAGATGGTCAGGTGTGAGTATAGATGATAAGGCGTGAATATAGATGGTCAGATGTGAATATAGATGGTCAGGCGTGAATATAGATGGTCAGATGTGGTTATGGATTGTCAGGTGTGAATATAGATGGTCAGGTGTGAGTATAGATGGTCAGGTGTGAGTATAGATGGTTAGGGTGAATATAGATGGTCAGGTGTGAGTATAGATGGCCAGGCGTGAATATAGATGGTCAGGTGTGAGTATAGATGGTCAGGTGTGAGTATAGATGGTCAGGTGTGAGTACAGATGGGCAGGAGTGAATATAGATGGTCAGGTGTGAGTATAGATGGTCAGGTGTGAGTATAGATGGTCCAGTGTGAGTATAGATGGTCAGGTGTGAGTATAGATGGTCAGGTGTGAGTGTAGATGGTCAGGTGTGAATATAGATGGTCAGGGTAGAGTATAGATGGTCAGATGTGAATCTAGATGGTCAGGGTAGAGTATAGATGGTCAAATGTGAATCTAGATGGTCCGGTGTGAATATAGATGGTCAGGTGTGTATAGATGGTCAGGTGTGAGTATAGATGGTCAGGTGTGAGTATAGATGGTCAGATGTGAATCTAGATGGTCAGGTGTGAATATAGATGGTCAGGTTTGAGTATAGATGGTCAGGTGTGAATATAGTTCGTCAGGTGTGAATATAGATGGTCAGGTTTGAATATAGATGGTCAGGTGTGAGTATAGATTGTCAGGTGAGAACATAAATGGTCAGGTGTGAATATAGATGGTCAGGTGTGAGTATAGATGGTGAGGTGTGAACATAGATGGTCAGGTGTGTGTATAGGTGGTCAGGTGTGAGTATAGATGGTCAGGTGTGAATATAGATGGTCAGGTGTGAGTATAGATGGCCGGTTGTGTGAATAGATGGTCAGGTGTGAGTATAGATGGTCAGGCGTGAATATAGATGGTCAGATGTGAATATAGATGGTCAGGCGTGAATATAGATGGTCAGATGTGGTTATGGATTGTCAGGTGTGGATATAGATGGTCAGGTGTGAGTATAGATGGTCAGGGTGAATATAGATGGTCAGGTGTGAGTATAGATGGCCAGGCGTGAATATAGATGGTCAGGTGTGAGTATAGATGGTCAGGTGTGAGTATAGATGGTCCAGTGTGAGTATAGATGGTCAGGTGTGAGTATAGATGGTCAGGTGTGAGTACAGATGGTCAGGAGTGAATATAGATGGTCAGGTGTGAGTATAGATGGTCAGGTGTGAGTATAGATGGTCCAGTGTGAGTATGGATGGTCAGGTGTGAGTATAGATGGTCAGGTGTGAGTATAGATGGTCAGGTTTGAGTATAGATGGTCAGGTGTGAGTATAGATGGTCCAGTGTGAGTAGAGATGGTCAGGTGTGAGTATAGATGGTCAGGTGTGAGTATAGATGGTCAGGTGTGAATATAGATGGTCAAGGTAGAGTATAGATGGTCAGATGTGAATCTAGATGGTCAGGGTAGAGTATAGATGGTCAGATGTGAATCTAGATGGTCCGGTGTGAATATAGATGGTCAGGTGTGTATAGATGGTCAGGTGTGAGTATAGATGGTCAGGTGTGAGTATAGATGGTCAGGTGTGAATAGAGATGGTCAGGACTGAGTATAGATTGTCAGGTGTGAATATAGATGGTCAGATGTGAGTATAGATGTTCAGGAGTGAATATAGATGGTCAGGTGTGAGTATACATGGTCAGGTGTGAATATAGATGGTCAGGTGTGAATATAGATGGTCAGGTGTGAATATAGATGGTCAGGTGTGAGTATAGATGGTCAGGTGTGAATATAGATGGTCAGGTGTGAGTATTGATGGTCAGGTGTGAGTATAGATGGTCAGGTGTGAGTATAGATGGTCAGGTGTGAGTATAGATGGTCAGGTGTGAGTATAGATGGTCAGGTGTGAGTATAGATGGTCAGGTGTGAATATAGATGGTCAGGACTGAGTATAGATGGTCAGGTGTGAATATAGATGGTCAGGTGTGAGTATAGATTGTCAGGTGTGAATATAGATGGTCAGATGTGAGTATAGATGGTCAGGAGTGAATATAGATGGTCAGGTGTGAGTATAGATGGTCAGGTGTGAATATAGATGGTCAGGTGTGAATATAGATGGTCAGGTGTGAATATAGATGGTCAGGTGTGAGTATAGATGGTCAGGTGTGAATATAGATGGTCAGGTGTGAGTATTGATGGTCAGGTGTGAGTATAGATGGTCAGGTGTGAGTATAGATGGTCAGGTGTGAGTATAGATGGTCAGGTGTGAGTATAGATGGTCAGGTGTGAGTATAGATGGTCAGGTGTGAGTATAGATGGTCAGGTGTGAGTATAGATGGTCAGGTGTGAGTATTGATGGTCGGGTGTGAATATAGATGGTCGGGTGTGAGTATAGAAGGTCCAGTGTGAGTATTGATGGTCAGGTGTGAGTATAGATGGTCAGGTGTGAGTATAGATGGTCAGGTGTGAGTATAGATGGTCAGGTGTGAGTATAGATGGTCAGGTGTGAGTATTGATGGTCAGGTGTGAGTATAGATGGTCAGGTGTTAGTATAGATGGTCAGGTGTGAGTATTGATGGTCGAGTGTGAATATAGATGGTCGGGTGTGAGTATAGATGGTCCAGTGTGAGTATAGATGGTCAGGTGTGAGTATAGATGGTCAGGTGTGAGTATAGATGGTCAGGTGTGAGTATAGATGGTCCAGTGTGAATATAGATGGTCAGGTGTGAATATAGATGGTCAGGTGTGAGTATAGATGGTCAGGTGTGAGTATAGATGGTCAGGTGTGAGTACAGATGGTCCAGTGTGAATATAGATGGTCAGGTGTGAGTATAGATGGTCAGGTGTGAGTATAGATGGTCAGGTGTGAGTACAGATGGTCCAGTGTGAATATAGATGGTCAGGTGTGAATATAGAAGGTCCGGTGTGAGTATAGATGGTCAGGTTTGAATATAGATGGTCAGGTGTGAGTATAGATGGTGAGGTCTGAACATAGATGGTCAGGTGTGTGTATAGGTGGTCAGGTGTGAGTATAGATGGTCAGGTGTGAATATAGATGGTCAGGTGTGAATATAGAAGGTCCGGTGTGAGTATAGATGGTCAGGTTTGAATATAGATGGTCAGGTGTGAATATAGAAGGTCCGGTGTGAGTATAGATGGTCAGGCGTCAATATAGATGGTCAGATGTGAATATAGATGGTCAGGCGTGAATATAGATGGTCAGATGTGGTTATGGATTGTCAGGTGTGAATATAGATGGTCAGGTGTGAGTATAGATGGTCAGGTGTGAGTATAGATGGTCAGGGTGTATATAGATCGTCAGGTGTGAGTATAGATGGTCAGGTGTGAGTATAGATGGTCAGGTGTGAGTATAGATGGTCAGGTGTGAGTATTGATGGTCAGGTTTGAGTATAGATGGTCAGGTGTGAATATAGATGGTCAGGTGTGAGTATAGATGGTCAGGTGTGAGTATAGATGGTCAGGTGTGAGTATTGATGGTCAGGTTTGAGTATAGATGGTCAGGTGTGAATATAGATGGTCAGGTGTGAGTATAGATTCTCAGGTGTGAGTATAGATGGTCTTGTGTGAGTATAGATGGTCAGGTGTGAATATAGATGGTCAGGGTAGAGTATAGATGGTCAGATGTGAATCTAGATGGTCAGGGTAGAGTATAGATGGTCAGATGTGAATCTAGATGGTCCGGTGTGAATATAGATGGTCAGGTGTGTATAGATGGTCAGGTGTGAGTATAGATGGTCAGGTGTGAGTATAGATGGTCAGGTGTGAGTATAGCTGGTGAGGACTGAGTATAGATGGTCAGGTGTGAATATAGATGGTCAGGTGTGAGTATAGATGGTCAGGTGTGAATATAGTTCGTCAGGTGTGAATATAGATGGTCAGGTGTGAATATAGATGGTCAGGTGTGAGTATAGATGGTGAGGTGTGAACATAGATGGTCAGGTGTGTGTATAGGTGGTCAGGTGTGAGTATAGATGGTCAGGTGTGAATATAGATGGTCAGGTGTGAGTATAGATGGCCGGTTGTGTGAATAGATGGTCAGGTGTGAGTAGAGATGGTCAGGCGTGAATATAGATGGTCAGATGTGAATATAGATGGTCAGGCGTGAATATAGATGGTCAGATGTGGTTATGGATTGTCAGGTGTGAATATAGATGGTCAGGTGTGAGTATAGATGGTCAGGTGTGAGTATAGATGGTCAGGGTGAATATAGATGATCAGGTGTGAGTATAGATGGCCAGGCGTGAATATAGATGGTCAGGTGTGAGTACAGATGGTCAGGAGTGAATATAGATGGTCAGGTGTGAGTATAGATGGTCAGGTGTGAGTATAGATGGTCCAGTGTGAGTATAGATGGTCAGGAGTGAATATAGATGGTCAGGTGTGAGTATAGATGGTCAGGTGTGAGTATAGATGGTCAGGTGTGAGTATTGATGGTCAGGTTTGAGTATAGATGGTCAGGTGTGAGTATAGATGGTCAGGTGTGAATATAGATGGTCAGGGTAGAGTATAGATGGTCAGATGTGAATCTAGATGGTCAGGGTAGAGTATAGATGGTCAGATGTGAATCTAGATGGTCCGGTGTGAATATAGATGGTCAGGTGTGTATAGATGGTCAGGTGTGAGTATAGATGGTCAGGTGTGATTATAGATAGTCAGGTGTGAGTATTGATGGTCGGGTGTGAGTATAGATGGTCAGGTGTGAGTATAGATGGTCAGGTGTGAGTATTGATGGTCAGGTGTGAGTATAGATGGTCAGGTGTTAGTATAGATGGTCAGGTGTGAGTATTGATGGTCGAGTGTGAATATAGATGGTCGGGTGTGAGTATAGATGGTCCAGTGTGAGTATAGATGGTCAGGTGTGAGTATAGATGGTCAGGTGTGAGTATAGATGGTCAGGTGTGAGTATAGATGGTCCAGTGTGAATATAGATGGTCAGGTGTGAGTATAGATGGTCAGTTGTGAGTATAGATGGTCAGGTGTGAGTACAGATGGTCCAGTGTGAATATAGATGGTCAGGTGTGAGTATAGATGGTCAGGTGTGAGTATAGATGGTCAGGTTTGAATATAGATGGTCAGGTGTGAGTATAGATTGTCAGGTGAGAACATAGATGGTCAGGTGTGAATATAGATGGTCAGGTGTGAGTATAGATGGTGAGGTGTGAACATAGATGGTCAGGTGTGTGTATAGGTGGTCAGGTGTGAGTATAGATGGTCAGGTGTGAATATAGATGGTCAGGTGTGAGTATAGATGGCCGGTTGTGTGAATAGATGGTCAGGTGTGAGTATAGATGGTCAGGCGTGAATATAGATGGTCAGATGTGAATATAGATGGTCAGGCGTGAATATAGATGGTCAGATGTGGTTATGGATTGTCAGGTGTGAATATAGATGGTCAGGTGTGAGTATAGATGGTCAGGTGTGAGTATAGATGGTCAGGGTGAATATAGATGGTCAGGTGTGAGTATAGATGGTCAGGTGTGAGTATAGATGGTCAGGTGTGAGTACAGATGGTCAGGAGTGAATATAGATGGTCAGGTGTGAGTATAGATGGTCAGGTGTGAGTATAGATGGTCAGGTGTGAATATAGATGGTCAGGTGTGAGTATAGATGGTCAGGTGTGAATATAGATGGTCAGGTGTGAATATAGATGGTCAGGCGTGAATATAGATGGTCAGGTGTGAATATAGATGGTCAGGAGTGAGTATAGATGGTCAGGTGTGAGTATAGATGGTCCGTTGTGAGTATAGATGGTCAGGTGTGATTATAGAAGGTCCAGTGTTAATATAGATGGTCAGGTGTGAATATAGATGGTCAGGTGTGAGTATAGATGGTCAGGAGTGAGTATAGATGGTCAGGGGTGAGTATAGATGGTCCGGTGTGAGTATAGATGGTCAGGTGTGAGTATAGATGGTCAGGAGTGAGTATAGATCGTCAGGTGTGAGTATAGATGGTCAGGTGTGAGTATAGATGGTCAGGTGTGAGTATAGATGGTCAGGTGTGAGTATAGATGGTCAGGTGTGAGTATATATGGTCAGGTGTGAGTATTGATGGTTAGGTGTGAGTATAGATGGTCCAGTGTGAATATAGATGGTCAGGTGTGAATATAGATGGTCAGGTGTGAGTATAGATTGTCGGGTATGAGTATAGATGGTCAGGTGTGAGTATAGATGGTCAAGTGTGAGTATAGATGGTCAGGTGTGAGTATAGATGGTCAAGTGTGAGTATAGATGGTCAGGTGTGAGTATAGATGGTCAGGTGTGAATGTAGATGGTCAGGTGTGAGTATAGATGGTGAGGTGTGAGTATAGATGGTCAAGTGTGAGTATAGATGGTCAGGTGTGAATATAGATGGTCAGGTGCGAATGTAGATGGTCAGGTGTGAATATACATGGTCAGATGTGAATGTAGATGGCCAGGTGTGAATATGGATGGTCAGGTGTGAGTATAGATGGTCAGGTGTGAATATAGATGGTCAGGTGTGAATATAGATGGTCAGGTGTGAGTATAGATGGTCAGGCGTGAATATAGATGGTCAGGTGTGAGTATAGATGGCCGGTTGTGTGAATAGATGGTCAGGTGTGAGTATAGATGGTCAGGTGTGAATATAGATGGTCAGGTGTGAATATAGATGGTCAGGTGTGAGTATAGATGGTCAGGTGTGAATATAGATGGTCAGGTGTGAATATAGATTGTCAGGTGTGAATATAGATGGTCAGGTGTGAGTATAGATGGTGAGTCGTGAATATAGATGTTCAGATGTGAGTATAGATGGTCAGGTGTGAATATAGATGGTCAGGCGTGAATATAGATGGTCAGGTGTGAATATAGAAGGTCCAGTGTTAATATAGATGGTCAGGTGTGAATATAGAAGGTCCAGTGTTAATATAGATGGTCAGGAGTGAATATAGATGGTCAGGTGTGAGTATAGATGGTCAGGTGTGAGTATAGATGGTCAGGTGTGAATATAGATGGGCAGGTGTGAGTATAGATGGTCAGGTGTGAATATAGATGGTCAGGTGTGAATATAGATTGTCAGGCGTGAATATAGATGGTCAGGTGTGAATATAGAAGGTCCAGTGTTAATATAGATGGTCAGGTGTGAATATAGAAGGTCCAGTGTTAATATAGATGGTCAGGTGTGAATATAGATGGTCAGGTGTGAGTATAGATGGTCAGGTGTGAGTATAGATTGGTCAGGTGTGAATATAGATGGGCAGGTGTGAGTATAGATGGTCAGGTGTGAATATAGATGGTCAGGTGTGAATATAGATGGTCAGGCGTGAATATAGATGGTCAGGTGTGAATATAGAAGGTCCAGTGTTAATATAGATGGTCAGGTGTGAATATAGAAGGTCCAGTGTTAATATAGATGGTCAGGTGTGAATATAGATGGTCAGGTGTGAGTATAGATGGTCAGGTGTGAGTATAGATGGTCAGATGTGAATATAGATGTTCAGGGGTGAGTATAGATGGTCGGGTGTGAGTATAGATGGTCAGGTGTGAGGGTAGATGGTTAGGTGTGAGTATAGATGGTCAGGTGTGAATATAGATGGTCAGGTGTGAATATAGATGGTCAGGAGTGAGTATAGATGGTCAGGTGTGAGTATAGATGGTCCGGTGTGAGTATAGATGGTCAGGTGTGAGTATACATGGTCAGGTGTGAATATAGATGGTCAGGTGTGAATATAGATGGTCAGGAGTGAGTATAGATGGTCAGGTGTGAGTATAGATGGTCCGGTGTGAGTATAGATGGTCAGGTGTGAGTATAGATGGTCAGGTGTGAGTATAGATGGTCAGGTGTGAATATAGATGGTCAGGTGTGAATATAGATGGTCAGGTGTGAATATAGATGGTCCAGGGTGAGTATAGATGGTCAGGTGTGAGTATAGATGGTCAGGTGTGAGTATAGATGGTCAGGTGTGAGTATCGATGGTCAGGTGTGAATATAGATGGTAAGGTGTGAATATAGATGGTCAGGTGTGAGTATCGATGGTCAGGTGTGAGTATATATGGTCAGGTGTGAATGTAGATGGTCAGGTGTGAGTATAGATGGTGAGGTGTGAGTATAGATGGTCAAGTGTGAGTATAGATGGTCAGGTGTGAATATAGATGGTCAGGTGCGAATGTAGATGGTCAGGTGTGAATATACATGGTCAGATGTGAATGTAGATGGCTAGGTGTGAATATAGATGGTCAGGTGTGAGTATAGATGGTCAGGTGTGAATATAGATGGTCAGGTGTGAATATAGATGGTCAGGTGTGAGTATAGATCGTCAGGCGTGAATATAGATGGTCAGGTGTGAGTATAGATGGCCGGTTGTGTGAATAGATGGTCAGGTGTGAGTATAGATGGTCAGGTGTGAATATAGATGGTCAGGTGTGAATATAGATGGTCAGGTGTGAGTATAGATGGTCAGGTGTGAATATAGATGGTCAGGTGTGAATATAGATTGTCAGGTGTGAATATAGATGGTCAGGTGTGAGTATAGATGGTGAGTCGTGAATATAGATGTTCAGATGTGAGTATAGATGGTCAGGTGTGAATATAGATGGTCAGGCGTGAATATAGATGGTCAGGTGTGAATATAGAAGGTCCAGTGTTAATATAGATGGTCAGGTGTGAATATAGAAGGTCCAGTGTTAATATAGATGGTCAGGTGTGAATATAGATGGTCAGGTGTGAGTATAGATGGTCAGGTGTGAGTATAGATGGTCAGGTGTGAATATAGATGGGCAGGTGTGAGTATAGATGGTCAGGTGTGAATATAGATGGTCAGGTGTGAATATAGATGGTCAGGCGTGAATATAGATGGTCAGGTGTGAATATAGAAGGTCCAGTGTTAATATAGATGGTCAGGTGTGAATATAGAAGGTCCAGTGTTAATATAGATGGTCAGGTGTGAATATAGATGGTCAGGTGTGAGTATAGATGGTCAGGTGTGAGTATAGATGGTCAGATGTGAATATAGATGTTCAGGGGTGAGTATAGATGGTCGGGTGTGAGTATAGATGGTCAGGTGTGAGGGTAGATGGTTAGGTGTGAGTATAGATGGTCAGGTGTGAATATAGATGGTCAGGTGTGAATATAGATGGTCAGGAGTGCGTATAGATGGTCAGGTGTGAATATAGATGGTCAGGAGTGAGTATAGATGGTCAGGTGTGAGTATAGATGGTCCGGTGTGAGTATAGATGGTCAGGTGTGAGTATAGATGGTCAGGTGTGAGTATAGATGGTCAGGTGTGAATATAGATGGTCAGGTGTGAATATAGATGGTCCAGGGTGAGTATAGATGGTCAGGTGTGAGTATAGATGGTCAGGTGTGAGTATAGATGGTCCAGGGTGAGTATAGATGGTCAGGTGTGAGTATAGATGGTCAGGTGTGAGTATAGATGGTCCAGGGTGAGTATAGATGGTCAGGTGTGAGTATAGATGGTCAGGTGTGAATATAGATGGTCAGGTGTGAGTATCGATGGTCAGGTATGAATATAGATGGTAAGGTGTGAATATAGATGGTCAGGTGTGAGTATCGATGGTCAGGTGTGAGTATATATGGTCAGGTGTGAGTATTGATGGTCAGGTGTGAGTATAGATGGTCCAGTGTGAATATAGATGGTCAGGTGTGAATATAGATGGTCAGGTGTGAGTATAGATTGTCGGGTATGAGTATAGATGGTCAGGTGTGAGTATAGATGGTCAAGTGTGAGTATAGATGGTCAGGTGTGAGTATAGATGGTCAAGTGTGAGTATAGATGGTCAGGTGTGAGTATAGATGGTCAGGTGTGAATGTAGATGGTCAGGTGTGAGTATAGATGGTCAGGTGTGAGTATAGATGGTCAAGTGTGAGTATAGATGGTCAGGTGTGAGAATAGATGGTCAGGTGTGAATATAGATGGTCAGGTGTGAATGTAGATGGTCAGGTGTGAATATAGATGGTCAGGTGTGAATATAGATGGTCAGGTGTGAGTGTAGATTGTCAGGTGTGAATATAGATGGTCAGGTGTGAATATAGATGGTCAGGTGTGAATATAGATGGTCAGGTGTGAATATAGATGGTCAGGTGTGAGTATAGATGGTCAGGTGTGAGTATAGATGGTCAGGAGTGAATATAGATGGTCAGGTGAGAGTATAGATGGTCAGGTGTGAGTAAAGATGGTCAGGTTTGAATATAGATGGTCTGGTGTGAGTATATATGTTCAGGTGTGAGTATAGATGGTCGGGTGTGTGTATAAATGGTCCAGGGTGAGTATAGATGGTCAGGTGTGAGTATAGATGGTCGGGTGTGAATATAGATGGTCTGGTGTGAATATAGATGGTCAGGTGTGTGTATAGATTGTCAGATGTGAATATAGATGGTCAGGAGTGAGTATAGGTGGTCAGGTGTGAATATAGATGGTCAGGCGTGAATATAGATGGTCAGGGGTGAGTATAGATGGTCAGGTGTGAGTATAGATGGTCAGGTGTGATGATAGATGGTCAGGAGTGAGTATAGATGGTCAGGTGTGAATATAGATGGTCAGGTGTGAATATAGATGGTCAGGCGTGAATATAGATGGTCAGGGGTGAATATAGATGGTCAGGTGTGAGTATAGATGGTCAGGTGTGAATATAGATGGTCAGGGGTGAATATAGATGGTCAGGTGTGAATATAGATGGTCAGGCGTGAATATAGATGGTCAGGGGTGAATATAGATGGTCAGGTGTGAGTATAGATGGTCAGGTGTGAATAACGATGGTCAGGTATGAGTATAGATGGTCAGGTGTGAATATAGATGGTCAGGTGTGAGTATAGATGGTCAGGTGTGAGTATAGATGGTCAGGTGTGAATATAGATGGTCAGGTGTGAGTATAGATGGTCAGGGGTGAGGGTAGATGGTCAGGTGTGAATATAGATGGTCAGGTGTGAATATAGATGGTCAGGTGTGAGTATAGATGGTCAGGTGTGAGTATAGATGGTCCGGTGTGAATATAGACGGTCAGGTGTGAGTATAGTTGGTCAGGTGTGAATATAGATGGTCAGGTGTGAGTATAGATGGTCAGGTGTGAGTATAGATGGTCAGGTGTGAGTATAGATGGTCAGGTGTGAGTATAGATGGTCAGGTTTGAATATAGATGGTCAGGTGTGAGTATAGATTGTCAGGTGAGAACATAGATGGTCAGGTGTGAATATAGATGGTCAGGTGTGAGTATAGATGGTGAGGTGTGAACATAGATGGTCAGGTGTGTGTATAGGTGGTCAGGTGTGAGTATAGATGGTCAGGTGTGAATATAGATGCTCAGGTGTGAGTATAGATGGTCAGGCGTGAATATAGATGGTCAGAGGTGAATATAGATGGTCAGGCGTGAATATAGATGGTCAGATGTGGTTATGGATTGTCAGGTGTGAATATAGATGGTCAGGTGTGAGTATAGATGGTCAGGTGTGAGTATAGATGGTCAGGGTGAATATAGATGGTCAGGTGTGAGTATAGATGGTCAGGTGTGAGTATAGATGGTCAGGTGTGAGTACAGATGGTCAGGAGTGAATATAGATGGTCAGGTGTGAGTATAGATGGTCAGGTGTGAGTATAGATGGTCAGGTGTGAATATAGATGGTCAGGTGTGAGTATAGATGGTCAGGTGTGAATATAGATGGTCAGGTGTGAATATAGATGGTCAGGCGTGAATATAGATGGTCAGGTGTGAATATAGATGGTCAGGAGTGAGTATAGATGGTCAGGTGTGTGTATAGATGGTCCGGTGTGAGTATAGATGGTCAGGTGTGATTATAGAAGGTCCAGTGTTAATATAGATGGTCAGGTGTGAATATAGATGGTCAGGTGTGAGTATAGATGGTCAGGTGTGAGTATAGATGGTCAGGAGTGAGTATAGATGGTCAGGGGTGAGTATAGATGGTCCGGTGTGAGTATAGATGGTCAGGTGTGAGTATAGATGGTCAGGAGTGAGTATAGATCGTCAGGTGTGAGTATAGATGGTCAGGTGTGAGTATCGATGATCAGGTGTGAGTATAGATGGTCAGGTGTGAGTATAGATGGTCAGGTGTGAGTATATATGGTCAGGTGTGAGTATTGATGGTCAGGTGTGAGTATAGATGGTCCAGTGTGAATATAGATGGTCAGGTGTGAATATAGATGGTCAGGTGTGAGTATAGATTGTCGGGTATGAGTATAGATGGTCAGGTGTGAGTATAGATGGTCAAGTGTGAGTATAGATGGTCAGGTGTGAGTATAGATGGTCAGGTGTGAATGTAGATGGTCAGGTGTGAGTATAGATGGTGAGGTGTGAGTATAGATGGTCAAGTGTGAGTATAGATGGTCAGGTGTGAATATAGATGGTCAGGTGTGAATGTAGATGGTCAGGTGTGAATATAGATGGTCAGATGTGAATGTAGATGGCCAGGTGTGAATATAGATGGTCAGGTGTGAGTATAGATGGTCAGGTGTGAATATAGATGGTCAGGTGTGAATATAGATGGTCAGGTGTGAGTATAGATGGTCAGGC
Organism: Prionace glauca; assembly: GCA_037974335.1. Lineage (NCBI taxonomy): Eukaryota > Metazoa > Chordata > Chondrichthyes > Carcharhiniformes > Carcharhinidae > Prionace > Prionace glauca. Next base: position 63,983,355 of record CM075737.1, read on the forward strand.
GTGAATATAGATGGTCAGGTGTGAGTATAGATGGCCGGTTGTGTGAATAGATGGTCAGGTGTGAGTATAGATGGTCAGGTGTGAATATAGATGGTCAGGTGTGAATATAGATGGTCAGGTGTGAGTATAGATGGTCAGGTGTGAATATAGATGGTCAGGTGTGAATATAGATTGTCAGGTGTGAATATAGTTGGTCAGGTGTGAGTATAGATGGTGAGTCGTGAATATAGATGTTCAGATGTGAGTATAGATTGTCAGGTGTGAATATAGATGGTCAGGCGTGAATATAGATGGTCAGGTCTGAATATAGAAGGTCCAGTGTTAATATAGATGGTCAGGTGTGAATATAGAAGGTCCAGTGTTAATATAGATGGTCAGGTGTGAATATAGATGGTCAGGTGTGAGTATAGATGGTCAGGTGTGAGTATAGATGGTCAGGTGTGAATATAGATGGGCAGGTGTGAGTATAGATGGTCAGGTGTGAATATAGATGGTCAGGTGTGAATATAGATGGTCAGGCGTGAATATAGATGGTCAGGTGTGAATATAGAAGGTCCAGTGTTAATATAGATGGTCAGGTGTGAATATAGAAGGTCCAGTGTTAATATAGATGGTCAGGTGTGAATATAGATGGTCAGGTGTGAGTATAGATGGTCAGGTGTGAGTATAGATGGTCAGATGTGAATATAGATGTTCAGGGGTGAGTATAGATGGTCGGGTGTGAGTATAGATGGTCAGGTGTGAGGGTAGATGGTTAGGTGTGAGTATAGATGGTCAGGTGTGAATATAGATGGTCAGGTGTGAATATAGATGGTCAGGAGTGAGTATAGATGGTCAGGTGTGAGTATAGATGGTCCGGTGTGAGTATAGATGGTCAGGTGTGAGTATAGATGGTCAGGTGTGAATATAGATGGTCAGGTGTGAATATAGATGGTCAGGAGTGAGTATAGATGGTCAGGTGTGAGTATAGATGGTCCGGTGTGAGTATAGACGGTCAGGTGTGAGTATAGATGGTCAGGTGTGAGTATAGATGGTCAGGTGTGAATATAGATGGTCAGGTGTGAATATAGATGGTCAGGTGTGAATATAGATGGTCCAGGGTGAGTATAGATGGTCAGGTGTGAGTGTAGATGGTCAGGTGTGAGTATAGATGGTCCAGAGTGAGTATAGATGGTCAGGTGTGAGTATAGATGGTCAGGTGTGAGTATAGATGGTCCAGGGTGAGTATAGATGGTCAGGTGTGAGTATAGAATGTCAGGTGTGAATATAGATGGTCAGGTGTGAGTATCGATGGTCAGGTGTGAATATAGATGGTCAGGTGTGAATATAGATGGTCAGGTGTGAGTATCGATGGTCAGGTGTGAGTATATATGGTCAGGTGTGAGTATTGATGGTCAGGTGTGAGTATAGATGGTCCAGTGTGAATATAGATGGTCAGGTGTGAATATAGATGGTCAGGTGTGAGTATAGATTGTCGGGTATGAGTATAGATGGTCAGGTGTGAGTATAGATGGTCAAGTGTGAGTATAGATGGTCAGGTGTGAGTATAGATGGTCAAGTGTGAGTATAGATGGTCAGGTGTGAGTATAGATGGTCAGGTGTGAATGTAGATGGTCAGGTTTGAGTATAGATGGTCAGGTGTGAGTATAGATGGTCAAGTGTGAGTATAGATGGTCAGGTGTGAGTATAGATGGTCAGGTGTGAATATAGATGGTCAGGTGTGAATGTAGATGGTCAGGTGTGAATATAGATGGTCAGGTGTGAGTGTAGATTGTCAGGTGTGAATATAGATGGTCAGGTGTGAATATAGATGGTCAGGTGTGAATATAGATGGTCAGGTGTGAATATAGATGGTCAGGTGTGAGTATAGATGGTCAGGTGTGAGTATAGATGGTCAGGAGTGAATATAGATGGTCAGGTGAGAGTATAGATGGTCAGGTGTGAGTAAAGATGGTCAGGTTTGAATATAGATGGTCTGGTGTGAGTATATATGGTCAGGTGTGAGTATAGATGGTCGGGTGTGTGTATAAATGGTCCAGGGTGAGTATAGATGGTCAGGTGTGAGTATAGATGGTCAGGTGTGAATATAGATGGTCTGGTGTGAATATAGATGGTCAGGTGTGTGTATAGATTGTCAGATGTGAATATAGATGGTCAGGAGTGAATATAGGTGGTCAGGTGTGAATATAGATGGTCAGGCGTGAATATAGATGGTCAGGGGTGAGTATAGATGGTCAGGTGTGAGTATAGATGGTCAGGTGTGATGATAGATGGTCAGGAGTGAGTATAGATGGTCAGGTGTGAATATAGATGGTCAGGTGTGAATATAGATGGTCAGGCGTGAATATAGATGGTCAGGGGTAAATATAGATGGTCAGGTGTGAGTATAGATGGTCAGGTGTGAATATAGATGGTCAGGTGTGAGTATAGATGGTCGGGTGTGAGTATAGATGGTCAGGTGTGAATATAGATGGTCAGGTGTGAGTATAGATGGTCAGGGGTGAGGGTAGATGGTCAGGTGTGAGTATAGATGGTCAGGTATGAATATAGATGGTCAGGTGTGAATATAGATGGTCAGGTGTGAGTATAGATGGTCAGGTGTGAGTATAGATGGTCAGGTGTGAATATAGACGGTCAGGTGTGAGTATAGTTGGTCAGGTGTGAATATAGATGGTCAGGTGTGAGTATAGATGGTCAGGTGTGAGTATAGATTGTCAGGAGTGAGTATAGATGGTCAGGGGTGAGTATAGATGGTCCGGTGTGAGTATAGATGGTCAGGTGTGAGTATAGATGGTCAGGAGTGAGTATAGATCGTCAGGTGTGAGTATAGATGGTCAGGTGTGAGTATAGATGGTCAGGTGTGAGTATAGATGGTCAGGTGTGAGTATAGATGGTCAGGTGTGAGTATATATGGTCAGGTGTGAGTATTGATGGTCAGGTGTGAGTATAGATGGTCCAGTGTGAATATAGATGGTCAGGTGTGAATATAGATGGTCAGGTGTGAGTATAGATTGTCGGGTATGAGTATAGATGGTCAGGTGTGAGTATAGATGGTCAAGTGTGAGTATAGATGGTCAGGTGTGAGTATAGATGGTCAAGTGTGAGTATAGATGGTCAGGTGTGAGTATAGATGGTCAGGTGTGAATGTAGATGGTCAGGTGTGAGTATAGATGGTGAGGTGTGAGTATAGATGGTCAAGTGTGAGTATAGATGGTCAGGTGTGAATATAGATGGTCAGGTGTGAATGTAGATGGTCAGGTGTGAATATAGATGGTCAGATGTGAATGTAGATGGCCAGGTGTGAATATAGATGGTCAGGTGTGAGTATAGATGGTCAGGTGTGAATATAGATGGTCAGGTGTGAATATAGATGGTCAGGTGTGGAGTATAGATGGTCAGGCGTGAATATAGATGGTCAGGTGTGAGTATAGATGGCCGGTTGTGTGAATAGATGGTCAGGTGTGAGTATAGATGGTCAGGTGTGAATATAGATGGTCAGGTGTGAATATAGATGGTCAGGTGTGAGTATAGATGGTCAGGTGTGAATATAGATGGTCAGGTGTGAATATAGATTGTCAGGTGTGAATATAGATGGTCAGGTGTGAGTATAGATGGTGAGTCGTGAATATAGATGTTCAGATGTGAGTATAGATGGTCAGGTGTGAATATAGATGGTCAGGTGTGAGTATAGATGGTCAGGCGTGAATATAGATGGTCAGGTGTGAGTATAGATGGCCGGTTGTGTGAATAGATGGTCAGGTGTGAGTATAGATGGTCAGGTGTGAATATAGATGGTCAGGTGTGAATATAGATGGTCAGGTGTGAGTATAGATGGTCAGGTGTGAATATAGATGGTCAGGTGTGAGTATAGATGGTCAGGTGTGAGTATAGATGGTCAGGTGTGAATATAGATGGGCAGGTGTGAGTATAGATGGTCAGGTGTGAATATAGATGGTCAGGTGTGAATATAGATGGTCAGGCGTGAATATAGATGGTCAGGTGTGAATATAGAAGGTCCAGTGTTAATATAGATGGTCAGCTGTGAATATAGAAGGTCCAGTGTTAATATAGATGGTCAGGTGTGAATATAGATGGTCAGGTGTGAATATAGATGGTCAGGAGTGAGTATAGATGGTCAGGTGTGAGTATAGATGGTCCGGTGTGAGTATAGATGGTCAGGTGTGAGTATAGATGGTCAGGTGTGAATATAGATGGTCAGGTGTGAATATAGATGGTCAGGAGTGAGTATAGATGGTCAGGTGTGAGTATAGATGGTCCGGTGTGAGTATAGATGGTCAGGTGTGAGTATAGATGGTCAGGTGTGAGTATAGATGGTCAGGTGTGAATATAGATGGTCAGGTGTGAATATAGATGGTCAGGTGTGAATATAGATGGTCCAGGGTGAGTATAGATGGTCAGGTGTGAGTATAGATGGTCAGGTGTGAGTATAGATGGTCCAGGGTGAGTATAGATGGTCAGGTGTGAGTATAGATGGTCAGGTGTGAGTATAGATGGTCCAGGGTGAGTATAGATGGTCAGGTGTGAGTATAGATGGTCAGGTGTGAATATAGATGGTCAGGTGTGAGTATAGATGGTCAGGTGTGAATATAGATGGTCAGGGGTGAATATAGATGGTCAGGTGTGAATATAGATGGTCAGGCGTGAATATAGATGGTCAGGGGTGAATATAGATGGTCAGGTGTGAGTATAGATGGTCAGGTGTGAATAACGATTGTCAGGTATGAGTATAGATGGTCAGGTGTGAATATAGATGGTCAGGTGTGAGTATAGATGGTCAGGTGTGAGTATAGATGGTCAGGTGTGAATATAGATGGTCAGGTGTGAGTATAGATGGTCAGGGGTGAGGGTAGATGGTCAGGTGTGAGTATAGATGGTCAAGTGTGAATATAGATGGTCAGGTGTGAATATAGATGGTCAGGTGTGAGTATAGATGGTCAGGTGTGAGTATACATGGTCAGGTGTGAATATAGACGGTCAGGTGTGAGTATAGTTGGTCAGGTGTGAATATAGATGGTCAGGTGTGAATATAGATGGTCAGGTGTGAGTATAGATGGTCAGGTGTGAGTATAGATGGTCAGGTGTGAGTATAGATGGTCAGGTTTGAATATAGATGGTCAGGTGTGAGTATAGATTGTCAGGTGAGAACATAGATGGTCAGGTGTGAATATAGATGGTCAGGTGTGAGTATAGATGGTCAGGTGTGAATATAGATGGTCAGGTGTGAGTATAGATGGTCAGGCGTGAATATAGATGGTCAGATGTGAATATAGATGGTCAGGCGTGAATATAGATGGTCAGATGTGGTTATGGATTGTCAGGTGTGAATATAGATGGTCAGGGGTGAGGGTAGATGGTCAGGTGTGAGTATAGATGGTCAGGTGTGAATATAGATGGTCAGGTGTGAATATAGATGGTCAGGTGTGAGTATAGATGGTCAGGTGTGAGTATAGATGGTCAGGTGTGAATATAGACGGTCAGGTGTGAGTATAGTTGGTCAGGTGTGAATATAGATGGTCAGGTGTGAGTATAGATGGTCAGGTGTGAGTATAGATGGTCAGGAGTGAGTATAGATGGTCAGGGGTGAGTATAGATGGTCCGGTGTGAGTATAGATGGTCAGGTGTGAGTATAGATGGTCAGGAGTGAGTATAGATCGTCAGGTGTGAGTGTAGATGGTCAGGTGTGAGTATAGATGGTCAGGTGTGAGTATAGATGGTCAGGTGTGAGTATAGATGGTCAGGTGTGAGTATATATGGTCAGGTGTGAGTATTGATGGTCAGGTGTGAGTATAGATGGTCCAGTGTGAATATAGATGGTCAGGTGTGAATATAGATGGTCAGGTGTGAGTATAGATTGTCGGGTATGAGTATAGATGGTCAGGTATGAGTATAGATGGTCAAGTGTGAGTATAGATGGTCAGGTGTGAGTATAGATGGTCAAGTGTGAGTATAGATGGTCAGGTGTGAGTATAGATGGTCAGGTGTGAATGTAGATGGTGAGGTGTGAGTATAGATGGTGAGGTGTGAGTATAGATGGTCAAGTGTGAGTATAGATGGTCAGGTGTGAATATAGATGGTCAGGTGTGAATGTAGATGGTCAGGTGCGAATATAGATGGTCAGATGTGAATGTAGATGGCCAGGTGTGAATATAGATGGTCAGGTGTGAGTATAGATGGTCAGGTGTGAATATAGATGGTCAGGTGTGAATATAGATGGTCAGGTGTGAGTATAGATGGTCAGGCGTGAATATAGATGGTCAGGTGTGAGTATAGATGGCCGGTTGTGTGAATAGATGGTCAGGTGTGAGTATAGATGGTCAGGTGTGAATATAGATGGTCAGGTGTGAATATAGATGGTCAGTTGTGAGTATAGATGGTCAGGTGTGAATATAGATGGTCAGGTGTGAATATAGATTGTCAGGTGTGAATATAGATGGTCAGGAGTGAGTATAGATGGTGAGTCGTGAATATAGATGTTCAGATGTGAGTATAGATGGTCAGGTGTGAATATATATGGTCAGGCGTGAATATAGATGGTCAGGTGTGAATATAGAAGGTCCAGTGTTAATATAGATGGTCAGGTGTGAATATAGAAGGTCCAGTGTTAATATAGATGGTCAGGTGTGAATATAGATGGTCAGGTGTGAGTATAGATGGTCAGGTGTGAGTATAGATGGTCAGGTGTGAATATAGATGGGCAGGTGTGAGTATAGATGGTCAGGTGTGAATATAGATGGTCAGGTGTGAATATAGATGGTCAGGCGTGAATATAGATGGTCAGGTGTGAATATAGAAGGTCCAGTGTTAATATAGATGGTCAGGTGTGAATATAGAAGGTCCAGTGTTAATATAGATGGTCAGGTGTGAATATAGATGGTCAGGTGTGAGTATAGATGGTCAGGTGTGAGTATAGATGGTCAGATGTGAATATAGATGTTCAGGGGTGAGTATAGATGGTCGGGTGTGAGTATAGATGGTCAGGTGTGAGGGTAGATGGTTAGGTGTGAGTATAGATGGTCAGGTGTGAATATAGATGGTCAGGTGTGAATATAGATGGTCAGGAGTGAGTATAGATGGTCAGGTGTGAGTATAGATGGTCCGGTGTGAGTATAGATGGTCAGGTGTGAGTATAGATGGTCAGGTGTGAATATAGATGGTCAGGTGTGAATATAGATGGTCAGGAGAGAGTATAGATGGTCAGGTGTGAGTATAGATGGTCCGGTGTGAGTATAGATGGACAGGTGTGAGTATAGATGGTCAGGTGTGAGTATAGATGGTCAGGTGTGAATATAGATGGTCAGGTGTGAATATAGATGGTCAGGTGTGAATATAGATGGTCCAGGGTGAGTATAGATGGTCAGGTGTGAGTATAGATGGTCAGGTGTGAGTATAGGTGGTCCAGGGTGAGTATAGATGGTCAGGTGTGAGTATAGATGGTCAGGTGTGAGTATAGATGGTCCAGGGTGAGTATAGATGGTCAGGTGTGAGTATAGATGGTCAGGTGTGAATATAGATGGTCAGGTGTGAGTATCGATGGTCAGGTGTGAATATAGATGGTCAGGTGTGTGTATCGATGGTCAGGTGTGAGTATATATGGTCAGGTGTGAGTATTGATGGTCAGGTGTGTGTATAGATGGTCCAGTGTGAATATAGATGGTCAGGTGTGAATATAGATGGTCAGGTGTGAGTATAGATTGTCGGGTATGAGTATAGATGGTCAGGTGTGAGTATAGATGGTCAAGTGTGAGTATAGATGGTCAGGTGTGAGTATAGATAGTCAAGTGTGAGTATAGATGGTCAGGTGTGAGTATAGATGGTCAGGTGTGAATGTACATGGTCAGGTGTGAGTATAGATGGTCAGGTGTGAGTATAGATGGTCAAGTGTGAGTATAGATGGTCAGGTGTGAGTATAGATGGTCAGTTGTGAATATAGATGGTCAGGTGTGAATGTAGATGGTCAGGTGTGAATATAGATGGTCAGGTGTGAATATAGATGGTCAGGTGTGAGTGTAGATTGTCAGGTGTGAATATAGATGGTCAGGTGTGAATATAGATGGTCAGGTGTGAATATAGATGGTCAGGTGTGAATATAGATGGTCAGGTGTGAGTATAGATGGTCAGGTGTGAGTATAGATGGTCAGGAGTGAATATAGATGGTCAGGTGAGAGTATAGATGGTCAGGTGTGAGTAAAGATGGTCAGGTTTGAATATAGATGGTCTGGTGTTAGTATATATGGTCAGGTGTGAGTATAGATGGTCGGGTGTGTGTATAAATGGTCCAGGGTGAGTATAGATGGTCAGGTGTGAGTATAGATGGTCAGGTGTGAATATAGATGGTCTGGTGTGAATATAGATGGTCAGGTGTGTGTATAGATTGTCAGATGTGAATATAGATGGTCAGGAGTGAGTATAGGTGGTCAGGTGTGAATATAGATGGTCAGGCGTGAATATAGATGGTCAGGGGTGAGTATAGATGGTCAGGTGTGAGTATAGATGGTCAGGTGTGATGATAGATGGTCAGGAGTGAGTATAGATGGTCAGGTGTGAATATAGATGGTCAGGTGTGAATATAGATGGTCAGGCGTGAATATAGATGGTCAGGGGTGAATATAGATGGTCAGGTGTGAGTATAGATGGTCAGGTGTGAATATAGATGGTCAGGGGTGAATATAGATGGTCAGGTGTGAATATAGATGGTCAGGCGTGAATATAGATGGTCAGGGGTGAATATAGATGGTCAGGTGTGAGTATAGATGGTCAGGTGTGAATAACGATGGTCAGGTATGAGTATAGATGGTCAGGTGTGAATATAGATGGTCAGGTGTGAGTATAGATGGTCAGGAGTGAGTATAGATGGTCAGGTGTGAATATAGATGGTCAGATGTGAGTATAGATGGTCAGGGGTGAGGGTAGATGGTCAGGTGTGAGTATAGATGGTCAGGTGTGAATATAGATGGTCAGGTGTGAATATAGATGGTCAGGTGTGAGTATAGATGGTCAGGTGTGAGTATAGATGGTCAGGTGTGAATATAGACGGTCAGGTGTGAGTATAGTTGGTCACGTGTGAATATAGATGGTCAGGTGTGGGTATAGATGGTCAGGTGTGAGTATAGATGGTCAGGTGTGAGTATAGATGGTCAGGTGTGAGTATAGATGGTCAGGTTTGAATATAGATGGTCAGGTGTGAGTATAGATTGTCAGGTGAGAACATAGATGGTCAGGTGTGAATATAGATGGTCAGGTGTGAGTATAGATGGTGAGGTGTGAACATAGATGGTCAGGTGTGTGTATAGTTGGTCAGGTGTGAGAATAGATGGTCAGGTGTGAATATAGATGGTCAGGTGTGAGTATAGATGGTCAGGCGTGAATATAGATGGTCAGATGTGAATATAGATGGTCAGGCGTGAATATAGATGGTCAGATGTGGTTATGGATTGTCAGGTGTGAATATAGATGGTCAGGTGTGAGTATAGATGGTCAGGTGTGAGTATAGATGGTCAGGGTGAATATAGATGGTCAGGTGTGAGTATAGATGGTCAGGTGTGAGTATAGATGGTCAGGTGTGAGTACAGATGGTCAGGAGTGAATATAGATGGTCAGGTGTGAGTATAGATGGTCAGGTGTGAGTATAGATGGTAAGGTGTGAATATAGATGGTCAGGTGTGAGTATAGATGGTCAGGTGTGAATATAGATTGTCAGGTGTGAATATAGATGGTCAGGCGTGAATATAGATGGTCAGGTGTGAATATAGATGGTCAGGAGTGAGTATAGATGGTCAGGTGTGAGTATAGATGGTCCGGTGTGAGTATAGATGGTCAGGTGTGATTATAGAAGGTCCAGTGTTAATATAGATGGTCAGGTGTGAATATAGATGGTCAGGTGTGAGTATAGATGGTCAGGAGTGAGTATAGATGGTCAGGGGTGAGTATAGATGGTCCGGTGTGAGTATAGATGGTCAGGTGTGAGTATAGATGGTCAGGAGTGAGTATAGATGGTCAGGTGTGAGTATAGATGGTCAGGTGTGAGTATATATGGTCAGGTGTGAGTATTGATGGTCAGGTGTGAGTATAGATGGTCCAGTGTGAATATAGATGGTCAGGTGTGAATATAGATGGTCAGGTGTGAGTATAGATTGTCGGGTATGAGTATAGATGGTCAGGTGTGAGTATAGATGGTCATGTGTGAGTATAGATGGTCAGGTGTGAGTATAGATGGTCAAGTGTGAGTATAGATGGTCAGGTGTGAGTATAGATGGTCAGGTGTGAATGTAGATGGTCAGGTGTGAGTATAGATGGTGAGGTGTGAGTATAGATGGTCAAGTGTGAGTATAGATGGTTAGGTGTGAATATAGATGGTCAGGTGTGAATGTAGATGGTCAGGTGTGAATATAGATGGTCAGATGTGAATGTAGATGGCCAGGTGTGAATATAGATGGTCAGGTGTGAGTATAGATGGTCAGGTGTGAATATAGATGGTCAGGTGTGAATATAGATGGTCAGGTGTGAGTATAGATGGTCAGGCGTGAATATAGATGGTCAGGTGTGAGTATAGATGGCCGGTTGTGTGAATAGATGGTCAGGTGTGAGTATAGATGGTCAGGTTTGAATATAGATGGTCAGGTGTGAATATAGATGGTCAGGTGTGAGTATAGATGGTCAGGTGTGAATATAGATGGTCAGGTGTGAATATAGATTGTCAGGTGTGAATATAGATGGTCAGGTGTGAGTATAGATGGTGAGTCGTGAATATAGATGTTCAGATGTGAGTATAGATGGTCAGGTGTGAATATAGATGGTTAGGCGTGAATATAGATGGTCAGGTGTGAATATAGAAGGTCCAGTGTTAATATAGATGGTCAGGTGTGAATATAGAAGGTCCAGTGTTAATATAGAGGGTCAGGTGTGAATATAGATGGTCAGGTGTGAGTATAGATGGTTAGGTGTGAGTATAGATGGTCAGGTGTGAATATAGATGGGCAGGTGTGAGTATAGATGGTCAGGTGTGAATATAGATGGTCAGGTGTGAATATAGATGGTCAGGCGTGAATATAGATGGTCAGGTGTGAATATAGAAGGTCCAGTGTTAATATAGATGGTCAGGTGTGAATATAGAAGGTCCAGTGTTAATATAGATGGTCAGGTGTGAATATAGATGGTCAGGTGTGAGTATAGATGGTCAGGTGTGAGTATAGATGGTCAGATGTGAATATAGATGTTCAGGGGTGAGTATAGATGGTCGGGTGTGAGTATAGATGGTCAGGTGTGAGGGTAGATGGTTAGGTGTGAGTATAGATGGTCAGGTGTGAATATAGATGGTCAGGTGTGAATATAGATGGTCAGGAGTGAGTATAGATGGTCAGGTGTGAGTATAGATGGTCCGGTGTGAGTATAGATGGTCAGGTGTGAGTATAGATGGTCAGGTGTGAATATAGATGGTCAGGTGTGAATATAGATGGTCAGGAGTGAGTATAGATGGTCAGGTGTGAGTATAGATGGTCCGGTGTGAGTATAGATGGTCAGGTGTGAGTATAGATGGTCAGGTGTGAGTGTAGATGGTCAGGTGTGAATATAGATAGTCAGGTGTGAATATAGATGGTCAGGTGTGAATATAGATGGTCCAGGGTGAGTATAGATGGTCAGGTGTGAGTATAGATGGTCAGGTGTGAGTATAGATGGTCCAGGGTGAGTATAGATGGTCAGGTGTGAGTATAGATGGTCAGGTGTGAGTATAGATGGTCAGGAGTGAGTATAGTTCGTCAGGTGTGAGTATAGATGGTCAGGTGTGAGTATAGATGGTCAGGTGTGAGTATAGATGGTCAGGTGTGAGTATAGATGGTCAGGTGTGAGTATATATGGTCAGGTGTGAGTATTGATGGTCAGGTGTGAGTATAGATGGTCCAGTGTGAATATAGATGGTCAGGTGTGAATATAGATGGTCAGGTGTGAGTATAGATTGTCGGGTATGAGTATAGATGGTCAGGTGTGAGTATAGATGGTCAGGTGTGAATATAGATGGTCAGGTGTGAGTATCGATGGTCAGGTGTGAGTATATATGGTCAGGTGTGAGTATAGATGGTCAGGTGTGAGTATAGATGGTCCAGTGTGAATATAGATGGTCAGGTGTGAATATAGATGGTCAGGTGTGAGTATAGATTGTCAGGTGTGAATATAGATGGTCAGGTGTGTGTATCGATGGTCAGGTGTGAGTATATATGGTCAGGTGTGAGTATAGATGGTCAGGTGTGAGTATAGATGGTCCAGTGTGAATATAGATGGTCAGGTGTGAATATAGATGGTCAGGTGTGAGTATAGATTGTCGGGTATGAGTATAGATGGTCAGGTGTGAGTATAGATGGTCAAGTGTGAGTATAGATGGTCAGGTGTGAGTATAGATGGTCAAGTGTGAGTATAGATGGTCAGGTGTGAGTATAGATGGTCAGGTGTGAATGTAGATGGTCAGGTGTGAGTATAGATGGTCAGGTGTGAGTATAGATGGTCAAGTGTGAGTATAGATGGTCAGGTGTGAGTATAGATGGTCAGGTGTGAATATAGATGGTCAGGTGTGAATGTAGATGGTCAGGTGTGAATATAGATGGTCAGGTGTGAGTGTAGATTGTCAGGTGTGAATATAGATGGTCAGGTGTGAATATAGATGGTCAGGTGTGAATATAGATGGTCAGGTGTGAATATAAATGGTCAGGTGTGAGTATAGATGGTCAGGTGTGAGTATAGATGGTCAGGAGTGAATATAGATGGTCAGGTGAGAGTATAGATGGTCAGGTGTGAGTAAAGATGGTCAGGTTTGAATATAGATGGTCTGGTGTGAGTATATATGGTCAGGTGTGAGTATAGATGGTCGGGTGTGTGTATAAATGGTCCAGGGTGAGTATAGATGGTCAGGTGTGAGTATAGATGGTCAGGTGTGAATATAGATAGTCTGGTGTGAATATAGATGGTCAGGTGTGTGTATAGATTGTCAGATGTGAATTAAGATGGTCAGGAGTGAGTATAGGGGGTCAGGTGTGAATATAGATGGTCAGGCGTGAATATAGATGGTCAGGGGTGAGTATAGATGGTCAGGTGTGAGTATAGATGGTCAGGTGTGATGATAGATGGTCAGGAGTGAGTATAGATGGTCAGGTGTGAATATAGATGGTCAGGTGTGAATATAGATGGTCAGGCGTGAATATAGATGGTCAGGGGTGAATATAGATGGTCAGGTGTGAGTATCGATGGTCAGGTGTGAATATAGATGGTCAGGTGTGAGTATAGATGGTCAGGTGTGAGTATAGATGGTCAGGTGTGAATATAGATGGTCAGGTGTGAGTATAGATGGTCAGGGATGAGGGTAGATGGTCAGGTGTGAGTATAGATGGTCAGGTGTGAATATAGATGGTCAGGTGTGAATATAGATGGTCAGGTGTGAGTATAGATGGTCAGGTGTGAGTATAGATGGTCAGGTGTGAATATAGACGGTCAGGTGTGAGTATAGTTGGTCAGGTGTGAATATAGATGGTCAGGTGTGAGTATAGATGGTCAGGTGTGAGTATAGATGGTCAGGTGTGAGTATAGATGGTCAGGTGTGAGTATAGATGGTCAGGCGTGAATATAGATGGTCAGGTGTGAGTATAGATGGTCAGGTGTGAGTATAGATGGTCAGGCGTGAATATAGATGGTCAGGTGTGAGTATAGATGGTCAGGTGTGAGTATAGATGGTCAGGTGTGAATATAGATGGTCAGGCGTGAATATAGATGGTCAGGTGTGAGTATAGATGGTCAGGTGTGAATATAGATGGTCAGGTGTGAATATAGATGGTCAGGTGTGAGTATAGATGGTCAGGCGTGAATATAGATGGTCAGGTGTGAGTATAGATGGTCAGGCGTGAATATAGATGGTCAGGAGTGAGTATAGATGGTCAGGTGTGAATATAGATGGTCAGGTGTGAATATAGATGGTCAGGCGTGAATATAGATGGTCAGGTGTGAATATAGATGGTCAGGTGTGAATATAGATTGTCAGGCGTGAATATAGATGGTCAGGTGTGAGTATAGATGGTCAGGTGTGAGTATAGATGGTCAGGAGTGAAATTGGATGGTCAGGTGTGAGTATAGATGGTCAGGTGTGAGTATAGTTGGTCAGGTGTGAATATAGATGGTCAGGTGTGAGTATAGATGGTCTGGTGTGAATATAGATGGTCAGGTGTGAGTATAGATCGTCAGGTGTGAGTATAGATGGTCATGTGTGAATATAGATGGTCAGGCGTGAATATAGATGGTCAGGTGTGAGTATAGATGGTCAGGTGTGAATATAGATGGTCAGGTGTGAATATAGATGGTCAGGTGTGTGTATAGATGGTCAAGCGTGAATACAGACGGTCAGGTGTGAGTATAGATGGTCAGGCGTGAATATAGATGGTCAGGAGTGAGTATAGATGGTCAGGTGTGAATATAGATGGTCAGGTGTGAATATAGATGGTCAGGCGTGAATATAGATGGTCAGGTGTGAGTATAGATGGTCAGGTGTGAGTATAGATGGTCAGGAGTGAATATAGATGGTCAGGTGTGAGTATAGATGGTCAGGTGTGAGTATAGTTGGTCAGGTGTGAATATAGATGGTCAGGAGTGAGTGTAGATGGTCAGGTGTGAGTATAGATGGTCCAGTGTGAGTATAGATGGTCAGGTGTGAGTATAGATGGTCAGGTGTGAGTATAGATGGTCAGGTGTGAGTATAGATGGTCAGGTGTGAGTATCGATGGTCAGGTGTGAATATAGATGGTCAGGTGTGAGTATAGATTGTCAGGTGTGAATATAGATGGCCAGGCGTGAATATAGATGGTCAGGAGTGAGTATAGATGGTCAGGTGTGAATATAGATGGTCAGGGGTGAATATAGATGGTCAGGTGTGAGTATAGATTGTCGGGTATGAGTATAGATGGTCAGGTGTGAGTATAGATGGTCAAGTGTGAGTATAGATGGTCAGGTGTGAGTATAGATGGTCAAGTGTGAGTATAGATGGTCAGGTGTGAGTATAGATGGTCAGGTGTGAATGTAGATGGTCAGGTGTGAGTATAGATGGTCAGGTGTGAGTATAGATGGTCAAGTGTGAGTATAGATGGTCAGGTGTGAATATAGATGGTCAGGTGTGAATGTAGATGGTCAGGTGTGAATATAGATGGTCAGGTGTGAATATAGATGGTCAGGTGTGAGTGTAGATTGTCAGGTGTGAATATAGATGGTGAGGTGTGAATATAGATGGTCAGGTGTGAATATAGATGGTCAGGTGTGAATATAGATGGTCAGGTGTGAGTATAGATGGTCAGGAGTGAATATAGATGGTCAGGTGAGAGTATAGATGGTCACGTGTGAGTATAGATGGTCAGGTTTGAATATAGATGGTCTGGTGTGAGTATATATGGTCAGGTGTGAGTATAGATGGTCGGGTGTGTGTATAAATGGTCCAGGGTGAGTATAGATGGTCAGGTGTGAGTATAGATGGTCAGGTGTGAATATAGATGGTCTGGTGTGAATATAGATGGTCAGGTGTGTGTATAGATTGTCAGATGTGAATATAGATGGTCAGGAGTGAGTATAGGTGGTCAGGTGTGAATATAGATGGTCAGGCGTGAATATAGATGGTCAGGGGTGAGTATAGATGGTCAGGTGTGAGTATAGATGGTCAGGTGTGATGATAGATGGTCAGGAGTGAGTATAGATGGTCAGGTGTGAATATAGATGGTCAGGCGTGAATATAGATGGTCAGGGGTGAATATAGATGGTCAGGTGTGGGTATAGATGTTCAGGTGTGAATAAAGATGGTCAGGTATGAGTATAGATGGTCAGGTGTGAATATAGATGGTCAGGTGTGAGTATAGATGGTCAGGTGTGAGTATAGATGGTCAGGTGTGAGTAGAGATGGTCAGGTGTGAATATAGATGGTCAGGTGTGAATATAGATGGTCAGGTGTGAGTATAGATGGTCAGGTGTGAGTATAGATGGTCAGGTGTGAATATAGACGGTCAGGTGTGAGTATAGTTGGTCAGGTGTGAATATAGATGGTCAGGTGTGAGTATAGATGGTCAGGTATGAGTATAGATGGTCAGGTGTGAGTATAGATGGACAGGTGTGAGTATAGATGGTCAGGCGTGAATATAGATGGTCCGGATGCGACTATAGATGGTCAGGTGTGAGTATAGATGGTCAGGCGTGAATATAGATGGTCAGGTGTGAGTATAGATGGTCAGGTGTGAGTATAGATGGTCAGGTGTGAATATAGATGGTCAGGCGTGAATATAGATGGTCAGGTGTGAGTATAGATGGTCAGGTGTGAATATAGATGGTCAGGTGTGAATATAGATGGTCAGGTGTGAGTATAGATGGTCAGGCGTGAATATAGATGGTCAGGTGTGAGTATAGATGGTCAGGCGTGAATATAGATTGTCAGGAGTGAGTATAGATGGTCAGGTGTGAATATAGATGGTCAGGTGTGAATATAGATGGTCAGGCGTGAATATAGATGGTCAGGTGTGAATATAGATGGTCAGGTGTGAATATAGATGGTCAGGCGTGAATATAGATGGTCAGGTGTGAGTATAGATGGTCAGGTGTGAGTATAGATGGTCAGGAGTGAATATGGATGGTCAGGTGTGAGTATAGATGGTCAGGTGTGAGTATAGTTGGTCAGGTGTGAATATAGATGGTCAGGTGTGAGTATAGATGGTCTGGTGTGAATATAGATGGTCAGGTGTGAGTATAGATCGTCAGGTGTGAGTATAGATGGTCAGGTGTGAATATAGATGGTCAGGCGTGAATATAGATGGTCAGGTGTGAGTATAGATGGTCAGGTGTGAATATAGATGGTCAGGTGTGAATATAGATGGTCAGGTGTGAGTATAAATGGTCAAGCGTGAATACAGATGGTCAGGTGTGAGTGTAGATGGTCAGGCGTGAATATAGATGGTCAGGAGTGAGTATAGATGGTCAGGTGTGAATATAGATGGTCAGGTGTGAATATAGATGGTCAGGCGTGAATATAGATGGTCAGGTGTGAATATAGATGGTCAGGTGTGAATATAGATGGTCAGGCATGAATATAGATGGTCATGTGAGTATAGATGGTCAGGTGTGAGTATAGATGGTCAGGAGTGAATATGGATGGTCAGGTGTGAGTATAGATGGTCAGGTGTGAGTATAGTTGGTCAGGTGTGAATATAGATGGTCAGGTGTGAGTATAGATGGTCTGGTGTGAATATAGATGGTCAGGTGTGAGTATAGATGGTCAGGTGTGAGTATAGTTGGTCACGTGTGAATATAGATGGTCAGGAGTGAGTGTAGATGGTCAGGTGTGAGTATAGATGGTCAGGTGTGAGTATAGATGGTCAGGTGTGAGTATCGATGGTCAGGTGTGAATATAGATGGTCAGGTGTGAGTATAGATGGTCAGGTGTGAATATAGATGGCCAGGCGTGAATATAGATGGTCAGGAGTGAGTATAGATGGTCAGGTGTGAATATAGATGGTCAGGGGTGAATATAGATGGTCAGTGTGAGTATAGTTTGTCGGGTATGAGTATAGATGGTCAGGTGTGAGTATAGATGGTCAAGTGTGAGTATAGATGGTCAGGTGTGAGTATAGATGGTCAAGTGTGAGTATAGATGGTCAGGTGTGAGTATAGATGGTCAGGTGTGAATGTAGATGGTCAGGTGTGAGTATAGATGGTCAGGTGTGAGTATAGATGGTCAAGTGTGAGTATAGATGGTCAGGTGTGAATATAGATGGTCAGGTGTGAATGTAGATGGTCAGGTGTGAATATAGATGGTCAGGTGTGAATATAGATGGTCAGGTGTGAGTGTAGATTGTCAGGTGTGAATATAGATGGTCAGGTGTGAATATAGATGGTCAGGTGTGAATATAGATGGTCAGGTGTGAATATAGATGGTCAGGTGTGAGTATAGATGGTCAGGAGTGAATATAGATGGTCAGGTGAGAGTATAGATGGTCAGGTGTGAGTATTAGATGGTCAGGTTTGAATATAGATGGTCTGGTGTGAGTATATATGGTCAGGTGTGAGTATAGATGGTCGGGTGTGTGTATAAATGGTCCAGGGTGAGTATAGATGGTCAGGTGTGAGTATAGATGGTCAGGTGTGAATATAGATGGTCTGGTGTGAATATAGATGGTCAGGTGTGTGTATAGATTGTCAGATGTGAATATAGATGGTCAGGAGTGAGTATAGGTGGTCAGGTGTGAATATAGATGGTCAGGCGTGAATATAGATGGTCAGGGGTGAGTATAGATGGTCAGGTGTGAGTATAGATGGTCAGGTGTGATAATAGATGGTCAGGAGTGAGTACAGATGGTCAGGTGTGAATATAGATGGTCAGGCGTGAATATAGATGGTCAGGGGTGAATATAGATGGTCAGGTGTGAGTATAGATGTTCAGGTGTGAATAAAGATGGTCAGGTATGAGTATAGATGGTCAGGTGTGAATATAGATGGTCAGGTGTGAGTATAGATGGTCAGGTGTGAGTATACATGGTCAGGTGTGAATATAGATGGTCAGGTGTGAGTATAGATGGTCAGGGGTGAGGATAGATGGTCAGGTGTGAGTAGAGATGGTCAGGTGTGAACATAGATGGTCAGGTGTGAATATAGATGGTCAGGTGTGAGTATAGATGGTCAGGTGTGAGTATAGATGGTCAGGTGTGAATATAGACGGTCAGGTGTGAGTATAGTTGGTCAGGTGTGAATATAGATGGTCAGGTGTGAGTATAGATGGTCAGGTATGAGTATAGATGGTCAGGTGTGAGTATAGATGGTCAGGTGTGAGTATAGATGGTCAGGCGTGAATATAGATGGTCCGGATGCGAGTATAGATGGTCAGGTGTGAGTATAGATGGTCAGGCGTGAATATAGATGGTCAGGTGTGAGTATAGATGGTCAGGTGTGAGTATAGATGGTCAGGTGTGAATATAGATGGTCAGGCGTGAATATAGATGGTCAGGTGTGAGTATAGATGGTCAGGTGTGAATATAGATGGTCAGGTGTGAATATAGATGGTCAGGTGTGAGTATAGATGGTCAGGCGTGAATATAGATGGTCAGGTGTGAGTATAGATGGTCAGGCGTGAATATAGATTGTCAGGAGTGAGTATAGATGGTCAGGTGTGAATATAGATGGTCAGGTGTGAATATAGATGGTCAGGCGTGAATATAGATGGTCAGGTGTGAATATAGATGGTCAGGTGTGAATATAGATGGTCAGGCGTGAATATAGATGGTCAGGTGTGAGTATAGATGGTCAGGTGTGAGTATAGATGGTCAGGAGTGAATATGGATGGTCAGGTGTGAGTATAGATGGTCAGGTGTGAGTATAGTTGGTCAGGTGTGAATATAGATGGTCAGGTGTGAGTATAGATGGTCTGGTGTGAATATAGATGGTCAGGTGTGAGTATAGATCGTCAGGTGTGAGTATAGATGGTCAGGTGTGAATATAGATGGTCAGGCGTGAATATAGATGGTCAGGTGTGAGTATAGATGGTCAGGTGTGAATATAGATGGTCAGGTGTGAATATAGATGGTCAGGTGTGAGTATAGATGGTCAAGCGTGAATACAGATGGTCAGGTGTGAGTGTAGATGGTCAGGCGTGAATATAGATGGTCAGGAGTGAGTATAGATGGTCAGGTGTGAATATAGATGGTCAGGTGTGAATATAGATGGTCAGGCGTGAATATAGATGGTCAGGTGTGAATATAGATGGTCAGGTGTGAATATAGATGGTCAGGCATGAATATAGATGGTCATGTGAGTATAGATGGTCAGGTGTGAGTATAGATGGTCAGGAGTGAATATGGATGGTCAGGTGTGAGTATAGATGGTCAGGTGTGAGTATAGTTGGTCAGGTGTGAATATAGATGGTCAGGTGTGAGTATAGATGGTCTGGTGTGAATATAGATGGTCAGGTGTGAGTATAGATTGTCAGGTGTGAGTATAGTTGGTCAGGTGTGAATATAGATGGTCAGGAGTGAGTGTAGATGGTCAGGTGTGAGTATAGATGGTCCAGTGTGAGTATAGATGGTCAGGTGTGAGTATAGATGGTCAGGTGTGAATATAGATGGTCAGGTGTGAATATAGATGGTCAGGTGTGTGTATAGATGGTCAAGCGTGAATACAGACGGTCAGGTGTGAGTATAGATGGTCAGGCGTGAATATAGATGGTCAGGAGTGAGTATAGATGGTCAGGTGTGAATATAGATGGTCAGGTGTGAATATAGATGGTCAGGCGTGAATATAGATGGTCAGGTGTGAGTATAGATGGTCAGGTGTGAGTATAGATGGTCAGGAGTGAATATAGATGGTCAGGTGTGAGTATAGATGGTCAGGTGTGAGTATAGTTGGTCAGGTGTGAATATAGATGGTCAGGAGTGAGTGTAGATGGTCAGGTGTGAGTATAGATGGTCCAGTGTGAGTATAGATGGTCAGGTGTGAGTATAGATGGTCAGGTGTGAGTATAGATGGTCAGGTGTGAGTATAGATGGTCAGGTGTGAGTATCGATGGTCAGGTGTGAATATAGATGGTCAGGTGTGAGTATAGATTGTCAGGTGTGAATATAGATGGCCAGGCGTGAATATAGATGGTCAGGAGTGAGTATAGATGGTCAGGTGTGAATATAGATGGTCAGGGGTGAATATAGATGGTCAGGTGTGAGTATAGATTGTCGGGTATGAGTATAGATGGTCAGGTGTGAGTATAGATGGTCAAGTGTGAGTATAGATGGTCAGGTGTGAGTATAGATGGTCAAGTGTGAGTATAGATGGTCAGGTGTGAGTATAGATGGTCAGGTGTGAATGTAGATGGTCAGGTGTGAGTATAGATGGTCAGGTGTGAGTATAGATGGTCAAGTGTGAGTATAGATGGTCAGGTGTGAATATAGATGGTCAGGTGTGAATGTAGATGGTCAGGTGTGAATATAGATGGTCAGGTGTGAATATAGATGGTCAGGTGTGAGTGTAGATTGTCAGGTGTGAATATAGATGGTGAGGTGTGAATATAGATGGTCAGGTGTGAATATAGATGGTCAGGTTTGAATATAGATGGTCAGGTGTGAGTATAGATGGTCAGGAGTGAATATAGATGGTCAGGTGAGAGTATAGATGGTCACGTGTGAGTATAGATGGTCAGGTTTGAATATAGATGGTCTGGTGTGAGTATATATGGTCAGGTGTGAGTATAGATGGTCGGGTGTGTGTATAAATGGTCCAGGGTGAGTATAGATGGTCAGGTGTGAGTATAGATGGTCAGGTGTGAATATAGATGGTCTGGTGTGAATATAGATGGTCAGGTGTGTGTATAGATTGTCAGATGTGAATATAGATGGTCAGGAGTGAGTATAGGTGGTCAGGTGTGAATATAGATGGTCAGGCGTGAATACAGATGGTCAGGGGTGAGTATAGATGGTCAGGTGTGAGTATAGATGGTCAGGTGTGATGATAGATGGTCAGGAGTGAGTATAGATGGTCAGGTGTGAATATAGATGGTCAGGCGTGAATATAGATGGTCAGGGGTGAATATAGATGGTCAGGTGTGAGTATAGATGTTCAGGTGTGAATAAAGATGGTCAGGTATGAGTATAGATGGTCAGGTGTGAATATAGATGGTCAGGTGTGAGTATAGATGGTCAGGTGTGAGTACACATGGTCAGGTGTGAATATAGATGGTCAGGTGTGAGTATAGATGGTCAGGGGTGAGGATAGATGGTCAGGTGTGAGTAGAGATGGTCAGGTGTGAATATAGATGGTCAGGTGTGAATATAGATGGTCAGGTGTGAGTATAGATGGTCAGGTGTGAGTATAGATGGTCAGGTGTGAATATAGACGGTCAGGTGTGAGTATAGTTGGTCAGGTGTGAATATAGATGGTCAGGTGTGAGTATAGATGGTCAGGTATGAGTATAGATGGTCAGGTGTGAGTATAGATGGACAGGTGTGAGTATAGATGGTCAGGCGTGAATATAGATGGTCCGGATGCGACTATAGATGGTCAGGTGTGAGTATAGATGGTCAGGCGTGAATATAGATGGTCAGGTGTGAGTATAGATGGTCAGGTGTGAGTATAGATGGTCACGTGTGAATATAGATGGTCAGGCGTGAATATAGATGGTCAGGTGTGAGTATAGATGGTCAGGTGTGAATATAGATGGTCAGGTGTGAATATAGATGGTCAGGTGTGAGTATAGATGGTCAGGCGTGAATATAGATGGTCAGGTGTGAGTATAGATGGTCAGGCGTGAATGTAGATTGTCAGGAGTGAGTATAGATGGTCAGGTGTGAATATAGATGGTCAGGTGTGAATATAGATGGTCAGGCGTGAATATAGATGGTCAGGTGTGAATATAGATGGTCAGGTGTGAATATAGATGGTCAGGCGTGAATATAGATGGTCAGGTGTGAGTATAGATGGTCAGGTGTGAGTATAGATGGTCAGGAGTGAATATGGATGGTCAGGTGTGAGTATAGATGGTCAGGTGTGAGTATAGTTGGTCAGGTGTGAATATAGATGGTCAGGTGTGAGTATAGATGGTCTGGTGTGAATATAGATGGTCAGGTGTGAGTATAGATCGTCAGGTGTGAGTATAGATGGTCAGGTGTGAATATAGATGGTCAGGCGTGAATATAGATGGTCAGGTGTGAGTATAGATGGTCAGGTGTGAATATAGATGGTCAGGTGTGAATATAGATGGTCAGGTGTGAGTATAAATGGTCAAGCGTGAATACAGATGGTCAGGTGTGAGTGTAGATGGTCAGGCGTGAATATAGATGGTCAGGAGTGAGTATAGATGGTCAGGTGTGAATATAGATGGTCAGGTGTGAATATAGATGGTCAGGTGTGAATATAGATGGTCAGGTGTGAATATAGATGGTCAGGTGTGAATATAGATGGTCAGGCATGAATATAGATGGTCATGTGAGTATAGATGGTCAGGTGTGAGTATAGATGGTCAGGAGTGAATATGGATGGTCAGGTGTGAGTATAGATGGTCAGGTGTGAGTATAGTTGGTCAGGTGTGAATATAGATGGTCAGGTGTGAGTATAGATGGTCTGGTGTGAATATAGATGGTCAGGTGTGAGTATAGATGGTCAGGTGTGAGTATAGTTGGTCACGTGTGAATATAGATGGTCAGGAGTGAGTGTAGATGGTCAGGTGTGAGTATAGATGGTCAGGTGTGAGTATAGATGGTCAGGTGTGAGTATCGATGGTCAGGTGTGAATATAGATGGTCAGGTGTGAGTATAGATGGTCAGGTGTGAATATAGATGGCCAGGCGTGAATATAGATGGTCAGGAGTGAGTATAGATGGTCAGGTGTGAATATAGATGGTCAGGGGTGAATATAGATGGTCAGTGTGAGTATAGTTTGTCGGGTATGAGTATAGATGGTCAGGTGTGAGTATAGATGGTCAAGTGTGAGTATAGATGGTCAGGTGTGAGTATAGATGGTCAAGTGTGAGTATAGATGGTCAGGTGTGAGTATAGATGGTCAGGTGTGAATGTAGATGGTCAGGTGTGAGTATAGATGGTCAGGTGTGAGTATAGATGGTCAGGTGTGAGTATAGATGGTCAGGTGTGAATATAGATGGTCAGGTGTGAATGTAGATGGTCAGGTGTGAATATAGATGGTCAGGTGTGAATATAGATGGTCAGGTGTGAGTGTAGATTGTCAGGTGTGAATATAGATGGTCAGGTGTGAATATAGATGGTCAGGTGTGAATATAGATGGTCAGGTGTGAATATAGATGGTCAGGTGTGAGTATAGATGGTCAGGAGTGAATATAGATGGTCAGGTGAGAGTATAGATGGTCAGGTGTGAGTATAGATGGTCAGGTTTGAATATAGATGGTCTGGTGTGAGTATATATGGTCAGGTGTGAGTATAGATGGTCGGGTGTGTGTATAAATGGTCCAGGGTGAGTATAGATGGTCAGGTGTGAGTATAGATGGTCAGGTGTGAATATAGATGGTCTGGTGTGAATATAGATGGTCAGGTGTGTGTATAGATTGTCAGATGTGAATATAGATGGTCAGGAGTGAGTATAGGTGGTCAGGTGTGAATATAGATGGTCAGGCGTGAATATAGATGGTCAGGGGTGAGTATAGATGGTCAGGTGTGAGTATAGATGGTCAGGTGTGATGATAGATGGTCAGGAGTGAGTACAGATGGTCAGGTGTGAATATAGATGGTCAGGCGTGAATATAGATGGTCAGGGGTGAATATAGATGGTCAGGTGTGAGTATAGATGTTCAGGTGTGAATAAAGATGGTCAGGTATGAGTATAGATGGTCAGGTGTGAATATAGATGGTCAGGTGTGAGTATAGATGGTCAGGTGTGAGTATACATGGTCAGGTGTGAATATAGATGGTCAGGTGTGAGTATAGATGGTCAGGGGTGAGGATAGATGGTCAGGTGTGAGTAGAGATGGTCAGGTGTGAACATAGATGGTCAGGTGTGAATATAGATGGTCAGGTGTGAGTATAGATGGTCAGGTGTGAGTATAGATGGTCAGGTGTGAATATAGACGGTCAGGTGTGAGTATAGTTGGTCAGGTGTGAATATAGATGGTCAGGTGTGAGTATAGATGGTCAGGTATGAGTATAGATGGTCAGGTGTGAGTATAGATGGTCAGGTGTGAGTATAGATGGTCAGGCGTGAATATAGATGGTCCGGATGCGAGTATAGATGGTCAGGTGTGAGTATAGATGGTCAGGCGTGAATATAGATGGTCAGGTGTGAGTATAGATGGTCAGGTGTGAGTATAGATGGTCAGGTGTGAATATAGATGGTCAGGCGTGAATATAGATGGTCAGGTGTGAGTATAGATGGTCAGGTGTGAATATAGATGGTCAGGTGTGAATATAGATGGTCAGGTGTGAGTATAGATGGTCAGGCGTGAATATAGATGGTCAGGTGTGAGTATAGATGGTCAGGCGTGAATATAGATTGTCAGGAGTGAGTATAGATGGTCAGGTGTGATATAGATGGTCAGGTGTGAATATAGATGGTCAGGCGTGAATATAGATGGTCAGGTGTGAATATAGATGGTCAGGTGTGAATATAGATGGTCAGGCGTGAATATAGATGGTCAGGTGTGAGTATAGATGGTCAGGTGTGAGTATAGATGGTCAGGAGTGAATATGGATGGTCAGGTGTGAGTATAGATTGTCAGGTGTGAATATAGATGGTCTGGTGTGAATATAGATGGTCAGGCGTGAATATAGATGGTCAGGTGTGAATATAGATGGTCAGGTGTGAATATAGATGGTCGGGCGTGAATATAGATGGTCAGGTGTGAATATAGAGGTCCAGTGTTAATATAGATGGTCAGGTGTGAATATAGAAGGTCCAGTGTTAATATAGATGGTCAGGTGTGAATATAGATGGTCAGGTGTGAGTATAGATGGTCAGGCGTGAGTATAGATGGTCAGGTGTGAATATAGATGGTCAGGTGTGAGTATCGATGGTCAGGTGTGAGTATATATGGTCAGGTGTGAGTATAGATGGTCAGGTGTGAGTATAGATGGTCAGGTGTGAGTATAGATGGTCAGGTGTGAATATAGATGGTCAGGTGTGAATATAGATGGTCAGGTGTGAATATAGATGGTCAGGTGTGAATATAGATGGTCAGGTGTGAATATAGATGGTCAGGTGTGAGTATCGATGGTCAGGTGTGAGTTTTTACGGTCAGGTGTGAGTATTGATGGTCAGGTGTGAGCATAGATGGTCCAGTGTGAATATAGATGGTCAGGTGTGAATATAGATGGTCAGGTGTGAATATAGATGGTCAGGTGTGAGTATCGATGGTCAGGTGTGAGTATAGATGGTCTGGTGTAAATATAGATGGTCAGGTGTGAGTATAGATGGTCCAGTGTGAATATAGATGGTCAGGTGTGAATGTAGATGGTCAGGTGTGAGTATAGATGGTCAGGTGTGAGTATAGATGGTCAAGTGTGAGTATAGATGGTCAGGTGTGAATATAGATGGTCAGATGTGAATGTAGATGGTCAGGTGTGAGTATAGATGGTCAGGTGTGAGTATAGATGGTCAGGTGTGAATGTAGATGGTCAGGTGTGAGTATAGATGGTCTGGTGTGAATATAGATGGTCAGGTGTGAGTATAGATGGTCAGGTGTGAGTATAGTTGGTCACGTGTGAATATAGATGGTCAGGAGTGAGTGTAGATGGTCAGGTGTGAGTATAGATGGTCAGGTGTGAGTATAGATGGTCAGGTGTGAGTATCGATGGTCAGGTGTGAATATAGATGGTCAGGTGTGAGTATAGATGGTCAGGTGTGAATATAGATGGCCAGGCGTGAATATAGATGGTCAGGAGTGAGTATAGATGGTCAGGTGTGAATATAGATGGTCAGGGGTGAATATAGATGGTCAGTGTGAGTATAGTTTGTCGGGTATGAGTATAGATGGTCAGGTGTGAGTATAGATGGTCAAGTGTGAGTATAGATGGTCAGGTGTGAGTATAGATGGTCAAGTGTGAGTATAGATGGTCAGGTGTGAGTATAGATGGTCAGGTGTGAATGTAGATGGTCAGGTGTGAGTATAGATGGTCAGGTGTGAGTATAGATGGTCAGGTGTGAGTATAGATGGTCAGGTGTGAATATAGATGGTCAGGTGTGAATGTAGATGGTCAGGTGTGAATATAGATGGTCAGGTGTGAATATAGATGGTCAGGTGTGAGTGTAGATTGTCAGGTGTGAATATAGATGGTCAGGTGTGAATATAGATGGTCAGGTGTGAATATAGATGGTCAGGTGTGAATATAGATGGTCAGGTGTGAGTATAGATGGTCAGGAGTGAATATAGATGGTCAGGTGAGAGTATAGATGGTCAGGTGTGAGTATAGATGGTCAGGTTTGAATATAGATGGTCTGGTGTGAGTATATATGGTCAGGTGTGAGTATAGATGGTCGGGTGTGTGTATAAATGGTCCAGGGTGAGTATAGATGGTCAGGTGTGAGTATAGATGGTCAGGTGTGAATATAGATGGTCTGGTGTGAATATAGATGGTCAGGTGTGTGTATAGATTGTCAGATGTGAATATAGATGGTCAGGAGTGAGTATAGGTGGTCAGGTGTGAATATAGATGGTCAGGCGTGAATATAGATGGTCAGGGGTGAGTATAGATGGTCAGGTGTGAGTATAGATGGTCAGGTGTGATGATAGATGGTCAGGAGTGAGTACAGATGGTCAGGTGTGAATATAGATGGTCAGGCGTGAATATAGATGGTCAGGGTGAATATAGATGGTCAGGTGTGAGTATAGATGTTCAGGTGTGAATAAAGATGGTCAGGTATGAGTATAGATGGTCAGGTGTGAATATAGATGGTCAGGTGTGAGTATAGATGGTCAGGTGTGAGTATACATGGTCAGGTGTGAATATAGATGGTCAGGTGTGAGTATAGATGGTCAGGGGTGAGGATAGATGGTCAGGTGTGAGTAGAGATGGTCAGGTGTGAACATAGATGGTCAGGTGTGAATATAGATGGTCAGGTGTGAGTATAGATGGTCAGGTGTGAGTATAGATGGTCAGGTGTGAATATAGACGGTCAGGTGTGAGTATAGTTGGTCAGGTGTGAATATAGATGGTCAGGTGTGAGTATAGATGGTCAGGTATGAGTATAGATGGTCAGGTGTGAGTATAGATGGTCAGGTGTGAGTATAGATGGTCAGGCGTGAATATAGATGGTCCGGATGCGAGTATAGATGGTCAGGTGTGAGTATAGATGGTCAGGCGTGAATATAGATGGTCAGGTGTGAGTATAGATGGTCAGGTGTGAGTATAGATGGTCAGGTGTGAATATAGAATGGTCAGGCGTGAATATAGATGGTCAGGTGTGAGTATAGATGGTCAGGTGTGAATATAGATGGTCAGGTGTGAATATAGATGGTCAGGTGTGAGTATAGATGGTCAGGCGTGAATATAGATGGTCAGGTGTGAGTATAGATGGTCAGGCGTGAATATAGATTGTCAGGAGTGAGTATAGATGGTCAGGTGTGAATATAGATGGTCAGGTGTGAATATAGATGGTCAGGCGTGAATATAGATGGTCAGGTGTGAATATAGATGGTCAGGTGTGAATATAGATGGTCAGGCGTGAATATAGATGGTCAGGTGTGAGTATAGATGGTCAGGTGTGAGTATAGATGGTCAGGAGTGAATATGGATGGTCAGGTGTGAGTATAGATTGTCAGGTGTGAATATAGATGGTCTGGTGTGAATATAGATGGTCAGAGCGTGAATATAGATGGTCAGGTGTGAATATAGATGGTCAGGTGTGAATATAGATGGTCAGGCGTGAATATAGATGGTCAGGTGTGAATATAGAAGGTCCAGTGTTAATATAGATGGTCAGGTGTGAATATAGAAGGTCCAGTGTTAATATAGATGGTCAGGTGTGAATATAGATGGTCAGGTGTGAGTATAGATGGTCAGGCGTGAGTATAGATGGTCAGGTGTGAATATAGATGGTCAGGTGTGAGTATCGATGGTCAGGTGTGAGTATATATGGTCAGGTGTGAGTATAGATGGTCAGGTGTGAGTATAGATGGTCAGGTGTGAGTATAGATGGTCAGGTGTGAATATAGATGGTCAGGTGTGAATATAGATGGTCAGGTGTGAATATAGATGGTCAGGTGTGAATATAGATGGTCAGGTGTGAATATAGATGGTCAGGTGTGAGTATCGATGGTCAGGTGTGAGTTTTTACGGTCAGGTGTGAGTATTGATGGTCAGGTGTGAGCATAGATGGTCCCAGTGTGAATATAGATGGTCAGGTGTGAATATAGATGGTCAGGTGTGAATATAGATGGTCAGGTGTGAGTATCGATGGTCAGGTGTGAGTATAGATGGTCTGGTGTAAATATAGATGGTCAGGTGTGAGTATAGATGGTCCAGTGTGAATATAGATGGTCAGTGTGAATGTAGATGGTCAGGTGTGAGTATAGATGGTCAGGTGTGAGTATAGATGGTCAAGTGTGAGTATAGATGGTCAGGTGTGAATATAGATGGTCAGATGTGAATGTAGATGGTCAGGTGTGAGTATAGATGGTCAGGTGTGAGTATAGATGGTCAGGTGTGAATGTAGATGGTCAGGTGTGAGTATAGATGGTCAGGTGTGAGTATAGATGGTCAAGTGTGAGTATAGATGGTCAGGTGTGAATATAGATAGTCAGATGACACAGTGAGCACGTGAGTGTGAATATAGATGGTCAGGTGTGAATATAGATGGTCAGGTGTGAATATAGATGGTCAGGTGTGAGTGTAGATTGTCAGGTGTGAATATAGATGGTCTGGTGTAAATATAGATGGTCAGGTGTGAGTATAGATGGTCAGGTGTGAGTATAGATGGTCTGGTGTGAATATAGATGGTCAGGTGTGAGTATAGATCGTCAGGTGTGAGTATAGATGGTCAGGTGTGAATATAGATGGTCAGGCGTGAATATAGATGGTCAGGTGTGAGTATAGATGGTCAGGTGTGAATATAGATGGTCAGGTGTGAATATAGATGGTCAGGTGTGAGTATAGATGGTCAGGCGTGAATACAGATGGTCAGGTGTGGGTATAGATGGTCAGGCGTGAATATAGATGGTCAGGAGTGAGTATAGATGGTCAGGTGTGAATATAGATGGTCAGGTGTGAATATAGATGGTCAGGTGTGAATATAGATGGTCAGGTGTGAATACAGATGGTCAGGCGTGAATATAGATGGTCAGCTGTGAGTATAGATGGTCAGGCGTGAATATAGATGGTCAGGTGTGAATATAGATGGTCAGGTGTGAATATAGATGGTCAGGCGTGAATATAGATGGTCAGGTGTGAGTATAGATGGTCAGGTGTGAGTATAGATGGTCAGGAGTGAATATGGATGGTCAGGTGTGAGTATAGATGGTCAGGTGTGAGTATAGTTGGTCAGGTGTGAATATAGATGGTCAGGTGTGAGTATAGATGGTCTGGTGTGAGTATATATGGTCAGGTGTGCGTATAGATGGTCGGGTGTGTGTATAAATGGTCCAGGGTGAGTATAGATGGTCAGGTGTGAATATAGATGGTCAGGTGTGAATATAGATGGTCTGGTGTGAATATAGATGGTCAGGTGTGAATATAGATGGTCAGGTGTGTGTATAGATTGTCAGATGTGAATATAGATGGTCAGGAGTGAGTATAGGTGGTCAGGTGTGAATATAGATGGTCAGGCATGAATATAGATGGTCAGGAGTGAGTATAGATGGTCAGGTGTGAGTATAGATGGTCAGGTATGATGATAGATGGTCAGGAGTGAGTATAGATGGTCAGGTGTGAATATAGATGGTCAGGCGTGATTATAGATGGTCAGGGGTGAATATAGATGGTCAGGCGTGAATATAGATGGTCAGGTGTGAGTATAGATGGTCAGGTGTGAATATAGATGGTCAGGTGTGAGTATCGATGGTCAGGTGTGAGTATATATGGTCGGGTGTGAGTATTGATGGTCAGGTGTGAGTATAGATGGTCCAGTGTGAATATAGATGGTCAGGTGTGAATATAGATGGTCAGGTGTGAGTATAGATTGTCGGGTATGAGTATAGATGGTCAGGTGTGAGTATAGATGGTCAAGTGTGAGTATAGATGGTCGGGTGTGAGTATAGATGGTCAAGTGTGAGTATAGATGGTCAGGTGTGAGTATAGATGGTCAGGGGTGAATGTAGATGGTCAGGTGTGAG
The DNA here is from genome assembly GCA_037974335.1 of Prionace glauca. Classification (NCBI taxonomy): domain Eukaryota; kingdom Metazoa; phylum Chordata; class Chondrichthyes; order Carcharhiniformes; family Carcharhinidae; genus Prionace; species Prionace glauca. Next base: position 64,014,136 of record CM075737.1, read on the forward strand.
TATAGATGGTCAGGTGTGAGTATAGATGGTCAAGTGTGAGTATAGATGGTCAGGTGTGAATATAGATGGTCAGGTGTGAATGTAGATGGTCAGGTGTGAATATAGATGGTCTGGTGTGAGTGTAGATTGTCAGGTGTGAATATAGATGGTCAGGTGTGAATATAGATAGTCAGGTGTGAATATAGATGGTCAGGTGTGAATATAGATGGTCAGGTGTGAGTATAGATGGTCAGGTGTGAGTATAGATGGTCAGGAGTGAATATAGATTGTCAGGTGAGAGTACAGATGGTCAGGTGTGAGTATAGATGGTCAGGTCTGAATATAGATGGTCTGGTGTGAGTATATATGGTCAGGTGTGAGTATAGATGGTCGGGTGTGTGTATAAATGGTCCAGGGCGAGTATAGATGGTCAGGTGTGAGTATAGATGGTCAGGTGTGAATATAGATGGTCTGGTGTGAATATAGATGGTCAGGTGTGTGTATAGATTGTCAGATGTGAATATAGATGGTCAGGAGTGAGTATAGGTGGTCAGGTGTGAATATAGATGGTCAGGCGTGAATATAGATGGTCAGGGGTGAGTATAGATCGTCAGGTGTGAGTATAGATGGTCAGGTGTGATGATAGATGGTCAGAAGTGAGTATACATGGTCAGGTGTGAATATAGATGGTCAGGTGTGAATATAGATGGTGAGGCGTGAATATAGATGTTCAGATGTGAGTATAGATGGTCAGGTGTGAATATAGATGGTCAGGTGTGAATATAGATGGTCAGGCGTGAATATAGATGGTCAGGTGTGAATATAGATGGTCAGGTGTGAATATAGATGGTCAGGCGTGAATATAGATGGTCAGGTGTGAGTATAGATGGTCAGGTGTGAGTATAGATGGTCAGGTGTGAATATAGATGGTCAGGCGTGAATATAGATGGTCAGGTGTGAGTATAGATGGTCAGGTGTGAATATAGATGGTCAGGTCTGAATATAGATGGTCAGGTGTGAATATAGATGGTCAGGTGTGAATATAGATGGTCAGGTGTGAATATAGATGGTCAGGCGTGAATATAGATGGTCAGGTGTGAATATAGAAGGTCCAGTGTTAATATAGATGGTCAGGTGTGAATATAGAAGGTCCAGTGTTAATATAGATGGTCAGGTGTGAATATAGATGGTCAGGTGTGAGTATAGATGGTCAGGTGTGAGTATAGATGGTCAGGTGTGAATATAGATGGTCAGGTGTGAGTATCGATGGTCAGGTGTGAGTATATATGGTCAGGTGTGAGTATAGATGGTCAGGTGTGAGTATAGATGGTCAGGTGTGAATATAGATGGTCAGGTGTGAATATAGATGGTCAGGTGTGAATATAGATGGTCAGGTGTGAATATAGATGGTCAGGTGTGAATATAGATGGTCAGGTGTGAGTATCGATGGTCAGGTGTGAGTTTTTATGGTCAGGTGTGAGTATTGATGGTCAGGTGTGAGCATAGATGGTCCAGTGTGAATATAGATGGTCAGGTGTGAATATAGATGGTCAGGTGTGAATATAGATGGTCAGGTGTGAGTATCGATGGTCAGGTGTGAGTATAGATGGTCTGGTGTAAATATAGATGGTCAGGTGTGAGTATAGATGGTCCAGTGTGAATATAGATGGTCAGGTGTGAATGTAGATGGTCAGGTGTGAGTATAGATGGTCAGGTGTGAGTATAGATGGTCAAGTGTGAGTATAGATGGTCAGGTGTGAATATAGATGGTCAGATGTGAATGTAGATGGTCAGGTGTGAGTATAGATGGTCAGGTGTGAGTATAGATGGTCAGGTGTGAATGTAGATGGTCAGGTGTGAGTATAGATGGTCAGGTGTGAGTATAGATGGTCAAGTGTGAGTATAGATGGTCAGGTGTGAATATAGATAGTCAGATGTGAATGTAGATGGTCAGGTGTGAATATAGATGGTCAGGTGTGAATATAGATGGTCAGGTGTGAATATAGATGGTCAGGTGTGAGTGTAGATTGTCAGGTGTGAATATAGATGGTCTGGTGTAAATATAGATGGTCAGGTGTGAGTATAGATGGTCAGGTGTGAGTATAGATGGTCTGGTGTGAATATAGATGGTCAGGTGTGAATATAGATGGTCAGGTGTGAATATAGATGGTCAGGTGTGAATATAGATGGTCAGGTGTGAATACAGATGGTCAGGCGTGAATATAGATGGTCAGGTGTGAGTATAGATGGTCAGGTGTGAGTATAGATGGTCAGGCGTGAATATAGATGGTCAGGTGTGAATATAGATGGTCAGGTGTGAATATAGATGGTCAGGCGTGAATATAGATGGTCAGGTGTGAGTATAGATGGTCAGGTGTGAGTATAGATGGTCAGGAGTGAATATGGATGGTCAGGTGTGAGTATAGATGGTCAGGTGTGAGTATAGTTGGTCAGGTGTGAATAAAGATGGTCAGGTGTGAGTATAGATGGTCTGGTGTGAGTATATATGGTCAGGTGTGCGTATAGATGGTCGGGTGTGTGTATAAATGGTCCAGGGTGAGTATAGATGGTCAGGTATGAATATAGATGGTCAGGTGTGAATATAGATGGTCTGGTGTGAATATAGATGGTCAGGTGTGAATATAGATGGTCAGGTGTGTGTATAGATTGTCAGATGTGAATATAGATGGTCAGGAGTGAGTATAGGTGGTCAGGTGTGAATATAGATGGTCAGGCATGAATATAGATGGTCAATGGTGAGTATAGATGGTCAGGTGTGAGTATAGATGGTCAGGTATGGTGATAGATGGTCAGGAGTGAGTATAGATGGTCAGGTGTGAATATAGATGGTCAGGCGTGAATATAGATGGTCAGGGGTGAATATAGATGGTCAGGCGTGAATATAGATGGTCAGGTGTGAGTATAGATGGTGAGGTGTGAATATAGATGGTCAGGTGTGAGTATCGATGGTCAGGTGTGAGTATATATGGTCAGGTGTGAGTATTGATGGTCAGGTGTGAGTATAGATGGTCCAGTGTGAATATAGATGGTCAGGTGTGAATATAGATGGTCAGGTGTGAGTATAGATTGTCGGGTATGAGTATAGATGGTCAGGTGTGAGTATAGATGGTCAAATGTGAGTATAGATGGTCGGGTGTGAGTATAGATGGTCAAGTGTGAGTATAGATGGTCAGGTGTGAGTATAGATGGTCAGGTGTGAATGTAGATGGTCAGGTGTGAGTATAGATGGTCAGGTGTGAGTATAGATGGTCAAGTGTGAGTATAGATGGTCAGGTGTGAATATAGATGGTCAGGTGTGAATGTAGATGGTCAGGTGTGAATATAGATGGTCTGGTGTGAGTGTAGATTGTCAGGTGTGAATATAGATGGTCAGGTGTGAATATAGATGGTCAGGTGTGAATATAGATGGTCAGGTGTGAATATAGATGGTCAGGTGTGAGTATAGATGGTCAGGTGTGAGTATAGATGGTCAGGAGTGAATATAGATGGTCAGGTGAGAGTACAGATGGTCAGGTGTGAGTATAGATGGTCAGGTTTGAATATAGATGGTCTGGTGTGAGTATATATGGTCAGGTGTGAGTATAGATGGTCGGGTGTGTGTATAAATGGTCCAGGGCGAGTATAGATGGTCAGGTGTGAGTATAGATGGTCAGGTGTGAATATAGATGGTCTGGTGTGAATATAGATGGTCAGGTGTGTGTATAGATTGTCAGATGTGAATATAGATGGTCAGGAGTGAGTATAGGTGGTCAGGTGTGAATATAGATGGTCAGGCGTGAATATAGATGGTCAGGGGTGAGTATAGATGGTCAGGTGTGAGTATAGATGGTCAGGTGTGATGA